>JAJNNQ010000075.1:63472500-64697500 GCA_027886175.1 Phylloscopus collybita | reverse complement strand
TCAGGTGGCACTGGCATGGGTGGTCTCAGCAGAGGGGCCAAAGAGGGTGGAGGAATGTGCAGCCCCCTGTGCTGTGTGTTGGGTTGGAGTCCTCCACGCCCATCTCCCCTGAACCCCACACTTACCCAAGATGGCATTTTTCCTGAGCCAAAATCTACTTTGGAAATGTAAAGCTGCAGTATAAGGGTTTATTTACAAAACAAGGGCTAGAAACACTCCTGCTCCAGCAGCTCTGAGTTGGCTGTGATTGACAGACCCAGTGTCTATGAGCAACATGTTGCTGAGTCCTAAAACAGTTCAAAATGCCAACTAATATGCTGGGCATCACATAAAAATGTCTTCCCCTTTAATTCTATTTCACTGCACACAGGGTTGGGGTCTTTTTTCAGTTTTCATTACAAATGAGTCACTTGGAAAATAGAAGTTTTCCCCTCCAGTAAAAAAAAAGCTTTGAAGCATGAGTGGCACCACAAATAGCAATTGTATTACTTAAGAGAAATGTAAAATGTTGTGCAATCCCTATTAAACTCTGTAGCAATGATTTACAGTAAGAAAAAAGATACAAAATCACACAGAAGTGGAGGTGTGAGTGCTGTGATTTCTTAAGCTTTCTGTTATGTAAAAATTCCCTGCTGATTTATAAGTTCTTGCTTTGCAATGAAATTCATTTTATGTTGAGTGTTTTTTAGGAGCACCTTCTTTAGCCTTACAGCACAAGTTTCTTAATTTCACTTTAAGGCAAATGTTGTTCTTGGCATCAGAGATGTAAATCCAGGGTCACTCTTCTTTTCATAGCAAAGGAAGAGAGGGAGAATGTTGGCCCTGGGTCCTGTAGTGCAACAGAAAATTTTTAAAAATCATCAGCTTCTCCTCCATGTGATGTGAAATGCCCCAGCTCAGCAGTGTCAATGACAAGCAAACATGAATCTACATGATGCTTCTCAGAAGGTTTTTCTGGCTACGCAGGGTGTGTCTTGCTGGTGTTGTTAAAGAAGCAAAGCCAAGCCCAAAATGGGGTTAGGCTTAGGAAGAGCCTGCAGGAGCTCTGCAGGTGGTGAGAGGGAGTTCTGAATTTGGATGGTGTCAAGGTGTGCTTTAGAGGACCAAAAGGTTGGTGCTGCCCACCCGAACTCCGTGTGCACCTGTCTGTGTGTGCATACCCAGGGCTCCAGAGCAGAGGCAAGAACAGGCTCTTGTCCTGTCGGGTAGCAGGAGCTGCTTGGGAGTTTTGCAGGTGCCTTCTCTGGGGTCTCCCAGTGTGACCATGCATACTGGTGTCCCGTGTCCCCATCACAGCTGCACTAGGGCTGCTCTCCAGGCAGCCCAGTGCCAAAAATGTATTTCTTTGTGTCAGCAGTGGTGTGACCAGCAGGATCAGGGCAGTGAATGTCCTCCTGTGCTTGGCTCTGTTGAAGTTACACCTCAAATGCTGTGTTCAATTTTGAGCCCCACAGTTCAGGAAAGACATTGAGGTGCTGGAGTGAGTGCAGAGAAGGGCAATGAAGCTGGTGAAGGGTCTGGAGCACAAGTACCACGAGGAGCTGCTGATGGAGCTGAGATTGTTTAGCCTGAAGAGAGGAGGCTCAGGAGGGACCTTCTTGTTCTCTGTAACTACTTGAAAGGAGACTGTAGGCAGGTGGAGGTTGTTCTCCCAAGTGAGTGATAGGAAAAGAGGAAATGGTCTCAGGATGTTGCACCAGAGGTTTAGATTGCATATTAGGAGAAATATGCACCCTTCACTAGAGGGGTGGTCAGACGTTGGAACAGGCTGACCAGGGAAGTGGTGGAATCACCATCCCTGGAAGTGTTCAAAAGGACAGGTGGAAGTGTTCAAATGGACATTGTGGATGTGGCACTTGAGGACTTGGTTTGGGGGTGAAATGATGGTGCTGGGTTAATCATTGGGTTCCATGATCTTAGAGGTCTTTTACAACCTTAATGATTTGAAAAGAAATGAGGTTATGAGGGAGACAGAGAGAAATGAGGCAGTGAGGGAGCAGGGCGGGAAGGCACCAGCACCATCAGATGCTGTGTGAGGGAGGTCAGGGTGGGAGAGGCAGCAGCAGCTGTGCAGCAAAGCCTGCATGGGCAATTTGACTTTGCTTTCCCAAAGAGCATCTCCTAGTCCCAGTTTTGATGGGCAGGTCTGTGTGGCACAGTGATTGTTTATCTGGCTGAAGGTGAAAGAAGCTGCAGGCCCTGGTATGGAGCTGCAGTGCAGCCCTGAAGCTGCCCATGGTTTGTCCCCTGCCTACTCCAGCTCCAGGGATCCTCTGAAGTTCCATGAGTTCCACAGCTTTCTTACCATTTGTGCTTATCTATGTAAAAGTCCAGCACATGACAACACAACACCATGAGACTTGCAAATACCTATGTGCTTTGCAGCTACCAGAGAAATCAGTGCATAGCTACGTGTGCTACACTTTCCCACACCTTTTAAGACCAAGACAATGATAAGCATGCCTCAGTAAAAACGTGATGGAGCAAAATCAAATCTAAAGACAATGAGACTAGAGAACCTAGTCTACAGCAAATAGATATTAATAGCCTGTTACAAATTACATAGCTTTGTATTAAAATAAATTTTCCTCACTCCCTCTGGCATATAGTGAAAAAAAATTATTTTTCTGTTATTAATAATTTATGTAACAATATAATGCTGCTTTCTTCATACAATATGCTGACAATTGCATTTAACCTGTTGCTCAGTAACAAAGAGATACTGGAGAATAAAAAAAATATATGTTTTCCAGAAGGTTATTTTTCACATGCTAAAAGCTGAGGCTTCCTCTCCAAAATAATTAATTCAGATTTGCCTTTCTAGATTTTTTCGTAACTTCTGTGTAACTCCAAAAAGAGAACAAAGAGGACACTTCTCCTAGTCCATCTCAGAAGTCACCTTGGTCCTTATCTAGTACCTCATTTTGCTCATCAAAGCCTCTTACAGGGGCATTTGGTTGCCTTTCTTTCCAGGGATCTTGTCTGTCCTTCTACTGCTGCCCAAGTTACACAATATAAATGTGTTTCACCTAAATCCCAGAAAAAAGGTGCCATAAACAGGTCCTTAAAAGAACCTTAAAAGAAAGAAGAGATGGCACCCTTCAGTGTAGATAACAGATGTCTTAAGATTTCATAAGTCAATACCCTGAAACATCCATTGAGAGTAAATGAACAAACCAATAATAATTTTTAAATCTGTCTCACAAAAATTAGGCGTATTTTGCATATATGTGGGAGAGGCAGTCGGGGACAAGCAACAGGAAAGCAACTTACCCCACAGAACGCACCAAGAACATTTTAAGGCAGCTGTAAATCTGATCACTGCTCCATCCAAACAGAAGTGTCAATCCATCCAAGATGGATATGGCAGACTTGAAGAATTGCCTTTATTTCCCTGTGGTAGCTTAAATACTTCCTTGCCAATGAGTGGGACACACATGTGCAAAATGTTCTCAGAGCAGCCCCATGTTTTCTCAGTTTTCTGTATGGCTTACTGCAAAGTCTGGTTATGGTCCAAGTTTTGCATTGTTACAGCAAGGAAATTGCTTAACATTATTATTGTTTGGTTCTTAATAGATACAGACTATTTAAGCATCTTTTCCCAGGCCCTGCTGCAAGTTTTTAAAGAACTATAATCTGCCTCAGGAAATATTTCCCCCTATAGAGTACTCTGCCCCAGACCTTCTAGTTAAAAAACACAAAACAGACCAACCCAAACCTGAAACTAAGAGTTTCAGCCTCTATCTGAAAAGAGATTAAAGAGTCTCATTCATGATGAGCACCTGCTTGCTCAACTAATGCAGAGGCTTTGCCAAAGCAAATGGACTTGCTCTGTGCTGGCAGCAGGGAACCAGGGGGAACCACGAGTACCTGTGGACAGGTGTGGCCAACCCCTCTGCTCCTGACAGCAGATACCAAGTTGCAGAGGCTAATTCTTGGCCCTTTTTACAAGCACTACATTATAAGAAAGAAAACTGATTCTTTTTTACTAGTGTTTAAAATCTCCATGCCATTTCCTGTGGCAGTCTATGCTCTGCAGCATTGAACTCTTTTATTAGACACTGTTAGTGCTTTAGCATTACAGGAAATTTTAGATAGATAGATAGATAGATAGAGCACTTATATTTAGCATTATGGGGAAGATAAAAACTGGAAGAGAGGTACCTGAACCAGAGATGCCATAGCATATTGGGAGAAACTATTGGCATCAGTAATTTGGAGGTGGGAGGAATTATAGGAGACCTTTGAATCCCACCCTTTAAGAATCCTGTTTCCATTCATGCCAGCAGAACTTTACTGAGGAACAGATGAAAGCTAGAAAAATGCAAAAAGCAGAACGTGTGTTTTAGGGTTGGTTTGTTTCAAGTTTTTTTGGCACACAGAGAAATGAGGTATGTTGAGGTTGAGGAAGACAGACACAGGTGGTGTAGAGAAAGTGGAAAGGTAACCATTTTTACCTGGTGCTCACAGATCAAGGAGAGTAAACAAGCTGAAATTTTGGGCTGTACAAACAAATGGTGATACTTACAACACATCAACACGCTCTGCAAGTCACTGCCATTGCCCTTGGACAGAAAGCAGAAACAGGTTCAAAAAGAAATTGTCAGACAGATGGACTATGGAGCATAAAGGCAGAGAGAGCAGCTACTGCTCAGGTGGTCTGTAAGCCTTACAGAATTTGAAACACCAGTGAAAACTATTTTATGCCTCACACTGGTTTTATCTTTTTTTTTTTTTTTTCTTGTAAGGGTGGGCTACTGCCGTAGTCAGAGACAGACTACTGGGCTTGATGCACATCTGATGTGAGCTCTTCCAGCCAAGTCTTGAGAGAGTCAAAATATATATGCATATACCTGTACATACTATGTGTGTGTGTATGCACATATGTGTATATTATAGAAATTTATAACAGAAGTATTCAAAGAATCACGGAGTGGGTCAGGTTGCAGGGACCACAGTGAGTTGTCTGGTCTCCCTGCTCCAGCAGGGTCACCTTAGGAGCACATGGCATAGGATTGTGACCAGATGGTTCATGAGTATCTTCAGTGAGGGAGACTACATAACTGCTCTGAACAACCTGTCCCAGTGCTTGGTCACCCACAGTGAAAAAGTTCTTCCTCACATCCAGGTGGAACTTCCTGTCCATCAGTTCTCGCCCATTGATTGCCTCTTGTCCTATTGCTCGGCACAACCAAAAAAATCCACCCTCTTGGCACCCTTCCTTCAGGTACTGACATTCATGAGGTTCCCTCTCAGTCATCTCTTCTCAAAGCTGAACAGGCAAAGTTCCCTCAGCCTTTCCTCATAAGAGAGGTGCTTCAGTCCTTAACTCATCTTTGTGGCCCTGCACTGGACCTGCTCCAGGAGTTCTGTGTCTCTTTTGTCCTGAGTAGCCCAGAACTGGACACAGCACTCCAGAGGTGGCCTTACCAGGGCTGAGTAGAGGGCAGGATGACTTCACTTGATCTGGGGGCAATGTTATTTATTTCTACTGCTCCCAGGATCTCATTATCCTTCATGGCTCCAAGGGCACACTGTTGGGTCATGGACAGCTTGTTGTCCACCAAGACTTCCAGGTCCTTCACCACAGAGCTGCTTTCCAGCAGGTCAGCCCCCACATTTGTTGAGTTTCAGAAGGATCCTCTCTGCCCATCTCTCCACCCTGTCAAGGTCCCTCTGAAGGGCTGAACAGCCCCATGGGGCACCAGCCACGCCTCCCAGCTTTGTGTCATAAGGCAACTTGCTGAGGAGGCCTCTGCCCCTTCATCTGAGTCACTGCTAGACAAGTTAAATAATACTGGGCCCAGTACCGAACCTTGGGACACACCACAAGTGAGAGGCCTTCAACTGGACCCTGAGCCACTGATGATTTTATTTATTAGTAAGTATAGTATTAGACTACAGTGTATAGTAGGCTTGGTATAGTCTGTGGTAGGTTTGGCTCCTCTCACAAAAGGGCAAGAGGTGTTTGGATGCAGTTTGACATGATTCCATCTCAGAGCAAAGCATCTCAGGAAGGTGTCTCTAAGTACAACCAAATGCCCATAACCAAATGTCCCTTGAACTTCTTCAAGAACACATCAGCTCTTGAATACTCAGATATTGCTCAAGTTTCAGTGTAAGTAGCATGTAATGAGAAAGGCACCCCAGAGAGAGCCCAAGCCTGCAGCACTACTCTCCTTCCTGCATGGCAGATGGAATTGTGTATTCTGCACAAGCCACAGGCTGTGTCATAGAGCATCCTGTTGTCACAGCAATGAAGGGTGACTTTGGAGGGCTTCAAGGCCAAAGGTTACCAAACATCCAGACACCATCATCACCAGTGCCCCTGACCAGTGTGGACTGAATCCTCACTACCTAACTCAAACTCAGCTACAAGGTGGCACATTCTTTGCACTGATCCACCTGGATGACAAGCTGGGCATCACTGGAGGATCCCCAGCACACACAAGTGGCAGCTTGCTGAGTGACCCAGCAGGTTCCTTCTCTGCCTGTGCTCTGGTGCTCTCCTGTCCTGTGCCAGCTTCACTCCCTGCAGACCATGGAGGCCAGTGAGACTGAGGCATCAGAAGCAGAGGCTTAGGGATCCCTGTGCTGCCCACAGGTAGCCAGTGCAGGCACACTGGTGTGCACACAGGCCAGAGGCTTCCTGGTGAAGCACACACCAGTCCTCTGCACTGGCATGTGTAGTCACACACTAAAAGAGATCCTTGGGATAAGGACAGGGAGCTCAGCAAGGCTCTCCTGTTGTGACAGGATGGGAAATCATGTGTGCGTTTCGTGCCACCCCATTTTCCCCCCTCGTGGTTGGTCCTCTTGTGCTCGTCACAACTTGGTCTTTGTTTCAGCTACCTGGGTATCCACTTTGGCTTTCTGTTTGTCCCTGAGTCTGAAGCAAGGATTGCGTTTGGAGGTTTTTCTTCTTTTGATAAAATGTCTGGACAACGTGAATCTGTTTCTGGCCAGTTACTCCAAGTACTACAGTACCACAAAGGGTAACACGTCAGGGCCTGAAGCAGCAGGAAGAGTGGGAGGGGAAGGGCAGTCTCTGCATCTTGGCATATCCCGCTGCAAAACTGGCAACATTATCCCAGCATCAACAGAGCTGTAGAGCAAAGTTTCCATTTTCTACTCATTCTGCCCATGGCTGAGCTTCTCAGCACCCATCCTTCCTTAACACAGAGCAAAACCCCCCTCCCCACTCTTACAGAAACCAAAAATCTCTGCCTCAGCTGCTGGCTCTCTGCCCGCTTGCTCCTGGGGGCTCTCCATGCTGGAGGAGCAACACTCTAGGACACACATGCCCACACACAGCTCAGGCTCAGTTCTAGTCAGAAAATTAGAGTTTAAGTAAGTTTCTGTAAAGGAAGGCAGACAAATTTCAGTCTCTTCTTATGCCTGCTTCTGCCTGCAGTCAGAGAGCTGTAAATCCCACTGACTTTAACGCACAGTACCTGGCCAAGCAAGAACCACGTGTAGCCAGGGAGGTGTGGGGCTGTCAGTGCTCTGGAAAAGTGCAGAGCCACACACAGCAGCTGAGGTTGGTCAGCCTGACTTCCAGCTCTTCTTGGCATGCTGCTGTCACTGGCAAGTCAGGCGGGGCTGTGGTTTGGTTTTCTCATCATCACAGCAGGCTGACATTTTCTGCCCCGGGAGACAGTGAAATAGTTTTGAAATACCAGAAATAAGATACTGACTTAACCATGTAGCAGCAAAACTGGATCTAGAGGCATATGACCATAGAGCCAATAGACTGCACTAGTAATTCCTTCCAAACAGCAGAGCAAAAATCTTTTTGCTTTGCTACTGAGCTGCTCATAACCATGTTTTTAGCAATACTACAGATTGCAGTTAAGTGGTTTTTGCTTGTGTCTGTGGCACTAATCTCAGTCTTTGTCCCACTCCAGTTAATAGGCTGCATTATTGGCAGACAAGGCAGTAAGATAAATGAAATCAGGCAGATGTCAGGAGCGCAGATCAAGATTGCTAATGCCACAGAAGGCTCTGCAGAACGACAAGTTACAATCACAGGATCCCCTGCAAACATCAGCTTAGCACAGTACCTCATTAATGCAAGGTAAGTTGGCTTTGTAAGTGATCATGCTTCTGCGAGATTGCTCTGTCTGCTCTCCAGCAAATGTCTGTCTTGGGTAGATCCAGAAAGCTGCTTTGCAGTGTTCATTTTGCATAGTATTACTCAATTCCTAATGGTTTGTAAAGCCTGTATCATTAGAACCTGTGTTTGCTGTTGGTTTATATGGAAAGGAGCTTAATCTGGTGCAATTCCGGGTACATGTTGAATGACAAAAGCTGCAAAATCTGAATACTCATATTAGCATCCACCTAAAATATTGGTGGATAAATTAAATGAAATTACAATCATAAATTGTTTAGAGGAAAATACTTTTCACAGACCCATTTTACTGTCCTGAATGGCAAATATAGTGAAACAGATTGCAAAATAGATGTAATTTACCAAGTGGAAATTGCCACTCAGAGTTGATAAACTGACATTAGGTTGCTGAAGAGGCACAGGATTTACTTCTTCAGAGACAGCACCACAAATCTGTAAGAAGCATTCCCTAATGAGACAGGGTGAGACTATCTGCTTCTTCACTTCTGGGTCCCAGAATTAATGAAAGCACTGGCTGTTTAGCTAAGCCATGGTGATGGCTTAGGTCTCTTAACAATTTTCATATGATTATTTAGAAAAATATTAAAATTGATCCCGCTTTTATTTGCAATTATAGAGAGAATAAAGTGCAATGGATATGGTGCTGTCTTATAAATCTACTTGTAAATGCTGGACTGAGGCAATATATGGTGGGGGGGTGGCCATGTAATTTATGGGGTTGTTTTTTTTTTCTTTTCTTTTTTTCCCTCCACAAAAATACTGTGATATGAATCAAGCTTTGTGTTTAACTATGTTTGCTGTTAAGGTAGTACAAAGTATGTGATTTATGTGGGAGCTGCAGTCACAGCAGGTCTACGGCTTCCTGTGGTGCAGCCTCCTCTCCATCCCAGTTTTGTAGAGCACCACTGCAATGGTTGGAGTGGAGGAACGGGATGTTTGTGCAGCTCTGTGTTATAGCAAAAAGACTCCTTTTTATAATTTAGTCTGAAATCAGCTTCCTAGGGAAAGATATATATAGGGGTGGCACTGTGCAAACTAAGATAAACCATTTCCAGAATCTTAAAACAACCTACAGCTCTTTTGATTTATATTCTTTGTAGCAAATATAAGTCACTTCCGTAAGCCCTGTAATCAAATAAAAATGTGTTCCCTCCTTTAACCCTTAAGGATATGTTCTTCTCTTGGTGTTCAGGGATTCCCCACACATCGAGACGAGACTAGACCCCTTCATTTTTAGTTGCACAAACACCATATGGCATGCATCTGGATCTCAGAAGATAACAATTTAGGATCTTGAAGACAGCTAAAGCATGCAAATAAAATAATGCACTTATTAATGGAGTTGCAGTGAGCTGCTCAGCAGAGACAGAAACTCTAGTGAACAAAACTGCCTGACTCACTTTAGAAAAGTCTGTGAACTCTCACACTTCTGTTGATTACTGTTTAATGATTCTTGTGGTGGAATGGGATCTATATGAGGTCTTTTAACATACTTTTGCAAAGAAGAAAACTCCTCAGCAGTCATATACCACGGATCTCTATCTATACCCTGTGAAACCAGAAACAAAGTATTTTGTTCCTGTTAAATTTCTAGATAGAAGTCATTTGTTATCATCATCTACAATAAACCATCATATATTACTATGTACCATGTGTTGGAACTGTATTTAGATGAAGTAACTTCATTTGTAAATGAAGAATCTTAAAGTAATGTGTAATAAATTAAGCTGTAAGGTAATATAGGCAATTAAGGTGACTTTTTCATTTTAAAAAGTGACACTGTTCCAGACCTCTCCTTTCACATGAGACATTGCTGTCCGGCCAGGTGCCACCACAGCAGCAGTGCGAGTTCAGTCACACTGGAGGAAGACTGAGAAGCTGTGAGGCAGGTGGGAGGTTTGCTCTAGTGAGGTTTAGGTGCTGGGGCAGGACAGAGGTGCAGAGCCAGGCTGCTGCTGCTGCTGCTGCTGCTGCTGCTGCTGCCCCTATGGGCTGGGAGCCACCTCCCAAACCTGCCACTAGTGATGCTGTCTCTTTTAAAGACGGTGGCATAAAACAGCTTCGGGGAAGAGATGAGTACAGCATCTAGACTGCCCAAAGTGTGGTCTGGTATGTGAGAATAATGACTACAAGAAATACAGCTGTATAAGTATTCAGCATAAGGTAGATATTTTTCTCCCCTACAAGATGTATCCTTCACGGGAATCTGTTTCCAGGGCCTTTGATTTCTGCATAAACCACTGCCTTTCAGCAATGTAAGATGTAAAAAACAAAAAATTATCTATTCACAGTATTCCTGAAACACATTGCGTGTATCTTTAAGCTATCCTCCAACCAAAGTTGCTATCTATAGAATATCAGCTTGCTTTAAGACTTTTATTGCAATCCGGTGTTGGATATGTACATAGTGTATTCTAAATTATAGATATATAAATATATTGATATTATATCAAGACAGAGATTTAAATCTTTCCAAAGTATTGCCTTGGTTCTGTATTGCTTACCCGAGCGCTGGCCTCTGTACGAATAGAGCGTGTCTTAGCTTGTTTGCAGTAGGAATGTCTTTTTTCTGTAAAGCCTTCTGTCTCTTTAACTGATCTCCACTGTAGTAACTAGATTTTCATTACCCAATTCATCTTCTTGCTTTTACTAAGATTGAACTGCAGTTTAGTTTTCCTGTGTAACAGCTGACTTTGGATTATAAATGAACTTAGCCAGCAGCACTTGCTCCTTGTTGAAGAGCAGTTTCCTGAAGGTATTTTTTTTATGAGAGGTTCATTCACAGACCCACAGGACTGCCAAAGCCACACCTGCTCTCTTCTCCTCACCAGCTTCAGGTAATGCAGGATGTGGCCTTCGGTGTATGTATTCAGAAGGTGCAGGCCTGCAAAGGAACAATGTAAAATCATCCCTGTGAAATTTTGTATGAAGGCTGCCTCACCCCCTTTCACATGCAACGTTGTTTTATCCACAGTTGGTTTGGGAAACTGCCACTGCCACGGGACAGTTGATAGCTAACCTGATGAACTCCCATCTTATGTATTGCCACCAGTAATAAATGGGTAACAGGGCAAATTACTGCTACAGTCATATGTAAGAGTAAACCAGAGACAGGGAGTTGGAATGGCTGCTACCAACACCAGCATTTTGGCCAGTGGGATCTGTTATCCCTGTGGTGCAGGAAAAAGCTTAGGCTCAAACACCCCCCCCCCCCTCCCCACATCAGTAAGGATATTTTTGTTTTTGTTAAATGCACAGTAGACAAATTTGGAGTCACTGAAACACTGCGTCCTGCACTACCTTTCTATGGGCCTCCCTCCCAGAAAAATACTGAGTAATACTAAAAAATCCAACTGTATGAACTGAGTTTTTCAAAACATACTAAGGTATCACATGTAGCTCCTACACCCCCAAGTCAAGGATGTACAGTGGAGTTGCAGTCTCTCATTGAGTGGTCTTGACATAAACCCCTCTGTTTGAGTAGATGGCGAGTAGCATGGCCAACAGCACAAGGGTGCATTTCTCTCTGCTTAGAAAAGCTAAGACTTGCTCGTCCATGGGGACAGATAAAGACTTTTCACCTCCCTCAAAGGAGTCTGAATTTCATGCATTCACCCCTCCTTCCCTCCCAGCTCCTCACAGAAGATGCACTCCTTCCAGCTTCCCAGCAAAAGCTGCTGAGGTGTTTCTGCTCCAAGAGCCCTCTTTTCTTTGTGGAGAAGAGAGGAGCTCGGTGCCGAAGCACTTCCCTCTCTCCTCCACGCTCCTCTCCCCAGCTCAGACCTGCTTCAGGTGTCCTTCAGCCTCGCCATCAGCAGCTTTGGGAAGCTCTAGGCCCGTGCCCGCATTCCCTACATAGCGCTGGCTGATCCTTGCATGCTCACACGAGGCAGGCAGTGCACTGGTCATTGCCTTTCTCCAGCAAGGAACGGCCATGGGGCTGTTACTCTCAAAACTGTGTCTAGGGTGAGGAAAAGACAGGATCTTCCAGGCCCTGTGTGGAGTGACCATGTTTCCTTCCCAACCTGCAGCCTGGCTACAGCTGCTCTCCAAGCCTGCTCACCCAGTCCCCAGCAGGGATCAGGACAAACCCTGTGCTGGGAAGGCTTCCTTGGCCTGATGGGGTGTGGTAAGAAAGCATCAAGTCCCCTGCACGGCCAACCAGCAGCTTGCTGGCACTTCACTCTGGAAGCAAGGAGCTGCTACAGCAGCTCACCTCAGGAGAAAGTGCAGGAGCCTGACAAGTTAGTAATTGCCAAAAAGACAACCCCAAACTTACTAGGAACACACATGTAACTGCAGCTAGCAAAGGTTTTCTAACCCATAATCCTATTTCTATGCTAGGCTGCCATAGCTCCCAGCTGGTCACCTGCAAAAAGCATCCTGAAATTAGTATTTGTGTTGTTTGCCGACCCAAAAGCCAGTGCACAAGTTGCAACAAGCAAATGGGCAAAAGGAGGATTTATCTAGGTAAACCATTTGGCATACAAAGAAAACAGTGTGTCCTTGAAATAACTGTATTTTAATGTCTGAAAATGTACAGAAAAGCAGGAGCCAAGCTCATCTTGCCTGCTGATGGGTGGAGTTAGATTACAGTGAAGGTGGTTTGATTCCTAAACCCTCCCGAGAGCCCATCACTGCCCTGGGCTCGGAGGTTGGGTCAGTCTCAAAGTTCCTGGTGCTGGCGGGGTCTGTCTGAGGAGGTGTCTGTTGTATCCATGTAGTACCTTGTCTGTCAGCTGGAAAGCTTTGTCATGTCCACTGTAACCACCACACAAGCTCAGCAAGGATACCACTGCTGTGCAAGCCGGGGTGTTCTTCAGTGTTCCTTTTTACTAATTGACTTACAACTGGGTTGCGTAAATATTTTGTTGTGATATAAAAAAAAGTCTGGGGAAAGTACAAACTGAAGTGAACACACTGGCTAATCTGGTTTGTTTTATATGAAAAATGCACAGTGACCTCACAGTGAATGAAATGAAAAACTAACTCACTAAAAAAAAAAAAAAAAAAAAAAAAAAAAAAAAAAACAAAACAAAACAAAAAAAAAAAAAACCCACACCAAAACTTTATGCCTTAAATGGAAGCAGCAAATTGTTGCTCAGTCTCCTCTCATCCTAGCAAAATGACAAATGGTACTATTTATGTCACAAAACTGACAAATTGAAAAAAATTACCAAAACCCCCCGCGTCCCCCTTTCAAAAATACCCTGATTTTGAAAAGCAAAATTCACCACATCAGTGCTGGGGAGTAAACTTCATAGTTATTTTAAGTTTTCTTTTAAGTTTCGTTTTTTCCATCTTTTTGCCATTACCTGCATTCCTTAGATTTCTTTTTTTCATACGTAAAAAGAACTAGCAACATCCCCATACCCTCTTCCTTTTTCTTTTTTCCTTTTTTTTTCCGTTCTGAAAGAACTTTAGAGTCTCAGTAACGTTTTCCCCATCAAATCATGGAAAACCCTTTTGTTATTTCTCTTCTTTAACACATAACATGTTCCTCCTTTGACCCTCATTTTCCCTTTTTTTCTCTCTCTCCCCCTTCTCCCTCCCACTCGTCTGTTCCCCCTCGTCCACCGATCTAATCCTGGATCCTGCCCTTTCGTGGTTGCTGTCCTTCCCTCCCTCCTTCCCTCCCTCCTCCTCCTCCTCCTCCTCCTCCTCCTCCTTCTCCCGGCCCCATCGCCCTGGCTGAACCCTCCCAACCTGTTTGTTCCTCTTCCTCTCTTCGTTTGCAGCTTAGAGATGGCTAAAGTCAGCACCCAGACCGCTTCCGTCACGACCCCTGTTGACCTCAACATGAACCTCTCTCAGTCTGCCACCCCTACCTCCACCCCCACCTCCATGGCCGTGCTGGCGGCCGCCTCCGCCGCTACCGTCAGTACCCCCCCTCCCCTACCAACTCTGCCAACCACCCACTATGCCGTTCCTGTCTCCAGTCTGCTTGGCATGAAAACTGTCCCACTCCTGGCACTAAATGCCGCGGCCGCCGCGGGGGCCACGGGGAGTTTGTCCGCTTACACTGCCAAAATTCCTTCGACGAGCGGGGTTAAGAAATCTGACCGCCAGAAGTTTGCTCCATATTGAAGGGATGAGACACAATGCAAGCTTTGCCAGCTCTGCCAAGAGTCTGTGGTAGATCCTAGTTATCGAGGAAACAATACGGCATCTTTTTCTTTTCTGTTCAATTGCTAGTGTTAACTGTTGCCGACTCCAGCCGTCTTCCGCTCTCCATAACACCTAACACAGGCACCACCTACCAAACTAGTTCCAACAGCCAGCGGTGCCAGCCCGGGCTCTTCCTCCCCGGACACGTCCGGCCCACGGGGCTGCCGCCCGGGCTGGCCTCGGCAGCCCCACAGCAAGGCGCTGCTGCCCCCGGCCCAGCAAGGGAGATACACTGAAGAGAAGGGAAAAAAAACGTAAATGAGGCAAAATGGTGACAGCCGGGTCCTGCTCCAGCAATGCTGCCCGGCCTAAAAGTACACTTAGATGCATTTGCAGGGATTCTCCAACTGCAGAGCAATTCCTTATGGCCAACTGGCATCTTCGATGTATTTTTTCCATTGCTAGAATGTGTAAATCCAGCACTTCTGATGATCACTAGTGCCCCTGCAATGCCCTGCGAAGTGCTGCTGGCCCCCTGAGTCATTCTGCTGCTCCCAAAAGGCCTGGAAACCCCCCGTCCCAAAATCTGCCTATGAGCAGGAGATGGGGCTTAGGAGGTACCAATTTCAGGTGCTTCTGCATACAACAAATGAAGCTTTCTGGTCTGAGAAAAACTGCTAAATTAAAATGACTGTAAAACAGTAAGGAAAAAATATCAGGCACCTGTGCCTTTCCACATGATTCTTTTAAAGGGTGCAACCATTTTTCTCTGCTTTGGAAAAACGTAATTTTAAGAACTCTGCTTTAGGGAGGGAGGGAGGGAGAGAGAGAGAGAGAGCAGGCTCCTCCTCTTGCACTCAGATGTTTTCCATATACCAACACAGTACTTACTTCTGTGAGAACTTCAGGGCAAGTACAAACCAGATGCCGTCACTAGCTGATATTTCCTCTCGTGGATGTTTTTTTCAGCCAAAATGACCATTTCTCGATAGCTTTCTGTACAAAATACATCCCTGTTTAACTCGCCACTTATCACGCAGCCAGGTTGTATGGTTATCATGAAACACATGTAGGAATTTAGAGGTCATTCAAAGGCTGTGCCTGGACAGATCCCATCCCTTTACCAAGCACTTCAGGATGTTCAGACTAACTAAAACAAGGCAGGTAATGGCCCCCAAAGCCAAGAGAGCTGGGGAATGGAGTGGCTGGTTGCCAGCTGTTGGAACTAGTTCTTAACTGCATTTTATGTTTGTCCATCCACCTTCTTTTTAATTTCTGTTGCATAATTCAGTAATGCAATATTGTTTTCCTCACCACTTCCAAATCTAGAGTCCCATTAGCCTGCCATGTTCATCCACTCTGCACTCCTTGGACACAAAGCTTTAACAATTGAACTGTATTCAGTGCATTTTAATATAAACTAAAAACACAATGCAAATGCAATACTTTTTAAAACATGGTATTTCAAAGTGTGTTATTGTATAGGGCTAAGTACTATCTCAGTATTTTGTGTCATTTCTGTATTCTGTGGGCTTTTCTTCACCTTAGCACCTTTGCACTAAGTTTTGTCACTGTAACCATTTGTAGAACTGCCATTGTTACAATTTGCACTTATCCAAATGGGGTTTTTGGTTGGTTTTGTTGGGGTTTTTTTTGGTTTTCTGTTTTTTTGTTTGTTTGTGGCTTTTTTGGGTTTTTGGGTTTTTTGTTTGTTTGTTTTTTTAGTTGCATATAATGAAGGAAAAACTGGGAATAATTTCAAGGTACCACAGCTATTTAAAAGCTCTAGAAAACTGCTGTAAAATTGTTCTGGACTATTGTAACTGTTTCAATAATTGACACTTAACAAAAAAACAAAACAAAACAAAAAAACCAACGCCTGTGTGAGAAAACTTGCCTGCACTGAAATGCTGTTCTATGCTGGTTGTACTCAAGTGGTATTTTTTTAATAGTGAGAAGATTTTTTTTTTTTTTTCTTTTTTTTGCCTTTTTTTTTTTTCTTTTCCTCATTTTTGTTCCTACATTTTAGGCTGTCTTCAGAAGTTACTGGCCTGGGGGCTCTGTAATGTATCTCATCATGCCCTAGTGCATTAGCCACCAGACAGGACTTTTCCAAAGCCCCATGAGACAATGCTTTCTATGGACTAATCTACAGAGGAGTTTCTGCCATTTCTAACTTTCTTATTATTCTGAGACATCAAAAGAAAACACTTCCTTTACTCTTTAAGCAACTGTGCTTCCTAACTCTTGTGTTGCTTTCATTACTGTTCCAGTTTTAACACTGTTGTGGCTCATAACATAAAGCAAAGACAAGTTTTTTTCGGGGGTTAATTTTCATTGATGTTCATGCTTTGGCTAATCTGTATAAAAGCATGGGCTGTTAGTGTTCTAACCACTGTATTCAGCTAGAGACTCGACAGTAAGTTAAATGAGACGTTTTTATAAATAAATTTTTTTCCTGATTAAAAAAAATCAAAAAAAAAAAAAAGACGTGGTAGCTTTGTGCATACAACTGTTGTGTTGTTTAAACTTTGTTCTTTGTAACTGAGTTGCTGACTTGTCATTGAAGAAGCACTATTTTATGGATTGTCAAACTAAGATCACAGACAAATTGCTTGTTTTCAATTAATGATTAAAGGTTTCATATCATCACGCTTAAGGTCCCAGTGCTCTTTGGGAAACAGTGTAACACCTGTGCAAGACTGGCAATCTTAGCAAGGATGTTAGCCCATTGTCAGGGATGATCAGTCTCTTCAGGACTAGAGGGAGCCAGATTGTGCAATTAGTAGAGTAAGCAGTATTTCTACAAAGCTGCTCCTTGAGAACTTCTCACGCTGTATAGAAAAGACAAATTTGGCTTCATGTTACAAGCAGCCACTGATCTGTGTCTCTGGTCAATTTTCCCAGACTGATCTATAGATCAGAAACTGGAGAAAGGAAAACAGGAACTAAAGAATGAAGTTGGATGCTGAGTACTGTATTACTAAGGCCCTTGGTGCTTCCCCATTCCCAGCAGCACCGCCCAGTGGCAAGGCTTCTAGGCAGCACCTTCCACCCTGTCAGGAGCCAGCCCAGCAGCCGGGAGGAGCACGGCAGCGTGCAAGAGGGGGAGTGGAGAGCTGAGCAGGCCCAAGAGCTGTCTCCTCCTGCCCTGACACTCTGCTCCAGCTGTCCAAACCCTCCTTTGGATCTGCTGAAGCACTGCAGTCACAGCCTCGAGTTCTCTCTTCACATACAAACAAAACAAAGGGGCTGGCCCCGAGCTGTTGCTGCATTACAGCACCCCTGGCTGTGCTCTGGCCACCTCTCCTCTCAGGGCACTGGCAGTGCTGTTTTAAGTACTGCTCTGGCCTCAGGGGAAAGCAGCTTTTTAGCAGTGCAAGAGTAGCCTCCTTAATGACAAGTCTGATTGTACAGCCTCCATATTCCTACTCTGGTAAAGGTCTCTACCTGCCTTCAGAGATTTAGCTTGGGCTCCTGTTTGCCCTCTCTGCCCCCGCTGAGCTTTTGGGGCACACCACGATTATTCCCTGTGGTCTCCAGGGTACAGACAGATCTCCAGTCTGAGCCTGGAACCAGGGCACCACCTGGACATGCATGCAGACTTGGAGACCTGTAGAAATCAGCAGCTTTCTCAATAGAGATGCAGCCACAGAACAACCCCTGATGTTGGAGGGTGCCACAGGGCATTACAGAACAGCTCACTGCACCCCAGAGGCCCAAGAGGCCTTACCCAATGTTGACAATTAGCTATTCCAATCCATAGAAAAACTATAGGCTGTAATACTGATTTGATAAAATTCTGTTATTATTGCTTAAAATATATTTTTATTACTTAAAATGCATTTAACTTCTCATTCTTGAAAGGAGAGCTGAAGCTGCTTTCACAGCAGAGACCTCCATAAATCTTCATTTCTTCATCAGCAAAAGCTATTTCTATGGTTAGCCTGGCTAATGTAAATGAAAAATAAAATAAAAAAACCCCAACATTATTGCAGCTCAACACTAAGTAGGTCAAAGCTTTTCTCTCCCAGTAAAGCTGCCAGGCAAAGGGCAGCAGCAGCTCTGGGGTGTATGGTATCTTTCACATTAATAATTCACGTGTGCCTTGCAGAATTTAAAGATTTAAGATTTAAACAAACTAGTGCAGGGGCATGTTTGTGTGAGGAATGAGGAGAGGTAAAATAAAGACACATGGACAAAGAAGGAAGTCTTCTGAGAGGGTTTTTGCAAAAAGGCAGAAATGTGATAAAATCTAAGCTTATTGTAATTTCATTATTTTAGTTGGAAAATATTTCTGAATGGCAAGAAAAAGCTCCTAATAGCTTTAATATACAAAACAGACAAACAAAGGAAAGGTGGTAAAGAAAAAAAGGGGGAAAAGGGTAAAGAATAATAGTAACTGAGATAGAAATGTAAACCACTGGTGCCCAAAGGTAGATAAGAGAAAGCATGTACTCGCTGTGAAAAGGTCACTGCCCACACAAATGTGAGTTTCCAGATGAAAGACAGCACAACTTCCGCAGCTTCTGCGTCATCAAATTGGAATTAGGTTTCTGGAAACATCTCAAATGAATTCAAGCAGCTCTGTTGTGTTTCTTGAGTGAAAAAAACATTGACAGCATGAATGCAGGCTGGAACCAGAAGGAAAATAAACAAAGTTAGTCCTCTGCTAATACACAGAGTGCTTTCTGTTCTCAGGCATAGCCAGAGGGCATCTGAGGGCCCCAAGGTTCACACTTGTGCCAGCCAAGCTCCTAGGAAGCAGCAGAGTCTCACTGGTACCATGAACAGCAGTACCTGGGAAGTGCCTCAGCCTCAGAGGGCTGCACAGGCAAGGTGCTGTTTGTCAGGTTTCACAAGAGAGTCTGAAAACCTCATTTCTTCCACAGCCTTAATATCAGCTGAATGTATTTCAGCACTGTTTGCCTTCTTGGGACAGGACCTTCCCCTTCTGGAATGAGTGTCACGGTTTTCTAAAAGTCACAATGCTCACTGATCCAGTGGTTCAACCGTGGCACAGCTTCTGCAGGGACGACTGTCATTGTCAGGCTGCTCAACTGGGTGACACAAAGTGTGTGTTCAAAGGACAGCATTGAAAGGAGGGATTTGAACAGAGATCTCTTCTATCCCCTGTAACTTCTGCAGCAATGGTGCAAGGCATTAGTGCCTCCACAATATTTTTGGAAGAAAGATCTGGTTAGATGTCTACACAAAGGAACTGCTCACATTTGTTTTCCCAGCTATCGGGCCAGGGTAATTCTAACTGAACTGATGAAAAGAAGATCAATCGAAGGTAGACACAAAAACTGCTTCACTCCTGAAATTTCCATCTCTTGGCTCGAGCAACATTTTCCAGGGATGTCAGTACACACTGCCCTTCTTGGCACTGAAGTGTACTTAATTCCTTGGTTCCAGGAAGGAATGCAGTCATGTTGATTAAATCAGTTTCTGCATCAATGCGTGCATCCTGTCCCCCTACAGACTGGCATGTGTCTTGCGACAGTAACTGAAATAAAAGAGTCAAAATCATTTGATGGTACCTAACAAAAGGGAATTTATGTAACGTTACGTACACTGTGGTTCCTAGTGACAGCTACAACATGATTCATGCAGGCTGAATGTCTGCTTTTCTAGGGAACCTTTAAGGATTGTAAGAAAAAAGTATTTTTAAGTGCTGAAAATATTTTAGTAATATGGCTTTTCGCATTTCTAGCTCAGCGTTTTTAAGATGATAAAACACAGAGAAGCTAATCATAGTAGAATGTAATAAGCAAAATTTGTCTCTCCTCAAATTGAATTTATTGGCAGGGGGCCTGGTCAATGCTAATGTTAATGTTCTTTTCAATCAGTATTTGCAATTTGAAGCAAATTTTAAAATTAAATGCTGTAGTCGAGGAAAAACAATCACATTAGCAAATGAGAACATTGGTTTGTTGTTATTTGGGTTTGTCGGTTTTGTACGGTCACTTTTGGGCTCCTCTGTAGCAAATACAGACCTTGTTCCACATCTAAGGCACGACAGCAGCAGCTTATTTCTTCAAGGGCAGGAGAGAAATGAGCACAGCAATTACCACTTGTGCCTGCCTGCCTTGGCAGAGGAGAACTCACTACCAGCAGCTGCAGCTATGGTGAGCTGCTCCCTGTGGAGCTGCTCCCAAGAACTCCGTTTCAAACATGCAGGCACACACCTTCTGCCCCTGGGAGTCACTCAGCAGCTCCAAAACCAGCAAGCTGGGGAATCCCAACTACATTTTGGTGGCATGAAATTCCACAGTTCTTAAGTCTGGACAACACTTTCCATTATTATATGAGTAAATAAGGATTACAAATGTCTTCCTCCCTAACTCTGATACTTCATTTTCTGCAAGTCCTGGAGAGCAGAGAATTAAAATAATCTTCCTAATTCCAATTAAAATTTCGTTTTTAATAGTGGCTATTGACAGAGCTAGTTATTAGGATTACTTTCAACTTTATTGTTAAAAAATGGAATTCAAGGAAGTTAAGAAGTGAGGAAGAAATTAAGGAAGTACATATTTTTAAAAACAATCATTTCTTCTGGTTAATAACCTAGCTGAATAGTTCATCAGAAGTACATAAAATTGTTTTCTAAAACTGAAGACATACTTAAGATTGCATACTAATTATCCCTATGTTTTTCTAAGATACAGATTATTTCCCTTAATAAAGTAGCTTGACTACTAAATGAGGTTAGGATACTTCCCTCTTCTCCCTTATAGCCATGCTACTTTCATTGCTAAAAAGCAGGATGATTTCTTGCCCTCTTCACAAAGCTCTCTAAAAGCTTTGTTTCAAATGCTGCAGGAAGGTGTAGTTTATGCAGTAAGCTGTAAAAAACTTGGATACAACACTGTTCAGAGTTCTGTGAGATTCCTCCAAGGAAAAGAGCACCAACTCCTAAACAAGACACAACCAAGAGGGATGGATGCTGTCACTTCCCCAGCAATGCACACACTCCCTGGCTGGTCCATCTTTACCCTTCCAGCAAGTCATGCAAGGAGAACGAGTAGAATGATGAGAGATCTGGTGTTTATTCCTGCCATCTATTCCTAATAACAACAGGCTGCACTGGTTTGGATTTGAAAGTTCAAGACACCTGCACTGTAACCAAACTCACTGCCTTTAGCTTCTTACCACAAGATGCCTCTAAAGATGAGGGCAACTGGACTAAAACAGCTGAACTGTTTTAATGCTCAGTTAATTTCCTACTCATCCACAGCTGAAACCATGATTTGCAGATTTATGCAAGATGAAAACAGAATTACAGAAAAATGTACAAAAATGAAATGTAATTTATAGACTCAGAGATTAGCATTTTTATACTGTCAAAACATGTATGTCCATGATGCTCAGTGTAACCTGACATTCATTACATTTGTTTCTCTGATATTAAGCCAAGTGCAGAGTGGTTCTGAAGTTCAGTGTTAACAAGCTCATGTGCTTTGGTGAGTGGGGTCAGTGAAAAGCAAATATAAACAGAACAATTAGAAACTTAGCTTAGCTTTTCTCCGAGGCAAACTGGGGGAGTGTGCTTCAGTTTGTTTTGAAAAAGACTGTCCTGTTAATACTGCACCACCCTCTCAGCTGGACGTTCTCTTTTCAGGGATAAATGGATCTAGAGATCTTTCACTGCAGCATGAAAGACAAGTTAGACATTGATATTCAAATGTTTCATGCCATACAAAGACGTTTTATTTCAGTTTCGGTCCAACTAAGTTTTCTCCAACTTGTCCAAACATTCATTATTTATTTCAATATTCTCTGAACACTTATTCTGTACTTCAATACTTTCTGAATGTTGCTATCTCAGTGACATGTATCCTAGTTCGTGTAAGACTTTGGTGTCACATCAAACATTTTAGCAGCAGCAGCTACTTATTCTTACTAATGGCTGTAAGGCAGCACGTGTGAACAGGAATGTGTGGATGCAATAAACCACTAAGGACCACTGCCTGAATTCTGACAGCTTTATAAATAGGAAGAGCTGAACCCAAGGATCATGGAAATTGGGAGTGATAAAAAAGCATCTCACTGTAAGGAAAGGGCTTCTGCCATATCAAATATTTCCCCAAAAACAGGCAAATCAAACATCTAAGATTAGTTCTAATCTTTATTGCTTGGTTGATAATCATCTCTGAGGCAAGTAACTGGAATGCTTTCATAAGAGCACAGCTTGTTTTCTCCCTTTAAAATCTCACTAGTTTTAAATCTAGAGTATCATAAAAAAAAGGTTAACCTGTTCTTAACAACTTTACTTTTTGATATCAATCAGGCCACACATCCCTCTTATTTTTAAAAAGTCCTCAGCAAATTTGAACTATCTGAAGATTTGCAAAAGTAAAAAAAAAAATAAAATAAAAAGACACTTACCAAAGGTAGTTCTGCTTTCCATGTCCCAGTCTTGTCAGTTTGTTGGTTCTTGGTTTTACTTAATCTGTGTTTATCAGAACAGAATCAATTTTAGATGTTTTCTGTGTCTAAGATAGTATTTTAAGAAAATTTCCAGTATTTGCAGCTACTATTTTACCTCCTCAGTTTCCAGTGCAGTACCTTCCTCTCAGGCATCTTGTCACCCTTTCATTAAGTGATGCAGATATGTAACCACTGTGTTCTCATCCCTCTGGTTCAAGAAATGTGAGGTATGCTACAGGATGACTGCACTAAGCAAAACAGGAGACTATAAAGACAAATAATCAGCAGTGCTATGGCACATCACAGGGTGTTTGTTCACTGTGGAGAAGGTGTAGCTCAGCATTTCTGAGCTTAGTCCTTATAAAAAAGCTGTAACAGACCCTGAAAAAAAATGTACATATTTTATTGGGAGCTGGGGCAATGGACAGAAGGGCACCTACAAATTTTAAGAAAACATAAATGCATAATATTTTCTTTTCCCTAAACCCCCAATCTGGGAAAACTTTGTAGACTATGCACTTCTATAGACAATAAGCCAAGACTCAAAATTACCAAACTGAGCTAATGCTTCCAAAAGCCTAGAGATTCTTTACAGAATTATTAATCTCATTAAAATACTTCTGGCAGGAAACCAGTCATTTTAATAGGAAAGGTGTATTCAGTATTGTAAAACATTTGCAATATACAGTTTCTACAACAAGTAATACACCACTTAGATATACAAAATTTTTTTAATAAGCCTGGCTCTTTACCTCACAATCCTCTTTAAATAAATATTTAACAAAAGAATCTCCCTTCTAACAATGGAAGTAACACCACAGATGAAAAGAGTATCAACCACGTTGCAGAAATGCTACAACAAAGCCCCTTTCACCCGCCAGTCTTGTGACAGCAAATCCTGCAGTTCTTCTTCATCTTCACTACCAACATCCTCCTCCTCCTTCTCTTGTGCTGCTCTCAATCTCATGGCTTCCTTTAGCTTCTCCTTCACCTCGTCCTGGCGGTTACGCAAAAGCTCGACACGGCGGTAGCACTCACTGTTGGAAAGTGAAACACCTGTTAACCTCTGGGGCCTTTCCACATTAATTTAATCATCTCCAGTGCTGGATTTTGCTTCTACTTTGGATAAAGAAGCTTTGCAGCTTCCCATCAATGAAAAAGAAGTAAGCTTTGAAGATGCTAGTGCACCTTCTCAGTGTTCATCAAGTGAAAACAGACCGAGGAGAGGGGCCGGTGTGGTCAATTCTCTAGCAATGAGATCTAATCCAAATACTCAACAACTGCAATACAGTCACAAGCCATTTTTCAAAAAGCACAGAACCAATATCCACTTCCACACAAGAAGGAACGCCATGCTTGGCTCCACTTATGGTTTTCATGAGAGAAAGGTGTGACATCAATTATCAATTTTGATAACTTAGTGGTGGCATCTCTGAAAATAAAAAAAGCAGCACAAAGTGTTCAGATTCTTTATCTGCTTCCTCTGTGCTGTAACAGAACATTTTAAGTAAACACAATCCAAAAGTTTCAGGTTTCCATTTATTTAAAAAATTTTGTCCTTAAATTGTGTTTTATAATTATTCTAGCCATTTTAAACAGGGTATTTTTTCGAAAATGTCAAGTAGCACAAGCCTGATTTAAATTCACCTTTGCCCCTTTCATTCTTATTTGCTCAGAAGGACCGACATGGAGGGGTTACTATCTGGATCCTGCTTTCCCTGGCATATCACAAATATGATTCTTACAGGTAGTCATAGCTGAAGATTTGAAGGCCAAGGAATTCATTTAATTTTCAACTTAATTTGAAATAGCCTGCATTTGAATACGCTCAGAAGTCATAAGTTACGAAAAGTAAAATTTAAAAATCTATTTGGAACTTTTATTTTGGGGAAAAATAATTACAGTAACAAACTTGAAATATGCTACAAATTTCTGAATTTTGGTTCTACGTACTTAGAGCAGCCTTAGCTACTGAGAAAAATAAATCCTCAAAGAGAGGCAGGCTTAGCTCAAGCCCTCTCCAGAATTACACAAACATTGTTGAAAGACATTCCTGTAATAGCAAAGCAAAATTTTGAACCCAATGCTGTTGTTACCACACACGGATTATGTGCAGCATGTCAATCTGCCCAGGTGGTTGAAGTGTTGCTTTAATTTCTAGTGTCTTCTTTTTGTTGCATCTCTTTCTTTTCAGTCGCTACCACTGCCATTATCACTGTTAATAGCAGAGTGTTGAGCTACAGGAAAACAGTAACAAACTGTTCCACTGAGCCGTATTTCAGGGTACTTGAGTTTAAACCAATGCCCATCCAACCACCACACCCATCATTTCAGCAAAACAAAACAAATCACGTAATTAAGTGTGTATCACTCCACAAAACCTTTAAGTAAACTTCTACTAGAATTAAAGAGGCTTTGCCACAGGACAAGACATTTTCAGTACAGGAAATGTTTCTTAAAAATGTTCACATAAATTCTCCATCAATCAAAATTCCCAGGGAAATACAAATTAAGACACTAAGACATTTGACAGGGGAAGGGGGACAGTTTGTTCCAAGAATTTGCCTTGAGTACTTTCAGTGATTCCAGTGCATTCTCTTTTTGGAGAAAGTTATATAACTTTTGTACCAAAATCCATGTCTTTATTAGGTATCATTCTGTAATTTGAGGGAGTCTGTCCTTCATATTCCCAGATGATTAATGAGAGGTAGTATCGCAGATTAAAAGTGTTTTTATCACTTTAGTCAAAGAGCAATCCATTACTGCTGGAGAACAGAGAATTTGAGGAAAAATTGATCTACTTACATCTGCTCATCAATTTCTCCAATCTGGCGATCTAGTCGTCCCTCCTCATCATCTTCTGCCACTATTGCTTCTGAAATCTAAACCAGAAAAACACTGAGAAAATTCACCTTCATCCTGAATT
Source organism: Phylloscopus collybita (assembly GCA_027886175.1). Lineage (NCBI taxonomy): Eukaryota > Metazoa > Chordata > Aves > Passeriformes > Phylloscopidae > Phylloscopus > Phylloscopus collybita. The sequence goes on along the minus strand of JAJNNQ010000075.1, from coordinate 64,671,899 downwards.
CCACTTCTGCTCCTTTACAATGTCTGTGTCCTCCCCTGCTCCCCTCTACCTCAAGTTAGTGTCAATCTCCTCTATGTATATTCCCATCTTCACAAAGGCAAATACAGAAGGAAAAACAAAAAAGGTCTGGTTTAATTTGAAATGGAAATGCTTTTTCTTAAAATCAAAAGTAGTTTGGCTGCTTTGGGGTTAATCTTTGGAAATTTTTAATACACTACGATTTGAAACTGAGCATAAACAAACTACACACACCCACAGTCTGAGGCTGAAATGGGAGCTCTATCCCAGTGCTTGGGACTAAATACACACCACTTATTGAACATACTGTTTAAATATGCCCACGAGATCCCGAAGTGTTTCTAACCTGTTATTTTTTGCAGCATATACTTTCTCAAATCTGAATGTCTGGGAGATGCTATGCAATCAATGGTCCACGCATAACTGAGAAGATTCCTCCTAAGCTGAAGAATTATCTGAATGGCTTATGCTAGCAAAATGTATCCACCACTGCTTTTGTATGAACATTCGCTCTGTTTATAGTGCTGACTGCTTTAAAATGAGCAATGATACATTTTTCTGCACCACTTTTCTCAGCAGTTGACATATGAGAAACTATTTACAATTAAAATAATTAAAAGGTTAGCAAATACTCTAGGGGAAGACTGAGAACGCCATGTAATCTGTAATACAGTTTTATATTGTACATAAGGGCAGATAAACACCTGCTGCAGGAAGACTTTCCATGCGATGGTAAACAGTGAAAAATGGAAGTACAGAAAAACTGTGGCAAATTTACGTGTCTCAAACTCTTTTGTCACTTTCCCAGATTTTGGAGTTCCTTTCCAGTACATTTAAATTAAACATAAAATCTAGGTTACCTACACTTTATAGATACTTTTCTTAGAAGACGGCCAAATGGGTAGTGTTTGTAAAAGTTAAAATATGAATATAGATCTAAAGAAAAGCCCACGATTGTGTCCTGTTTGGATACAGGACACTGATCTAAGGTGTATGCTAGCTAAACAGTATTTAAATAAAATACAGTGAAACAAATGTAACTAGATATATATGACTGGATCTTGATTAAAAGTTTTCAACTTAATTTCCTTTAAGTGGAAAATGCAAGGAACCCTTTGCTCATTTATAAAGTGCATTTAACCACACACTGCATTGAAACAAACAGCTGACAAATGCAGATGTCAGCCATTCTGCAGAGCTGCATGAAACTGTTGTTTTCCTTATTGTGTATAGTATTTAGAGTCAATAAATATAGATTCCATTACTTACTGTGTTGACCTGTCGCATTGCCTTTTGAAATTCATCCCATTCTTTGTCCATTTGATCCTTTGGAGCATCAACTTTTCTCACCTAAGGAACATGAAAATTTATAAATTAACAATTTAAGTCTAATGATGCTTTGGGGCACTGTAAAAAAAAAAAAAACAAAACAAAATAGAAATAGGAAAAATGATGCTGTGTTATCAGAAAAGTCTGGTTGATGTACTTCAGTTTAAGTAATGGACATGAGTGAGAGAGTGCAGCTGCACAATGGTTTTGGAAGAAAAAGCTGACTCCACTCCTGGATTAAAACAACATCCATGACTGCAGCATTACAAAATAATTATTGACTACAAGTGGCTGGTGTGGAATGTCTGGAGTAACAAAAGTGAGTTTGATGGTCTGTCATTTCACTGTGTCAGGTGATAACTATTAAACTCTTCTGTCAGCTGCCCGTACAATTGCATACAGTAGCCATTTCACAAGCCAAAAAGCAGTGAATTGTTTGCCTTTGGCATAATGTAAAGTATCAAACTTTTCAGTCACTAGTCTGCTGGTGTTAGGTAGTCTGACTGTACTTCAAATCTAGTCTAATTTTCTTAGCTAACAGAAGAAACTGTACAGCTACAAACCAATTTTAATGACATGCAAAGCTTTTTATTCTGTGGTAGATGGCATTTAGTACTAAGACATGAAGTCTGAAAAAGTAGTAGTGGTAAGAATGTGTTTAAGATCTACAGCCAAGGTAATCAAAGCCAGATTGTGCTTTTAATGCAAATAAATAAACAAGGTAGTCTACCTGTGTAATTGAAACTTCCACAATTCAAGACTGGAAGATGTGGCATATAATGTATTTTAGAGGACAGATTATGCCTGACTCAGGACTTGGTAGAAATTATAAGCTAGGAGAACTAAGCAGTTTGAACATAGTAAGTCATGACACCATCTTTTTGCATTAGTTTTACTTTCCCTTTATTCATTCTGCTCTTTTGGTGACATGTCAGTCATCACCTTAGTAAAGACAACAGTTTGGTGCATTTTGTTCCTGAGTGATTATACAAAATCAAGTAGTATGAATTAAGTTTATAGAATAAATTAGAAGCTTCCAAGAAAACTCATACTGGGAAGTAATAGTCATCATTTCATTTTTCTGTTCTGTTATTATTTCTATCATATGTGTATGTACTGTGTTATTATGCATTGTGGTTGTCTTTTGTAATTCATAATTATTTGTATTTCTTACAATAAATTTAAACACTAAAGTTATTATTTTTTTCTTGAAATATTTATCTAATCCAGAATTTATATGCTTTACAAATACCTGATGACAAGCATTTTTCACGCCCACAATCTCCCTTTCAAATGCCCAGTTAATTCTTAAAATAATTATTTTGTCTATGATTCCAACACAGAACGACTGTAGCCACCTCTATGTAAGGGATGTCCCAAACATTTTCCCTCCTCTGAGTATTAGTTACACGCAGAAAGAGCTGATTAAAAGGAAGAGCCTCTGCAAGCAATTCAAGGAAGAGCTGAGGAACAAGTAACCCCTTGTAAATGTTTCAGTGGAGGCAATAACCAGAACAAAGGTCACTAACCAGTGTCCTCAAAGATGTAAGCAGGTTCTCCTCTGCCTGCTACACATTCCTGCATTCCCAACTTGCAATGAAACTAAGTATTTAAAAATTTTAATACTTCAATTAGACACAAAAAAACCCACAAAAAAACAAACCAAACAAACAAACAAAAGCACCAGCCAAAGCATGGCTTTTTCAGATACATATTTCAATATCTGAAATATCCTTATTCAAAACTATTTACACATGGCAACACGTGGGCATGAGCAGTGCCAAAGGAGTCCTACCAGAGTAAATAAAACATCTGAGCTTGTTAGCTGGGCCAGTGGGACTAACTGAACATGAAGATGCATTATTTGGAATAGATGTCATGGCTTGGCCTCACAATGCTATTTAAATACACCAGCAGCCTTCCACTGTGTGAACAAGGAGATATACTCAAAGAAAATAAAAAATACTTAAGCCTATAGCACTGTATTTCAGTAAAGAAAGCAAGAAAGCCATCAAATCTGTGGCAAATTTTACAAAACAAAACAAAAAAAGGTTTTTATTTCAAGTGAAAAAAAGTTTTTATTTCATTTATTTCGGTCATCATTTGGCACTGTGCAAGCTGAAGGATATATGAATGGTTTTGATCACAATTTCAAGATTTTTAGTTGTGGGGGTTTTTTGAGAAACAAGGTGAATACCCACATTTCTTTTCTTTTCTGAGCATCATGAAACCCCAAAGTGGTAAAAGACAAGAGGGCTGAAGACCAAGCTCACTCTTGTGGTGTAACCAGTACTACAGATGACAGCATGTGCCATAATGGAACCATTTTCATTCCAACAGGATGCACCCTGTGAGTCACACAATAACTCAACACTTTTCAGCAGGATCTCACAAAGGCCATTATAGAACTGTTATATCCCCAATTCCAAAGCAAAATTGAACATACAAATTAAGTGAACTGCTTTTCCTGAGATGACTCACAGAAATAAAGGTAGATTGTCCAAATCTCAGTTCAGTATTCCAACCAACAAATGACATTCCTTTAACAGTCACAGAGGAATCATAATCAAAAACACTTTCCAAGAGATGATTTTAACAAGCTCTTCCTGCCCACCTCCATCCCTTTTCATGTTTTCCAATTTACACAGAATGAATCTTTAAAGCTGCACCAGGGGAGGCTCAGAGTGGGAAGCAGGAAGCATTTCTTTACCAAGAGGATGGGCAAGCACTGGAACAGGCTTCCTGGAGAGGTGGCCAATGCCCCAAGCCTGTCAGTGCTCAAAAGGCATTTGGAAAATGCCCTCAATAACAAGTTTTAGCTGCTGTTCAGCCCTGAAGCTTTCAGGCAGTTGGACTAGATGATTATTATAGGTCCTTTCCAACTGAAACAGTCTATTCTAGTCTAAACAGTTCAGTCATTTTCTTATATTCCAGTATGACTGAATACCTGGAAAAGCATCCTTACTACTCAGAAAATCATTACAACTGACAGAAATAATCCAGTAGCATATAATGAATAGATCACTTACTTTTGCATCCACTTCAGGATCATCAAAGAAACCTTCTGGCAAAGCTTCAGCAGTGTTTTCTTTCCTGAAATGTTTGATTACTATTAGCCCACGTTAACACTTTACAATCTGCTTTATTGAAGCATTAAAAATAGTCAAGAATGAAATTCATAAGGCTTTGTGTAAGTATGTAGAAACACAGCAAGTTTTTTAAGCCCTTAGTTTTATCTACAACCATCAAAACCTCCTCCTCCTTCAGCTTGGTCTTTCCTCACTTTGAAGGAACTGCACAAAAAGGCTTAAATCTCACTGTTAAAATAAGAGCTGTAGCTAATGCTTTTAAAACTATTGTTTCCAGTGTGCTGAACACCCAAACATTTTAACAGCACAGTTGCTACTTCTGAAAGACTAAAGCACTGTCTAAAGGAGTGCTCAAATAAGCAGTTTCCTTTAAACAGTGGAAAGCAGGGGTTAACATTAAACTCCCACAGCACCCTCTGTTAAAATTTGCAAAGAAATGTCAAAGAGACTCTGTATAACATTGCTCCATCTCTTCTCCTGTCCCTAGGGTGTAGGATACCTGTCTGAAATAATGCCTGAGGCTGACATATATACAAACTATCCTGAATGCAACCTAACAATAAGATTTCTAAGTGATCACAGTCTCTATTTCCTGGAAGATAAATGTTTATTTACAATTCCTAATATTTGATTTGACTGCTTACCTTTCGACTACCTTCTCTTGTATCTCTGCTTTCTGTATGGATCCTGAATGGGAAACTATAGGAGCAGCTGGAGTTTTGGTGTCAAAAAAGTCTATAGGAAAGGACAAAAGTCTATGACAAAAAGAACAGCTGTTCAGGCATTTGCTAAAATTCCTACACAGAAATTTCAGTTAGTACCTTACTGAATCAAGGGAAGAACAGCCAGATGTTACCTCCCTTGCCAGCCTCAAACAACTAGAACATAAAATCAATAAGCAAGCAGCAACGGGAGATTCTTTGCTAGTTTATCTCTACTTTGAGTATTACACACCCTCACCATCACCTAATTACCCATCACCTAATGGCAATAATTGGAAAAATAAAATAAAAACCTTTCATCATCAGTTACATCACAGGTTGTCCTTACAGAATCACTTACTATTTCAGTCAGCATTACCTGCAGGCAGAGAATTAGCTGTTGCTTCTTGAGTGGGAGGTGGAATTTCAGTTTTATGCACAACAGAAGATTTGCTTGATTGTTCTTGTTCCTCCTCTTCATCATCATCGTCATCATCATAATTCCCTGACAATAAACTGGGACCTGGGCCCTTGGGAAGCTGTACACTGGCGCGGCCTTGCTGTGCTTCATCAAAAAAATCTGCTGGCAGCCTGGTGAAGAGCCCACAACACAACTGTGTGAAACCTGACACCAGTGACTCCAGTCCAGCACCAGCAGCCCAGCCCCTCTGTGAGCAGCACAGGCTGTGAGACACCAAGCAACACCCTGAACTGCACAGCTGCCAACACAGGCACTGTCTGAAGGCAGCACACACTTGGGGCTCTCATTCTGAGTGCCCCAGAAAGGCCCAGGTTAATTCTAAAAACACATTTTAGTTCCATTTTTCTATCTGCATATTCACTATCAGAAACATTAATACAAATGACCCGTAACAAATGGGAATGGTGGTTAAAGTAATTATTTTTCCACCTACTAAGTAATTTGCCATTTATTTTGGGTACCTTCTGCTGTCCAGGACTGCAATTTAGAACAGCCACACAGGCTCAGCATGAGAAAACACAGACTTGCTGGAATAGCTGTAGCCTTCAAGCCAAACATTTTTCCATGTTATATTTTGAACTAATCCTACCAACAAGTTCAAAAATGGGCAAACCCCTCAAGTGTTAATTTTGCACACAAACTCAAATTCCCACAAGGAAACAGCACATGGTACCTATGCAAGATAGTAATTTATCCTGTGAAGAGTAGAGGAGACCCACAGGCGTCACCTGACATCTGCCAACCCTGCAAAGATGTCCCAACACCATCAGAAATTTTTAGGGGCAGTTGAGATGCTTAACCCAACCCCTTGAAGTCAAACACAGTCCTGTAATTTGTACAAGTTCAACTGCAGTATATGCACCTACATGAATTTTAGGTGACAAAAAACATCCTCATGAAGATCTGTCATTTGTTAGTAGTTTTTGTTAATAAATACAATTTAATTATACATTCAAAATTTGTCTTAATTTCAGACTGCCCCTTCTTCTGTAGGATGTCAGCATTATTAGAGTACATGCTACAATCTACTTATGTTAGAGCTGTGCAATAGCACCACATGTCAATCCTTTAAAGTCTGTCAGTGACAGTAAAAGAATTCCTGTTTTCTCAGAGAGTCTTCAGAGTTGATACAATTATCTCCAACCAGGAATATGCTGCCATGTTCAGGAATATAGAACTCTGTTAGAAAATGGGCAGAAGCAGGGATCTGCTGACTCTCTGAACCTTTGCCCTTGTCTAGGAAGCAGAGACAAGAAGAGCTGGGTGAGAATGCAGCCACTGGTAGTTAGAAAAAAATCCTATGCAATAGCAAGAACTACTTACCCTGAGGAAGACGTGTGTGGCTTCTCCTCTGTACCTGTACAACAGCCAAGAGTCACTTCTTCAAATCCACACTTTTAAAAGAAACATCCCTAAGACTTCTATGACAGCAGCAAGTCCCCAAAGGTGTACGTATTTAACATATCTCACATGTTTACATGTCTGGTAGCACCAAGGGAAAAAATTAACTCTCTCTCCTTTGGCAAGAACCTTGGTGCATGGTTTGAGGAAAACCAGCGACTTGATCCCACTGAAAAGGAATAGCACCAGCTCTAGGCAAGTGCTCCTACTGCTTAATTTACACTGCTTCTCGACACACTTGGGCTAAGCCCACGGTCCCACGACCTAATTTAACCCAATAACCCAGAAGAAAACCAGGTAAACTTCCAAAAGCACAGTTTTCTCCTGACACAGAGCAAACAAACTTTTTCCCTTTTCAGCAGCAATGGGCTGACATTACCTCGACAGCCTGGTGTATTCATACTCACTTCCACAGGAACAAAACAAACCAAAAGCATTCAAGGTGTAAAATGGATGGATGCTGGCAAGCATTTCCCTCTCATTACCTTTTACTCTCTTTAGGTCTGTATTTTCTGTCTCAACTGTTTTCCTCTTGACAGGATGACATGATGTGCCAGCAGCTGAGCCAGTAGCCGTCTGCTTTGTGCCTTTTAATTCTGCAACTCTCTATAAAGAAATAAAAATTCAGGACACATTATTAGCAGTAACTTCTGGGTTGCAGCTTAAAATACAGAGCTTTTACAACAGCTCATCAAAGTGAGCTAATACCTTTCTAGAACACTGAAACAGAAACTACAGGTACCAAAACAAAGACCAGTGTTTCTGTCAGCCTCTGGAATGATGTGACATGGAGGAACTGACACTCACACAAGGGAGGCTGTACCAGAAAGAAAGAAAAGACTAAGAGCAGTGACACTGACAGCAGTAAGGCACTGAAGAAAAGAGTAGGAAGGCTGGATTTATTCTAAGGTCCTGGAATATGAAGTGTTTTAAAATTAAAACATGGCATTTTAACAGCATGAAAGACGTCACCCTGCCTTGCCACAGTCATCTAGTTTGAATGCAGGCAATGAACTGGAACCCCTCTGTTCTTTGGTCTTTTTCTTGAGTACTTGTAGAATTAAACACAGTCTTTCAATTTTTGCTAAAAAGTAGCAGCAAAACTTAAAAGGATGAAGAAAAAAATCGGGTGGTGTCCAAGTTACAAACTCCCTGACTTGCTTTATAAATTCTTCTTCTTTACTGCTGAGTTGCAAAGGCAAAAAAGCGTATTTTCTTAACCCCGCACAAGCTGTCACTGGACAGCTCACAGGTCCCCGAGCAAGCCCGAGGTGGGGGGGCGGGGTGGAGTTTCCAAGTCCGAGCTGCAGACAAGTGACAGCCAAAAGCTGTCGCTGAGGTGGGACCTGCTTCACCTGAGAAGCGGCCCCCTGAAAGACACGGGACCCCCTTTTTAAGGGCTGGCTCTTCAGTCCCCGCACAGGCTTTAAGAGAACAGAACCCAGACGGAACAGCCAGGCTGGCTCCCACCCTGACCCCGGCGGGCGCTCCGCTGCTCCCATTGCCGCACAGAGCCCCAGGCCCCGCTCCGGCGGTGCGGCCTCGCCCCAGTCCCTCCCTTCCCAGGCGCTGTCCCGGTGCTCCCGAACAACAAAGCCCGGCCAAGACCCGCACCCTCCGCCCGGCCGCTCACCTCCCGGTGCTGCTTGCCCAGGACGTGCGTCTGCCACAGCAGCTCGCCCTTGACGGGCGCGTTGCACAGGGAGCAGCTCAGGTGCCCCAGGCTGTTGTACGTGCCGGCCGCGTTAAGGGAAGCACCCAGCGGGGCGCGGACTCCCTTCCTCCCTCCCTCCCAGCCTCCCTCCCTCCCTTCCCGCCGAGCTCTAGGGAGCCCGGTGCCGAGGATATTTGGCGAAGGGCGAGTCGATGCGCTTCTTGCCCGCGTTCTGGCGCTGCTTCTCCCTCATGAGGCGCCGCAGCTCCTCCTGCCGCACCTGCTTCCGCCCCGCGCCCGCCCCGGCCGCCGCCATCTTCCCCCGGCGCGCGGGGCGCAGGGCGGGGCCGGCGCGCGCCGTGACGCCACCGGGAGCGCCGGGAAGGGAGCGGGGGAGGGGCGGAGGAGGAGGAATGGATGGATCTGTCTCCTTCTCCTGGGTCTGTCTCCTTCTCCTGGGTCTGTCATCCTAGGGATGTTCCTTAGTTAAGCCTTTGGAGCACCAATAGAGCTCGACAGACACAGCAGTCCAGCTGTAGGAAACGTCTCTGAATAAAGTGCCTGAAACGTACCCCACCCCTCACGCGAGACCACCCAAATAAGTAAGAAACAATCAACATGACATCCCATACATCCAGATGCAGAAAACACAGACTCACGAGGTGGCGCAGGTTGGAAGGCATCACAGTGGGTCATCTGGTCCAACCTGCCTGGCATTGGACTGTGTCCCGATGGCTCTTTAATATCTTCAATGAAGAAGACTCCAACAGTCTCTGGACAACCTCTTCCAGTGCAACACAACCGTGTACTTTTTTTTCTTTTTTTTTTTTTTTTTTTTTTTAAAGACCAACCAGCTTTCTTAAAGCTGTGTCTCCTTGCCAATCCCGGGAACACTGAGGCCCCAAATCACGACGCCCTCCGGGAGGCCCCGCTCGCTGCCCTGGTGCGCACACGGCAGCACCAGCCAGAGCAGTGTGTGTCTTCCCCGCTAAAATACGGCCCAAATACACAATTTGGCGACCACAACATGACCAAGGACAGCAGAGAACTTTCCATGTTTTATTCTTATCTTTTCATTTATCACAGTACAGTAACGCAAGTTAACAACAACAAAAAAAAAAAATCTAGTGCCAACTTCCAACGTGTCAAGTGCTCCACTCCAAACCATGAGTGTCCATTAGAAGTCAAAAAGTTGCTCCGGGCTTACAGCAACATTACCTTCCAGAGGACTTGGTCATGGAGGATGCCACTATCATTTTGTGCTGTTTCCAGAGAGCAACCCATCCCATGGCTCCAGACTCCGCATTTCCCTGAGTCGGGTTTGGTTCATTTCACACCAGCCCACGGGATCTGGGAGAGAAAACGGGCCAAGGGCGTGTGCAATTCAATGTCCATTTTGATAAAAGACAAATCCTGTGGTATCTTTTGCCAGGATGGCAAGTCCAAGGTGTGTAAACACAGCCAGAGCAACACAGCAACTGGAGGAAGACGATGGGATAAGTGCAACTGAGGCAGAAGGGAGTAACTTCTCTTTTGACATGATCATGGCAGATTGCCGGGCTGAGGAAATGATTCAGTAGCGAAACAGGTATCACAGTACACCTGGACTACAGAATCAAGCTTAAGCTTGGTTATTTATATTTACAAATTCTAAAGAATATTTAAAATCGCCTCTTCCTTCTCCTTCCTCCCACAATTGCAGTCTGCTGCACTTTTGAAAAGCACAGACGCTTACTTTTACTGAATTTAAGGCTATTATGACAAAAAATTGTTTACAACTTCCCTCTCCAAAACCAAGTATAAAAGTCAATTCACTCTAGAATGTCTTGGATAACTCTAAATACAACCATTTGTTTTCCAAAACAAATCAACTCATTTTTATATTTGGAAGACAAAACAATTTATACTGCAGAAGCCAGTCTTCATACACATACTTTTGTCCTAGAAACCAAACCACTTAGCACTGCAAGGTGAGTTTGGCTCAGGACATCCACCCTCTGCTGAATGCAGATGTGCTGGTGGGAGAGATTCACCATCACTCCCTTTGCCTGCAAGTACCAGACCATCAAAAGATCTGCTACGGAACATCCTGAAGTTAATCCACCTTTCTCTGAGACAGGCTGAGGATGTACTCACACAGGCACATCCAAGGAAGCAGCAATTTCTGGGAAAGACTGCTGGGAAGATGATGTCTGCCTGCAAATGTTCTCACCCAAGAGAGAAAACTACACAGGAACAGCAGAAATGGACACAATCCTAGCCATGACCACAGCTCCCAGTTCTCTCCATGGGCACAGGAGGATACTTGCTTATTGTACCTGCACCTGTGAAAGCTCAACACATTAGAGAACCCACATTCGGGAGGGTGAGGATCCTTTCCATCACAGGAAAGTGGTTGATTTTGCATTCCCTGAATTAGGCAAGTGTTGCTGGTGGTTTAAGAGTCAGCTGAATCTGGTCCAGAAGCAGCCACAGGCTAGGCAGGGCTTCACAAAAATGACTACAACCAACGCTTCCTCCTCTTAACTTTAAAGTGCTGGGAAAATGCAGCATGACTAGTTAGCCTAGGAAAAAACTTCCACAGTCCTACCATACCAAATCCTAATAGGACAGATAAGGTTCCTAGGAGTTTAGATTATGAAATCCTCCACAGATGCTGATAGGAGAATTTCATAAGGAAAAAATATACATTTGGAGTAACTGGTTAACAGCAAAAAACATGGCAACTCAAATCTTGGGATGGTCAACCAGCATTTTTAGAATACAAGTGACCCTTTCTAATGCATAGCTATCACTTCATTTGTTCAATGGCATTTTTCACTAAAAAAAAAAGTTCCTCCAATTATGAACATCAATGACAATACTGTAATGATATAATAACACTTTAGGTATTATTTAAGCTTTATAACTTACCAGAAGTTAAGATCTTTTTACATACAATTCCTATTTTTATCTTGAAAGGACAGCTAACTTTAAAACATGTGGATGATGGCTCACTACCTAAGGGGCAATTCTAAACATTCTCAGTCTCATTTGGGATGGAGAGTTTATTTCTTGCACAGAAAAAGGCTCCTTACCAGTCCCTGCTGTGCCAGCCGCTGTGTATCTGGGTGATCTCCCAATGAGGAACATCAGTGAAAAAGCAGCTCCTGTACATTTATGTTACCTACAGGCTGACAGGCTCCACAGTCTGCTCAGAACCTCTGAGCAACCACTGCAAAGCTGGCTGCACCCACCCAAAGTTTCTGTCTCCTGCAAAAGCTGACTTCTCACCTAACAGAGAAGGTTAAACACGGCGCCTGTCTGACTGCGAGACTCAGCCATAACCCTCACACAGATGGCATTGCTAAAATAAACTGGTGACTCTTTGCAACGTGTTATGAAAATTCACTGATTGCCTTAACATACTGGAATAATCACTGCATTTTCCCATTAAATATAGCATCATGAATTCGGTAAGTTCAGAAAAATGTATAAAAAAACCCTTTCAAAATAGCTCCTAAGTTACACCTTGCTTGAACTGAACCCTTGGTATTTGAGCAGCATGAGTAATCTCATTTCATTTCTCAACATAACTCAAGACAGAACACAAATAATAAAAATACAAATAATCTATAAAAACCACAGTACATCAGAAATCTGTGTAAAAAACATATGTCTGTATCAAGGAGCTCAGTAACAACTTAAAGCACCACTCAAAATTAAGTACCATACATGTTACAGTACATTCCATTTATTATGACAATTTAAGGCTAAAATAGGTACGACTCCCTTATAAGTCAAGCTTTCTTATATTTATAAATGCATACGAACATTAAGTAGATACAAATGCGTAGGGGTTTTTTATTGCTCTGAACTGTCTACTAGAATGTTCAACTTCCCCAGATGTTGTCTCAGTTTGCCTTTTTCAATCAAGCTGAAGTCCTACAACTGCAATTTACGGCACTTGTACGATTATAGACCTTCTTTGATTTGAGCTGTAAATAAATTCAAAGATATATCAGACAAAATTGCCCACCACTGAAAATTCCATAACTTAGCTAACTAAACTATCTTATCATCCATAAGATACACAATTTATCACAAAGATTAGTTCAGCCATTCTTCAGGAAGGATTTTCTTTTCAAAATAAGAATTCTAACCAAGCGGCAAACAAGACAACCAGCAAGAAATGATTGACTGGTACCAGTCTAACAGACTGGGCTTTGGGGGAAAAAAAAAAAAAAAAGGAAGCTGGATATGTGCTCCAAAACAAAGAGCAAACTTTTCTTCTTGCTCATAGAGCAATTATGTTTCCTATTTATGTAAGGCGATGCCTCATTCTGCCAGTGCCAAATTCTTTGACTGTAGCTTGTCCATTTCTTGACCAATATTCCCTTCAATGGTATCACACTGGGCAAGAAAAACCTGAGAATAAAAAACAAACAAATGTTACTGGATACAGAGTTTGGCACTGGGAGGTCTTTCTGAAGAACTGAAAGTCTCTATCGTGAATTTGAAGATGTCAACTCAACAACCACTGTGCAGTTGGTTTGGTAATAGCTCATGCACACCTGCATTTACCCAGAGTCCAACAGAAACATGACACTGGATAAGGCTAATAAGGATAATAGCATGGCTGCCCACCATCACCAGTCCTGATGCTGATGGTATTTTCAGTTGATCCAAAGTTCATGAACAGCAATATGAAACATAAAGGTTCAGACAAGTTAGTGCTTCATTCAGATTAGAACATGACTTCTGAGCTCCTTCCTAAAACACATACTTCAGAGGCCAAGGCTGGGAGGGACAACCCTGCTCAGTCAAATTTAAAACGAGCTTTCATTAAACCAAGACCTTTTCTACTTCTTAAGACTACCAGGCACCACTGAACCTTCATCAGTAGCTGGTGTTGCTCAAACGACGGAAGGCTCCATTCCAAAAAGGGCAGCCCACAGAACATTACCCTTTCTGAGAAGCTGCCCACGAATTCCCACAAGCAGAGTAACACACAGAGAGCAACTGGGAGCCAGCAGCTCCTGGTCACTTTGCTCATGGGCATGTACACAGCACAACCCACCAGCACTGTAAGCCAATAAACTGTTTTAGGCCAACCCCAAGGTATGCAAGTACACTGCACTTTCTGAGAAAGATTCTCCCATTAGCTATTCATGTCTTGCCTTTGTTTTTGCTATCTCTGCACCAGACTCTGACAGTCAAACTAGACGTTTCATGTTATTTACATTAAAATGACACTAAGAAAGCACGTTTCCTTCTAGAGCAGCAAACTGTTGTGCCACGTGAATATTCCTCAGCCATCACACTTTGAATCATCTGTTTCCAACCAAACCCTTGAACTGTCAACTCAAGTCTGTAAGAACTTGAGTAATGAAAAAGTGGAAGTGGTAACAATTGCAGTTGCTGGTTGCTACTGTTTCATATTTATCTCCTGACCCTGGAAGACGTATGACTGCCGGCAGTAGAAGGCAGTTAATAGTTCCCCCTTGCTTTCATGGGTACTTAAGAATAATAAGCAAAACGTGCCACTGTTTACTTGTTCTTGCTCTAGAAAAACAAACAGTTGTTGACAGCTCTGCTCTGAAACCCCTTAGGATTCTTCTGCAGTCCTCAAAGGGTTCATAACCCACAGCCACATAATGCTGTGCCTATAAAAGCACATGAATAATTCTGATCTCTGCTCAGCAGAATCCATTTTATGCTTTAAAAGCAGTTCTTATACAAAACCCCACGTGCTTCTGCTGTAACTTCACCCAAGAGTGGAGATCCAGCAGCTTCCACAAAGCTGACAGCCACCAGTCTATTACAAGTTTTGCTGCCTTGGTTAGGCACATGGAATCAAGAGCGTGTTCAGAATCCCCACATAACACAGCCACACCAGCAACCACCTTCATTTCCATTTGCATTATCTCAACTTATCTCAGTAACTGAGTACAAAGTGTTTTGTCCCTAAAGGTGTAACTAAAATCATTTCTCCTATGAAGTACTTCTTGGTGGGCCTTCTTCTAAAATAGCTAGCTATTCTAAGAAACTTGTGAAACATCAATGGGAGTATTTAATAAGGCTACAGTAAAAGACAAAATCATTCAACTCTATATATGAATGTGAGGTATTTCCATGAACCATTTATAGGAGCCCAACCAGGCACTAAAGCTAGCTCAATACAAATAAGAACAGTAATACAGGTAGCATTACCATTCATTTATGTAAGTTTGAGTGGAGGGAGCTGAATTCCAGTATTTATTAACAAACCTTCAGTTCAAGGTCTCTAAGAAAACAATGCCTAGGCATTTACAAGCATCATACCATAGCAGAGCAATTAAACCCTCCATCCCCAGCACAGCTTAAAGATCTTAAAGACCTACTCTCCAAAGTTGGTGCATTGCAATAGAAGCTAAATTTTTCAAAGAACACCTCTGTCAAGGTCGAATAGGTCAGCAGGAGTTGACTGCATCCTTGTTTCCCAGACCTCAATCATTACTCCAGTCCACCAAGATTCAAAATAGGAGGAATGATCAATCCTGTTGTCCTTACAAGTTATCAGGATTACTTCACATGGTCAGGCAGCCATAAGACAAACCATTAATGTAAATGACAAAACATTATCTGAAAACAGCACGAACTATGAAAATCTGCATTTTGTGTGCTGTTTTATAAAGCTATTAAATACCTCTCAAAGAGGGGTCATACAAAATACCAATGTAAGAACAAACACTGAAAAAATCTAAACAGCTCATTTTCACAAACTCTTGGTATACAAGTGCCCAGCATTTATGGAGAAAAAAAAAAAAAAAGGAAAAAAAACCACCAGAAACAAACCAAGAAAACTCACCTGGACCCTCTTCACCAGCCCCTTCTTTTTCAGTTTGCAGTCACTGAAATTCTCTGGCAGATTCTGCAGTAAAATAAGCAAACAAGTTGATGCAGGTTAATGCTGAAATGAACATATCAGATGTACTGTAAAAACTGGGATTATCAAAGAATCCTCTGAATAGGCAACCTGAAAATGCCATGCCCACTCAGTAATGGTGATTACACAGGAAAGAATATATAAGAAAAAGTTATTTAAAAGTCAGGGATGCAGCATGCTGAGTACAAAGAACTGAGCTAGCAAATCTACCACGTTTCTTTAGGGAATATACAACAACAGACTACACACACTGCTGTGGTGTGTGTTAACTGTTCAGATGAGCTTCATCTTCAGGGGTTTTTTCAGAGATTATAACAAGAATAAATTTCTTACAAATACATTAACTCAATCACTTGCCATCATTAGAATGTATCATTAGTAATGCAGCCATTGCCAGTCTAAGCTGTACATCTGATCATATCTGCAATATACTCATGGAAGGCAACAGATGTGAAGTGTTACACGATGCCAGCTTTTAATTTAATTCAAACTGCATCATTTTCTGTACTCCTACCACCCATTATGTTCATGTATGTCATCCTGGCAAGTGTTGGATGCTGTGTCCTTTTCAAGCTATGTGAAATTGGGGTGTTGCTGAGGAATGGTTCTCAGGCTTGTGATTTTTTTTAACAGGTAAAACAGTTGATTATCATTATATCAAGTTTATGTGAACATTCTTAAAAACACTGTGTTCTCACTGGTGAAGATGCATAAGTATCTTGGGAGTTTCTCACTAGTTCACCTTTTATTTTCCACCCTAACTCCAGACCAAGAATACAGATTTCCCTAACCTAATCTCCTTCATTTCAGCCAAAATGTGACCACAGCTTGCAGGTTTAGATACATAAACCTTTGTAAAAATAAAATAAAATAAAATAAAAATTTTAAAAGGGTGCTTTTTTTTTTTGTTCAGACAAATGGATTCTACTCCTCCTGTTTATTGCCCATGCTGTGTGCACTGGTGTGAGGCACTTCAGCTGAGCTGAAGTTCCCTACAGGAACACTCCTTATCTCCTCAGAGGTATTTCACTGGTGTTTCCCCCTTGAGCCCTAACAGCATGATGGCTGGAGTAGAAAGTTACAACCTAGTTTCCACTACTGAAACTTGGTAGGAAAGTTACAAAAACTGTAATCAGCATACAGTGTAAGGGAGGATGAAATGGAGGATGGAGCAGGGTGGAAAGCTGCCAACCCAGATAAAACAATATGGAAACTTATAGGGCGAAAACGCAGTTGCTGCTGCCTGGATGGAACGTGCTCAGCGTGCCTGACTTCCCACACAAAATACACACCAAGGGGGGGCCTGAAGAGAGGGGGGACTGGAGACACCACGGCCAGGGTCTGTCCAAATCCTGCAAGAGGGGGAACATGGTGGTACCTTGTCGTCGGTAAGCCACCTAACAGCTGTCAGCAAAGGAAGGAAAAAGACTTCCTGCTGTTGAACCAGCAACCGTGGCAAGATCACAGATGCCCACCTCCATTCCAAAGTTTATCTTGGATGCAATACTAATGTATAGTTCCAGCCCCAAAGGCCACCTCAGATGCAATACTGACATTACCCTCCTCCAAGTACAACCACCCCTCACTGGACATGATGCATGACTAGAGTCACTCTAGCTCTACCTAAACATAGGAGTAAGTTAAAAATTACATAAAAATAGCAAAGACTGCAATATTGGGGATTAGAGCTGGTTAGTATATTGCTTTAGGTACGTTTTTGCAGCCAGACACTGCCACCAGCAATCCTGTCAGTTTTTCATTGTATTAACAACAGAGGGCTATTCCATAAACTGGTAAAGTGAGTCCTTCAAGGACACTTACAGTCACTGGCAGCAGGTAACATTTTTGAATGTGGATATCCAGGAGGGGATCCCTCTTACACTGCTGTGACCTGAATTTGTCCCTGAATCTTGCCTGGGGCACCAACAGACCAATGGAAGGTGTGGAGGCCTCTTGGTTTGCATGTGTGACCCCAAGCAAGTCATCTGAACCACCCCTACACCAAGTGGGCTGCGCAGGAAGGGTCCCCATAACAGGACACTGACAGACTGGTGGGGCACAAGGGTCTCAGCTAACCTGGGGCACTGACAGACAAATCAAACAGAAAGGGTTGGAAAAAACCTCCCCTTTCACATGACAATGCTCCTTCAGCTTTAGAAATACCTTTCTCTGAAGATCTCTGAAGATTGCACATTTACAAATCATGCTAAGAGATTAAGGAATTATAGTAAGAAATGCTTATCACATTTTTATTGATCCAGATAAATTCAAAAAGTTTAGTAATAGGATCTCATTTTAAGTGGAAAAACTTCCCACACATCTGGGAAATGTTTGTTACAGGAACAGTGATGTTTTTTTTCAAAATACTTCTTTCTTTTAATCCTTGAAATGTCAATTTCATACAGATTTATCCAATGACAAGTATAGCAGAGACAAGGAGACAGTTAAATTTCATCAGAACAGCATGGCAATTTAAGTAAGTTCTACAGTGCAGCTATAATTTAAAAAATCCTCACAAAAGGAGGATGGACCACCAGAGCATAACTATGAGTCAGTAGCACTATCAATGTCCTCAATACTGATAGATACAATTTGACAGATTTGTTGTGAACTTACGTTAACAAAATCAGTGACTGTTATTTCAGAAGATAAAGCTTTTTTCAATTCTTAGAACAATCTGTTCTCTGCAATATTGTCTTTCTAGATTAAAAAATCTGTCATTTAATAGGAGACCATCTTGAGGACAAAGTGAGTGCTCACACTGCGATGTTGGTGAAAACATTCATTAAATCAGAGCTGGTTCACAAGTACATACTGTCATGACTGTGGATTCAAATCTTCCTACTGATCTCAGAAGAACTTTGCTTTTTCCTGAAAAAGTCTTTCAGATATTTAAAAACCTGAGCCAGATGACCAAGTAAAGCATTTCCTGTGTTCTTCTCACTGAGATTTGTAACAAATAGCGTATTTTGACTTCTATTCCTGGATCAAATGTTTTAACTGATGAAGTAAATAGCACATCTGCAAATAGCACATCTGCAAATGCAATCTTCAACTATTCAACAAGACTCAACTGCATTCTTCCTGAAGAAATCTTTTAAGATCTGTGGCTTATGGCAATATCAGACTGTGTCAGACAAATTAAAATTTTGTAAGCTGCAGTGAAAGCAGTAGCTGCTTAAACACACTTATGTTACAATGTTTAAGTTACAGATGCTCTACCCAAAAGCATCCCTTCATGACTTTACTTTCACAGCTCTGGCAGTGACAATACTGTATTTTTTTCTCTCACACCCCACTACTGTATGACTGTAAACTTATTCTCCACCTTCCAAATCCCATCTTTTAAATTCACAATTGTTGAACACATGGTTTCTAGTAAAAGTATTTAGTTCCAAACTCAGCTCCTCTAATTACTGAGCTTGTCTTCTACCAGTAAGAGAGTGATACTCCTAGAATAGAAAGAAAACAATATGCAGGCTTCCTCATCCTTATCTCTCTGTAACCAACCAAATCTCATTTTCCATCAATCTGTATAGTTTTGAGTGATCCAAATAACACACAGCAGCTGAGACACCTTAATGAGCTGTGCAAAGAAAAAAACATTTATAGTGTGAGCTTGCTGGTATGTTTGTATATTTGACTTCTAAAATGCATCATCCATTCTTCTCAATCAGTCACATTTTTCCCCTCTGAATTTTTTCACATGCTGTAGACTCAATCAACAGCACCTCTACATGTTCACCAGCATTTAACAGATGCCTCAGAACTAGGTTTTTCTTGGCTGCTGAAAAGAATGCTAATTACTTGTATAAACCAATTCTATAATAAGATAAAATACTTAACTGCTTTGCATTTCTATTTGCCATTTTTTTACTCCAGTGGAGCTCATATATTGTTCGTACACACCCCTCATTACCAGTCTGTACTGCTGCCTCCATATACTGCACAACCAGAGTACAGCTGAGTGCTGCCTCAGTAAGTTGGTGGCCTGTTCATCTGACCTGGTGTAATACCAGCACTCTGAACTCCACATTTTATGTGAAGATTCCACCCACTTTCATCTGCAAGACTGTACCTTAGTCCAGTTTTCAGGACAAATCTCATAGCCAGCTTCATATATTAAAAGAAATATGTGCAAAGTAATTGGTGTGCAATCATAGGTAATCCAAACCCTCACTAATTTAAAAAAAACCCAAAACTTTTCAATGTCATAGGCTCTTACACAATAAAGTAACAAAAAATTATTACAGATTTTGAAAGAAATTAATTATAATTAGTCTAAGTTTTATAATCAGTCTGGCTGCTCCACTTTCTCAAGAAACAAAACTTCAAGAAACAAAGTACAGGGACTCCATTATTTCCCAAACCTAAACACCACATCACTGATTACAAGTCTTCTAAAATATTGTACTAGACCTAAAATCTCTTGTCCAGTACTATTTAGAGTATTTTAGATAAGGAGATACATCACAGCACACTTTCTGTTTAAACCACACAAAAAGTAATAGAATTAAAAGTAAACTCGGGAAACTGAGTTTGGATTAATCAGGAGGCAGTGAAACAGCTTTACAAGGCTGCCTGCTGGGTTCCACAACTGCACACCAGAATACAAGTACTGAGGCTTTTTCTAAATAGGATTTGGTGTCAAAAATTGAAGGGGTCAGAAACAAGGTTTAACCCCATCCAAGTGAGACAGCTGTCATCTTACTTTCATGACAACATGTAGTAAATCTGCCACTTCAAACAGGAAATCAGTTACATCAGGTCTTTATGTCTAACAGCATTCAACAGCTGTCAGCACAATATTCTCCTTTATATGAGGCACAAAAGGAAAGAGAAATTTGAAGACTTCAAAATACTTAGAATACAACTATTTTTTTAAAAAAATTATTTAGAACTCTTGGCTATAACAAGGACTACGTTAGCATCATAGACTCACAATACAACAGCATGAAATTAGTAAGCTTCCCATCATTCCTAGGAACACATCCATTTGATGATGGCCAGTTCAAATTATTACTTTGATTTAGTCCACTGCTGAACCATTTCAGAGAGTCCATCGAATTAAATTACATTTGTTTCACCAGTTACAGGTATTTACATGGCATATTTCTGAAAAAAAAATTCAATAAAAGGTCACTGTAGCAAGGAGACCCAAAGACATCACTATCACAGAAAAGCAGCACTCTTCCTTCAGAGCAGGCTATTATGATCTTGATAGGCAACATAATTATATAATGAGGCTTACAGAGAACAACCAGCAGACAGAGAAACAGAGTAAGGAAATACCCTGGTTGGGGCAATTTTTTATTTATCTCTGCACAAGACCCTTAGCCTCATCCAGCTCTCAGCTACTACATGATACAGGAAAATGTATATTATACTCTGGAAATGTAATGTAAGGTTATGATCCACTAATGAATGTGAAGCACTTGGATAGCCAAAAATAATTTTTTTTACATTAAAATATCAAATAAGTTTCTGGCAGGATTTGACTCTCTTCTGTGGTTAGTTACTTACAATGGCATCAATCTGTTCAAGGGTCTTCATGAACTGCTCTGCAGTTCCTTTTATCCTCTTGTCCAGCTGTTTTAGTGCTTCTGCTTGGAGATCCTTTGCTAAAAATCCCTGAAGAAGAGAAAACAAAATTATCCCATACCCTACACAATACTCACCCTCAAAAATCTGTCAATCCACAACAGCAGAAAACATCTTTTACTATTTCTGTATTTTCAAGCATGATAGGGACTCCAATTTTAATCAGTATTTCTCTGTATTTTATCAATTCTTGACATGGTACATGTCGAGGTAGGATCTGTTAGGTTTACTAAAATGATAAACATGTAATAGACCTTCTTCTTTGGACTTTGAGAGAACTTAAGTTTCTCCAGACATAAAGAATGTAACATTGCCCATATGAAACAATATTTACCTTTTTCCAAACAGTGCCATGTCTCTATTTTGCAAACTCATAAATAGCATTTGGAATTCACTAAGAATTATTACTGACTCTTGGACATTTAGGAGGGACAGCCTATTACTGATTACTCAAACCTTTAAACTGTTTCATTTGGGGTTTTTTAAACAAATGTACCTACAAAACTGCTTTGCAAAGATATAAAGTGATACAAAACTGGCATACCTTCTGGATACTTGTGAACTCTTTATTAACTTCCTCTAACTTATTAGCTATTTGCTCCACTGACTTCTCCAAATCTTTTAACTTCTTTAATTCAGCCTCCTCTTCTGGACTATTCTGTGTATTCAAAAGTACAACATTCACAACTAAGGAACAAATAAAGATACAAGGCAGCTAAAAAGCAGCAGTGCTGATACAGACATAAAGGCTTCAGAGGGTTTAGAATACACACCACACTGGGGCTAATCTTTCCATATTTCAATACCTACCAAATAAGCTTCTTCCAAAGCTTAATTACAAATATACTTAAATAAGCAATGTAAATGAACACGTTTAATGAGATTAATTTGAAGGGAAAAGGAAAAATGCAATTTATTTTCTTTTTGTCAACTTATCATTACCAAAGTATAGGCAACATTTACATCACAAGATTATTACCTCATCCTCGACTTGCAAAGCCAGCCACAAATCATTTCACCAGAAATAACCCAGATTATCAAGATTCAGTAGCCACAGTTGGGAAAGTTGGTTTTTTTTAAACCAGAAAAATAAGATGAGCAGATAAGGTCATCAGTGCACAGAAGGTTCATAAGCACCGACCACAGATTAGGCAGAGTCTTATCAATAACGTAAAGCAGAAGCCAGTCAATAATGTAATTTCAGAAAAGTACAAACTGAAGTTATTGGCAACGTAACATGAGACTGAACTCAACTTTGTGGATAGGTATACAAAATGAGGTTAATGCTGCAGCTTGTTTCTGTGTTCAGCAGCTGACTTAGTGACAAAAATAATGATTAAGAGGAAAAAAGGTCTAAAAGCAATGCTTACCCTTTTCCCAATCAACATGACTTTGCAACCATTTTTAACACCAAGTGCTGATAATGGTTGTTCCAATTCTTTCAGAGACTTTCCTAAATGAAGAACAAGAGAGGAAAAAAACAGTTAAAGTACAGTTAGTGGCATAAGAATGTCTTTTTGAAGACATTCAAAACATGCACACCTGAGGAAAGCTCGTCATCCACAAGAAGCATGGCAGATTTTTAAGTTACCTTTGTATATCAGTTTCTGAAAAGGAACTGGAACTCCTGTGACTTGTTCAATAAGTACAGCCATGTCTTGTAGTGTAGGTTCACCATCTTCTTGTTGAGAAGCAACTTGAATACTGTGCTTTTCATTACCTAGTAGAAAAACAGAGTAACAGTAATACTTATTGTAACCTAGGAAATACTACAGAGAGAATCCATGTCTAATATTTACTACCATTAATGCAGAATGTTCTCAAATGACAGGTTCTCATGTAGAACCATAATTTTCAATCAAATTATTTTACTGCACTTCCTTCCTCTTGAAGTGACTGACCTCAACTGGAAATTTTGGTTTACATTGGGATAACTTGAAAAGTTTGACTAGGTCTGTTTTACTGGTGTAATTTAGCTCCTGCTAAAATATTATTCCCTACCTCTTTTTAAGAGTACAGATGGTGTCCAGACATCCCAAGCTAAAGCATGAAAGCCCACACCTTCCTGATGTATCCCACTTCCTACTTGCAGGAATTTCTAATGTCATGAGTCTTTGGTATCTGAGACAATTATCACTTCCTCTACTCCCTTCTCCTCAAACATGAGAAACAAACAATCATTGTCTACCTTGTGTCATCTCTACCACCAACCAGAGAGAATTCTTAGAGTACAAAATCTATTTCTCCCCATGCTCTACTGATAAGCAGACAAAACCACTTGGAGAAGTCCCAGCTTATTGGTCACCTTCCACGTAGGAAGCATCCTATTCAGACTCCCTAAGATTACTTGCATGCAAATAGGAGGTAGTTCTTAGGGGGAAAAAAAGAGTACACCTATTAATCTCTGCTTTACAACAGACTCTTTCTACAATCCTCTGCTCCCACACACTTAAAGTCTGTCAATCTGAAAGCACCCACAGGAATCAACCAGCTCTGGCTGCAAGGAAAATCAAAATAGCCATTTTTTACTCTGCAGGAAGAGAGAACTTAACACATACCAGAAGAAAAACTATTCTCACACCACTAAAAGTTAAAGTGCACATATCTTTTACAAAGGAGAGTGCTAGAAAAATTGATTTTAAAATGCTCCGGCCTCCCACAGTCACATGACAAGTGACACATGACAAGTGACATTAGCCTCGAAAAATTGAAAGCTCTAACAAAATTTGTTATTCCAAGACAATTTTAAGCTTAAAATCACAATACGCCCCTCTCACCCAAGCATCTTCCACAAACAGCCCTTCTTACCAGTTTGTTTGGGGAGGGGGGAAAAAAACCACAAAACACAACCTCAGTATATTTCAAAAGGTCATTTTGATATATACAATGGCCCTTTAGCAATTGAGAGAAAAAAAACCAACAAACATTAACTGATGAAAAAAAAACAGATGAAGTTTGTCTAACAATAGAACCAGTTAATTACAAATTATGAGTACCACTTTGGACAGACTGTAAACAAATTTTACTGTAAATTCACAGCAGAGTGAAATCACCATAAAAAACAACTCATGGGTTGCTCCAGGCACCAGAGCTGAGATTCCCCTGCAGCCCACAGAGAAGACAATGGTGGAGCAGCTGTGCCCCTGCAATCCATGGAGGATCCCACACCAGAGCACGTGGATGCCTGAAAGAAGGCTGTGATCCTGTGGGAAGCCTGTGCTGGAGCAGGCTCCTGGCAGGGACTTGCAGACCCATGGAGAAAGGAGCCCACACCGGAGCAGGTTTGTTGGCAGGACTTGTCACCCTGTGGGGGACACACACTGGAGCAGTCTGTTCCTGAAGGACTGCAATCCATGAGAGGAACCCACGCCGGAGCAGGGGAAGAGTGTGAGGAGTCCTCCCCCTGAGGAGGAAGGAGCAGCAGAGAGAAAGTGTGATGAACTGACTGGAGCCCCCATTCCCCTGCACTGCTCAGGCAGGAGGAATTAGAGAATTCAGGAGGAAAGTTAAGCCCAGGGGAAAAGTCGTTCTTTCTCTTTAGGTTCTCATCGTTCTACTCTCATTTGAATGTTAATAAACTACATGTCCCCAAGTTAAGTCTTTTTTGACCTGGTGAGTGTTTTCTCCCTGCCCTTCTCTCAACCCACGAGCCTTTTGTTGTAGTTTCTGTCCCCTGCCCAGATGAGGAGGGGAGTGACAGAGTGGCTTTGGTGGACATCTGATGTCCAGCCAGGGTCCACCCACCACACCTGCAGATTGTCAGGTCACACATGTGGGTCTACTGTCCTTCTGCTTCTCAGCCCTAACTTCCATCTTTCCCCACTTTCGCTCATGCACACAAAACTTCACTAAAAATGTTTTCTGCAAAGTGGTCAAGCCACATCTGACAGCTGCTGTTGTAAATCAGACAGATGAAGCCCAAGCTGAACAAAGGCTTCTACGTGCTATCTATTAATGATAAAGTCATTATCAGATAAGAAAACAATTGGAAAGACAAAAATATTCTCAGACAAGCAGACTGTTGGCAAACAGCAAGATGCTGGAATTATAAATATGTCAAATCATTAAATTACTGATATCTTTGCAAAATGAAAACCCCTCAGATCAAATGGAGCTCTCTGAAGGCACCAGTGAGCACATGAATCATGATGATTCAAATAGATTATTCTACAAAATTCCTCACCAAAGACTCTTAAACAAAACTACCAGGTGATAAAAGGAAACATTTTAACAAAACAATTTGAAACCCAATTTGAAAACACGAATGAGCAAGCAGAAATAAACAATAAGCTTTAGAAATGGAAAGAACATTACCAACATAGTGCAAAAGAAACAAAAGCAGAATTATTCAATAATTTTTCAAAAAAATACAATAAATATTACTAAGTTTTGCTAACAAACATCAGCCAAATACCTTACTGATTTAATACTTTCCTATCCTCTTCACCCCTCCTCCTGTCTTACCTAGATCCACTCCAAAATTTAACCATGGTGTTTCCCATCTTATTTTTAAGAACTGTGTAGTCCAAGCTATTCTCACCTCTCTACAGCAGCATTTTATATTTACTTATCAATACAAGCCTATCTTCCTCTCCACCTTCTCCCTCTTTCCGTTTTTCTTCCTGAGGTGGAAAAGCGCTCAACCGTGTGTCAGCTGGCCATTGAGTGACCTGTTCCATCAGGTCAGCACCCACCTGTCCTACTGAAGTAACCACTCTTTGTCGCAGCCTTGCTGCTCACTAGCTGCAAACATCCCAGCCTCAACAAACCAGAAGAAAGCCTACTGGCTAGCACCTGTTTTTAACATGCAGTGCTGACTTCAGCAATATATTTCATCTAAATGAAGATTACCCAAGCAACAGAATCACAGAATGGGTCAGCTTGATGGGACTACAGTCGTCATCTGGTCCAACTTCCCTGCTTAAGCAGGGTCATCCTAGAGCAAATGGCACAGGATTGTGTCCTGACAGTTCTTGAATATCTCCAGTGAGTGAGACTCCACAACCTCTCCAGGCAACGTGTACCAAGGCACAATGACTCCCACAACAAAGAAGTTCTTCCTCACATTCAGGTGGAACTTCCTCTGCATCAGTTTCTGCCCATTGCCTCTGATGCTATTGCTGAGCACCACTGAGAAGAGCCTGACTCCATCTTCTTGGCATTCCCCCTTCAGATACTCATCCACATCAATGAGGTCCCCTCTGCCATCTCTCCTCGAGACTGAACATGCCCAGCTCCCTCACCTCTTCCTTTCAAGAGAACGCCCCAGCCCCCCACGATCCTCGTCGCCCTCAGACGCCCTCTGCTCTGCACTCCCTGCCGAAGGCCGCCGTGTCACCTCTTCCCGCTGCCACCCTTGCAGCACACCTACGCCTGCGATCCAGCTGCAGGAGACACTGGCAAGCCGCGGCCAGTAAGGAGCGAAGCCTCACGACAGCAGCCGGGACGGACCCCAGGCTGAGCGGGGCCCCGCCGAGGCCGCCCCGCCTCGTCCCCACCGCCGGTGCAGCCGCGGCCCGCCCGCCCCGCAGCGCCCGGTGCCGCCCCGGGCCGGGCGGGGATCGCGGGCAGCGGGGCAGGGAAGGGCAGGGAAGGGCCGGGAACGGCCCCCGCGGCCGGAGATGCGCACCCCGCCCGCTACCTCTGCCCCGGGCGCTTACTGTAAGTGACGGTGACGGTCACCGGGGCTCCGGGCGCCGCCATCTCGCCCCGCCACAGGAACCGTCGGCGGCGCTGGCGGGGCGCGCCCGGAGCGCGTCACTTCCGCAGCAGGAGAACGGGAATGCCGCCTGTCCGCGCCGCTGCCCGGGCCGCGCTCACGGCGGCACCGCCGAGCCGCTCCCGGCAGCAGCAGGGACGCGGCCGAGGCAGGCCTGGCCTCAGCGGGACCTTTTCTTCCCCATCCCAAACCAGGCTCCGCCTCTGGCGAACCCTGTGGACGCGACGCTGAGAACCTGCCCCCCGCCCCGTTCTGCGGACCGAGTTCATCGCCACAAACGCCACACAAAGGGATCTGCTAATCTACGTGATTTTATGTCTCCATGGAATACATAAAGTTAGTGATAACCCGAGCAGTTTTCAAGAGGGTTACAAGTACAATCGCATAAAAGTCTCACGACTGCAGTAGTTTAAAAATTGCTTTCAGTTCTTTTATCAAACAGGCATAGTAATAAGGGAGCTATTTTACAGAGAGTAAGCAGCAACGTATAGTCTTAGTCTTAAGAAAGAGAAACATAATACAAAGTCAAAATAAATCTCAGCTATCAACAGCCACCACTAGTCTTCACGTTTTACTTTGTCCATAAAATACGGAAATCAAAACCTATCCGACTGACTGCTTCCACGGAAGGGAACTGGGATGAATTTTCCATTAACAGAAGTCAGAACAACTTTCTCCAAAGAAAGAACACCACCAGCCACTCATATCGCATTCTAGGATGTAGTGCTATTAAGGTTACACTGGAAGGACAAGTTCTCCAGAATTTTAAAATAAAAAAGATTCGTAATACAATTCAAAAAGTATAGTTCATGGTATCCATTGTGCTTCTGAAACATTTATGTTGCAGGGATCTTTGGCAAGCCAAATTCATCCACCAATACGCCATCCTGTAAGAAGGAAAACAAAGTGACAGGTTAACAACTCTCCAGCAACCAGAACATTTCACAGAAGCTTCCTTACTACTTCTATAAAGGCTCTGTATCTACAATTGCCACTATGTGACAGCAGCAAATCAAAACAAAAGCATCAGTGTTCTTCCTCCCCACGAAGCTCTATTAAAGCCCCAAAAGCAAACATACAGAAGCTTTTCTTACGGTTTTAAGACTAAAACTGTAATGGTACACTAAAGTTCTACTGGCAGTCTGACAGTGATAGGAGTGACAAAATTTCATTCTAGTGAATTTAAACACAGTTAAAGAGCATTCAGTGCACTGTACACTGTATTTTCAAATTCTCTCTATTTAGCATCCATACATACAATACATAAATAGCATACATAACATTAAGCACACTTCTTTGTTCAAAATATTAAGGATCCCAAATATCAAGCAAACAACACAAATGTGATTAACCCTAACCAAACAAAAAATGTATTTTGCTGTTGAGCAAAGGACTCACTTTGTTTTTTGTGTCTGTAGGAGTGACCTCTGGGATTGCTGGAGCGGATGCAGCTTCATCTAAGTAGGAATTGTCTTCATCAGCTAAAAGCTCATCACCTAATGCATCCAGTTCTGAAATTGAATTATATTGGTTGAAATACTATGCAAGAAGTTCCTTTTGCAAGAGAAAAGCTGCTCTTACAGAGACTCAGGAGTCATACTGAATGCCTACATTCAGACTCACATAATGTCAGTCATCAGTCAGAAATACACACACACACACACACTGGAGAGAACCTTCTTCCCTGCCTTTTAGCATTCCATTGGTATCTCATGTTTGTCTATGCTCTTGTTAATTCTCTTAAAGGAAATGCAGCTTTAATGTTCAAAAAAAGCTATCAAAGCTTTTTAAAAAAACATTTAAAGCACTTGATCAAGGAAATAAAAATCATTGTATGACAGTATGATGCTTTTTATATTCAGTAATATAATAACTCATCTTTCCCCTTCCTAACCTGCTTCCAAATCATCTTCATCAATCTCTGGTGTTCCATAGCTACGACTCAGTGCCTCCTGGACTTCATTGGCTTCTTCCATCATGTCTTCCAATTGATCTTGTATGTCCTGAAGCAAGAATCATTTTCAATTGGTCCATATTTACTCAAATTCAGTTTAGTAATTCCAACATACAAAGCACTGAATTATTTTAATGCATAAACCATTTTTTTTGAAGCAGTAATTATACAAGATGTCAAGATACAGACATTCAGGACAGGAGTACCTGAAAGGCAGAAAAGGTATGAAATTTAGACAAATCTACCATCTGGGAAAAAAGCACTACCCTGAGTTGTGCCACAGCAGAATTCAGAAGATACATTAGCATATTTACTGACACTGTACTTGAATACAGGTATGAAAACAATACTTACCTAAAGGTTTACAATGCAGGCCATTTATAAAAGACAGAATAGGAAAGAGAACTTAAAGGAATTCAGCACTAGCATTGGGTAAGAGCTTAAGTGCAGCATACTTGAAATTACACTTAGAAATCTTATGGGTGATTTTTTATGCATTTTCTGAAGTCAGGGCCAGCCCTTGCTGATGTTTGGTTAGTGGTTTGGTGGGGGGTTTTTTGTTTGTTTGTTTATTTTGGGGGGTATTTGGGTTTTTGTGGGGTTTTTTGTTTGGTTGTTTTTTGTTTTAGGTTTTTTAGAGGGGTAAAGGACTAATCTGCACATTATTAGTATAGGGAAACAAAAAAGGAAAAAAAGTAGGGTGTATCCACTAATATTTATGCTGAAATGCAAGGAAAGGAAAGGAGAGGAGAGATTAAAGATTAGCTCAGCAAGGAAACAATAATCACTACAGTAAGGCAAACCACTGGCTGTGCAGTACCAGAAAGATCAGGAAGGAATTATGATGGTGGTCCCATAAAAAAGGCAGACAAACACATGTGAACAGAAATAGTCATCTTGTCTTCAAGTTCACAGTCCACTCACCATTATTTCAGTACATTATTTTTATTCTTTAATTATTTAAATTATAAAAGCTCACCTCAATTTGATCAATCTTGACTTGCTTGTAAGCTTTCTTCATTTCTTTCACGCCCAGTTTCATTGCATCCACCTAGAAGAGTCAAACATCCCATTTGTATCTGATGTAGCACAGATTAAACAAATTAAAGAAGTGTGAGATAAATAAACTGGTACCGTTGTCTTTGTATCCTTCAGTGCCTGAATAGTGTAATTAGCTTGTTCCATATTAAAAGACTGCTGTGACAGATTATCCCGCTGTTGTTCATACCTGTTTAAAAAAAAGGGCAAATAATGGTTTTAAAACACTACACTATTTATGACCACAAACACTCCTAATTTTTTAATAGTTGTAGTAGAGCAGCAGTAGCCTAAAGATAGGAACAGATTTGTTGGGGTTTTCTTTCACTTACTATACCCAGCTGCAGAATAAACAGCTTCATAAAAATCCAGCCATTATGCATTTCTGTGTACTGAAGCCAACAAAGCTATTCCTGAAATAAGCTTTGTTCTAACTGACAGCAACACCATATTTGCCTAGACTGACAAAGTAGGTGAGGATACAGGAAAAGTTTCATCACCATAAGGTAGACATGCACGCCATGCTCACTAATGCTGTAAACAGAATGGAGGAGTCAGCAGATTATCCAAACCACAATGGCTCCACACTGGAGTTTTTCAGGGCAGGAAGGAGGATAGGGTACCAAAAGGAAACCTTTAAGACTAATCATAGAGAAAAGAGAGACTTTAGAAATTAAGAAACCATCTTTCTCAAGGAAAGACAAGGAGGATCCACATGCAAAACCCTCTGGACAACTAATGACTGCATCTATTACTGTTCCACAAGATCAGAAAGAAATGACTGAGGGATATGAAAATAGCCTATTAGGAGGGGCCCGGTAATTCCACTAAGGAAGATTTGCAGGCAGCATAGTCAAACACCAGGAAAAAAAAAAAAACTAAAGCCAGAATCAAGCAGTCCTCCTCATAACATCTAATTAAAGTACCACATTCCTTGCCATTATGATATTTTGGATTATGATATTTTGGATTGTACGAGTTTATTAATACTTAACAAGTCCATGGAGTGAGTCCATAAAGGTACAATTCATCAGAGGGATGTGAAATACAAGATGCTGGGAGCTTTGGCTCAGACAGCTTCTAAGATTCACAGTTCATGGACTATGAATGAAACATTGCTGAACACTTGCCATGTTCTGATATTCTTTCCTTTAGATCTGTTGCTGGACACTTTCAAGACAGTACACTAGACAAGACCAGACCACAGGATCATCTACCCTGTCCATCTGGGGGTTTCTGCATAATTACCTGCACTACATCTGCTCAAGTCCTCAAAGGTGTCCATAGAGAACACGTAAATTTCCAGTAAACCACAGCATGGTCATCAAATACACAATTTACAGTAATCAATTAAGAATATAGAACAAGGCAATCTCTCAGAAAGTTTAGGAGTAGTAATACATATTTGTAGTAATGAGCAGATTCAGGTCATCTTGTACTAATCCAAATTTATATACGGATATATAAATCATAAATCATAAATATGCTGGTGCAAAATATGTAATGAGAGACTTCTGAAAGGCTTTCTCAGTATTTTTCTTTAAAGAATGCTCAAAAGAGTACAGGAAAGTGTGCCACTACCCCCTAAATAAAACAACCTTTTATTAACCACAAACTAAGAATGGTTTCAACTTACATTCGCTTCTGCTTTAACACTCTCAATGCTTTCTGCTTTACTGTATTCTGAAAGACACAATAGTGTTACATTAGATAAAATATCTGACTTTACACTTGATTATGCTGTTTAAACCTAATGCACTGGATTGAAGTTTTCCAAGAGATGCCTCAGTTACCAGTGCCAAGAGTTTAACAATAGTCACATTCAGCATTTGGCCTGCATTAATGATTAACAGAACAGGAGAGAACACAAAGCTTCTCACAGAAAATACTCTCAGTTTCTAGCTTCTGATTAACGTTTTTAGTAAGGAGAATAAAATGTCAAACTTAGTCCATCAGAACTATCTTTCATTAACAGCGTAAAATAACACTTCAACAGGTACTTGAACAATATTGTTTTATATCATACATGTTTATTTTCAGATACATTTTATATTGTGAGTTTGCCCCCTTAAAAATGGGTTGCCTTGCTCCCTTTAGACATAGTGTGGAGCTTTTTATTTTGGATGACAAACAAAACAGCCTCTCTGCCAGATTTAATTCATGTTATGAGGAAGAAGGGAAACAAGTTACTTCTCACAGAGGAATTACTTTACACTCTGGGACAAATAAAAACCAATGAAAACACTGTTCAAAGAGGTATGTCTAATAAAAATAATCCTGCAGGATCTTATCTCCCATCCGCAGGGCAAGAAGCAGTTTTAAGAACCTGATGAACTGGCTAAATCACATGGCAACAAGCATGAGTCACATCCTCTGACGCTTAAATTCCACAGAAGATTCTTACCTTTGCAGGTCCCTCTCTCATTTTCTTCATTTGATCCTTATACTTCACTAGTTCTGCATCAAGCTTAGCAATTTTCTTGTCAATTGACTCAGCTCTGCTATCCACCTTTAATACATGAGGGGGGAAACAAAGAAAACAGCATTCATTAAGGTTTTATTCAGGTATGGGACAATTAAAAGAACAGCCTCCGTTTTGTTGTGTTTCTAACTGACTTGTTTCTTCACTCAGTGGTTTTATAAACAATTTAGATTTTGTGAGAATCCAGAGCCTGTATCAAGTGAAACCATTTCTACAAGAAGCACAAGAAACAACACTCTGAGGCTGCAGGAAGCTCTGTCATTGTCAAATGTTCTCATCATTTAGAGATGTTCCCTGGCAAACCCACTAAGGCAGCTCTCCATTCCGGAACTTCTGGTAACCTGCAGTGCCAGGGACTAAAGTGGAATGGAAAACTTGCAGGTGTACCCTGCTGGCATTCCACAGAGCTCTCATTCAGGATATATTTTAACCCTTCACCATAAGCGGGTTAAAAATGATAACTACATAACTAAGCATGGATACAGGTAGTTCTAACACCATACACAAAATCATAAAAGGCCTTTTTAAAATAAACTGACTACCCTAGCACTTCTCTGGAAACAACAAAATAAAGCTTATTAACTTCTCACTCCAAGGAGCTCTCTAGGGATTAGATTATAATGGCATTCCAATTATAGCATAAGACAGATCAGTGCAAATTTACAATTCTGCCTTGCTAATGGTGTGGCTAAGCATGTACTATTATGTGGATTTTGATTTCAGTGTCTCAATGACCCTTTTAAAACCCTGCTCTATGACAGCAACATGCATTTGCCAGAGGCATCCTGAGCGTAACATCTGATATGAACCTTCCACATAAGAAATCAAAGTGCCTGGGCACAGCTGGCATTGAGAATTTGCATTAAGTTTTCTATTATCCAAATATTTTACTAATAGCAAGAAAGGGAAAAAATTGGCATTTTAAAACTCCTGTAAGTTTAAAGCATGGCACCTCCTCAAGATCTTTATCAGCTAACTGCATCATTCAGGTCAGCCTCCACAGGGGAAAAAAAATGTTTGGTTTATTTATATAATAATTCTTTCAATCAGTACTAGCAGGAAACAGAAAGAACCTCCCACACTGACTAACTATGTAAAAATTTCACACACACATGACACGGGATCTCAGCTTTTAAAAATGAGACTGGACAGAAGAGGGGAGAATGGATCTAATTTATCAAAAGAACTAGACTGTGTATTAGGACTTGAAGAGCTTCTGCCTATTACTCACAAACAAGGCACACTAAGGAACGTTTCACTGCTACAAGACCCCAATTTACACAAAAGAAAGGGAATCTGAATTTTAACATTCTTGTCAAAACTACAAGCCTTTTGTTCCTATGTTTCCTATTTACTACTCTGAAAAAATATAAGTTTAGAGTGGTTTTTTTTAAAGAAGAAAAAGTAAAAACACTATTAATGCTTCACTTCCTGGTTCATCCTTCCTCCTACCGGCCTCGTGACAGCCTTGAGTCATCTGACTGTGCTCTGCCAGCAAGCATAAAAAACCCTGCCTTTAAATGCAATTAATTTTAGATAACTAAACTTGTCTGCACAGGAAAGAACATCTAAAACACAGGCATGATTACTGCCTTAGAGTTGTCTATGTTTTTAACAAATATTGCATTAATCACTGCTCACCAAATACATTTCCA
The DNA here is from genome assembly GCA_027886175.1 of Phylloscopus collybita. NCBI lineage: Eukaryota > Metazoa > Chordata > Aves > Passeriformes > Phylloscopidae > Phylloscopus > Phylloscopus collybita. Next base: position 64,637,870 of record JAJNNQ010000075.1, on the reverse strand, counting down.
AACTGCTGCTTAATGGCTACTTACCACTGAGCTAACATGCTAAGAGATCTTACAAAGCAATTCGACTCTTGCAAAAGGTAGAGCAAAAGTGTCTCAGACAGAAAACCCCAGAAGCAATAGTAGTTAAGCCTCCAAACTCTTGGATTTAACATTGTAAAGAAATAGTACAAGTTTTTTAATATCTCACACAACTCTCTTCAGTAACAATTCACATGTAATTTAAAATAAACAATCAAATCATGTCTGTAGTTTTAGCAGGACCTATCCTAGAGACTCCGCTATTGTGAGAAGTCTTTCACAAATTAGATTACTGCACATAACTTGGCACAAAAAGTTAATTCATAAACCTCAAACTACTAGAAGAAAGTGTTTCTCCCATGCTTACTAGTAACCACTAGTAACCACCCTGTAACTCATCACTGGTTGCCAAAGTCATCGCATGCATAAATAAACCTGAAATTCTTCTTTTCAGGTAATCTTCTGTCTTGCACAGTCAAACTTTCAGACAGTGCAATTACAAACAACTAGAAGAGGATCAAAACTGCATTCAGCAGGATTTTTAAAGAAAAAGAAACTAAATTCCAGGTGTTGCCAATCAAAACATGTTTAAATTACACTTTTATGTACCCCAAAACTCCTCTAGAATTGAACAAGATGTTAGCAGAAGACAGACTGCTGATCTATCTCAATTTTTTTTTAATTTACCTCAGCATTAGAAAATGGACATTAACTTGGACCTGGCAAAAGCAGCATGAAAAATCTAACAGGCTAATAAGGAGTTAGTTGTTGTGAGGGAAACAAGGCTCCCTGCTCTTCCACTTATATTGCCAAAATAGCAACTTTAAGCACTTAGATGGATTTTGGAGTCCCAGACATCCACCAAAATGTTTACTGGCAAAAATGGGAAAATTAATCCTAATTTTCAATCAGATGCTTTATTCACTGTTCTAACAAAATACATTCAGTGTTATGTTTGGGCTTCATACTGCTAAAAAGCAATACAGATTTTTGTCAATAAGATAAAGTACCGGGAGAAACATTATTAACACTCCTCTGTTCCCATACCAGCCAGTGGCATACACAAGAGACTACTGTGTAAGTAGCACCGACAAATATTAGGTATTTAATTTAGAGAGCCTCTTCACTGGGTAGCAAAATAAATCTTCTGACAGGAAAACTGTGATTTTTCCATAGAAACTGTTTGTTGTCAGGTTCCAATGACAAAGCTTAGCTAACCTACATTTATACAACAATCATCACTGACCTTTGTTTACTGACAGAAATACTCAAGAAATTCCATTTTCTTTCTTCACTTCTTAAAATTAGCTTGCAACAAAAGGAGCTGCAAAACCATGCTAGTTTTCTTCATAAACTTTAAAGTCAAAAAAAAGACTATGAAATTACAAGATAAATCATAACACTTTTTCCTTAACCCTCTTTGCAGGCAGGCCAACACAACAACGCAACAACAGTTGCAAAGTGTTTTGCCATGTGTTCCCTGAGCATTTCTTGGTCTGAGCTGGCTTATCTGTCCATCTACAGACGCCTTTGGCATCAGCCCTAGAGCAACCCTACTCACCCCTAAGAGACAAAACACTCTTCTGCACTGGACAGGGAGAGAGATCTTCTTGCTCCTACCCCTACCTTGTCACAACTTGCCACGGCAGGAGCTAGCTAGTGCAACCAGAGAAGCCCTCAGATGGAAATGCTGAGAACATCCATGAGGATGTAAGGAGAGCCACGCTCACTGTGTGCACCCATTTATGGGATGCGCTCCTAGGCACAGGGCACAAATGCAGGCAGGGGTGTATGGACATACCGAGGGACATCCCTGTGCAGGTGTGGGACACACAGACACGCTCAGGGTGTATGGACATACCGAGGGACATCCCTGTGCAGGTGTGGGACACACAGACACGCTCAGGGTGTATGGACATACCGAGGGACATCCCTGTGCAGGTGTGGGACACACAGACACGCTCAGGGTGTATGGACATACCGAGGGACATCCCTGTGCAGGTGTGGGACACACAGACACGCTCAGGGTGTATGGACATACCGAGGGACATCCCTGAGCAGGTGTGCGGACACACAGACACGCTCAGGGTGTATGGACATACCGAGGGACATCCCTGAGCAGGTGTGCGGACACACAGACACGCTCAGGGTGTATGGACATACCGAGGGACATCCCTGTGCAGGTGTGGGACACACAGACACGCTCAGGGTGTATGGACATACCGAGGGACATCCCTGAGCAGGTGTGCAGACACACAGACACGCTCAGGGTGTATGGACATACCGAGGGACATCCCTGTGCAGGTGTGGGACACACAGACACGCTCAGGGTGTATGGACATACCGAGGGACATCCCTGTGCAGGTGTGGGACACACAGACACGCTCAGGGTGTATGGACATACCGAGGGACATCCCTGTGCAGGTGTGGGACACACAGACACGCTCAGGGTGTATGGACATACCGAGGGACATCCCTGTGCAGGTGTGGGACACACAGACACGCTCAGGGTGTATGGACATACCGAGGGACATCCCTGTGCAGGTGTGGGACACACAGACACGCTCAGGGTGTATGGACATACCGAGGGACATCCCTGTGCAGGTGTGCGGACACACAGACACGCTCAGGGTGTATGGACATACCGAGGGACATCCCTTGCAGGTGTGCGGACACACAGACACGCTCACCACACCACACCGCGTGTCCCCGCACATCACAGCGCTCAGGGACAGGCCGGGTGTGGCTCTGAGTAACCTGCTCCAGTGGGAGGTGTCCCTGCCCATGCCAGGGGGGGTTGGAGCTGGGTGACCTTTAAGATCCCTTCCAACACAAGCCATTCCGTGGTTCTGCGATGTACATACCCACACACGGCCATATACACTGTGCCCACGAACCGCAGCATCTCCTCACACTCACACACACTCACACACACTCACACCTATGCCCAGGTGCCGTCCTGCCGAGGCGGCGGCCGGGCCGGGCCGCGCAGCGCTCAGCGGGCCCGGGCGCCCCGGGGCGGGCACTCACCGTCCCGATGCAGTCGGTGAGGCTGGGCGGGGGCGCCTTCGGCTTCGCCTTGCCGAAGAAGCGGTTCATGGCGGCGGTGCCTCGGAGTCTCTCCCGGGCCCGGCAGCGGCGGCAGCGCTCCCGGCCGACCCGGAACCCCACGGCCGGCCCCGCCCCGCGGAGGGCGGGCCGCGGGCAGCAGGAAGCGCTGTCCCGGCAGCGCAGCCCCCAGCTGCCAGCCCCGAGCTGCCAGCCCCGCTGCCTGCCGGGGGTCAGTGCCCTTCGGGCCGCACGGAGGCTCAGCAGCCCGGCAGACGGGGACGCTTTTGTCCCTCACCACAGCCCGTGTAGCCAGCTGCTGGGCCTGCACCGCCTGCTCGCAGTGTAGGGTCACCCCCATAACGTCAGCTGAGCCGATCTGTCAAAAATGCCAGGAAAACGTATAAAGTGTACCAAAGCCGCGCTTTGAGTCAGGAATAGCGTGGCCAGCAGGGTAGGGGCAGGGATTGTCCCCCTGTGCTCAGCGCTGCTGAGGCCACACCTCGAGTGCTGTATCCCGTCCCGGGCCTCTCAATTCAGGAAGGACATGGAGGTGCTGGAGCAATCCCACAGAAAGGCAACAACGCTGAGAAGGGTCTGGAGCACAAGTCCCACGAGCTGCTGAGGGAGCTGGGGTTCAGCTGGCAAAAAGGTGGCTCAGGAGAGACTTTTATTGCTCTCTACAACCGCCTGAAAGGAGCGTGTAGCCAGGTGGGGGTTGGTTTCTTCTCCCAGGTAAGAAGTGATAGGACAAGAGGACACAAGGTCTTAAGGTGCATCAGGGGAGGTTTAGGCTGGACATTAAAGTATAATTTCTTCATAGAAAGGGTGCTTAGACATGGGAATGGACCACCCAGGGAGGTGGTAGAGTCACTTTCCATGGAGGTGTTTAAGGGAAAGACAGGATCTGGCACTCGGTTCCATGGTCTAGTCGGTGTTGGGTCATAGCTTGGGGTCAGTGATCTCAGAGGCCTTTTCCAAATAATGGATTATATGATATCATATTTGTTTTATTTATTTTTTATATTAAGAACACTTTTTTTTTTTTACAGAAGTTACTGAGGACCTAGCATATCTTTAGGCTTCACCCACTGATCAAACTGGTCTGATGTAAGGAATCCCAGCTTTATAGCAGCTTCTTTTAACGTTGTCCCCTCTTTGTGCGCTGTTTTGGCAATCTTGGCTGCTTTATCATATCCTGTTACAAAACAAAACCAATAAGTTATGCATTTGCAATTTTAGATGATTCATTAGAGGTGACAGAAAAGTGGGACACGGTCTCTGGAACATTATTTGCTAGGCATTACTATTACTGCTTAACTCAATTTGCAGGAAATGCACACCAAATGTTTACTCCTTACTTGAAGTGAAAGTAAATTTTGTTATTCTGGTCTTAATTAATTTACATGAAAGATTTATGGGACTTTCTCCTTTAAAAAAAATCTCATACTGTAATCTTTCACTTGACCTCTAATAATGATAATTTAGGAAAACGGGTACATAAATTCTCCCAATCTCCTTTTGACTCTAATCAGTTATTCTTCTAATACCCTGGCATGGCCACTGCAAAGAGAACACAGATTTTACAACATCAACTGGTGATGTTGAAGTAAATTAACTTTTGACTTGACTTGGCCTCAACAAGCATTGCAACAATACAAATTAAGTGTACAAAATAATGTTACCACAAAATATTTTGGTACATTCTGAGAAGTTTTTGAGCCTTAAACCTACCTATATGTGGGTTCAGTGCTGTTACCAACATCAGAGATTCATTCATCAGTTTGTTGATCCTATCCGTATTGGCTTGGATTCCAACTACACAGTTGTCAGTGAAAGAAACACACACATCTCCTAGGAGTCTTGCAGAGTTTAAAACATTTTTAATCTAACAAGACAAAGAAAGAAATACCAATTATTTAATTTAGATATTACTAGTTGTACATTCTGGCACCTTTGTTCATAACCAGTGCCCTCCCTGCAATTTCAACCTATTTAACAAGCTTCCAGTATCTGAAGGAGGCCTACAGGGAAGGCAGAGAGGGACTGTTTGTCAGGACCTGTAGTGACAGGACAAGAAACAATGGGTACAAACAGAAAGAGGGGAATTTAAGCTCGATTTCAGGAAGAAATTCTTTAGTGGAGATACTGGAACAGTATCCGAGGGATGCTGCGGATGCCCCAACCTTGGCAGTGTTGAAGTGTTCACTGAGGGGTTTTCCTGTCCGTAGGTTATGAAACTGTACAAACAATTACTTAAAAAGTCCTAGATATGTAAAACTTTATGAACTTACCATCATAGGCTTAAAGACATTCAGCTCAAAGTGTCCATTGCTTCCTCCTACAGTAACAGCAACGTGATTTCCCATAACTTGGGCTGCCACCATAGTCACGGCTTCACACTGGGTAGGGTTCACTTTTCCTGGTTGTGAAAGGGAGAGAAAAAGGTTACCAAAGGAGAAGAAAGCGGAAAAACAAACCAACCAACCACCAGCAGCCTGTTACCAAATCACATTCAATAGAAAATGTTTTATAAGAGGTAACTTGTCTTACTCATCTCTATCTGCTCACCACAGAAAATAAGGTATTTCTACCAATGACATTAAATTGACTGTACTGTACCAGTATTTTCAGTGAGGATTTGTAAAACAGCTATGACTGCCTCAGCAGTCTCCCAAGACTCTGAGCATGAGCTGAACAGCTCAACACGTGCATAAGCTAAACAGCTGTTCATTACACAGTTCTTAACAGTCAAGAGTTTATAACCTGTCTTTACATGTGCAAGTTGGCATTGTTGGGAGACCACTAACAAATCTCACTCAGCTCAGGGAAAATATTACTGATTGGATAGAATTGCTTTGTGATAAAGTTAGTACACTCTGTCAGAAAAAAAAAAAAAAGCAAAACAGAAAAACCCAGAAAAACAATCCTCCGCCAAACCAAACAAACACACCAAGTCAGAGTGGCCTCCAAGCAAGTTTGTTTTATAGTTTTATCATTTAATTTTTAGACATAATCCTAGAAGGAACATTTTGCTTTTTTAGAGCCAGGTATGTTCAAGACCTGTTTCTTTTATAGTTTATGATACAGGAAGAACAATCTTAGAAAAGTTTTGGATGTATAATATTTATACGTACATACTTTTTTAGGAGAGAAAAGGAATGATTATTAGTATTATTATTTTCTTTCTTATCCTCCCATTCAATGAGACCATTGCAGAAGGGAAAATGTGATTCTGTAACATGAATGTATCATGCTAGCAAGTGGAGACCAAAGTCAGGTGAAGTGACTGTATTGTTACAGTTCACAGATTAAAGATTATTTCAGAAAAGCCTTTACCTAAAAACTGCAGAGATCTTGCAATTCTAAAAGAAAGCTTTGAGAAGTATGCTTGTGTTAATAAAGCCATATTCCTACAGATACTACTCTCCCCCATACACTAGCCAACACACAGCTGTGCAATTGGGGTTTTTTTTTGAACAGAGGTTTTGGTAAAATAGGACAGTACATAAAACCTGAGAGAATCATGGACTTGCTGACATTTGTGATGGTGTGTGGTAAACATTTGTTAATAGACAGTGGTCAAAAAAATAAAAAAGAAACAGGTCATTTTTCTCTGTATGTGTTCTCTGTACCTGGCATGATGCTGCTCCCCGGTTCATTTTCAGGCAGGATGAGTTCTCCCAGCCCAGAGCGTGGTCCAGAGCCCAGGAAGCGAATGTCATTAGCTATTTTCATCAGACTGCATGCCACCGTGTTCATGGCTCCGCTGAGCTCCACTAAAGCATCGTGAGCTGCAAGAGCTTCAAACTTATTTGGAGCAGTGACAAAAGGCAAACCTACAGGGAGAGGGTGTAAACATTAAACCAGTGAAGCACTTCCTTGGAGACATAAACCAGACAATCAAACATGTAACTAGCTTAGAAAAAAATTAAAAATTAACAACCCTGTAAGATCATCTCTTTCCTCTGGAGCTTTCTTCACAAAGGTAGTTCTTAAAGTAAATCGAATACAAAAAGACACAAGGAAAGTCACTAAAATATAGAAGAGCATAAAATTTGAGCATCCACTACAACAAGGGTACAAATTTCAAGCCTTTATAGTGTATTGCATTCACAGCATTGCCTCTGCACCACAGTGTTTTGTGAATGCCAATAATATTTCAAAAGTTAGCCCAACTTAGGCATTTCTTGCAGTAAATCAAGTTAGATACTTTAGATTGTTAATTGCTGTGATGCTTTCAGTTATAAAAATAGATGTTTTTGCAGCACAGTGCAGGCATTAGGGTATGTAAGAAGTAATCACAATGGAAGGAAACAAGAACATGGGAAAGCTGGATCAGACTTAGGAGGATGCCTGCCCACAGCAAGAGCACAGGATGAACGGCTCTGTTTATGTTAATTAAATGCCTGAGATGTAAGCCTAGGTTCCATGATGAAAAATATTCCTTCAGGACTTTGCCCTGGAAGGACAAATGGGACTGTGAAAAATTACAGCCATCACTAAGGACTGACTGTGGGCTGCACTTCTGCCCCCAGAATGACTGATCTGAGCTTTCAGCACCAGTTCAAAGGAGAAAGCAGCATAATTCTTGTAACTTCCAGTGTTTTGCACTTCCTGACAAACACCAAATCCCACCCAATTTGCATGGGCTTGTGAACTGCACAGCTGCCTTCTCAGTTACAGAGATCCATCCAAACTTCTCCTTGCCAATAACCATCCTCTGGTAAGAGCATGAAGTCTGCCCTACTCATACAACCTGCCCATACAGGACACAAAACATCCAATGACAGGAGAGAGCTTCCTAACACCACCAAAACATGCCCTGTACTGCTCTTGGCAGCTGTTGTTTACAGCAAGTTACTTCTCTTTCAGGGTACAAGATAGTCTTGACCCTCTGAAAGACAGTGAATAATAGATCCATTAAAACAAAAATACTGTCACTCAGCAATTTCAGATTTTATAGCAAATGTAAATGACAGATGTACACATTTGTTTGGGGAGGCATTTTGAAAACTGATACTGTGGCACAAAAAATCTGGTTTACAGATTAAAAAATTTAATTGCACTGTAAATTAAGTTTTAAGATCTATAAAGACAGAATCAAAATAATCAGACAGCTTTTACTCTTTCATATGGAAAAACCAGAGTGGCTTTGGAAGCATTTTCTTCCTTTTGCAACAAGTCACTGAAAATTAAGAGAGCCAGAGGAGCAAAGATCATCACAGAAGCATTATAGTTGGGCTAATAATAGAAGTCTGAAACTGTATCCATATTCAAAGAGGCTTCCTTGGATAAACACCATCATTTCAGTCACTTTCAATCCACTGAGTATAATTATAAAAATACATTGCATGAAAAATCCAAAGTAGAAGCCATGTAACACGTGGCATTAACAAAAGTTTCACATTAAAATATAAATACAGTTTAAGCTCATGAGAAGTATGGAAACTGGACAGATTTAGTTTGAATTTGACTGCATGTTACATACACTGCTTTCCTGCTAACTCACTCCCAAATATCATTCCTCACCTGTCAGTTCAGCCACTTTAGCAGCAACCTTCTCAGCAAAGCCAATTCTTGTGTTCAAGCCCGTGCCAACTGCAGTCCCGCCAGCTGCCAGCTGGTACACCCTTGGCATGGTGGATTCAATCCTAGCCACACCATATTTAATTTGTTGCACATAGCCACTAAATTCCTTTGAAAGAAAGGAGGACAAAGTTAAGGAACAAAGACAACAACCAAGAATAACCATTCAGATTACTTCAGATTTTAAACATGATTTGACAAACTCCTTCAAAAAACTGAAGGCATTAAACTTCACCCAAATGCTAAATCTAAGCATGTTTTTACTAAGAGGGAAAGTATACATCTATTAAAGGACTGCTCCCATGCTATAAAAAATCACACATTAAACCAATCTTAATATCCAAAAGCATATACACAATGCATCTTTCTCTCATACTTTATGTTAGGTACATACTTAGCAGGATCTGATTCCATAGTAAATCAGCTCCAAGATTACATTAATGTCCTCAAAGTACAAATAGAGAAATGGATCTTGGGCTTTGTTCACCTAATTTTAGTTAGTAAAAACCCCACCTGTGCATTCTTGGAAAAAATCCGTAAATCCTACCCACTTTTCTATCAATTCAGTTTAATTCCTTAGTAAATTACTGTAATATAAGCATGAATATTCCTGACAATATGATAACATTTGCCATCTTTTATATATATATATATATATACACACATTTATACATACAAGATTATGTATTGAAAATTTTCATTCACATTACTTAATGGTTTTATGTGTTGGCAAAACATAATTTACATAAATTTACGTATTATAGACAACAGCTACCTCTTCCCTGCAATGTCAGTGTAACAGAAAAACTGTGCTGTGCTATCTGGTAATGAAATATTATTTGAAAATAATTTGTATTTTACTACTGTTAGAAATAAAACACATGGGAAAATAAGTAAAAATGATGATACATGTATTAGAGTACATCCAGTGAACTCCAGCACAGACTGAAAATACCCAGGCTGAGATTCAGGCATTTTCCTGTATTTTATCCTAAACTATCAACTTAATTTAGGTGTCCTTAAGTTTGACTTAAGTTTGAATTTTCCAAAGAAATGCGTAATTTTTTTTTTTTACCTGCCCAAGTGTAAGTGGAACAGCATCTTGCGTATGAGTGCGCCCTATTTTTATGATTTGGGAAAACTCTTTGGATTTCCCTTCGAGCGCGTTCTGTAGCTTCTTTAGTCCAGGTAACAAGACCTCATTAACCTCCTGGGCAGCAGCAATATGCATTGCTGTTGGGAAAGTGTCATTTGAACTCTGTGGAGAAAATTCAAGACATTAATTTACAAGGTTTTCTCACCATTGCTGCTGTAAGATGTACATGTGTGGCTTTATTCTCTTTATCTCATAAACCAAAACTAAGAGTAAGGAACTTAGGGGTGTTCCACAAGGTCAGTTCCTCATTGATAAATCAACCTTTTATGACTACACCCACAGAAAGTTAAATTTAATAGATTGTGCATAACAACCTTGGGACAAAAAAAAAAAAAAAAGAATTATTATAGCAATACTATATAGTATATAGTATATAGTATATATACTATATAATAACTACTATAGTAGTTATGAGAGATGGCTAACAAATGGACAGATGATTTTAGAGGAATTGTAGGTGACTTCAAAACATACGTGTTGCTTTGATAATGTTAAATCCATAGCTCACAGAACACTGAGTAAGCACAAAGGATCAGGAAGGGAAACAACCAAGTCAGTGGCTTAATCTTTTCTTCAAGGCAGATGAAGTTTAAGAGAGAAGTATAATAAAAATGTCTACCATGATCCCACTTTTAGAAACTGGACCTATATTTAACATCTTTAAGACTGTAGCAGTGGTTGACACACCACTGTCTAATACATTATGTGTGAATTTATCTATCATGGATCAGTTTGAAGTTTTTAATCTGAAAAGCTCATACTGTCACATCTTGAAGTTCATTTAAACTGAAAAAAAACCAGAAAATTGTTGGTGAAACTCTCCACAAAACATTTTTTTTTAACCTAAACAGTGAATACAATAAAACTCAAAAATCACAATTCAAAGACACAAAACTTTTGAAATAAAAAGCAGTATAAAACAAGTGTAACAACCTGGCTTTTGTTAACATGATCATTCGGATGCACTGGCTTTTTGCTTCCCAGTGTGCCTCCCATTATCTCAATAGCTCTGTTGCTGATGACTTCATTGACATTCATATTGGTCTGAGTTCCAGACCCAGTCTGCCACACCACCAAAGGGAAGTGATCATTTAATTTTCCTTCAGCTACCTATAATGGAAGAAACAGAGAAAAACTTGGTCCACTAGAAAAAAACTGAAAATTTTATTGCTGTAATTAAAATGATGCTCTCCATTATATTTTTAAATTTACATATAGCAATTAGTGAATTTACACTAGAATAACTAAGACGTTCTTATGCAGTAGCACATATTAAAAGGGAAAAAAACCATTTGCTATGCATTTTTAAGACACTGAATTGTGAAATACAGAGATCTATAGAATTTGATTTCATGTTCTATAGACACTCTCTATAAAAAAATTCTAGAAAAAAAAGTTCTAGAAAATAATTTTAAAAGGTACTTTAGGTTACATCTTCTCTCTGTGTAACTGCACTCTGATATCTCTCAATGAAGAAATTTCATACAGGAAGTCCCAGACCTCTTACACCTGTAGACATTACATGTTGCATCAACAAAGCTAGCAGATGGCTGCCAGTATCAAACACCTCCTTCCTGTAAGGAAACTCACCTGCTTGATCAAAAATTTTTGGAGCATGTTGAATCTTAGAGAGTTTTCTAAACATTATTTGTGGTAGTATCAAAATCTGTGCTCAGAAGTATCACCCCTACATATATTAGCCTCAGAAAAACAAAGGAGCTGTTGTCACAACTCTGAGGCTGGACAATCAGATTATCAGGATACATCAGTACCCCTGGAATCATGCTTTTCAAGAAAGGATCTTCTGTATTTCCCATCTTATACAGGGGCAACATTCCCTCCTCCAAGAGTAACTTGATTCCTCTTTTTATTTAAGTTGTCTTAGAAAATTATTTTGGAGGTGAAGGAAAGGGTATCATAGCAGGGCTGTTTTAAAAACACAATAAAGAAAGCCACAAACAACTTTCACAATTTATGAATCTAAACTAAGGAGCCTTAATCCACCAAAACTTCTAATCCACCCTTAACCAGGGGAACCCTAGAAACCAGAAGAAGACCTGGAGATATTCTGGAGTTCTCCAAAACTACTGGGTCTTGGACTTAAGGTGCTACAGTGGTAGTTTCTGCCACCACTGAAATATTTTTTAAGCTACTCAGGACAAGAAAACTCTGTTAAAAATGCTTCTAGATAAACAATAAATCTGTTGATTTATTCAAAGCAAAACACCTGGTATTATCACACATCAAATAATGGTCACTCACAACTCACTGCACTTGGGTAGCATTTATCAATGTGCATTTGAACATTCTATCATTTCTTTACATGCAAGAAATAAATAGCAAAATATTACATTAAGTAAATGATCTCTGGAGAACAAGATTTACTAACAGGAAACACTTTCCTCTAACAAGCTGAGAAATGCAATCCCCCAATCTCTTGTGAAAAGCTTAAAAAAAATACAGTGCAAGTTGCAGTATTTTGAACAGCTTGTTCCTACCTCATTTGCTGCCTGTACAATGGCTTTAGCAATCTTTGGGTCGAGACCATAATCTTGATTTACTTCAGCAGCTGCTCTCTTCAAGATGCCAAAAGCCCTTATGACTTGGACCTGAGACACAAGGGTAAGTTTAAACACACAATTTCCTTCCCCCAAAGGACATGTCATCAATTTATAGTGCATATCTAGTTCTAAACCAAACTCCTTCTGATCTTAAACCCAGCAGTAGTCCATCAGCCAAACCAGAGAGCAATCAGGTCATCTGACCTATGCTCCCACTAACAGTAACACTCATCCAAACAGTCCAGAGGGCAGCACACAGCTGTTTTTGCAAGCCCAGGTATGCTCTGTGTATCGAAAATTACATTAGAATTGAACTGGCTCCACTTCTAAAACAGCCTTTTGAAGGAAAAGTGACAAATTTCACTCCGTGGAGAGTCAGTATATGGCAAAGCACATGCACATTAATGGCCTATGCACATCTACACATGACAAATTAAGTTTTTATCAACTTGTGATTACACTATTTCAATAACAAACGATACAAATGCTATATGAAATTACTCCATTTGCTTTTTCATCTTTGTAAAGATGAAAGACAGATTTCTATTCATCCTGGTTATTAAAAAATAAAGCAACACCATAAAATTATTCAAAAGCAATATTCAATTTATTTGAACATAACAAGAAATATTTCTACCAGAATAATATATTGCCATGAAATTTCTACCTTTAATTAAAATTCAAAGTTGCTCACACTTCCAGCAAAAGCCTAATAAGGTATTCAGAGGGTATTCACTTTCACATACAAAACATACTCTAGAGAAGAAGAGAACACAGATTTGAATTACTTACTGGCATCCTTTCTGAAACACCTCCGATCTTGAAGTTCATTGTAGACCTTACAGTTTGGGCACCATAGTATTTGTCACTTGGGACCTTCAGTTCACCAAATGTATCATATTCTATCCTGAAAGCCTCTTTAGACGACTATAGAAAAGGGAAAAAAAACCAAAAACAACTGGCAATTAGTATATTCTATTTGAAAGCAGGCTGTCAAGAAAAAGAAGATAGAAAAAATACAAAGCCAAGACATGCAGTTAGTCACAGATATGTTTAGAACTATATCTTCGAAGCTGAGACATTTTTGTAGTTTGAGCACTGTCTGACTAAAAGCCACAACTACAAACTGTGTACCACAGCTGACCCATGGTGACAGACAGAACTATAGACCTTGGTGCCCACAGTATAAAACCTCATCCTGATGAGAGACTCTGCTTCTCCTTTACAAAGAATCAGTAACTTTGTTCATCATTTACAGAATGGGTATTTTGTTAAAACCCAGCTGAAGAAGCAGCATGGTAAGAATTCCAGCAGCATCCACGCAATCAACACACACGTAACATAATTCCTATTTGAAATCCACACTGCACCGGATACTTAATACTGGAAGGGAGCAACTGACTAACCCAGTACCAAGTTACTGACCATTAATTATCCTTTCTAGCCTAATAAACCAGGAACACAGATGCTCTCTAGCTGTGCACCACAATGGAACTATTTCTAGCTGTATTTTGTGCAATATTTATGTATGGTAATATTTCTGTGTCATGTATCCATCTAGCATCTGTTACTGTCTAACACAGGCACAGCTAAATTAATTTTAGCTGACAGACCCCCAAAAAAGTGGGGTTTTTTTTTGTAGAACAGCCCATTAATTTGTGATGATGTGATCACATTCATATGCAGCTCTACAAAGATTATGGAACTGACAGGAAGCAAGAACAGTTTACTCTTCCTCCTTCCACACCTTGGTCAGCAAAGACCCAATTTTCTGTGAGAATGGTATTCATCCTTTCCCAGGAGAGGAGATTACCTTCTGTCAGAGTCTTCAGGATGGGTGAGAAGTCTTTTTCATTTCTTTATCATGGATAGAGTCTCAACAATCTCAGCCCTGTAGGCAGGGTATACACGTATACAATGCTGGGTTCCTGACATAACCATGACCCTCAGGGGTGAGTCCTTGGGAAACAAACCTCTTTATCAATAAAGTCAAGTCAGTCTTGCAGTGCAGTGAAAGATAAAAATCAAATGTGAGGAACTATCAAAAATCAGAGGATACAAAGAGAAACACTGCTGTGCCACCATGATTCATTGACACTCTGAGGTGTTTGTGCAGATTTGGTTCTTTCATCCCCAAAATGTGTATTACTGGAAACAGTTCAAAGGCAATAAAGCTGACAAAAGGCAGGGAGCAGCTTTCTTAAGACAAGTGACTTTTTTGTTCAGAAGAAAAGATAACCTGGGGATTGAAGGAAAACTGAGGTATAACCAGTATTAACTCCTCACTGTCTCTTCCAGTACAAGACACAGGAGCCCTAACAGGCTTGTAGCATTCAGGTTCAAAGCAAGGGAAAGGGAGCAGCTCTTCCCACGAGTCACAGACTGAAAAAACTCCTTGCCAGCTGATGCTGAGGATGCAAGAAGTCCACAAGACCTCAGGGAAGATAAGCCCTCAGAATAAAGATCTAAACTGGGTTATTACACAGACAAATCACAGATTAAGGAAACTCCCTGATGTGAAAATCATAGAATCATTAAGATCAGAAAAGTCCTCCAAGACCATTAACTCCAACCTCTGACCAAACATCACCATGTCAACTAAAGCACAGCACTAAATGCCACAGCCAGTCATTCTGTAAACAATCCCAAGGATGGTGATTCCACCACTTCCTGGGCAGCCTGCTCCAATGTCTGATCACCCTTCCAGTGAACAAGTTCTCCCTGATGTCCAACGTGAACCTTCCCTGGGGTGCAGCCAGAGGTCATTTCCTCTCGTCCTGTCACTAGTTGCTCGGGAGAAGAGGACAACCCTCACCTAGCAACACCCTCCTTTCAGCAGCTGTAGAGAGTGATAAGGTCCCCCCAAGCCTCCTTTTCTTCAGGTTAAACAACCCCAGCTTCCTCAGCTGCTCCTCACAGGACTTGTGCTCCTCGCCTTTCACCATCTCCACTGCCCTTCTCTGGACTCACTCCAGCACCTCAATGCCCTTCGTGAATTGAGAGGCCCAGAACTGGACACAGCACTCGAGGTGTGGCCTCAGCAGTGCTGTACATAGAGTTTGGGTAAGAAAATGGGGAAAGCATCATCTATGTCCACACAGTTCCTACTCTTCCCTAGGAGTCCACTTCTGAAGTCAGACTGTTCCTCTCTCTTCTTTGCTTATTTTGCTTGCTCCTTCTTTAGTGGGTGTTCTTGGACAGAGGCACAGCTGATCGATAATTGGCCAGAACACCCTCTCCAGCAGCCCTGACCTTCTGCCTGCCCAGGTTTGCATCACCATGGATGGCATGCTGCAACAGAGAGGGGAAAGTGTTGCAGCCTCTTTACTGTCCCTAAGCATCATTCCCAGCCAGATGGGGACATTCTGCCATCAGGTACCATCAGTCACATACCAGAGACACCAGCCCTGCTCACTTTGAGTACTTCAGAGGAGGTTGTGCCTGTGAACTGGAAGAGACTGCAGTCCAGCCCACAACAAGGGTTAGCTCTCACATGGCTATCCCGCTCCCCACATTGCTGGGATTCAAGAAATCTCTGAGCTAAGGCCATGGGGAAAATCCCCCTGGTTAGGGTGAGAGAAACCTCACCCTCAAAGCTTCATGGGAGTTCTGTATGTTAGTAAGACTGGAAAGTTCTCTGTTCTCTGTTCTACGATTGGTTTATTTTTACTGCAGTGAATGAACATTTGTTATCATGTTACCCCACTGGACCCCATCCCTCAGATTCCGCCTAAACCTTACCCTTTATAAGTTACAGTAACCCCTGGCCCTCCTTTCCATGGACTCCCACAGGGAGTTCTGATTACTGCTGGTTGTTTTGCTCATTAAAACCAGTTCTGTTTCGGGCTGCATCAAAGTGTGCCTGTCCCTCCTCACATCAGCCACTGCGGATTCTCATCCAACATCTCTGCGAATGGCAGACTTATTGCGGTCTGCAATACCACCTCTTGTGTTTTGGCTGAGGCTCTCCCAGTCACTGACTCCTCAAGAATAGAAAGCTTAGTGTAGAACAGTAAGTCATTCCTATGTTCTTTAATCCTCCTTGTCATGCTTGAGTCACTTTGCATTCATTTACCTGCTAACGAGAAACAGAATAGAGTAAATGCTTCTTTAGCATATCACTACAAAAAATGTTTAATTGGGATGCTTGTGGGTCTCACCATACATGTGTGGACATTAATACTCCAATGGTTGGGATGACTGATTCACTGTCTTCGAAATCCCTGCTTTTGACATCTGGACACTGTGTAAAAGCACACAATGCAAAGCTTGCACAGAGCTGGATAAGCAGAACTCATTCGCTTCCAAGCCCAGCTCTCAACATCATCAGTGGTTTAATAACCAGAAGTATTCACCCTCAAACAATATAAAAAGTTAAACGACCTGTAACCTTTCAGGCAGAAAAGCTAGCAGTTGCACAACTGATTCCTCAAACTTACATAATTCCAACGTCAACAATGGTGAAACAAAGATAAATAGGATCAGTACACCCTTGTACAAGTACCTTTCAACAATGAAATCATTATTAAAAAAAACAAACAAACAACTTTGCTAGCCAATTCCACACTCATAAATTCCAATGAAGTTAACAGGGCAAGGTGCTTCAGGAAGAATGTCATTTGCTGATTCCTAGTGTAACAGGTGCCATTAGGTAAAAAAAAGCAAAGTGATGTTTTTCATGCAGACTGAAGGAACTGAGCTGCAGCATTACTCTCAGACTGGTGTAGCAGCCTGCAGCAGCCACTGTCTGAACGTGAATGTACCTAACATGATTCCCTCGCTCTCAGGCCAGAATTCAACCTCTTGAGCAGCGTTATGAGCTGAAGGTCCCAGCTCCTGCATGTAAAGCAGCTTCTGCAGTCACCCCCTGACCCAGAGGACCAGCTGTAAAATGGTGCATCAGTGGCACACTCCATCAACCCTCTACTCCCCCATTCCAAGGAGACTTGGAAACTCTGCCAGCAGCCAATATGAACTCCTGTGCTCACCTAATTTCTATCCTAGTTAAAAGCAAGGCTCTGCTTACAACTACTGCTCCTCACATTTACAAATCTTTATTTTTTCCTTAGGAGGCCTGACAAGGTGTGCTCAGCCCTCCAAAATCCCTAGAACAGACACACAGTCCAAAGCTTACAGCAAGGCAAATAGAACCGTACATCTGCCTTGCTGCAGGGAACTGATCAGAACTGACTGCACCATAACACACCAGAGATACTCAAGCAGCAGAACTGCTGCAATAATGCTTCCTGTGGAAAATCACGTTCTCATTTATGGATGCAGCAGCTTTTGGATAGAAGTATTTCAATTCAAAGAACCATCATTTTTATCATGTCAAAAGCAGTCTTCTAAGGCAATGAGAATGTGAAATTTATGTTGCACTGCTCTCCTTCAGCAGATGAAGAATGTTTCCATTTTTAAGCACTTTTCTTTAATAACATAACTTTGAGTTACAAGTTCTGAAATTTACCCTCTAGGACCCAAACCCAAAATGTTCAGCTACAGAAAGACCATGATGACAATTCCATTTAAAACATCTTGTGCAATTTAGTTCTAAGTAAAAGCAACACAATAAACATGCCAGGACAGCATGAATATTTGGTTGTATCTACATACACAATGTGTTTTAAAACAACTCTCGCTACTGAGAAAATCTCTACAAACATCAAGAAGTGATGGCTTGGGTTTGTTGGTTGGCTAGTTTTTTAAATTTAAGTACTGGTTAGTACATCTTTTGGTGGTTCCTCTTTTACATAAAAACATACAGAACTTTTCCTGTAAGAATTCAATAGCTGCTTGACTTCCAAGTCCACTGAGGGACGTTTTAGGTAGTGCTGTTATTTAAACTCAAGGAACTCACAACACACAGGGCTGGTCAGGTTTCTGACCTGCAAAGAGCAAAACACATCTTTCTTGCAAGACTGCAGACCAGACTCATAAATACCAAGTTTTCAGCAAACGAATGAAGGCCAGGATTTGCAGGTTTTTTTCAGACAATGCCAAATGGCAAAATGGAAAAGGGAACCATCCAACAGGCCAGTGTTTGAGTTAATATTCTGCTCTGACACCAGTTTTCTTATGAAGTTAAAGTTTCACTCACCATGAAGATTTTTCACTTGCTGGGAAGCTTATTTTATTAAATGCTACTTTTTACACCTTCATCAATATTACAGATTGAAAGCTGATGTTCTAGATAAATTAATTAACTAATTTAGTAAACTAAGGAATCAAAAAAATCCCAAACACACCAACTTCGGCTGAAATTCTTCTCACAGTCTACATTACCTCGTTTTGAGGAGTGAACTCACAAAGATATACCTTAGACTAAGGCTTCCATGCAACATCCAACGTGTCAGTACTGAGATTTGAAGTTCCTTATCCAAATAGTGATTCTGTTTCTAAGCTGAACCGCACGGAACAATCCAGTCCCACACGCGTCTGGGCCCGACAATCTACTGATTATACAAGAATATCTACTAATGATGCCTGCTAGAAGTACCGGGCAGTCCTCAGTAATTCTCTAGTTTTCAGGCAGCGCCAAAGCTATTCCAGTGACGAATATTCCCGTGAGGATACAGCTTTTTATTATTTGCACCTCAACAGCTCCAAGAAAGCGCCTAAAACTCCTGCGGAAGCAGGCGCGGCACAGCGCAGCTCCGTGAAGCAGGTGCTGCGGCAGCACCTTTCCTGGCCGGCAGGATGCCCGCCCTGCCCGGCCGCACCGCGCCGCCTCAGGGCCGCCAATCTCAGCCCGGGCAGCGCCACGGGAGAGCGGCGCGCTGCACATCCCGGCCGGCCCGGCGGCGGCTGCCGAGCGGGGCCCAGCCGGGAGGCGGGAAATGGCCGCAAAAGCCCGGCAGAGGACGGCGGACTCGTCTTCTCGGTGCCGGCGCGCTCCCGACGGAGCAACACACGGGATTAAAGGCCCGACCCAGCCGGCCGTGGCTCCCCTTGTCATCGCCCGATCCCCGTGGGGCGGGGGCGGAGCGAGGGCGGCGGCGGCCGGCGGTGGCACTTAGAGGTCACGGCTCCCCGCTCCCCGCCCGGGGCTTACCATGGCGGCGCGGGGCGGCGCCGGGATCCAGCGGCCGGGGGTGGCGGGAGGCAGCGGGGGAGGCGGGCGGGAGAGGAGGAGACCGGCGGAGCGGCCGAGGCGGCGGCAGGCGCGGAGTGAGCGGTGCATGGTGGCGGGGGCCGGGAGCATCGCGGGGGCGGGAGGCGCGGCGGGACCGCCCCGGACGAGCGTCACGGTGCCGGCGGCGCCCGGCCCCGGAGGCTCCGCCGCGCCAATCGGCGGCCGCTGGAGCAGCGGCGGGCGCTGAGTGCGGCCCCGGGGCGGGTCCGCCCGGCCTGGGAAAACCTGCCTGCCCCGGGCGAAGGGCAGCGGGAAAAGCGCTGCAGCAGCGATTTCTCCTCGAGGGAAAAAAAAAAAAAAAAAAAAAAAAAAAAAAAAAAGAGTATGAGCTTGTTCTGCCTTACTGTAGCCTTTTCAAAGATGTATAAAACCTTACTCCCTCCTCCCTAATGACAGTCAAGGCTCCTTTTATAAAAAAGCCAAGTCAAGGTGCAGCCCCCTCCTTACTTCCCACCCAAGAAAGAAGAGTGATCCGACGTGCTACATCGCTCCCTGGTGGAAAAGGCAGAAACCTTTGAGAGTAAAAGAAGGTATGTTCCATTTTTCCACCCGCCAGTATTTCAACATTTCAGGTTTTCCAACATTCTGTTTTTTTCCCAAGAGCAGCCAACATCCAGCCGTTAAGACAACAATTTTTTTTGTCTAACACGGAGAACACTTCATGCCATTGCAATCTGCATAGATACCCTTAGTCCTACAAAAACTGGCTCATTCACAGAAACGGGGCCAGAAACTGCTCTGTCAATGTAACGCCTTACATCCTGGCACCAAAAGCACAGTGAATGCAAGTCTTGTAAGCTTTAATATTTAGGCAAGTCTTCTGCCCCTAGACTTCTCTGAGAAGAGAGAATCTAGGAAATACACAGTGCATGCCACCAAAATAACTTCAGAAGTTCCAGAGACACTAAAGATTGGGTAATAATATTATCTATATTATCCTGTATCAGAGGAAGTGAGTGGAAGTCTTTTTTCATTCAATAAAACAGTATGACAATACAAAGTTATAACTACTACTGTAGCATCATATTCTTAAATTCCTGACTTTCAGTCAGGAACAAAGATGCTTAAGTCCCCACATCACAGAATTCAGCATCTCCATCTTGTCTAAAACTATTGCAATGAAGAGCTGGGGTTGGAAGGGATCTCTAGAGGTCATCTAGTCCAACCCCCCTGCACCAGCAGGTTCACCTGGAGATGGTTGCACAGGATCACATAGAGGCAGGCTTTTAGTAGCTCCAGAGGACATACTAAAATCAGTATCTTTTGCCCACCTTTTTGGGCAGCCTGTTCCACTGCTCCACCACTCTCAAAGTAAGGATCATCTTCCTCAGATTTAGATGGAAGTTCCTGTGCTTCAGTTTGTGCCCACTACTCCTTGTCTTGTCACTGAGCACATTTCTTGCCCTTAAAATATGGAAATAACTAGACATTTGATAATAAGAGCATTGTAATTATATGCAGATCATCATATTCAAACAAATAGACAACTTGTAATAACTTTATTTAGACACATTTTGTGTTTTCGCTGTCCCTTTTGACAGACGGGTGAAAGAACATAAAGCTGTTCTGCATTCCACTTTTAATAAATGTACACTAAGCCACAGCAAAATACAAGCTGGAGGAGAGCTTTGTCAGCATTTTCCATTCATTGCTAAGTGCCAACACTATTTTGGTTTGCTTGTGCTATGCTTATGTACACTGGCCCATCTGGGAGAGGGCTTCAAGCAAGATGGAAGCTGCTAGTACGAGCGGATCGCCGGCGGGACGGTCTGGCAATCTTCCTCATTCAAAGTTCTGTCGATCACTGGTCTGTACTTCAAGGTAACCTAAAGTAAAAGGCAACAAAGAACTTCAGGACAACAGGATTCAGAGAATGAGATCCAAAAAACCCAACAGTTGGGATTTTTATAGGGTCAGAATTCAGTCCTATCTCTGAAATACCATAAAGCTGTTCTACTAAACACCCAACAACAGGTTTTGTCACCATTAGAAGAAAAAAGCTTTTGAACTAGCCTGAGGATAAGGGGACACACACAAGGGGAAACACAATTCCAGCTCAAATAGCAAAGTCACTTCCCAAAGATAATCAGTGCAGCATTATCACAATTTCCAAGGCTGTTTATGAGAACAGCTGTTAGCAGCAAAAATGATCCTCAAGCACCCAGCTCAAAGTACCTTCCCAGTTGGGATATCCACATATGACAGGGTGTGCTTTCTCCAGTGCTCCTCAAATGGCTTCCGCTGTTGGCCTTGGAGTGGCTTAGAGTAGTCAAACTCATCTACCCGTAACTAGGGAGAAAATGAGATTAGTAGAGACCAGAAGCTGTACCTGCAAATCATTTTACAACCACGAGATTGGCTTCATTTCAATTACACCTATAACCCAGCATGGCTCTGAACATGCTTCCTCTGCAAGCTTCCTCTTAACGCTGCCCGTGTCCAGTTTGAAATGCTCAGGCTTAACAAGGGCTCTAAGGTAACTCTCCTTGCATAGGACAATTTTTCTGTTTATGCATCTTTAGGTCCTTTTTATGCATCCATTATACTATTACTACAGTCCTGGTTTAGAGGTCTCTAATCACTCAGGTGTGCACATGGAACAACTCTTCTCAAGATCACTCCCAGTGTTCCATGTATTGGTCCTTTTATAAATAACAAATAAGAGATAGAGCAGAACAAATATGAGCCCAAATACTACACTAATCTTAACACTGAAGACATTACAACTTTAAAATAATCCATCTGAGGACACATAACAAGGAGATTCAACCCTACATTCAGGTCACAGAAAATATTTATACCTTATAATCCTCTCTGGCATGGGCACCCCGGGACTCTTTGCGAGCCTCAGCACCATAAATGGTTTGCAGAGCACAAAGCATCAAGTTCTGCAGTTCGAGGGTCTCCACCAAGTCAGTGTTCCACACAATACCTGGTAAAATATTAAAATACTATGGAAGATGGTCTACAAACAAGAGAAATATATGTGAGTGAACCAAAGGTAAATCATCAGTTGCACTTAAATAACCAAGTTTTCTTAGGGTATACCAGGCAGTATCTGTCTGCATTGTGATCTGCTCAGCTGGACAATGAAAACTGAGTGTTCAGCCTATGAACAGTCTTGCTACCTCTCTGCACTCCCTGGCCTTTTCAGAAGATTCTGACAAAGTTCACCATTCATCTTAGTATTTGGGTAACTTCACATTGTGTTCTGAGGGCAGTTTGTACCTTACACATTTAAATCCAATTTCCATCTCTGCTTCTTTGAAAGATTTTTCAACCAGAAAATGACTTACAAGGTCAAGTATTTTACCTAATTACCATGTTTAGTAAGTAGGGCTCTACAAAATATTTTGAAATATTCAAAATGGTCAAAATCTTCAGCCAAAGATTTAAGAAACACATTAGGTGTCCAGAAAAAAAACCCCAAAAAAACACACACAAAAAAAACCCAAAAAACCAACACAAAAAAACACACCCCACCCCAACACTCTTCCCAAAATACCCTGGGCAAGGTGTGCTCTTTGCTATCAAATTACCTCTGTCAAAAGTCTTTAGATGAGCCAGATCACCGTACATTTGGCTAAGCTTCTCACAGCCTTCTTGGAGTACAGAACCAGTACGAAACACAGCAGCATGGTTTTGCATTGCCTGCAACGCAGTAAAACAAAATCAGTTTAATATGCTGCATATGAAAGCATATAACTTCCTTAGCTCCAGAAGAGCTTGATACAGAGCTGTTCTGAGGTCAAACTTGTCTGCAGCCTGAAAAACCCCACCTTCTTCCATCCACCCCAAACAACTGAAACCCCACTCTATCATATAGCAGGTAAACCACAAGGGAATGACCATGAAGGGAAGAAGGAATTAACAAAAGTGATACAACCTTTGCTGCACACACAATCTTCTCACACACTTTTTACTTCTGCGTGGCAAATCCTGAAGTGCATTTTGCTAAGTCACCAAAGCCCACAGTTGCTTGCAGCTTGTCCCACCCTATCCCTGAGAGCTTCCCCAGGCTTACCTTCTGCATGTTAAGTCGCACTTCTGAAGTCCTGATGCTTCCATTAGCAAACCTTAACTTGTCAAGGTTAGCAACTGACTCTTCACCAGCATTTGGTTTAATGGGGGGAACCGGCTCTCCTAAAAGGAAAATTTCAGTAAGTTTGGTAGTCAAGCTTGGGTTTGGTTTCTGGCAGTTTCAGAGACTATCAATTACTAAAAATCAGATTTGAGTAAAACGTAATCTGTTTTCTTTCTCTGAGGTGCACACTAAATGTCACTTTCCTGAAGTCCCACCATTTGTATCCATATATTTGAAGTTCTCATTGGAACATGAATCCCATTCTTTCCTATAACAATTAAGATTTTATAGGTTTGGCAAAATTCTGCTGTTCATTCCTTCAAAGTAGCACTTGATGAAAATTCTTCTAAACTATGGAATAAGCCTGTGGTCCTTACCACCTTCTGCTATGCTTTGTCTCCTCACTCCCAAACCCCCCCCCCTTTTCCTGGATGTGTAAGGGACTAGGACCAGTCAATAAGCCTGGCAGTTAGACATGAGCTCTGCATCTTGCCTCTAATACTGGAAGCCACACGTTACTGGGCAACAAAGCAAATACAGCATCTTACCAGCACAGTTCATCTCACATGTAGCTCTGCAATCAGATTACCCCTTTCTACAATTTCTGATGCTAAAGAGCCACAGAAGGATTCAAAAAAATGTTGGCACAAAGCCAGATCAAATAGGCACCACAAGATCTAGGCTGATTCCATGAGGAATCATCAGTCTCTGCAGCTGGTGCAGTCTGGACATGAAGCACTAAGAAAGAGATGACTATTCGTGGACTCCAGCTGCTCTGGCAATGTAACTGCCACTTCCAGTATTTTTCTGGAGTTGGAAGGGAGGACTTGCTTCTTTGTTTTCTCAGGTCTACAGTTACAGATTTTTTAAAAATATGTAAGATTCAGCATTGAGAATCCAGTGAAGGAGATATTACAACATTAGTATCTATCTCTCACCACTTGTCAGTCCTTCTTACAAATAAATCAGCAAGGTGGCAGCAAATTCCACTGTGCAAAAGTGCCAAAGTGTAAGACAGATTACATTTTGATGCAGAAGATGGTGCAGTGTGTAGAGAATACAGTCTTCACATTCAATATTCTGTGTTAATTTATCAAAAATCCTAACTGCTCTTGCCAATACTTTTGGCCCTATTCTAGTTTTAAAAGGATCAATTACAAAGCAAGCAGTAATGTCAAAACATTGCCTGGCAAAGAACACACCTACAAAAAGCATGAACACTGATTTCTTCCTTTTCCAACAAGTAAGAGTCTATGAGTATCACTCTAAATTTGTATCAAGTAGCAACAACTCTTCGTTGGGCAGAAATTACATGATAAAGGCCAATGTCTCTAGACAAGTCAGACTTACCAGGCTTGCATGTATTTGCAATAGTCAGGGCACAGGCACGACCGAAGACCACCAGATCCAGAAGGGAGTTTGCTCCAAGTCGATTTGCGCCATGGACGGATGCAGAGGCCGCTTCCCCGCAGGCGTACAGGCCAGGCACCACCTTATCCTCCCCATTCACGTGTGTGATCACCTGACATTGCACACACCCCATTACTACTCTGCTCTTACAACACTCTGAAACAGTGCACACTCCTTACTTGCAAAGGCCGTGTGCGTGTAACGATGGAACACAGCAACCCAAAGCTTCTTCCAACTCTAAACACAGAATTACCTTAGTTCTAAAGGGCAAATAGAAATGTATGCAAATACATACATTTACATCTGTATGTAAATACAGACAGGACAAAACCCCAAGATTTCTTTATATATGCTTATGGAGAGTACATAGTTCTGTTTCACCACAGTTCTGCAGCAAGTCAGAAATGCACAGAAATACAGTCTGATCTGCATGTACTTCTAAGGCAAAATTTTACATTGAAATTTAACAAGGACACAAAGGGAAAAATTCCACTGATACCATCACACTGATTTCCAACTAGTGTCACCTGGAGGATCTGCTTTAGTGTTTAGATTACATGAACTGCAGAATAATACACATTAACTCACGTTACAGAATGCAATAGAGCCCTACTTGGATCTATGTTCAATTATATTATCCTTAACTTCAATTAACAGAGAATTGTTGTCAGACTTGACAGTAACTTCATTTTAGGTATTTCCTGGAATTTGCATTTCCAAATGGACTGGAACATGGTTATCAAGTTATTTTTAAAAAACAAAAAGATTGTGTATTAGGTACTCTGACATCATTATTGTATTATTATTAAAAATGGTATTAATCATCCTTACACTTACGAAAAACATTCTTACTGCTTTTCTATTTGGAAAGTAATTTCCTAGTGTGATGATGCAAATACAGCCCAGAAGTGACATGTATTCCTCACCTGTCCTTTGTAGTTAGTAGGAATACCTCCCATATTATAGTGCACAGTAGGCAGGACAGGGATAGGCTCCTTAGTGACATCGACTCCAGCGAATATCATGGCTGTTTCGGAAATCCCTGGGAGACGGGTTGCCAGCTGCTGTGGTGGCAAGTGGTGCAACTGCAAGTACACATGGTCTTTTTCAGGACCACAGCCCCTAGCAAAAAAAAGCAACACCGGAATACATAACAGGTATTTACAAACACTAGTAACATTTGTAATCTAGTTTGCTTCATTTGTGAAAATAAATAGCTTGTATTTCAAATGTTATCTGACAAAAATTAATATCTAGCATATTTAATAAGACCGTGGCACTTGGATGAAGTGAGGCCATTTTCCACCTCCCAGCTTTCTTTTCACAGTAATTCACATTATTTAAGACTTTCAACAATTACATCTCTGCAGAAATATGTAAAACTTGATAATTAGTCAAGAGAACGGAGCACCAAATTATTTTGTTTGCAGTAAGAGCATATACATTAAATTTATTTGAGCAACTGTCTCTAGACACACTGAATTTAAACAGGAGACTCGTAACATCATCTGTTCTCTGCCAGTATCATTAGGAATTAACAAGAAAGATTTCTGCCCTACCCACAAAGATCAGCTTAACAGATATTAAAGCTCACTCTCACGAATTACCATGTGCTTATCAAATACACTATTGCATTTCAGAGTCTGGTATGGTTAAGTGTTCATTCTGCAGCTTTGTTGAGGGCATTTAACTAACCTTCCTTCACGGATTTCTATGGTCATAGAACGAGACACTACATCCCTGGAAGCCAGATCCTTGGCAACAGGTGCGTATCTCTCCATGAATCTTTCACCTTGACTGTTGATCAGAATACCTCCCTCTCCACGACATCCTTCTGTGATGAGGCAGCCAGCCCCATAGATACCTGTGCAAGAACGAGAACGCCATCAAAGGAGATTTCTCCACACAGCTTCACAATCAGGATGAACAGTGAATAAGTGGGTCTTCTCAAAATAATCAGAGGTGCAGATTTTATTCCACCCTAATCACACCTCTAGGAACTGTCCCTCAAGTTATTCCTTTCAAACACTCTTTCCAAAAGGTAAGCAAGTTGATTTGGAACACCAACAGTATTTCAAATATTAAAACTGGAAGTGATCTGCACCCATCAATACAGCATGAGAAATTTATGAAGGCCTTGTAGACCTTCAGCAATTATTTTAGGATTTTTAATAAACAGGAAGTTAATTGTGTCAAGGTCCATTTGCTCAATTTTGTTCCCTTTTCTGTGCTTAAGCAATATAGGATGGCTTCAAACCCTGTGGAACAAAAAAGCTTACTTGGTATCCTTTTCCTTTAGAGAAGAAAGGCCCACCTGTAATTCTGAAGCATTGGTCATCACAGAAAAAAAATGCAAACTAACTCAGGCACTCGATAGTCATCTTAAAAGCTACAGAATTATACAAACAGTGAAGCTTCTTTAACTAGAAGAACCTTAACTAAGTCAAAGGAACATTGGATCTCTATGACATGATACCATTGTAAAATTATGCAAACCATTTACAAAAAATCACATTATGAGTTAAAATGAAGCATTTAATTAGCTATAAATCTAGTTTGTGACCATTGTGATTCACTGTTTAGATACTGATCACGTGCTAGAAAACCACAGTTCTAAATATATACCTTAACTTCAACTACCCCACTTCCTTGAAGATGCTAGTATATAATTCCCTAACATTTGCACCTATCACATGCTCTTGTATCTAATATCAAACTCCTTAAAATATTAAGGACAATGGAAATACATGTTTAAGAGATAGTTTCAGCCTGTAATTCAAAAAACTTCTTAATATTTTAAGGACAGCACCTCAAAATATTAAACACTGATCTTTAAATTAGAACAGCTGAGACCTTTCTCACATTATGTCTCACTCTCATATTTATACTCAACAACAGCTGCAGACAAGTCTAAACACACATCACAAGTAACTACTCAAGTGCTGCAGAAAAATGCAAACTGACTTGAGCACATCACGCTTGAAGTGACATCATGCTGGTGACCTGTCACTAGTGGGGCTCCCCAGGGCTTTGTCTTAGGTCCTGTGCTTTTCAGCATCTTCATAAATGACTTGGACACAGCATTGTAAGGGATACTGAGCAAGTTTGCAAAAAAAAACTGGGAGGAGCTCTTGATTCCCTAAGAGGCAGGGAGGCCCTGCAGAGAGACCCTGACAAATTAAGAGGGCTGGGCCATCACCAGCTGTATGAAGTGTAAGAAGGGAACAAGTTGGATTCTGCACCTGGGGTGGAGCAACCCTGGATGTATGGACAGAGTGGGGAAGGAGATGCTGGGAAGCAGTGCCATGGAAAGGGCCCTGGGGGTCCTGGTCAATGACAAGCTGACCATGAGCCAGCAGTGCCCTGGCAGCGCAGGAGGGCCAAGCCTGTCCTGGAGGGCATCAGGCACAGCATCACCAGTGGGGACAGGGAGGGGATTGTCCTGCTCTGCTCTGGGGCAGCCTCACCTCCAGTGCTGGGGGCTGGTTTGGGTGCCACAACAGGAGAAAGACATTAAACGTTAGAGAGCATCCAAAGGAGGGCAACAAAGATGGTGAAGAGCCTTGAGGGGAAGTTGAGTAAGAAGCAGCTGAGGTCACTTGGTCTGTTCAGCCTGGAGGAGACTGAAGGGAAACCTCACTGCATTCTGCAAGTTCCTTGTGAAGGAAGAGGAGGGGCAGGCACTGATCCCTGTGGTGACTGGAGGGAATGGCCTGAAGCTGTGTCAGGGAAGGTTTAGGCTGGACATTAGAAAAAGGTTCTTCACCCAGAGAATGGCTGGGCCCTGGAACAGGCTCCCCAGGAGAGTGGTTACAGCATCAAGCCAGATAAAGTTCAAGAAGTGTTTGGACACTGCTCTCAGGCACATGGTATGACTCTTGGGGGTGTCCTGTGCAGGGCCAGAAGTTGGACCCAATGAAGCTGATGGGTTCCTTCAAACCCAGCATATTGTGTGATTCTGTGACATTCTGAAGCAACAAAAAAATCTGTTCAACTCATTAAAAATAATGTTGTAAGTACTATTTCATACTCTGTACCTGTAGGGTGAAACTGCACAAATTCTAAGTCCTGGCAAGGGAGCCCAGCTCGTGTGACCATAGCAGTGCCATCACCAGTACTGGTATGAGCAGATGTGCAGCTGAAGTAAGTGCGGCCGTATCCACTGTGGAACACAGAAGGTAACAGAATTGACAGGAAGAAAAATTAAAACATCCCTACAACATACCACTAAACTATGCTGTTTGCACAACAGAGGAAAGGGCTAATAAGAAAAGTGCTTAAGTTTTACAGTCTCCTGTACTAGTTCAGCCAAAAGAAAACAAAACTGGTTTAGCCCAATTTTGCTCAACCATATTTGAAAAATGGCTGGTGACAGAAAGTTGAAGAAAAAAAAAAAACAACTCCAAAGCAGGATGGTTAGGTTAATATCAGAAGCCTTTCTGCCAGAAAAAAAAAAAAAAGGTTATTTCATAAAGTTCTCTCAATCCACACCATTCAGTTTCATTGGAACTATCACTAGCAGTTTTATAGAAAATAGCATATAGTAATGGTTTAGATTGCCCATATAGTCCTGGTTTTATATTCTTCTATTTAAAAACTTAGTTGTCCAGGTATTAAACATGAATTATTATGCTGCAAACGTCTAGGTTAGCCTCCAACATTATTGAGAACAGCCAACTGGCCCAATTTCAGCACAAACTCTCAGAAGAAATAGCAACGTACATATTCCATGTACCTCAAAGTACACAAGCGTGAAAAACGCCTCAGAAAGACAAATTATGTAGGCAACCTTTTATAAATTTATTTGTATCTTTTACAGATACATTTATATTTTTTCATTTTGAAATAGGCAGGAGAGAGCCACAAGCAGCAAAAGACTAATGCAAATAGCATTCCAATAAACACATACAAACTTTGCAACCAAGTCATGTTAAATTACACTCATATTATGGCAATTTTATCCTAGAACAGTTAGATCTGCAGTGGCAGTATCTTAATGAAATAAGAGTCTCTGGAATTTTGACAAAAGCTGTTTCCTAAAGACAGACACACAACAATGTCTGTTTTAAACAGCACGTTTTAAAAATCAAAGACCACCTGAATCATGTATGTTTACTCTTACACATTCTTACTTTATGCCATTGTTCTAGAATTCAAAGTTCAACCTCATACCAATTTTATACTTGGTCACAAAATTAGCATGTGCCTTCTTTCAGAGGGAATGACTGAATTCAGTTATATTCCTCTTAGTGTTGGGGGAATGAACCCATAAATTATGTTCTGTCAGTCAATGCATCATCTCCACACTGGATCCGAACAGATGTACAAGCACACAAACTTCCAGCTGGTGGCATTCCCAAGTTTTGATCCTTCATCACAAATGTTACATTACCCAGTGGCAATGACCGTGTTCTTTGCTCTAAAACGATGTATGGTTCCATCTTCAATGCAGAGGGCAATAACACCACGACATTCTCCATTCTCCATAAGCAGGTCCAAGGCAAAATATTCAACAAAGTAGCTTGTATCGTATCGTAGAGACTGGAGGAAAATTAGAAAAGGAACTTTTACTGAAGTAACCTCTCTTCTAAACTGTCAATGCACATGGGCTGTATCAGGATAAAAAATATCCCTACCAGTTTTCAGGGAAGACTGTTTCCTGATAACCATTTATTAAAGAATTTGCTAATTAATCTATTCTCTCTTTAAAAGATACAAGTAGCAGCAAAAGCACTTGATTCTGAGCAGTCATGAGCTAGGGCAGCAGGACTTGTCATTTCACTCTACATCTGGCAACACGTCAGCCAGCTGCAGTGCTCCTCCACACATGTACAAGCACGCTGCACTTAAGCTCTCCCAGAGAAATGAGAAACACCTCCAGGAGCCCAATAAACCAGCAGGAGCAGCAGGCACCGAGTCAAACATTCTTTCATGCCCTCAGGGATCAGGGCAGTGCTTGGCAGCACTGAAAATTTGTATTGCAACAGCACACACAGTGTGAACCTGGAGGAGAGCAATTAGCTGGCCACCAAGTGAAGAAAAAACAGTAGCTAACAGGTACTTGGATTTCTGGTTTCAAGTAGCTCACTACCATATTCAAACAGCCAGCACTTCCTTAAATTGTGGTTTGCAGAATTAATAGGCACGTGCTGGAACACTAGTCACTTACTTGCCTTAGAACAAGCTCAGAATTGCACAGTAGGCATTAATTCGTTTACACCTTGTTTCCCCCTCCTCCCAGTTTGAAGATAAGTGAAAAAAAATGCTGGCTTGTACCTCTTCTCAGAGTTTCCCAATGCTGCTGCGTCAAATTTTTGAAAATAAAGGGCTTTTGGGGCAATGTTGACATAAATTCCCTTTGGGCCTAGTTAACAGCCAAAGAAGTACTATCTAACACTGCAGAACTAGTCCAGACCACAAAGCTGACAGTGTACACTAATTAGCATCCACTCTCCTCATCTTTCCACATTGCCTCAGGAAGGAAGATAACACAGAACTGCTATAAGCCATTCCCCTGGATTCCTCATTCATATGTGAACAGCTACATGTTTGTTTGGTTTTGAGGGAAAAAAGGAAAAAAAAAAAAATCAGTAAATGCAAACACAAAAATCCAAACCAAGTTTACTTCACAACTGCTTACCCTGCCATACAGAGTATGTAAGAGTGAATGTCCAGTTCTGTCTGCAACACAACAGCATCTGTGGGCCTGTCCTCCTTTCCCAAACTGAAGACTCTGTCCACCAAATGCACGCTGATATATTTTTCCTTCTTCAGTTCTGCTGAACGGCATCCCATAATTCTCCAGCTGTTGATCCAAATACAAGCATCAGAAACTCTTGTGCATCACAATACAAGTTATTTTAAGATCTCATTGGAAGCTAACCTGTGCAATTTATAAATAACTGCAGACATCAAATGCCATGAGTCTCACCTCTATCACAGCAGCTGGGGCTTGCTCAGTCATGTAGTGTATGGCATCCTGGTCTCCCAGCCAGTCCGACCCTTTCACTGTGTCATAGAAATGCCACCTCCAGTTATCATCCTCCATGTTCCCCAGAGCAGCATTGATCCCTCCCTGAAAACAAAAACCCATTCTCCTGGAATTACATTACTTGAGTACAGTTTCAGTAGGTTTACCTCATTTCTATTAAAGATCACATACCAGTTATGCATCTGTGTACAAGAGATAAAGTCAAGTCAAATTTAATGTGGCTGTGAAAAACCTGTGCAACTCCTCAGTTTCACAGTGGCTTGTCCTGCTTTTTTGTTTAACACAGTGAATCACACTTACACTGTAGGCAGAGAAGCAGCACTGCATTTTCATGATGTTTAGAAACAGGGAAGAAAAATGAGGCAACATAATGAAATGAAAGAATAAGGGCAAATAAGGATTTTAAGAACTGGAAGTGAGATTAAAAAAAAAAAGTGTCTTGCAAGATCATTAGCTTGGAAGCAAAATGAAATGTACTGTTACTTATCCTAAAGTTTGGCAGTGATAGATTAATGATTGGACTCTTACCATATTAGAGGTCTTTCCCAAGCTTAATGATCATAATACACTACCCTCCAAAAAGTTTCAACTAAAAATGCAATATTTGTAAAAAAGAAGCATGGCCTTGAAACAAGATCCAAGTGCCCCATTCCTACAAATGTTCAAGGCCAGGTGGGATGGGGTCCTGAGCAATCTAATCTAATGGGTGGAATCCCAAGCCATGGCAGGGGCTTTGGAACAGGGTAACCACTAAGGTTCCTTCCAAC
Source organism: Phylloscopus collybita (assembly GCA_027886175.1). Taxonomy (NCBI): domain Eukaryota; kingdom Metazoa; phylum Chordata; class Aves; order Passeriformes; family Phylloscopidae; genus Phylloscopus; species Phylloscopus collybita. The sequence goes on along the minus strand of JAJNNQ010000075.1, from coordinate 64,605,114 downwards.
CCAAACCATTCTATGATTGTTCTGCATCCAAATCAGCTTTCTGACAGCAGGCAATTTTTTAAACATTTGCTCTGCCTCATTTCTCACCTGTGCAGCAACGGTATGAGAGCGGGTGGGGAACAGCTTGGTAACACAGGCTGTGTTAAACCCAGCTTCTGACAAACCGAAGGCAGCCCGCAGACCTGCTCCTCCTGCACCCACAACAACTGCGTCGAACTCATGGTCCACTACTGGGTATTGTGTAGAAATCTGGAAAAATAAATCACTTCGTTATGATCATAAATAGTTCAAGGTAAATCGAACAAATTCCATAAAGACACAAGCAGGGTCAGTATAATCTGTTATAGTCTCCTGACTGGAAACTGTCATTAAAAAGAGCCACGCATTTCAGCACCTCGGGGTCACAAAGTACTTTTGAACACAAAGCTCCACTAAAAGCCTGAAAGATTCATATCTGCCAAGCATTAAGTGCATCACTGAATCACAATGTAAAAGGTACAGACATACCGAGTCAGACACCTTCGTGGAGGCATTTTTCTTTCCGTAGACTGTGAAGTGTAAGTTCCGTGCGGGAGCCTGGCACGCCGCTGGCCACTACACAAAGAAGCCAAGACAACTGTTATGGAACAAATGCTTCCACAGGGGAGACTTACGGCCCTCTCAGCTACCCTACATTCATAGCACACCTTCACTCACCACTGGTAGCACATATACAAGAGTATTAACATATTTTAGAGCTACCTGCACTGAAGTTCTGGCTTTCCTATAATCATGCCATATAATAAAAAAAAGTCTGACTGATAAGAGAATAGCCTGCAGTTAACAGGGTGTCCCAGACAATCTATTGTTGAATTCACCAACAGTGACCAGCCTCTCAGATCTGTCTGAGGCTGCAGGGACAGAAGAATACATCTGCAACTAATGCTGAAGTATTCGTGCAGATTTTTCATGATTAAGCAAAGATTACGGTTTTGTGGGAGCCATGGGAAGTAATGGAAAATTACTCTCCTGTCAAGTAATTGTCAGAATTTGAATTATTTCAGGTGGTCACAATACTGAAAATTTAAAAAGGCTGTAGGGAATGCTCTTGCAACTGAGCACTGCTTCAAAAGTCAGAGATCTTTCTCTTGTTCTTTATGAAATTAGTGAACTATTTAGAGCCATTTATTAATACATAAACTCAGCACAAGGATGCAAGTTTTACCCTTCTGCAATGTCGCTCCCTACCCCCAACTTGTTCAAAACCAAACCAACAAACACCACACCCAAACCTAGCCAGTATGCAGCCTTTGCCTCGACAGATTAAAACAATCAGAATGTTAGTCTCCACCTCTCCAGTGTATCAGAACCTGGTATGCCTTCTTTACACAGCTCAAAAAATAAGCCTAACTCAGCATGTGTGATTACTGAGAACAGCAACACAAAGCCACATCAGTGACCTGTCCAGTGACATCAGCACTTCCCTGTTTGAAATATAACTTAAAATGCACAGGAGTGATATCTGCAGCTGTTACATGCATGGTCCCATCACTCTACAATATGCCAACAAGCAGCTCTTCCCTCCCCAAATGTCCTCCTCTTCCTCCATCTCTGAAGTAAACTCCAGTACACTTTCCTCAACCTAGTTTTATCATTTCTCATATCTCACTTCCTCAAATTATCCTCTTGCATAACAGCTGTGTCACAATACTGGTGTCAATACACTTGCTAGCATATTTCTGGTTTCTGCACTCCTCTTGGAATGAGACCAGATCCCAACACCTTTTTATTAGGAGTTCCACCAGTACTCTCCTCTAGGCAGCTACTCTCTCTCTGTTCCATACTCCTGTGTTAGCGGGCTTTGAGCTTGAACAGAAGTGTACAAAGCAGAAAAAGATGTCACACTAAGTCTGAGGGAAACACCGACTGCAGTAATCCTGAATTCTGAATCCTTAAGCCACCAGGAAGATTGTGGCCCTTTTGAAACTAAAGGTCAGTCAGGGCCAGCTCACTGCCATCTAAAATAGGAGACACTCTTTAAGCCTTTCCCTCTCAGCAGTTGCCTTTTCTGCACTTGCTTTGCAACACAGGTACAACTACAGCCCACTTTTTAATCCCAAGCTCATTACGGGCATGCAGGATGAGAACCGTGGGAAGAAACCAAGAATTGCCACCTGACCCTGGAGAAGAACAAGCCTTCACGCACAGCCTGCCAGACTCCTCAGCAGCCCTTTCCGGCCACAATCACCAGCCAGGTTCAAGCAACTCAGATACACATTGGCTTCCCACACAGGTCCAGAATCACAGAATGCATGAAGCTGAGACCATCGAGTCCAACCAATGACCAAACACCACCATGTCAACTAGATCATGGCACTGTCACATCGAGCCTTTCCTTAAACACTTTCAGGAACTGTAACTCCACCCACTCCATGGGCAGCCCATTCCAATGTCTGATCACCCTTGCTGTGAAAAAATTCTTCCTGATGTCCAACCTGAACATCCCCTGGCGCAGCTTGAGCCCATTTCCTCTCTTCCTGTCACCAGCTGCGAGGGAGAAGAGACCGACCCCCATCTTGCTACAGCCTCTCCTCAGGCAGTTGTAGAGAGTGATAAACTTCCCCCTAAACTTACATTTCCCCAGGCTAAACACCCCCAGCTCCCTCAGCTGCTCCTCACAGGACTCGTGCTCAGACCCTTCACCAGCTTCGTATCCCTTCTCCGGACTCGCTCCAGCACCTCAATGTCCTTCGTGAATTGAACACAGCACTCGAGGTGGGGCCTCAGCAGGACTGAGTACAGGAGCACAATCACTTCCCTGGTCTTCCTGTGCACGTTATTACTGATACAGAATGAATCTGCGGACGAGCTTTCTCTCCCGGTGCTCGGGCCGCACCTGCCAGGCTCCTCCAGGGCCTTTCCCCAGCACATCCCATTCCCGCTGCCTCCCTCAGAACCCTGCTCAGGGCCTCAGGCTACGGCGCTCGCTTCCCGAGCCGGGAGGCGCGGCCCAGCCATGCCCACAGCCACCTACTCCCAGGAACCTGTCCCCGGGACACGAGTTGCGAGGTCGGTGCCTCTCCAAAATAGCACCGGGGGAACCGAACCTGCCGGGGGTGGGCAGATCACCGGGCGCGTCAAGGTCAGGGAGGAGACGGCGGAGCCGGGCTGCCGCCGGCGGGAAAGCAAGACAAAAACAAGGACAAAGACAGAGGCAAGGATACGGACAAGGGCAGGGACAGGGACTCACCGCCCGGGAAGCCGCGGCCGGGTGCAGCCAGCGCTTCGCCAGCCCCCGCGCAGCCGCCGCCGCCATCACGCACCACAGACTTAACGGGGGGGAGAGGGGGGAGAGTGGGCATGAAGGGCGCACGCGCGGGGCTCGGCGGAACAGACCAACAGTGCCGGGAGGGGGGGCCCCAGAGCGATCCCGCCCTACCCAAGAGCTGCGTGATTTCCGTTTTGTAAACAGCTCCCGTTTTGAGCGTAAAGACCATTAAAAAAAAAAAAAAAAAAAAAAAAAAACAACAACAAAAAAAAAAAACCCTAGAATTGCGTCACTGCTATTGTTTTCCCGTGGTGAAATACTGAAATATGTAGTTCTCCAATACTGTAAGGTTCAGCCTTTCTGTCTGACAAAGCCTGAAATTTTGCGTAATAAACAGGCCAGACTAACTTTTTGAAGTTGTGCGAAAGGCCATTTCGTAGACATAAGTTTTGGACAGAAGGGTGAAGGAAAGACCGTACTTGTCTCTCTAAGCCAGCAAGCAGGCTCAGCAGCTGCAGACGCTGGAATTCAGAAGCCGCGCACGGCTGCCTTCTGCCCTCAGGGAATAACCAAAAGCGCCCGGCAGGGGCGGGGACGGACGCCCGGCAGAGCTCCAGGCTCGGACGAGTCCTTTTGTTGTCCCCCCCCCGTTTTTCTCCCGGCTGATGGGCCGGCCCGGGGGGCGGGGCCGGCAGGTGAGTGGCAGCGGCAGGGGCCCGCGCGCTCCCGGGCTCGTGCGTGGGGGAGCCGCTGTGGGGCGAGCGGGACGGGAGTGGGAATAGGGGCGGTAATGGGAATAGGAATGGGAACGGGGATGGGCCCCGCACGCCGTGTTGCGGCCGGGCATGCCGCTCAGGGCGCGGCCAAACTGCCAAGTGTCGGGGCCGCCGTTCGAGGGGCTCGGACAGAATTCCCAGGCCCCCAGCGAGAGGAGAAGGTGGCGGCGGGAGCGGGAGCGGCCCCGGCCCCTCTGCGCGCTGCTGAGGCCGCGTCTCCCCTCTGTGCATCGCAGGTGCCTTCATGAATAACTTAAACGACCCTCCCAACTGGAACATCCTGCCCAATCGGCGCGATCCCGGCGATGACGGCAGCCGCTGGAATTACGCCCTGCTGGTGCCCATGCTGGGCTTGGCCGCCTTCCGTGAGTAGCGCTGGGCCCCGGCCCAAGGGGGCTCCTGGAGCAGTGCGGTGATGGAGCCGTGCCCCGTCTGGGGACCTCCCCGCGCCGCCTTGTGTATAGTGCTGTAAACAACCAGCGCTGGTGGTATCGCTAAGGCAAAGACCACTTTCCATACACGGAGCTGAATCCGTATTTAATAAGCTCCAATATACTGAGCTCTCTCAAGAAAAATGGATACAGGATGTGCTGGAGAGCCCAGAGGTTATAGCGCTGGATGTCGCTGATGGATTTATTTACTGGGCCTAGAAAGTTCTCCATGCAATATCTGCATGGAAAACCTCCAGTTTGTTTCTCCATGACTTTATTTTCCTTCTCTAGTCTAAGTGGTGCTAGTATAGACAATAAAAGAATAGGGATATTTTATTTCAGAGAAGGCATGATCGTTTAAAGTGACTCATTGTGAAACAGGGACCACAGAAATACATTTTGTGGGGACATGTAAATAGAAGTGAGTATTGCTGGGAAGGGCATGAAAGAAAATTTTTTCCCCCTTAGTGGCTTCATTTCAGGCATAGCTAATTAATCATACCCCTCATTGTTACATGTTATACTTGTATCTGAAGTCTCATTTGTATGTGATAGGGTGGATCTGGACCAGAGAATGTCAGAAAGAAATAGAAAAAGAAAAACAAGAGTACTACAGAAAAGAGTCAACTTTACAAAAAGACCTGGAGGGCAAATACCGGGATATAATCACCGAGAATCGTCGTGCTGTTGCTCATCTAGAGGTGGAGCTGGAAAAGGAACGCAACAGGACCCTGAGTTACCGGGAGGCCCTCGTGTCCCAGAGCCGCAAGCTGGTAGAAGAGAGGAAGCTCCTAGAACAGGAGCAGGAGAAGTTGGAGCAAGAAAAACAAGTCCTTTTGCGCTCTGGAGCAGAAAGTACCTTGTACCAGAGTTGCCTGGCAAAGGAAGAAGAGTGGCAACAGAAAGCCAATATTTTACTAAAAGAATTTGAAGAGGGACTGAAGGAAAGACAGGACATCTACTGCAGTCTTATTGTACCCAGAAGTCAGAGACTAGAAATAGAAAAAAATCTGCTAGTTAAAGCAGCAACTAATCCTGTTGCTGTGGCTTTACATGTGGAGAGTGGCTTAAAAGATATTTTCAAGCACGATAACTACTGTGGCAATGTGCTGAACAGAACCAGGAGTCAAAACGGAAAGCTTATGTGGCTGTATCTGAGATACTGGGAACTAGCTGTTGAACTGCAGAAATTCAAGAGGGTAGAAAAGGCCATGTTAGGAAAACGCTAAGTAGGGGAAGCAGTGGGATTCCGTGTGATCCGCCATGCATGGTAGGGACAATCACAGTTGTAGTCCGAAGCTGTTAAATTCTTCTGCTGTGTTACCACCTCTCCTCCTCCTTGCACTTGTAGTTGCATGGGACAGGTGCAGTGCTGGTGCCTTTCCTCTCACTAACAACAGATGCTCTGGTGAGCTGTGCATGCTCCTAAACTCCGTGAGTGTGTTTGTGTTGCAGTATAGAGGTACGCCAACTCCCCGGGTATCGGAAGCAGCAAAACAGAACTCGCTGTAGAGGGATGCGTCTCGCTGATGGTCACACTCCAGCAGCAGAGAATGGTCTTTGCTCTCCCCTAGGTAGGGTAGCACATTGTGCTCCCTATCCCTGACATTTTACATGGTGTCTCAACTGTGTCTTCCTTTATTACTATTTGTCTTGGTTTGGAAAGACAGGCATCTGCTAAGAAAGGCAGAAGTCTCTCTTGAAATGGAGAATGTAAACCCCCTCCCTCTGAATTATGATAATTTTGAAACTAAGGGGCTGTCAGGCAAAGATACGGGAATAGGAGTAACAGCTCTTTACGAGGAAAATGAAATAAAAATGTAGTAGTACAAAAAAAGCAAACAAAAAGAAAATACTTTCAGTCAGAATACCACCTGATGCCCTGTTGGTCAGGGTGTTGGTGGCAGACCAATCAAGTCCTCCTGGAGTGACAGATTTGGTTCTATTGAAAGCAATGATGCTGTAGAAGGGTGTAGTTTTCCTCTGAAGGTCCAGTGGTGGTGAGATGGGTCCAGTTTTCCTCTGGGTATCCAGTGGAAACAGGCTGCTCTGGTGTTCTGAATCTCAGATTCTTATCCAGGTAGGAATGCTTGACTTCTCCTCTTGGGTGGAGCATTTCACAGTGGGATGATGTACTTTTATCACTTGTGCAGTGAGACTCAATAGCCCATTATGGGAAGATATCCCCTGGAGCAAGGATGGGTCATGGAAGAGATAAAGAACGCTGCCCCAACTGGTTGTAACAGATGGTAATAGAATACATACTTTTGGTTACATCCTGCATTGCAACCCAAGACACTATTATTTTTAAAAAATTGTTTAAGCAAGACTGATTTTGAGGCAGATGTTTGGGAGAGATGGTGTTGGAGCCAGCTGCTTGACACATAAATCTTACGTGTCTGTATGTACAATTATATAAGTATATATATATGTGTGAATGTGTATGTGTGTGAGTGTTAGTATTCTGAGGAGGGGAATAGTTTCATCCTGTTTCAGATTAGTCAGTCTTGCACTGTCTTCCACCTTAATATACAAATAGTGCTTTATGAATGAAAGATCCAAAAGATGCTAGTTCAGATAACACATAAAGAAACAGACTGATGTCTCATTGGCACTTGGGATCCATTCTCAGATTCTAGGGAATGTATAAACTGGAAGTTATATTCTCATTTATTGAAGATACCTTAAGAATACTTGTTTTTTTTTTCTAATTGTAACCCAACAATGTGCCACCATTATGGATATCCCCATGCTGCTGCTTCTGCCTCTCAGGGTACTGGCTGCCTCCAGGTTTGCTTGCAGGAACTTCCTAACCTCCTTGCCATTTCACCTGGTTCTGCTCCTTGGGCAGGTCCTGTTTGTTATTTGCAGTTGGGAACCTAAATGCAGCCTGCACTAGTAGCCACTATTCCCTCTCCACCTGTTTCCCTTCTCCCAGAGCTGAAGTACATACTCTTTTCTGCAGCTCTGAAATTTTGTGCTTGTGGGTCACCACTTTGTACATGTGACCATGAATGCCTACAGATACACAAGCTTTGCAAACTTCTAAGAAAGGGGGATTTTTAATTTAGCTAGTAAAATAAAATAGATTTGGTAAAAATAAAATAATAAGTACAGTAAAATAATAGAGGAAAATAAACAGATCTAGATATAATAGTCCAACAACAAACAAATTTTAAAAACCCAGTGCATTTCAATTTCTTAGAACTTTGAGTTTACTTTGGGTCCTTTTGGCAGTAGGAACCACCTTTTTTTCAAATGTGCCATGTATTTAAAATAATAACTTTTTTTTCCCCTTTCTAATCCAGCCTTAGACCTCAAAGGGGCAGTGTTTACCCTTTCAATTATAACAGCTAATCTTCTCTGTTACTAACAGCTAATCTTCTCTGTTACTTTGATTTGTGCTATAGGTTGTCAGTTCATTAATTAGCAGTTTAATATTTACTGAGGGCCTTGACCACGCTTTTGCTCTAGGCAGTTGTGTAGAACCATGGCTTGGAAGCAATCCAACCTAAGTGAATGCCCATCTTCCTGCAGATGTGGGGTTTTTCTTTTACTGTTTTCTTCTGGTTTCATTCTAGTCTGAGCATAGAAGACAGCAGATAAATCTTTTGAAACAATGTGTGCCACTTAATCCATTTACTAAGTAGAAATACCTAACATGGAACAAAATTCCTGAGCAGAATAGATGTTTCCCAACTAGTTGGTTTTCCAGTTGAGGTTTTGCTCACCTTGGTAGTACTAATTATACTGTTGTGTTGACTTATTAATCTTTTTTTTTCATACTGATTTTTTAAATAAAGCTTTAGTAGACAAACTTGGGGAAAAAAAAGGGATCATGAGCACCAGAAGGGCTACAGTTTGTCTGAGTGCCAAGGGTATGCGGGTTGGGAGATGAGAACACAATTGAGTTGCTACTCATGTGTGACACCCTGAGCCAAGCTGCTGCAGCTGGACATAGGCACACAGTCTAATTGCCCAGGAGAACAAATCAGTTTGAATAACAGCCCGTGTGTAATTCCTTCAGGACGTGGAAAGTGGCCATCCAGCTGTGGCACACTTTGCACGTTCCTGCAGGCAGTTAAGCCACTCAGCTGACTAAGAGCAGACGGAATCAGTGCCAGTGTATCTGAGATTCATGCCTTGAATTTGTACAAGTTAGCATTAAAAGATCAAAGGCATTATGCTTTTTCATTTTTTCATAGTTTTCACTCATATCACTCAAGATGTTTAAAGAGAACATAATCAAGGGTAAAATCCTGTTTCTTCAGTATTAATATGTACATTCAAGCCTTACACACTTGAATGTACAGAGTTGGATGTAATCTAGTAAAGGTTTGGTATTCACTTTGTCCTTTTTAGAAGTGTCATTTATTTGTACAGCTAATTGAACTATTGTTCATGGACACTTTGAAGATAATTGTATCAAGACAGAAGGGTTATTTCAGAAGGCTTTTTAAAAGTGTATAGAAGCACTGGTCCCATTAGTTTCTACCAAAACTTATGTTTGTGGGTATGCAATATATTTTCGAAACGTTCCCCCTTTGTAGGTTGTTACGCTGAAAATTCTAATGTAAGTTTTATCTTTCCCAGTACTTGATCTGAATTGGTTAATTGTTTGGAACTGCCCATATACATGTGTAGAATGCAAGAATAATTTGTTTTCAAAGTATGTAATGAACTTATTTTTATTATAAAATTGTCACTCAGCTGTTAAACAATAAGAATTAATAAAAACCTTTACATATTTCTGCACTGTTTTGTAATTTGGCCAAGGTGGGTGGGAAAACTGGAATTTGCTGCTTTCCAAACTAATCTCGCCGTTTTAGGTTTTACAAATTGTACATTTTTTAAACTGGCATGTTAAGAGTTTTGGTCTTGGTGCTGAGAAAAGAACATGTTTAAAAGTTTTTTTCTTAGGAAAGAACACTACAGGTAAGTGCAGAGCATTAACTGAAGATGTGGGGTTAAAGGTGGCCATCCCTCTGAAAGACTGGGGACATTCCTTCGACAGAATGTTGTGTAGGATATTCTGCCTTCCTCCAGAATCACTCAGATCTCATTCTGTATGTCAGGTGCTTTTCATTTCCCTCATCTTCCTCCTCTCTGTGAAGAACTGCAATCCAGCTGCTCTAGGACAGTGTTCAGACACTCTGGAAATCCTCATTCCTGTAATAGAAGATCTTCAATATATTTGTATTTGGCACAATCCTTCACCATCCTCTGACTTTTTAAAGCCCAGGTTTGAGCACTCCTGTTGAGGTGCGTGCCTGCTCTGGCCCCGGCTCGATGGTCAGCCTGGGCTCCCCGGCAGCTCCGGCACATCTCAGCAAGTCACTTTTGTGGGGTCTTGGTTCAGGCAGCTGGGTAACACTGCTACGGCTGGATCGAAGAAAGAGGGGACTCTCTCGTGGTTTCCAGGGAACAGAGGCTTTATTTGGGGGGGGGGGGGGGGGGAAGGGGTCAGGGAAACCCCCCAGCCACCAGGCTGGTGCCTCTGGAGAGAGACCCCGAGCCTGGGGTGGTGGGTGGTTTTGTACTACATTTCTTGGGGTGGGTACAAAGTTACAGAAACCAATAAAACAATCTAATTACAACATGCTAAACTAAGTCACTTAAATTCTAACAAATCCAACACAGGTTTGGGGGTGGCCTGAGGGAAATCTAGCTAAGGTAGTGGCTAGGACTCTTGGGCTCTAAAGATAAGGATTCTATGATGGACAAGAGGGAAATTATGCATAACAGAGGGGATGAGACAAGGAAGAACCAATAAAAGAAAGTCTCTAGGCAGAGGCTATAGCTGTCCTAGAAACTCCTATCAAACTACGAGAAAGATACATTCTAAAACAAAAAACACATCCTAAAACAAAAGGCCTTTCTAGAGTTGTGCAAGCTATGCTAAACTTAACAATAAAACCCTTCATACTGTATTCATAGCTAAGGCTTCTAAATTATTTTTTGCAGACTCACACACTCCTGTGTGAGGATGAGAAAACTGAGTGTTCTCTGGAGGATACAAGGCAGAAACAGTGGTCAACAGTTCAGTTACTGTTGTGAAATCAAAGGAATTTTAGTTATTGCTGTGAAAAAAAGATGAAAGGCGAGTGTATAGGTGCAGTTGTGTTGCAGCTGGGTATGAAGGCTTTGCTGGTGTGCATGTCAAGGCCCACATTTATTGGTCATTAATTTACTGTCTGCTCCAGGAGCTTTCTCTGGTCGCTGCATATCTGAGACAACAGATGGACCTGCTAAGAAGTAACTCACTGAAATTTAATGTAGCTCAGCAGTGAAACAATGGCCACTTCACGGCAAAAACAGCTGAATGACTGCTGCAACAAAAACCGAAAGTAAACGGAAAGTAAACGTTCTTCTGGAAACAAGGAGTCTGTGGATGGAAGAGTTTGAAGAGGGCTGGTGGATTGTGAGAACAGTGGTGGCAGCTGTTCACAGTCATGCACGCCGACAGCCCTGTGCTGAGATCCCCGGGCTGTCCAGCTGCTGAAAAAATGCCTCTTCACTCTTGTGTTCGTAACAGGTTTATATTTCTGAGATACCTCACCTCGAAACTTACCGCAATCAGAGCAAAATCCTCAGCTGCTGTGGTTGGTGTTTGTGTCACTGGGCGCTGCTTCCCTCTTGTGGCTGATGGCTCTTCCAGCCGCATCCTGTGTTCCCATGGGCTCCGCTGGAGAGCATCTCCTAACGCTGCACAGTCAGAGCTCTCTGGCTCAAACACCTCCGAGGATAATAACAAGAAAGGTGAGCAAAACCGTGGTGTTCGGTGACCAAACCAGAATGAAGTTGTCTCCGCTGAGGTGGGTGCTGCGGCAGACCTCTGTGCAAAGGCGGCAGGCAGGGGTTGGGGGTAGCTCAGCAACCTGTTAGCACCTCATCGTATATCGCAGCGCTGGAAAAGAAAGCCGTGAAACGCGCTGATTAAAGAACGCTGCTCGTTGTTTAATGAAGATTGCAAGAAGCAATCTACAACATGTTCTGCTTCCTGCTGGAGGAAAGATACTTGTGGTGAGACAGATACCCAGCAATAGCACTTCACTGAGTAAGAAATTTAGGGGGATGCTGACCATTATAGAGTGGTTTGGGTTGGAAGCGACCTTTAAAACTCATCTAGTCCAACCCACCTGCAATGAGCAAGGACATCTCCAAACAGACCAGGTTGCTCAGAGCCCCATCCAACCTGACCTTAAATGTTTCCAGGGATGAAACACCTACCACCTCTCTGGGCAACTTATGCCGGTGTTTCAAAACCCTTGTTGCAAAAAATTCTACTTTATGTCTAGTCTAAACCAACCCTTTTTTAGTTTAAAACCATTATCCCTTGTTCTGTCACAACAGGCCCTGCTAAAAATTTATCCCTATTCAGAATAAGCCCCCTTGAAGTACTTGAAAGCCTTCAACGGTAAGGTCTGCCCAAATCTTTTCTTCTCCAGGCTGAACAACCCCAATTCTTTCAGCCTGTCTTCATAGAAGAAGTGCTCCAGCCCTCTGATCAGACAATTTGGTGCTGTCCACAGAAGCATTTCTACCCCAATGCTCCTTACCTGTATTTCCCCTCAAAGTCATTCCAAAGGTAAGATGTGTTCAAAGATGAAAGCAGTATTTTAAGTGATCTTCTGACTGTATATAGTGAAATATTAAAGAAATATTAAAGACCTCTTCTTCCCTAGTGTCAAAAAGAGCAACAAAACAACAAAGCACGCTGCAGCTGGAGCTGATACTACTTCAGTTAAATTTTGCTATTACTTCAGTTAAATATTGCTATATTTCTGGGAGACAAGGAGAAAGAGGCCCTGTGGGCAGCAGTGTCAGTTCAATTCTGAATGAACTGCACCAGACATGTTGTTCATAGTTTGTTCCCTTTAATTCTTCTGTGGCCAGGGACACCGCTACTTCCACAATAAACATAAACTGAAAATTTCTAGGCATGTCGAATTTCTGAAGAAAACTCCTTGGCACAATAAAACCACTCCAGAATGGAATGCATGTGGAAGTCACTGTGTGTGACCTCCTATCTCTGTTGTGTTCCCAGTAGTCTGGGGCAGAGTTCCAACAGCAGCTCAGTGCTGTCTTATTTCTCCCTTGCAGTGATACATGTTGGCACAAGTTGGAACTTCTCTCCATTGTGGAGAAGTTTACAATCTCATGGGAAGAAATTTAGGCTCCAAAGTTTATTGAACATCTCCAAAGTGTTTAGGTATCCCTGCTTGAACTGCTGTGGGCTGGTGGCAGCAGCTTTCAAGCACTCACATAGGAAATCCAATCATGCCAGCTGAAGAGCTGTGAGAACTGTGCCTTTTGGTTACTTATCATGTAGAGTTTGAGAACAACGGAGCATAAAACTTAAATCAAGTTAAAGATCTACAGATCATTTATTGGCAAGGTAAACTGCATGACCACCTGTGATTGTTTATTACCCTTAAAACTAAGCAACTCTGAAATATTTTGCCTGTGCATCTCCCTTTCTAAGGTGATCATAATTGTCCCCTAGGCTGGAGATCTTAAGTCTGCTCTTGAGCCTGGGGCTCCCTTTTTGCACATCTGATCAAGGATGTTACCCATTGGCAGCTTGTAAAAGGATTTTGTGTTTTCTTCACCTATTTTAAAGGATAGGCTGTCACAGAGACTATTTAATTCTCCTTCTTCCCCTCTGCCTCCCCTTCCCCTTCCCCTTCTCCATCTTTACATTTCTATCCTTTCCCAGTTTAGGCTCATTACACAAGCAAGAGTAATTGTATTGCTGTATATGATGCTTTGACCAAATAGAACCTGACTGGAAAGAAAATGGGATTAAGGCTGATAAGATATTGCTATAGAATTACTGGAATAAGAGAGTTCACTCCAGTATCTGCTGCAGTACTAAAAAGGGTCAGAAAATAATGTAGTTAATCCTAATAGCCTGGTATATTGAAAGGAGCTATGAAAATATCTGGAGAGTTACAGATTTGTCCTATGTCATACCAGGCATGACAGAATCACAGTGAAAGGATTATATTGCATTTCATGCCTGAAACTATTGGTTGCAACCTGAAACCTAGTTGCAAACAATCTGCATTGCCAATGGTCTCTGCTTTTCTCAATGGCTTTATATGAAAGCTATTGGGTTTTTTTTAAAAAGAATAGTCCTGTCCTTCTTCTTCCTATTTGTCCTCCCCTTCTCAGGATCCAGAAAAGAAAACTTCCCTCAAGGCAATCTCCTGCATCCTGTGATGAAGGGCAGAAGAATCATAGAATCCTAGAATATCTTGATTTGGATGGAAGCCAGAAGGATCATGAGTTCCAACTCCCTGCTTCTCACAGAAGCATAGCTGCGCATAACTTTACATAGATTTACATACTTTAAAAGATTTCAGTTTGCTTTTAACTTATCTCAAATGTTTTATTGTGACAATAAATAGGAACAATTAATATACTATTATGAAACTGTGCAGAGCAAGTTGATCTGAAAGCTGTTGCACAAAGTATCTGTTGAATCTTTTGGGACCCAAGGCTTCAAACTTCAGTTTTTAGCTTTGGATTCCCAGTCTTTTGCTTAATTTATTTTTGCTGCTAAGTCTGGAGATCCACCTTTATCAGGATGTTTCAAAATCCTGCTAATTCTGTCAGCTCTTCTGATTTTGTCCTCGTCAGCAGATGGACTTACACCTAAAAGAAGACAAGCTGCTTGAGAACTTGTTTTCTGTTCAAATCCTCCTTTACAGTATGATGAAAGACTACAAGTTCCAAAGGTGCAAGCTGTACATGGAACAATTCCACACCAAGTCCAGCTGCTGCCATAGTTCTGGCCAGCCTTAGTCTGCCTTGGCTCAGCTCTGCTGGCACCTGCAGAGTCCCTGGCACCCCTGGCACAGTGCATGTCCTGGAGGTGGCTGTGGCTCCTTTCATGGTGGAGGAGGTGAGGGTCAAGCACTCCAGACAAGCACTTCAGCCAGGTCCTTCAGTCAGCCACATCCACTCTGTCACAGAAGAGAAAAATCTGTCCTTAGAATCACAGAATCGTAGAATCACTGAGGTTGGAAAAGACCTCTAAGACCACTGAGTCCAATCATTTTCCCAAACAGTTTCACCACTAAATCCTGTCCCCACATGCCACATCCACACATCTTTTGAACACTTCCAAGGCTGGCGATTCCACCACTTCCCAGGGCAGTCTGTTCCAAAGCCTAGCCACCCTTTCCAGGAAAAAAAATTCCTAGTATCTAATCCAAAACTCTTCTGGCACAACATGAGTCCGTTTCCTCTGGGTCACTTGTTACCTGGGAGAAGAGACCAACTCCCACCTCATTACAACTGCTTTTCAGTGCTTCTCCATATGGGACAGCTTCCTGAAGGGCTGGAAGCTGTGCTGGCCCAGGAGTGCTGTGCTGGCACAGGGAGGTCACAGCAGGAGCAGCTGCCTGGTGGCTGGTTTGGTAGAGTGTGTCAGGCTGCACCTGAGCTGCAGGGGAGGACAGCTGGGAACATCCCTGTGGAGCCAGGCTGCCATTCTGAGGGTTGCCCATAGCCAGGAGTCCCTGGGCCCAGGCTGGTACTACACCATGACCAGACCTGGCCCCACAAAAGGAAATGAGTGGCTCCGTCCTTCCTATGGCCTTGATTTATACCTCCAATAACTTTCTGTTGCCATTTCTTTTCTTTCTTGCTGTCTTGGTTTGGAAAGACAGGTATCTGCCAGGGAAAGCTGGAGTTTCCCTTAGAATGGGGAATGTAAACCCCTCACCCCCTCCAAATTATAATTTTGCAATTAAGAGCTTTCAGGCAAAGATTTGGGAATAGGAATAACAGTTCTTTACTAGGAATATTAACAATACAAATGTAGTAGAAAAAAAACCAAAACAAAACCAGCCAACCACACCAGCAAACAAACAATAATTTTGGAAAATCCTGACAGAGTCAGAGCTACAACCTGACACCCTGTTGGTCAGGGTGTTGGAAGATGTCCAAAAGGGAGTCCTCCTGGAGTGGCAGATGTGGTTCTGTTGAAGCAGAGCTGATCCTGTAGAACAAGGGTCCAGGTAGTGATGAGAAGAGGTCCAGTGATGGTGAGAAGGGTCCAGTCTTCTCCAGGAATCGGGTGAAGCCAGATACCTGGTGTTCCTGTGTCTCAGTTTTATCCAGGTAGGAATGGTTGGCTCCCCCCACTGGGAGAAGCATCTCACAATAGGATGATGTAATGTGGATAGTCTATTTTGTGTGCTTTTAGGGGTGTCTTAATGGTCCTTTAGCAGAAAATATTCCCCTGGAGGGAGGACAGAGTTAAAGAGATAAGAAACAATGCCCCACCTGGTTTTAATAGTTGGCCCATTATCAAAAGGAATCCGCCCCCCTCCTCCTCCCAGAGTTAGGAGAGAAAAACATCTCCCCAACTGCTTTTAAGAGATGAAATAGAATACACATTTTTGGTTCCACAACCCAAGACACTTGCCACCCTCTCTCATACTCTTTCATAACATCATCATCATCATCCTGCGAGATGAAAGACATGTTCATCTAAGAAAAGGAGTATGCCCACATTCTTCCACAAATGTCTAAGTGTGTATGTTCCAGCAAAACACAGGATTTTTATAAAGGGAATATTCCCCTTTTACTTGGTTTTTTGTAAAATTGTGTGTTATTTACGGACAAGTTGACTTACTTTTTTTTTTATAGCCTTTTTTAACTTTTGAAAAAATAGTACATTAAAAATATGGGGGTAGGAGACAAAAAAAAATGTATGTGTCATTAGAAAAGTTTTAACACGAGCAATCCAATCTAAATGTAAGATCCATTTTTTCCTGCATTTATAATTAACAGCATGGAATACATTTCTTCTGTAGTAGCCTATATCATGAAAGGATGAATTTCATAGAGATTTATTAGCCCTAATAAACCTGAGGGACCTGCCAAAGCCTGGCATCCATTGAAGGAGGAGTTTACTTTAGAGCACGAGAAAGGGCTCTGTTGAATAAAAAAGTGACTGTGATGAGGGAAGAGCAGCCCCAGCATGCCTGTTCCAGTCCACAGGGTGGCAATATGCACAACACCTCCGAGCACCTGTGGGTCATGTTGGAGCTGGTGTCACAGCTACTGTAAGTCCTTCAGAAAAAGGCACAGTGCCTTCCAAGGTCATTAGCCGTGCTATTACACTGATAAAGACATTTGAGCTAGATCCCAGACCAGCGTATTTGCTTCTGAAAATATTTAACAACTGATAGATAACTAACAACCACTGGAACCTGGCATTACCAGAGCAAGATAAAATTCTTCAAAAAGAGATTTTACTCAATGTAAGCAATCAGGACTGTATTTTTGGTTCCTGAAGCTGCTTGCTCATGAAACTTAGCAGGGAGAAATTTTCAGTAGACCAGTTGCTTCGTGACTACAACTAGAGGTGTTAATTGAATGAAATAGGAGATATAACAAGAACACAGTGTTGCAGTTGACACAACAGAAGGAAGGGATGCCATCCATGGGGACCTGGACAAGCTTGAGAAGTGGGCACATGAGAAAATAATGGGGTTCAACTAGTCCAAGAGAAAGGTGCTGCACCTGGATCGGGGCAATCCCAAGCACAGATACAGGCTGGATGGTGAATAGACAGAGAGCACCCCTGCAGAGAAGGACTGTAGGGATGTTGGTGGCCAAAAAACTGTGTGTGAGCCAACAGTGTGCATTTGCAGCCCAGGAAATGAATCAACCAACTTCTGCATCAAAAAAAGTGTGACCAGCAGGCCAAGAGAGGTGATGCTCCCCTGTACTCTGTGCTCGTGAGTCACCACCTGGAGTACTGCATCCATCTCTGGGGCACTTGGCACAAGGAAGATGTGGACCCATTGGAGCAAGTCCAGAGGTGTCCATAAAGATGATCAGGGAGCTGGAGCACCCCTCCTGTGAAGACAGGCTGAGAGAGTTGGGGCTGTTCAGCTTGGAGAAGAGCAGGCTCCAGGGAGACCTTAGAGCACCTTCCAGTACCTAAAGGGACCACAAAGAACCAAAAAGGGACTTTTGACAGGGCATGCAGTGATAAGACAAGTGGTAATGGCTTCAAAATTACAGGACAGTAGGTTTAGATTAGATAATAGGAAGAAATTCTTCACTACAAGAGTGGCAAGGCACTGGGACAGTTTGCACAGAGAAGTTGTGGATGACCCATCCACAAGCTGGGTGGGGGCTTGGAGCAGCTTGGTCTAGTGGAAGGTCTCCCTGCCACTGACTGGGGGGTTGGAACTAAATGACCTTTAAGGTCCCTTCCAAAGCATTCTATGATTCTGTGATGGCTCTGGGAACAAAGAACCAGGTAACAACCTTAATTATGATAGTAAGCCTGTTGGAAATCAGAAATGGTCTAAAGGGTGGTTGCTAAGGCAGTTCCTGAAGGATCAGTTTAGGAACAATGTTTTGTCATTCTACTAATGTCGTTCTACTAAAGGAGAAAAAACAGTAGCATGGTAATTAAATGTTCCTGACACATTCTCAGAAGGATTGGGAATGCTTTGATAGTATCATTCAGGAAGAGCTGCACAGCTCAATGCACTGGAGTAGCAGAAATGGAGTGAAATTGAACATATACTTTCAGCAACTTAGAAAAGGAAGTTCTGCCAGAAGCTAGGAAATCCTTAGCTGTAATCAGTAAAGGAGAAGAAAGTTGCTGCTCCAGTGGTTATTCAGGAGATAGCACATCCAAGGACCTGACAGGGTGATAACAAAGGCAAGTGCTATCACTAGGCAGACTGAGAGATATTTCAAGTTACATTGGGGAAATATTAATACCTATTACAAGGCCCAGGGAAAATCCATATGGGCTGCTGTGTACAGTTGTCCATGTGAAGGATGAAGAGGTTTTTTTGTAACTTTTCTGTCCAAAGATATTGAACAAAGATATTGGAATCAACTTTGAATAAACGTGATAAAATTGCAAAGGGATGCTGCAATGTGTTTCCCTCTTTTTCCAGGGGCTGGGCTTACAAAATCTCTCCTAGTTCTTTACTTTGACTACCCTGTATCACTGCATGCAATGAGCCTGTAGGTGACAACATTTCCTATACAGTGGTAGATTTTATGGAGAGTCTTCAGTGGCAAGTGACTCATATTTTGAAAACAACAAGGTTCAAAGGGAACAGTTTTGTTATGATTGTGCTGAAATGATGAGGATAGGAGTAGTATCTGTGATATTTACTAACCAGTGTCTTTTTTTTTTAATTATTTTTGACCACTATATCTAGGGTCACTGAAAAGGTGGAGGGACCTTTGATTTCAAGCACATTTGTAAGGCATTATGTTCTTCAGACCTTGTTCTGTAGTGATTAGAGGCATTGGGGTAAGCAGATTTATGCTTATGACTTTAAAGGTCAGATTTTATAATCCCTTTTATTCTCCATCCTTTTGGTCAGAACGTTTAGTAGAGTACAATCTATTACAGAGAAACATTTATTATGAAGCATACAATTTTGTAAGCATGCACAACTGGAAACTGAACATGATGGTGTATCACAATCAGTTTATCTTCCTGATAAAGAATGATATGAAATCTCTATATTTAGCCTGAGGCCAGTGGAATCCTACTATTCCTCATTTGCTAGGGCTATATTTGTATTTAAGTGAGTTTAAACAGGGGAGTGGCAAGGGGTGTTACGTATCCTTATAGGTGATTAGGGTTTATAGCCAAATTATCTCCTGAATTACATTAGCTGAAATCAATGTATTCTACTGGATGAACAGAGTGTTCTGTAAAACCTTGGCAGATAAAGCATTAATAAGTGTCAGAGCTGACTTGGTCAATCGAATGATTTGCTGACGCTTCTTTTTACCACAAGCCTGCACTTACAAGTCCAGTGCCAAAGGTTCAGTATATATAGCTGAAGGCAGCAAATAGATGGTCTCTCTTTGAGCAGGGTTCTGACAAGCTGCCCTTCTCATTATTCCTCACTGGCAGCATTTTCAGGCAGGAAATTTAAAACATGGTAAAGCTGAAGCTGCCCAATCCTGGCCTGGAGGACAGGATACCTTCCCATGCTGAACTTGAGGTCCTTGAGAAAGAAGAGGCAGACTCCAGACCAAAATGGGACAACAAGGCGCAGTACATGCTGACCTGTGTAGGGTTTTGTGTGGGCTTAGGAAATGTCTGGAGGTTCCCGTATCTCTGTCAGAGCCATGGAGGAGGTATGTCTTTAATACATCTTAACTGACTTTGGGTATAAACCAGGTTTGATCTCTCTTCTGGTAAGCAAATAATGGAATATGTTTAGAACTGTTCAGGTCCCGTGAGAACAGTGATGTTCTCTCTAGAAGACTGAATAACAGAGAAGGTAATTTCACCCGTCATGATCACCCACTGAAGTCACATTAATGATGGGAGAAAAGGAAGGGTCTGTTCTCATTTCAGGACACAGGACTGAACAAGTGAGTCCTCCACTGTCATGCACATAGTTTATTTTCTCCATCTAAACCAAATGTTGCTTTACATACATACATACATACATACATACATACATACACATATATAGTGGGTATTTAAAATATTAATAAACTACTTGGGACTATGATTATGATCATGATACCAAATGATCTTTTTTATAATAGGTTTTTCATTGGGCTTGGACTGATCCATGTATCACCTGTAGAGTCAGGGTTTGTGTAATTTGTGCTAGGATTAACAGCATGAATGAAGTTAACATTAAGAATATTTGTTCAGCAGTTGGTGTTATTAAGTTATTTAAAATCCAAGCGTACATTATTTACTGTATCATTTACTGGGACTCCTCTAAGGTTTAGATAAGGACTGAATGACCATGTTAAAAATTTTGTTTTCTTTTGCTGTTTGTTTTGAAAAGTAATTCTGAGCTGACAAATTGCTTAAAAATTATACAGCAACATAAATTTCTCATTTTCTTACAGACTTTTTTGTCTACTATCTATTGTCTACTATCTATTATTGTTCCTGTTTCACTCTGGGATATGTGTAAAATGTATTTGTTCCTCTGTAGTGTTTGGTCTTGAAAGAAAAATTTTGGCTTAAGGAACAGTTTTTCAAAGTAGTATTCTTTTACAGGTACATGGTGACATATTTAAAAGTTGCTCTCCTAGTTAGAGTAGGGACAAATAAAGGCTCTGTGGGGAGTTGTTCACACAGACTCAGGGACATGGAACAACAGGTGGCTCAGTTGCAAGAGGAGATGCTTTTATCATTAAGATGTCTGTAACATGGGCTGCTATTTAGAATTTGCAGTGCAAACTGGAGGTCATTTGCAGCTCAGTCAGTTCTTGTAAAAAAGCTACAACACACAACACAGTCAGAAGCCCTCTTCTATATTTGACAATTCTAATTTGGAAAAAGTGGATGTATATCTCCAAAATTTACGACGCTCATTGGCTTCTCAGGTTTTTAAACATAGTTTTAGAAAGTGGACATGCCCTGTTTTCCAGGGTGGATTTATAGGCACTTCCCTGTTTCTCAGTCTTTCTTTCCCTTGTGTTCTAGTCATGAGAGATGCAGCTGAAAAGCAAGCACCCAACAAATGCAAAGAACTTGACATGAATCATGGTTTTATCACTCATGTCAGTGAAGATTTATGAATTGTGTGTGTGTCAGTCCCCTGGCAGTAATTATTTTTCTTTCTCATCATCCTCTAACTTGTCCTTTCTTAGGAAACACTGTCAGGAACAGCAGTTAACTCTGGCTTCTTTTGTTCCTTGGGATTCTCTCACTCAAATTTTAGGCAGAATTTGAAAGGGAACACATAGCAAAGGAATTATAAGCTAATATACAGATACGTGTCCTTCTAGATAGACTTACTACCTTCTTAATATTCTTTTGCACAGCACCAAATGCTGTGACTCATATCAATAAACCCAAATAATGCCTTCCTTTGACTTCTTAAAAAGGATTCCTAATTTCATCACACATAAGGATGGAGAGCTATTGTGCAATCCCTCCTTCTCCTCCTCCTCTGCTGTACAGCGCATCTCAGCCTCTCATGGGAGGTCTAAATCAAACTCTTGCCACCACTGTCCTCCTCCCATTACAGTTTCTGTTCTCAAACTTCTCCCTTAAATCATAAAAAAAAAAAAAAAAAGAAAAAGACTGCCTGCTTTTTAGATGGATGCCTTTGAATTTGAACATGTGATTATTTGTGTTGCAAAAACAGATCTTGAAGTTCTTATTTCTGAAGATACTTTGGTGTTGAGACAATTTCTGGCTCATGAGGCTTTCTGGCTCCTGAATCTCTAATTTCCATTCAGCTGTGCTTGCAGCATACCAAGCACCCAATAGAGGCAGCACTGCAACATCTGGGATTGCAGCTGTCAGATTGCTGAAGGAAACTCCCTGACACCTTAAACCCATTCCAGAGTAGGATGTTTATGTTAATCATTGCATGTGATTGTGTTCTGCTCCCCCTGTCCAGTTTCACCTACATCCAGTTGGAAATGTGTATTTACTAGACTTTTTTGGGCAAGTTTTACCTTAGTCTTGCCCCTCAACATGGTGGCCAAGTATGTTTGCATTTGTGTGGTCCACTCAGGGGCACAGATGTGCCTCTATAACAGAGTAGGGTAAAACTGTAACATTATCCACCTTTTTCCAAATTATCCACTAGAAAGCAACCGTGAGTTCACTGAGGAAACTCCATTCTGCCCCAGTAGTTCAAGTGCCTTTACCCTGAATGGGGTTTGTCCTCATACTTTGTGTCTTTAAGATATGTCTTCACTGAATCCTGGGTGCAGAGCAGCAGGAATCTCTGTTCCTCCTTTCCCACTGGAAACAGGGATTATGTTCCTCCTTGGATGGTTCCTGGAGTGATTATTTTAGAGTCCTAAAGCTCACATTGGATATGATGGCAGGTTATGGTTGTGCATTAAGAGATTAAAAAAACCCAAACAAACAAAAACCCACAACCAACCAGCTATTTGCTGTGCAGGAAATATCTGCAGTGGATGTGAAAAAGTCCTGTGTGACCACATATCAGGTATTAGGTATGTGCAGAATCAAGGTTACATAGACTGTCTCCTGAAAATTGTTTCTAGCTTCTAAGCATTAGCTTTGCTGTCTTAACTTCTTTCTTTTTGAGTATGAGTTATATGGACGAATGCTAGGATCATTTTGGTGGCAATGGTGTGGAGAGTATTATAGCCAAGGACATTCCTGAATGAGGCTAGATGTCCACCTACTTTGTGAACTGGTACCTGTACACATTACATCCCTTATGAAATATAAATGTGCTACAGTAAAATATGAAATTTACCCTTGTGTGGTACTTGGACTTCAAAAAAGGTGGATTTCTTTTCCTCTGCGAATTGTCTGCAATGAAGGTAGTTAGGAACACTAAGTTTATAAGTAATGCTTCTTCTCAGAGGTTGAATTTAAATCTGTAATTATTTAAAAGCTGCTTCTTCCTAGCACAACACTATGATGGTGTTTTCACACTGAGATACCCAGATACACAAAAATAAATTGGTGGTTACATAATTTACTTACTTTCGTTATCATAGATAATGAGTTTGTATTTTTTAAAGTGGAATATTTACTCCAGTGAATTTAGTAGAGCAAAGCACATTTTATCCTTTAATGTCTTAAATGTTGTCAAATCCATCATTACCAAAGGCAAAATAGAGTTCAATATGCACACAGTGTAAAAGGTGTGGTGTTTGCCTCAATGATTCCACCAGCTTAATGAGATTGAAATTTCCCTTCATTTGATAGCTGTCTCTGACATTGCTCATAGCTTTTGTTTAATCTTTATTGAGCAACATGTCATTTAATCAACTGTTAAACATTTTCATTTTATCCCTGATGACTATTATAAAAAAGAGGATGCATATTTAATGTTTAAACCATTGATTTTAAAAAAAAGTCCCTAACTCTACAGCTTGCATGCAGAAACCTTGCCACTGCATGGGGGAGAACTTTTTTATCTCTGTGCATGCCATGCTGAAAGAAGGGACAGTAATGATGTCAGCAATTCCTCACTTAGCAGTTGATGAAATAACATCTTGCTACAGTTGAGGAGTGAGGATATGTTAGTATAGTAAAACATCTCCAGCTGAAGTCTGCCTGCCTTCTCTTTGTGAAGAACTGTGTGCAAGCAATAATGATTTTTTTCAATTTGACATCAAAACTCTTAGATTAGAGAGCGAATAACAGCTATACAGATGTTCAAACCAATTATTATTTGTTTTGAAATACAGTATTGAAACAGGTTGAGAATCTAATACCTCAGTTGTAAGGTTTTCAGGCTAGACTATCAATCGTTTGTGTACATCTATACAGTGTCTATTTTCAGATCCTTGGTTAATTTCTTAGGATCATAAAATTGTGGCAGCTTAAAAAGTATTCTTTTTTTGTGTGTGTGTCCCATGTGAACCTGGAAGTGTTCTAAAGGTGTGTGGCTGTGGCACCTGGGGATAGGTGAACACTGAATCACTGTGGTTAGTGATTGGACTCCATGATCTTAGAGGTCTTTTCCAACCATAAGGTTTCTGTGATTCTACATAGCAGCTTTGCCAAGTCAAATTATTATTTTTCAATTACAGCTTCTTTCAGAAAGGCTGGGGAGAAATTGAGAGGAAAGGAAAATGCAACAGAGATGGATTTTTGAGCTGGTTCCTAGAATTGAACCCTAGAAACCAAAGAACCCAAGAAAGAGAAAAGAAGTGTCATGTATATAATTGAGACCTATAATTTTATTTCTCTTGAAAATATAGCAATATTCCTACAGCTAAATATTAGTTTCAAATACAAAAAATGCTATTCAAAATGCTGAGTCCTTTGTGGCATGTGTCACACATCAGGATGAATGACTAATCACTGAAAAGTGCACCAGAAAAGATATTTTTTATTGGAGCCAGTTGCCAAAGGTAGCTGTAGAGACATGGTATTCTCTGACTTCTATAGAGCATGTCATTTATCCACACACAAAAACCTTCTTACTAAAAAATTACTAATTTTTAAAATCAGTGGTTCATCTTGTTTGCATTAAAACCTAGTTACTACTGTAAAAATGTAGACTGACAAACTGAAAACATTTCAGAAGAAAGCCAGAAGAAAAACTGAGATGTACTTTTTGTTAGTCAAAGAGTGAAGGACTCATTATGATTTGTTATTTGTAGAATTTGCTAAACTTCCAACTTTGCTGACTATTCTTCTCTTTCTTCTGTGTCAGTCTATCCCTTCAGGAAAAGGATTATCTCCAATAAGAAAAGTATCTCATTTATTTTCTTCCTCACTTCTCACATCTGAGCTACATCCCCTTCTCAGGAGACCATTTAGTCCTCGCAAGAACAGCCTTGCATTTCCTTAGTGGGAAGCAGCTCTGCAATAGATCTGGGAGCCTCAGGCTGGTGCTGTCTCACTTTGGAGAAAAGTGGCTATTTTGTAATGCCAGGAAAGAGTGAACTATGATGATCCACCCTAGTTTTGAGGACAGTGAGCTCCCCTAGTTGCAAATTCAAATTTAGCATTGTGGTCTTTGTGGAGATATTGTTAAAAATGGTGTCAGTGCTAAAGCAGGCAATTCCTGACTTATGTCTTTCTGACTGTGTATTTTCATGTCACAAACCTGTGAAACATATAGGGCTTATTCCAATTTTTCAGGACCTAGGATCTCTTCCAAAACAAGGTTCTTTCCTCTGTTTCCCACCGCTCCAGGGACTTCTCAAACTCACTGACTGCAGGAGCTACTGCTGTCAGATGTAACAGGGCAGCCCTCTCTCCATGCTTTGTTGACTGGCAGCTGAAAGGCATCTCAGCCAGAAATGGCAATGGAAGCCTCATCCACCTGTGCCTAGCATCACTGTTGACAGTGCAAAGGTTTTGCCCCTGTTGGCAGAGTTTCTGGGACTTATTGAAACTGTGTCAGACTCAGTCACTGCAAGGAACTGACTGTCTGTCCTTTCAGTTTCTAAAGGCTTGCCCCATTTTTTCTCTATGGACTTCCTTAGCTGTGCTGGAACATGCAGTTGTGTGTACCTAAGGGCCCCTATTCAGCTGATTAGATGTGCAGTGCATGCAAATTTGGCTTCAAATAGTTTTTTCTCTGCTGCTTCTCCACCCTCTTTCTGGGAATTACACTTCTCCCAACCATTCTAAATTTGCTTTCTTAGTAAACAAGATTTTTGCAGCGTGTGCAATGAGGGCACCCTCACTGTTGCATTCCATCCCCTTACACCCATATGGCTTCCTTCAGTGATGAGAGGGAACCTATCCTCCCCCTCCTGATGGAAAGGTCAGTGGGATGATCTCCACACACAGAGTCTCTGGTCTTTGACAGAGTGCCTGGAAGTGCAAGCAGCCATAAATATGTCCTGTGTTCCAACCCCATGTCAGCCTGACACAGGGGCTCTCATGAAGGCAAGACCAAAGAAGGACACAATCATTGTCTTTATACCAGCAGTTTTAAATTCCTGAGTATTCTCTCCGTTTCAAGCCCAAGATACATCACAATAGTCTGAAACCTGACCCTGCAGAATTTGTATGGATGCCTCATCTGGATCTTTTCTTGTTACCTGCTCTTTTGGATGCCATATGGGTCTCTGCTATACCACACTCTCAGTTCTCTCTGGTAAGGCCCTTCTTGAGCAATGATAACAGCTAAATCCAGCTTAACTGAGTTAAGTTTAACAGCTTAACTGTAGAGCTACCTGAACCAAACACTCCCCATTTGCACCGAGGGTAAGTCCATGTCACCCTTTGAGACTCAGCTTGCAGTGATTTTAGATCATGCCTTGAAACTTGAGCAGGGACTGGCAGTTCAGCTAAGGTGTCCTAATGGAGATACGTCACCCTTTTTTGTCAGGTCACAGTAAGATCATTTGAGGTCTTGATTAGAAATTATCTCCCTGGTCAAAGAACTTCTTGAATATGGACATGTACAACCTTTATAGTCTTTTCAAGCTATGCCTAATTGTTCCTTATCATACCTATCAAAAAAAATTTTGATAGCTACCATCTCTGTTGGCAGAAGAGGGGGAAGATCAGGCTCTTTCCTGTGCAGCTTTAGAAAGCATTCAAAGGTAGCCTGAGCCTTTTGCTTTCAGCAGACAGCAGGCAAACTGATATTCTGATTTAGGCTCCTTTTTTTCTCACTGATATTACATACACAGTTCACCTTCACTCACAGAGTTCTAACAGTCTGGGCAGGCATGGCTTTCCCTCTAAGACAGGGAGATTCAGCAGCAGCACAGTCCCAACATCACAGCTCTCCCTGTCAACAGCACAGTGTGTAAAATTTGCTGTAGGACTCTCACAGACGAACCGTCTTCTGTGGTGGACATGGCAAGAGTTTTCTATCAGTCTCACAGGATTTCCTCCAGGTGCTCACAGAGGTACCTTTATTAAGGTGCACAGACACAAAAAGAAGACATCAAAAAAATTAAAAAGATGTGCTGTGTGCTCACAGCTTGCCAGCTTTCTTGATAGCTTGGAATCCCCAGGAATTACATTTCAGTTCCTGGAATGGTTTTCATTCTTCAGATTTCCTCTTCCACTGGCTATCTGATTTTCATTGCACACATGAGGAAAAAGTCAGTAAATACCCAGACCTGAACCCTTAACATTCTGGTCTGCATTCTTTTAATTGCATTCAGATGACTTGCTCCTATTTAGATTAGGAAGTTAAAGCAATTTTTGTAATGACAGATAACCATAATTCTAAGGTGTAGCAATATTCAAGCATTTGACTCTGCACTTTCATAGTCCAGTCCTATGTTACCTCCCATATCCAAGGTACACCTTGTTAAGGAAAAAATTAATTAATACTTGTTCTATACTAACCAACTTTATCATAATTAACAGGGTTTGAACCCTGTACTTCAATTGTCTTCTAACCAAACATGAAAGTTGCTGAACACGGATGCCAAGAACTTATTGTTGTTTTAGGCAGACAGCCTCAGGCTCTTGCCTAATATTTAGAGGTATTTTGCTTAGTTCATTCAACTATGTTGTATACTTTGCATGAGTCACAGCTGTAAAACCATAATCTTTTGCAGAAAAAAAAAAAAAAAAAAAAAGGGGAAAGTAATTCCAGGAGAGTAGTCACCTTTGCTCCACTTGTAACACAAAGGTGGCTTTTTCAAATTTTGACCTTGAGAGTGTGTAATTTCTGTTTATGTATGTCACTTGGGAAGAATAAGAATTCCTACCTGAAACTACATACGTAACTGAGTGCCCTGCCTAGGCAATCAGGAAAAGCATTGCTCAGAAAACAGGGAAGGGTTTCCACAAAGGTGCTTACAGGTTGTTTTTCATGTCAATGTCTCACAAACTTAATGGTTTTTGTTTTGTTTTACTACTTCACTGATTGGAATTATTATTTTTCTTATCCACTCCAGGAGCCTTCATGATCCCTTTTCTGATTTTGCTAGTCCTGGAGGGTATTCCCCTGCTTCATCTTGAGTTTGCCATTGGTCAAAGGCTGAGGAAAGGCAGTGTGGGTGTATGGAGCTCTATCCACCCTACCCTGAAAGGAGTTGGTAAGTCAAAAAGCCACCTGAGAAAGCACAAGTCTCTGAATTTATGATTTAAAAAACAAATCTTCCAGTTTTTATTCTGCTGTGCCATAAGAGATTTCAGGATTGATTAGTTTTCCCCTCTTCCTAACTCTCCATTGATAGGTCAAACTAATCATGATAAAGCCCAATTGCAATTTCGTGTTCACATTCCCAAGTACCATGTGCCCTGTTAAAACCTTTCTCTAATCTGAGACCAATTTCAGGCCTCAGAGATATTTTCTGTATTATCCATACTGGCTGTTCTTACCATTAGAATGAATCTTTAGGTGTGCCAAAAATTGTTCTGTCACTGTTCTGTGGATAAATATTAGTTAATACTTTATCTGATAGACCTCAGCTCCACCTAATTTTTCTCTTTTGCATCTGGGAGTAACCATTCCAAAAGCCAAAGAAACAGTATTTTGCAGAAAATGCTTATTCACGTCTGCATCAAACTTCCAAATATTCAAACAGTCCATTTGAAAATGTAGTAAAAGCAGCATTATGCACATGGCAGAAAAATCTCCACAGCTGCCTCATTACACAGGAAACACAGGAGGTGCCTCTGAACATCAGGAAACTTGGTGAGGGTGAGCACAGGCTGCCCAGGGAGGTTGTGGAGTCTCCAGCCTCAGAGATACTCAAAGTCTGCCTGGACATGGTCCTGGGCAACCAACTTTGGGTGGCTGGACTTGAGCAGAGGGTTGGACCAGGTGACCTCCAGAGATCCCTTCTAACCTCAACCACACAGTTGAAAGGGAAGAAACAGGATTGTTTTGGCATCCACTGCATTTGTAAATCAGTTACGAAAGAGAATTGTTCATTGCATCTGGAATTTTTCAAGATTCTTTAGAACCTAAGAGCTCTCAGGAGCTAATGATTAGCATTTACTGTCTGCCAGGGAAGTCATCAGAGGTTGATTACTTGGGAACAGGCAGAGGAGGACAGATACCAATGTGAATTCTGTACCTGGTCACAGACTGTGCCTCCTGGCAGCCATCCATCCTATACAACACCACCTCTGCTGACCTTTGCAGGGACATTGTGGAAGAAGGAGATATTTCAGTCTTGTTTAATCAAAACCCTGAGTTAGTTGAGCTTTATATGTGTTTGTCATCCCAAACTCCCTGCATATCAGCTGGCACGGCTGTGAACAGGATTGTGAGGTGTCTGTAAGGAATTAGTCCTCTCGTAAAGTTGGCTCCTCAGTGGGTATCATCTTCAGTCTCAGAGAGGTTTTAGGATATTACTTTATGTCAGACTCAGCTGTCCAACCTTTAGGCAACAAATTCACAGTGATAAATCTACATCCAAAATGTAGCAGGGGAGGAAGGAAAGGTTGAGTTTGACACCATGTACTTTGATGTATCTTGAAGACAAGAGTGTTGCAATTTACAGTGTTCTGGTTTTTTTTTCAGGCATAGCATCAATGTTTGTATCTTTTCTGGTGGGCTTATATTATAATACTATTATTGCCTGTGTGATGTGGTATTTCTTCAACTCCTTCCAAGAGCCCCTACCTTGGAATGACTGTCCTCTCAATGACAACAGAACAGGTATATTCTATAAAAGATTGTATTTTGCTGCACAGGACAGATTTCTGTTTCTAACAGTTACCCTAGATGAGCCTTTCTGTGAAATAGCAGTAAGGCATGGCAGTCCTGTCAGGCACATTGTACTGTTTGACACTTGTGTTTTGTACAAATTCATATTAAATAAAATGTGGCCAGCACTTAATCTTTGAGACAGATGTTGGGTTTTTATCTGAAACTCCATGGTAGATTTTGACAGATGTGCTTATATACAGAATATTTACTAAGTGCAGATCTAGTATAAACATTAACATTTTCCAGATTGAGGCAATGTGTTCCACCCATCTCTTCACCAACAGGCCTCCATTAGCCCACTGAAAAGTAAAAAAAAAAAAAAAAAAGCATAATCCATTTGAAACACCTGTATCTCTCAATATGACAAGTCTACAGCTCCTTGGAGACTGTTTGGTGACAGCAGCTTTGCTTTCCATAGTCAGCCCTGCATGTAGCAGCTTTTTCTGGGTCTGTGAGCAGCTGTTCAGAGTGCTCTGCTCCTCTCCTCCCAGAGTAAGCACAGAAAGCCTCATGTAAGGGCAGGCCAGGGCAGAATACTGCACAGACCAGCAGAGTGCAGGGAGCTGAGGATTCAGCTTGAGCTGACAAGACCTTGAACTATGCTCCACAAAACAGAAGATAAAATATTGCTGAAGGAGATGTGGCAGGGGAAGGAGGTATGGGAGAGGAAGAGCCACTGTATTAAAAACACCTGTTAAACAGCTGTCTTTTAAAGCTCTCATTTTGCCATGAAACTAGCCTCCAAAAACCTGAAAATTTGCCAACAACAAATCCACTGGCATTAAGTGGAACAATTTCAAACGCTGATGTTTATTATTTAGCTTCCTTTTTTTCCAGGTAAATAAAAGACATACAGAATGACAACCATTTTGTGGTTGCAGATTATGTAGAAGAGTGTGCCAAGAGCTCTCCTGTAGATTACTTCTGGTACAGAGAAACACTGAACATCTCCACTTCCATCGAGGATTCTGGCAGCATTCAGTGGTGGCTTTTGCTGTGTTTAACATGTGCATGGGGTGTGCTGTACGTGTGCACAATCAGAGGCATTGAAACAACAGGAAAGGTACTCCATCTTGGGGGGAATTTTTATGAGATGAGATTCATCGTTGTGATCCCTTACTCATACAGAGTTAATGATGCTGTAGAAGCTGTCTGGTTTTTGGGTGAAAGCATGTCTAAAATTTTATGTCATCACTGGGACTGCTTTTTGAAGAATGAAGGTGAATGAAATGGAATCTGACTTGATTTATGTGGAGACTTTTGTCACCAATTTTTTGTGAGTCTTCCTTCTCCTTACAGGTCCTAATAACACATTTTTAGGTATTATCACTTTAACAATAATATTAATCTTTAATGCAAGATCAAGGCACTCTTTTCTTATTATGGCTATTCTCTTCAAAGCACACCTATACAGATTTATTTGGGTCTGTGCAAGTCCTAAATATTATCTTTACAAAAGAGTGACCAACGTTCTTCTGCCCAGCAAAGCCCTGAGAGCCCATCCTTGCATCAATCTGGTTTCAGTGTGTAGATTATTTTTGATGGTGCTTTTGGATGATCTGAGTTGAATTCCAACAACGACAATTTCTCTTAAATAGACTACTATTGCTAAAAAAATGTTCATTATCAAAATGTACCACAAATAGTATTTCACTGAACATTTATTACTGTTGTGTGCTAATTGTGACTCACTCGAACTTGCCTAGCTTATTGTTAGTCACCACACCTTGATTTTTCCCCTACTTTCTTCACTTCTCTTTTATTGAAGTGTTTTGTTTTATTTGGATGGTTTATTTACATTATTTTTTGGTGCAGGCTGTGTATGTGACGTCAACTCTCCCATACGTGGTGCTTACCATTTTCCTGATCCGCGGCTTAACACTGAAAGGATCAACCAATGGAATTGTGTATCTCTTCACCCCTAATGTGAGTCACTGCTTGGGCCACTGCTCAGTGAAACATGGTGTAGTTCTCTCTGTAATCAACAACAGATTGAAAATTAGTCCTCCTCACTGGTGCTTTTCTAACTGTCCCTCAGACACCTTAAAAATCTTGGTTCTGTGAGGTGAATGCTCTGCACTGGATATAACGAGTGTACGTACACACAAATGTTTGCTCTTTCTCTCCATCCTCCATCAAAATCGGTTCTAACAACTTGAATGGTCATTACAGAGCACTGGGGTTGTCATTTATTTGGCTTGATTTATTTTCCTGTATTCTGCCTAAGAACCAGCCTAAATTTAAAGTATAGATCATGTATTTGGGTGTAGAACCCACCTAACTGCCATATGAACAAAAAACCTAAGAGTACGGTTTAATTATATAACAGTATGTAAAAAAAATTAAAAGAGAAATCATTTTCCATATGCAGATCTTTGAATGATCATTCTTAATGCTAAACACCTTTTCTAAAAACAGGCATGGGAGCTGTCAGCTATGCAAAGTGGTTTTTTAATCAGTTTTCATAATACTTACATATAAACTTCAGATTAGGTTTTCTTTTATTAAAAAAAAGTAAGTTTGACAAAAGTATTGACCTATTTGTTGAAATTCTTCAAGAACAGTGAGTTTTGCATGGTTAATGTTCCTGGTTTAGTTGTTGCTTTAAATCTCTCATACTCAATTGAAATAGCAATGTTGGATGTGCTTAAACCTGTGTGTCTGATGCCTCAGGTAACCGAGCTGGCGAACCCAGTGACCTGGCTGGATGCAGGAGCTCAGGTGTTTTACTCCTTCTCCCTGGCCTTTGGAGGCCTCATTTCATTCTCCAGTTACAACTCTGTTCAGTAAGTAGCCAGGCAAAACCCAAATTTTATATGAATATTTCATTTTTTCAAAAGAAACGTCTCTATTTTGCCCTGCTATTGTGGTGCTTGGGACTGGGACAGCCTCCCCTCTGACATGTAAGGTGCATCTCCTCTGACTGCACCTAGGTCTCCCAAACTAAGATTTCAGGTGCCTGTTCTGGCTGACCTCCTAGAGAAAGGTGTGGTGATCAGGATAGGGAGAAGGGGACTGGCTGCCCACCACCAGCTGGTGAGCAGGAGTTTCCTCTGTGGGAGTGCTCAGTGCATGGTGATGCCCTTGGTCTCAGAGCAGGTGGTAAAGCACATATTGCAAATCAGTTCGCAGAACACAGTTTAAAACTTTAGCTTTGAGATTAAGCAATATATCTAATCTTAAAATTTAAATTTAATTCTTTTATATGTGTGTTGTGGGGCCAGGGAGTGAGAAATCCCATCACCCAGGGACTGACCCAGCCTGCAAATTATGATGAAGTTCTATACTCAACCCTCTCCCTCATAAAATACTGGAGCAACCACCAATGTCTCATGGTGCCTGCCATCCCTTCAGCACCCCTAAAAGGAAAACTGTGTGGCACTTGCTAAACCTAATATTTTTGATAAGCATCTCTGAATTAAGTTTTGGATATGTGGTTTGGTCATGCATTCAGAAATCTGTGTTTCAGTTTTGGCTTGGGTTCAATTACACCACAGCAGCATTTCAGTCACTAGGGAAGTTCCTCGCCACCGCTCTTGATTTCAGGTGTTTTTGAAAAGATCACCTGGAATTTTTGGCTCCTGCAAGTCTCAGTGTGAGGTGTCCAGCCCTGCTCAAGGTCCAAGTCAATGTCCCACAGCCATGGGGTCAAAACTGAGGGCATCCACCTTTCCAAAAGACACAAAGAAAAGGAGAAGTGTCCTCTGGGTTTTCTGACACACAAGGCAGTTGCATTCAGGCCATGTTCATCCAATGCTCAATGATCCATGACTTAAGGAGGAAACTGAACAAAGTCATTAACTCCCAAGGAATATAAGTAAAAAATCTCTATGCAATTTCCAGTGTTACATTGTGATGTTGGGCCACCTGCAATCCAGCACCTGCTGGACCTGGTGAAAGTGACTCTGCCCCTGGATGGTTTGGGAGGACAAAAACATTCAAAAATAAGGTTTGAATGCCATCAAGGATTCACTAATTCATAATGAGAAGGAGCTTGGGCATCTTACTTTGTCTAAAAGGAAGAAATGTTTTTCAAGCCCGTCATTGAGAGTCTCGTGTTGCAAAAACTGACACAAGACCACAGCAAGGAACTTCCATTCAGTGCTCTACATCCAGCAGAAGCCTATTTGTAATGCTGTAAATGGGGAAAGGACACAGTGTGATAGGTCTTGGTTGGACAGGTTTGTCTCTTCTCTTGAACATGTTCAGAAAATTAAACATGACAACATCAAGTTTATCTCAATACCCCTCTCTTGCCCAGGAGAAATAAGGTGTCTACCATTTTACAGCCTTCTCTTAAAACCATTAACTAATTTAATATTGATATTTTATTTTGTCCCTCACATGAAAGTCTTCTTCTTGCTCTGCAAATTCTTCGTATTAGCACAGGCACACTGGCAAGAAGTGCCTGCACCAGAGGCATTTCTACAAAGAGTTTTTCTGTCCCATCTTATCAGCACAACGTTCCATTGTTCTTCCAAAACTTGAGAACATTTTGAACCATCTTTTCTTCAACAGTCAAACAAAACTGTTCCCAAGTGCTCTTGGCTACTGCAATTCCACTGTACCTACATGCTAAGAAAAGTGAGCTTCTGCTCACTTTTCCTCTCTGAGTATTTGAATTCAAGCCCAAATCTTTCACCTTGCAGTACAATGCACCAGCAGTGAGGGCACAGCCCATGGCACCGTGTTTCTGAACACATCAAGCTTGAAAAGGAGGGGTCTGTTTTGTCCCTCACACTTTATTCCCATGAGCCAAACATGAAAACAGCTCAGGCAATTATTCCTTATGAACAGGATTATTTGAAGGGGCAGCGGGGGGGAAAACAAACCACAAAAGAAATCAAAATGATAGCTATTAAATTGCTTAAGGCGCCAAGTTTTAATTTTCTAAATCTAATAGCACACACTACTTGTGTGCTTTTAGAGGGCACACTGATGTGTCTGTGCATCCTAGACTACTTTTGTCTTAGTCTCGGTAGCTTAAGTTCTACTACTTATTTTGGGAATGTGATTGACATCCATTGTTTCTTCTCTTTCAATTGCAGCAACAACTGTGAGAAAGATGCTGTGATTGTTTCAGTGATCAATGGTTTCACATCCATCTACGCTGCAACTGTCATATACTCCATCATTGGATTCAGAGCCACAGCAAGATATGATGACTGTTTTGACAAGTGAGTTATTGGGGAAAAAAACCCCTCAGAATATTCAGGTGTTTGTTTGCCTGAGGCAGCTTTGTTAGCCTGCTGATAATAGATTTATCATCTCTGAATAATTGCAGCTCTTGACCCACATAGCATCAGAATCACTCATTACTTATAAAAATATGGAATCTTGTGGAACAAATCCCATAGAAAGTGATAATTTCAAAGTCACCTTATTTCCAAAATAAATGTTGCAGAAACAACTATATTTTATATTATTCTCCATGCTGACATATGGCATGAATGTAATACTCCCTGGTTCCTGTGTTAGCTCTGCGTTTAGGTTTCCTCCTGGAGAGCTCAAAAGCTTAGGTCTCATCAGAGATGCCTCATTTTACCAGGGCAGTCAGACTGTGTGGTTTCCAGTCTAGTTCCTCCACACTCAACCATGAAGCTGCATGATTCACAGCTGCAGACAACTTAGACATTCCCATAAGCTGCCCAGTCTAGAGACTGGTATTTGGGCTGCAATGCTGAGGCAGGCACCTAACTCCTGCACAGGTTCCTAGAGTGTCCATCCATTTAGAGTCATCTATGCCATGAAAGGCAGCATTATATTCACCTTGGAAGAAAGAGAATTGCACATGCACATCTGCTGGACTTTCCAATGTCAAATCTGATCTTGATATTGTGCTCTTTATAACTTGTTTGATGACATAAACGAATCCTGATGATGCTTACAAATTAATAATTTCAAATTACTTACATTTCACTTTTTCAGAAATATTCTTACTCTGATGAATGCATTTGATTTGCCAGAAGGTAATGTAACCCAAGATAACTTTGAACAAATGCAGCAGCTCTGCAACATGACTGATCCAGCAACTTTTGCAAGCCTCAAGTTTGAAACCTGTGATCTGGAAGCTTTCCTGAATGACGTAAGTTGAACACCCTGACACATATTGATACCTTAAAAATGGTAGGAATGCATAGCAACTATTCAATTGCCAAGTCTAGTGACTACCAATGTAAATTTAAGCGCCGTGTGACATTAATGATCCTAAATCTTCCCCAGGGAGCTGAAGGAACTGGCCTAGCCTTTATTGTCTTCACTGAAGCTATCACCAAAATGCCTGTCTCACCTTTGTGGTCCATTCTCTTCTTCATCATGCTCTTCTGCTTGGGTTTGTCATCTATGTTTGGAAATATGGAAGGTGTGCTTGTACCTTTACAAGATCTCAAGATTATACCCTCCAGAGTGCCTAAGGAACTTATTACTGGTAAGTGCTTTTTAGAGACAAATGACCTCCCCACCACCCCCCAGAAAGCAGTTTGTGTGCTGAAAAGGCAGCCCACCCTGCTTCTACCTTCTGATCTGGAATGGTCTGAAGACTCCCAGATAACCTACTGAAGAGTTTCTCATGCTCCCAAATGGGGCAGCTCGGTTCCTTCTGAGCCCACAGGCAGCTTAACCCTTAGGCTTGCCCATCAGCCTGCTCATGACAACCATTGGAAAGTTGGAGAACCTAAGTCCTTCACCTAGTCAGGATTTCTCTCAGAGCAACATTATCCCACTAGCTGTAAGGAAGAGGACCTGTTTTCTCTCCTCTTCTTTCTCCCTTTTTGTTTGCAACATCTGCCACCTGTGTAATGTCAGGAGAGTTTTACCCAAATAGAAGCCAGCATCCCCAGAGAGCCATTAAAAAGTAAAGGCGTGGCCTTCAGGCTGCAAGAGTTACTTTTTAAGCTGCTGGGGAAATACTTTTCTTTCTCATTTTGCTTTTGCTTTCTTTGCCTAAGTGTGCCGTTGTTTTGTTTTGGTTTTTTTTTTCCCCCACAGGTCTCGTTTGTTTGGTGTGTTATTTGATAGCTTTCATTTTTGTGCTGAATTCTGGTAATTACTGGCTGACTCTGTTTGATGGTTTTGCTGGCTCCATTCCCCTGCTGATAATTGCATTTTGTGAGATGTTTTCAGTCGTCTACATTTATGGAATAGACAGGTATGAAATAAAGCTTAGCCATCACTTGATATCAATGCACAAAGTGATTATTGTTGTATAGTTACAATCTATGTGCACGGAATTTCTGCTAAAAATGAGATGATGCAGCTATAATTTGGGGTTGCTTGTATGTTTCAGGTTTCTTAAAGAGTTCTCAGCAAAAAGAAAAAATGTTTGTTAAGAATTTGTATATGAAAGCTTTCCACTTTAGTAATACATTATAATAAATAATGTTCTTTAACAACCAGTTCAAATAAAGACACCCCTAGGATATTGCAAGAGAATATTAGACATCAGCAAGAGCCCTGGAGTGTGATAATATGAATGCAAATAATTTATTTTTAAAGTAGGCATCAGAACGTAGATAATTGCACCAGTGACATAGGAGCCACTATAGGTCATTTGCCTTTTAAATATGGTGACATTTATAATAACTCTTCTTCAGGATAATTGCATTAAACATTTAATTAGCAGAAGCAAAGTACAAGCATAGTGGCACTGAGCTGAAAGTTTAACACAGAGATATATCCCAGGAGTGTTTACAGGTATACTGTCCAACACAGGCTGCAGATAACAGTTTACAGCAGCTTGCAAAATCAAGGCTACTGAGATACATTCTTAGCTGACAAATCCAGAACTTTATCAGCTGTAGCACTGAATAATTATCCTCTCAACTTTCTAGAGATGTGATAAATCAAGTTTCAACATCTTCATGTTTATAATTAATACATAAGAAATGTGAAATAAAGTACAAGGAATTCAATCACCCACAAGTTTTACTTGGACTTGTGCCAGATTCAGCTGCTGCAGTGGGGTGAAAACCCTTGTGGCCCATTTACCCACACTTTTATAGTACTCGAGGAAGCATGAATCAGGTTAGGCAAATTATATGGTGTACCTTTGAGAAAGAAGGTTTATTTTAATTTGTTAAGGACAGAAAAGTCTATGTTGATCACTTTTCCTTCCCTTTAAGATCTCAGAACTCCTTACAAAGCAAATTAAAATTATTCCCAGGACACAAGCACGGGTTGAGTCCATAAAGTGGGGTCAATGTGTGTGTGTGTTTGTGTTTGATTCAGAAGAGACCCTCATACCAAACTTTTATATTCCTAGCCAGTACGCATCACTGTAAGCCCTCTTTGATAACAGAGTTTTTAGGGCTACCCAAAAGTGGTGTTATCTTCTCCAGATGAATTTCTGTGACCTTTTTCTGAGAAAGGGTCATTGTTAGAAAGATGGCTCTGTTGCTTGAGGGAGAACATGTTTGTTATCCATGACACACATGAACTACACCTGAACGTTTGCTGCAATCGGGGCATGGGGCTCCATATCATTATAAGACACCTGGATCTCAGAAGTTAGGGATGAAGAGATAAAATAAATTTAGAAAGTAATTGAGATTCAAGTGGATTCAGTGTGCTGTTCATAGCTGAAGAACCAACTGAATACTCCCATCAGGTTTATCCCCATAGGATATGCAGGAAATCCAGACAACAGAAATCCCAAACTTCCAAACCAACTATTTTTTAAGAAGTATGTGCACAGGGTGTTGCATTATATGGGGAGGCCACAAATTGGCTCAGGAATGATGCAGACAGTACCCCTCTCAATGCAGGGCTTGTTTCTTCTTGTGGAAATATTTTTGTCCCACTGACCACTGCATGTTCCATGAATAATCCAAATAGTACAATTGTAGGTGTTTTTAATAATGTGTAAAATCAAATATTGTTGCATCATTCAGCCCGAGAAAACTGACAGATATCTAAATTAGGCAAACATTATATTATAATCTAATTATTACTTCTATTTCCTTATGTTCTTTTTTAATATTATGTCACTCCCTTTAATTTATGTAGTATTAAGATACTTATCAAAAAATCGTGAAGCAATACTGCAGTATGTTCTGGGGAAAATCCATCTGCACTGACTCTTTCCTGTTGAAACTATTTCAACACATGCCTCACAGATATCTTCAAGATAGCACATTTCCAAAAACAATTTTCCAGACTTGCAACGATATGTGCCCTAATTTGAACTACTGAGGTCTAACTGCTGATGTTGTCAATTCTGGTCTCAAAGTGACATTAGCAAATTCCTGGGAACCACAGTTTGGGGTAGTTTGGACTTCCCTGTTTATTGGCAGGCATTCTTCGATCCTGGCCAGCTTTGAAGTCTGAACTTCCTGTTTTTGTTTCTAGGTTTAACAAGGATATTGAGTTCATGATTGGACACAAGCCCAACATTTTCTGGCAGGTTACCTGGAGACTCATCAGTCCTCTCATTATGTTAGTTATCTTTTTCTTTTATTTTGTGGTGAAAGTCAACCAAGAACTGCTCTACAGTGTTTGGGACCCTAGCTATGTAAGTGTGTAAACCAAAATATTTATTTTAAGTATTCTTCTTTATTGTAAGAGTCATTGTTAGTTGTATTCATCTTCCATCTGAAACAGTCTTCTGGCAAACTGGCCATAAGACATGGAAATGGAACTGCTTTCTTTTCTCCTCCTTTGTAACCTCACTTCTCTCTTAATAATGTTTCAGCCCTCCCTCACCCTTTTGATTTCAGCCTTCCCACAAAAAGGTTTATTGGTCATAAGACCCTGGTGGCCTGTCAGGCCCCCCATTCCCACATTCCTTTGTGCCAAGGAAGTGTTCCAGTCCCCCAGTTTCCCTTCCTGGCTCTTACTACTTTCATGACATTTTCTTTACATCATTTTTAAGTAAAAATAAGTCCAAAACAGCTGAGCCTGGAAACCCTTGAGTTAATGCGATTGTGGAACTGGCAAACTGTTGTGCCATTATGGTTGGCCAGTGTTCCGATTGCATTTTTGATCTGTTGAATTATTGAACGTGTGCATGGTTCCCAGGTATTTGCTCCTCATGTCATTCTACAACTTGGTTGTTTGCTGTTCCAGGAGGAGTTTCCCAAAACAGAGAAGGTTGAATATCCCCCCTGGGTGTACGCTATCATTGTAATCCTCGCCGGAGTGCCCAGCTTGACCATCCCTACCTTTGCCATCTACAAAGCCATCAGGAACCGCTGTCAGAAAAAAAATGACCGTGCCGGCCTTATCACTACATCTGAGACTTCCATTAATGGAAATATAAAGTATTCATCATAAAACCATTTTTTCTTCAAATGTGGAAGGATGCTCTGTCAGTGAGGAAAGTAAAAAAAATATTTTTTTTTAAGAATCCGGAGTTAATTTTATTTTCATTAAAGGATAGCCATGTGTTGTTTCCAGGTAAACATTTGCTTAACAATGCTATGCACTGTGAAGAGCTGATGACTCCTGGAAGTAAAACAGTGACATTTGCAAGTGATTGGGGCACCGGGCCAAATCATTTGTCCTCTTTGTGGTTCTGAAGCCAGCTTGTTGGAAACTGGCTTCCATCCCCTCCACTTGGGGATGCACTGTACATGAAATGCCATAAGTGACTCTTACATGTGTAATTCTGGCTGGGTGGCCAATATGAAGGGTAACTTAATGCTGTCCTTTCTTGCACATTAAATTGTTTTTACTTTACATGCCACTGAGTTGCACAAAGCCACTAATATTATTTGTCTCATAGAGAAGTTTAAAATATTTAATAAAAACGTTTCTAAGTATGAGAATGACAGCTTGATTCACTTAGAATTCTATATATTTTATAAATCGCCTATAACTTCTAAGTTCTGAGCAGAGAGTGCTGCTTTTGCTGATGACAGCAGAGGTCATCTTGCAATGGGGCAGCGGCAGTTCAGGAAACAGCAAAATCTGCCTTCTGTGGCACCCATGAGCAAGGGGTGCACCCCTTGCCTGGAGGATCCCTGCTGATGAGAGTTCCAAGGCACACGCAGTTGCAAATCCTGCTCTCCTCTGTTGCCATCAAAGTATAGGTGGCTCTGGCTCATGTACACACACACACACACTTACCTTAAAACTGTTGGAATTTTTTAACTTCCAGATGAGCCAGTGGAGCTCAGTGAGGAGTCCCATTCCTCATATGGCCACCGGAGAGGGAAAGGGGCACTGTTAGAGCACCCAGGCAGAGTGTCTGGGGCAGTGTCCATGTCCCCTCTGGATGGGTGATCCTCTTCATCCAACTGAGTATGTGCACAGTGATACACTTGTATCACCTTGAAGGGATTCCTACACCCACCTTTTGAACCATAATGGATCTAATCCAGACCCTCATACTGCCAACACCTTCCACTTGGCCAGGTTTCTCCAAGCCCCATCCAACCTGAAGACCTCCAGGGATGGGGCATCCACAGCTTCTCTGGGCAACCCATTCCAGAGAATCTGAATGATTAAATTAATTTACATTCCATATCCAATTTTTTTAAATTACATTAATGTAAGTAACTATTTAAACTATTTGAAGATATTGCTCTTTAGTGGAAAGAGCATTTTGTTGTCAGATTTTTCTGCTGCTAAAAAGCTCAGCCACCAGGAATGAGTAACATCGCATGTGAAGTGGCTGGCTGCAGGTGCCAGCTGTGGAATTCAGGGTGTTGCTGGAAGGGCCCAAGCCCAGCCCAAGGCATCTCCTGATCAGAAGGGCAGCAGGGGAAGGAGCAATGGTGGCGTGTGCCCTGGTACCACTGGTGTTGTGCAAGTGCTGCCAAACCACCCTGTGTGTCCAGCTCGTGTGTCCCCTCTGAGACAACCCCAATAAAGACATTGGGAAGTTGAGTTGCTCCTTCTGTGAGTCTGGATATTTGCAGAGGTGTAAGCAGCTGAGCTGTGACAGCCCGGACAGAGTCATGCAGCATTGATCTGAAACTGGTTTCTGGCTGGATGATCTGCAATCTGATCACATTTGTATGCTTAGCTGCAGAGTAGGGCTTTTATTTTGGGGAAAACAATTCTCCTTCACTTAGAAACTCTTCCCATTTAGAGAAGGGGAATCCAGGCATAAACTGTTGATTTACTGAAGCAAGCAAGCTGACTGGCTGCTCTGTTTAATGTGGAGTGAACTGATTTGGCATGCACATCAGCAAAACCCTGGTATGACTGAAAGAAAACAGAAAAATATTCTCACACACTTTCTATTGAAGGAAAGCATTCAGCTCTTGCATTCATCAGTAAGTATTTAATGAATAATAAAAATAGTCACTAGGGATTCATTGACAGGTGGGAAGCGATTAACTTCTAGCAACTATTGTGAAAAAGGACCAAATTCTAGTGTCTGAACATACGAGGTCTAATTTTTCTTGGCTTTTTTTCTAATTGATTTTTTGCATTTGGAAAAGATGCCTTCATTTATTTACTTCTATTAATAAACTAAGAAATTAAATGCCAACATTTTATTCACAGATTTTTACAGGTATTTTGCTGTTTTAATTAGTCTGCTGCAAAGGTTTCTTTTTAATTATATTCAGTGTCACACTTCTCTGACAGTCTGAGAACATAAGGAGAACAGAAAATAAAAACCTGTTGGATCCTGAGTTACCCATTAACAACATATTTGCAAGTTGTCTAACTATGGAAGGATCTGCAAAAAAGGCAAGAGTGGTAACTATATAATAATTCCTGGTTTTGTCTTTAAACTGCAGTCTTGGCAATGACACAACCCTTTGCATCAGATAAAAAGAAAGCTCCACCTCTCTTCCAAGATCCTTCTGTCACCCCGCATAAAACTGGTGGGAGAGACAGGTTTTGAAGCATCTTCCCATTTTTAGGGAAAGGGGCTAAGGAGCCACGGATATTTCATTAAAATGTCAAAAGATTTATCAGCAAGCCCTGAAATCCCTAAAGAAGATGGCAGACCCAAGTGGGACAATAAGTTCCAGTACATTTTAAGCTGTATCGGATTTGCCGTTGGCCTGGGGAACGTGTGGCGGTTTCCGTACTTGTGTCAGATACATGGAGGCGGTAAGATTGGAACGGGACTTTGCCAAAATACTGAACTGCACTTCTCCTGCAACTATACTAACTTCTGATGGGCATGGAAATTACATAATTTATATCAGTTATATCCTTTTTTAAAAAAATTCTAATAGTCATTAATGTTTTGCACCAGTTAATTAGCTCTTACTATAAAGTATATTTAATTATAAGATGATACGTTTGTTTAGGAAGACCAGACTGATGCAGACCAGAGTGATGATAGAACAAATATTTATTAAAGTTTTTATACTGCTACTACAGTCCCAATTGAAGCAGGAAACTGAACCTGCAGCTGGCTACCTTAAGGAGAAATGAGAAGTCCTGGGGAAGCCTGAGGGAACTGGCCCCTAGATAAATGGCCACTGAACTTCCCTTTGGGATGCTGAGTGAGTCATTCCCCACCCTCCTCTGGTGCTCTTAGGAGCTACTTCAGCATCTGGAATTGCCCCTGCACAAAACTAAATTGTGCTTTTGGTTGCCTGTGAGGCTGTTTAAAATGCTCAGCTGATGGAGCAGCAACTGGAGCCTGCCAGATGTCGTAGACAGCTGCCTAAGCCTGTGCACCAGCTCCACAGACAATTGCTTTAGAAGCAGACAATTTGGTAAATATAAATGGATCTGGAAAGAGTACGCCATCCACAGAAGCTTTTGAAATCTGCCATGGTAAGCTGTCTAAAGAAGAGTGAGCAAATCGTTTTAGCCCAGTATTATTTGTTATCTTTCAATTAATTGGAGAAACCGAAAACTCACACCTGGAGAAACTGTCAAATGACAGAAAATATTATCACATCCAAGTTTGTTTTACTACAAGGTGTCTGTATTACATGATGAAATGCATATATTTCAATCAACCAAGGAACCAAGAATGGATATAGCCTGTGATGGAAGGTGTTTCAGAGAGAAGCAGCCACTTAGGGGCTCAATGAATGAGCTATAGCAGGTTGTATCAAGAGAAAGAACCTTGGCAGACATAAGCAGAACACTAGGAAGTAGTGCGAGATATTGCTGCCTATAGTAAGACAACTTCTGAATCTCTGACTTTTTCTGAAAGTCCACTTTTCAAAGTCTTTCTGAAAGTCACTTTTCAAAATTTTTCGAACTTTAAAAATTAGACAAAATGCAGAAAAGCCCCAGAAATCATTCAAGGGTTAGAAAACTTCTGGGACAAGAAACAACTTAAGAATTCAGTCTATTTAGGTCACAAAGTTGAAAATTAAAGAGTATGTTTTCATAGCCTATAAACAAGAAAATGGAAATTATTTTGATGGCAAGGTCTTTTTAAGGCTGAATATGCAACAGCTGAGGGTTACAGTTACACAAATAGAAATAAGAAAAGACAAGAAGGTGCAGGTTAGATTCTTCCCAGGATACTTGATGGTTTCCACTATTTATTTTAAAAATATGACACCCAGTGAAACTCCTGCAGAAAATACCATCACCAGGCGGATAAAAAGCCAGGAGCGTGCACTGTTTCTCTGCATTTGTCCATGGGAACTACTGGAAGGAAACCTGTCCACTCAGTTAATGATACTGGCATTAATGAGACATGATGACATCTTTAGAGAGACACCCCCATAGCAGATATGGCATGAGACCTGCAAGGAAAATATTCTTATGGAGCAGGAGCTGTAGCTCTACAGCATCTCAGGTGGCCTTTCTATCTTAGAAAGCAAGGGAAAAAGCATTCAGGATTAACAAATAGCATAATAAAGCAAACATAATGTGATGTTTTTGTAATATAGTGAATGATTAACACAAAGTGCTCAGTGGAAAGTTTGAAAATCCCAGGCAGGGCCATAGCAAGATGCAGCTCCTCCACACATTTCGTGGCACAGAGCAGCTTCTGGAGCCACCAGCTGCAAGAGGTTGCACAAAGCTTGCGCAAAATTGGGATTAAGATGAAATATTATTCTACTGGCCGTAAAAAGGCTCTCACACTTTCCTATGAAGCACCAATTGTTGCTTCTCCATTGCCAGCTCTGGCCAGTGGTGTTTCAACATCTTTAGATCCCAGCCTCACTTCAGAACATAGCAAAGCTCATCTGCTCCTGAGGTTTGATCTCTCCCATCCATCCTCCCTTCTGGGGTCCCCTGCATCCCTACCCTACAGACCTCAACGCCCCAAGATAAGTATGAGACTGACTGCAAGGAGGTCACCTGTCCTCTAGACTTAATAGTGCTCAGAAGGTCTGCTTGCTTGTGTATCCAGCTCCAAAACTCCACCATTTCCCACAGGAACTTCTAGGGACAAAAAAGACACGGGGTACGGCAGGTTTAAAGAGAGAAAAAACAGGAAAATGCTGCAGGAGCAGGAGCTGAGTTGCCCCTTTGCTCCCTGAGTAGAAATGCTGCCAGTGAAAAACCAGCTTAAAATAGCCAACAGACTCAGTAGTGGCAAACAGCTA
The DNA here is from genome assembly GCA_027886175.1 of Phylloscopus collybita. Lineage (NCBI taxonomy): Eukaryota > Metazoa > Chordata > Aves > Passeriformes > Phylloscopidae > Phylloscopus > Phylloscopus collybita. The sequence continues at coordinate 64,560,150 of JAJNNQ010000075.1, read as the reverse complement.
CTTTGCATCACCACCAGCAGTGGCACAAGACAGTGGTGAATTAAGGTCAATGTATGGATGTGCAACCAGTGCTTGGTCACTGGGCTTCAATAAAGGGCTTGAAGAGCTCAGAAGCAGGATGGACTCTGTAACAGAGTGCTGTGCAGTTTGTGAATAATTTGTCCTGGAAAGCTGGCATTGGAAAAGTTGAGTGAGTTATGAAGATCACTAGGAAGACAGTGCTCTTGTATTTACATCTCTGTGTAAGGTAGATGCATTTTTCTTCTGTTAATTTAAAGCAGTGACGTGGTTTGGGCATGCATTTTTGAAAGCAAACAACTCAGGTACAAAAGCCCACTGGATTTTCAGGGGTACTGGAGCACAAATCCTGTGAGTGTGCACTTGAAGATGTGCACATGGGAGAGACCAGCAGCACTGTGTTTAACTGGGAGCACTGAGAGGTACCATGGCTTTCTGCCTGCAGCCACAACGACAAGCATAGAGAAACCAGGTATGGATATGGCATAGACATTCTTGAAGGCTGAATGGCTTCTGGGGTAGTTTTACAGCTGGCTCAGGTGATATCCTTGTTTCTGCATCTTTTCAAAAACAAGAGATGAAAACAAGTGCTTGTACATTTGTCTCATGTCAGCTGTTCCCACCAGACCTCTGGCCCTGATTCATGGCACATTAGTGTTACTCAGTAACTCGGATCTAATATAATATCAGTTCTGCTGACATTTATCACCTGCTGCCGTTACTGATTATTTGGATTTATTGCCTGAGTTAAGTTAGTTATTTACTTTTCATGACTAATGGGTATGAAGGTTGTTTGCCACAGTTGGTGGTGACAAACACAAACGTTCCCAGGCAACTGGGATTGAAAAGAAGCCTCTAAATAGCCCAGTATAGAGTTTGCCACTTAAAATGGAGAGACTAACAAGTCATACATCTATATGTGTACACACAGAGTCATCTGAGTGTACTTAAAGAAACCAACCCAGTTCTAGCTAGAACTGACTGCAGTGGTTTACTTTTGATTATAGCTAGTGTGTGTATATATATATATATATATATGTCATATATGTATGCTTGCTTAACCCACTGGTATTAAAAATGTCTATAGCGCCTGAGCCTATAAAATGACTGAAAAATATCTTTAATAGAAAATAAAAAATAGTTTCTTTCTAGGAAAGCAGATACACATAAACACCACAGTCACGCTACAAAGGCAGAACTGTTTACTTCTGGGACAACAATTTACAGACTTTCATAATCCATGGCCTACCTGACCTTTTGCTCAAATTTGAACTACAACATTCTGTGAAATTCCTGGTTCACTGTGTCCTCAAAAGAAAACAAAACCTAAGAGGAACAAATTGTATAACTGGAAGATACTGTAAAAAGAAAAAAACACACAAAAAACCAAACCACCAAGAAAAACGAAACCCAAAACAAACAAAAAACCCCAAGCAAACAACAAAACCAACCCAAACAAACAGAATATGTTGGGCAGAGCAGAACAATTCACTCTGTGACAGAAAATTTGGGTTACAGCAATTTTCTAGTTTGTTGCCACATCCTGCTTAAACCCTTGGTGAAAAGCTGTGACATGTGGATTCAATCCTTTCATAATTTGTTATGTTTGATTGCCCTTTACAGCTCAGGTTGGTGCATGCTTGTATTTGAAAGCTGCCTGCTTGCATCCTTCACATTTCACTGGGAAGCTCTCCAAGCTTATTTTATGAGTTATCTGTGGGTATTACCCATCTTCATTTGAAATGGCCATTGCCCCTTTGGCTTTCTGGACATAGCCTTAGCCCCCTCACTGTTGCTCAAGGAGATATACTCATTTACGTGGGAAATTCAATCCTGCCAGGTTTCAGTCAGTAAGATGTGTAATGTGGCCTGCAAGGCAATATCAGTGGCATCAGAAGTGTGCTGCACAAATACAATGCTTAGAGTAGCTCATACTTTTCATCTGGATTGAGGCATGTGCAGAAGACATAAAAGAGGTCATGAAGTGCTATTTTCTAGAGAGAGGGCTGAATGTGATTAAGTTGCTTTTTTTTCCTAGCTGATGCCTTGATATGATTCCTTGCTGTGTTGACTATACCATGATGCGTAGCTGAACTGCCATGGAGAGAGGGGAACAGCTCTGAAAAATCCCCTTTCAATAGCTAATATCCTTCTCTCTATATCTGAACAAGTAGTTCCCACCTATTGCATAAAATTGTATAAATTATCACAGGTATCTCACCATTAAGTTCCTATTCTTTTAGAAAAGTCTACTCATCGGCATTCCTCCTAGGTACCAACAGAACTGATGAAGTGGATCTCCGAACACTTGCTGCATTTTATCACATTGAGATGTGCTTCCTGAATTTTTCAGACTCTACAGATGCATTTCCTTCAGAATTACTATTTTGCCACTTTCCAGGTCATTTCAATCTTAATTATGATTATTTCTTCTACTCCTAAATCTCTGTCTGAAGGGGAAGTATTATTCATAGCCTTTCAAATGCTGTTGTGTCTTTAAACCTTCATTTCAAGTCACTTGCTTTTCTTCCACTAGCTGATCCACAGATACTGGTAAGATGCAAGACTGAGCACATAGATCAGTCCTTCCAAGTTTTTCTCCACCATTCAGGAAGTCTTAGTATCCCAGCAGCAAGCAAACCTACTGGGTCTTCTTCTCTGCTTCTCACTGATGTGCATCGATTTCTGCTGGTCTTGGTACACGTAGATTAGGAGGTTGCCTGACTGATATTTCAAACTGCTTTACATTTCCACTGGTCCAGTCTGTTGGTCTCTAAGTGACACACCCAATTTGGTTGTTTCACTCTGCTTTGCTGGTTGCTGAGAACCAGCCTTAGACTGCGCTCCTTCCGGAGCCTCCCGGTCTCTCTGTCCCGTGGAGCACTGGCAGCTCTCCCCAGGCTGCCTGGTGGTTCATGCACTTCCCACCCAGACTGTCACGTGTGGGTGATATAACAAAGGTTGTGCCCTTCAAGAGTCATTTTGCTGGATATGGTTGGGCAGTTGCTATTCTGACCCGACTTGCCCGTGCATTGCAGTCGAGGGGTCAGGTTTTAAAAACCCTCTGGGTATCTCGAGTGCACCTGCTGCTTTCTTTCCCCCTGCTATGGCTGTGGAGCTGTCTCCACTCCAATGGTTCTTCAGCAATCTTGTTACACACTGGTGCTCCTTGTCACTTGGGACTCTCTTGCTAACGACACCAGCTTACCAGTAGTTGCAGTTGTTGCTAGCCTGATTTGAAAAAGCTTTTGTAGGCCTTCTGTGCTTTCTCACGTGCACGGGGATTGTTCCACAGCTTTGGGATATCCTTGTGCAGGACTCCTTCCAAAACAACTTTTAACTCATGTAAGTTTTGAAGAGTTTGGGTTTGTTTCCCTTGATCTTCTTTTAGTACCACATGTATCTACTTGCAGGATGGATACTTACGAATCTTCAGTGTCTTTCTGACAGAAGGAATGTTGTAGACTAAAATTTTCCTAAGTCACACCCCAGGGATGCAACTAAATCACGCTTTGGCAATACTTTTGATTTTTATGGGCATTTCTCCAGGCTTTTAAAGTACTTAAAAAGGCTTCACCGCTATCATTTTCCTTTTTCACTTTTCAAGAGGACAAGAACCCCTAAACTTGTTTGGGTTTTTTTTAGGTAGAACGTACAGATACAAGATAACTTATTACTTGTGCTTTATGATTTTTTTCTGCTAAAGTTTCCTTTTCCCATGCTCCATGGAAGCCAAATCTACAGAGTTCTGCTGTGCCTGTGCTTAACATCATATGGGTTCTCTGAGGTTTTGCTGTGCTTGTGTTTGAATGCTCTGGTTTGTGATACCTGCTGTGTCTTAGGTTCTCTGCTTGGATTTTCTGCTTGCTTTCTCCGTGGTTAGATTTTTCACAGCATTTTTTTAAAAAAGGTACTTATTTTTTGCCTTCTGGCACATCCTCCTCTATCTATTAGGGGCTGAGGGTTCTAGAGGGTTCCTACGCATTATTCCATATCTGATAGCCTACTGTTAGTGCTTCTCCATGTTTTTCTGCAGGTGGGGGACTTTATTGTGGAAAAGAGTAAGCATCACGTTTCAGCAGACTGTCTGTTCTTTCCTTCTTTTCTTTTTGCCTAAAAATATTGTAATGCAAAGGAATGAATAACTAAAAACACATCTGGTGCCCTATGTCCATTATTTTGCACTACAAGCCATATACTTGAATTAGGTTTGAGAAAGATTAGCTTCATAAACTATTTCTTGTTAACCCATTCTTTTGCCATATTTTCGCATTTGCAGATAGCAGATTACTTTATATCATTCTCTTGGAAAACCAGTATTCTTTTCCCAAGTGTGACATTACGTTTTGCCATATGCCTGCAGATACACACAAGGTAGCACAAAGTAAACATGCTTTTATCAGCAGAATGTCTAAACATGCTCTGCTGCTGGTGGTTTGACTAGCAAACAGAAAAGGGGAGAGAGATAACAGTTTGCACTAATTATTCTGCAGTTATTTCCTAGGAGATATGATAAGGGAGATAGGCTGGTCTCTCATGGAGTGCTCTGCTAGCGAGGGCTCAGCATGGGTGGCAGTGAGACAGCTGCTGCCCACAGCTGGTGGAGGGCCAGGCAGAGGGATGAAGAAGCAAAGCACTCCATACTGCAGTGCTCTGGTCACTTGCCTCAATATTTTGCTCTTCCCAGGAGACAGTCCAAGGCATCAGACTGTCAGAAGGGCTGATGTGCTGTGGAGAGGGATACTGCAGCAGGTTTGAAACAAACCACAGGACTGAGCATGGCAGGAGGTTACTGGGTTCTTCTGGAAGGGACCTCAAACTGAGGATTTAACACACTGGGAATTAACTCTGAGGTTCCTTTTTCAAATCCGCTTCTCAGTTAAAAACATTTTAAGAACAGAGATCTTAAGCTGAGACATTTATTTCCAAGTTTGGCAGTTTATACACAGTTCTTGGCTGAGAAGAGCTTTGTGATTTTTGTTCCTATGCATAACTTGATAAAAGGCTAAACCATCCAACAACACAGCTTCTCTGGGTGTTGTATGTATTTATTGCAGCATCTAGCAAGAGGTAGCAAAGTTATTGCAATACAAGACTAGCTCAAGAGATTAGATTTTATCTGCCCAGCCCTTCTAAATAGCCAGTGATTGCAGAACCCAGGCGCCATTCCAGGTGGAGACCAGAAATCCTTGTGCATTCCCCTACCTCTCTCTCAGGGCCGAAGATGGAGCATAAAGAACGTTTCCAGAGCTGGAAGAGCAGAGACGAGCAGACCCAGATATGAGGTCTGGAAGCAAAGCAGAAATGGTAGAACAAGGCACATGGTTTATTGACAAAGCTATGAGGGGCACAGAATCTGTTCACATTTGTAGGAGGATTGGGAAGTGGCTGAGGCAGGGCTGCTGTCTTTGTTTCCCTGGAGAAAAGAGACTTTGTGGTCACAGTGGCTGTTGGTCATGGCAATAAACATCAATCTATTTCAATTTAATCCAACATTTGGGCAGGTGGTACAAACATTTTGGTGAAACTTCTGATCTCTTGAACACCAGCATTGGTGCAAAAGATGTGAGACCCAAACTTGTGTCCCTTCTGAGGGAAGGTGGAGGAAGTGAGGCATTGCACACAGTTTAGCAGGAATCAGCCAGGCTGATCCCTTGGTCTGGTCCCTTCTCACAAGCAACCAACAGGACATGCTGCTTCTGGCCCAAGGAGATGTTGTGAGGAAAACGAAAAAGACGTAAAGGATACAAACTGGGAAGAAATGAAATTTCATGGCTCACACGTCTCAGAGAACAACTTCAGCCTTGCTTTCAGTTTTTCCTTAGAGGTTTTGTGGTCTGAGCAGAGCTCCATGCAATAAAATAACCTGGTCTTTCGGGGATATACAGCACATAATCCTGCATTTCCAGCACAGGATGGAGGACCCCAGGCCTGAGAACTTCAGGAAAAGAAACAAGGCAATGCACTGAGGTGAAAACAGATGGTATAGGGGAAAACAGATGGTATAGAGGACAGGCAAACCCTTGTGCTTTATGAGAAGGGGGACAAAAGAAGATGCTCAAAAGAAAGGGAAATGGATGAAATTGTGAGGCTACTTATAACGGGCTGTAGCAATGGCTGAGGAAAGCGTCCTGCAGCACAAAAGCATCCCAGGCCCTCCTCCTCCTCCTGCTTCACCACCAAAATTACCAGCAAAAGATGTTACTTGGTAGGTGTCCCTAGCAGTGATTCCTCTCTCAACACATCCTACAAGGACTTTGTTAGGCTCATAAAGCAGATTAATTATAACCCAGTAATTTCAGCGAGATGCAGATAATCATGTGGCTTAATCACACTTAAATGTCTTTTCAGGGGCTTTCCTGATCCCATACTTCATCGCTCTTCTCTTCGAAGGAATCCCACTGCTGCATCTTGAGCTGGCCCTCGGGCAGTACCTGAGGAAAGGCAGCATTGGAGCCTGGAACACCATCTCTCCTTACCTTGGAGGCGTTGGTATGTCTCTTCAGTCCCAGCTCAAGGAACTGCAGACAGCTCCCACCCAGCACTCATTTCCTACAGACCTGTGCCCGACGCCTTTTAGGATATAAAAAGAAATGAGTATTAGGATTAAAAAGAAATATTTTGCAGTGAGGGTGGTGAGATATTGAGGGGTGGTTTCCCTGGAAACATTCAAGGCCATGTTGGCCATGGGGCCCTGAGCAACCTGGTTTAGTAGAAATGACCCTCTCCATAGCAGGGGGGCAGCACTAGATGATCTTTTAATGTCCCTTCCAACCCAAACCATTCTGTGATTCTGTAATTCTATATTACTCTCATCAGCTGTTAGTCCAGGCACATTTTAGGCTTATTTTAGGAGCCCAAAATGCAAACCTAACAACCTTTGCTGTAGGGAGCATAATGAACATGGACTCTGCTATTCACTGCTGCTCCATTCCAACCATACCCTGGTGCTCAATGAGAGCTGCCTGCCCACAGTGCTTCTTGCTCCTCCCTCACAGCCCCTCCAGGACACAGTCTTCTCTGTCCATAAATAGTCAGACTTGAGGAAGGACAGAAAGACAGGAAATCAAGGATCCTGGTACCTCCTAATGAGTCCAAAGCACATGGGAAGGCTCCCCTCCCCCCTTCAGGGGCTACTGAAGGGACTAGATCAACACAGCTGGGCACAAGGGACAGTCCACATGGCAGGGTGCATCAGCCTGGTGTGCAGTCCTGTACTGCCTGTTCTTTTCTATTTTTTGAAGATATGAAAAAACACATCTGGTACCTTGTGTCCGTTCTTAGGCTGCAAAAAGTGATCCAGAACAGCCACCACGAGGAGGTCAAGGCATTGACTCCACCCGGTATTTGAGTTAACACCCTTGTGCCTGCAGGGCAAGGGGAAACTCCTGGATGCTTCAGCCAGCCCTGCTGGATCATGACCTGCTTTAAGCAGGTGCCTGAAATGGGTTTGGCACCGACAGCCCTGCCTGTGGGCCTGTGTGGGAGGAGAAGGGGTGGGTAAGAGGAGTCATCTAAGGGCCAGAGGGCAACAAGGAAGAAATGCCAAGCAGCAGATGGTGCTTCCAGCTAAACCCATCTCCTACAATCAGGCATGTTCATACTCCCTTCACAAAAATGCAAGCAGAAACTGTGGTGTTGGTATTCTTCCCTCCTCATCACAGTAGGAGGGAACAGTTACCAGTTTAGGACATATGTGTATGATTTGGGACAAGAGTGGCCTCATGCAGCTACAGCACACTTTAAAACTTTGGTCTCTTTTGTTCTCTGCTATTAAAGTTGTCTGGTATTGTAAAAAACGATGGATTGCATAGTAGAGCAAGGATTTCAGCCCTAACCTTCTGGGTAAGTAGAAGGGATTTTCATGGGAAAATCTCAGGATGGGGTCAAGATAATGGAGAAGAAAATCTTGAAAAAATAGAAAACGAGAGCTTCTAAGGGCTAGTGCTGTGACTGACTAATAACTTTTTTCAAAGCTTTTCTAAAGTGAGATCTTGTGCTTTCTGCAGGAGTTGGTTCATGGATGGTGTCGGTTCTGGTGAGCTTATACTACAACACTGTTTTAACTTGGGTGATGTGGTATTTCATAAACTCCTTCCAAGAACCTCTTCCTTGGAGTGTTTGTCCTCTAAATGAAAACAGAACAGGTAAGTACACCTCCATGACCACTGCTAGCAAAAGAAGGATCACAAACGTCAGACCCTAGGCTAATCAAGAAACCATACTTAATTTGGCCCTAGGTTATGCACAAGTCCTGCTTTGGTTTCCTGCTAAAAAGGTACAAGAGTCATGCTAGCCTACTCAAATTCATCATTTTCACAGGAACAACAATAGCCAGAAAGTCCATGAGTCCTTTTGCTTGACTTTAAAATGGGAAACAAAATAAAGAACAAGTCCTGTTATCCATTACAAAACCTTTACTAAGACTAAAGAGAGACAGTGTACATAAGCAGGATAAGGATGAATGCTCTCAGGTTTTTAAAACTGCTTTTCAGTTTCCTTTTTTCCTAAGACCATGAGAGAGAACAAGTTCCAGTGCACAGCAAGAAATATCACCCAAGTAAAAGGCCAAGAAAAAAGTTAAAACACCGTAGAATTAAACTTTCCTTTGGAAGGCCTTAGGACTGTTTTAGAGTAGAAAGACAAATAGACATCACAGGTTGTGGTGTAAACCATGTTCCCAGTTCCCTTTTCTTCAGGCACAGAGCCTGGCTGGGGAATCCCCAGCATGCAGATGCCTGAACTCCCTGTTCACAGAAGTCCTGGAAACTCAAAGAGGCCAGTGCCTGGATCTTTCCCCACCACAGGCCCATGACAGCCAGGGGAGCCTGGACTTCGATGTATCCTCAGGTGCCTGAAGTTTGTTATGGCTCTGCCAACTTGTAGCTATACAGCTAAAAAAATGTCATCGTTTTCACTACAATTAGTTTAGATTTTACCATGCACTGAGTACAACACTGTTTCTAATTAGGAAGTTATCCCCTACATAAAATGCTGGTGATGTTCTGGTGAAGGTCTCACATAGGTCTCGTAGTCAGAGCCTGATGGGAGAGTTTGTCTTGCTGCACATTACAGAGATTGCAGAATGTCCATCTCTGTACTTGATTTTGCAGCTCACAATTTATTCTAACACTTGCCATTATTCTTTTTTTTTCAGGGTTCAATGAAGAATGTTATGAAAGCACTGCAGTAAATTATTTTTGGTACAGAAAAACTTTGAACATAACACCTGATATTGCTGAGAGTGGCACGTTACAGTGGTGGCTAATTTTGTGCTTAGCAGCTTGCTGGGCAATTGTCTATCTCTGCACCATCCGAGGAATTGAAACCACAGGAAAGGTACGGAAAGGGTAGAGAAGTGATTATTCCACAGTTTGAAATCTTGCCCTCCAGACACTGACTTTTTGCCACAAGGAAAGCCTTCCCCATTTACCACACTGACACCATTCAGTGTTCTCCTTGTCCAACAAATTGAGAACAGCAGTACAAGTGGCTTAAAATGATGCTTCTGTCCTTTTCCATTGCAAACACTTCTGCCCTACCAGCCTTCCCTCACAGTTTTAAGAACCATTTTGTTACAAATAGTTCTGCAAAAGTACAGTTCTGCTTATTTGAAAGACAGCCATATTCATCCGTAGCTGATCTAATATTATTATGATTGTATGTTGCAATAATTTAAATAGGATTTATTGAATTCACTGCCAGTAACTGTCTTCTGACCTCCTTACTTTAGGCAATTTATGTAACAGCAATATTTCCATATCTGGTCCTGACTATATTCCTTATTCAAGGACTCACTCTACCAGGAGCCACTGAAGGTCTGATTTACCTCTTCACCCCTAATGTAAGTATTAGTAATATTTTTTCTTTTATTTCCCCTCAGATTTCATACTGTGTATCCCTTTTCCAACAACTCCTGGTTTAGATGTCTATCCAAGAGCTCTGCTAAGCTCTTTTTCTGAGATGAAGTGACTTAAGTATTTTAATATATTTTCACAAGTAAAGAAGCAGCAAAGAATGTAACAGTTCAGTAGTAAGCATATCAGAAAATACTGGAAAATTAAGAATGTTTTGGGTGCCTCAGCCTTGAATGTGTAAGTGAAACTGATGTACTTCACAAATACATGAGAAAGATGGGATTTCCCTACCACTGCTACAGAATTTACAAAGCTTTAATGTTTTAAGAATTCACAAAGAGAGCAACTGAGGAATTACACTGTAAAGTCATTTTTTTGGGTGAGGTTGAACGTAATTTTCTTCTGCCCCTGTTTCTTCATGGCATTTCTCCCCTCCCCTATACCTCTTCCTAAAAGACAGAATTGCTGGAGAACTGCCTCTCTCCCATTTTTTCTAAACTGCTCATATGGATAGGAGTTCCAGATCCCTCCACATGCTGGCCATTTCAGAAGCATTTTTCTACACTGTCCTTGGCAGCATTCCCAGATGCAAAGTCAAACTGTCACACTACGTGGTTGCTATCCACTGTAGGCTCCTCACAACTCTGCCTTCATACCAAAAAGCTCTGTGAAGTGGTGGGTGTAGAGGAGGAAAAGCAGCACTCACTGACATGTTCTCGAGCATCCACTGCCTTGCAGCCACAGCAGTGCTTCAAACACAGAAGCACTGGGCCCTTCCCCTTTCTTTTTTCCTTTCCCTTTCCCTTTCCTTTCCTCACAGACATTAAGGAAAGCACAAGCCAAGAAGCTCAGAGATAATTTATACACCAGGCTCGAAAGGGACAAGAGCAAGAGAAAGCTCAGATGAGACACCACGTTATCCCTCCTTTTACAAGCCCAGTGACACAGACATCCATCTAAATGCTGTCAGAGCTCAAGGACAAGCTTGCTTTTTACAGAAGATCAGGATATACACTTGCATTTTTGAAGGGTCCAGACAGGACTTACAAGAGCTCGGTGCCATGTTTTAGGGAAGAAAGCAGCTTAGACAACACAATCAAAACACGCCTTGGCCTATCACCATTTTGTCTCAGCTGGGCTGTCAGGTTTCTCTGAAGAGCTCAGCCATTTTTGGGATTTGGTTTGCAATGATCCTGAGCTGAATGCAGAAAACTAGATTTGTGTGTACTCACAAAGCCTGGAGGTATTGCAGTGCTGAGGAGGAGCAGATCATCGTAAAAGAGCCGGATGGATTTGTACACTGGCAACAGGAGTCAGAATGAAAATCCACCTGCAGTCAACCTGCAGCTAATGGTTAGCTGGTTTGAGGAAGCAGATCCTGGGGACATCCTTGAAAAGTCATCTGAAGATGGTTTTAATGATGTTCTTATCTACAAATGAGGAAAAGCTGATGCAACAGCCTGGTAAGTGATATCTGCTGTCAGTGTTGCCATTGCACAGAAAGTTAGTGTAAGACAGATGGCTTTGTTAAACTAACCTTCCAATTGCTACACAGAGTTGTAGCACTTTGAAAGGACAGTAAGCACACAGCTCCAACATTGCCCTCCTCTCTTTGTCCCCTTTTGTCCCCACAACTGCAGTACCAGTACTGCCTTTGCTTTTAGGCTATTCCCACCCCCACTGTGAGCAAACACTGTTTTTTCTTTAATGCTTCTCCACAGAGGAGAAACTCTCCCAAAGTGAGGTGTATAGGAGGGCTGTTAGGTTTTTTGGCAGAGATTTACTTGGCCCACCCAGGCCACATCAGTTTACAAAAGTGTAAAGCGTATTTCTTAAATGTGTGCTCCTCTTCTTTTCCTGTCTTTTTGTAGAAAAAGTTTTAGCAAAAGAATGTGAGAATTAAATCACCTACTGTCTTTTTCAGCTTGCTTTTAAAATAAATAAAATCAACCTTCTTGACACTCTTCCCTGACTGGAGGCAGCATTTTCCAAATTATTTCCACCTTTGCAGTGCAGCAAAAACTGTAGTTTCTCTGTAACATCTGCTACATCCATTATCTTGTAACTGTGACACCTCAGTGCTGTTTTTGAATATCTGTGAAATTAATACCTAGCACAAAAAGTACCATCTTACCCAGTTTCAACATCATAATCACCCAGCTGAATTTAGTTGTTTTTCTAAACCCCAATTTTTAAAGTTTATTAACTTTCTAAGTTTGTATTTTAGTTCTTGTTAATAAGTACCACAAATAATAAAAGCATACATATGAATATTAATTATGCGAGGCTGTGTTTTCATTTTTATGCAAAAATACATAATCAGCTTTTGTCCTCTGACACACTTTCTACCCTAAATTTCAGGGCAAATGACTACTTCTTTTCATTGACTTTCAGACAGAGAAGTCTGATGATTCACTCACCTTTTCAAAATTCTTCATTATTTGGAAAATGAAGCTGCCAAGAAAACAAAAGTCTTCTGAAGTGACACCTGAGGGGAAAGCAAAAGTTGTACAATGATGAAGCTACACAGGAGCTGGAACAGACTTTTGGAAAGGTTTTTGGAAAAAATAAATAACCAGAGGCAGCAGAAACGAGATTCCATCATAAATCATCAGCAGTCTGCATGGTTCAGCTTCAGGGAACACCTGTGTCACCTAAGGAATACAAATGTCTCCTTCTCCAGTCTCTTTCACATTTGAAAGAACTTCAGAGATTGTAAATATTTGGAGGTTCTCTGGCAATGAACAATTCCAAGAACTTGGTTGGGCAACTATTGCCTGGGCCCAGAACTCAGCAGCTATTTAACAAGCAGTGAGAATGAAAAAAAAAAAAAAAAAAAAAAATGGGCAGCACAGGCCCCAAATCCTCTCTTCAGAAAATCATTAGCTGTTTTTAGCTGTTTTTACACCAAAATTACAAGGATTCCAGAAATTTTTAATTCTGCTTCTGTCTGTGCTTCACATATTCAAGAATCTAAACATCTTACCACTCACAGGGGAACAATTGTATTTCCTTCCCTCCTCACTCCCCTGTTCATTCATTAACACTGCTTCTGTATCTTCACCCACGTTACTGGCATCAGCAGATCTTCTTGTGAAGATATGCTTATAAAATCTGTATGCCATATAAATATAAAAGACCAGATAATGCCATTGCCATAGCATGCTTGCCTGCCCATTATCTTTTCAAGTTTGGGGGTTGCTTAATCTTTTGGAGTCAATAAATGCACTGCACCTAGTACCATTATAAACTATCTCCAGACTCATTTGCCAAAGTTCCCAGTCAGAAAGCCAGACTTTTAGGAGTCGCATCTGTCAGCACCAACAACTGACTTGGCAGCACTTAATCAAAGTGTGAAGGCCACAGAGCCATGTGAGTGCCAAGCTTCTGCACTGCAACAGCTTCTGCACGAGGTCCTGCTAGTCAGCACTCTGGCCTATGATCTTTCAAAATAAACCTTTAGAAGGGTTTGCCTTTGCTGAAGCATTTCAGCCAGCAATGGTTCCAAGAAGCTGCTTGCTATGTTGCGCTGTACAAAAGGTGACACGAGTTCTGCTGTGGTAAAAGCAGTGGCCTCCCTGTGGAGAGAGCACCTGCAGTAATGGCATTGCCTGAATCCATCCACACTGAGGGGGACCCATTACTCTTGCTCTCCAAGCTCAGGCCAGCTTCAGAGAAACTCAAAATGCTACGAAGGGTCTTTTGGCATACTTACCTCACTCCTACATATGTTCCCAGTCATGGACTTGGTTCACTCGCACAGGCACACAGACACAAAACATACAAGTTGTCCTGCATGACTGGGGTGCAGATTTGACTCAGACTGTTGTAAAACAAAGTGAAATAGACTACAGAGACTACAGCCCCAGCACAACTTTTGAACTATCTGGCTTTCAAAACATTCTTAGTGAAACATTCTTCTATTCCCCCTTGATCATGGATCAGAAAGCAATTCACGTGGTAGAGTATAACACACCACTGTGTAGTTTCTACAGGAAAGTAATATTTATTGATTACATTTACATTTTGTGCATTACTTAGGCTTTATCTCTTTCTTTTATATTGATTTCAATATCCAGATTCCTTAGTGCAGCTATTTAAAACTGCTTAACATTCCCTTTAATCCATCATTCATTGCTTTTTAATTTACTTTCCTGTATCGTTGCCCTTACAACACTGCCCTTACAACAAAATTCAAATTTCAGTGTTTCTTTTTCCTTGTATTTCCTATGCTGACCATCCAGCTTCTATTGCTGTTTTCACAACATTTTGAACTGCAGATGCTGTTTCTAATAACTCTTCTTGGCTGCTTGTGCTTTTGGTTACTTCTAGTAAATTATTTTTTAAGCAAATTTGGAAAGCTATGGAATCACTTTCCATCTCAAAACAATGAAGGTTTAGTATTTATTTATATAGTTTTAGGAAGACAATGCTCTTTAACTGCAGGTTAAGTATGTGAATGTAAAAAAAGTAAATAATTGAGGAAAAGTGTATTGGCCCTATTGTGTTCCTAGTGTCTATCACTTAGAACCACATTTTTATCATCAGACATACAAAGTGTATAATAAAGAAGATTCTATAATTGTTGCAGACATTTAGATAGCTTCAATGATATTCTTGAAAACACCTGTTTTACTGATCTGTTTAGTACCTATTCCCATTTTCACAGTATTTAGATGGCAACACAGCTCAAAATTTCAGAAGTGAAATAACAGATGAGCTATGAGAACTGCAAGAGAAAAAGAAATTTTAATTTAAGCCTAATACATGCATTTCTTCCAATTATATCAGTTGAACACCTTGAAAAATCCCCGTGTATGGCTTGATGCAGCTACACAGATTTTCTTCTCTCTCTCTCTGGCTTTTGGAGGGCTTATTGCATTCGCGAGCTACAATCCAACAAAGTGAGTAGAACTACATACCACCTTTACTGGCTGGCTGAATTCTTGCTGCACTTTGTGCAACTTCTTTAAATTTTCAAAACACTTTCCTTAAGTTTTCTACAGGATCTTTAGAAAAGTATCTGTCTTTCTAAAAAGGCCCAGTAGATTTTTTTAACAGAAGGGGGAAGGGGAGGGAGGGAGAGAAGAAATTAAGAAAAAAATGCTTGCAGAAATAAATGAATCACAGATTAAAAAACCTTCCTTTTTTAATCACTTCACTTGTTTGAATGCTGTCTCTAGAAATGACTGTGAAAAGGATGCTGTGACAGTAGCAATTGTGAACAGCATGACATCCCTCTACGCTTCCATCCCAGTCTTTTCTGTTTTGGGGTTTAAGGCAACCACAGCCTACTGGGATTGCTTGGACAGGTGAGAAAGCTGTATTCCCAAAGTCATACTATGGTTTCAGTGCCTAAATAGATAATGTGATGTTATTTGAAAGACATGTATTTAGAAACTTTATTTTCATTAGAAAGGAAAAGCATCTGTATGGAGAAGTTTAATGTAAAAATATAAAGTACTGTGGGACTGAGTCAAGGATGATCACTTGTAAGAAGCAAGACAAATTATAGAACAACCCATTTCAAGTAGTGCATCAAGGTTTGCACCTTACTCTCAGGCTAGAAGATGTAAAAATCCCCACCTTTTTCTATTTCACCAGAGAATTATGTCACTAATTTTTTAAACATAAGTAGTGGAAATGGTCTGGAGACCTGATAAAACAAAAAGGTTTTAGAGACTGCATCTGCATAAAGTACTCAAGAGTTTTTGTCTGAGACAACATTAAATAGTCTGAATATTTTCTACTATTTTATATATAAGCTGTCAATATTTTCCTTTATATTGTAAGTAGCAGCACAGAAAGCAGGCACAACTTTGGAGTAGCATCTGAATACACAGCATAGCATTTCCAGCCACATCATCAGCAAACCTTCAAACTGAAGTTTAACTATGTTGGCTTCTCTGACAGGAACATTATCAATATCATCAATGAATTTGATCTTCCAGAAGAAAGCATCATGCGACAGAACTATACATCCTGGATTAGTTTTTTGAATTCATCATATCCAGAAAAAATTGCTGGACTCAAACTGAAAAGCTGTGATCTTCAAGAATTTCTTGATCAGGTACCATAACCGCTTTCAACAGGTAATCCTTAAAGTTATGTAGAAGGACTGGTATCTTCCTTTTCCTTGTACATGTACTCTGTTCTACATGCAATGATATATTACACATCATCATGCAACAAATCAATCTTTCAACATTTGAAATAGCAATACTGCTGTAGGGTAGTCTGAATGTATAGCTGTGTTATGGCAAACAAAACCACACATTATTATCACAAAACTAATCTTGCAGAGTGTTCCCACTAGAAATCTACCATGGACACTAGATTCAGTCCTGGTTTGGTTTACAGAAATGACATAATGGGGGAACACATCTAGAAGATTACAGAAAAAGGATGTTGAATGGGAATTTCCTAAATTTGTATTAAGGAAAGTATCAAAAAATCTATTACCATGTACACTGTTCACCATCAAAATACATCATGAGCCTCTTCTTCTCCTTATTTTCCAACCCTCCTAAAACACTTCCCCTACCACTGAACACAGATGTTTCCTATTTTCTTGTCCTATCTCGTTCCACTCGCTCCAGGGATCCTGCTTGGCACAGTCAGTGTGTGCTAATGCATGACAGGCCTAACATGCAATGATGCTAAAGTAGCTATTTTACTCACATGATGGAGAAGTCCAAGGATAACATTCCAGACCTGGTACAAGTCAGTTTCTTTTGTCTCACTTCTTCTGATGGCACTTGTTTCTGATTTACAGTTTGAAATATTTTACTTCCAAACCATAGCAACATTAGCATTTTTCAATGCTTAGATTTAAATATCCTTATCCTTGGGAGACTAAATCAAAATGCATTTGGTTGAAATTGGATTTTTCCCTTTTAGTCCTTTCTGCCTTGGCCATTATAGGGGGTTTTGTGATCAATGATTCATGAATTCTCTTGGTGTTAGGAGTGGTAATCATATCCTTATTTATACCTCTTTCTTTCCAGAAGCTATTACATCATAGATTTTTAAAAAGCACATTTGAGATGGTATTAGCAAAACAATTGCTATTACAATTTCAGCTCTCCAGTCTGCTCTACTCTGAACCCATCTCTGTGCTGGCTAAAACTCTGCTTTATGATTGTCTAGGTATCTCCAGTAGAACATTTAAAATTAAACTCCTCACTGCCCATTTTCTCAACTGCTGGCTGCCACAGAGGCCACAGGCTGACCAGCAACCTTGACTCCAGAGAAGGACATCAGTGTGTTTTAAATACTTTATGCACGAGAAATGACATTGCAATGTGTATTTTTATCTATCTGTTTGTGAATTCTGCAGAGTGTCTCAGGAACTGGCTTGGCTTTCATTGTTTTCACTCAAGCTATCATCCTCATGCCGGGCTCCCAAGCCTGGGCCATCCTGTTTTTCATAATGCTGTTCAGCTTGGGCCTTTCTTCGATGTTTGGAAACATTGAGGGTGTCTTCACTCCTCTTCTAGAGCTTCAAATTATACCTAAATCCGCACCTAAAGAGCTATTATCTGGTAAGGGATAATTTGCTTTGTTCAAAGAAGGTGGCTTCCTTACAGATGCACAAACTACTAACTGACTAATTAATATCACAGAGGAATTAATAATTTGTAGCATTACTTTAGATTAATCTCACAATGTAAGTAAGGGCAGTGGATTGTGTCTGCAGAAGATAAGCAGAGAGATGAGGTAGCAGTTATGGCAGAAGCTGTCAGGTGACAATATTATATGACCTTTGCCAGTTCTTTTCTTAGTTTGCAAGTTAAGCTGTTCCAGTCTGAGAAAGCTTGTTAAATTGCTATTCCTGGAGTCAAGTTCACTCTGAGCTGTTGCAGTCACCAGGAAGAGCCTTGTCTTCCCTTAAGCCTTTGGCACTGATACAGATCACTTTAAGGCACCCAGTGACATCAGCTGGTCTGCCAGAACCACCTGCACTTGAACTCACCACTGTAAGAGAGGTCATTCACCCAGGTTTATGCTGCTACAGATCGCTTCACTGTGAATTTACTGTGAACGTGCCAGAGTAGAAA
Organism: Phylloscopus collybita; assembly: GCA_027886175.1. Taxonomy (NCBI): domain Eukaryota; kingdom Metazoa; phylum Chordata; class Aves; order Passeriformes; family Phylloscopidae; genus Phylloscopus; species Phylloscopus collybita. The sequence goes on along the minus strand of JAJNNQ010000075.1, from coordinate 64,542,215 downwards.
ATTACCGCTTGAAAAATGAAGCATGAAGATACCATCCTGTTGTGGTACCAAATCTTTTCAACCAGAGACAGTTACTGAACAAAACCTGCTCCTTAAGAACCAGACTAGATGAGAGTCTGAGAGCTCCTACTGTGAGACTGGTCCAGAAAAATCTATGGCAGTTGCAAGTAATGGATTAATATTTCTGCAATGTGCCCTTTAAAATTCTTATGGGAAATATTAGTGTCATGCCTTTTGTAGAGTCTTCCTGTGGTATCTAAATTGTATCCCTAATTTGACAATTTTTCATGTAGAAACACATTTATTCCCAACTTGGTGAGTTAACAGTGTTATTTTTTAATTGATTTTCCAATTGTGAACTTTAAAAAAAAAACAAAAAAAACCACAAAAACCCCACAAAAAACCAACAAAAACAACAACAACAAAACCCACGAAAACAAACAAACAAAAAACACACACACACAAAAAAAAAAAAAAAAAAAGTCTGGAGCAAACATTTTACAGAAGTGAACCAAAGGCCATCTCAGAGTTAGAAGCAATTAGCAATGCATTAGAAAGACACACAAACTGATCTGCAGCCCAGGTCTGTGTCCAGCAATACCCAAATCTAAATCCTGGCCAAGGGGGAAGTGGCTGTGCAGAAGTGTGCTGAAAACCCAAATGCTGGAATACAAGGGACACACACATTTGTAGCTCTAGACTCTTTGAGGAAATGGGTGAAGAAATCCAGGGAGTCCTTACACTTCCAAGACACCACCTGCCTGCAGTTTAAGCCTATGGCTCCGTGGAAATGAAGCACCTGAAACTCACTACAGCAGTTGAAAATGAACACTGGGTCACAGCTCAGCCCAGGCTGTCTGATGGACAAACAACAGAAGGATGCTCTGAGTCACACAAATGCATTCCTCCAGTGGTGCTCCTGGCCAACACACAGGGGAAAACTGAGTTTGGGAAGTGGTATTAGCTCCCCTAAGGAGAAAACAGCTTGTTGTAACTCCACAGAGGGAGAGAGAATAAAAATTACTAGCACAAGAACAAAGCAATTTAGACCAAAAATAAACCTACAAGTTCAGTACTCCAGTAACAAAGATATCTTTTTTTCTCCAGGTGTAATATGTCTAATTAGCTTCATCATTGCTCTGTCTTTTACACTGGGTTCAGGGAGTTACTGGATTGACATTTTTGACAGATATGCAGGCTCATTGCCTCTTCTAGTCATCGCTTTCTTTGAAGTGATTGGAGTTGTGTACATCTATAAAATAAAAAGGTACGTTGGAAAGAGATGGAACCTTTTCCTTGTAAGACATTAATGCAGCTCAGGTTGCACTAACTTTGGCCCTGACCTACTTTCATTCAGTGCTGGTTAACTGAGACTTCCTTCTACCATGTTATGTTTGTTCCCTTGGCAATTTTGTCTTTTCATTTTACATATCTGAATAGTTTGCAGAACTTCTGTGATCTTGTCATCATTTATTTATGCTTAGAAACCTTACACTAGGTGCTCAGGCAATGTAAATTGGTCATTCATCTCTGGTACGGATCAATAAAGACCTACTTGAATGATATTGTTATTTACTTAACCAAGTAGTAAGTTATTGAAGAATGGTGTGGAATAGAGAAGACTTACAGTGCTGTGCTCTGTTTCAAACTTACAGGAAACTATAAAAAAGTGTTACCACTCTAAATCTGACATCATCATAAACATGCCTTCTTTTACAAGGTTCAGTAAAGATGTGGAATGGATGACTGGACGAAAACTCAATCTCTACTGGCAGATCGCATGGAGGTTTATTAGCCCTCTGCTCCTGCTAAGTGTCTTCATGGCCTTTGTTACTCTGCAGATGCAGAAGCCACCAAGCTACACAGCCTGGAACCCTAAATATGTACGTTCTAAATATTTTCAGAACTTCTAATAAAAGGAAAAATTATCTATTTTCTTCCCTTACCAGATCCTTTAAGATCTACTGCTTACCCACTGAATACAGCCTGAAGTGACGTAGTGCTCAGAATGAGAAGGCTCCAGTGTGCAAAGAGCTCACACACGTGTCTCATCCTGAGGTGTTCAGCTTATTCGGTGCTCTGTATTTCTTATGGATATGTGTAATGCTCAGAAGTGCTGAAGTGAAACATGTCACAGACATTCCATACCCACAGGGGGTTCAGAGGAAGAACAAATGCCTGAGCAGAGCTCTAGAGCTGCATTAACAGACATCAGGGATGAAAGCATTTCTCAGTGAGAACTACCAGTATTCACTGGGACCCCGGTGAACATATGAATGTGTACTTTTGACAGGCAGACAAGGAGGCAGTGGTCTGAGAACAGTGTTGGTAAATTCAGCAACAAAGACATGTCCATGCTGAGAACATTTAACCTGGATGTCACCGTCCAACATCAATTGCAGGTTCTTTGACCCCTCTCAAATACACCCTGTTGTAGGGGTTTGAAGATCAATTCTGTTCTTAAACTATATGAGGATGACACAGCAGCAGTATCTTATCATCCCAAATAAAACTCATAGCCACAGACTTGCAGAAATTGCTTTATCATCATTCCTTTAAAATCTCTGATATACATCCTCCCTATTTGACAAAGACCAGTAATTGCTGAAACCAGGTAAGCTTTCTTGAGTACAAGAATGAACATAGTTTAACCAAGAGAGGGTGAAGGTTTGACAACACTTTGGGCAATGCCCATATTCCTAGGAATGTGTCACAATTCCAACTATATGTCTTTGAAACTGTAAAACATTTACAGCTGTCTCTAGACCCACAAGAAGGGTTTGCAGAGGACACAGCCACTGAACGCTACTGCACACAGAGTAAAACTTTCCCTATCCTTACTAAAACAGTGTAAGAAAATAAAAATAGAAATCATAGCAAAATCTAAGTGTACCTACAAATGATATCTTTTGCTTGCTTTTTTATCTCCACAGGAAGGCTTCCCCATGAAAGAGGAGAAAGTTTATCCACCTTGGGTACAGGCCATTTGTGTGCTGTTGGCTGCCCTTCCTTGCGTGTGCGTACCTCTGGTAGCACTCTTCCACCTGGTCAAACAAAAGCGCAGGAGCAAGGACCCAAGCTTTGTACCACCAGAAGTCTTCTCCTGTCAGGGGGTTAACAGCAACTTTTCTCATCCAAAAGAATAAATATCCATTGTACCTGTCTGTAAACAAAAATAAGACAGCCTTTGTTAGACATTGTTAGCTGTCACTTGGTATCATCCAACCAACCTGGTATACATTGTTCATAGGCTGACAGCACTCACTACACTCTGTAAACAATGCTGTTGTGTTTCCTTCCATTTCAACCAATTGAATGTATGTATCTCTCCAGCCAGAATTTGAACTCGGAAAGCCTGTTAAGTATAGCTGCTGGCTTCTGTCTTTCTTCCCTTTAAAAAAACCTGGTCTGTTCCTAAGGATCAGCAACACAAATGGAACACAAGCACCTACAGTTTCATTTACTGTCCTGCCCCTCTGCTCCAGGAGATGCAGAATGGGAATTCTCTAAGAATAAGGACTGCTCTTTTCCACTACACTCTAATTTTTGAAAATCCCTATACACTCTTAAACAGCAGTCACTTTGTGATTATTTCATATTCTCAAGCATTGCAAGGAGCAAAGATAAAACATCATCAGATAAAAGAAAGTATGTTAAGTAAATTTAAGCAATTAATTCTGCACAAATCTCTTACCTTAGCAGATTCCAGAATTCATTGTAGTGGAAAAAACTGTAAAAAAAAAGTTCCCATTTCTCCCCTTTATTTCTCATACTGAACACAACAGCTGAATAGCATAATAAAAATGCAGAGGTATAGCAGCCTTTCAGTGAGCTGCAACCTTACAGGACATGACAATGGAATTAATCTTTACTGGAAAACAGGACTTCCTGTACTTGGCTGCAGATCCTGGCCACTCTTTAGTGCTGGGAGATGAGGATTCCTCTTGTCAAGATACTTGAGGAACCAGCAGCCTCTGAAAAAATACGGGGAAAGTATGTGAGGATAAAGCATGACAATGCCTTCAGGCTGAGTGAGTCAAGGAAGAGAAAGGATTAGGGTTATAAAGCTGTAAATACATAAATAAGAATTTTTAACTAACTAAAGCATACATTTTATATTCACGTTTCTGACTGCAGATAGTTATATGTTCATGAAAATCCTATAGGCAACTATATGCAGCAGGTTGAAGTAGTCAGAGTTCTGTTCTTAAACAAAAACACATGCAACTAGTACAGACAGAAGCTGAGAAAATAATTAAACTAGATCTAAAAGACTTTCAAGTCTTTAAATCCATCTTGAGTCACTGTCATGGTATCAGACTTGACTTTTGAGCTGTCCTCTCCATTCACCAGAAGGGAGACTTTATGGTTCACCGGGCATGCAGTTCAGCCCAGGACAGGACTTTGGTGGAGGACAATTTTCAGCTCTAGTAACTACAAATGATGGCAGGGAAACACAAGTTGAAGTTACTGTTTAGCTCAAGTAGGCATGCAGAAAAATGTGTTGAGCAACTCTTGCGTGAACACTGCTTTTCTGTTGTCAGTGCACTTCTGATGTTACCTCTACCAAAATTCCTATGCCAAAACTGTAGCCTTATTCCAATAAAGTTAGTGCTAGAAGTTCCCCTTCTTGCTCATGAAGAACAAGATGATATCTATAGGTATATTTTTCTCCTGAATAGCTCGACTGTGTTACTTGAGGGAGCACATGTATGCAAACACATTCCACCCAATCTTTTCCCCATCTTCTATCTCCATAGGCCATCAAATCTTCTTTGCTCTAAAACACTGCTGTGAACTCATAATGTTTTGATGGACAAGACTTTCCTGGAATTGTCTAGGCTGCAAGAACCACCTGGGTTCTTTGGGGGTAAACCAATAAAAGACACAAACACAGGCATGGTGATGTTCAGCATTAACCAGAATTCACAGCCCTAAAACAAGATCAAATGCCTATTAAAGGAAAAAGCCTCAGAAGCAGCACTATAAATAGCACTATAAATAAGGACACATCCAAATTATCGTAATACAATAAACAGAAAACAGATGCAGAAACAAAAGCACAGTCCTTCTGGAACACAGGCAGTTACTTACATTGTGAAATTTGATACCTACCTCAACCTGAGATTCCCAGTCCATATTTCCTTCGCAAAATGAAACATTGGGGAGAGAAGAATGTGTTTGATGGATGCATTCAAGACACTGTGATTTCCCCTAGAGGGGCTTCTGTCAAATTCCTTCCTTATAGCTGTGTACACATGCTAAAAACAGTGTTCAGCCCTATTTCTCCCCCTCTCCATTTAAACCCTCCAGCAAACTCAACTTGCTGAGTGGTTTGCAAGACTTGCAATGCAGGTTGCACAGGGAGTTGTGTTCATTGGTTTAGGTCTCAATCTCTCTACTTACCTTCTCTTAAATACTGAGACCTTAACCTTCACTGCAATTCTCAAATCTTTTGAAATTTTCTCAGCTGTACAATGATTGTTGAAAATCCACATTACAGATTCAAAATGCTCCTACAGTAGTTCATCTAATATTTCCAGATTCAAGTTATTCACTCAACCCAAATGCTTCCTGTCAGCAGTTGCTGTTTAACACACTGCCTTGCTACCAATTAAGTAGAATATATTTTACCACCATAATGGATGACACTATTTCTTTTAGAACAGTTCTGTGCTGGAATAGCTTTATGGAATATTTCTACCTTTCCCAACATTATAAACATCTATTTTTAGAGCAAAACCTGTATGCCCCTACCATGGTCAATCTATTCCTTACATACTCACAGTATTTTCTTTCCAATTATCATGAGCCACAGCAGCAACTTCAAGTTTCCAGTATAGACTGCCAGCTCTTCTTCAAATCTCCAAATTCTCCACTTGCTAAAACACATACCAGCTTTACTTTTACTTTTCAGCTTTACTTTCACTTGCCTTTTTGAGGGAAGACTATTTTAAATGAAATAATCTTCTCTTGTGATTTCTACACTGTATTTGTATCTGTTTACAAACAGCTACTATTTAAAAGCGATGACTCAGCCAGTAGTTGCTGGGAAAGGCAAACAGCTTGGAGAATTGCAAGCATTGCCCTGTATTCATTTTTATAAAATTACATCTTCAGCTAAGACCACATCATAAGTTTATATCCTCACAGAGAAAAACAGGCTAATCCAAGCAATTGGTGAAGTTTTACATTTCACCGTTCTTCATGTTGGAGCATCTGGCTGTCTCTTCCTGCCACATGATCCCATAAAATAAAGCTTTCTGCACTGCCAGGCCTCTCTTATGCAATGTTGTCCCTCATCCAGTATCACTGCAGAACACCGAGGGGCATGGGGATGTTTAAATGTTTGAGCTGCTGGCTGGAGAGCAAGTGTCATTCTGCATCTCTAGTAGGAACAATTGCTCTGTGACTTGGAAAAAATGAATTTTAAGAATGCCACTTCTCAGACAGAAAAAACCCAAACCTGTATGACTGACTGTACATTTTGAACTGAGTTATAACATTAATGGACAGACTGCAATACTGCAAATCAACCACTGGTCCCTGTGTGGTGGGGATTTGCCAGGGATGAGGCAACCAAGACTTCTCTAGGCAACCTCTTCCAGAATCTTAACACCCTCACAGTAAAGAATTTCTTCCTTATATTGAATGTAAACCAGCTCCCAGTTTAAAGTCATTCTCCCTATTTCTATGACTATATGTCATTGTAAAAAACTTGTTTTTACAGAGCCAAAGATACACAAATAGAAAAGCAATATACTTGGTATATTATCTAACCAAGAACTTCTGTTTTGTAGGTATAAATGCACCAGCATTATTCTGTACAACACTGTATTAAAAATATCACAAAGTATTCAGAATAAACAAAACATAGAACAAACATAATCAGCTTGGACAGTGAAATTTTGGCATATATTAATTGTGATCTGCAAAGCATAAAAATTCTAGCCTCTGCATCTTGCCATGAAATGCATTTGCCCTGTGCAGATAACTGCTTTTTGTGACATAAACCAGCATATTAAAGATTACTATAAAATAAAGGCCTTGGAAACAAATACATGTTATTGCAATTAACCAGCCAATTTATTACAAAATAGTCTGCAACGCAGACAAGTAAAAAACAGCCCTTCAAGACAACTCACTGAAACAAGAAATTAAATAATTTTGTACAGAACATAGTTTAATGATTCCTTCATCAAGATGATGGGAATCACAGAACATAACCAAGTAAATTACATCAAAACAGCCTGTAAATTTACCAATAACACCCCACAAACAAAAAACCCAAACAAGAAGGTATTAGAACAAAACTGTCTGCTCTTTTTATGTCCTTGTATGGTCTCTGAGAAACAAACACATGAAACAACTGAGTGAACTTGCTTTTGGCCCATTCTATCAAAATAAAATACAGAGAAGTCACCTAAAGACACAGCCATTACTTTCAAACCTGGGAAAATCATGAAATAAACCTCTATCAGTTAGTCCAGGATAGCTTTGAAATCTTGACAAAGAGATGGCTCTGTCACTGCCCGCAGTAGTGCCACAGTATCCTCTGGGATATTCCTGATTATCCGCCTCTTACCTACCAAAATATCAGAAACAATACATTACAACTGCAAATAGCTATTAATTCTGGCTTAGGAAAATTGCTAAGGAAGTAATTAAATCAATACTAGCTAAAACCAACTGAAAAAGTTGAAACACCTGGAATATGGGGACAACAAAAGCTGTAATAAAACATGCTAGTGTTCTTCCACACTTAAATCAGGCAAACAAATAAAAAGGTTCAAATTTGTATGTGAAAATAATAACAAAGAAAATCAAGGAGCAAATTCCTCCCACTTTCTGTTTTTGTTACTTTTTTTTTTTTTTTGTTTGGATTTGAGAACTTTATTAGATTTTAAAAAGTATAAGCCCATTTGTTCAATAACTTTACCCACCAAATAAGGCCTTCCATTAAACCATAGTTTCTTTGAAAGACTGAATGTCCCATCAATAGAAATACAGACAGTAAAAAGGACTTTTTACAGATTGGGAAGAACATGTAAAATCCTAGCAACAGTTTAAGTCCGTCACTAAACAGAGTCTGCAAAATTGTCAATGGTGCAGAAAGCCACAAGTACTCAATAAACATTTGCCCTGTATCTGGAAAGGAGACAGATGATGTATTTATATCTTATCATGATAAGAAAAGACTCTCGCTCCTTTCTCCAGTGGTAATAACAGGAGAGATGTTAAACAATAACTGTGTTTTAAACACTTATGATGACAACTCAGGACAAGCCCCTGATGTCGATATTTAATAGGTTTGGGTATAGTGGGAAGAATCTCCTCCCCAAAACCTATAAGCTTGATATTGATTCCCAGAGAAAGTAATGGAAAGACATGTGCAGGGACACAGAGAAAACCACATTATATCAATTTCTGTCAACAACATGATCTTACAGAGGTAGGTTTTATGCAGCCAATAGAAACTCCAAAAGGACAACAAAAATTGAAGCTGTTAAGTCAACACAGAAGCTTTCACCAGCTTTGTTTATCTCTGTGCTACAGATTACTGCAGCATATAGAGATACTGAGGTAACTTCACAGGATCCCACCTGAAAGTCAGTAACTTCCCTGTCATGATTACTGACATCCGCACATGCTACCTGATTTCCAGAAGACAAAACTTAAAATACCACGTTTAGAATTAGCTCTGCTATCTCTACATAATGTTTAATTCTCTAGTAACTGTCTCTACAAGATGATGTTCTGATTACAATAACAGTGCCCAGGACTAGGTCTGGTGCAGGGAAAACAAAACTAACTTGTAACTGCATACAAAACTATCAGTATCTTTGTAAATGGATTTTAGTGTGCCCAAAGGATCAGGACACTTAATATTGTGCTAAATCCAGAAGAAAATAGAAATATAAACAGGATGTACAATCAGGGACTGAAAAACAGCCATCACCCATGACCAGAGACCTTGGACATACAGAGATGATGATGCCTGTTCACACCAAGGGTATGCATGTGACTCGTCACCACGAGATGTCTTTAGAGCTCCACCAATTATTGTATCAACCCTTGCTGCACCGGGGGAACAGGGCTAGTGGAAGTACAGGTAAGATTTCAGGTGGCTATAAGCAAATAGAGAGAGAGCATTTGTATTATTTGGACCCCAGTGTCAACCAATCACAGTGAAAGTTTCCATCTTAGAAGTTTCACAGTAAAGACACAAGTCACAGCCTGCTAATTGTTCAGCAGAGATTAAGCAAAGATTTCTGAAGCCTTGATCTCTCTCTAGTGTACTCGAAGTCTCAGTATTTCCAAAAGAAACTGGATTCTGTAGATAAAAAGATGGGTTGTCTTAACACTATGGATGTGAAGAACAGATTCTGTCTCAGAGAAGGTAAGATTTATGAAAGAATAGCTGAAAATTACTCTTTTCAAGAGAACATCACCACTGACTTTCTATGGACTTTTGGACTTTTCCTGCTCCACCTCCACAATACTCAGGGAGTACAACATTAATAGGCTTTCCCAGGAATTTAGGAAGAAAGACTATTCCTTTTCTCAAAGCTAATTCTCACTTCCAGAGAAGCCAACTGACAGGTGGTCAGCTTTTCCTTCCTGGGTTAGAAACTATTCACAGAGTTAGGTGTGGACCACACACAGGTTTCAGGTCAGTACTGCAGATAGGCAAGCAGCTCTATGAGTACAGCAGAAGGAACCTAGTGACAGTTGCTACTCAAACTAGGAAAACTTCACCTCTACTTCCCAGCTAACTTTCCCTGGCATCTGTGGTGGTGTGACTTTGTGGACAGCAGAGACCACTTTTACGGCTGATGCACGCAGCCATGGAAGGTGAGATTGCTGAACAATAGAGCTGCCTGGGGCTGTGCCTCCACCCTGAAAGTATTGTCAGATCAAACAGCAAAGCATGCACAGAGAAGGATGAAGGAGCTTTGGCTTAGATTGTGGCCTGCCAGTCAAAGATCCCAAGGGCAAAACCTTCAGCATTAGAGACAAAAACTCAAATGTGCCCTATACAGATCTTAGAGAAGTGAGGCAGCTCCCAGAGAAGCCATTTGCCCTACTGGTTGTGTCTACTGCATTTTCTGCTTAGTTCCACAGTGCCTGTCCCCTCCAACCGAAGCAAGCAGCCCTGCCCTGGTTTCTCAGCAGCAGTGAGCAGACTTAGGGCCTCTGATTTTGGTGTCAGTGAGTAACTCAGAGAAGGAGTTCCTCTGGGAAAGGCTGATGGAATTCTGCTCCATTCAGAAAGTCCATAGCTCTCAAGAATGTCGCTGGCAAAATCCCAACCACCAGTTTGCATCCTGTAGAAGTGTAAGTGTTTTTTTGATACACTCACACTGCACCACCAAAAATTAGACTCAGGTGCTACTGAAAGCCTTTGATACAGGAAGGAAATGCTTCCTTCCAAAATAAGAGCTGCTTTCTTTTTGGGGCACTGGACCTCAGTGCAGCTATCAAAGACAGCTTATGATAAATTTCAAATCAAATAGGTGTCACTCTGGAATGAGACCCACGAATTTCTTGGTCTTGTATAACAAAACTGCCCAAGCAATGACTCACAGTGCAAATCACAGAGTCAGCGTTGAGAGTCTGGCCATCACCACAGCTAAATTCATCAACAGTACTGGTTGCTTCAGGAAAACCTCTTGCTGTCCATTTTTAAATCTTAAAATTCAAAATTCCATTATTTTGGGGCCAGCCTGCAGGCAGACTGCCCAACTGTTTAAGGAAAGAGCTCCCCAGGTGCCAGGGACACAGCTTTTTTCACCAAATGGAAGTGTCAGAGATATGCCAACGCTACAACTCTACAAGAACGCAGTGGAGCCAGAGATTCTGTTTCTAAGTGACCCTGGTGACACTTTTTAAGGTAATAGTTTAAATTGTGGGAGGAGTTTATTTAGTTTCCAGGTAATCTGCATTTTTTAAAATAGAAGCTTAAGCATTTGTATTTCATTTGCTGTATTTTGTTTCATTATGCTGAGAGTACTTACTTGATTAACACAGTCTTATTAAGCCTTCTGAACTGTACAAGCTTACTGAGTGCCAAGCATCAACTGCCTTGTGAGAATAAGGCTCTAGAAAATGCAGTGCTGAAAAACATGTTAATCTGCCTACTTACACTTAGTAAATTTGAATAAAATCAGATCATTAATGTACATCTGAGAACAACATTTTAGGATTAGAAAACTTTAAAAATCCCTTAGTTTCTAATTTTTATTACAATTAATCACAGACAGCAGTGTAAAAATAGCTGAATACTTACAGACTTTTAAGGATGTAAGCAGACATTTGTAAACAGCTTCATGATTTGACAGTTTGACAGTGAAGGCATGGTAGCAGAGCCATTCTGCTATCTGAATAGGGAATATGCCAGATACACCTTTGTTATCTTCAGCAATCCCTAGAGACAGAAAAGGAAAATAATGTAACTGAAAATTATGAGCATTAAGCAGTATGTCTGTCTTTCTATAAAATCACCCCAGGATTTTTTACTAGAAACCTGTGTAGTCAATGAAGTCTTGTACATCACCAGAAAACAAAAAACTAGTGCCCGAAACACAATCTTCAGAAAACTGAGTTTAAGAAGAAAAATGCACTGTGATTCTTACGCACTTCACAATATTCATTCCTGATCTTTATCCCAAAATTACACCACCAGACTGCACATTCGAGATGTTTGATTTGCCTAAAAAAAAACCCCAAACAAATCCAATCCCACTACTTGATTGTTTTTAACATCCTATACCTGTATTTATTGTTTTCAGGATAGCATAGCAGCATGATGCAGTCTGAGAGATAATCCTTAGGAAGAAATCGGGATTTTTTCTAACTTGCTGGTTGAATGGAAATTGGAGAACACAGGCATGGAACCTGCTCACAAAAACAGCCTATTTAATCAAAAGTCATTTGCAATGTCAAGTGAAACTACATAGCGTAGGCACTATACAACATTTAAAAGCACACAACAATCTTCAACTGTATCAACACTGTTACTGCATGATACCTCTCCCATATACACACATTCCTGGAATGTCAGACATATATGACATTTGTTTCTAAATTTTATGCTGAAAGATGCCTTGGTGCCAGACTTCTCCTCTGAGGACAGTGTAACTGTGTTATGTGCAGGGAAAATTAAACTACCCATCATCATGAATTCCATATCACAGACCATGCCACCAGAGAACACCCACATAAGAGAGTGTGAGAGGAAGAAAAAATAAAGCAAAACTCCACAATAAATTCTGTTCGGGTATGCAGGAAAATAGACTTCCAAATGACTCCACATACCAGGATACTCACTCCTTTGCCTATTTGGAAGCCAATTCTATAGAAGTTATTTGTATCGTATGCTTCCATACACCTGCTTGAAAATATTTTAAAACTGCTGACTTTTTTTTACCTTCAGGCATCATAATCCTGCTCATGCTGAATACAGCCGATTACAATGCTGATTTTTAATTAATCAACAGTGTATATGCTTGTTTATTAAATTAACCCAGCACACTGCAATCACTTAAAAAAACCGTGACATTTTCAATACTTAAAGGAAAGCGCCGAGTATCATGCTGCATTACAGGTCTTTGACTGAATTAACCTGACATGTAGTTATCATGGTGGACAGTCTTTTAAGTTAAAAAACATATAAAGATGGCTGTTAGAATGTTACCATGAAACCAAACAGAAGTAACTAAGTGATCATATCTATCAGAGAAAATCTTAAATCACCCACAACACAAAAGTTTAAGACCTGGACGCATCAGTGCTGTACCAGACAAACTCGATTACACTTCTTGGACAAAGAATTCAGCTTGAATGTGGACCAAGATGAATTTAAGAACAAAACCAAAATGTCCCTTTGTAACAAGTGTGAGCATAGCAAAAGAGCAACATCTGATTTCTGTGAAGAGTGAAGAACTTCTTGTACATTTTCTGTGTCAAAACAATAAAAACCCAATTACTTGCTGCTGCCAGTCATTCAAAGTTTTCAATGTACATAATTTAGTATTTTCTTTCAACTTGCTTATCAGTTTCGATTTCTTTCCCTTATCTTTGTTTAAAACATTCACTTCCTCTGCTGATCAAGCCCAGCTCACAAATGCTAAGATATTACCAGCTAAGGAGCAATTAAAATGTATCAGCAATAAGAAACTACAATTAACTTGGTAGAATGAAACCTCACTTTACCTGAAGTTATACTGGTCAAAGTTCTATACAATTTTAACAAAGTTCTAAATATAAACTGGCTATTATTTAACTGATCTAAATATAAAATGGTTAATAAGGCTTCTTATCATATTCCTGAGGCAAAACAGACTGGCTATCTTGAGGTCAGCTGTCAAAACCAAGACACTGAAAATCCATTTGGTGAAGTTTCACTTAAACACACACATCATATATATTCCTGTATCCTAAACCCAACAGTATTGCTTACGAACAGTGTTGAAACAAGAATAACTTGACCTACTACTGAGATTTACTACTGCACACAACGTACATACATATACACACTGCACACTTACATGGCACACTTCTTTCTAATTCATAGCTCCTCCATGTGTCAAGAAAGAATAATGAAATATTGACACTTACTTCAGAAGAGAGTGACCTACCTGTAAGCCTGAAGAAAAAATATCTTGTACATATTAATGAGAACTGTTCTAAGGCTGTTGATCTAGAACAGAATAGAAACAGAGCTGTAAGTATATTTTAGTGTCATAATAGGATTTGTTGAAGATCTAGACAAAAAAAATTTTATGCTAAACTTAAAAAATTTCTTTTATGCAACTAAGTCAACAATGTTGTGAAGGGTCACTTTGGAACCCTACATTTTATTTGATGTCCACGCTTTCAGATTATGTTAATTTCCCCCCAAAATAAACTTTTATGTTAGATTCAAAACAGTTTTAATGCTCCTCATCACTAATCACAATATTGCCAAACATCCATTTTCATAGTCCCACCTGTAAATCAAGAAATAAACTATGACATTTCAGTTTGAGGACTGCACTTAGTTTGTACTTCATGTTTTTCCCAGCTGTTATACTTGAATTGAAGGAAAGACTTGATCTGATAGAAGTACAGGTGTAACTAGAAACAAAAAGTAAAAAAGTAGTTAAACTCCATGAGCTAATAGACTAAATTAAATTCTGTAAAGTAAGTCTCATTTAACTTCCCATATTACAGAGATTTCCTGCTAACCAGTGAGCCAGTAGCTAAAAGATGACCATAATTAAACTCAATGCTGAAAGAGACTAGGCCCTGTGGCATTAAGGGTATTAGCTAAGGGCTGACTTCAATACCTCAGGGTTGAAAAATTCACCCTGCTAAAAAAAGCCAAATCAATAACCTTAAAAACAAGCTAAGTGTATTTCTTTAACACATTGTCTGGCCAGAACATTATTAATTACTCCAGTGACAATCATTTTATCTGTATCCATGATCCATGCAATGCAGGAGCTTAGGCTTGAAACCACCTTAGTTACTGCAACAACCCCGATGTTCCAGCTACTTAAGTCAAGCTTATCAAAGGCAAAGCCTTGGAACAAACACTGTGGTGGGCTTGGCAGTGCTGGGTTAATGGTTGGACTTGATCTTAAAGGTCCTTTCCAACAGAGACAATTCTATGAGTTTATGATTCTGATTAGTGTCGCCCAGACCAGTAGCATCAATATCCTTTTCAACATAAACTGTTTCTTTCAAGAACTCAGATAGTGAATAAATTTCTTTGGCTGTCAATTTTAGTCCTTTGATATGGGAAACCACATCATAAATTCCTTTCCTAAAATGACCAAACTTTTCAGTTTAGGAAGATTACTGAGGAACTTTACCACCCTATAGGTAGAAAACCTCCTCCTAATTTTCCACTTAAATACTTAAGGGCTGCTTATACTAAAAATGGTCAATAATGAAGCAGTACTATCCTTGAGTTCAAACAGTTCTTTCTTTTTGATCTTTCGCAAATGTCTAATGCTATCTCTAGTAGTCCATGTAAAGGGTCTACAGAACTTTTCAGTAGGATACATTATCCTGTCCTGAGTTCTATGCCACTTCAGTCTGTTTTGTGTAAATGGTCAAGGTTGCTAGTTTAAAGAGAAGTTCTCCTCCCCACACATTTTTTCCCCATCTCAAGTGTACCGGGGGAACACCTCTGATGCTAAAAGGATTGCTACTCCCTCTAGTCTATACCGAATTAATCCCAATCTGTTTTGCAATTAATTCAACTACACCATTCCCAACACACCCTTGTGTTTCTCCCACTGTGCACAAGATACTGCAAAGCTGACACTGGAGTGTGCAACTATTTACCTGGAGTAATCGCAGTAAACCTCGAGTGTTTTTATATCTAACAACAAACCACACCAGGGCATCAAACGACCATCTGGCAGCTGCTTAAACTTGGAACATCCTGGAATATCATCAACAGGAAAATTCACCACTGTCTTATTTGGGTTTATTAAAAGGCCGTACTCAGGAATACCCGTTGTTAGAGTCCTAAAACAGATACAAACAGTTAGGCTAAGCCCCCCCAGCAAAGCAGACAAAAACTGGCACCATGCTGCAAGACACAAGATCTCGAACAAAAGGGCAGAATCAAAGAATGCAGGGAACCACAGCCAACTCTTCAGATTAAGGAACACAGCTAGAAATAAAGAAAGTAAAGACATCAGAGGTAAATAAATACATTAAATAAATAAACTTGAGGATAATGGAGAAAAAATTTCACAGATTAATGCAAATTAAGCATATCAGCCATGCAACACTTGAGACAAGCTGTATGAACCATACTCACAGAAACCTCTGAAATAAAAATCACTGGAAGAAGACAGATGACAAGTTATTGTTTTTGGAAGTTAACAAAATCAAGGAGAATCCATATAACACAAATCTCACTTATCTTATGAAAAGTTTTGAACTTTGAGGGGAACATTTTCACTGCCAGAATGCCTGCTGATTACTTGCTACACACTGGATCAGCAGTGTAATGGACAAGGAGCAATTTGTCTCACTTGGCAATGCACTTATGTGCAGACTTCATCCTTTTAAAGAGAGGAGAGGTAGGCTCTTCTTCTTGCAGAGTCATAGTTGTAACGCTGTCTCCTCAAAATTAACTGATTGAATCCCTCAGTTCTAATACTACATTAGGAAAAACTGGTACTACTCCATTTGAGGTAGAGAGCTCATAGGATCTGATCTGTAAACAGTTCTGGAAATGTCTCACAGAAAAGGCTACTTCTCTACAGAAATCAACACAGCTGGTACAGAAGTTGACATAGAACAAAGATGCAGACAACTTCAAAGGGCAAGAAGGACAATAACTGCACTGCTACTCAAGTGACATAGTGCTGAAAAGCTGTTGTAAGAGATTAATAGCTTGAGGCCCTCACTGTTAGTTTGATTTATCATTTCCAGAACTCTAAGTCCACAGATGCCTAAAAATTTCTTTCTGTTCTGATAAGGAAATGAGGACAAATGAAGTCTTCATAATATACTATCCAGTATTCCATACAATTTATACTTCAAACTGTAATTAATTGATTGCTCCATCACCTTTCCGGCTCCCCACAGAGCTGCATCATTCTGACTCCTGAAAAGCATAATGCAGCTGACTACATTGCAGATGCTAAGCTTTTCTTCAAGACCTGTCATTTGGATCCTTTAAATTGATTTTGTTTATCAGCAGACCTCCCCTAGGACAGACTGCACACTTCTCTTGACAGTAACCAGGAGCTTCTGGGATTCAATTTTTAAAGAAAAAGGCAGCTCTGAAGCATAATAAAGAACTGCTGTTTTAAAACTTCTGTGTGAACTGCATACTACCATGCTATTGGTATCTTCAGATACTCATCATGGAATGTTAATGACATGCTAATGTTAAAATTGTTAGCAATATTGGATCAGACCAAAGCTGCATTCTTTCTCAGGGAACAGAAAGCAGTAGCATGAGTGCCCAATAAAAATATTTTAAGAATGTAAATAAGACATCTTAAAAATCTGAGGGAAAATGGTTGGTTAGGCTGCAATACTAATTTTTGCCTGAAGCTCCACCAAGGTTAGTAGGTAGGTCCGTAATTCAAACTTAAGCAGGAATTGCCCACCATGCAACAGAATGTTAACTGGCTGTCAAGAAGGCAGTTTTAGGATTCTTCCCAAGCACAGGCTATTACCAAGGACTCCAAAATAGCCCTTGACTGTTAATTCATAAAACAAATATACTTATGTGCATAAAGACAAAAAAGAATTACATCGAAGGTAATAATGCTTACTACTTTTAAGACTATGTCTCTAATAGCATACCTTAGGAAAGTTCTTGCCTTCATTAAATGTGGTGTAAGCAGCAAAAAATCATCAATGAGACGTATTAGGACTCTGTAATCAAGAAGAAACCAATGTTAGATTTTTCAATAAGTAATTCTTTCAGTTTTTTCATAAACTTCAGAGCAACAATGTGCCTGTCTATTTTAATTCACAAGATGGTAGGGTCGATACGAACTCCAAATTGAGACTCATGAAGAAATTCTCAGTTTTGCTTCTTTCCTAAACATAAATGAAAAAATTTAAATAAAATAAAAAAGCAATGAGACTAGTAGATGAAACATGAAGGAATTGACAACCCACAAACTATTCCACAGTGGCTTCCTTGGATACATGGATCTACACTTTTCCAAGGGATGATCTGCAGCATCTTTCTCTACAAGACAAGGAAAAGAGGTGCTAGACCAGGTACACAAGTAGATTCTTGATCGACTCCAACTCTTTGTTTACCCCATAAATAACTAGGTTATGAAGCTACAGCTTGAATGTAAAACAGAATACCATCTACCACTGCAAAGGCTGAAATTTTCCTACAGAATTCAGACCCCAAGCATGCCCATATTTTTCTGGTAAATCCTGCTTAGCAGATCACAGAGAAGTAGCTCTGAACATGATGATGTACAGCCTCATCTTCAAGAGTACTGCCACCACTACGATCAGATCAGCTGCACCCTGGCCTAGACAAGTCAATAACCACTTCACTCTTCTGACTTAAAGGACCAATTAAATTGTCAAGATCATTCAACAGACACCTAAGCAAAATTCTAAAATCTGCTCGACATAAAGACAGCTGCTGTATTAAAGAGTGGATTCTTCTGAATCATTTTCATAATTTCATAACTTTGTAAGCAACACCCTTTGAAAGCAATAGACAGCTTTTCAGACTCACATCAGAGCACCCTCAAGCCTGTAAGAACTACTACTTTTGTAGGGAAATGTTTAAAATTCTGACACCCAGCAAAGCCTCCCAAGAAGACACACCAGCCAGATGCACTTATCTGGAGTATTCCCACAGTTAGTTTTCAATTTTTGGGGAAGAATTCACAGCAATGAAGGGAGATGTCTGAAGACAAACAAGTTTCAGGGTCCAGCTCATGACTCAATATCCTAAATCCAGGATTCAGGTGGGGATCTGTTCATACAGAGGTAAAAGGAACCTCAAAATTTTTACAGCTAATAAAGGTGTAAAGCTTTTATTGGGCTACCCTTTCTGTCAGCTTCCTAAGGAGCAAGCACATGCAGGGCATGAAGACTGAGAAGATTTACCAAAAATCACACAGGGCTTCAAACAAGAACCAACATACTCCATAAAAAAAATCTGCTACAATGCTCTGACCTTGATAAAGTGTTAAGATTACCAAGAGTGGATTGGAAAGACCTCAGGCAGAAGCCTGGAGAATCAGAAAGTCTAACAAACATCTCATCTTGTCTGAGGTGAAAAGACCACAGATGATATGGCAATGAGTGAGGTATTGCCATAAATTTCTCAGAAGTGTAAGAGCAACTTATAGTACAAGAGCAAGGCTCCTTACAGCACCCTTAAATATGGTGCTCTAAGAATAAATCTCCTACCAAAGATAGAGGAAAGCTTCTTTGCATATTGCTCTCAATCTTGTTATAGGGAAAATCTCCCCAAAAAACAACCACAATTTCACTGCAGCTGCAGAGATGTTTGTGTGCACCACTCCTAATGAAGTTGGAAATCCCTGAAATTCAAAACTAAACGTCAGAGAAAATGACTAACACATATTATGAATTACTGTAACAGAACAGAACAAAGCATCCCTACCCATCCTGTTGTATTCCAGAGAGCAATTTGTTTTCCATATCACCATAGAATAAGCTGCACAGTAGATTTGACAAAATGGAGCCCTGTGGAATTCCACAGCACTGTAAGTAGTACCTACCAAAGAATAAAAAAACCCAAAAAAATTAAAACATGCAACAAGATCACAATAGCTGTTAAATATTTTTTCCAAGTAGAACATAAGAAATGTGCTGTATTTTTGCCAGTTAGCCTTATTTAATTTTTTTTGTTTTCTTCTAAGAATGTACATAGAGATCTAGAAATTTTAACTTTAACAGTGAAAAAAACCCCCATTAATACACACACTCCTTTTCTATTAACAAACTACAGGACACAACTGCCATTAAATGAAAGAAATTGTATAACTCATCTCAAACCACAAGGCCTCCTTCTGCTGCAGACATATCCTTCATTGAAATTTTTAAATTCTTTATGTTACATCTTACTGTGACAGCTTCAAGATGCGTGTTCTTATACGCCAAACAAAGTGCACTGGGAGAATTTTCTATGCTGGCATCAACCAAATGGGTATGGCTCACAAAACCCAGGGAATTATTTTCACAACACTTCTTTGAAGCAGTGAGACACTATTTCACCACTATTACATGAATGACTCGGTGAAGCTGAAGAGAATAAATTCAGATCACATAATACTTTTGAGCACTGACCCTATCTGTATTTTCAGCCATCTGAAAATACTCCTTGCAATCATTTTATTTTCTTACATACCTTTGTTAAATGTATCAAATGGAATTAAAAGATTTCTTAGAGGTCCCCAGCTCAACAATCACCATTTTTCTCAAAACATCAAGTTAATGTTGATTAACTGTGATTTTTTATGAGAAAAAGAGTCTACTTATTTACTGAACAAGCAACTTAAAAGCAGTAAGTTCATTTCAGGATAGTATTTTTTCAGTCAAGTTATGAATTTGAAAGTGTGAAGCTGGTTTTGTCAGGGTGTGTTTTCTCTGAAACCATTAAAATTCCATGAAACATACTCATGTTGCTTAGTCATTATTCAAGTATGCCACAAGAGCATTCTTATGATCCTGCCAAAGGGAGTGTAAGCATCAATGCTAGAAAAAAACATAAACATGCTTCCATGTGACTCCTTGAGAGCATTTCTCCTCTCCCTCAATCCTGGGAGATTCTAAAATAAGTATTCTAAAGCAAAGGTATTTTTTCCAGAGGAAGAAGCTATTCATTCTAATATAAATCACTCTGAATTTACAAATAATGATCATGTAAGCACTTCCTTTTTTAGACACGGTACACATTTGCCACCTAGAGGCAAAATATAAGTACCAAGTCATTATCTCTACCAACACAAGCAAAAAATCTGCATCACTACCTTCTGTAAAATCTGATTCTTAATCCTGGATTTGCCAAAAATTTAAATTCCTATTGCTACTGCCTTTTATTTTTATTGCAACTTGCCAAATAGCAAAACCATTGCACTACAGGGAAACGGAACAAGGCTTTTGAATAATTGCTTGGATGTTACTCCTGCTTTTGCTCACCACTACGGATCCCACCATTTTCAGGTATATTCCTTTTGTATTACACTTGCAGTTTTAAATGAAGGTTATTCCATGGAATAATACATTATGAAGGTTATTCCATATTCTATGGAACAATGATTTGTAAATAGTTAACATCATCCAGGTAGGGAAGAGAAATTTTATTCAATATAAAGTTTGACTCCAAACTCTTCATGCCTTTTTGGAGCTTAAATGGCTACACAAATTTCTCATTAATATGAAATTTAAAAAAAAGTCTTTAGAAGACAGATATCAAAAGTCCCCAGAGTCAATTACAGGTATCCTCTTAACAGAAAACAAACAAACAAACAAACCAAGCATGCTATACAAAGAAGAACTAATTTCTTTTTTACCTGTTCCTAATCTCCAGGATGCTGTTATGTATCATTTGAAGGAAAAAATTAAACAGGCTGGAACTTGTCTCATGGAAACTCAAGCTCTAGAAGTGTGATAAAACAAAACAAGATTTGAAATGAACAATACACTATAACTTTGAAGATACAGAGAAATCTTTAAAAAAGTAAACTGTAGAAACTCAAACCCCTAAGTGAGTGAAAAGACAAACCCTAAACCCAAGATCTCAACATACTTCTTGGATGTGAGCAGCAAAAAGCTGCTCACATCCAAGAAGTTAATTTTTGTTGGATGTTGGGGTTTGGTTTTTTATGTTTTGTGTTAGGAGAAATCAAATATAACATCTAAATCCATCTTTTTAAGTGCTGGCGTAATATACTGGATTATTACAATGTATAAGACCTTGCTCTTTTGGCCATTTTCTATCCTGTTGGACAATTTCTGTACGTCATGACCTTTATGATTCTTGATACACTCACTTGCCCATTCTGCTGCAAAACACACACTTCTCCAGGTATTACCAACACTTTCATGCATTGCTGTCCACCCAATATATATGGAACTTTTGTTAAAAATTGTAAGATAAAACATCTATTTACAACAATTTAAATATCCTTAAGAATAACTTAATTCAAATTAAAATAAAATTACTTACTAGTTATATAGGTTAGACAGCAGACAAATGCACTCAGCTTTTGACAAAGCCATGCAAGATCATGACTACTTGCATTGAAAAGATAATGTGATGTACCAGTGGTACAGACACCCAGCCAGGCAAGACACTTTTCTCAAAATACTTTGTTCTTTTAAGATAATGACGCACAAATTGTTTTCAAACGTAAGGTATTTTTAAATAGAACACTGCTGCTCATGCAATATGTAGCATTGTTCTCTAAATCAACTTGAAAAATATAACAAAATGTACTCATACATCAGAGATCCAGCTAGTTTCCATTTTCAACCAGGTACTCATTACACTTCCTTATTTTTGTAGGATCCTGGAACTGTACACCAGCCACACGATTCATTCTACTCCTATGTCCACAGATACACAAGATCGTTTCACTTCTATGTTAGAAATCACCTTTTGCCAACCTTGTAATTTTCCACTGCCAGGTTTAGAGAAGAAAAAATTTAAGAGGAATTACTAGCCTGAAAGAACATGTCTGCTCATTTGATGCTCAGGAAATCTTGTAGGTTTTTATTATGGAACACCATGATTCCAAGCAAGCAAGTACATGAAGAAACTCTCCGAGCCTATCACCTACTTCTATGTCTTTGTCATGCTCTTTGCACAAAAGGAAGTCTTGAGAACAAATACTTGTATCACAAGAATTAAAATAGAAGGACTGTTGTTTCTTGCAACAAAGCATCAATTGGAGTAAGTTTAAAATACATGTCATTTTTAACCACACTTTAATTCACTGAAAGCAAGAAATCTCCTTAAATAAAAACTCAAAAAGTTGATCTTGTGTTGCACTGAACTCCCCTAAAGAAAAGTTCATTCTATCAACCTTGACAGGTAATCCTTAAAATCACCTTTTTATTTTTAAAAATAGGCATAAAATAAGATCTTAAAAAAAAAAAAAAAGAAAAAAGCTGCACAGTTTGCTAGTCAAGATGCCACATCCTTAGCTACTTGGCTTATAATGCATTTTGCTCATTCTTACTTCTGTATGTTTTGGAGATAGGAAGTGTTAATGCTTGCTTTTGCTACTAGATAGTTAATTTCTCACTTGAGGACCGTTGCAAGAAACAATGAAATTAGGAAAGGAAAAAGAAAACACTGGTTAAAATAAAATTTGATAAAGTAATGAGAAAATCTGGGAAGAGTCTGGAAGGATTTTTCGTCAGATTTCTTGCCTGGTGCACTCCTCCCATTGAACATTCAGAGCCTGTTAAAAGCACCAAAAAAGAGATGACAAGTGTCTTTCTACAGAAGGTGCTGGTTAACTAGATAAGAAGTTATGTCACTACATAATATGTACACACAAGTAAAAATCCCCATCTTCCTCTAATTCTTCTGTAGCTTTCTTTTTCAGTTGAAAAGAAGCCCCACAATACTTACCTGTTCAACTACAATTGCATTTTGCAATGAGGTACCCTCCTGAAGCTGGTACACAAACTGCTTCATGTCTGGCATAAAGTCCTTGAAAGTAGAAACCTGCATAATTGTTTAAAATGTAAAGAAACAAATTATAAAAGCTACAGAAAATTCAGAAACTGACTGTTCTATTCAGTGGAGGTCAAAGGGCCAGCCTTACTGCATTATTTTACTCCAGCTTCCAATTCTTCTACCATTAAAATGAAATGTCTCACCCGCAAATCTCTATTTCCACAACACATTTATCTTTATTTTTACTAAGAATGAGTACAAACCTTTAAAAGGCATGGACTAAAACCAAGGTAGTTTTTCTACCCTTGGAAAACAAGCTTTTCTACCCTTGAAAAATAGATTTAACAGTATTTAAAAAGGGTTTACTAAGTACTTAGCCAACTCAAATTGTGACTCAAGGAAAAATTTTCCTTGGTCCAACACGTGTTTACAACAGCGAACAGAAGAAATCAGGAAGTCATACGTGTCTCCTATAGAGCCTCTTGGCTCTTCCACTGGGGGTAACCATAATGACAGCATAGCGCCGTATGCAGTACACGGTTCTCTTCTCAGGCTTCAGGACCCGTGAAATCACTTCCACGAGTTTATTGTGAGGAATGGTATCATAAGCCCTGGACACATCAGCCTGAAACAGAAGAAATATCTTCCACTACACATTCAGCAGTATTGCTGTAAACACTGTGGTAGTATAGAAGTAATATTGCTCTATTATGTAAGCAAGGCTGAAGGACAGATCACATGGGAGTAAAATTGTTGCACCATTCAGACCAAATTCGTGACAAAATAAAAACTTACTGCTTATCTGAAAAACCCCTCCCCACTCATAGAATATTCCCTAAGAAAGGACTATCCAAATAATCAGTTTTAACACAATTCTTATTAGTAACAGAAGATTATACCATGTGCAACCTTAAATCGAACACTGAACACATAATTTAAGTTAATAGCTGGTATTTTTATGTATAATACTTTAAGAAACCTTCCTCACCATATGGCCATGGAGATGACATCTTAGACTTTCAGAAAGCTGCAAACCTATATATTTTACCTTTCCCTTCCTTTCCTTTTCATATTGGAAACCTACCTCTGCTTTTACTTGTCACAGTAAAAACAGAAAACTTTCTGCAGAAGCAACAATCTTGAGATTATTGTAAAACGAATTATGTCAATGACATGACCCTTTGGCTCAAAAGACAAGACAAAATTATGGAAGTTCAGGGCAGGATGACAAGCGACACATAAGAGATGAGAACAGAGACCACCCCCCACCAATAACATACATAAATCTGTGTCATTTACATATTTCTCCATACATTGCCCCAATTCAAAGCTGTGAATTGAAATCAAACACAAAATGTTGCCTGCTAGACAGAACTGACAAAAGCGTAAAGATGGAGAACAAACTCCTTTAAATACAGGGCTACCACATGCACTGATTCTTTCAAAGTGGGAGAAGAAACTTCTTGGAAGGACACCAACCAGAAGTCCTATGTTTATTTTCAACAAAAACTAATGACACTGAGATAAGAGACAATCTTTTTAAGAGACTGAATTTCTTCAAATGCACACAGAATGCTTTTTTTCTGGTTTTCATATGGCTCAAAAGCCTATCTGAGCTTCTACCTTTCTCCCACTTTTATACCCAGCTAAACGTAACTGCAAAAATTCAGCGCATACACGGAAGCAAGAGCTCCTGTGCAACAGAAAGATGGACAGAACAACACCCAAGTAAAGGAAGCTCTACTGCAGGGACACCCATCCACAAAAAGCAATCAACCACTCCCATCAAAAAACTAACCAGAGTCTGTAAGGTATGCACAAGATTTTATTTAGAAAAAGAAACAATTATGCAGTCAGATCACAGCTAATACAGCTATAAAAGTATCTGCACAAGCTGGTTTTGAAAGGCTAGTTCGAATATGTAATTAAAAATACATACCTTTACACAGTAGAAATGAGGAATTTCACCACCAGATTCAAGAATCTTTGTAACAAACTGCTTCCATGTCTTGTAGATATCGTCCTTCCCAAACACTGAAGAGCCTAAAACACTGGTGTTTATAGTCCGTTCATAATTTAACACACTGAACAGATTTTTTAGTTGAGTGTTGTAACAACTCATCTAAAGAGATCAAAGAGATCACCTTAAATTATGCTAAAACACATTAAATTCTTTTCAATACAAAGATTACAAATTTACATGAAGTTTGAGAATAAATTTATGTGTTTACTATGTTATTTTGTTCAACTGAAACTTTCAGAGAGCCTGAATATCAATGCAGTAACTACATCAAAGTGACAAAACAAGTCTCAGAGATTTTTTTTTGGTACAGTAAAATCCTAATGGCTTTGCTCCTATCCTTGCCTCTTGGAAATCAAGGTGTAATAGTTAGAGTGATAAATAAATGAATGCCAGCAAATAAAAATACCATTGATCTGAAAATAACTTCTTAAATATCATTCACTCTCTCTGCTGGAGATGACAGCAACAAGGAGGTGTGCTCTGAGATTTTATGCTAACTCAAGCTGCACCATCAGCTGGGCCTCCTGAGGTACTTTACTCAAGGAATTCAGCAAAGATTTAACTCAGCTCTGGGGGTAGTTAAGTACATCAGAGCAGCACTGAAGCAGTGCAGGTTGATTAGCTCTGTAAACACCATAATGTGGAATAACACTTCACAGTTCAGAACAGCTTTTAGCTGATGCTCTTTTCATCTGCTCTGGGATCACATGGCCTGAACAGTCAGTGCTAAGAGCTGTTGACACCTCACCCCCTTGGGGAACGTTCAATCCTGTGAATGAGACAGCCTCTTAAGAAAAAGCAATCGATGCAGCTGTACACGACAGTGAAACTGGGATGCCACTATGGTCTTCTGGTTAACTGCCCAATAGATTCTTCTGTGCACTAAGTGTTCTGTCTCTGTTCCCACTCTGAAAGTACTCTCAGCTTCCTTCCTGTGTCTCTAGTGTGCTTGCTCCAGCCTCCTTGCCCTTCCTTAGACCCTCTTCTGTAACACTCTCAGCTCTGAACCATCACCACACTGTGAGCCACACTAGTTCTACAGGCAACCTCACAGATCAACATGCATCATTCAGTATTCAGGTAAATCCCAACAGGCCAGACTCACCCATATCAAAAAAACGGGATTACCTTACAAGCCATGTTATTTATTGGGCTCAATTCCTTAAGATATGTTTGCAAGCAGAAGTTTGTAATTCTGGAACTGGAGGCTTGCGGTAAATTAAGCACTGGAAAGGGAGAAGCTAAGCTGCAACAGACCCACTCAGCCATTCTGATCAGAATGCTACAATCCATCACGATAAAACTAGTTTTATGTAACAAAAATCCTTACTCCATTTATTAGTTACCTACATCAAATGCACATAAAACAATGAAGTAAATAAAAACCTTCTTTTCTCTGCTTTCCTTGCTGAATGCTCGTGGTTCAACAATACCGCTCACTCTTACTATGGGTCTCAACCCATTTGGTTTGGGAATAAACCGGAGCTTTGATGCCATAGTAACCATTTTTTTTCGACGGATAGTTTCAATCTCCTCTGAAGACAGAGGCCGTAGCTGTACTTTGACAAAATGGTTTCTAAAATACAAACAATACACTTAGTGTAAGCAATAGGAAAGGCAGAAAACAAACACATTTAATGTCTTTATGATAACTAAAGCTGAATATTTTTCTTAGATAATACAAATAGTAACCTCTACAGAAAGTGACATGAAATTCTGAATTTCAGAACAACATCACGGTATCTTAATGATAATGTAATACAGTAAGAGACTACACATTTCTGCTTGATGCAAATAAAAACCCCTCAATGCAAATTAAGATTTAAGTACAGATTAGTGGAATACATATGAACATTATGAAATATGTTTTATGCAAGAAACAGGAAGCTGGTTATTGCTGGTTTCATAACTTTGAAAGGCATTAAAATTGTAAAGGACTTTCTGAAAACCATTCTAAGAGAGCTCCTGGGAAGGACTTACAAACTGTAATGGCTGTTCTATTCCTAACAGTTAGGAGATCTGCCACTCATTAGGAGCTATAGCTAATTCAGGCACTGGGATACACAGACAATATAAGGGCTTTAGGTATTCAGGACTTTGATGAGCAGGTGCCAGTTCAAGCGAACAGCAGAAAGTAACGAAGAAGTTCACCTTAATGGCAAATTAAGATCCCCTCCTCAGGATTCACAGTTCCATGGAACTTCATCAAAATCAGTACTTTTCCATATAATGAATCAGGAAATGGTGGTGGAGTAAAAGTTCATGTTTTTACTTAAGATGCAGAGTTAAAGTACCCTACCTGCAACATAGAAGACCTGGATCAATCTCCTGCACTGCTTGTGTTGTTCAGATAGACAAAATGTGCTCTACAGACTAATGATTATGATATTACCCTGGAAAGTAAGTGAGGCAATTCCAAGTCCTCACAAAAGACTGGACATCAATCTAAACTTGCAGGAAGACTTTTTACATCCCTTGAAAACCGACAATGGACCAGCGTACAAATCCAAAGAATTCAGTAACTTTCTGCAGCAATGGGGAGTGAAACACAAAACTGGAATTCCCCATCTAACAGTTTAGTTTAGCAAAAGGAGGTCACATTATAACAAAAGTAATAATGGGTGGGTGAATGGTGGAAACTTGCTAAAGATGCTTTAGAAGACACCTGAGAAGCCAAGAATGCAGGTAAGAGAAGCACACAAATACTTCTTTTGTATGCCTATACAACTCAAATACAAATTCATGATCCAGCTGCTTGGGACTTTTGGGTCCGAGAGACACAGTCCGTGACAGAACATATAGTGGCATGCAGGGCCAGTGAGTTGAGCTACTGAAAAAAAATGTGAGGATATATATTTAAAATTTCAAATTAAATTTCTGGTACAGATGCTGCCCAAAGGAAAGCAGAAATGATTGCTTTTCGGTAGTGAGGGATCACTATTCTTTATAGAATTACATTCTTTGCTGAACACAACATCTACTATACTATTAGACAGATAAACAGGACAAAACAAGTAACTCCAAGAGAAAAAACTTAATGATCAAATTTTCATCCCTTTACAGCTCACATTCAAGACTGGAAGGAAAAAAATCACTATATCTTATCACTATATTAAAAAATATGGCTTCATTTGAAGGTGAATACAAAGGCCAGTTATTGGCATCTCTTCACTACTGCCTCTGGCCAGCTGGAGAACTGGATTCCATTTTGCCAGCAGCAACATTCATTGCTTATTTCATGGCATTTATAGCAGTGCTAATGATTTTGAATGTGTGCTAATCCAGCAGCCACTGACACATGCTGCTTTTACTGGCACTCACAACGCTGTTAAGCACTGGAACTTGAAGGAACCTCACTGGATGATCCTGTTGTCTTCTGACATCTCACTTCAATCTGATGGGGAAGTTTCAGAACTTCTGCAGCGTTTTTAATCCTTGGCAGCCATTGTGTGTGGCAAGAGCAGGGAGGGCACAAGCTTTAGGAAAACAGGTGCTCTCACCACAACACTGGGTTCATTACTTTTAAAACACAAATTTACATTCTGCAGGTTATGTAACTTGAATCAACTGTATCGCAAAATATTGAAATTTTTCTTAGTAAATTCTACTTTTAATTTGGGGAATGCAGTTTGGTCTAGCTTCAAAACTTAATATGAAGTTGCCAGTGTACAATGACAGCACACACTGATCTCCACCAATACAGCAAGGCTAATAATGAGATCCAGGACCCCTCTCAGATCTGTGCTCCATATACTTGAGTGGGATTCTGCTGAGGATGATCTACTCAGAAGCCCTTCAAGAGGAGGATTTACTGCCTAATGACAACGTAGTCTCTGCACAGGTAAGCTCACAAGTCCAGGTCCACTCAGTCCAGCCTGTTCCATCCATTCTCTTCCTCCAAAGGAGGATGCAGAAGAACTCAATAGGAATCAGTGGCTACCAATGCCTTCCTGTGAACCAGCTCAGAGCAACTGCTTTCAGCAGCTCTAGCTGAAAACCAGAACAACCACAGAACATCCATTAGGGCAACAACTGAGGTCACCAGACACTCTTCCTTCAAAAAAGATGGAAGCAGCTCAATAGCCTTTAGCACTGCTTCACCAGCAGTGGCTGGCTGGGTAAGAGCAGACAGTGTCTAAACAGCCTCAGAATGGCCAAGGCTGCCCTAAACAGCTGTATCCCAGTATCTCTAAAACCCAGTTGCTTTCCTCCTATATGAAGTCAGAACATGAACACAGGATGCTGGACTCGTGGCAGACCTCATGTAACACATCACACTTGAAAGAGCAGTGCTGAAAGCTTAACTGCAGCTGCCAGCATCAGGCTCAAAGTCCTTATAAATTATGACTCCTGCAGCCACAAGCAAACATCCTGTTCTTAGAACACGCCTTTAGCAAGCACACAGCAGAACTTGGAATGTTTCTCTGGCTTCCAACAACGTGCAGTTTAGGGACTGTACAAGCCAAAGAGGAGAAAGGGCTTCCTGCCTGGTAAGGAAATATGCGGAGAGGAAATCAAAAGAAACAAGACCCTAGATCAAGGTCTTTTGAGTTTAAAGCACCTTGTCCTTAGACATCAGACTTTTCTGAGAAACTGGGAACACAAACAAAAGAGATAAATCACAAGTTATTTGTTTTCTTTTAATCACAAACCCCACAAAAATTTATTATTTACTACTTCTATTATTTTTTATTGTATTTCTACTTTGTGAAAGTCACTACTTGATCATATTTTGTGCCAAAAAATAGTCATTTAAGTACATTAAAACTGCACAACACTAACTGCAACACTACAGCTGTAAGTTTGAAGACAAGAAAAACAGAATGTGTGGGACTGAAAATTATATTCTACTACTATTCAAAGTGCATTTTCTTTGCTACAACTGCAAACAAGATTGAAACCCTATTAAGTGCAAACACAAATGCAAAGAGTGGCACTGAAGATATCAATGCTGAAATCAGGGAGTGATGGGACAGGAGGGGAAAAATCACACAATGTAACATTGTGGACCAAGAGATCAGAGCAAAAGCAAAACATTCACCATATAAAACAGCCACTAAAACACAAGATATAAAATATACTAATTTTTCACAGTTCCAAAGCTCTCTCAGACACCAGCAATTTATAATGAAAAGCTGAAAGATGTGAACTAAGGAGATGGGTGCACAACACTGTTCATTAAAATTGCCTTTCCTATTTTCTCACTTAATTGTTTAAAATTTTATTTTAAATAATGCTCTAACTTAAATATATGCATGCATTTTTAAGACCAAAAAACCCAGCATGGAATTCCAGCCATACTAAAAAAGGAGCTGTGGCTTCTAAGACCCTTAATCTTCAAAAAAAAACACCCCTAAACCCACTAGGTTACTGTCTGATTTTTATGAATAGAGTATAACAGCATTTCAGCAGAGCCTTGGTTTTGGTTTCGCTGTTTCTAAATTAAAGTAGTTAAAGCAAATTGAGTATTTTTAAAATGAACTTTCACAAGGTTACTTTGGGATTCTATCGCTGTGTTTTACTCATTGTTAAAAGGTATCAAAAATGGATTTATCATAACCAAATCCTCTTCACACTGGATTTTATTATGCAAAGACTTCTCTTCTAATAAAGAAGTCTAACTCTGAATTAGTTTTCTCCCACAAAATATTTCTGAAATTACAAACTGGGCATGCTACAGTAACAGGCTGAAATTTCCTCTGGGAAACGAAGCAAATAAAATGAAGATAAATGGGCAATAAATTAAAGCAGAAATACACCTTTACACTACAAAACACATGATTTCTACATATCCATTAATGTTTAATTAGTTTTCTCGTGTTACCTAATTCCAATGCTCTGTAACTTGCCCCAAATAAACTTTCGGTAGTAGAAGAGCATGTTTTTCTGGAACATGGTCTCGGTGATATAGAAAAATGACCTGAGCAAGTCAACAACATAGGTGCCCATCAGCCAGTACAGGAATTTGGCCAAAAGTTCTTCACGGAAACAATGTTCATCGGCAGGAACAAAGTGATCACCTTCAATAAACAATTCAAAGGTAGTTATGGTAACTATCAACTCTTAGCAATGAGTCAAGAAACAGAACACACGAACAAGAAACACGCACAACGTTCTTGCCTTAGCTTGAGGTCACGAGAAAGAAAAAAGGTTAAGTACAAACAATTATACAGATGCCACTCCAGATTTTCAGGGCATTAAATAATCCAACTGACCCAAGCTTAATGCATAAACACAGGAACTAATCTGCAGTGACAAACTGACATAGAAGATACAAATACAGTAGCCCAAAGACTTACTTTTTTCCCCCAAAACTGATTGTGCAAGATCTTTAATGCACAAATGCAAGATTACTGCAAAAGGAGAGGTAAAATAAACAAGTCTGCTACAATATAAAACTTAAAAAAAGGAAGCAAAAGACTGAAAGTAACCTAGGTATACTGTAAAAATTAACAAAATTGAACTGGGACGATTTGGGGATAACGATATTCTGATTTCCCAACATGTGAAAATTCATTAATTACAGGATTAGGTTTTATTCCAGACATCCTATATAGAACGTATTGCTGTAGTCAAAGAAATAATTCAAATCACCTGAAGTCCATCAGTAATTCCAATATTTAGATGGGACAACAATTATGAACCCAGAACACCCCTAACTACTGTCAACTTTATGATCTCATAGATCTGTAATTATGTCTAAATACAGATGAATGGGGAATAAGACACTAGGCTACAATGCTGATTTTTTGGGGGCAGCTTTGAATAATAATTTTTCTAATCACATTTAAAGAGTAGAATTTAGCCCAAATGGAACAGGATTCTTAAAAACTACACAGAAATATTAGTTCAGCTGCTTAGCACAAAGCATGAATGGGTTAAAACCAACTTAATTTTGATGCAACAGACCTGACAGTAAAATATATAAAATCAAAATAAATTTTCAGTTTTCTATTCTGTTAAGTTTTCGCGTGCTCCAAGGAAGAGATATTTTCACGTATTTACTGCACTTTAAAAAAGACTAGTATAACTTCAACAGAAGCCAATTAACATCTGTGAAAAATTCCACTGTTGGAAAACTCTCTATCTGAAGAGTTACAAGATGCAGTTGTAATACACAAATTGAATCTGGATACTGATAGGTAGCTGTCCCGGAAATGGATAATTTCTAAGTTCTTCACAACAGATGTAAACAATGACTACAATTCAGGAAATTGTCAAGAAACCACTACCACTTTAGGAGGAAGAAACAATTCCACCTACAGTGCAGCAAACCAATTCAAAGCACATTTAAGCATCAGGCACATGGGAGTACTTCCATGAAAATTAAAATAAGCCTATATAGTGCTTTGCCTGGAATATGGCCAGAGAAGAAAGAGGGCATTATATTTTTCACAGATAACATGTTCCAAATTACTATGAATTAAACACGTATTTTACAACAAAGCCTTTTAAAATATTTAACTCCTCAGCATTTGGAAAGCTATGGTTTTGAATCACAGTTTCGGGATAAAGAAATACTTTTTCCTAGAATTAAGAGCTTCTTATGTAATGTAACCTCCCTTATTTTTGACATCACTTCCCAAATATCAGACTTCTGATTTTCCTCCTACAGTTGAAAGAACATGTAACAGTTTCAGAACTTATTGCACCTTTTAACAAAAGAATACCATTTTCAGCTCACATTACTGTAGGATCCAAGTCCAATACCAAGTAAAAATAAACACACTAAGCATACCGGTTAAGGGAGTGCAATCCATATTGTACAGATGAAGAACAGAAGCATAGAAAAATGAAAATATTCACTAGATCCTACAGCAATCATTCCCAGAGGAACAGCTTCAGCCTAGATTTAAATCCTAGGATAGTGTCTGAAAAACAAACTCAAGGAAAGGAAGATTCACCTGTCATCTAAAAAGAGAAATAAACAGAAATGGATTCATACACAATCTGGAGCAATCAGCTGTTGCTCTCATGAGAGCTTTTCAGCCAGGGACCACTTGACCTAGGGACTTCTGCACCGCCAATTAGCCAGGCTGAGGCATTAGGGATCTCTTGATCCTAGAGAAGGGCTCTAGAAAAGGTGACAGATGACTACAGCCCTTTTTACATGGCCATGTAGTGACAGGACAAAGGGGAAAGGTTTTAAACTGAAAGAAAGTAGGTTTAGATTAGATGTTAGGAAGAAATTCTTTACTGTGACGGTGGTAAGGCACTGGAACAGATTGCCCAGAGTGGTTGTGCATGTCCCAGCCCTGGAAGCATTCAAGGACAGGCCGAATGGGGTTCTGAACAACCTGGTCTGGTGGAAGGTGTTCATGCCCATAAGAGGGATGTTGGAACTAGATCTTTAAGGTCACTTCCAATCCAAACCATTCTGTGATTCTATAGCAGGCAATCCCTGTATTGAATGGGATACTCACATCTTTCTCACAGGGCTGATGTGAGGGAGTAAAAAATCCTGGGTTTTTTCACTCCCATAGCAGAGGAACACATGCCACTACAAGTATCTTGACTTGCTTTTAGTTCCTTTTGAACTCTTACAGTAACAAACAGGCAGAGAGTTTATTCCTTATATGCTTAGGTCATACTTCCAATGGATTTTCAGAGTTACTGCAATTTGGATAGTAGGAATGGATGGGGAAGTTTTGGTTTTTGTTTAGCCCAGATTCTGAATTCATGTTTATGAAAACATCACTCTATTAAACAAAACCAGCATGAATGCAAGGAAGTTTTGGAAGGAAGACAAGCTTAAGTGTCCTTCCACCATCAGTTACAAATGCTACTAGGGGTTTGCTCCCTCAGCTATGGTTATCACCAACGAACTCAGCAATTGAGTCCAGATTCAATATCCTCCCCTTCCCACCTTAACCATAAACACCAATCATTTGACAGCCCCAGCACGTAGTTCTTTAATCCAAGTACCTTTGCCTAGACGAAGCCACATGCAGTCATTCACTCTCATCCTCCACATCAACGCCAGCAATGAAAGCTTAAACCTTCTCCCAGAGATAAACATTTTGACATTCTTTAGGAACCGGCACTTGTTGCGGTTTGAACCCCAAAGCTCAGAGGGGATGACCTTTTCCAGACAATCCCTCACAAACATGTACACCTGCCAGTAGCTGCTGTGCTGCTTGAGGAGTTCCCTGAGGGCTGAATCACGTGCCTCTCCTGGGTTTTGCTCCTCACTCGGCTGCGACTCCCCACAGACAGATCCTGCAAGGGAAGCACCTAAGTTGTCTGACACATTTGTGTGACCAGATTCACACCTGCTGCTTGTCACACACTCAGCAGGCTCTTTCCCAAGCTGTTCTGCTTGCTTCTGAACCTCTGTTTCCCCAGGCAAGGCTGCCTGACAAGACAGCTTGATTTCTCTCATACGGATTTCAGATATCCGGACGGGGCAATTTTTTCTCAAGAGAGCTAGATAAGCACACTTTCCATGATTCTTTAGCAGTTTCTGAAATGTATGCTCCATCTGCCTGTAGCGTTCAGGCAACCTCTTCTTTCTCCGCTTGAGTCTTGGCAGACTTTGGTTAAGCCTTTGCTGCACCCGATTTTGGCTTAAGAATATAGCTTCTACAAGCTGTCTTCCACCTACCTGAGAGCCCTGCAAGCGGTTCAACACAAATGATTTAGGAAAACATTCTTGGAAACTCCTGCAAGAATACAGAATAGGCTTCCTCTCAATGTATACTGCAGAACTCAGCAGTCTATTTGGTAACTTCTTTGATAAACGAGGTCGGGGACTTTCCCGCCCTCTGCATTCTGAAGTACACGCCATAGGTTGGGTCTGTCCTGAAGCCACTCGAGGTTCATACATATGCATCCGTACTCTATGGGAATCTGCTTGCATTTCAGTGTTGGACTCTAAGGGTTTG
The DNA here is from genome assembly GCA_027886175.1 of Phylloscopus collybita. Taxonomy (NCBI): domain Eukaryota; kingdom Metazoa; phylum Chordata; class Aves; order Passeriformes; family Phylloscopidae; genus Phylloscopus; species Phylloscopus collybita. The sequence continues at coordinate 64,507,147 of JAJNNQ010000075.1, read as the reverse complement.
TTACTCTGAACTCCCCGCAGAAGAGACCTTTTACCTGCCACAAATTTCTTCCTGCCGCGGGACTTGCGAACTAAAGAAGGACCAGACACAGCACTGTTACTCCTTTCAGAAATATGGGGGGTTTTAATAACACTTTCAGAACGTGGTGCTGCATATGTAGCTGTAGCTACGTATCCAGTTCCAGATCTCTCAGAACTACTTTGGTTTACATCAGGAACAAGACTACAAGCCTTTTCCTGTCTCACTTTCTCCTGTATTTTTGCCCTCTTGGCTGGAATTTCAGGTTGTTCTCTATGAATCCTCCTTTTTAGGGATGGAGCTGTAACTGAAACACATGAACTGGAGTTACTCTGTTTTTCCTGATGTTCAGTAACCATTCTGATCCGTTTGCTTGCTTTAGAAACAGCTTTTGCAGAACACTGGTCAGTGGGCACTGAGCTTTTTCCTTCATTTCTCCTTCTGGAGACATTACTTTCACGTCTTTGTCTGTATTTCCACCCATGTAACTTTAAAAGATACTTTCTATGAAACATAAGCCTTTTTCTCATATACTTAAGCAAGCTAGTACATTTACGCTTTGAGAACCTTTGTCTAACGAACACCAGGGGTGAGTCTACATTACGTGAAATAAGTTCATAAACTGGTTGCCCACAAACTTGGTAACAGTTACTAGGGGGAACCAGCATAAAGACTGCACAGTGTTCCAATAAATACATCATCACATCATCCCCTATCCGGCTCAACAGTATCTCCCAGAAGCCACTGATACGAAGAGTTTCCGTGACAGTGTTGGGTAGGTAGCTGTGTATCTTTGAAAATGGCATGACTGGGAATTGAGAACTGTTTTCATCCGGTAAGGAGTATCCATATGCAAGGACATTCTTCTTGTTTTTTTCACACAGTCTCTGAACGACTCTTGCGGTGACCTCACTCTGGCTAGATAACTGAAGAAACAAAGAAAAAAGAAAATTAGCTTTCTTCACTTACTCCTCCATAAACCACAATGTACCCCTTAAATAAAAACGCATGCAAAGATACACAGCCCTAAACATCAGATTTCAAAACGATATTAACGATTCACAAGCATCATCCTCAAAAATTAAGATCTTCCAAGCGCAATGCAAGATGTTCACACGTAGCAACGTAAGCCAACGGCTTGAAGGAAGTCTTTTTAAAAACTGCCCTTTTGATCCTGGCTTTTATGCCCAGGAAACGCCCTACACTGTTCCCCTTGAGTCCCCCAGCAGCTGAGACTCCACCGCCTCCAGTGAATCCATGTTTGCAGATCCCCGTGCGTTTGCAGGCACGCATACATACATACATACGTGCTCGCGCAGGCTCTAACCTCCAGGGAACTAACGCTAATTTTACTGAGGCCTCCGTTTCCTTTTATGTAAAGGAAAATTCAACTCAACGACTCGGCACACAATTCCAAAACCCATTTAACAAGTTGTCTTGGGTGTGCAACATCTGCTTCCTACCACAGCACTTTCACTCATACGGCGCTAAGAAAAAAGAGGTCTTCCCTCTCTGAAAAGCTTTTCGTCTGCTTAAACACTGACCGCAGCCCGTTCTACCCGTCTCTTCTCTCATCTCTCAAGAGTGGGGCACTCTCCATCCCCAGTCGCTCCCCAGCCACGTTCGGCTTGTTCATCTCTACCCACACGGGCAGGCAGGGAGTCAGGGAGCCCCCACGCGCAGACCTGCAGCGCTCTCCGCCCGCCTTAGGTCGGCACCTGGGCTTTGCTCTCGCAGCCCCAAGAAGAGGCAGGGGCCGATTCCCGCCGCTCCCCGCTGGCTCTGGGGCCAGGCTGGAGCGGCGGACGGCCCTGGGACCCGGCTAGGCCCGGCCGGCCCGGCCGCCAGGGGCCAAGGGCCGCCGCGCCGCCCCCGCGCACGCACGGAGCGCGGGAAGCACTGTCCCCGGGAAGCCCCGGCAGGGCTCTCGCTGCTCGGCCAGGGCGCCAGCCCCTCGCCCCCGGGGCCCTTCCTACCTGCTGGAAGGTGAAGGGCCGCGGGATGGCGCGGGCGCCGCGGGGAACGCACACGAGGCACTGCCCCACGAAGGTGCGGTAGCCGGGGCCGTCGTCGGTCCGCAGCACCTCGGCGTAGCCGGCGCCGCCGCCCCCCAGCCGCCGGACGAAGGTCTCCAGCGGGACGGCCTCGGCGTAGCAGCGGCGCAGCGCGGCCAGCACGGCCGTGAAGGTCTCCCAGCCCGCCATGTTGCGGCCAAAGAGGGCACGGGGCCACCTGGCGCGGCAGCGGCGCCCCTCCGAGCGCGCCGCTCGCCCACCGGGCATCGCGGAGCAGCTGCTTAGCGATGAATTAATAAATAAATAAAAGCATTAACCGGAAAGGCGGAAGAAAAAAAGAAACCAGCCAAACCATCCTCCTAGAGCCGCGGCGTGGCTGAGGTGCCCCGGCGCCCCCCGCGTGGTCGCGGCGGGCGGGGCCCGGCGGGGCGGGGCCGGGCCGGGCCGGGCGGGGCCAGGGGCCGCTGTCCAGCTCCGCCGGCGGGGACACCGCGGGAAGGCTCCTCTTAGCATCAGCGCTTCCTTGAGGATCTAGCTGAAATAAGAGCAACTGTAGCAGAGATTATGGTGGAGATGAACACACTAAACCCTAAAAATACCGAAGTGGCTCACCCTGTTGTGTTTTTTTGTTTTGTTTTCTTTCTTTCTTTTTTTTTTTCCCATCAAACTCATTAATGAAGAAGCCAAATCGCTTGCGGTAGTGTGTACCCTCCTACTCCAAATTTGCCTTGGTATCTGAAAGCTTCATGATAGAAAACTTGATGCCAGACTGTGAAAGGGATTGCAGCCGAGTCCTGGGGGAGTGCAGGTCTCTAGGCCCCATGTGTGCTCCAGGTGAACTAGTCGAAATCCTAGAATTATAACGTGGTTTGGGTTGGAAGGGACTTCAAAAGTCAGCCAGTTCCAACCCCCTTTCCATGGGCAAGGACAATATTTGTGAAATATTTGTGCAGTAACAGAATTAGGAGATGCTGGAAGAAATACAAATTGCTCAGCCAACATTGCTCCCACAAGGAGTCCTGCCCTTGAGTTCGGTCAAGTGTTGGGAAGACATGAAAATTATGGTCTCCTGGTTGATATATGCTGCTTGAATTTCCAAAAACCTTTGCAAGGAAATGTGGCACGAAGACATCACATAAATTCAGCAAACCCAGGACGTTTGAGTAAATGTTTGGGCAAGATGGAGTTAGCACTCCATCACGGAGGGTGAGGTGACTGTCTTCTATCCAGACTTCATAGAAAGGTTGCTGTGAGTATCCTGCAGAAATATAACAGAGTTCTCTTCTTCCCAAAGATTAGAGAATACCTCATCTTGGAGAGGAATCATACAACAGATCCCATCGTGGAGAAGGTTGTTTTTACAGGTGTGTCACTGGGTGAAGGGAGATGTTACTGTCCCCTTGGCCCTGGTAGTGGTGGTGCCATGCAGTGAATGATTCTCACCAGTGGCAGGGACAGACCTGTAGAAGTTGTGGGTCTACTAAGACAGAGCAATGTGTGCCTTCCCTTCCTCAAGTGAAGCCTTTACAGACTAGGGAGTGAGGTCAGCATCACATGCTCATGGAGGACTGGCCTCCTGTCCAACTAATACAATGGATTTCTTTGTTGTCTGGGTTTTTGCCGTTCTCCTCTGTCTCCTTTAAGGAGTTTGTAAAAGTCTTGTTTTAGCCTTCTGTGTCTTTGGAGTCAGATACACTTTCATATAAACAAGCCATTTGTTATGGTGAAATCTAGGGATGTTTACATTCTTTTCATAAAGGAGGAGACTGTTGATGGACTGCTGCATGGTCCAGTGTGGTTGGAGAAGAAGATTTTCTTCCTCCAATCCATGATCACTGCTGGAATTCGATAAATACTGATTCTGTAAATAAAGTCCTTCTTCTTTCTGCCTCGGACATCACAAGGTGTGGGTGTGAGTTCTTTTGTCGGTTGCGACATTTCTTCCTGGGAGCAAAGCAGCTCATCTCCTCACATCAGCATGTCTGAGGAGTCAACTCCCTGGCACCTTGTGACCTACAAGTAAAGACATTTCTACATCTCTTCCAGTTCAGCACTGCCTGCCTGCCAGATTCATTTAGCCTTTAACAGAAATCGGCACCAGCTGGCATTGCCAAGGAGGGAGAGCAGTAACATCAGGCTTCATGGGACCTCAGCAAGGCTGTTACTGAAATATTGCACTGCCACTGCATGCTGAGAGGTAGGGGATTTGTAGACAGTCTGAATCCATCAGCATCTGCACCTAGGGCAGGGATAAAGCTGATGCCCTTGGTCTGACCTCTGAAGAATCTATTTGACATGTATTTCCTCCCCATGTCCCCTCCAAAGGTGACAGCACCCTTAAGGTAGAATGTTGCCTGTGGCAAACAGAAGGTTCACCTTTTCCTCTGAGAAACATGTTCAAGAAGAAAGTAAGAGGAAAAGGAAGGAAAAGGGGTTAATTAATCTCTACCAGCTGCTGGCAGGTCCCAGCCTGTGCCTCTTCCTGATGCCTGCTTGGTGGCAATAACCACGGCAGTGGTGGAGGGGGAGAGGGCTGCTGCAGACAAGCTAAGGGGGGGCTCTTTCCTCTTTCTTTTCACAGGTACCACATGTTTTTCTTGTGTCTACCATTGGGCTGGGGAGAGAATTCAGAAGGGAGAGGGGGAATGAAGAAACATGGAAAAAGAGTAAGGTTGGGGTTTTTTTACTTTTGGGTTTTTGTTGGTTTTGTGGTTTTTTGTTTTTTTTTTTTGGAAGGGTGGCAGGATGAATAAGGAAAATAATAGAATCACAGAGACATAGAATAGTTGAGGCTGAAAGAGCTCTATGGAGGTGTCTAGTCCACTCTGCTGCTCAAAGCAGGGTCACTTAGAACAGATTGCCAAGTGCTATGTCAAATCAGGCTTTACTACCCTCAAGGATGGAGACTCCACAACCTTACCGGGCAACCTGCTCCACTTTAAAAAAAAACAAACAAACCATGTTTAAATGGGATTTCTTCTATTTTAATTTGTGCCCGCTGCCTCTTATCCTTATATTGGATACCACTGAGAAGAGTTTGGACCCATCTTGTATTTATTCACTTCGTTATGATCCCCACTGAGCCTTTCCTCCTTGGGCTAAACAATCCCAGCTGCCTTACAATCTCCTCATATGTCAGATTGTCCTGCTCCCTAATCACCTCAGTGACCCTTAGTGGAAAGTTCTCTGTGCTCACTGCAATATAAGCATATCACTCTTCTACTGGGAATCCAGATCTGGACAAATAATGGAGTCACAATTCTCCTCAACAAAATGTATGCCTCAAGGCATACTTAATTTTATCCATATCCTGCTTTACAACCAGTTTCTATGAAAGGGAGTTACTCTGGGAATAGATGAGAAGAGTGGAATGCTAAAAATAAAACGCTGTTTTTACGGTCAAGCAACAAAGTGAAAGGAAATGGGATGTTATGTTTGGGTCCAGCTTCAGTAATGGCCATTTAAAGAGGCAAGCTTTCTGCAAATGTGACTCTATTTTCAAAGCTCCATTTGAAAAGGCTAAAGGAAACTCTTACGAGAAATGTCTCAAGATGAAGAAGTAAAGTGTCTTTCAAAAACCTGAAGCTGTGTTTGAATATATAAGTGAAAAACAAATCAAACATTATCAAATTAGTTTGATGAATACCTTCTCAAAGCAGAAAGAAACATGAGACATTAGAAGTGGGACAGCTTGCCAGGAAGTCTATAATTCAAAAATAGAGAAGGAACACTTAGGACAACGTGGCAATACTGAGGAACTTGAGGGAGGCTTCTGTGTCAAATCTTTGCACATAGCATGAACAGTCTCAAGCTTGAGTACTGTGAATTATGTTGTTCAAGAAAGAGAAAAAAAAAATCAAAAATCGGTGAGTCTCTATAATTAGATGCTAATTACCAGTGAGTTTAAAGGAACTCAGTGATTGCCCATGTCAAGCCAGAAAGTTTCTGTATTCACAAGCTATAAAAATAGGTAACCTGACATCAAAGATCCCAAAGGATGTAATGGGGACTGCCTAGCAATAAATCCGAGGAGGACTCAGCTGTGAAAGCTGACTAACTCTGTAGTAGAGAATGGATTTAGTGGACACGTGGATAACTATGGCACATTGGAGAAGTCAACGTTACTTTTGCTGAGAACGGCATTATATGAGACCAGGTGCGCTGGTTTCGCATTGATTGACAACCTGTGAAACCAACTGGGGAGCTGGATGCGCTTCTGCAAACGTGCACGTTAAAAGTAAAACAAACGCCGGGAAAAGCTCTCTTGCCTTCTGGACTTCGAACAGGTCGGCCCGGGCCGGGCTCTGCTGCAGTGCTGGCCCTTTCCCAGCAGAGCCTGTGCCGGTCTGTGCCGGCTGGGGAGCTGTACTGGCGGCAGGAGCGATCCTGCAGCCGGGAGCAGCGCCCGGAGGAGCAGCCGGGGCCGGGAGCGGCCCCGCGGGCAGGGCTGCGCCCGCGGGATCGGCACCGCGCATCCACGGCTCTGCCTCGGCGTGGCTCGCAATGGACTTGGCTTGCGGAGCTGTTTTAGCCAGCTGTGCTGCGGACTGAGGCACAAAGACAGCAGCAGCAGCAGATTTTTCCGCGTTTCGGCAGTCCCTGTGAAGGCAGGTGCTGAGTAAGGCCAGCGGCCGGCACAGCTCGTACAGTGTCGGCAGAGACCAAGTCACCAGCAGCGAGAGACGGCCAGCCAGCTCTCTGTTCACAGCCTGCATGGGATCGACCTTTCAGCGTTGCAGAAGTCTATAAAGGCTGTTTTAATTGATAAAACTTGAGAACAGGTAGACTTGAGAACACCAGTTCTCTCCCGAATTAGAAAAGGGAATGGGTGAGACGGGTGGGGAGAACAGTGTGAGACACTGAGGTCAGTAAAGAAGGAATCAAATTCTAGATAAGAGGGGATTGAGGAGGTGCCTTGCTCTTGGGTTGAGGTTCTTTTGTGAAGCTATGATGAAGATATATTTTGGATATACCAGTCTTCTTTTTTTTTTTTTTTTTTTTTTTTTTTTTTCCCTGTAAATTTATGTAACGCATTGGGGGATGTAGCATTCTTCCTATAGTAGTAGCAGAGGTACCAGTGTTGCAGCAAACAAATGTTAAAGTAGCTGTAATTCAATGAGAAGCTTAAGCAGAAAAAGAGGGAAATGAGAGAAATGAGAAACCTTGCCCCGAGAGTGAAAGGGGAGGACCTCTACTCCCAGAGATGAATGAAAAGAACTTTTTATGCTAGGGCAGCTCATCCTTAAAATAGCACCCCAATAAGCTTTGGGAAAGGTGCAGAGCATGGGAGAGACTCTTCACACCTCAAACAGATTTTATTCCTTTCCCAGGCGGCTAGTTCATTGTGACATTAAAGCCACGAGAGAACTACTTTTTCTTGTACAAAGTCTTCGTAGCATAGTAAGAGAGACTCCTCTCCCCAGAAGGACTGATGAGAAACTATTTTAGAAGTGATAAACTGATTTAAGTTCCAGATTTTGTCTCTATACATTGTCCATAGAAAGGAGGGGAAGGTGTTCTAAAAGTTTTATTCTGATTCTTATTAGTTGTTTTTCTTTCCTTTCAGTTCTGTTTAAATAAAGTTTCTTTACACCCTTTAAGTTGTGAGCCTGCTTTGCTCTTCTCCTAATCCTATCTCACAGCAGAAAAAGAGTAAATAATTGTAGTGGGCACTCAAACCACTACAAAAGGGGACGTTTCTTTGATCAGTTCAGGTCAGTTGTACTAGTTGTGCCCACTCCCAGTTTCTTGCCCAGCCCAGTCTACTGTGGTGGAGGCAGAGTGGGAAAAAGAAATTCTGATGCTGTCCAAGCACTGCTCAGCAATACCAAGACATGGTTTTGTCATAGACCAAAGCAGAACACAGAGAGACTGCTTTGAAGAAAGGTAACTCTGTCCTTGCCAGACCCAGTACCATTTGTCAGAGTAATGGGCCCCCTTTTTGGCCCATCACATCCATCAGTCTGACCAGGAGATCTTCAGCCGATGTGGCTGATCTTGGTGCCAGTCTCACCTGAGGCTACTGCTTAAGACAGATCACACAGTCATGTGCCTTTAATCAAGGACATCCCTTCATATTAACCAGCTGCTCAGTGTAATCCCTTTTTAGAGCATCGGTCGTGTGTCGTGGCTTTAACCTGCTGTGGAATGAAGCCTATTGTGATAGTAACTTGCTCTCTTCTCCCTTGGCTTGCATCTGCAGTCTTTGTTTTCTTTACAGTGGTCTTGGTAAATGGAGATGTGATTTGGTTCTCTGGCTCACCCTGTGCAGAGGGCATGTGGTGTCGAGAAACAAGCCCTTTCTAGCGCTATTACCACAGTTACCAGACTTACATGGATCTGGCTCTTCCCATGTTTGGCCACCACAATCCTCTGGAGCTGCAGTGATCCCTTCATCTCTTAAATGCTTTTTCCAGGTCACTGTGTGTGTCTCACCCTGTGTAATGGTTCCTCAATGGCATCACTCTTCTAATACCAGCCCCGGACTTCCTATTTGATTCAGCTTCTCCCTACTTGCCTATTGCTCCTTAAAACAGGTGTTCAACCCTTCCTTTCCTCCCACATTTTCTTCCTCAAAGTTGTGTCTTAATTGCATCAGACCTACTTTGTGCCCATCAAACACCGAACTTTTCTGTTTAATAAATGCTCAGTGCTGCTTCTGACACATTAGTCCCAGTATTTCCTTCCCCCAAGCTCTTTGATCCTTATTCTCAGCCTCTTGGCTGGCAGCCATGCCCCAGTGTATCCCACTTTGCTCTTCCTCAGACACATTCTTCCTCAAGTTTCACACTGCCTTTCAGTATTAGTGTGTTTGAGGGGAAATTAATTTTCCATGTGCTGATTTTGGCTGGGTTAAATATCTTCATACTAGTTATTACAGGGCTTTGTTTTGAATTTGTGCTAGAAAGAGTCTGGATAACACAGAGATGTTTTTGTTACTGCTGAGCAATGTTTACAGAGTGTCCAAGCCTTTTCTGCTCCCTTCACCACTCCACCAGTGAGGAGGCTGGGGGTGCACAGGAATTTGGGAGATGACAGCTGGGAAAGCTGACCCCAGCTGAACCAAGGGATATTCCATACCGTATGGTGTCATGCTCAGCACATAAAGCTGAGAGAAGATTGAGGGGCAATGGGAGAAGGTGCTCAGGGAAAGGATGGTTGGTGGTATAATTTGCTTAAATTTGCATAATTTTTCTTTTTTGCATTTTATTTTTTTATTTTTATTCATTGATCTGCAAAGTGTTCTAATCCCCTCTTCTCTAATATCTCATGAGTAGGGAAACTGCCATTTTTCACTCCCAGTTGCTCCCTGCTCACATTCCAGCTTGTGATTAGCAGGACCAAAGCATGCAGATGAACCACACCAATAAAATGCCTACCTGGCTTTAGCTGTTTGACAGACTAACCTGGGGCTGGAGACTGCTACAGGCAAATAATGCCTGGTAAAAATGTTCAGAGTCAACTTTTCTAAGTCCAAAATAAGAGTAAGATACTCCACAAGCCTTTGCAGGTGTGCAAGAAATAGAAGGACAAATCATCATAAAGGCAACCATCAGAGCTCTCTCTTAATACGGATTGTGGAGCTGTAGATGCAAAAAGAGAACCTTAGAGGAGAGAAACAGGGAGGCAACTATACCCAAATACATACATAAACTCAAAACAGCTTGCAAGATGTTTTATGGGTACCACATGGCAAGGACTAAAAGGGCAGAGTACCACTAAATAGAAAGCTGGAGGCACCAGGGGAGAAGGTATCCTACTCTTTTAACCAAACATAAGCAGGCATGAGCTACAATGCCCCAGTGTTAAAAGTGCCTTTTGAACCTATTTTGTTCCTTCTGATGAATGGGGGTGGGGGTGGGGGTGGGGTTCTACAAAGAATTTTAAAAAAACCCAAACCTAACAAACCAGGATTTTTAGGGACCCACTATTAAAAGGAGCAGTAAGAAATGAATAGCTTAAAGAAAAAGCTGAAGCAAACTGATTAGCTTCAGATAAGCTTAAAAAGGAGACATCACAGTTCTCCTTTATACTAAAATTCCTAATTAGAATAATAGAATCTGTAGAGTTGGAAAGGACCCATCAGGATGATCAAGTCCAACTCCTGGCCCTGCCCAGCACCATTCATAAGATTGACACCACGTGCCTGAGAGTGTTGCCCAAATGCTTCTTGAACTCTGTTAGGCTGGTGCTGTGAACACTTCCCTGGGAAGCCTGTTCCCTTGCCCAGCCACCCTCTGGGTGAAATACTTTTTCCTAATAGCCAACCTAAACCTCCCCTGACTCAGCTTCATGCTGTTTACTCAGGTCCTGTTACTGGTCATGAGAGTGACAGAACCTTCCCCTTTGCTTCCCCTCACAAGGACATTTTGGATTGCAATGAGGTCTCCCCTCCGTCTCCTTTTCTCCAGGCTGAGCAGACCAAGTGACTTCAAGCTGCTCCTCATAAAGCTTCCCCTCCAGCCCTTTCACCAGCCTTGCTGCCTTCCTTTGATGCTAACAGCTTCATGGTTTTTTTCTGTATTCCTGCAACCACTGGAAAAGTGCATCAATCCTCACACAGGGCCAAACTTGGAACAGTCAGACTGTCATTGGGCATCTGGGAAGGCTGGGCTCTTTCTGGCTCCATTTCTCAATACCTATAGTTGGATTTATTCTCTCAAGAGAGTTCTACATGGGACCATCTGGAAAACATAATTAGCACTGAAAGAAGGATAAGAAGCTGTGTGGTAGTGGGCAGCCTCCTGACATCCCTTCCCACCTGTTTTAGATTGTACTGTAAGGAAAAGCTGTAACATAAAGGGTACCAGCATTACCAATAAATTGCCACATTCAAGATGAGATTTATCTTCTGATGGAAAAGACTGGGAAGTGTGGTGTATGCAGCCAAACTACAGAATTATGTGTCTTAATGCTTCTGTTGCTGAGCTGTAGGTGCTGTAGCTGAGTTACTGGAGTGTCATGTTAAAAGGGAACATGTACTGGTGCCAAGGCTGCATCCACAGCCCCTGCTTCAGAGGGACAGAGGCACAGCAGAGCAGATTTGAGCTCTGATGGTTAAGAAAAACCTGCCTGTGCTGCTGCTGTTTTGTAAATCTATTTGTCCTGTGGCTCCTGGGGAAAAAGTCCAAAGGGTGGAAGGTCACCTCCTGGAGAACAGCAGCAGGAAATGAGGAGCAGGAAACAGCGGGGTATGGAAGTGAAGAGCTGTGCAGGAATAGAGCAGTCTCTGTCACAGCTCTGAGGCACTGTGCCACAGGCCATCTACACCCACAGAATCCAGCCAGCTGCCTTTTGTCACTTATGTCACTAGAGAATCAGGACTGCAGTGCTAAGTCCTGGGCAAGAGCACCTTCCAGAATCATATGATGGTTTTCTCAATTCTAAAACAGCCCTGTAGCAATGTATCTGCACAGCTTAGGCCATTCTGTGTACCAGCCAAACTGCTTGTAAATAACAAGCCACCTGCAGCGTTCTCAGGGTTTTCAGGGATTCATCAAGGTTACTGAGAAAACAACAGGATGAAAACAAGAACAAAGAGCCTGAGAAACTGTGGTCAAAGAATGCAAAACCTAGACAGAGGACACAGAACCAATGATGGATGCTTGACCAATTAGGTGTCCTGAAGGATGCGTGCCTGCCTCATGAACCAGTGGCTTAGCCAACTGAGAGACACCTGTGTGGTCCTAGAAACTGTAACTGGGGTCTAATGTAAACAATAAAGTGGCTTCTGTTGGAAAGCATATTGGTTCTGTTATTCAGTTGCCCATTTTTACCTGCCACACAGCCCTGACCCCAAATTACAGTAATCTTTTAATTTCAAAGCCATTACAAGACTAATGAAGATGAGAATGTGAGATGGTCACCCAGTTGCTTATAATGGTAAATCCCATTAGAAGGGACAAAGTTTTTAAGTTACTTAAACAGATTCTAGCTATTGATTATCCAGCATGAGCTGGTTCACATATAGAACCACATTTTTAGCTGATGTCATTACCACAACTAGAAAGTTAAAACAAATAATTCAGTCTCTCCAAAGTTCATACTTAGAGCTTTTTTAACAACTTTCTTTCCAGTAACAAAAGATTACTGGAAAAAAACCAAACTCGTTATCCCGTATGCCAAGTCTTTTATTTGGAAATAGAATGCATAAAACAATGACTTGAACAGGAAAGTCTTGCTCATTTTAAAGACTTAAAATGTTCTACTTTTATATGCTTCATGACTATTGTATAGGATATCATGAGGGCCGTGCCAAGAAATGCAAGACAGAAGACCAGTAAACTCACAGTATGTAAAGGTGCAAGAGCAATTTTTCAACAGCTGTGTACAAAAATGAGCAAAGAAACATCAGAAATACCCAAATATGGTATTCTGGACTTTGAGAAGCTACTCTAGAAGAACCAATGATATGGTTGTTTTGAAACGGCATAAAAAGGGAACGTGCTATATGCATTCTTTATATCAGAAAAACTTTTCACACATTTAGCTTAATGTGAAATATTAGTTTTCTTAACAGCAAAGAGCTCATTCCAAACAAATTCAAGACAGGTACAAGATATGGCCAATGCAACCCCAGTTTTGCATAGACTTACTTAGGTGTGTTTAATGCTAAAATCAATAATCTGTAATTACAATTAACAGCATAAAGAGCCTTTGACATTAAAAGGAGATAAATATTCACTTCAAGTAACTCCTTTCCATTGCCATCAGTGTGTAAAGGGGACTTCAGGATAGGAAAGACTGTTGTCTATAGCAAAATACAATGGGCAGGCACACTACTTTATCTTTTTGGGACCCAAATATTTATATGGTCAGACTTTTGCAGTATCTGAACTGGATAAAATTCACTTCACAAAGCAGTTACAGATCACAGGAGCTGACCTGTGTTCTTGAAGGTTATTCAATGAATATTTTCAATTCATGACAAATTTGGGTTAAACAGTCTTGCACAAAAAGCATGCAATCTAATAAACTTAAGAATCATTATGGTTTATTTGTAAACTTACTGACCAAAGCAAAACCAGAATTGGAAACTAGAATTCTGCCTTTTGGATTTTTTTAAATTGTTTTTTTATTTGCTGCTGAAAGGAATGCACTCTGTATTTCCCTTACTGTTACTAAGAAAACTGCTTTTAAAAATCTTTGAAGATTTTCAATTTAAAATTTTTCTAACCATTTTTAAAAGTAATGTCTAGAGATAGCAGTGGAGTTTGGATTTTTGTATAATAATTCAACCTGATTATTTTTTACAAATTTGAAAGAAACAGATCAAAATACCTCCCTTAATTCAATTCCCATGGAGTATAGATTTTAAACTGTATGAAAGGTATTAATTGTTCTTTACCAGGCTATTTTTTTTCTCTGTATCTGTGTAGTTTGTTGAACCTGTTCTTGAGCAAAATAATTCCATTTGAATGATGTGTGTTTCATCTGAAAAACAGGATGGGGCAGGGAGGGAGAGGGGAAAAGACTGAGGAATTATCCCCTTTGAACACGACAGAATTGGCCTAGTAGGTCACTGTGATACCAAATGATAAAGAATTTAGGAAGCATTAAGAGACTTTCCCAGCACTTAACAATGATCTGCATTACATTGCTATGCCAATAAAGCAGGTTTGTCAACAATGCAGAAGGATTTCCATAAAGTTGCATACATATTGAAAGAAATCCTGTTACAGTTTTTTTACACCTTCATTCATTTTAGAAAAACTGAAACCCTCTGCCATATTGTGGGCCAAGAATGTGGCGGAATTTGAAGTTTAACACCACCATTTACCTTATCCTGTATTTCCAACAATATGTTTTCTTAGCTAGGAATTCACGATTTCTACAATTTCCATTATCAAATGAGAATGATTTTTAAGTAGAATATAATCCAATATGATACCTTTTATTTTTGACAGCCCCCAGTTTGGCAATAATCCTTGATTCTACTGTAACACAGTGTCTTGTTTTTTTCAGTCTTCATAGCCTAGTGGCACAGGCACCACAGTTTCAGTTAATGAGTTGTCTTAAAAACACAGATTTGGATTTTAATTACAATGGTCAGGATGCTTAGGTTTTCACTGAAGAGAAGCTGAAATGCAGGAAGTTTATATAATGTCATCTGGCAGACTGTAGACCTTGTGGAGGAAGGACAGAAGAGGGTCTTGAAAGAGGAGGGTATCAAAACTAGATTTTGGCAATATAGAAGATGCATTGTCCATGTAGTTCTGTCATAAGCTTTAAAAATACTCTGTTTAAATAAGTTTTTCCTTCCTTAAGACCAGGTAATACACAAAGGGAATAAGAGTCCAGGGGTCAGAATCTTCTTCAGTTCTTAGTTATTCTCTATGAGCTTTTTTTTTTGACTTTTCTTCATAAGATTCTCCATACTCATTTACTCTGCTCTTATCCACAGGATAAAGCCTGGCAGAAAAAACCCAAATCTTTAGTTACATTACAGTCTCCTATCTGAAGGAATTAAATAGTTCTGTGATGCTTAATTTTAAAAGTAAATTTCTTTGTCATCGTATTCTCTATTCCCATTTGTGGCAAAACCCAACATCTTCAAAGATTTGTACAGATGTATCAGGTTCTTCACAATATGACTCAACCACTTGTGTCATAACAGAACCTCTTAAGAGATGTATTAGCTCCCCTAAAGCTTGGCTGGAGTCTTTTCTCAAGCAATGCAGGATACCTCTCAAACTTGAAACCAGTTCCCAGCCCCTATCAGAAGCTGCTGACCGCTTAATTTCTACAGAAATAACAATAAACAAACATGTTTATTCTCGGGAACAAGAATACACTTTCTGTAACTTCACTATGCCATTATTTCATTAGTAGTGCATACAGCTTTCTTCTCCATCTGATTTTAGTTACTTAAAGAATCTGAAACTTGACAGGTACTCAACCTGTAAGAGAACCTGATAATTTGTTTTTTCAACCCAGATAAATGGAGAAGCAGAGCAGGGCAGTCCCCCATCAGACAAGACCCTTCACTACTGTCCTGCAGAGCACCTTGGAGAGCATGCCTCAGACATTGAGCATATGAAGATGTGGCCCCCAGCAGGGGTTAGAAGCACAGAACTTCTAAGTGGGTTTGTGAATACAAGCTTAGAAATTTCTCTCCTTCCCCTTACTTCAGATATTTATGTCTCACATTTGATTTTTTGTTTGTTTTGCCTTTTTTTTTTTTTTTTGTAGTTTTTGCTTGGGTGTGTTGTTTTTTTTTTTATTTGTCCAGGATTACTATCAGTTATGGGAAAATGTTTTTGTTCCTCTTATTTGTCTTGAGATCTCCTTTGCAGGGTGCCCTGCTCACCATTGCCTTCACTAGACATATACATAACCAACATTATCCAGACCATACTATACTGTATTATACATTATTACAGTATCAAACTTCTGCTCTAAGTCTATCCCAATCTACAGTTCTTTATAGCAACAAGACTATAACCATCTATAGCACTGTAAAAACTGAAACAAATATTAAAGGAAGTTTTACCATCTTTGGTAGAGATAGACCAGGAACACAACATCATCTCTAAAGCAGGCCAGCCTGTGAGATGTTGGCATAGTGATGATAAAAGCAAATATATCATCAATAAAGGTGTTGAATGCCTACAAATAAAAGAAAAGTATACTTCAGTTGGCTGTGAAGAAAGGAAGTCATCAGTCATAGAAAATTAGAAGCTTCCTATGTTTTTCTGTGGGAACACAGACTTCCTCCATATTTTTAACAACACTTAAAAGGTTATGCCGCAAAACTAATTAATGCAAACTTTAAAGTATCTTCTTTTAATGAAGACCATACTGTCTACTACAAAGCACAAGTTACAAGTAAAAAGGAAGTAGGACTGTTTCAGGTAAATGAGAGTATTGTCATGGGAGGGGAAAAACACACACTCAATTTCAGAGAAAACTTCAAAAGAAACTGGAAAAACCCCCAGACTTCTGTTCAGTCATTACTCAAATGACAAGATTTACAAAATGTCACTTCACTTTCGTTTTCTGTAGAAATTTGTCTAAAAGTTTGTTAATTTATTGCTCTTAAGAAGATTAAGTTGACAGCCTTGGAAAGACTTCAAAATATTTTCAGTGCTTTCCTGGAAGTAACCATGTCTTGAATAAGGGATGGATAATTTTCTACACTGTTTCCAATCAACTAGGCATACTATAGGCTCTATTTCTGCAGCAATAATGAGAGGTAATTTAACCAAAAGGCAACACCTCTAGATCTGGCTCTTGGATACAGGGAGGCCGCACACATCAACCCTTACAGTGCACCAGCTCTAGTACTCATGTGGCAATAAACTGTTTCAACTCACTAAAAACATCAGGAAACAAACCCAGCAAAGAATATTCACTGTTGGGTTAACAAACTGAGTCAGTTATGTGGCTCCCTTCAGTTTAGCAAGCTGTATGGCAATCCATACCATAAGAAGGGGGCAAGTGATGTAAGCACAAAACTCACTCTACAAAATGAACCAACATTTATATGATGGAAGAAAATACCAGCAGAAAATGGTGGTGTTGGACAGGACAGAGTTCTGATTAGTTACAAGAAAAGAGTTCATTCTGTGAGGTCAAAACAAATCCACCAATCTGAAGTGACTGCGGAATATGGCTGCCACTTCCCAAGCCTGTGCAAAGGTTTGTCAAGGAGGAAAAATAAAAACCTTGGCAAAGTGGAAAAGACAGCCTCTCCAAGTCAACACCCAAGTGAGTGATCCTACAATGACAAGAGGAAGAAAAAGCTATATGCTCCATCCTTCAGGTACACAGGCAGTCTTCATAAGCCACTGCAAGTGAATGCACCAAGGCAGACCATCCAGTAGTGTTTAGAATGGATAATATTCTTTTGAGATTACTTCACTTGAAGATACTCTTCATAAATGATAAAGGGCATAAACATAAAACCCACAGAAACTAGAAAGTCAGAGTTCAAATTAAGGAAAAAAACCCAAAGAAGCCCTCTAAAACAAGAGCCCTCAGACTCTACTTTCCACTTTGAATGAAGACGAGAGCAAGCAACTTTAAATATCCATCTAAAAAAGTAAATAACTCCCTCCAAAGCTCTCTAAATTAAACATAACTGAAAACAAAAATAGACTCTCCACACACAAAAGCCTTTGTTGTGGGTAGCCTATGGCATCTAAACAGGAACCATAAATACTCTGTAAGAAAAGGCTGTTCAGCAAGGTTGTACTGACTCAAAGGTTATTTGCTTGAATAACCTCCCTCTGTTGTTTATATAACTGCTGATGTCTCTGCTCAGTTATTTTCTTTGGTGAAGTAAAATTGTGAAATTATTTCACTAATATACCTTTTGCTCCCTCCTTCCCAGAAACATGCTATTTTGCCTTGTACATGCTGAAATACTGTGTTTATTGTTATTTTTGTCTCTATTTCCACATCAAACACTGCGTATTTTCTGCTACCAGCTACATTTCAATCTGTTTTCCTAGATGCACTGTTTCCCTAAGAACAGTAAGGCAGCAGAAAGTTGGACAATTGCTATAGACTCATAGAAATGGAAAAGCCTTTGAAGTCTCTTTAGATGGTTTAGTTCTTTTGTCCCAAATCTTCTGTTCAGAACTGGACACCATTTCTTGAACAGTTTTTAACACTGTTCCTTTAAAGTACAGATGTTCTGGAGAGTTGTAATATATCAGCACAAAGGAAAAATGAAAGCATTTATGAGAGGAAGCACACGCAAAAAGGGTAAAAAGTAAAAAGGTGATGGCATCAGGGTCTTGATCCCAGCACATCCAGCCAGGGTTTCTCAGGACATAAAGATCAGGAAAACAAAGCACAGTACAAAAATCCTAATGACTTGGATTGGTGGGAAATGATAGTCAAAACACTATCAGCTCCTTAGGAGTACAAGAACAAAACCAGCATATAGTTGCTAATTGAGGGAGACATGGGATCTCAACAGTGGGTGTCCTTTGTTATCCATATCAGCACATGGAATCCTGACTGGGATATCTGGGTCTATCATCTTGGTGTTTGAATACTGTACAAACCACTTGGACACAGAAGTGGGTGGACAGAAGTGGACACAGCTGTGGATATACAGCTATTGAAGGGTTAGTGAGCTGATTTTGTTTTTAAATAAACTAACTTTCTCCTCCAAGGTCTGCTATTGAGCTTGGCTGCAGAACTGCATTATTTCCTACCAGGGCAGTCTGGGCAGTGAGGACACCACAGTGCAGACCCTCTTTCCCCATGGAACAACTGCCCTCACATTTGCCCAGAAGATCACAATTCCGCCCTACTGCAGAACAGTGTGTACATTACTTCAGTCTCTGGTAGTTCCTGGAACCTGCCAAAATAAGGTCTTTTAGCATTCCTAACTCTTTCTTGAGAACTATCCCTGGTCAGTGATGCATTGACATCTTCTTAAAATAATGCAATTAACCGAGACTGATAAATTTATCTGCAAGACAGCTGACAGTACAAAAAGCAGTATTATCACAAAAACTAGGATGCAAGTATTCTCATCATATGGCAGTCATTATGAAAAATTAAAATCAGCGTGTGTTTTTTAAGGACAGTTGCAAACAAGTTTCGTTGTTAAAACAAAAAACCAAAAAGAAGCCATCCTTAAGCTATTTATTATTAGGCTGTGTCTTACAGAAAGTAATTTTCAAAATGACGGTACCCAACTTTAAATTAGAGCTTTACTTACTTTGTATGTGAAAGCCTTCCATGGCAAGTGTGCAACAGATTTCATCTAGAAATAAAAAAAATATCAAATTGTAATAAAGTCTGGAAGAAGAGATTAGAAAAGTAGACTTTCATCACTGTTCAATCTTACCTTGTAGTTTACAAATAGTTGGGGCAGCATAAACAGGAATCCAAAAGCATACACTCCTGCAGATGAAATATGGAAAACAAACAAATGCACAGATGTTCATCACATCTATAATTTCATAATTAGTAATTTGCACTCATTTTTTTCTAAAGAGTGAAGATGCATCTAATTCTTTTGTTCACTTTAGGTTGATTCTTCTCCTGTTTTCAATCACTGTGATAATAATAATTTATTACTGTATTACAGTGATCTGTATTACACCGATCCAAATGACAGCAGTTAATATTCTACTTTTGAGTCCTGGACTTCATTTGAAGAAATAAGAATAGAAAAAAGAATAGAACGGACTCACCATTGACAAAACTGTTAATCAACCAGGAGTACCAGCTACAAACAAAGAAAAGGGTACAGTTATATTTCTCTTCAGCCAAAATTATAACACATCCTATACACCACTGCACGTTGACTACTCCAAGAAATGGCTGTGCTACAAATTACTCCATGCAAGAACTAAATACCTCACATCTTCCTTGGATTAAGAGGGGTTCCAGAGAAAGTAGTTTAAGCAAAAAATGCTTATCAGTCCATACAAGAAGATAAACCTTGTATGGACTTGTATGTATCAAAAGATAAACCTTTTGAGAGGTTTATCACCTGTTTTTATACTTTTACAGACCATTTTAAGACTTCTGTGTTGATAATCAGGTTACTGACATGAGATATGCACACTGTGCATGTAATACTGTGCACTGAACCCTGACTGTATTAAGATGACACTGTATTCTAAATATTAAAGAGTCACTTAATATGGCCCAGTAAGGACTTCTCAAATTTCAAACAACAAGTACCATTCAGTGCAAACCACAACAGCAGGCACTTAAGAAAAAAGTAAATAGAAGGAATCTATGTTTTTCCCTCCTTACATCTAACAACCTTCCCAGATGTTCAATGGAGCACAATCTTAAGAGCATAATGGTAGTGCTACAGACAATGATCGAATTCCTTACTTCTGCTTGCAATCCTGGGAACAGCTAGTGACTGTCATGCTCTGGTTGTTTCATTTAAAATTAAACTTGCACTGCTGTGTTACTGACACATTACAGCAGTAGCAGCATTTCAGTAATCCACAAGCATTTAAAGAAAGCATCAAAAAATGCCTCCAAGATTAAAGGATAATCCACTGCTAAGGTTTCTTGATCTGTCACATTTCCTTACCGATTTAACAATGGCAAGAATTCTGTTATATGAATTGTTTTCACTTCCTTTAGCTGCAGCTCATAAAATACCTGCAATATAGTATTTTGGGATACTAAACAAATTCAAGAATTTTCGTAAGAAAAGCAGAATTTTAAAATGCTGCATATTTGTTAGCTGCTTACTAAGACAAAAACCTTTTGAAAAAACTGATTTTCTAATAGCCCAGAAATTGCCCCAGTTTCTAGTATGAGTGTTACAGCTCATATAAGCAGCAACAGCTTAAAATAACATTAGGAAAAACTACTAATGCTTGTTTTCTCCCATCCCATGTGGGCCTAAGGACTATAAAAAATGCCTACATGGCCATCACCATGCTTGTGCTTGCAGATTTTCCTACAACAAAGTCTCATGGCTGCACACTTGCTTGCATCTCTCCAACACAAAATGAACCAGCTATTTGAGTGAAAGAGGACAAGGGTTTCATTTGTTCATGAAATATTGAGTGTCCAGCTCTTGCTGAAGTATTATGATGTTGGAGAAAGTCCATGGCTCTAAAGGAATAAAGAGCCGTTTCTCAAAAATGCTTTTGCTTGCTTGCCATCGTAGCTATCATATTTGGGAACAGAGAAGCCCCGTGTTCAAGGAAAATAATTTTGTGAAGGTTTTTGTTTCTCTCTGCTACTGGACAGGTTCAACCCCTGAATTCCTTTCATCTCTTCTATCAGCAACTGGTCCTCTGAACATCAACGGCAGCTTTCCTTCTCCTCTTCTGATTGACACGTATGTCAGCTATTGAATTCTATGCTGAAGTCATATCAGGTTACTTGTGAAATACAACAGCCTGTTGCTTACAGGATGTTAAAAAACCATCTAGATTCCTCAGCTTTAGACAGCACAAGGAAGTTTCCAGTTCCTGGCTTAAGCATCAAACTAACAACCAGTTTCTGTAACCATGTAGAAAAAATGGGGAATGTTTCAATTCCATGTAAGATCATTTATAGAGTTACAGTACCTTTTGTATTTGACATTCAGCAAGGAGTAACCTGCACCTCCAATACACAGTGGATAGAGCAAATATGACAAGTATTTCATAGCCTAACAGACAAGGAAAATGGTTTGTTAGTTCACATTCCATATGAACAGATTTTTCATGCCATTAAATAGAAGGCAGCTACATGTTTTTTTCCTGAAAATCTTTTTCTATTCCCAAATGTCTGCTATAATTTCCACTATGCTTCCATTTCTAGTGGTGGTGGTGAAAATTCCAAAACTCAGTTTAGACAAGCAATCACCTAAGAGCGTAGGCACCAAGAGACAGCACAAAGATCAGTGTCTAGAAGTAGCTCCCTACTTAACACCAATGTTGTCACCTATGCTCAACTGCTTTCAGAAATCAGGAACCATGTGAACTTTCCTCCAGTAAAAATAACAAGTACAAATAACAAGTACTAATATCAGTACAAACATCAGCTTTCAAATTTTTGAGTTGTAACCCATTCAGACCTCTCTTCATGTAAGTCACTTGCAATTCTGCTTCTCAGAGCAATGCCTCAATCAGATTCAACAACCAAAAGAACTATTCTACCGTTTCCTTTCATAAGTTATCAGAATGAATCCTCACTATCAGATCATCTACACAATAATGATCCATTTGACAACTGTGAGGACATGGAAAATACACTTGCAGAAAAAAAGAGCAAAACAAGTCAATCAATAGGTGACATATACAGACTTTATACAGATACATATACATACACAGATTGGAAGTCATGCCCCCTTACCTGGGCATCATATTCTTCAGTTTTCTTTTCAGAGTCATTGTATGCACCGAACTGCAACACATATGAAAACCATAATCACATCAGAACATAGAGAGAAAGCATTTGCTGTCCAGCCCCCTACATTAAGCAGGTAACAAAGGTTTTAAAAGCTTCTGTATAGGAGAGTCATATATTTGTCCTGTGCAGCCTACTAAATACAGGGTAGGCAAAAAGATTAACCTGTAACCTCATATTTTACAGCAAGCATCCAGGACTTCTTTGCTTAAAAAAATGCGGTTGAGAGAGCAGAGTTCACAAAGCAAAGGCAAAGTCAAGTAGCTAAAAATCTGTCAGATACAGGAAGCATTTACTAAAAGCCATAACCATGAAGAGGTCAGTTACAGATTATCTCCACATGTCCAGAAATTCTGCCTGCTTAAACATAGTTCCTTGATTACTGACACAGGAACAAGCAGAGCTACCAGCCACTCCAGACACATAGACTTCAAGCAGCACAAAAGTGCAGTGCTTCTTGTGAAGAAACACTGAATGTCAGGTTATCAATATATTGGTTTCTTCTACCAACACGATAAACTTTCAGTGTAGACTGCACTTCGCCACTGCATGTTCTGCAGTCTCAGCACTTCATTTTACCCAGAAGAATCATCTAAGAGTGTACTGTCCCCAGAACATGCCATATCTTCTGTTAGTTCCACAATGGAGAAGTTACACCTACAGGTTCATGAAAAAGACAGTTTCTTATTTCAAAACTTGATGCCCGTAAGAGTGCCTTTCCAACAGTCCCACCTATAAAGACTTAGCAGGACTGACAGAAGTTCTGAAGTTTCAGGCACCATAAATGCGTACAAATAGTATGAGCATAGTAGTATAGAACAATAGTTCTTCTGCAGAACTCAAAGAAAGAAAGAAAGAGGTTTGAAAATGCTCATCCTGCTATTGGATTAAGCTATTCATAGAGAGATGTACACAAGAAACTTTTATAATTAAAAATCTTCATTTCACTGGAAGTCAAGTTGCACAGTAACCTGGAAACAGACAGATGACTCAAGAGTAATCATTAACAGGGTAATATCTACTATACCTGAAATTTGGGTCTCAAACCTTGCCACCTGACTGTCATTTTCAAGGCCTTCTTCACCTTCCAGAGCTGTGATAAGCAACAAACAAACAAACAAACAAACAACATGCACATAAAAGATTATTATACAAAGGAACATCTTATGAAGGATTCAGATAATTAGAATCAATGTTCCAGAATACCTATTTTAATCACTCATTGCATAAAGCAGTAGCAGCCTGATTGCAGCACAAACTGCCTGTGTCTACACAAACCAAATGCTGTGTCATCAAACAAATATGTTGTGAGCCTGCACTATTAAGTCTTTCTCAGATGATGTAGTTTAAGTGAAGTAATGTAGTCGCTCCAGGATATCTGAATTGCAGTGCCTAAATGGGGCTAGCACCAACATGCACCCCAGGTCAGGCATTTAGAAAATTCCAGTAGTCACCTGCCAAGCAAGTTTTTATGTGCCTTCAATGAAGGTGCCTCAGAACTCCTAACAGTGATTAAGTTGGTGCTTACATGGTGATTACATTTCAGTAGTGGACTACAAGCAAAAATCAGTGAATCTGCTGAATTATTTGGTTATTTACTGTACAGCTGTAACAGCCTGACCCTAATGTAAACCAGAAGTTTCAGTTCACCTGAAAATTAACTCATGTACCCACGACACTGCTATACAGATTTGACAACTTAGGCAATGCAGCTCCCCAAGAGAGCTATACTGCCTGAAGCTTTTTCTGGACAAGGTTCATTTGTTTAACTTTAGATACACCAATATTCTCTTCTCAACCACCAATCTATTCCAAACAAAGAATAGGGTAAAGACGATACTTTACTGTTATCTTTGGTAAAAGTGAGAAAATTATTTCTTACAGAAGCAATGTCACTATTTGTACTGCATGAGAAACAGGAGTTAAGTCCAAGCTGTGAAAAAGTTCTTCCTAGCAGACAAATTCCTGAGACGTACTGTCCGTGTGATTGCTGTCATTTGAGACAGCTGTGTTAACTACAACCCACTGACTAGATGAGGACTTGCGGAATCATGCACACAGGCAGCAGTCTCCTCCTTTTTCTCCTTCCCCAGTCACTTCAGTCCTGGCACTGGCTATGGGCACACAGCCTGCTCTTTGACAACGCTTCCATGCACTGTTGACATGGTTAAACTTACTTGGCCTATCAGGTGATGTGATAGGTGGAACCTCAGCATCATTCTGTGTTTGGTTTCTACAATATCAGCTGGACCATCCCAGAAAAAACCTGATACTTCCAGTTTAGTTATTTGACCAAAGGACACAATCTCCTCTGTCACTGAAAGCCAACGACATGCAAGCTACAGCAGAGTTTTCCAGTAACTAGTTTAGCATTCTTTTTCTACTATCAACTATGGATGTTGCTGCAAATACTGATGACAGTCTGACAGCTTTAAGAACTCACCTCAATCACTGCACCAACGCCTGCTGGGATCAGTACCAATAAACTTGTTTGTTCATCCAAAAGGAAAAGAAATATTACCACAGTACTAAAGCACCGCCAAAGCACTAGACAGAAAACATGAAAATGGAAGGCTTATTAATATTTAAATGAATAGCTGAGATGACAGAAGACTGATGGCCTATTTAGAGCAATTCTGTCTTACACAATTTAAGCATGCATTTCTTCTGTGTACATCTTGATATATCTAGTAGTCCTAGAAACAGCCAGTGATCTCTGGGCAAATAGGGAACAAGAACATTTTCTGCCATCTTTATCACAGGGATGAAAGAAAATTGGAACACTTAATGAAGACTTCTGTACTGAAGCAACATATGAATACAATTAGGAACTACACTCATGATCCTTGTCTCCAGGAAGCTGAAAGGCTGTGATATATATAATATATAATATAATGTCAGTATTTGAAACTCATTCATTGTTTGTAAATGTTAAGTCTTTTGAATTTGACTTTACTGAGTTTTGAAACTGGCAACTGACTATTATTTCTGAAATTCCGTGGATAGTTTTTAATTTTTATGAACTTTTTGGCATACACATGCCAACAGCAGTACAACTGCTTTAAAAAAACAAATGCACTCTCATAAAAATGATACATGGATTCTCCACATGATAAAAACATATTGTTCATCATAAATAGAACGCCTTTTTTCCCCCTGGTATTGACATCCCTTACATGGTTTAATCCATCTGTAAATATGATAGAAATAGGGATAGTCTCAGAGGTCAACTGACTCCAGGTTTACAATTTTGCTCCATAATCAAAATTGGAAAAAAGCTACTGGAAAAACCTTCACCTGTTTCTAGGAAGGCTTGGCAGGATGTCACTATGTTTCTCCCACCTCTCCTACACACAAATTACATCAATCCTCCCATGCTCTCCCCCTCCCTCCACCCCAGGAGCCTCTATTGCTTGTGTTTACATCAAAGCCCAGATCAAGCAAGAGCATTACAATACAGCACTTTCCACCCACAATTATTTTGGAACCTGTAGTAATCTACAAGGAACACAAGGGACTTGCAGAACAGCATCTCCCATGAAAGCACATTCCCTCCACCCACAGAACTTTTTCTGGTCTTCATTCTTTTCTCAAAGTACTTCTCTGTTCCTTCAGCAATGAAAACATGGTAATTAACTCAATATTAATGTAGTTCTCAATTGCAAGGCAGTCAAACCTCCATAGTGATGCAAGTGCTTAAACTCAAGTGATACCTGAGCACAGAACTAACAAAGTTAGAACCATCTGTGTAGACTGTTAGCCATCTCTTCTTGTACATAAACCATCTCATTTTGTTGTCTCTTTAAACCTACAAAGTGTCAACTTGGAGCAAGACTGAAAACACACACCATAAAATAGACAGCACATAGACAACACTGCATTCTAGTCCATACCTGCTTTTGTAGACATCCCAATCATACTCCTCTTTTTCTTCCAAAAACTTATGTCATTTTTAAATGCAAGGAAATCAAAGAGAAGCTGCAAATAGGAAGAAATGTACTCATTTGCTTGAAACACACACTAATTAGAGACTGAAAATGTTAACAATGCATTCAACATGGTATTAAAAGACCCCTATTTTAGAAGCCTCAGAAATGAAAATTATGACCTACAAATGGAAGCTAAAAAGAAAAGCTGCAGAAGCCCTAAAAGCAGAGCAAAATGACAGGATGAATTTCAAATACTACCATTGCAATGCTGCACATATCAGCAGCAGGTAAAGACAGGGCAACTCATCACAGAGGGTGAAGAATGAGGACCCTGAGGAATCACACACCTCTATGAGAGACCAGGGAAAAGCATAGTAGATTAAACTAAAAATGCTCTGTATTGGATTGATAGTCAATTTACACTTGGATAATATCAAAACTTAAGAAAAAAACATCCTACAATACAGTAAGCCAGGTTTCCTCTGTATTTTGTCACTGAGTTGACATAAACTTCCAGGACATTTTAGAATTCAATTTATTTGTAGGAAGCTTTTTTATTTTCTTCAGTATTTTCATTCAATACAGTTTTTGGTATTTCCTTTAAGCCTTCAGTGTTTAAAAAAAAAAAAAAAAAGTGTCTAAAAAAAATCAAATGCAGATTCCAGAAATTCTTGGGTCAGTGGATTTTAATGAAGAAATTTTCAGCTGTTTTTGTGAGATTGGTTTGTTTGTTTATGGGAGGTAGGTTTTGTTTGTTTTTAAAAAATATTATTTGGGAATATGATACACAAAAGAAAAAAGTATCAGAAAAGCTTGTCCCAGTCTACAGATACCTTGTAGCCTGATAAACAGAGTGGAAAAATTAAATTAATATGCCATGTCAGTCTAAGGCTTTCCAAACAAGTTAATTCTATGTAATGTAAGTATAAAGAAACATAACATTCCAAGTTCTTCTCTCTCCCAGAGTATGGGAACCGTGTTGAGTATAACTGTAGATTACAAAAATGTTCCCAGTGTCTAAAAGAAGTTGTTCATTAAAACCAAGATTCAGATTTAAGCCAATGCTCAGAAAGGGACAAACAACAACAACAAATAGCCATGAGTGCTCCACACTTTACAGGAACATTTTTGGAAGCAATTTGTATCATCTGATCATTCCTCCAGGGATTAGAAGTCAGAAACTCAAACCCTAGTATAGGTGCCCCAGCTATGCCACTGCAGTGGTAGCCTTGTGAGAAGTCAACAAAATTTGAACCAATGTTGACAGGCATATTAATTTTCTATGGGCTTTGGTTCAACTACAATGTAAAAAAAGTGATAATGAAGGTAATGTTTTATATTTCAGTCAAGACTGCTAGTTTCTGTATCATTATCTCAAATTTCTGCCTTATTTAAGGTTTTTATATTAACTCTGTATAATAGCTGACTTGTATCAGAAAATGTTTCTATTGCTCTACTGAAATTTTCAAGAATTTCTTGAATAGAATTTCTTTCTATTTTCAAGAATAATTCTTAATAAATGAAACACCTGAAAGTCAGACACACACACTCTCTTCTTTTTTTTTTTCATATTATGTACTTCCTAAAAACTAAAACCACTTACATGGAATGCTGCTACGAAGAATGTCAAAGCCAGAAAATACAAGTTAGTATCAACAAAAATTCCTTTCACTTCATCTGCATCCTTTTCTGAAAATCCTATGAAAAAGAAGAAGTCACTGTGCAAGAAGTACCAGACAGTTCATTGCTATTATGCTCAAGTCCAGTATGAAAGGAATCTTATGTCACCTGCACAAGTTTTGTTAAGGAATCATAAATCCAAAACACGATGCAAGCTTTACTGGGAAAATCCTAATCTACCTATATTTTGGAAGTTATTTAGCTTGCCATAAACAATCGGTTACAAGCCTTTAACTCATGCAATTACAATGGGTTTTGTAATGTTTTAAAAATGGTTAATTCACCTCTGTGTTCTTGTTCCCTACCACATGTCAACATATATTTTCATCTTTGACTTGAGGAGAAACAACACAAGCTTTGTAGTATTAAATCTCTTCACCAATTATCCAGAAAAAAAAGTGTCACCTATGCACATAAAAGAAACAAACTGAGGGGTTAGTTATGATGTCTTGGCCTGAAGTCATTAAAGGTGAGCGTACCAAATTGCTGGAGGGAGTACACAGCATCCTGCATGTGGATCCAAAATCGGAGTTTCCCAAGAGATATTTTGTCATACGACACTGTAAGAGGTAGCTCTGTTGTTGAACGATTTATAACCTGCATTTCAAAAACACATCTCATTTTTAATAGCAGAAAAATGGCAACAATTACTTCCATTTTTTCAAAATAAAGAAAGTGATTGTATCACACTATAATTTATTCACACAATTTTAAGAACTGTTTTTTAAAGGAAATAAGATCTTAAACTTCTATACCATGCTTAATGTCTTTGTGTTTTTCCCAAGGAATGTTAAATTAGCAGTTTCTTCTGTTAAAGTTCCTATAGCAACCTCATGCTCCTGTATACAAATGCATGAAATGGCAGCACAAAGTGGGGAACATGTGCTTAAGATAATTCTTTTGACAGTTCTTTGAATGCATATGCTAAGATTACCTAAATTAGAATATTATAAAAAAACTCAACCAACAAATAAATTGTATCCTTAAGGCCACAGCCATAAATTTACTGCATTGAGACTGATTTTGAGAGAAATTGAAAGGGTGGGGAAGCAAGATGATGCTACTAGCTCAGACTAGTGAAAACACCACAGCTAAAGCTAACTAAGATAACTTTGGGTTCTGAGGTCTAACAAAAACTTTCTTCCTGCATCCTAAAAAATAAATCTCTGCTAATCCTACTGTATCATCTATGTGTTACTTA
Source organism: Phylloscopus collybita (assembly GCA_027886175.1). Classification (NCBI taxonomy): domain Eukaryota; kingdom Metazoa; phylum Chordata; class Aves; order Passeriformes; family Phylloscopidae; genus Phylloscopus; species Phylloscopus collybita. The sequence continues at coordinate 64,478,465 of JAJNNQ010000075.1, read as the reverse complement.
AGCTGGAAAAACAAAGAAATTGCCTCAGCTCCTTCTGCATGACAGCTGTCCATTCCAACTCTCAGGTTTAAAAAAAAAAACCAAACCAAAAAACTCCTTGTCCTCTCAGATATCAGAATACTCAGCAGCTACCTCAGTACAAGATCAGGCAGTATGTTTTACATTTCCAAGGATAGCTCAGGACTACAGATTGACAGGCACTCTTTGCAAGAGTTCAAGATCTACTGCTCCAGGCTCCTAATTACTCCCAATCATAATTCCCATCTCAGACCTGCTACTCTACACTGCATCTGTTTCTAAAGTAATGAGTTAGCTGACACCTAACTGACGTGAATGGGCTGCTTCTGATTCTTGTGACACAGAACATGGGTTTAGGTCCCCACCTATCAGTCAGATGTGAACTGAGGGCTATGTTCATTCTCCCATTCACTCCCTCCTCCAGTGAGTACAAACAAATCTCAATTTCACCACACTCCCATGACCCTGTGAGCTTTTTCAGACAGTGGCAGAACATGCAGGCACATGAGGGAGAGGGCAGGAAGCTGAGGAAGTTATATGAATACAGCAGAGAGAAAAGCTTGAGAAACTAGAAACAGTGTCAGGGATGTCTGAACTGAATGGAACAAAAAATCATGTGTAGTTAGAACTGACTGTAGAGAACACTGTCAAGATTCTATAGCTGTTTACCAAAAACTACACAAACAGCTTCCAGACTGCTTCAATTCAAGTAATCTCATTTCAATTTCTCAGTCTATCAACGACAGCACTAACATTTATGGGAGAAAAGGGAAAGAAATTTTATCTGTGGAGCATGAACAAGCAACAAAAATTTGCAAATGCCTGGGTAAGCAGCATGTGGCAAATGCACTCTTCACAAAGAATTACTATGAAGGAGTTAGGGGTAGTGTAGCAAGAAAAGCAGACTGCAACAGAAGGCAGAGATAGGAATTCTCTAACACCAAAAGTAAACTAAAATAAAGATTAGAAGAATGAATTCTTTCTCAACAAACAACTAAAAGCCCACAAGTGGTGCCTCACAACCTTTATGTGAGTGTGACAGTTGCAAAGCTATTGAAAGCTAAGAATGACCAAATCCCTGCAATACAACCTACTCTTGCAGTATGGCATCAGAGCATCATGTGACTTCTAGCACTCTACTTAACCAATGCTACAAGACAGTGTGCAAATATTGCAAGTAAGCTCAGTGGTACAAATTTTAAAATTATCTCTTAAATTCACATTAAATTTTGTGTAATCCCCAAAACCCCAGCATTGGCAATTAAGAATATGAGGAACACAGAATCTCTAAGACAGCAGTACTTACCACAGAAGACCTACATCTTGATCAAAATCAGAGTCAGTCGACAATCTATACAGCCCAGTACAAGCAGGAAAAACACATCTTCAGCTCCATGATTTTAGGTCAGGCATAGAGAACAGACGCTATCTCTGCCCCTAATTACAGCCAAACGTTAACCTGGCTCCACAAAAGCTGTATTACTTTATTTCCTTATTCTTTCATGCTCATCACTTACCCTTTATTCTCTCACAGAATTGTTTACTACAAGACCACTCTTTCTGCAGGCCTTGAGAGCAGTTTGGCCAGCCATTACTGAGTCATCACATAAGCCAGTGCTGAAGGGGAAGTTTGCAGGTCTTAGTGGAATAGTCTTTGCCACACTTCCCAGCATCTTTAATGACTTTCTAAGGCAGTGAGTTACAACTCACAGCGTTAACTGTGACATGCATGACAACTGCAGGAATGTCATTAATAACATGAGAATGCTGAATTCATTTGTAAACAGGGTACATGATTTGACTAGTTATACTTGACTATACTAGCTTAGTACATGAATGTACTGAATGTACTGAACGTACTTAGTACATGAATGTACTGAACTGGATTGGATGACCTGTGATAAAGGACAACAACCACTAATAAAGACATTACAAATGTATATCTAAAGAAATACTCGACAAAACTATCTGCTATCAAGACTTGTAACAAATACTCAAGAGTTTATTGTGCTGTACAAATTTGGGGTGGAAGGGACATAAAGATTATCCTGAACACCAAGTAACAAAAGCCTTTGTCTGAGCTAAAGTAATGAATTGGAGACACAATTTAGAAGGTTAATGTGAAGTTTACACCTACAAAGGCTTCCAGCTAGAAGACGCATTTTTGAGTTTTGAGACATTCCCCAAGACTCTTGTTCTCAGTAACTCTCAATTACCAAACTCCAGTCAGTGCAATTGAAAAGAATAGCAAGGCTTAACTAAGAGTTGCTAAGATCAACAGATTTAGATACATGGGACTGCCATGTTTAACCTCTAGCAAAGGAACTGCGTGATTTCCTACAAGACAAGACTTGGGCAAAAACTGAATACAGAAATTTTTTTTTACTGCTGGAGTGACTGAATACTAAAGTAGGTTGCCCATAGAGGCTGTAGCTTCTCCATCCTATGATATAACAAAAACTCAACTGGAAAAGGTCTTGAGAAACTCACTCCATGTGATCCTACTCTGGGAAGGGGCATTGGACTAGAAGTCTCCAAAAATCTCATCTAACTTCATCCTTCTTAATTTCATTACTGAAGTTTCAAAGTCCAGATTTATTTGAGTGCACAAAATTATTGGACATATGGTAACACAAAACTTTCAAGTGCTCAAGTTACTCTAACATGATAGAGAGCAGCACCAAGACATTTAACCACAAGTGAATTTTGAGTAGATAAGAGAATAGCTACTGACTTATCTCAAGTATAGCTCCACTATCAGCTGTGGATATTGTCAATATGCCTAGAGGGTATGAGAAGCAACTCTGGTGTGCTAACACAACTTCTTCATATTAGGGAGTCAAATTACTGAGGAGACTGCTCCTGCCACTGCTAGTGCTACAGTGATGTCCTCCATATCCACCCAAAAGGCAGAAGCAACGGAATCCAAACATCTTTGGTGGAACAGAAGACAGTGACTGACAGATACTTCTGCCAGACAGAAGTCTCAAAACCCAGATCCAGCTTCTGCAGTTACCACAGTAGGTCACATTACGTTAGATGGTCACTGAGTCATTTTGTGCACTTATACTTTTTCATTACAGCAAACCACCTATGAGAAAATCTTAATTAAAACAACATTGAAGATTACTGTTAAAGCTGTTAAACGTAATTAAAGGTATTCTATTACTCACCATCAAATCTTTCACTCTGTTGCTTAGCTGATCAATAAATAATATTGGAAGGTAATGCACTGTCTTCCCCAACTGAACCCTAGGATGTTTAAACATGGATTTATGACTGTAGTGATCTAAAAAGAAAACTACTTTTATTCAAAATTAGCACTCATTCATCACTTTCATATCTATCCATGTAGAAATTTCCCACCATCTTTTCAGGCACATTTTCTTTTAACACACAGCAAGAAATTAGCCACTGGCCTAGAATCAATCTTTCATTTAAAGACACTGCTATTAAAAATTTTGTTTGTTTTCACTCTTCTGCAGAAAGACAGAATAAGCAAATAAAAATACAAATGAAATTGGCTGTGATGATGCTGAAGCTTCTGCATGATCAAGAGAAATTTAAAGGTCTGTGGAAAAGAAACATGCTGAATTTTACTGCCATATATTTGTAACCTTTGTTTCAAATGTGACCATGACATCTCTCACTGTCTCCCCCCCATCTGGTCAGTGCCTGGCAGGACATCAGTCTCATGCTCTGGCCCACATGGGACCCTGAATGTGATGGCTGATGCACAAACGGGAAGATCAGATACTACTGCAGGGACTGTACAAGGAGCAGAAATCTCTGCCATCTACAGAAGCTCTTATTTGGATTGCTCTACCACCTCACTAACCTGCATGAATCCAATAAAAATTTCCCAGCTTTCAAGCCCTCTATCGAATGGTTACTGTAAAGTTATTGAGCAAATTATGACCTACATGCAATTGCTCTGTCAGCATCTTAGAAAAGTTTTTAGCCCAATGCCCTAACAGAGACAAATTCTTAAAGTCTTCACTAGCAAAGCAGTTATCTACACTGTGATGTTCTTGTTAAAAATCGATGGAAGTAGCATCATGGAGATTTTTAAAGCCTGAAAGTTGAATTTTAGCTGTTGACAAAAAAAAGAAGTCTCTATGCATCCTAAGAAAGACTGCATACTAAACACATAATGTGCAATATTAACACAGAAAAGTACTAAACTGAGGTTCGGAAATAGTGCTTGGTTATTTAACTGAAGTGATTTAGATTTCTATGTAATAACTATGATTAAAGCTATTAGTGAAATTGCAGCAGGTTATTTCGTATCCAAACTATTTTCCTGTATAATGCAATAACAAAACAGCACTGACGCAAATCAACCAGAAAAAAAATCCTCATCCATCCACCCCTTCTTTTTTTTCCTGGCTGGAAAGCTATCCCAGAACCCTGTGGTCTGCTAGTTAACCAACTACTTCTGGATTTAAGAGGGTACTTGTAGAGAAAGGCATCAACATACAGCAACATAAGCCTATACAGCACTACTTATATGCTTGAGACTGGAAGTGATAGAAGCAAGCTGTGAGCAGAAGCTACTGCCTGCACCTAGAGGCCTAAAAACCCATCCCTGTCTGTTAGTATTTCCTTGTGGAAAATGACATAATATAGGAACACACACTGTCAAAGTAAAATAAAAGGTGCAAAAAAGATATCCCAGTAGTGCCTAAGTGCCTCTTCCAGTTTGTACAGTTTGTAACTTGCAGATGAAGGATAATTAGAAAGGGTCAAGGGATGGCAATTGCTCTGAAGGCCAGAAGGGCAACTAGAGAACAAATGGCTTTGAAGTCTGCTGTAGCATTCTATCTGTGTCTTTGTAGTCCTGCTTTGCCTTACTATGATAACTGCACAGAGAAAAAGTATTCTAAACTCTGAGCTGCTCAGGAACCAGGTATCTCCAATAAGGTTTTCTAGTACATAATATCTTAGCAGCAATTTGTCACTATCAAAATGCAAGCATTAAGAGCATCTGTTCTTGTCTCTAGGTGTCCATTTAAACATAAAATACTAAGAGGGAGGATTTTTGAAGAAATGTGCCGTAAGTTTATAATATAATATCTGACAAAATTAAGTCACTGACTTACATTTTCATGTAACGGTGAACATCGGCAGGGAGGGATGATCCATCAAACACAAAATCTTCCACCATGACATTTAAGGTTAGTCTTGACCTCCAGTGAGACACAGGTTCATCCAGGGCATTGGTCTGTTTTTCTGCTTCAATTTGCTTTAAAAAAAGAATAAAAATACGTAGAGCTAACCAATGCAAATTTTTTGAGTAGGGTAATAACCTAACTCACGGAATCCAGGGAGTCATTAACTATACTCAAAACCAGAAGCCCACTAAGAAACAACTTACCTTAATTTAGACCAGATCAAGTATTTTGCTCAAATATGACAGAATGGATTTTAAGGGCCCACCACAATCTGACACCGAAAATCTTCAGTGTCCATTCACAGCCACGTTCATCAAGAAGGAACATTCATTCATCTAATTAACCTTCATACCTTGGGAATGTGGATACTAATAAGAAAAAAATCTCTTTGAAATCAGGACTGTACAGTAATCAGATGTTACTTCAAAACAGTCAAGAGGATGTGGATGATCAACCAAACATTATCTGTTTGTCTTCATATCTTATTCTGCTATTTTACAACAGCAAAGCATATTATTTCACATGAATTCAATTCACTATAGAAAGCAGCACCATGCTGTTACAGAGCAATACAGTATTTCTACCAAAATTTGAATCATTTACTGTTAACTAGCAAAGTGTTTTAATAACTAGCCAGCATTTTAAAGACCTCTGCCTCTGCTCTGCTGAGTGGTCTTCTATTGGCATGATAATCAAGAAGAGGATTTTGATTTTTTTATTGTGTTGTATCATCATTAGTTTAAAGATGCAAGCACAGCAGGTACTAACTCTAGAAGTGTCTGTAAAAGAAATCACTTATTTTGCAGATGCTCTTCTATAGATGGAACACATGCTTACCTGTGTGGCTGATTCACCCGTGAGCAAATTAATCTCTTCCGGTTTGGGGACCATGTAGGTGGTCAGAGGGCTCACTATATGCACCTGCTTGCCATCATGCCAAGGCAAAATGCCAGCATGATGAAGAAATACAAATGCATATAATGTGCCATTATTTCGGGTCTTCTTTGGTACAGAGACATTCACTGTCCTAAAATACAAAATAAATATATTATGAGATGACATAGCATATGCTGAAATATTTAGCAATTTACTAAACATTTGGGTTGCCTGGAACACAACGATTACTTCTGGCTAACATGTTCTATGGCTGGATGGGGTCACTTCTTATACTCCAGTACATATCAGAATACATGCATTTCCAAAGATTTACTATTGTGTTAAGACAGGTTAACCTTTGTCCACTTCCTACTTTACCGCCCTAGATAACACAGGACTACGAAGTCCTGTGCATCATCAATTCTTCTGTTGCTTTCCTCTACTGATACGTCACAGGGCCACAATTATGATAACACTTGTAAAAAACACAGCCTTCGTGTGCTGAAGATGCACCACAGATCGTATACACAATACAAAATTTAAAAAGAAAATCACAAGGTTTTGCCATGCACTTTGCATTAATAAAATCTTCTCAGCTACGACTGAGAACTCTAAACTGGAGTTTAGAGTTCAAATCATGAAGTCACTCCCCTCGTACTAGCCAAAAAATCATCCTACTTGCACCCTTGCATAATGCCTCCTCTATTCCTGTAGTGTTGCTCAGCTTATTCTGCTCTGAATACTTTCAATGGCTTAACAGACTCTGTCAGTAAAACAATTCTTGTAAGGTCTGTCAGAGATGAAGTTCAGTATGACCTAAACTGCAACCAGCAAGTTCTTTAGTCATAGAAAATGAAGAGCATAAAATATCCTTAGAGACTACAATAAGGAGTCAAGAATGGGGCAATTATTTTAAACAAACAAACAAACAAACCAACCAGAAGTGAGACAGCAAATATGAAGAACGAAACAAGCAGTTCCAGTCATTTTAATTGTTCAGAGGCATATGAAGAGTGCAGTGTTCTACTAAAAAATTTCTCAAAGGATTAACAGTCTTAGCACCAAAATCCCTTCAGAAGATCCCCAAACCCTAGACTATGAGAAAAGGTTTTCTCGTGTAATTTTTAGCAGAGAAATAGTTATGGAAGAGTGTGTTGCTAAAACACACAAAAGGAGAACATGGTTTGACATCTTAGCCCTGTTCCAGGTCTGATGCCACAGCAATTAAGAACAAAACAGAACATGTAGCCAGTGATCTAATCACACCTACCTATGTGATTAGAGGCAAGTCTCAAGCATTTCCAGGCACATTTGTCTTTAGATTTTCTTAGTGGAAAGTAATTTTTACCACTATAAGCAAGGCACACTTCTGCAAAATGCTTGCCTATGTGGCTGAAAACAGCACACTGATCCAAGCTAACCAACAGTGAAATCCACCTTGCCTTCATGTAACTTCTAGTTAGGATGCACACTTCAGAATGCAACAAAGAACTCTGATACCTTGGACACTACTGGTCCAGATCCTTACCTTTCAAATTTGGACTCAATATCAAAATCCTCCACATTCAAAACGAGATCTATATTACTCTCAGTACCAATGCTTGACCTTGTGGTAGTGTACACGCTTAACTGAAATCAAAACACAGCACAGAGAAATTAAGACTATGGAAACAAATTCATGCATCACTACATTTAGAGTACAGGTCTGTCTTTCAGCATCACTAATTCTCGCAGTTGCAGGAAGGTTGTATACACAGGGAAAGAAAATAGTGTGGTCAAAAAAAGTCAGCTCCTTTTTGGGGGCAAAAACACAGTCACTAAATACATTTTAACAGGAATGTTAAAAAAATGCTAAAAATGTTCCAGAACAGTTAACATGTTCTGGAAGTTGAAGAAGTGGAGCCATTTCACAGAACCAGAGACCCTGTCAGTAAAGGAGAAGGTCTCTGTCAGGGCTGGAAAGGACCTCTGGAGATCTCCTTGTCCAACTCCCAAGGCAGGGTGACCCTAGAGCAGGTAACACAGGAACACATTCAGATGGGTTTGGAATGTCTCCAGACAGGGCGACTCCACCATCTCCCTGGGCAGCCTGTTCCAGTGCTCTGTAACCCTCAACATCATGAAGTTCTTCCTCACATTGAAGTGGGAGTTCTTGTGTTTTAGTTTACTGTCATTACTCCTCATCCTGTTGCCAGGCACGACTTAGAAGAATCTGGCACCATCCCCTTGGCACCTTGAAATATTTCAAACCCTTTGAAATATTTATATGTATTAATGAGATCCCTTCTCAGCCTACTCTAGACTAGACAGGCCCAGCATTTCTTCCGCAACGCTGCTCTAACCAGTAGGTGTGTGACAGCAGATGTACGAAATCAACAAAGCCTTGAACCCAAGTCCTACCCGTGCACCAGCCAAGGGAGCTCTCCACAAGGCCCAGCACCACCGAGAGGGCGTGTCCAGGGCGGAGCAGGGACAGGGACAGAAGCGGGGTCAGAGGGCACGGACAGGACACAGGGCAGGGAGCAGGGACAGGGGGCAGGGACAGGGGTGGTGCCGAGGAGCCCGTGACTTGGGCGGTGCGCCGAGGGGCCGAGGGCTGTGCCCGCCGCGCTCACCTGAAGCTTGGGCCTCCGAGCCAAGTAGGGCCAGACGCATCCCCCGGCCGCGCCGTCCGCCGCCGCCGGGCAGGGCCGCGTGTAGACGATGCCGTACATGACCCAGCAGGTGTGCACCACGTACACGGCGAACACGCCCACCACCAGGCTGGTGAAGGAGCTGCGGCTCAGCATGCTGACAGCACCGATGGCGATGGCAGCGGCCGCCCCCGCCCCCCGCCACAGCCCCGCTCGGGATCCGCCGCCGCCGCTCGCGCATCCCCCACGCGCCGCCCGCCCCGCCCCGCCCCGCCGGCCCCTCCGTCACTTCCGGCGGGCGCGGGAGGCACCGCCCCCTCCTGGCCCCCCCCCGCCCGCAGCCGGCGCCGGGAGCCACATAGCGGCGGCGGGCGCTAGGGGGCGCTGTGTGCGGGGCCCACCCCGGAGCGCTCGGGGCTCAGGGCAGAGCGAGCAGCGCCCAGGGCTGGGGAGAGGGAGCGGAGGTGTGGGGCGAGCTCAAAGGAGGGCCCTGAAGCTGGTGAAGGGTCGGGAGCACAAGTCCCATGTGGGCAGCTGAGGGAGCTGGGGGTGTTTAGCCTGGAGAAGAGAGGTCTTGGGGGGACCTTATTGCTCTCTACAACTCGTGGAAGGAGGGTGTAGCCGGGTGGGGGTCGGCCTCTTCTCCCAGGTAACAGGATGAAAGGACAAAGTCTTAAGCTGCATGCGGGAGTTTAGGTTGCATACTTCAGGAGGACTTTCACCACTGGAAGGGTCATTAGATGTTGGAATGGGCTGCCCAGGGAGATGGAGTTGAATCCCTGTGAGGTGTTTAAGGAAAGACTGGACCTGGTACTTTGTGCCATGGTCTAGCTGGTGTCATAGGTTGGACTCTACGGTCTCAGATGCCTGTTACAATTGAATGGATTCTGAGTGTCTCTGATTACCATCGTTATTATCATTATCATCATTATTACCATCAGTCACGCTCTGCTCTTCTAGGCCTCAGCTACCAACATTGTCCCTCAAGGGAGCTGGGAAGGCTCTTCCTGCTTGGCTTGGATTGAAAAAGGAGCATTTCTTGTGGTCCTTGCATGTGTGTGGGTCAACCAGAAGAGAGTGATGGCGTGAGTACTTACCTCAAGTACACCTCAGCTGAGGGGCTTGGGCAGGAGGTGCTCAGGGGCAGAAGAGGCACAAGCACGAGTTACACTCACTGTCCCAGCAGATCAGCAAAGTGGCACACCCAGGAGTCTCCTTGCAACACAAATGAGAGAAAACCGACATGTGGGTAGGTGAAGGGCATTCAGGCCTATCCTGGATTCAGCTGGGATAGAGTTAATTTTCTTCCTAGTAGCTGGTACAGAGTTGTGTTTTGGGTTTAGCGTGAGACTAATGGTAGCACACTGATTGTTTGGTTTTTGCTCAGTGGTGTTTACCTCAAGTCAAGGATTTCCAGTATTCCATGGTCTGCCAGTGAGGAGGTGCTGGGAGGTAGCATAGCTGGGACAACTGACCCAAACTATCCAAAGGGATATTCCATACCACAGAATGTCATGCCCAGTATATAAACTGGGGGTTTACTGGGAGGGGCTGATCACTGTGCAGGAACAGGGTTTGGCACCAGTCAGCAACTGTATCATGTGTCAGTTGTGTTTCTTGGGTATTATTTCTCTCTTTTTCTTGTACCAGTTTTAATAATAATAATAATAATAATAATAATAATAATAATAATAAAAACCAACTTTACTTATCCCAATCCACAGGTTTTCCCTTTTTCTCATTCTCCTCCCCATCCCACTGGAGGAGAAGAAAGGGCTGCACTTCTTTTAACTAACTGGTACTTGGTTACTGGCTAGGGTTAATCTACAGAACTTCTTTTTGGCATCTGATATGGGGCCCAACAATAATGAGAAATCTGACTAGAATGCATTAGAACAAATACAAGTATTCATTATATTAGTTTCATAGTTGCTGGTCACAATGTTGATTTATTTGCTCTCAAAGTTGGTGCTTTTTCTTAAAGTTGCATTATGTGTTACCTTACTTGCAGTATGTGTTCCCTGCTGTGCTGTTTATCACCATGGGGACAGAGCCAATAATTTTGTTGTACTCTGCAACTCTGGCTTATGATATGATGGAATGGCTGGCTGTGGAACTAACCTGGTGATTGTACTCAGCACTGCTGTCACCTCTGGACTTTAGGAGCCATCTGTGGAAAACTTAAAAATTATGCCTTTTACCTTTCCTCCTTGGAGAACCAATCCATGGAGGAGACACCTTTTGAAAATTCTGAATTGGTTGTTCAAGCCAGCCTGTTCCTATTGCTGTGTCTCCTGCCTGTGTTCCAGGTCTGGTCTAAGGTCAAACAGCTATTTAAGAATCCTACCCAGAGACCTGCCCTGGGACTGGATACTTCCCAAGTGGCAGGGTGTGGCAGTGTATTGGATTTGCATGGCCATTTGGTAGCAGGAGTGGGACTGCAGGGGTGGCTTCTGTGAGACCCTGCCAGAAGCATCCTCCATGTCCAGCAGAGCCAGTCCCTGGTAGCCCCAAAGCTGGACATGCTGCTGGTCAAGGCTGGGCCAATTAAAAATGATAACGCCTCTATGCTAGCATATTTAAGAAAAAACAAAAACAAAAAACAAAAAAACCAAACCAAACAAAACAACAAAAAAGCCAAAACCAAAACAAAAACAAACCCAAAACAAACAAAACCAAAAAACCCCACAAACAAACAAAAAAAAAGAGGTTTGGGGCAGTTGTAATTGCAGCCAGAGAAGAGTGGAGTGAGAACATGTGAGAGCAACAACTCTGCACCAAGGTCAGTGGAGAAGGAAGGGGAGGAGGTGCTCCAGGCACAGAGCTGAGATTCCTTTATAGCCCATGGTGCAGACCATGGTGAGCCAGCTGTGCCCCTGCAGCCCACAGAGATCCACGGGGGTGTGACTCCAGGGGAGACCCATGGAGAGAGGAGCCCATGCTGGAGCAGCCTGTCCTGGAAGGACTGCACCCTGCAGAAGAGTGACCCACGCTGCAGCAGTTTTGGGAAGATTGTTGCCCAGGATGGACTCATGCTGGAGAAGTTCATGGAGAACTCTCCCATGGGAGGGAGGCCATGGCAGAGCAAAGGAAGGGTTCCTCTCCCTGAGCAGAGGGAGAAATGACAGGTGATGAACTGACCATCACCCCCATTCCCTGTTTCCCTGCACCACTGGGGGAGGAGGTAGAGCTCAGAGGGAGGGAGGGGGGGAAGGTGTTTTTAAAGTTTTACCTCTTATATTACTGCTCTTTGTTAGTGATAAATTTAATTAATAATTCTAGCTTGTTTTGTCTGTGACTGTATTCCATGAGTGATCTCTCCCAGTTCCTGTCTCAACTCACAAACCCTTTATTACTGTCCAGTTGTGGAGGGGAGTGAGAGAAAGGCTTTGGTGGGAGCCTGGAATCCATCCAGGCCAACCCACTACCATGGGGCAGGTACCCAGGACAGTGGGCACCTCCAATGTATTGTCACCCTTGGACAAGTGCAGATGGTGGAAAAATTAGTAAAACATCTGGAAAAAGTATGCTGGTGCCCTGGCTATTCCAGAGAGACACAAATGATTGCAATGTGCTGTGGTCTGGCCCAAGCCCACTGGATCCTCTTCAGCCTTACTCATGGCCCTCAAGGGGAGAAGGAGGCCTCTGGATCTGATGACAAGAGAGCAGGCACTGCAGCTACTCCAACCCCAGTGACAGGCACAGCACCTGGCCCTGAGAACCAACCCATGCTGGTATCAGCTGCCCCTGTACCCAAGAAGACACGGATGCAAAAGTCACCTTGTTTGGTAAAGGAGAACAAAGTGAGGTCACCACAAGAACATGAGGAAGAGGCAGAACAAGATGGGATATTCCAACATTGGGATACACATTTAGCAAAAGGCCACATGGTTAATCAAGACCAGGGGATCTGCCAATTTGGCTGGCTCTACCCAATCAAAACTTTTATGTACTTTCATGTGGAAGGTGATAATGTTCCTGTAATGCATGTTAAAAATATGCTGGGGAAAGCAATCTGGGTTACTCCTGCCTCAGGCAAAGGCAAACCCATTTGTGGGATGAATTCCATGCTCTGCCAGTAAGGAGGTGCACAATAAGCTGGAAGGGAGCATGTCCAGGGCAGCTGACCAGAACTGTCCAGAGGGATATTCTTTACCATTGAATGTCATGTCCAGTATATAAACTGGGGGGAGTTGCTGGGAGGGGCTGATCACTGCCCAGTGAGGGGCTGGGCATCAGTCAGAGGGTGATAAGTCATTACATTGTGCATAACTTGTTGTGCGTAACTTTGTTTCTCTTGGGTTTTATTCCTCCCTTTGTTGTCACTTTTTCATTATTATTTTATTTTATTTCAGTTATTAAACTCTTCTTATCTCAATCCCCAGGTTTCTCCTTTTTTTCCCCAGTTCTCCTCCTCTTCCCACCAGGGTGGGGGGAGAGTGAGCAAGCGGATGTGTGGTACTTAGTTGCTAGCTGAGGTTAACCACAACAACTCCATCACTTGAAATTAGAGAATAATATTAAGGGAAACACTAATAAGTCTTCCCTTGAAAACTTCATATCATGCTGAATGTCTGTCATTTCTCTGGTGAGCTTCCCCAGTGTTTCGCTTTTGTTCTTGATACTGTTCATATTAATGGTTCAGCTTACACCCACTGGACCTCAGAGGATGGCTTTTTTCCACCCTCCATTATCAATTTTTCAGGTATATAGGTGTCTGGAGTGCTGGATCCCTTCTTACCTGTTTCCTGAATAAAAAAAAAAAATGTAGCCAGAGCTACTTCCGTCTAATTTAGACAGACTTATTCTCATGGAATTCTGGAATGCCTTTTCTGAATATTTTTTGATTTTCCAATATTCTTCTTTAAGCACACAAAATAGACCTGGAGACAGTATTGCTGTCACAGAGGGATCCTGTTGGGTTTTGGGGTTTTTTTCACCCCTTCCTCCCTCCTTTAAATCCCTGTATTTCATCCTCCCAGTCAGGTAAACAAACACTGTTTTCCTACACACACTGACACAGAGAACACACATCAACAAAGCATGCCTAAAAACCTACAGACTCGGTCTTACTCCCAATTATGGTTTGTATCCTTTCCCTTCTTGTAAACCCTGTTGTTAAAAACAATTGAAAGAAAAAGTCCAGAGGAAACCAAGTATTTTTTGTTTCATTTTTTAATTTGGCTTCACGTTGAAAATTTAATTTACAAGCCATTCATGAGGAAAATGTCCAGTTGGGCAGAATGAGCCATGATTGTGTAACTGCACTCAACACTTGTAGTGTATCATTTAGGTCCCTTTTCAGTAAACCATTGTACCAAGCCTTCTATAGCATAGTTTAAGCACCTACATCATATGCCCACTTCATCACACCCATTTTAACCTATCAGACAAGTAACAAGAGAAGAATGCTCAAATTGAGGTATTTCTTTTAAAAATTTACTGATCACTGGCATTCAGAGGTAATGTTAAATCATATAGTTTTAAACATTGAAAAAATGTACAAAAACCAAGTTCATTTTTAAAAAATATTATCCTTAATCTTCCATGCATGTTAATAAAAAATATAAAAATCAAATTTATAACACTGAAACTATACCTTTTGTTCTGCAAAAGTATTTCCACAATTGGAGCCACAAGGTATGGTCATCTTTAGTACAATACTTGTTTTTGCTCTTCATTTTATGAAGTATAGTCAGTTCAGTGCAAAGGTAATAGTCTATGTACACAAATCATTGGAGCCACATGAGGGAAATTTACAGCAGAAAATATGCATTTAGATCATTATTATCCAGCAGCACTATATATTGTTACAGATTTACACTGCGCATCCAAGGGCTCTTGCAATAAAAACCGTTTTTTCTTTGAACACACCAGGTCTGTTTGAGCAGCCTTGAAAGTCAGCAACAGAAGTTGTACCACTGATGGAACAACCACGTGATACCTGACAAGTCCCTACAAAACAGCTTCCTGCTCTGTCAACACAGGTTTCCAGCTAAAAGCATCCTTTTCATGGCAGTGCCTAACTTGGATTCAGTAGCAGTACAAGAAAATTCAAAAATGTGATCATTTCAGTGTCAACATTTTTGGTTTTGCATTTAAAGTTGCAGGTGTGTTCAAAACCATAGTAATCCTTTTTTTCCCCAAAATATAAAAATGATATCCTCAATGCAAGTTCAACAACAGAGATCAAAATTATTTTTTTTTCTGAGTTATTTCTCAGCTTGTCGATGACTCAATTTTATTTTTCCAAAAAAGATGAACGCGTACCTGTGATCAAATTAGAAATGTCTCACACACCTGGAGAGATGCTGGGAATTACAAAAAGGTTTAGAAAGTGGTCCCATTGAACAGATGTCAAATACTTTAGCACAACGCTGCGACATTTAAGTAGTATAGTACATAATACAATGTTAGCTGATGTTTACTCTTGGTCCTCTTCCAGGAAACAAATTCTATCACTTCTAAAGAAATTTACTTCTGACTTCTATTTCTAACATTGCTGATTTACATGGACTCTTAATACCCTTAGAGCAATCTGAAAAAGCAATATAAACAAATCACCAAACACAAACAGCTACAGAGACAAGCAGCTGCAATGGGTTTGCTTTTTGTCTAAGTATATACAGTTGCTAAGGAGACATGTTTAACTTAAAGGAATTCTAATTCACATATTTAAAAATACAATTTCATTTTTAGATGTTTACTTTAAAACTGCTCTTGTTGTCTGGAAAATACAGCACTGGCTAACCTAAATGTCCTTTTTGAAATATAAGAAATATTTTGCTTGAAGTTCGTTATAAAAGAAAACATAGGACAAAAAATATATACTTAGGCCATAAAAGATCTTTCAAAGTTTATTTCTTTAGCGTTTAAAATACAAAATTGTCTTCATGCTGGATAATGAATAAAAGATATGTATTGGGTTTTCCCCATATACATTCACAGACTTAGAAACAACCTATTGTCAGATGAATTTCATTTCCAGTACCATGGTAGGATGAAAAGTGTCTGAGTATCAGCTTTCTTCAGTATCCATGAGGAGACTTTGCTTGCAATCACATTTATAGATCCTGCATTTGGAACATGGAAGTGAACAGGCTCACACTGGAAGTGATATATATAGAGAGAGTCAGGAGTCAATCCAATTTAAGGTTTCACTGTAAACTTCTAATACTTCTAAATTTAATTTCTTGTTGCTCACAGGAACAAGGAGAATCTCTTAAGCTCTTTCAGACCTGCTGTCACCTGGACACACCTGCAATGGTTGAAGTGTATGAAAAGAAAGAGCAGTTCTGTACCTAATGGCAGGCATGAGCTAAAATAGTACATGGGCTTTTAGTTTTGGGTAGCATTACCAGAACAGGACTCAAATATTCACCTGCTGGTCCTGACTCAGGGAGAAAAGTCCATGGATGTCACTTCAGCTTAAGAGGCAGCATGGTCTTCTGGCTGCAACAAACCTATGAAGAACAGACAGCACAAGCAAGAACTATGGATACAGTAAACTGAATTCACCAGCCCAAGAGGCAGAAAAGATCCTTCTTTACTGTGGGAAAAGGCCAGCTGCAGAGTGAAAGGACATGGATGGGATTTTCTACTTGCTGGTTCAGGATGAGAGCTCAGCCTGATTTTTCTTCAGCTGACTTTGGCTCAGAACTGGCACTCATTTTAAATAACACCCTATTGATAGTATAAAAATAGAGTATTACAGAAGTCATGAGGTTTTTTTTTCTTGCTTCTGACATTTTTGGTCAAAGTGAAAAAACTGAAATGTAACACTCTACCAACAGATTATCCTACAGCACCATTTTTGTGATCATCAAGCTATCTCAAGTAAGCTCTGATGTTCATATGGCTCTGTGCAACTCAGCTCAGAACAAAGCATGATAACTGTGTTCATAAAAAAATACCCCCAAGAGCTAAGTTATGTAACTTACTGAGGTGCAATCAGTGCTAAGGTGATTCTACTGTTTCTGTTCCCAGAGACTGGTAATTTGGAAACTGCAAATACATCTACACCCCAAGGTTGGCCTGCACAAGAGTACTCTACTCTGCCACCTTACTAAGGAAAGTGGAATAAACAGCCACTTCCACCACACAACTAGTAAAATGATTTTACATAATGAACTTGCAAGACAATCCAGGCAGTGTCAACTACTGTGCAGAAATGTCTCAGCGTATCTCATAGAAACATAAACCCTCTATTTTAGAAGCCTCTTACATTCTCCACTCTCTTGGTATCACCCAGTTCAGTTTAATCACATGACACATGATAAAGCACATCTCACCATCTGGGGAAAAAGAAGCTCCTTTCTACAAATCACTCTTCCACTTGAAGAAGTCAAAGTAATTATTATCTTGAAAGAAACCTGTAATGTTTCCTAGAGAAACAAACTGTCTTGACTTAAACACTATGAGATGCAGGAAATACAAGCCCAAGTCCAAACACGTCTGAAGGATGCCCTCCCTGT
Source organism: Phylloscopus collybita (assembly GCA_027886175.1). Classification (NCBI taxonomy): domain Eukaryota; kingdom Metazoa; phylum Chordata; class Aves; order Passeriformes; family Phylloscopidae; genus Phylloscopus; species Phylloscopus collybita. The sequence goes on along the minus strand of JAJNNQ010000075.1, from coordinate 64,461,290 downwards.
TGGCTGCTGTGTTCTCTCAGCAGTTTTATCTCAGTATTACTATTTCTACGTGGTTTGACCACAAGGTGACCAGCATTGTATACCCAGTTCACCACCATAACTATTCCACAGAATGATCATCTTTGTGACTCTGAGGTGGTACTGGAGGGTTTTTACCTGTAAGATCTTACAGGGTTCCTGTCGTGGTTTGAGTACTTTTCTCCATAATTCAAAGAAAAAAGGCAGGGTGAGAAGATGAAATCTCACTTTCTACACCGCCAGTGACCGAGACAGTACTGGGATGTTGCAGTACATTCAAGATGCTGCATCCTCTGATTTCTTCAAGAAATCACCCTCTGAGTAAAGACCACCTGGCAAAAATTCTACCTAGTTAGGTTTGCAAAATTACCTGAATGACCATGTCAGCCTTCCTGCTCATGTAAAAAAGATCTTGCAGTTTGCTGGACTGATCAATTAACAATTTAATTCATTAGTATCTAATTATCAGTGGCACTGATGATAACTCTTACTTTCCATTTTGTATTCTTTTTTTTTTTTCTCGTAATGATCCATTCAGAATAATTTGTTAATTTAAGTATTCCTAATCAGCTGAAGTTCAGATACCTAAAAAGTAGCAAAGTATTTGAAATGCCTGGTTCACAAGGAACTTTTGTGCTTCAATATGGCTTTACGAGCCAAATTTGAATTTTGCTCATGTAAAACTCTTGGCCAGTGTATTTGTCTTTCCTGTTTCTAGAGCACTCATGAAAGTTCTGCTAGAGAAAAAAATCAGAGGCTTCACATTAAGTAAAATGCAACATTTCAGAAAGGCTTATGACCCACACTCTGATCTAAAGAAAAATTGAACTTAGTTGGTCAGAACTCTTAATCAGAATTTTGTTTTCTTTCCAGCCTAGTTTAGTTCCGTGGCATATGCAAAGCTGTGCTTACAGGTTTTCTTTTTCTGAGATCACAGGATCTACAGCACATGCTACTAGAATTCTGAAACTAGTATTTTTTAAATCAGGACAGAGGATTTTTTTGTTTGTTTGTTTGTTTTAATTTGTCCTTTAATGAGAATTCTATTCTTGAAGGAGCAGGGAGCAGAAGGTGACTAGAACAGTTAATATGAGAAGCTATAGTTACCACATGGTAATATAAAAGTAGGAAGAATAATTTAATGGCAATACCAAAGACAAACTTATCAGGCAACTCATAAATAAATAAAACCACACCTGCTTTAAAAATTTATCAGATGTTGAAGTGCAACAATGACTTTTCCAGGAAAATGCTTACTGCATTTTAGGAAGACAAAAATACTCCAACCACCCCAATGCCTAAATTAGCTAACAAAGGTATTCAGCTTGCATGAAGATGTAATAAAGAGCTCTGTGTGACACTGAGCTATTTACTTCTGGCAGCTGTGTCACTAAAGACGTTGCATCACTTCCCTACTGCACACGTGTCCTTTTCAACCCCTGTGACCTAAGGATTTATACCTTGAAAATGGGATTAGCAAACACACACACGTCTGGTTGCTATTTATCACACCTAGATAGATCATTCTAGCAACAACAAATGCATCGAAACATAGAGTGTAATTAATTAATATAAAACTAAGCCTCGTTTCTCTGTAAGGTTTACAAATTTCCTATGAAGTGTTTTAAATTTATCTGCTACAGCAACAGACTCCCCAAGAAATCTGTAATAACATTTGCCATACTGTGCTAGAGACAGTGGTTTAAACATGCTTTGCAGCTACTAAGCATTTATTTGGTTTTAGTGGGGTTTCATTATGTTTGAAAAAATATAAATGAAACAACCAAAAATCCAAACCAACCCCCCCCAAACTTCAGATGTTTTAGATTTTGTGGTTTTCTGAGTAACTTTAAATACTTGTTCAGGCATATGAGAAGAGATACTCAGCCTTGGCTGGTTATCTCACAGAATATGTAAAAATTCAGGTTGATGCAGGAACTCTACTGGCAAGGGATGGCAGTGTTACATAAGAGTACAAAAATGCTTATCAGAAATGTCAAATGCCTTCACACCCCAGCTTTTTTTTTTTGTGTAAGGATCACTGAAGTTGAATAGTTGCAAAGAACCAAAGTAGTTTCTGTGTATGTCCCCTTGTACTTTTAGAGAGTGTTGATACTACCTATTAAAATATAACAATCTGCCTATAAAACCAGCAATATTTTAATGAATGTTTGGTGAAGGAGAAAGGAAGTTTTCACTTTGACTTTGCATCAAGTCCCTGAAAGCTGACTGTCACCACCCAGCTCCACAGTCAGATGCCTCTAAAAAGGCTGCTCATCGGGAACTTTTGAAACACTTCTGCAGTTGGGGTTTGATGGATGAGTTGGAACGAGTATTGCTGCAGTCATGAGATGGGTTACAGGCCTCAGCCCTAAGGAGCCTGAGTTCACCACCCTGTGGTAATGTGGCTTCTCTCTCACTACAAGGCAGTCTAATATATACTACAATGCTCAAAGGAATGGAATTAATATTAATTAATCTCAACTTCCTTGACACAATGTGTGATCTAACAAAATTTCCATGCAGACTGATCCTTCATCCCATCATTCCTCCTATTATGTCTTTATCTCATTCAGTAATTTCTCAAAAGAGGGAGAATCCCTTCCAGAATCTGTTGTTTTATGTCCTTTTTTTTTTTTTTTTTTAAGTATTTAATCCCCCGAGAGTACTCGCTTGTGACTTGTGTTGGTCACTGGCCTTCTCCAGCAGCAGCTCTGCCCTGAGCTCACTGCTGCACAGGGCCTTCAGTGCCTCTTCACCACACTTCACCACACTATGTGGTGCCTGGTTCAGGGTCCATCTACTACAGGCTGCAGCGCCCTTCAGCACACTCTGTACAGCTTAGGTGCACGCAAGTCCAGCTTTACATTCACAATTACAAAACACCTCAAAAGAAAAAGAAAAAAAAGTCAGTGAAACTATGGGCTTTTATGAAACAGACCCCCAAGTTAGTCACACCATATGTGCAAATTAGACACGCTCATATTCAGCCAACTTCAATCTTTGCTCTTTCACAGATGTAGTCAATGTATCTCTTCCTCTGGAGCTTCTCTCACTTCGGAGATGTCCACGGGATTCTAAGCTTACCTCTTTCTTCTCTTCACATGCTGGGGAACTCTCTCTCCTTCCCTGCAGTCTGAAATTCTTAAATTCCCAAGCTCACATACAAAGCAAAAGATAACTAAGCCAGCCTGAGCCATGCACCATAGTCTTGTAGAGATACAGTATGTCCAGACTACACCTGCCTTCCCTTACATACTGTATAATTACAGAAAACAGACCTCAGGGACATCTCTCTGTAACCCAGGGGCATGATCAACAAAATCAAGTGTCTATTGTAGTATCTTTTCTGTTTTCAAAAACTCTAGTGAAGGAAGGCTAGCTGTTCACACCACGTGAAATAACCCTCCTCCTTAGCTTAACAAGGTGTATTGTAAGAGACTTTTCCTATTGCTTAACTTGCCTTTTCAATTAATAGCCAGCATCTACCATCCTTGTGGAGAAGAGTATTCCTATTTTCTCTACAGCACCTTTTTCCATATTTAAAGATTGTTCACATCTTCTTTCAGTCTCCTCTTCTTTGGATTAAAGGACACTTTTGATCTCTTTTTAGTACTTTCTGTCCTCCAGACCCCATATCTCTCAGGTGCCCCAGTATGAACAGGTACCTAAGGTAAGACCTTATCATATCTTGGTAAAGCAGAAATCTCAACCTGCTTCTCACAGGCCACATGCTGATGCATGCCTCCCTCCAAAGATGCAAAGATGCATCTTTTCTGCAGCAAAGAGTTAACAGTGCTCAGTTTGACATATTCTGTGTCATCCCTGCTTCAAGATATAGCACAGTAATATTCACTCCCTCCTCTGTGCAGCTGACTATTCCTACTTAAGTGTAGTTTCTCATATGCCTTATTTTTTCAATCCATTTCTCTTATTTTTCATGATCAGTTTTAACTCATATCTTGCCAGCCAGTCTGCTGCTGCCCTGTGAACTTGACTTTTGTTACCTTGATAAACCAAAAATTATTACCTCCACATACCACCATAAAGCATATTTTCTTACAGCTTTTCCTCTTACCCTCTTTACTAAAGCCAGTTCCAGTTTGGAGACCTGCCACATACAGTTCAGGATTTTTAAGGACAGATTCCAATACCCTAATGAGCTTTTAAACATCTCCTGCTATTTAAAAAATAGTTATAAAAGCATTTGATACAAACAGACAACCTTTGCTAAAATTCTTCTCTTTCAAATCTAGTCTTAAATTCCTTTATGGAAGACTCAAATCTTAATAGTTTTCCATGCACAAAACCCTACAAAACTAGTCAGAAATGACTTAAAAGATTTTTTTGTTTGGAAGCAGAGTTGCTATCAGTTATTCTGTAACAGAGTCCTCCTTCCTACTCCTTGAGGCTTTTGTCACATTTCCTAATCAATGAAACTCTGTGGTTTTACAATAATAATAATAATCTAGATTTTTCTCTGAGACCTCCAGTAGCAGTTAAGGCATCTGGCTTTACAAAAGGAAATATAAGTATTACTAATACAAGGGTGGTGGTTTTTTTAGGAGTTCTAAACTATTCTAAGCTTCATATATGTTCTGTGAAGTATATGCAATGTTGCCATAGAGATTTAACTAGTATTTCTTCAGGATGTTTTGCAACTTGTTGCTGGCTTGGCCTCTGAAGTGACTGCAACCTTTTCCAACTCGTGCTGATACACTGAAGTTTTTATGATGTATTCCATGCTATGTTATCATACAGGCTTGCTACAAAAGAAACCTGTGACTCCTAATAAATCTAAATCAAATATAGCTCTGTAAACATCTCCCATAAAATGTTGTGTGGACATGATTTGAATCGGTTATAAGAGAAAAGCACAAACAGATCAGTTATGTATTTTCAAAGAGTAATGTGGCATGTCAGTTTGGAAAGAATTCACATTTAATTGCATCCGGAAGATTACAGTAAAAAAGTGTTGGGGTGAGGGATAAGGAGCCTTTCCTTTTCATTCTACCATGGAAAGAGAAACAATTTTATCATTCATCAAGAAAAATAAAAAGTAATCCTTAGCAAGTTTTTGTATTACTGTTTCCAAACTGTTCACTGAAACCAAAACAAAGGGCCAAAGTATGCTTGCCTTGCTCAAGAGAATAATCCCACCGAAATCAACGAGACTGGCTATTCAGATATGGACAGCAAAGTTTGGCCCCAAATAAACATCCCCGTAACTAGGGAAAACACTAATCACCAAAGTGCACTTTACACCATAGTAGCTACAGTTTCTTTATACATGCACAGTTTGTGCGACACTTTGTACATGGAACTAGCCAATGGAATATAAATAAGTTGTGCCGCTTCCTTTTAAATATGAACATTAATGAAACACATTCACATTTTTGCCTTTCAAAGACCTTTTCAAAAAAATAAAAACACCTTTCCCAAAGTAACCTGGAACATGTTGTTAAATAAGCACATATGATTCAAAGGATGGTATTCAGGTAGAACTTTCACACACAAAACTGGTATTTGCTGTATAATTGGAGTGACTTATGAAAATCCCAAGAAAATACAACCCTCTCACCAGGAGAGGAAGGTAACAGTTGTAGTGTTAATTCAGTTTCTTCTGCAAGGGCTTGCTTCTGTCTTCACTGTTGTCAGGGCTGAAGTCAGTACAGATACCATTAGGAGCAGAAAGAGATGAAGTCTCCAAGCCGCTCTCAGCTCCCATCTGATCAGCATAGAGATAATCTTCTGCAAAGTGTGGGTGCAACACAGCAAATGTGTAGAAGTCATCTAAAAAAAAAATTGTTGTTGCACAGAATCAGCTCTCTGAAACAGAAGGATGCTAAATTTGAATACTTACACATATATAATCACATGATTTCTATGGAGAAAAATAGCAGCAGTTAACATAATGCTTTCCCCAGTGCTTTTTTAGCTTCTCAGCATAAGTTTACCACATCCGCAGAGCTGAGATGCTGCAAAGAATTATCTAAGCCCTCTGAAAACACTTCAGGCCAGAGCTTAGCTGTATGAAGGGGTAAACAGGCTCAGATTTGCATTAAAATGCATGATGAACACCACATGCCCTGACATAGCATTTCACTATTCACTAGGGAAGTACAGAAGCCTTCCAGCTAAAGATCACTGAACATCAAGAGTAGTAACTTCTTAAATTCTTAAAACTCTTTTGCAAACATGCCCTTTAATGCTTTGCACTCGTAGTTTGCTTCAACCTAACAGCAGCTGTCATTGCTGCCTTCTGCTTTCAAGATTTCAGCATTTTAGAAGTCCCAATATTTTACAGAATACTATTGAGGAGATAATTTATAACACAGGAAAAAAAATCCTGATTTTAATGCTGGACAATAACAGGATAAAAAGAAAAACCAGATTAATTCTTGGGGGAGTGGGGAATCCTTAACATCAAGAAGTAGCATTTTGTGTTGAAAATCAGACACTGATACTTTGTCTCAATTTGCCCATATGACTTTACTCAGACATCATTTGAATGCAAGATACCATAGAGGATCCAAGCAACAAGAAGCTATTCTTATAATGTAAACTGACACTAGAAAAACCTGGGTGTGAATGTTTTCAGTAATTCAGTCACCTACAGTGTATCACACACCTCCCACTCAAATTCACTGTGCGATCCCAGAAGAGCTCATGATCAGATGATGATGTGAATTCCCCAGAGTGCAGAGCAGATGACACCTGAAGAAGCTTTTCAAAGGAGTGAAGCCCAGTTCCTCCTACAACTGGGCTGGTATGGAAGAAGGGAAACACTGCAGCTTTCCCTCTCTGCCACTCTGAGATGACGTGATTTTTCAATACTGCAAGGGAGCAAGGGAATGCCACAGGGCTTACAGGGGCACTGAAGCTGTAGGGCAACCCTGCCTCTGCCCGGTTACGGAGGGATAGGCGAGGAGAAGGCAATAAACATAACTCTATCCTTCCACTCACAAAAAAGTGGGTATTCTTTATCCACAGGTTATATGGATCTAGAGCATTCTGAACCCCTAACTTCAACAACAGTTGATGAAGTTTAGGCCATGAAAACCAACATTACCATCTATGTTGAAGAACTGTATGTACAAGAGGCTGATGGATCATATACATGAGAATGTCTTCATGAGGAAAGGGGAATCCAAATTAAACAGTAACATTTTGGAGAGATCTCAGTAAGCTGTCATTTTGGGTCTTGCTGAAGTAAGTCCTGAAAGTATTAAGGAATATGTATTGAAGTTGTACTCAGCAGAGTGCAATGAAAAGTGCTTGGAATCCCATTTGCCTTTTTTATCAGAAACATGAAGGTGATGCAGAAAGAACCAACTCTTCCACCGTTACTTCTAATCACAGGTCTCATCTTGGAGCTTAAACTGAAAGCAACTGTGAAGCATTAGACTGAAGGAAAAGATCACCTCAGTCATTAACTTAGGGAAAGAGGAAATTTTGCTTCCCACCTCCATTAAAAACAAAGACAAAGAGCCCAAAGTGGAGCTAAGATTCATGTCTATATATCTGCATTAAGTATGCATATGTACTACAAGAACTTCAAAAGGTTTTTGTCCTACCCCTGAAATACCCTCCTACTACTTGATGCTCCTCCTGGAAGATCTGTGTTCATTAATCTTCTCTAGTTTTCGTTTCCACTAAGCTGAATTATAGGATAAAACTGTGGTTAATATATAACTATTTTAAGCAAGTAATTCTTCACCCCACACATATACTCTGAATATGGCCAATTCCCTCTTTTTTCTGGCTACAGCAAGTCAAGCAGTCTTCAGAACACCATCATTCTAAACTGTCTATCAAGAGCTGGTGGAGAGTTTCCTAGAATTTGACATGCCCTCCTAGAGAACCTATTCAAACTCTCCAGAATCACATCGTAAGACTGATAAATCTTGCCTCTGCCTGCATCAGACTAAAAGGATAAGCTTTGCAATCAAAGTGCATCTGAGTTGCATCTTAGTGCAACTAAGCCAACTGCACACTGCTTAAGAGAACTGATACACAAATCTTTGGCAACCAGTGTGCTTTCAACCATGCAACAAAAATCCAGATTTCCAACAATTGAGATTCACAAGTACCAATCTACTTACACAATCTTGATTTTGCTCTTGGTTATCCTGTTTACCTGCAACCTGAGCTTTTCCTTTGAGATGAGATCTCTGGCTTCAAGGACTCTGCATGCAGCAATTTAGGTTTGAAACTTTACGTATTTTATCTTTTGCTCTTACAAGTAAGACTCAACCTAATATTCCTGTTTTAAATTCCAACACCCTAGAAGGGAAATTGTCAGTAGACCTCTGCTGTGTGTATCCAAAGTAACATTAGTTCCTCTAGATACAATGTTTTGATTTCTCAGGACTTGTCTGGACAGTATCTTCAGAACCCCGTGACCCGCAAGTTTTTTCACCTCTCCTTTCTAGTAAGTAAGTACATCAAATTAGGCATTTGTCAAGTTCCACATATTCTTGGAGAGGCAAGAGGTTGAATATTTACAGCAGGAACTTTCAAGACAGAAATGCAATACCAAAGGTTTATTTGCAATTTCTAATTCTCTAATCTAATAACATGGATATTTACTCCCACCATTAAACTTCCAGATACATTAAAATGACATATTTCTATTATAAAATGAGCACTTCTCTCAGAAAAAGTGCTAAGGGAAGTTTCCAAGAAATTAGGTAAACACCATCCTACTACCTACTTTGTGTTACATCACAAAAGATTATTCTTGACTACAGGATATAAAATACTGAAAATGAGAGCCAAGCACTCCAGTGACCACTGCTGTGTCTTGGTGGTCCAGATTTTCTTGTGATGGGAACATATGATAACCACTTATGGGAAAAGTGCAGATTAAATGCAACTACTAAAGATGAATATTAAAATATGAATTCTTTGGTAACTCACATGACCCGGTCTGAGTTCACTTGTACATGACTACAAATTTAGCTACTCTCAAACAATGAAATTTGCCAAAACTAAAATTCTGCTACACTTAACAGCTTAAGATTTGTGCTGGTGTTTTTGAAGCTGGTGATTGGGGGGTGGGGGGAAGAGCTGAGTCACTGCACATTATGAGTTGGAAGACAAGGAGCAACAGTGACAGGCAGGAAAAAGGCAATGGGCAGGATGGGTGTGGAAATGCTGGGGATGTGACAGATGACAGGCACAGAAAAGGAAAGGGGTAGTACAGCAGGAGGCAAGGAGAGAAGACAGGAAAAAAGGAAAGGACAGTGGCAATGTTACTGATTTCAGTAACTCTTAAATATTTGTGTATATGAAGCTTTACATACACACTGTACGATTGAAACAGAGGAATTACTAGTGATGCCACTGTGATTTACCAATATTGATGTATTATTTTGTAAGATTTTTACAAATTAAATACGTACGGATTATCCTGAGGGAAAACAGTAAGAACAGGGTATGTCAAACACCTCTACTGGAGATACTTAATATGTTGGCTATCAACAACTCAGTTCATACTCAAATGATACAATTTAGAACCTTACTGCATAAACAAAGAATCTGAAGTAACATATAAGTACTCCGACTCCTGGCACAATCTATTCACTTAGGTCTCAATTTTTCAAATGCAACCTTCTCGCCTCCATTCCACCTACATTACAGACTATAGAATAGGCAGCCTTGTTAACCCCCTCATTTCTTTCTCTCAGACAAAAGAGACAAAACAACAAGACAGAGCTAAGGCAGCTTTCTTTAAAAATACACATTCATATACGCAGAAGTCACAAAACAGAATATGCTGAAGGAGCTAATCCTTGTATTATGTGACTTGATGTGGAAAAGAAAACTGAAAACATGCAAACATGGCACTTGATATCAAAGGGGAAATTAGTTTTTTTAAATGTAAATTTACTTTGGTTGCAGTGCTGTTATCAGTATTTAAGTCACCAAGCCAACTAAAAAAGGTAAAGTTTAATAAAAATGTAACTGCTTTGTTTGAGTGCAGTCAACTTTGACATTTTGTGACAGTTCAGATGCAGTTAGAATACTTACCATATGTAATCTTTCCTTTTTCTTCTTCATCTACAGCTCTAAAAAGATGTGTAACATCAATTTGTGACACACCCATGGCAGTCTTCAGAATACAAGCTAAATCCTCTTCTGTTACAGTTCCACCTTCTGACTGGTACAGCTATGAATCAAAACAGCAAGATAAATCATTGCAAAGCTGAATGCCTCCTATAAACAGCACTACACTGAAGTAAAGCAAAATAAAAAAATTAGTTTTAGAAATTCTAATCATTCTGTGACTGATGTGATATATTAAGGATTTCAGATTAGTCTGGGTAAAAAATATCATCATCAGTTCACCTGTGTATGCTTAGAAAGTAAAGCTTGCTATAATCCAAAAAAAGTCCTATGTTTACACGCCTAACCACTGGAATTACTGTGATATTCAGCAACAAGACTGTCAAACACTAACATGTTTCACAAACATATAACTGAGAATAATATTCAGCCCATTGAGCTACGTGTCTAAACTCCAAGACAGTCTGTGATATTGGGAGATATATTTAGGTCAGCCTAAATCAGATACCATTTCCACTTGGTCAGGTGTAAAACTCAAGATTCCTTTGACCAAAATCCAAAAGCCAGCTTGCATAAAATGCCTGTATCTAAATGGTATTAATCAGAAGAATCCTACCCCATACACCAGTGATGGGCTATTTTCTACAAGTATTTACTCGAGAAAACAATTATTTGCATAATCTTACATCCTGAAGAGTTACCTCACAGAAGGAGTTCGCTTTACTACTGACAGATTGATAACTAAGAATAATTGCTCATAGTCTCATTCCATCTTTGCATGTGTACTGTGTTTTACCCTGAGAAATGGACCTGAGTATCTCAAAACATCTGTACCAAACACAGCTTCATTAAGCTTTCTTAAAATAACTCAATTTGCCTGTACAATGTAAAATGAGAGAAAAGAGTTTTTGAAACATTTCTGTCTCCTTTTTAAGCATGACAACACTGAAAATATCAAGCCATGTAAAAAGTGCTGTTTTGGAAGCTTCCTTTTAATTTCCCTACATCATTGAGAAGGTGGGAACTGATGAGATTGAACAAAACAGGCGTAAGTATAAAGTTGTTGCCATGAGACATCACACCTTAGTGGAATAAAAATATTAAAATTCCATGGAAGAAAACATATGCTCAAATCAGGAATCTTGCCTTTTGCTCCCTGGCACCTAACCTGCACACTGTTTCACAGGAATAGGGCAAAGAACAAGACATATCTTTAATAGAACCTGCTACATTTTCACAGAAAAAGTAGTCAGGTAATATTGGGTGATCAGTATAAATGCCATACTGACAAGATTTACAACAGCCTTTAGTATCTTTAGCAGTTTGGAAGGGAAGGTGTAGCACTTACAGTGTAGCACTGCTCTTAGTCCAAATCCCCTGCCAAACCAGGGTCACCTAGAGCAGGGTGCACAGGACTGCATCCAGGTGTGTTTGGAATGTCTCTGGAAAGGGAGACTCCACAACCTCCCTGGGCAGCCTGTTCCAGTGCTCTGCCACCCTCAATATAAATAAGTTCCTCTTCATCTTGAGGTAGAACTTCTTGTAATTTAATTTATGGCCACTGCTCCTCATTATGCCATTGAGCACCACTGAAAGGAGTTTGGCACCATTGTCATGACACCCACCTTTGAGGTATGTACATGCATTAATGAAATACCTTCTCAGTCTTCTCTGGTCCAGACTAAACATCCCCAGCTCCCTCAGTCTCTCCTCATAAGAGATGCTCCAGTCCCCAAATCATCTTTGTGGCCTCTGCTGGACCCTCTCTGTTACCTCCTTGTCTTGTGCTGAGGATCCCAGAACTGGACACAGCACTCCAGAGGTGGCCTCACCAGGGATGAGTAGAGAGGCAGGATCACCTCCCTTGGCCACACTCTTCCCAATACACCCCAGGATCCCCCTGGCCCTCCTGGCCACCAGGACACTGCTGGCTCATTGTCACCTTGTCACCCAGCAAGACTCCCAGGTCCTTCTCCACAGAGCTGCTTTCCCGTTGGCCAGACCCCAGCCTGTGCTGGGACTTGGGGCTTGGGGTTTTTCCTCCTCAGCTGCAGAACCCTGCCCTTGCTGAACCTCAACAGGTTTCTCCCCATCAAACTCTCCAGAGGTCTCACTGAATAGCAGCACAGCTTTCACATGTATCTCCCACTCCCCCCAGTTTTGTATCAACTCATATAAGGATAGTATTTTTCTTCAGTCATACTAAAAACTTCAACTTTGAAAACTTGTAGCTATGTGAAATGCTGCACTTTTCCTGAAAGAAGTAGCACACGGCAGAGGACAGCGTTTTTTTGGTTTTTTTTTAATCCTAGAATAAGCAAAATTTCCTCAGCTAGAGACTTTTCTTAACCCTTCCAATCATCACTAGCAGTAAAAAATGAGCCATACCTGCTTCCCTTCAGTGAGTTCTTCCCCTTCTTAATACATGCATAAAACTTCTCTTTGCAGTTTTACAGCTAACTTTATATTTTGTAATTACCAAAATGACTCAAAATTATGTATTATGATTTGGAGAGTGAAGCAGATAATGAAGAACAGAATTTTTCCCAAGATACAGTTTAATTAACTTCAAGTGCTTCCACAAAGAAAATAACTATCCAATCTCAGCTTTTCTTCCTCTCAACTGATAAAATTATATTGCACATTATGAAACATGACAGCTAAATTAAAAAAAAAAATTCCCCAGAGTCCCCTTTACATTTACTTCAAGTCTGTTCATTCTAGTATGAAGACACAGAGCTGACCAAACAGCACCTGACTATTTTTCTATGTCATTTTATAGCTGAAATGGACTGAGTCAGGACAGAGACCCTTCTTCCTGCTTTTCCCTCAGAAGTAGCAATAAATAACAGCAGCTGCTAATAGCAGATTTCCCACAATATTTGTAGGAACAAAATATTTTTGCTCCTTCCTCCTTTGCCAAATTTATTGGATTCTGGCCAAAGGCTAAGAATGATATATGTGAACACTAAGCATTCACAGGAGCCTCATTTCTTCAGCAAAACGTAGCTAAAGTCGTCATGCTGAAGAACCTGAATACAACTACACAGAAAATAAGGCTGCAATGTAGCACCATGCAATTGAATGCTCTGAGCTCCATGCATTCACTAGTGAAGACAGCATCAAGACTTAGCACTTCTCAGTTTCAGTAACACTGAAGACCATGTGAATTCAAGGCAAAGGGAAAAGATGATGCAGGATGCAGCGGAGTTCACACGTTGAAACAGTGACATTAAAGAAATTAATTGAAAAGTAATAAATCAAGGTGTCAGAAACCCACTGGTTAAGCATTGCTGCTGTCACTTTCCCAAAAAGCTTGCATTAACAATCTACGGTGATGCTAAAACAAACCACTGAGGCTAGAGCAAGATCAGGAGCACTTCTGGGAAGCATCAAGTCTGGACAAAGACTGCAGGATCACCACACATACATGGTAAGACTAAGAGGGAAGAAAATTTTAACAAGAAGAAAAAAAGGAGATAAAAAATAATCTCTATTAACATGGAGGAAAATTTAAAAAATACGTTATTAACTGGAAAAAATAGATTTGATTGAAACATTCTAAGAGTAGTAAGTACAGCTCAACAACCTGTTCAGAGGAATCAATACAAAGGACTTGAGGTTTGAGACTTAATTTGCTAAAAAGGATTCTACCAGAGTTCTACGAAGAACAATTTCAAACAGCCAGCTTGCATAATTTTACACAACTTACACTTGAAATGCATTCCCCGTTAACATGAACTCTTAATCTAACTTTCCATTAATATAGTTTTAAAATGTAATGCAGTATTAAAAGGAAATGTGGAAATTTCTATTGAGTCTAATACCAGTATTAACAATTTCTAAAAATAAGTAAACTACATAGAGCAAGAAAATGCAGCTTACCTGAAATGCCAGCTGAATTGTTTCCAGAGTTTTGGATGGCTTACAGACAACTGACAGAGCAATGACAAATTCCCGAATGTCAATTACACCGTCTTCATTCTGTGAAGGAAAACCTCCCCTCAAAACAGTGCCGTTTGTCTGAGAATTTTTCTGAGTAACTAACAGTTGCTAAAAATGCAGAATATTCAGAAAGACTGTTGTGTGTGCCGTGACAAAAAACCAGTCTCACTGAAATGAAATCACATGAGGACAAGAACCTGACTGAAAGCTCTGCAGATTCTTTTCACAGTCTCAGTCAGAGCTGAGTTAAAGCCAGAGTTAAAATATTCTTGGAAGACAGTGCTGCTACTGTCACCCTTCACTCGCATATTTAAGATTTTTCCATTAAACCATCTGAATTGATGGGCTGAATTTAAAACCAGAGAACTAGAGGACAATGCACCCTAATTTAAGCCCTGAACACATGACATCTGCTCCAAGAGAGAACACTGTGGACATATCCATCTCCTGGTCCAGACCTCAAGCACCTCATCCAGACAAAGGCAATCATCATTTCCCCATTCTGACTGATTGCTAGAGGAATGAAAAACTGGCTCATTTACCAAGATCCTTCAGGTTTCAGGCTCATAGAACAACAAGTCACTTATTTACAAGGTAAATAAAATAACAGCTAACAGACACTGCATTCAGCTGCAATGAGCAGCAGCAGAGGTCTAGCCTAACCCTACATTTCTCCTTCTTCATATTTTGCATCTAGAAAAAAGATAGTTTTTGTCCAGCTAATACTCCTTTTAAATTCTACCTGAAGGCATGCTTTATTTAGCTGATGGTAGGTGCCCTTACCTCACTGAAAGGGAAGTGCAGTAAGCAAGTTCTATGGTGAAGTGCTCAGAAATCAGACCTCAGTGAATTCAATTGAAACAGAAGTAGGCTAAAGTGGAGTTTACCAAAAGTAGTAAAATTTTTAAACTTAATATTGTCTCTTACCTCATCAAAAAGTGCAAACATACTTTCTAGTGTCTGAGAAACTGGAAATTCCAAGTAGGCTGAAAATTCTTTGAGATCAACCTTTTCTTTCTTCATTTTCATGGCACTTGCAGCATATTTATCAAGGTCATCTCCAAGTGTTTCTGGCTTCAGCCTATAAGGCATATTATTTTTGCACATTTTAAAAATCCACCCAGTTTTAACAATAAGTATTTCAAACATCAAGCAAAAAAATGGATGATTACAGTGTAAAGCATTAAAAAGTCTGGATTAAGAATTATTACACAACTTTATTATAAAATAATGTATTTCTGTAATTTTAAAGCTCCCATTAGTTCTCAATCTGTATTAGGAAATACTGCAAGGGCTTAAGATCCCTGGACAAACTCATGTCCTTTAGTCTACCTTGATTATAAGCCATATGTGTAAGCAGTTCAACAGGAAGAAAGACAGTCTAGAACTAGCTAATAAATTCCAAGCATGGAGAACTAGGTGGAATTTAGGTCACCCAGATATGGCTGTATTGTAGGACAGTAACATAAACCAATTATGTTTCCAAATTTACTAATGTCACTGAACAGGAAGGACATGATGCATCTTACCTAAAAAAAAAAAATAAATTCAGGATTACATAATAGCGATTACACTGTTAATCCTGTTTATCAGTCCCCATTTTTCACATTCAGTCTTAAGTTGGACACCATTATGAGGTAACTCAAACAAAATTCTTGCAGTTCCTACAGCTACAGAATTTCCAGTCCTTCCCCACTGCAAAACCAGACTCTGACTGATGAATGAACAGCTTTATACCTACGTACATATCTACTGCATGGTTGTTGGTTAGTTTTTTGCCCAAGTCAAGCCTCCTGTCTTGGCTTGGCTAAAAAAACCACAAAACTAAAAACCAACCCTCCCCAAATGCAAACAAAAAACCCACCCAAAAACAAACAAACCAACCCACCCAAACAAAAAAGCTTTACTGAATAATCTTACTATGAATAAAATAAATGGTGCTGCTGGTATGATGCAAAGAAAAGCAGCTTTCCCCCCTAATACAACATCAAGCAGATCTGGATCAGGTCTCCTCTCAACTGATTTAGGGTAACTTGGGCATCTTTCCACTCTGAAGACAAAAGATGCCAGTAAAATCTCCTACAATGTCCTTCTGCAGTTGCCTGTTTTGCTGCTTGCTGCTGCAGACAAGGAGAAGTAGTTATCCACACAACTCAGAAGCTTACACCAGAACTGTTCCCAGACTGCAGCTGGTCCTTCTCAGCAGCTTCCTCTCAGTAACAAGAACGAATAAAATGCTTAATATCAGCATTCTGAGGAGCTTCTGAAAAAAGATAAGAGCATTTCTGATAGGAAGATGATCTGATACATCAGCTCCAGAACTTGACTGCTTGCTGTAGTGACCCTTCCTAAACATCACAACTTTTAAGAAAAAATATAACTCCTGTGTTGCCTGCCTATATGACCCATACTGACTTATCAATATGTACTAACTAAACCATGCCAAAACCTGTATTTCTGAATTATAAGACTTGAACATGCAAGAACTCTTCCAGAACCCTGTGGCTCCTGGAGAACATTCACAAGTTCTCCATGCCAGCATTAAAGCACCTATCTTAAGATTTAGTCCTAGACAGTATAAAAGAGTGAGGCACCCTTCTGCAAACATTCAGTTTCCATCATCACATAGAAAAGCAGAAGGAACAATAAAAAAAAACCCATAGAGGATTTGAGATGCACACAGAACTCATCTTCTCACATGTAGGATTACATGCAAGAAGCGTCCACTGATAATACATCCCAGAGTAGTAGCTGAAATGGATTTTAACTGTAGCAAAAGGACAGCTGGCATCTAAATCCTCCCTTGAGATAAGCCCCCACTGACGCAGAATATGTAGCGTAACACTTGTCTCTAAAGCAGAGAGATTTTGTTTGCAATGAATTGTCTCAAAATTCACCTTCTGGAACTGAGGGAACACTCATTTGGTGAGAAGCACTCAAGACTTGCAAGATCTCCTCTTCACTAGTAATTAAGCCTGAAAAGCTACAGAAGCTTGAAGGCAAAATCTTGTATGGGAAGTAACACAGCTCACCACGAATCTTACAGGCATCTTGTGGTTTATGTTTTGTAAATGCAGGAAGAGATGTGAAGCAATCTCAAAAGCAGTATGGGGATCAGTGAGGCAAATGGCTTCAACCTGAGTATGACTGCATTGTACTTCTGGTAATCCAAGGTGGGCTCGCTTTCCTCTTAGCCTTTCAAAACTAGAAAGTAATTAATATGTTGATGACCATAAGCTGCTAAACTGAAGTCTTCAGAAGCCAAGTGCAAATCTCATAATAGGTTCTGAACAGAGATGAAAAGGTTTGAATATCCCAATTCCTTTACAATTGTTACTTTTATCCCAACGAAGGCCAGAAATTATAGAAAGCCAACAGCAAATGTCTTCCCTCATGAAATCTTGCTTCTTGACTTAAAAGTTTCCATGCAGGATCTAGGCTTCATGATATATAAAATTACTTGCTGTTGTGGTGTTTTGCTTCATTTTTTAGGTCAGTGCACACTAAAGAGAGCAAGAAGTATCCCTGAACCCATGAAGACGGGAAGGACATTCTTCAAGATTAACAGCTCTGAACATTAAATTCTTCACAGCAGACTTCACAAAGAAAGTCAGATCCCTGAAGGTAAAATATTTTACAGCATAATTATCACTATTTTTAGCAAGTACGCTAGTTTTAGCTATATTTGATTACTTGAAAACAAGCTCATTTCTTGCATGCTGGGAACCTGCCAAAAACCTTCTAGTGTCTCAGAGAGCTGGAAGAACAGCTGGATCTTCTAGCTAGCTACTGTAAACTGCAAGCACAGAGAAACACAAGAGCCAGAAAAGCACAATACATTCAGTTTTATGTCTGCTGACATACTTCTGTGCAACTTCTTGCCATCATAGAGCAAGTATACTGAAAAAACTGCAGAACTGATGTTCTTGAATACTCTTGGCACACCCTGCCTTGATCCAAAAAAGCAGGGGCTGCCATGGTCAGTATTTGGTGTTGTGCCTGATCCATGATCACCTCCTGTAGTGGAGGCCATTGCTTTTATCAGAAATGCAGACGGTAAACATCCTCCAGAGGTTTTTTCATCTTGTTACAGATGACCTCGGAGCACTCTGAAGTCACAGCACAGGTAGGGTTTATTACTCCGGGGACACAGAGTTCTACCTACAGTCTGGACCCCATTTCAGGCACACATGGAGAGCAGAAGTCTGCATTGTAGTGTGGATGGTAGAGGCTGTTGAGCAATAATAGACAGGCACCAGGCCTGAGGTCCTTGCAGATCTTGGTAGCCCACAGTTAGTGACTAAAAGGATCCTCATGGTCAACTTGATGAGGTAATACTGGGAATTAGAACAAACAGAAGTTTGAAACAATAGGAGCAAATAAATTCAAATCAGAACTCAAGGATCTCCTGACTGGCAACTACCCTAAAGCAGCTCATAAGAAGTATCTCATAAAAAGACAGAGACTAGACCTAATTAACTGTATTAACACTTCCTGAAGGAGAAGATATCCAAAGAGATCTTCAGTAAGGCACAAAATCCAAATAAGATTCAATGTCCAGAACATGGCAATAGACACAGTTCAAGTAAAAACAGAGATTCACTTTAAATTAATTAATTTATTAATAAATTAATAAACTAACTATAGAATAAATTATAGAATAAATAATAATTAATTACAGAATAAATCCTTAAATGAAACAGAGGATTTACAATGTATGAAAAAAAATGAAAGCTATAACATAAACTGCACATCATTTAACAGTTAGCTTGTTGGTCAGACATAAATTATGAAACTGAAGAGAAACATGACTCCTTGAGGAGTAATGAATGCACAATTAGAGGGTAAGTCTATGATCAATTGATCTCATTGATAGAGTCATTTTATCACAGAGTTTGGTACAAGCCAGCTGTACAGCTCTGTTAATAGAACCCGAGCTCTTCCTTAGATGAAGCATGAGAACTCACTGCTGTGCCTGCTTGGATTCTGGACTGGATCCCATCCAGCTGAGCACATGCTAAACAAAATTTACCGACAACGATAACGAATCCTGTAGACACATAATGTGCACAGAAGGAACTCTTCTGTGTATAGTGAACTGTAGTGTAAATTGGTTTCAAAATATCTAAACCAAAAAGAACTCTGAATTTGCCTTACTATAGGAATCTTAAAACTGGACGTTACCTCGAAAGTACGTCATTGCTCAAAAACAAGTATTAAGACTGGATGAAAAATCCATTGGATAAAATTTACTGTTCCAGTTATTTAGGGATGCTAGTGGATGATCTTAATGCCTCCCTGGCCTCAAAACCTTTGAATAAACAGCAAAATGACTACATTATTATCGAATGTGCATTAGAGATGAAGTCATATTACAATCTTCATCCAATTGTGCCAGAAAAAACCCATCATAATATCCTTCTTATTGGCACATGCCCAAATTCAGAGAGGATTATATTTCACCAATGATTAATTGCTCATACCAGAGAGAGAACTTCTGAGCTGCAGTGAACCTCACTCACAAATGCATGTAACTGTTTCAGAGGCCAAAACAAAACCCTAGAAAAGCGTAATTTGAAAGAACAGCTTTAAATTGAGCAGATAGAGGCCAGACAACTTGACAAGAGGATTAAACTGAATCCTGGGATTATCAAGTGCATAATAAGAGACGTGGGTGGTTGGTTTGTTTTGTTTTGCTTGTTTTTCTTCCTTAGTACTGTAAATTCAAAGCCTTCTAAACAAAGTGGGAATCTTTCTTTTCCCTTAGAAGTCTCTACTATCCTAAAGGAAGTTTTTCAGATGGAAGTTCTGACAAAAGATTAATATATGCTTGTCATCTGAATTCATGATATATGCTGTCCTACATTCCTAATTCTCCAACTGAGCTTTTTCTTCTTTATTTTCATTTATGTACATATGCTGAAGATGAAGGAAAAATTAGTGAAAGAAAATAAAATACACAATGGAAACATTAAACTATGCTCTGTACTTTCAGGTGATGAGACAAGAAAATGAAAAAGGGTGTTTGCTCATTGAGAGTCAATAGGATGAGGCTGTCCATTTATTTCATGGTTGCTCAATAAGAACACTGAAGAAGCATTTGAGAAAAATTGGAAAACAGCAACAAGTTCTATTTGGTTTATGTAAATTTTTCAGGTTTGCTGAGGCTTTTTTGAAAGGTAAAGCCAGCAGGAAATGCGCTACGGGAAGAAAGTAGAGAGGACCCACACTGCATGCACTGACCTACAGATGCATTAGAAATTCCATCTACAGTGACCTGCTCAAAAGATCAACCACCACCTTGTCCTTCTCAGGAAAGGGTGATCCTCTGTCCTCACAATTACATGGTTAATCCAGTCACAAGATTGCTATTGGCAGCACTTGTTTTCCCTCCACAGATGTCACAGGAAAAGGCAATTGATTTTTAACTGTATCAAATATTAGGACTCCCACCATATTCGTGATCCTCTTCAGGAAGTGTCTTCTAGCTCAGGAATGAATGCTTCAGACTCACTCTGTTCACTTGTCAGATGGAAAACAAGAACTTTACAACCTACTCTACTCATTAGGATTCAGGGGTGCTGCTTCCAATTCAATTTTATACTGGTGTTTCCTTGATTGTATGATGGCAACATTCCATATATATACACTCATAAATGCAATATTGTTACATGATGGGAAAACTATATAAACACAGATATATAATAAAGATGCACCTTACATATAAACATTGTATATGCTCACCCAAGGCTTCTCACAAGCTTTGCAAATTCTAAAAGACATGTATCTGAAGGTAGACGAAGCTGTCCTTCAGCCAAAGCCAGCTGACAGTCTTCAAATGTGTAGTCTGTTACTGAAACTCCCAACGCCCTTGAATAAACCAAAGAAACACTGTAAACAAGACACTCTATGAAAACTGACCAGAATAATCACCTTTTTCACAGCAAGAAATCCTGTAGCAATTATGCTCTCTATTCTGAAAAACTAGAAGGAAGAGCCCATCAAGTTTACATAGAGATAATGAAATATGTTACTCGATCCATTGAGGAGCATTTGCATTGACTGAGTCCATGAAAATACATAGGAACACAAGGCAAAAATTAGGCAGTGCGTAGACTTCCACAGACATAAATTTCATGTAAATGAATAACCAGGGTTTCAAAATTTTTAATCTAGAACACAAATATATATTTATTTACTGTGTCCAATATTTTATTATTATTGATTTATTAATGTGTTAGCACAATCACCTGAGTAGAACAGCTATTACTTCCAGCTAATACTAATATTATGCAAAAGGCAACATTTCTCTATAAAGAGCAGCTAGAACACAATATATAAAAACAAGTAGAGTTAAACTCTAAGCAAACAAGTTATTTTTAAATGTATGACATAAGAAAGGTAGAAAAAAATACTCCCAAGCCTTTATACATCAAACAATTCAGTATTGGTTTTTGCTTCACTTCTAACTTGATGCTCTCTAGTAATTGTAGCACCAAAAGATAATTGATGAAAATCTTGATATTGAAGTTGTCCTACATTTGCTGTGGTAAAGTTGAGAGAAAGACAGTGTGGTGTGAAAGAGGTCTTTATGAACTCAGCGTACAAACATAAGATGCAATTTAGAAAGCCAACACAGCTCCCTGTAAACTACTTATCTGCCACATTTTTTATTATACTTGATTTTACTAATCATAGTGAGGAGCATTATCTCCTTTATGCAGCCTTTTCTAGTTTGATGAAATCTTCACAATTTTTTTTTTTAATTTACTTACCTTCATTCTTCTCATCTGCAGTTTGCCTACCTTACTGCTAGCCCCCTTTTTCATACGGGAAGTTAATATACACTAATGACAAGATTCATGCAAAACCCTGAGGTCTGCCACACTAATTCTGGCTTTGCTGATAACTCTGCATTCAATTCTATGCTTTATTATAAACACTTTGATCTGAAATGGCAGTTACCTCTCATGCAAACAATTTCTGTCAAACAGGCTCTTCCTCAGAATCTCATCCCAAGGCCTTTGAATACCAAGATAAATAACATAAGCCACCAATTAATTATCAAACTTCAGCCATTCTGATATATAGGACATGCACTAAACCTTCAAGATACTGATCAGGGTTTCCCTCTTTTTTTAAAGCTCAGAAAGTCAAACATTCAGGAAGAACACCTCACTAACAAATATTCAAGTTCAAGAGTACCAAATATGGTAAAAAACCCCACCAGATCGTATATATAAGCTATTTATGCACAAAACAAGGAATTAGAAGGTAGTGATCTTGGCTGAATGGCCTCTCCCTCCCTAAAAAGAAACAACAAAGAGAAAGGAACAAAAGGACAAAGCCAACTAAACCAAATGATTTAGGTACATAGAAAAATCATCTTAAAAGCAGAGTGTTGAAGATTAGATTGCCTCACACTGGTGATTTAAGCAATTAAATCCAGTTCCTCCAAAATTTTCTCTGCTTGATCTCTTGTTTCATCAATCCACTCCTCCTCTGAAGTGTCCTAGCAGTATTTGTAAATCAGTAAACCACCTTAATGTAATTGAGAAGATTCTTATGATACCTTACCTCACTCCACAGATTTATGGCTAACATAGCAACAAATGTGTAAAACACAGATGAACTCCCCCATGCTGTGGGGATTTAAATTCATTTCCAAGTTCAACCTGACTTAGAGATAAGGTATTGTGAGCATGTCAAGACTTCTGTTTTATAGTGTTCAGTATAGTGTTGTATTATACAAGATTAAATCACTGGTATTTTACAGTACAAAATCAATTTTCCTCAAAAGAAGAAAAAGGAGTGGATGCAAGAAGCAGAGTCTTTCCAGCCAGCAGAGATTACTTCCTATTCCCCTCTTTTGTATTGTCTGTGCATTCAGTCATCCCTATAGACATCCATGTCAACTGCCTCCAGCAAGGAAATGCTACAGACAATACTACCCAGAGCAGTTCCATTAAAGAATGGGACAATAAACAAAGATCTAGCCCAGTCAAGCACATTACACCAAAATTCATCAGTTCTCCAGGTCATGCTAGGTACAGCATATAACAAAAATACAGGAACTTACAGCTGAAGCGCAGGGGAACTACATGCAAAAGGGGAAGCTTGTTAAAAATAAGTTAGGAAACTGAAAGAGTAAAGTGGTCCTTTTTTGGACATATTAGTGAATCAATAGTGTTAAGACACAACAAATTCTGAAAGGACAAAAAAAAATAGTGTCATTGAAATTGATTAAAGGTAGCAAATAAAAGAAAGTAACTTTAAAGAAACAAAAGAAACCCAAGCATTCTCTTAAGGGAAACAGAGAAGATGGACAAGTTAAAACATAACCATAAGGTGGCAAGCCAAAGCAAGAAACAATAGCTTGCTAAAGCCAAAACCAAGATGCTTTTCCAACATCAAAAGAAAGATGACTAAGAAAGATCAGGGCACTAAGCCTGGGAAGAGGGTTGAAGCCTGACTGACTGCCAGCACAGCACCAATGCCAGATTTAAATAGCTGCTAAATAATGGTCCCCGAACGTGTTGAAGGAGCTAGCCAAAGAAGAATTAAAAAAAAAAAGCCCAAAACAAACAATCAAAACCAAACTTAGGACACAAAATAAATTCCAAACAAAAGCCAGGGTCATTTCAGACTCAGCCAAACCACAAGGGAAAACACAACCTGCATCTTTTTATAGCTTTATGCACCCCTTCTAAAAGAGGTGGTACTTGGACCAGACTAATATTGCCATCAGTAAAGGAAAATCCCCACTACAATTAATACCTACATATATGTTCAATGTCAACACATATACAAAATGGGATTCAAAAAGACAAAACCAGCTTCTATTGTTCACCTGTTCACCTGTTGCAATTTTCAAGCTGCTGCGCTTAAAAAAAAAAAACAAACCAACAACAAAAAACCAACCTAAAAACAAATGAACTTAAAGAGGGTACAGATACCTCCAGACTTTCACAATAATAAAGATCAGAATTGAGGAAGGGAAGAAGCACTTTTGCTCAAAGCAAAGTTCACTCATAGAATCAGCCAAAGACAGAGTTCAAGGGGCTCTTGAGTTCAGAAGAGAAATCACAAGCTGTACAGGGTAGCAGCTTAAAGGACCTTGATTTCAGCTCAGAATGTTGAAGAAACTGAAGCTGGGTAACATATAAAGCTCATTACTTATGCTAAGAATGGTGATTTTTTAAATTTCTTAGAAGAAAGCCTGGCATATTAGAGTTCACTGTAAGGCCTCTCACTGTAAGGTGCAACTGCAACTCACAGGATCTTCTACAGAACCAGTTATCAAACTATTCTAACTTATCCTCCAGGACAATCTCTTTCTACTTCAATTGAGAAAAAAAAGAAAAAAGATAATTTCAATTTGAGATGCAAATCACAAGTACAATCCCATATTTTTTATAAACTAAAAAAACACCTTTCCCTGTGTCTTCATTTGAAAGCATTTCCCTACCTGTTTTCTTCAAAATACCTCTGCCTTCACACTCAGTTAATGTGAGCTGAGCCTTTTAAAAGTCCAGCAGATTTATATGGCCTGACATGAATGTCTGGCCTGACATACCTTGAGACTTTTTCCTTCCCTGCCCTCCCCAAGATGCTGGCTATTTACCCATCATGATATCACACTACATGAAGTTTCAAAGTCAGCGAGTTACTTGAAAATAATAAACTCAAATGAAACAAAACTCCAGAAGCTTTCCTGCAAACCCAATCTGTTAAACACAATAGTTGTACTTGTTATATCCTGATGTCCTACACCAAACAGCTCCCTATGTCTAGCATCTGTGCAGTAATAATATAAGATGAATTATTAACTTCCTCATTTTCTACATACCAATCCACTGTGCATGCAAAATGCCGAACATAAAACAATGTGACTGCTGGAATATTATGTAAAGTGAGAGAAAATAGTACAGGCTATATGGTGACATTCAGAGTCTACATTTCAACAAAAAACATTTTCAAAAGGTTTTACAATGTTCATAAGCAGAATTGTGAACTAATCAAGAGAATATTCCACAGCCAGCTCAAAAAAAAAAAAAAAACCACCAAAAAACCTTTAAATCAACTACAATATTTATCAGGTGCTGAACACATTAGGATTCTATCTAATTCGGTATTTTTCTTCATTATCGGATGTTCAGCAAAAAGATATACAAAACACAGTGGACAAATAACTGCAATTATTAGTAGTCATCTGTACATGAACTTCCTGAACCAGAGACCTTTTGTACCACTATGTTTCAGAATCACTAATTAACCACATTTTTTTTACAGTGTATCTCAGCTCTGATGAAGTAATTTTATCTATCTGGTAATGAGTGCCATAATTTTGCACATTTTAAAGACTTCATTTACTTTCAGCTGATCTACTATTGAGTACTTTCAATCTCTTCTGCTATGACTTCTGTAAGACTTCCTTTAGTATGCTTTTCTAGAACACTGATGATTTTCCTGACCTCAAAACAACCCTCCTCTTTTTTTTCCCCCATCCTTTCCCAAGCTGAAGAGCTGCCAACTATTTAGTTTTGGAAGGCCGGAGTAGATAGTCCCTTTTCTCTCCTCAGACTACTACTTTGTGACATTCTCCAAGCAAAATAAGGTCCAGTCATGAGTCTGAAGTTCACATAAGGAATCTATTATCTCATAATGGTTTAATTTTTAGACAAAAAAAGAAGCTGCCAACAGCTGTATTTCTGCCTGGTGTTGTTTGAAAATGGGTCCTGTAATTGTTGGTCTTGTAAACTTGCACATCACAAATCTTCAAGGGGTAAAAAAAAACCAAAGGAGCTTCTCCTTGTTTGTCAGCATTCAAAAATCAGTTCAAACCAGACTGTTGCAAAATATTACTTAACTTAAAAAAGTTTATTTCTTCCTTGAGAAAATAAATGTAGCAAGAAGCTGCACAGTTAGCCCTGTTCTGTGACTACATTCTCCACCTGCAACGCTCACAGTACTCACAGAAATGAACAGAGTGCGCAATGTATTTCTCATCTCCATTTTTGTATATGTCCTGAAACCCAAACAATGCACAGACTCTTTTAGGTGGGAAAAGACCTATGCCATCATCAAGTCCAACCTTTGACTGATCACTCTCTTTTCAAGCCTGGTGCCACGTCCAGTTTTTTTTCCTGAACATCTCCCTGGGCAGCCCATTCTGATATTTAAAAACACTTTTCATGAAGAAATTCTTCCTGCTGTTTAACCTGAACCTCCCCTGGAGCAGCTTGAGGCCATTTCCTCTTATCCTATCACTCACTGGTTGTGTTGGACAAGAGGCCAACCCTTGGAAAAAGCTTGGAACAACCTCTTTTCAGGCCGGTATAGAGAGCAATAAGGTCCCCCTGAGCCTCCTTCTCTCCATGCTAAACAGCCCCAGCTCCCTCAGCCCCAGCTCCCTCAGCCACTTCTCACATGATTTACTCTCTACACCGTTCACTATCAATGCTTCAAATGGATGCTTGTTAACTCCAGCACTACAGTAATTCCACTTACACTGATGCTTATGCCTTGGATGGCATGAAAATGCCAAAAACACAGTTTGGATCTCAAAGTTGAATTCTGAGCATCCAAACAGTACCTGTGCAGAATCATACACAGAACCTCAGACAGCACAGGCCCAGAGCACAGCAATTTTAGCATTAGTCTATCACATATATTGGCAAAGATCACATTCTGATGCTGTCAGAGCTTGCAAGAAAGAAAAAACAACCCTGATTTTGACTGTGTGGAAGATGACAAAAGGGAATATGGACACAGAAGACTACCTGTAATATTTTTTGCATTCACCAGCATGCTGAATAAAAGTACTCATTTCTCAAAAGCAAAATGTAACGCTCATATGTCAAGCTAGTAAGTCAGTGCTTTAACTGTATGACATGCTCCAACAGGGGGAAAGTGATCCTGGCAAGCACTTGACAGAAAACATCAGGAAGACAGATGTTCCAAGCTCCATGTCAAACATGCTGCACTTTAATCAATTTCAGCATCTACTGCAAATATAAAAACAGGTCTTTAAATGTTTCTGTAAGTGAGGAAGAAAAAAATGTCGGAAAAATGCAAACTGGTCTATGACATTTTGCTACTTCTACAGGCAGGCTGCCTTTCTGGGCTCACCAAAAATGAACTCCTGGACAGTGTCACACATTACAATGCTGAGTTTAACACTCAAAAGATCTAGGAAAACAAAATGTTCAAATCAGGAGTAGTGAAAGAACTTCAGTTCTGAGGTGCTTACAGCTTTGAAAAACAAAGGGGCATCTGGTTTCCATCAAGTTTCAGTCTCAACATCTGCCACATGCAAAAAAGAAATCAACAAATTTGCAATATTTTGTCTTCCATTTTTCCCCAATTGTAGCACCTAACCATATTCTTCCCTATTTTGAAGGTAGTCTTTAAAAGAAACTAAAACTAAAGGGAAACAAATTGTGCTTGCACGTTTTAGTAAGTGACCTGTGGGTATGTGTATCATCACCTAGTCAGCTTATATCTGTAATTACAGGTGAGGTTCTTTAGACTTGCACAAAGAGCCTGCAGTGCAGATTTTCACAGTCAGCTGCCTGTACTACCTGGCTGGTTTATCTAAGTACAAAATGAATTTTTCAACTAACTAAAAGCTAAGCTACTGACATCTTTCTAACATATCTGAGTCCTAAAGAACAGCAGGGTAACAAACTTTTTTTCCCCCCTGAAGTGGGAGTTAAAGTTAACTATTTTTTCCTTCAAACAGAATTTCTATGCCCTAAACAGTACTTTGATTACAACTAAGAGATGTCCTTCATAATACAGTTGCTAATGAAAATTACGCATTTAAGAAGAACAGCAAATGGGTACAACCCCACAATGAAAACAAGTAACTAATATATTTCTTTAGGGGAAAATACTCCAAACAAACCACAAATAATTTTTTTAAATACCTATCAACAAATAGGAACTGTGATGCAGCAAAACGACACAGAAAGGTAAAAATGGATAAAAAGTTGCAATTGATGCAGCTAAGAAGCATAAGACTTTTTAAAGCATAAGAAAAAATGAAAAAATAATGTAACTAACTGGTAGCTAAGGATAGCAAAATTGTCATCAGGCAAAAAAACCCTCTCATGTGCAATGCTTTACATTGGGCAACAAAAGTATTTCCCAATGCTCAAAGAGTGGTAGAGATATTTCCTTTCCCACTGAGAAATTTTTAGAAATAAATACTTGTGATGGCAAGGTCAAGTGATCTGTTCCTAATAATTCTGGAAAAGCTGGGATTGAAATCTCAAGTGCCTGACAATTTTACAACACTAACATAGTTCTAGTAAATTATTACTGATCAATTTGAAGACAAAAAAAAAAAACAACCCAAAAAAAACAACATGGGCCAGAAAGTTTGATACTTAAGTAGAATATATATAGAAGAAACTGTGGAACTCAATAAATTACCAGACCAGAACAACCCATGTTGACTACCATCAACGTACGACGATAACAGCTTATGCACATGAAGACCAAAATGATGATTTTGCTTAAGTAATACAAAAGTAAGGCAACATAATATTTATCTACATGGCATGACTTACTAGTAGGGTGGTTTCAGAATTTTGTTAGAGCAATAAGCAACACATGAAGTGAATTAAAGCTCAGAACAGCACTACACTTCATTTATAGATTTTAAACAGAATTGGCCAGGACTGTTGCCATATTTAAAAATACTCAACTTATTCAGTGATTTGAAAGTGACTGTAAACACAGCTCCTGATAGCATGTCGTGGGTGACATGGGCATTGACTAAACGAAGTAGGAGTCAGAACAAGGCCAGAAAGACCAAACAAGACAGACTCACTCAAAAGTAGGTTGTATTAAATTAAACGTGAAGCATATCATTAAAGTATAAGTAGGGACCTTATTTTAAATGGCAGATTTATTTATTCTGCACATACCTTTTGTGCAAATTAAGAAAATGACCCAAAGGATGGCAGACATATTCAGCAGCAGTGGCTATTCTGTATGAATAATTCCAGTTCTGATAACACAGGCACATTTTGGATTTCACTTTTTGGGCAAGTAAATTCATCCAACGTCCAAGAAACTAATGTCCTAAAGAAGCGAACCTCTGTGAATGACAGCATCACCTCAATGAAATAGTTCATGGTCACTTATATATATAATTGAGTATCTGAAGACCACCATCACACTCACATCTGTGGCCACCCACAGAAAAGCTAGTCAAATATGGGTAAACCAAAAATTCTTCAGAGAGTCAACACGCACAAGCAGCGTAAGTTACAGATGTCTTGTTAAGTGCTTTGTTCAATGCTAAATAGAAGCTGCTCACAAATCAAGATTATTGTGAAGACAAACAATTTCAAGAGCAGAAACTGTATCTAACGCTGCATTCATCAACTTCTATCAACTCCCTCTGAAATCAAGAGCAAGACACAAGGTTTCCACAACACTGGTTCTAGACTCACAAATACATTATTACCTGTGAGCAATAACACCTTTGATGCTGTAAAATATCCAGTAGAATTAGACGCTTCTGCCAGAGAAATATGATGGGGAGGAGGGGTACGCAAACATCTAAATAGATGCCAAAAGGACCTCTTGAAAACAAGATGCTACATCACCACTGACTCAATCCTCAAGAAAAGCAAGACAAATCTAGATGAAGCAGTAATATTGTCCTTTATCCAGCAATGCAGAGTGCAATGCTAGCACAAACAGCACCCGAGGTACTTGAGTTGCAATTGCTACAGCTACAGAACAGCCTTGTTTGAGCTGGAATCTCCTGTACCAAAGGCTGCATGAATAAACTGGGAAGGTCTGGAGAACTGACACAAGTAGAAGGCATCTGGAAGTGGTCAGAAGTAATTTTTAGCTATGTTAAAATTTCATCAACATTCTGTTTCATTCCCATCTGCATTTGAACTTCAAAACTTTGATAGCCAAATACATTTGTTTTCCCATTCACATCAACACAGCATCTACAGCCTCTGCTTCATTCCAAAGCAAGTCTTTTTTGACATATCTCATTCTGACAGTCCTCCTGTTAGATGTGCACTCCTCTTCTGTGACCACAAATGCTTAATTCTTCAGAGGTGGGAGGGAGAAACAATCATGTCTTTCCTCCTAAGTGCACTTAGAAGGAGAGGCTTGTGACATGGCAGCTGTAAACTTTTGTAGGCTTTCAAAAATCTTCCTTATAGCACACAACACCTGTAGTCTGATTGGAGCAGAGCTCAGAATGAAGATTTAGTAACCTGGCCCTTTACACAAAGTCTGAGGACAACACTTGCCAGGTGATGGTCTTTAATTAAGAACAAAAGTCTTTGAGGCCAGTGCCTCAAAGATTTTTTGAGTGCAAGACAGGATGATTCAAACAGGTCCTTTTGTTCTTCTCTCTTGTGAGAAATGCCCTTTTGTACAATGGATCTATTGTTATATTATTGTCCCAACATCCTTAAGGAAACTCACAGACCTGGGTTCAACCAGACAAGAATTCTCAGTTACTACCTACAAACTGACCTTTGGCTTATATCGGAAACTTGGAAATGGAAGAAAAGTTACACAAAGGAAATTATGATTTCACAAGTTCTTTCAAAATCAGGATTAGGAAGATACATAAACCTCTCAAGAGTTATTAGTGATCACAGGCCTGAGGGTTCACTGTAAATACAGAAGAGAGTTACCTACTGACTAATGGAAGATTTACTGAAAGGACAAAAAAAAAAATGAAAAAGTCATTAATAAAAATGCAACAAAAGAGTGAAAAGTATTAAATTAAAATAAATTGCCTTTATTATACCCTACAGAGAAGTGCTTTAACTTACTTACATTAACATTAACTTCAATTAATTTGCATTGTATCAGTTCTTTGTTTCCAATGGAAGTAAAGCCACTTCACTGTGCTTTACTGTTTGAAATAGCCAAAGGCTAATGATGAATACATAAAACTATTTTTAACCTCATTAAAACAGTCACAGCTTAAAATGCAACCCCAATAGCACAAAATTCACTTACATTAACTTTACTAAAATTCAACCATACCCCTCCCCCAAAAGACTAAATACCCACTGGAGTTAGCAGAACTGGCTTGTTATATGAAGGCATGTTAAAAAAAAAAAACCCAAAACAACCAACCAAAAACCCCAATATTCCAAACCCATCAACTCCTACAATTCTCGCTGTATTTGTGGCTCCCTGGCTTCCTCAGAGGGGAAAGAAACTGCTGTGTAAAAGGTCTTGCAGCCACTCCTGCAGACCACAAGGTTCTTTGTAGGCAGACAACCACACTGACTTGGTTTTGTGACATTTTCTTCAGTCTAAACTTAAAAATCACACATCTATTTTTACGCAGAATTACAACATACTTACTCTGCCATTACACGTCTGACGTTATTGGCATATAAGACGGGATTTTCTCTTTCTTCTTCTGAAGGAATATACACGGGTAGAAACTGCATACAGAGAACTGAATTATACCAAAAATATTTAACATTTTAAACAAACTCTTACAGCACTATGGTGAAAATTGTATACAGTTTGTTGTTACTCCCAAAATTATATTAAGACTACAGAAAATATTAAAAATTAAACTTTTAAATGCTTATGTATATGTCCTACCTCTAGAAATTCATATAACATTGACTGCGTATTTCTTACCTCATGGAACCCAAGCAGAGTTTTATCTTAGTTTCCTAAGTGGGACTCAGAATTTTTAAATAATTTAAAAGTATTAGCACTTTCTTGCATAAACCTCACTTACATCCTGTACTGTTCAGCTCTTTCCATATAATCAAAAAAAGCACATGAAGAACAAATATTGTTCTATAGCTTAAAAATTAAGAATCCAAATTTTAAGGACATCAGGTATTTATTGATGCCCCTGCACATTTTGAAATCATGCATGAATGTCTAATGTACACATGAGAAGTGTTTTTATTTTCTGCTGCTGGGTGTTTTGAAATTTTTTTCCCTTCAAATTGGACATCAGCTATTAACACTCCATTGAAAAAAAAAAAATCTAAATGAATGCAGATGACCAGAGAACCACAGAACAGTTGAAGTTGAAAGTGGAAAATTAAACCAGAACTGCTGGAGACCCACAACAGAAAAGGCAGCTTTCAGAATGGCACGGCTTACATTAAAACATCTTCCAATGTTTTAAGCTGTTTTAAAGTGCCCGTTGAAAAATTACGTAAGCACCCAGATCATGGCCAGTCTCACCAATAAAAACCTTCAAAACATTTCGTTCTGCCAAGTAACTTACTTCTCAGATGGGAGGAACAAGAGGGGATCACTCTGATCACCCCTCCTACTCAGTACCACACAGGCAACTTTCTTAGCAGCACAGCACAATGAGATAATTTATGCAATAAGTGGGCAAAATGCTCACAATCCTGTGTAAAACCTCTGAATTAGAAAAAAAAGCTGCAAGCAGCTTAGTTGTAGTACCTATAATTACCTATGGGTAGTGAAAATGGGAATTATGACCCAGAAATTTCACACTGGTCTTTAGAAACTAACAAGCGAGTAAAGTTGTTAGTCTCTATTTAAAGTTTATAATTTCAGCAAATACTTCTCAATAACCATGAAGCCAGCTGTGTTTTTAAAATTACATAATGGTATGATCAACAGTACCCAAACACTGCCACTGGACATTCATCTGTTTCCTGTAATGGACAAATACTGAATTTATTTTGAGTTTTGCTGGCGTTTTCCCTATATGCACCACTGCAGCTGAAAACATATGACTCCTGTCTTCTAGGTTTACATTACAAGCAGGTACACCAGCCTCATGTAATATACAAAGCCACAAAGACTGTGAAGCTAACAGAGATGGAAAGACTGCTCCTTCAACTTCCACACCTCATTCCATTTATTTGAGTTGCAAACGGCTATCGAGTCATTTGTCCAAACACAGGAGAAGTTTGAATACGAGGTGATTTCAGAGGTGTTCTACATGTCTGTGCCTAACTGGACACAAATAGCAGGATCATTTCAACATCACTAACAAAACTAGAAGAACTCTCAGCTGCTGCAGACTGTCGTGGATGTATGAACGCTGAAGCTGACAGGTCAGTAAAACAAACAGACGTGAGCCAAAACGAACTACGTGCAGATGATCAGATACCCTTTCTTCTTCACACCACTGTCAGCATGGCAGTTCTAAGCACAGGATGGGTGGATGGGCCAATATTTACAGAAACCTATTACAAAACCTACATAGATGCTCGCTCCTCAACACACATATTGGATGACACACACAGCATCCCAGAACATACACTACATGCAGAGAAGCCCAGACTAGCTAACTTTGGATCTTGATTGCTGGCTGTTAAAAATCTTACTGGCTATCATTTAATTAAAAGAGCACTGAAGTTGTGTTGTTTTGTAATATGTCTCCCAGAGTTATTGGATCATCAGCACTAACTGGGGCAGCCAGGCTGGTAGGTACTTGCTCTGTTTTTATGGAACAGAGCAGGAATATCAACCAAAAAACTTCAGAGACCAGGAGAAAAATATGACTTTGAACACAAGCCAACTAATTTTTCCTATATGTTACTAGTCCTCACTGCACTTCCTTACAAAAACAGATTCAACAAGTAGCTCTCAAGTATTCTGCCTCATACTTGAGAGCAACCTTGCAAACAGGTCTGCTCCTCTACCCTCTGCCAACTCCTGCTTTCGTATGGAAGATTTCAGAAGGTCGTTAGTTAGTTTGCTTTTTTTCACCAAGAACTACCAAAGATCATGGCTTGTTATGCAAGATCTGTAAGAGCTACAGAAACTCAACATCTGCTAGCAGCTGCTGCCTCAAAAATCAAGAAAGCTCAGCGGTGTTCACTCCTGTGTGAAAGAACCCATTTTACTTGCCTAGGGCAGAAAACCATGTTCCTGAGAAAGGGTAAAAAAATCCTGCCAACCAGCTGGTTTGTCTTAGCCCTGCATGAGGCAGTCACTCCCTGGCCCTTCTGCAAAACACAGGCCACTACTCTGGAAATCACATTTGTTTTTTATCCAACTAAATTGATAACACAAACCACAAATTTCTACAACACATGCAACTATTGAGTGGCTGGTATTTTTCACATCCATC
Organism: Phylloscopus collybita; assembly: GCA_027886175.1. NCBI lineage: Eukaryota > Metazoa > Chordata > Aves > Passeriformes > Phylloscopidae > Phylloscopus > Phylloscopus collybita. The sequence goes on along the minus strand of JAJNNQ010000075.1, from coordinate 64,427,161 downwards.
AGTTTTGAGAATAATTGATTGCAAAAATAAGCAAACACAGAGCAATGACAAGTACAGTGATTAGCATGCAATATATGTTACTATTGTAACACAGTGTATGTAAACATGCAATAGTTCTTCCTACTGATTTACCCTGCCATCAGTTCCATCTGTCAGAGCTAAATAGCTGCTTCATTATTCCAAAAGCAAAAGAACGGCAGAACATCTGTCAAATATCCTATATGACACTTTTCAAATACTGTAATTGTCCACAAAAATGTAATTACTCTGTGTAAAATGCATAAGGACACCAAGTTCAAAGGAAAGGCTGTAATTGTTTCCACATTTTCAATACAGTAGTCTTCAGCCTTAAAATTACAGTAGTTTTCTCAAAACAAAGTTAAGACTATAGATAATTTTTTTGTATTTTCCAATTTCACATTCTGAACAGTACAGCTTAATAAAAAAATTTGCCGGACATTAAACAACTTACGTGGCCTATAAAAAACCACCTACAATTTTTCTCTCTCTTAGTTTGTGCATCAGCATTCAAACACTTGAATGTCTAACATACGAAGTTGGTACACTACTTGAAACAGCAATCAGGCCACTTAGAAGACAAGAAATTTGTTCACAAAAGACTCTTTAAACTGAGCCAGGAACTTATCTACTCAATTCAAATCAGTCAAAAAATGAAGTCTTATGCCAACGGGAAAACTGTATTTTGCTATTCCATTTTTAGACTATATTTTCAGATACAGAAGCCATTTGTCTAAAACATAAGTGGTATCTTAAACTGGTTTTACAGACATACATATAAGATTTGAATGCAAACTTTTACTGCAGAATTAAGTACAATATTATGTATTTTGCAACTGCTCAGAATACACTGGTGTTTTTTTACTGACCTCGATTTCCACAGAATTGTGAAATTGACATAAAGTAAGCCACAGAATTTCAAACCTAAAACGGGAAAAAGATAGGGAAGGATGGAGGAAAAAAATTATATGTGGTGAAACTGTAATACATTATGCTCCAAAGTCTTCACGTAGCATCCTACTTGTAGGTATGATCATATTCACATAAAAATTAACAGAAAAGGCCTTTGAAAGTACTTCTACAAATTACACTCTGTAAGATGGAACAAAAGTAGTTTACACTGAATTGGCATCTTAAAAAGTAGTCAAAACCAGGAAGACAAACAGTGAAAGGTAATACAATGCATAACATGTTAAAGGCAGAATAAGTCTGTTTCAGAAAAATGCTGTACTCAGCACAGAGCTGGCAAGATTAATTATGTAACCACTGAGATTTTATCATCACCTCAGCTTGCAATCAAAGTCATTATACTTCCAAAGTCTGTTAATGAAATGCAGTACGTGTGTTTTAATAGCCTAAGATACAAGATAACTGGAATCAACTTGACCTTAGAAAGCATTAAGATTCAAATCCAGGAAAGGATTTAGTAAACCTAAATTAAGGAGCAGTGTCAAGTAGCCACATTTTCGTACAGTATCTAGGTAGTTACAGCTGTCTATCATTGTGAAGGGACAACTGGTCAAAATCCTCTTATACAGATGAAGTGCAGTTCCTAGAAGCAAAACTCTACTCATTTTGTTATACAGCCATATAGGGCTGCACAACATTGCTCCCCTCCTTGTTATTGAGCTCCTAACACATTAAAGCAAAGAAGAAAATCCAGAACAACAATGGAGCCTGTGATTTGAAGTTTATGTCCCTGACAGAAACAAAAAGTCTGGTTTCTAGGTCCTTGTTCAAGAGCATTAAAAATCCTCAATAAATTACAAGTAATTTTTTCTCTCTGCCATCTCTGCAATCCTCAAAGATTAAACCCTGAATTTAAATAAAAATTTTTAACTAATAGAACCTGTATCTAACTCAATTATGGTCATTCTCTGTTTTCAAGGTAGACTTAGTTGATCTGCTCTGAATACTGTCAAAACAGTAAAAACAGTATTTTCAATGAGTGTAAGAAAGTCTTTAAGTTGGCATGTGACAAGTTTTCAACCCATCTGACAGGCTACAGCACCTTTAAACAAACAGAATACTCCTAAGATACAGAAACATTACCAGATTATGTTTTGGCAAACACTAGAACAGAAAATATATGTTTGCTGAGAAAAGGAAGCCTGTTATCAGTCTTAATAGTATTTTCTGCTACGACATCACAAATACATTTTAGGTCACCCAGGAGAATTAATCCTAATTAAGCCAAGCTGTAATTTAAACTGACCCAGTCAATTTGTATAACATCACATGCTGCTGCAGATTCTGATTCAGCTTTAATTTAATTTAACTTTATTAGCAGAGGTCAACACTTCAGAATAAGGGGTTTGAAGACATTATAGTGATCTGAGGCAACACATCTACAAGTTTCTCTCCTCTTCCTCTGTGTTCTTGAGTCCTCAGTTAGGATTCTAAGGTGGAAAAAAGCTACTCACCTTTCTCCTCTATAGCTGAGTTACTTTTTTATATGAATTACAGTGCAAATGCAAGGGAAGAGGTAGGAGTTCACGAGAACAGAAATCCCTTTATGCAGCAAATACTGCAGTGTCTTTTTACATTACACACAACCATGGACTCATCTACTTCCAAAGTGACAAATTAATTGTAAGCTGAACCTTTGGAAGTGATCAATGATTTCCTCAAGTCTTCAAAACATGTCCTTAATTAGACCTGGTTCCTAAGTGCAAAATTTAATTGACAAAATTTTAAATTACTTGAATCTTGCTAATCCCTATGGTTTTCTCATTGCTACTAAAATATAGGATCTCATGTGGGATGTTCAAAACAATACAAAGATTATCCACAGAAGCCAACTCCCCTTCACTTGGGATTCAAACTTTGTGGTTTTCATCTTCATCTAAACATTTTCAAATTTCTACTCAAATCTCAACGAGAAAATAATGTTTTTTTTTTTTTTAAACAAGCAAGAACTGCTTCGTTTTACATTTCATATTACATGAATTTGCTAACAAACCTCTAGAATAACATTTTGTTTTAAAAAAAACTCGAAATTATATTCAGACAAGATAAGGGAAACAGTATCACCAAATTCTTTGAGTGGGTTGACTGTTTTCATGAGAGTAGACCAATTTCAAACAATAGCCCTAGATTTTATACACCAGGATAACAGATCAATTTGCAGACAATAGAATATTTAGAGCAGAAGCAAGTTGTTTTACTCCAGGCACTTGTCGGAAAAAAAAAATTGGAAATAAAAACCTAAAATTCATTCTGCAAACCAACAGAATCATAGCAGTAGAAGTACATTGTTTACACCTGAATTCCTCATAATGACTACTAGTATAATTAGAGAATAACAGATACAAGATAAATTAATCCCAAAGACTAATAAATAACCAGCAACTGGTTGACTATATATGCATATCAGCCACATAAATAAAAGCTAATAGAGGAAAACAATGAAAAAAGCAATAAAGCATCAGCCACTTACGCTCCTGGCCCTTGCCATGTCCATGTGATTGTGTCCTAAGAAGAGAAGTATGACATCTGCAATTAATTATTGTGCTTTCAACTTTTTACATTGCACACAGCATAGCTGACAATATATGACTAAGAAGTTTTCATGGAAACTTCTATGCTCTCTTTGCAAAAGTTCTTAAACCTGTTAGGAACCAGCCCATCTTTAATACAGCTATATGGCCAAAAAGAACACTGTGTGAAACACTAAGAGAGGACAAAGAGCAGTACAAGAAGTGAACAAGATGCAAATAGCAAAAATGGAACAGAGACCTGAAAAGGAATATGTAACAGGTAGTAATATGACAGTAAAAGTCATCCCATTTTAACTAATACTAAGAAACAGCACAGGAAAAAAAATTGCACTACTTGGAGATGAGATTGAAGTGTACAAGAAAGAATCTAAAAACCTGGAAATTAGTTCTGTTCTAACTGGGAAAAACAGTTCAAGTCATAAGTGTAAAGACAACAGGACTCATTAAATTCACGTTTCTGAAAAACCTGATCAGAAAGATTTTTTTTTTCAACCTACTGAAGAAGTTCCAGTTCACTTCCATCCTACCATCCAAACCCATTCTTGAGATTTCAGACGATCACATGCACCATGACCATGAAAAACCAAGTTAAACTCAAATTTTAATTACCATTTGGAGCAAAGGCCACCAAAAGTAAAAATAAAAGAAAGCAAACCCATCCGTAAGAGGTGAAAAACATGATTAATGATAGAACAACATCTTGGAGAGTAAGGTCAATATGTCAAAGAGCCACTAAAAATTTTAAACGTGATATTTAACAACTATTTTCAATTAAACAAGATACAATAAAGGATGAGTCTATCTGTGGCAATCAATTTATCTGCATTAAAAAAACCCATCTCCATGTAGTGAGAAGGGGTTTTAGAACTATAATGTGGATAGTTTACACTGTTACACTGTTTCTGGCTATTTTGATGTCCCTGATAACACCGCAAACAAACACATTATGGGGTTTGTCTTTTTCCCATAAGGAACTTTCATTACAAACCATGAGTGTAGATAGCTGATAACTGATCTAGAGACAAGATCTGCCTTATAGAACACCAAGCCCTGCAGAACCCAGGTCAGCATTCTAAATTGCAACAGCACAGTATAGAAAAACGTGACCTCCACAGAAGTGTCTGGATCATTGAACAGTGCCTAGGTATTTTCAGAATCCAGCCTCATGCTGGCTAGCTGGTAAGTCAAACTCAAGTAAGGCACGTTATCTATTAACAATCCTGCAAGAAATTCCCAATGTCAATGTCATAGTAGACAGGAATGCTTTTTCTCCTCAAAACTTGAGGATGCATCAGGGATAATGGCCAGAAATGCTATCTAGGGGAAAACAGGATTCTGATCTGCAAGAGGCAGATCCATGTTACAGAAGACTCCCACCAGCATAACCAGCATCTTTATGATAAAAACAACAAGCAAAGGGAAGTGGGATTTTCCCTTATGTAACTAAGTTACCTTTTATATTTATCACAGCTACCAGCTTAGGCTTCTGGACAACATTCTCTTTGACAGCATTCTGAGTACACTTAGAAACGACTGTATCTAAGTAATGAATACTTTAAACTGTGTGGAAGAACATAAAACGATACAACAGCTTGGCTGAAAGGGACCGTTTAAGGCCATTCCAACTCCCCTGCAATGAGCAGGGACATCTTCAACTACATCCTGTTGGCTAGAGCTCCATCAAACCTGACCTTGAATGTTATCCCCTCTGTTATTTCCCCTCAGCACAGGAGGAAACAGGGAGAAGAGCCATCTTCAACAGAGTTTGTATTTGCCACAAGAAGATACCACAATCATATGCCAACCTTCAAATAGGAGACTGGCTGTGTTTTTACTGGTTCAGTTAACCCTGTTATACCAGAACTGTATAAGACCTGCTACTAAACCTCTAATCAAATAGCAGTTACTTGTGGAAAACATTTGGACATGAAATACATTTTAAATGGCTCTGTGATATTTAAAATGGTATATAGTTTACGTATTTCCAAAATTTCTTAAGTAACAGGCACTCTGACAGAAAATTCAAATGAAGAAGCGAAGAAAATAAGTAAAAAATTGTAAAAAGTGTTGCAGTAGAGAACCTATGGGTGAAGACATTAGAGCATTTATTCTAATTAGAATACAGATTGTAGCTCTCAGGCATCCAATATCTAAAATACTATCAATCTAGATAACTAGTAGCAAATTTTGAGTATCAGGTCTAAACATAATTTTAAACCTTAAAATTTCTTTCCGCTCATGCACCAACAAGAGCAACACACTAAAACATCACTACTAAAAACCACTGACACTGAGATGCCATCTAATACAAATAGTCACAAGCCCCAAGGTAACTGTTATTCAGGGAGCAACTCTAACTATAAAAAATATAAAGCAGAGAGTTTACAGCAACCAGAACTAGATTTGTTTGCTAGAAAAAGCCTGAATTTGCCTCTTCACTTTTGCCCTGTGTCAGCCCACTGCAGAACAGTAGTGCTTTCCCTAACTCTTCAATAGTCTGCAATAAAATAAACACGCCAGAGTGCAGACACCTACTACATTCACCCCAGGCTGTGATCTCAAAAAGCCTCTCAAAACAGCCAGGTGCACTCAAACCCAAGAATGTTCTCATCTATACTGTGGAACTCAAAGCTCTGAATGCAGATCAGAGCAGGCACTTCAAGCAAAACACAGTGGGGTGACTGCACACAATGTATATCTGGAGTTCACTGGCTAAGCAAAGATCATAAGTTCCTTTCTAAACCTAAAATTATAATCTGCATCAGTCAAACAAGACAACAAATAGAAAGCCAGAGGCATTTAAAGTTTGCTAAAAATGGTATCTCGGTGTATGAAAACCAACATTCATTCCCTACTCTGTTCTTACATGTGCTGTGGTTTAACCCCAGCTGGCAACCAAGTACCATGTAGCTACTTGCTTGCTCACTCCTCCTCCCTCGGGGTGAGCAGAATTAGGAAGGAAAGGTGAGCTTGCCTTGTAGGTTGAGATTAAGAATAGCTCAATAACTGCAACAAAATAATCTAACTCTATATCATAACCAAAATAAACCTCCCCTTCGTGTACCACCTCATACTCCTTCTGCCTCTCCTCCTTCTAACTCTGATGCAACTCTTCTGCAACCCCCAAGCTCATGTAAAAATAAACCAGTAGTAGCAATTTTCGTCCCTGTCATTAATACTTAGACCTTTGGAAGGTCTCTAGGAATTAGATCATAGGAGGTTAAATGACTCACTAAGGCATTGAAAATTAAGTGTTTTACAGCAATTAAAAGTAGTAGGAAAAAGTAAAGTCCCATACACAAACTCATGCCAGCTCACAATGGATATCTATATAACTAGTTCCGATTTCTTTTATGACACTTTTGCAGTAACATAAAAATTATGAAAATTTTCATTTACAGTATATTGTTTTACTTTAACATTAAAAGCTCACAAATTTCTGTTAATAACGTGTTAGGAACGTTTACTATTGGTTTACAAACATTGCATATTATGTACTAAAGACAATAATGACATTTCAGTATGCACCTAGATTTTGAAGACCTTTACAAAATAGCATTTGATAGCTTTATATTACTATGGGCTTAACATTAACAAAAAGTTACAGGGCATATTAAGTATGACATAAGCCATGAGCATATTTGCCGTTTTAAATGGCAGTGCCATCAAAACTTCAAACTATTTTTAGAAAAGAATCTTTCTTCCTGAAAATATAACAATTATGTAATGCAAAGTCCCAGGCAGCCTGCTACAATGCACTTGATACTATGTAAGCATATCAGGCTGCTATTCTTGTCACAGCATCTGCAAAGATAATTTTTGAGTTTGTTACTGCAAACTATTTGATTGCCATTACACCTTATCTCAGCCAAGAGCAAACGGTCTGTGTATATTAACTTTGCTTGGATCTTTTTCTTTTTTTAATCAAGCGTATGTTTTATATCAACCTGTAAATGACAGAAAGAAGAGTGGATAGAAATATTTCTAAGCTACTCAGGTACCAAGAGGAAACAAAATCCTCCCTTAGAACAAGGGGTTGGAAATAGGCTAGTCAGAGATCTTCTGGTGTGACACGCAGAGAGACCAGGTGGTCCTTATTTTACTTCTGACACACTTCACACCCCCCCTAAGTAACTTCTACTTCAGAAGGGGACAGACTGGACATGGAAATAGCCCCAGTGAGCTCCACAAGAAACTTCACATATTGTAAATAAACACTATAATCTGCATTTTACCTGAATATAATTTACACTGAAGGACTAGTTAAAATTATCTAATAACTTAGCTAAGGGCACGGTGAATGTGAAACAGACAAGATGACACTTTATAAAGGTGCAGATGTCCCCAACACATTATCCTCTGCCATTCAGCCAGGCACAGTAATTTGTGACTAACACCCCCGAAGGCAGGAGATGCAGAAACATCCTCCAGCAACAGCTGACATTAAGAAAACTCTCCAGCACACACTGCAGGAACAGGGAGCACTTAGGAACACAGATCCTGTCTCATCATTTGTAGAGTACTTCTTGCAACAACCTGAACAATTTTCAGAGCAGAAACATTTAAACTGTCTCGGTTAAGACTCCCTATACTGCTTGAGGCTTAAGGAATAAGTACTTAACTAAGAGTAACTTAGTAATGATTTTTGAATTTTTAAACTGAAAAGGTTACACATGGACCAATGCACTTCAAGGAAAATGCCCTGGATTTCCAACAACACTGCAAGCTGAACTTACCAGTTTGTTTGGATAACGTAAAACCACAGGCTGTACAGGAACCCCAGGAATAAATGCTCCTAGAAGGCACATATGATACATAATTAATTTACAGTGCATTTTGGTAGAGAAGAAATTTACTGCAGCAAGAAAAAAATTATACAGCTAATGGACTGACAGGAAGTAGTTGATGGTGAAAAAACAGTGTCTGAAAGTAGTCTCAAAAGTAATCAAAAAAGCAAGCACTGGAGAATGACACTGTATATCCACGTTTTCAGCAGATAGGTAACTAAAAATGTTTACTTACACTATCTAAATTATCATCTACCACTTACATATATTGTCATTAATACAAGTCAAATCATAGTACCAAATTCAGCTCAATAAATGAATTAAAAAAAGAGCATGCATAAGATGCTTAAGTTAATTTATTCCCTGTGGTCAACAATATTTTTGGTGAAGACCTTAGGCTCTTATGTAAAAGAAGCTTTCTACTTTTATCTGAACAACAATTTATAGGCAATTTATCATCTCTGAAATAACAGAATGTCACTTCTATTCTGTAGCTATGGGAAAACTAATAGTTATAAATTGAACTAGAGCTATATTGAACTAGAGTTATTATTCAGAAGCGCTGCTTCACTTCATGGGAAAATTACAGTTCTGATAAATAATCAGCACAAGTTCCATGTCATTTGCTAAGCATTTTCTTGGTTTCTAATACAGAGAGTGGGTACGCATGATAACTAACTTGTTCAAGACTTCTCTTAACATCTCTTTCTCTCATGAAGAAATTAAGTTTCACTCAAAGCATGTTATTCTTGACAATTTACTAAGGTCTCACTAATATTCCAATTAAAATTAAGATTCGAATAATTGAAGTACACTGTATTCCTAGCATAGCATTTGCTTTACAAAATAACTGTTGAGACATAAATGGAATAATTGCTTATGGAATATAAACATCTTTAAATGAAGGTGGTTTGTACAGAATCCTTAAAGAGATTTGGAGTGGTACCTTCTTCTCAGTTCAAAGAACAGTCTAAGCAACTTCTGAAATAATCCAAAGTTGACAAAAGCTGAGTGGTAGATGACAACACTACCATTTAAACACAAAACAATAAGAGCAAGGAGTGTAGGCCATGTTAGTAGAATGGGGAAGGGCATCCAGATAGAACTAACCTGAATAGAGGCCTAAAGGAATCTGATATAAGTGAGGAATTTTGAGGAAAAAGATTTCTGGAAGGCTGGATGGATATAGAAGCATGTTTCAGTAGGAAAAGTGAGACAGTTAAGAGGCAGACAGCAGCATGTACAAGACCAGAGCAGAAAAAGATAGAGTGAGAATGTAATGATGAAATATATGGTGCCTAGAACGTCTATGGCACAGAGGGAGGGCAGGAAACCAGGGATTTAGGCTAGCTTTCAAAGTATGGTCAGGATTCAGGTGGAGAGAGAAGGAGAGCAAAGAGCTACAGAAGTGAATGTTTCCCTAATCACAATCCATTCATCTAAAAACGTAAGAGCTGAGAGAAAAGTCTGAGATTCCTTCAGCCAAATGAATCAGTGCAAGGAAGCACAAAGCTGACTCACTGCATAATATTCTAGGAGTGTTATTTAAATTGCAAGCCAAACAAAATATAAGACACACAGTAAGACCAGAAACTAGGCAGAAAACTAGGAAGTCAAAAAACACATTCACAACTGCCTTGCTCACTGAAGCTTCTTCATTGACCATGTCCCTACCTACCTGATAAAGGCAAGTTTACATTAAAGTTTAGTGGTTTACTGCAGTACTGGCATTTCTACCTACTGGAAATGCAGTTTACAGCTGCAGCAATGTTCAGTGTTATTGCCTCTACTAATCTGATAAACTAAAAGGGTGATACTACTGAAAGGAGCTTAGAACATGGATATTAGGTAAAAAATATACTATAAAGCCTAAGGTAGCAGCAAGTATCTAAACGTTGCATGACAGACCCAAAATAGGGAACAGAGGGGCAAGAAAAAAAAAAGAAGAAAGGCAAAAAGACACAACCACAAACTTAAACCCAGGAAGAAACATTGCTCCTCCAGCTCATATGCATCTCAGAAGAAAAAAAAAATCTGAATTATTGAAACTGTTTTGTTCAGTGCTAGAATTACAATCTTCCTGTAGCATCAGAAAATTTGTATTCCAATTTCACTCTACTGCAAGGTTTTTAACTCAACTTCTGTAACAGCAAGCAAATTAAAATGCAAGTGGTATTTCAGAAAATGAAGATACAAGGACATTCTGTAGAGAACAGAGAAATGAGCATAATACCTACCAGGTTTGAATGTAATTAGACAGGATCGGTTTGTGCAAGTGCCCTCTGGGAATATCATTATCTTGAAGTAAAAAAAAAAAAAAAAAGTTGACTTTTAAGAACTATTTCAATATGAACTTATTTATAAACACATCTTTTCAAAGCTGTTACTAACTGACTACAGCAAAAATGTTCTCAGGGAAAAGCAATTCCGTTAGAATAAAGAGGAAAAAAAGGTGTTAAAAATGTCAAATAAAGTTCTATCTTAACAGGATAAATATTTTTATTTATCTGTGATTTTGCCTCTTTCTTGCCCTCCAATAACAATTCTATTTACTGGAACACTGACAGCGACCAGAAACACTTCAATTGTGAGTATTTTCACCAAAGACTTTGGTGCTGGCAAAAGCATCACAGTCTGTTTTGTTCCAAAACAAAATTTCTGCTCCCAGGTTACCTGCTTATAGGCTATGAAAAAACAGTTATTTTCTCTTTGCTATTACTTGGCATGTGTGCAGATGCCCAAATGACAGAGACTGAAAATACCTGAACAGAATTTAAAAAAAAAAACAAAAAAAAAAAAAAAAAAAAAAAAAAAAAACAAAAAAAAAAAAAAAAAAAAAAAACAAGAAAAAAAATGCTTAAGTTGAACCAATTCAGCAGAAGAGAGTAGACTGTACAAAACCAAACAAAGCCCCTCCTCCAAATCCATACCATAAGGGAAAAAAGCAATGGACTAGTTTTACTGCCCACTCTGTCCCAGCTTGCTTGAAATCTAACTATGCAAGTCATGATGCAAAAGCTACATATTACCTGTCACACTGTTTACAGATGTTCATGATGTTTCTGCAGTCCAGTATGCAGAGGCATACCCACTGTTAGCAGCAATAATTCCATAAAAACATACAGTACTCTAATCTCAAAAAAATCCAATTTGCAAAATAATCACATGCTTCTAGGAATCTGATATCTTAAATAGTTATCCTTTCCTTCCCATTACTCTCTTTCAAGGAAAGGAATATTTATAATATGGCATTATAAATAGCCATATTTTAGGTGCAGAAAAAAAACCTTGAGCCACTTATTTTATCCGTGCTTTTATCACGTGCTTTAACAGAGGTGGTTACTGGAACATCCACATTTTCCAGGCTGCCTTGTTCAGTATCATATCTCCAACAATGGCAGTGCCAAAATCTAGTGAAGGGTGAGAACACACAGTATTCCCCCAGGTATTCTGCTGAGCACTTCATTTTTTTTCCTTCTGTGAGGACTTCCTCACCTGCTGTGGTCTGTCCATTTAGTGGACAGACTTAAGAGCTGTCTATCCATGTAATTACCCAGTTTCCCTTGAAACACAATGCAGTGAGAGACAGATGAGAATCTTAGATTTTATCTTCTAGGAAGAGGGAGTGGGGGAAATTTCATACACACACCACCCCAGACCATCTAAAGCCACCCCCAATAAAAAAAGTAAACTACGTATGCAAAGCCTGGAAATACCAAATACCATCTCTTACAGAGTAGCAGAATACAGTACCTGTGGCCATTTACCACCAGACTGGGCACGCCTCTTTATCTCTTCAACAGTTTTCCTGCGAGAATCCTGGTCTGCCCGAGATACAAATACTGGTCGGATATATTTGATCAGAGCTGAATAAGAGGAAAACAAAAACAAGGACCAGCCTTTATTTTCCCTTTGTTTGAAAAAGATCCCTTCCCCCCATTAGTCCTCTGGACAACAGTTTTTGTATAGAAGAACACAACTACTTTACTATATTGCACTGCAAAATCAAATACCCAGCTGAATTATTGTAGTTTTGTTGAAATATTTTCCTAAGTTTCTGCAAGAAAAACAGTTTTCACAATTTGGTATTTTGCACATTTTCATTTTTTAACAGATCAATACATACAACACAGATAATGTAAAATATGATGGTACATATTATGCAGTTTTCTGCAACAGTGCAACTGTGGCTGTCTAGAGGCCATTTCCTCCTTCCACAAAAATCACAAAATCTATAGCCACTCCTAACCCAGCAAAGCAGCAGGAATCTCCCTGTTATGTAAGTGCTTGTAAAAGACATCCTGTCAGTCAACCTGCCTCTGTCTTTAGCGCTTTTGTCTTCTATGACACCTCAGCTCCACTAAAGGTACACCACCAAAGATGTTAAATACACTGACGTTATTTTTTGTGAAGAATCAGTGTCAACAGAAGCATGTTCATTTTCTCAGTTGTCACTTGTTTGCCTGTTCCTCATACCAGATGAATTAGAGCTCAGACATCCTCTTCCTGGCTCAGTGGGAAACCTCTTGTACATAGCCAGACACAAAATGAACGTGACCAAAAATCAGAAATCAATCCACAAGATATTCTCCATGCATGTCTGTCACAAGGAAACCAAAGAAAACTTTCAAAATAATAAGCCCACACAGATCTTTTGCAGTGTCCAAATGCACTACAAGAGAAGCACCTTCAAATATAGTGCTTCATGCCTTTACTTAAGCAGGTTGTCTTCAAAAACCTTTTAATGATTTTTGTATCATGTAATCTTACTGAAGGTTCAAGAGTCACTAAAACATTAGCTATTCTACTTGCCCCAAGTACAGTTTTCATTTTTCCAGCCACTGTGAGAGGAGTTCACTGACACCGTATAATCTGCTTTTGTCAAGGATAGATTTGCTACATTAACGGATCAGCCAATGCTTAAAGTGTGAAAAAAACCCAACAGTGTAGGGAATTACAGCCCTGTATTCAGCAAAACCTGCTGGTTATGGTGTTAGCCCACTGGAAGTGTAGCCACCAGCTCACCAAAATCCTTCCGTTCTGAAGGTTCTGAGAAACCAACAGCAAGTTTCCAAACATTTAGCCAGCCTCTGAAATATTACTTGTATCCCACAAGTTGCCACAGCTCAGGAGACAGGGTATCAGAAAAGTTGCCTTACTCTTTTACTTTTTCCTACATGCCTGCTCTTAGACAGTATCTATAGAACAATGCTTGTCAGGGAGCAGAGATCAGCTTTGGCCAGCTGGGGTTACTGCCAAGGCAAGGTAAAAACAAACAAAAAACCCCCAAAATAAACCACAACAAGACTAACATACAAAGAATAGGAGGAAAAACCCCACAAAAACAGAACAAAGCAATAAAAATAACAAGGGAAACCATACTTGGTATCATAATTATTTCCTTCTTAGTGATCCTACTCCTGAGTTTGCCCTGCTGTTGCAGATTACTATTTCATAGCAAAAACATAAAGTAAAGGAAAGTAAAAGATCCAACATCTCCAGTCTTCACTTGGAAGTTTCTTTTACATTAGGCCCAAATGACAGAATTTAGGTTACTTCAGGCCAAGGAACGAGTAAGAATTCCAGAACTCCCAGGCTCTTTTCTGAGGCTATGCTGCAAGCAGGGTCTTATCTAGAGCGCATGAAATTAAGCGAACAGACAAAGCAGACAGATTTTTCTTGGGGCAGTGTGATAGAAAACATCAGACTACACTGATGTCATCTGTATCTGAAAACTGTACAGGCAAGTAGGGCAAACCTGGGAACTTTACTCTTACAACCTTTCCTAAAACAAGCTATTGTAAGGTTACTAAGCTCCAGAAGAACACAAAGTGAGTTATCTTACAAATGACAGCACCACAAACATCAACATACCCCGTGCAGAGAAAAATTAGTATGGTATGCTCAAAGATAGAGGCAACTGAAATCTTAGCTTCTTATGGATTTGTCCTGCCTGTTGAATTAGCCTGTTAGGGTGGTTATACTAATTCTTACTTCCTTAGATATTAGACTAAAAAGCTGACAGAATTCTTGTTTTAATATTGAACAGCAACTGAAGATCCCGTGAGACACCAGCTACCAGGGCCTTAGTGGTTAAGTCCAACAATTTAAGTGAACTTGAAAGCCTCAGTCATCAGCAAAAAGCTGAAAATACAGACCAAGGGAACTCTGTAGTCTTTTCTTAACCAGTTCTGAAAACAGAGCACAAGGCTACACAGACCTTTACTCTCACCACATATTTTCATGTTCAGTAAACACACAAATCCGAAAATTGAAAGGCTGTACCAAGTTGATCTGTGCAAGAAAGTCAGGAGCAGGGCCAATGGTCTGTATAGAGAAGCAGAGAAATATACCAAATAAGCAGACAAGTTGAGACTGTGGTCAGAAGTCAAGCTGAAACACAGGGAGACAGTACCTAAGGTAGTGTGAGATGCAAGGAATAGGCAGGACTAGGGCAAAGTCAGGCCAAAAGTGAATGCATAAAATGCTCCAGACAGCTGGCATACTGAGCAACTAAAGCAAACAAGTAGAACTCTGCAACATGTTCAATAAGCAGAACATAATCATATCCTTCTCTGATCAGTAATTTAACTGTCCAAGACTGGCTGTAACCAGATAGTGAAGACCACAGCTCAAGTCTTCAGAGTTTCTGAAAAATGTGCTTGCCCATCTCCTCTCACTCCATTAAAACCACCATTTGAATTATCAAATCCAGTGGGCAATGACAGACAATCCAACAATTCACAAAATTGATCTCGTGAGTGTCATTATTCCAGCTTTTTCTCTAGCAGTGTCAGTCCTATTTCATCTAGTCACCCTCATTCCCAACTTCAGATCATACAGGGACAGCTGAAATGCTGGATTCTACCTTCTTAGGCAGGTGCCTGCAATTTAAATAGTGCTGCCAATAAATCATTAAAAGCTCTGCCTATCACGGCAGCCAGAAAGCCACAGATAGTCTAACCAACTGAAAGTTGCTCAAAACAGCCTTTTTAAGGAGAGCCTGCAAAAACTCAGTATTGCTTTAATTAATAGCAGGCTGGCAGCTCCAACTGATTTCAGAATCCTAACTCCCATGCGATCAATTTCAGCACCAGCTCAACACATAAGCAAAACTCATTTTTTTCCCAATAAGCTGAACACATACAGTTGGTGTCTTTAAACTTCTTAGGACAATAGCAGGGAAAAATTCTTTCCCCTCTCTCTTTGCAGGCAAGTTTGTGTGATGAAACCTTGTTTCAAGACACAAAGTGCTGTATAACACACAACAGCAGAAAGTATTGTAGCAAACCATTTATACTGGCAACATCACCACTGGTTCTTCGAGGCACCAGAGAGCACAAAAAGCTATGCAACAGCAACGTGACACTGCATACAACCCTTCTAATATGCATCCATACACACATTTTTGAGTTACATTTTCACCACTGTAGAATCAGCAACAAAGTGACAGCTGCAAAAGCAGAGAATGCTGAAGCTGAGGCTTTCACTTGATCTCTCTCCCAAACAACACAAAACCCCATCACTACATCCCCCTGATGCTCTAAGGGAATCCTACACAGGCACCACAACTGGCTCTGCTTGCCTTTAACATGCTGGTAAGCTGTACAAATAGCCTGCAGTGGGATATCCACTTACAGTATTTATTCCACAGCTTTTTTTTTTAGTATGGAAAAAATAAATTATTTTTCTAACAGTAGTCACCATGTTGCACATTCTGTATTTCGGGGTACAAAACCCATGAAAGATAAAGGTTGAAAAGAAGGGAATATCTTGGGCTTACTTTTCAGGAGTTGCCTGACCCAAAATGTTTATGCTTACATGGCACTGAACTCACAACTTTTCTAATGAAGTAACATCTAACACAAAACCTGCTCTCTTCTGCAGAGAAAAGAAGAAAAGAAATCTGCAAAAGGCTCAAAAGTCTTCTTAAAGTTGTAGAGGAAGAAAACCATTAAGGTTCTAGATTACAATTACTTCCTCTATACATGGAACAGAGACCTTAAAAATGGAAAAAACAAGAGCACACACACCCCCCAAATACACAAAGCTGCATCAGTGCACAAACCTTAATTTAACTTAACTAGGATTTTTTTGGACTTGGAGTTACATTGTTCTTACAGAAGAACTGTTATTACAGTCATGATACTCTATAAGAGATTTGTAAAGCTGGTGGTAGTCTCTTATTTTATATATATATATATATACACACACTTATATATAATATACATACTTATTTGACTCAAGTCTGAATCGATCACTGAAGATAAATGTACGTCGAGAACAACTTCACCAAGTCTGACTAAATGCTTAGCAGATGGACCACCTGACTGAAGGCATGCCAAGTATTCAAGGGACAGAAGCAGTATTAACTTCCAAAGAGAAAGAAAGGAAACAATGCAGCCTACGGGACAAGGAAAGGTCAGTACTGGGTACTGTAAATAAATAATTGGTGTTCTCTTTAGCTTTAACAGAAGTGAATTCTGTGGTATTTGGGATGGTCTTTCAAAATGTCACCTATTTCCTTTCAGGACTTCTTGAGGGACAAAGACTATTTTTTTATCTCAGAGATTGCTGTTTGCTCTTACACCAAAAACACCTGTATGGGGACATAGTTTTATATTTTAGCTTTCTGCTGCCAATCTAAAAAGTATTTAAGGCAGGCAGCAGAAGGTTTCCTATATACTGCAGTTTGTATATAACTTCAATAAATTATACTAACTAGTGATGGTGGTCTAAGCATCAGTTTAAATGAGAAGTAGTTTTTACAGAATTTTCCAGGACTCCAAGCCAAATGATAAACACACACCTATAATGCACAGGTGACAATGCAAGTATTTTAAGTCTCTCTGAGAGAGCTTTGGTCAGACTGAAATCTTGCATGACCACCTGGGTGCCCACAGTCTGAAGGAAACATTGAATTTTGAAAGCGAGGGCATTAAAGGAGAAGATGAAATGGATAAGCTTGGCAACAATTTCAAGATGCTCCTCAGAAATGGGGAGCTCAAGTGTGTACTCAAGGCAGGCTACAATCCAACATAGCATAGCATGTTGGCATTCATCCTGATGAGTGAGCTCAGTGCTTAAGCCCCTCATTTACAGTGTATAAAAGAAGAAATCTGTAATGCCTTCACCTTAGAATATTTTTTCCCCAGAAGGAGTTTAGTGAATCTCAGTAGAGATTCTCAGAGAAGAACTACAGGTCTACCACAACCCTCTTCCTTCTGTGCTTTGGAAGGGGTGGGGGGCACTTGGGATGCAGGACTGAAGGATTAGGTTGCACAAGAGAGCTGGTGGGTAATTTGGCACCTTTTAAGTTTTGAGATGAAAACCTTCCCAGCTACCCAAGCATAAATACTTTCCCCTAAATTACTTATTCTCATCTTTTAGTCATGATGCTTGAGAAAGGCCTATAATGCGCTTCCAAAAAATGAGCTTGAACAAAATTCACGAGTTTACTAGATGTGGAAAAACCACCTACAACAGAATTGGTGGTTTAATAGCATTGTATGATTCTCCCTTTCTCTGTAGGTCTGCTGTGTTCTGCCAAACACAAATTACCTCCTTCTCCTTTATAAACTTAAGGTAACATATCATCCTATACATTTCACAGGTACCAATTGTCTCTCCTTTTCAGAGAGTGGTGTTAGATTTGTCGAGAAGCTGCCTAGAGTTTAAATTAACTTTTCACTTACATTTAACTTCTAAAAGTTCAGACACTGAAAATGTTCAAATCATAGAAGTGGTCCAAAGTCCCCATCAGTTCATATTTACTGATAAATCCCTTCTTCTTCTTACTGAAGCATTTCTGCAGCAGGACCAATCATTTCAGCAATGAAAAACTACTTTTACCCAGGGTGCTTCAAACAGCCAAAAATAAGACAGCGAAGTGTAACTATCCAGAACTTCTGCACAAACCCTCTCCTGACTTGAAGCGGGATTCAGCAGACAAAACAGCAAAGTTTAAGGAGCTGTACTGATAAATTGATCTGACTTCTTCAGACTATGTAAGGTGTAACAGATTCCTACACGTCATTTTCCCACTGTAAGATTTAAGTGGTCCAGCAAAGTTCACATCTCCAATCTACCAAAACCCTGGGAAGTCATTGTGCAGAAACATGCATCTTCCTTCAGCATCATGACATATTCCATCTGTTTGGCATTCTCTACTTTGCAGATACTGACTTTTTTTTTTATGATCACTGAAATACTGTTTATATATGGGCAAGTAGCTCCTCCCCAGAGTTTGTTAACCTTGTGTGTGTGCCAAATGGATAATTTTCTTCACTACTGACCACTGACTGAAGAGGTCATAACTCTTCTCCCAGAACCAAAGAGCATTTTTAAATCTGGTTTTCTTTGTTTTCCTAAAAAGGATGAAGATATCTGTAAGAGTCACAAGACGTAAGTCTGCTTCTGAAATTGGACTTTGCAAACCAGGAGAGCTGCCTTCAAGTTAGACAGCAATAAAACCCTCATACACAAACACAGTCGTGGAGTACTTCCAATCCCATAAAGAACAAGCTTTTAATCATCTGGACTTTCAAGTGAATCAGAAGCCTAATATTCCATGACTGGCAAGCTAAGGGTACAGTAATATAGGCAGCAGTTCCAGAAACCTATTAAAGTACTTGCAGAATCAATCTTAGTAACCATTCAGCAATCAGATCATTTTGTGTCTGCTAAAGCACCTGATCCCTCTGGTATACAATGTACAATGTCTCAATAAACACTGTCATTATATCAAAAAGCCAATTTATTTATATCATACTTGAATATATTGGATGAGGATGTATTATTCAACCAAAGTCCTCATCCTTTGAAATTACCTTTAAATTTCCACTTCATTTTTTATGTGTTTAAGTCTGCTCAAATAGTTAAATGATTGTACTTTATTCAAAGCTTCCCAGAAGATTCAGAATAACCATTAACAAGACCCAAGGATAACAAGGTTAGGATTATCAGTGACTGGCTCCAAAACCTTACTGAAGATGGTATACCAAGTTTGCAAGACTTACAAAACTGAATAACACATAACACAATTCTGACCTCTCTGGGATAAATTCTGGATGAATGTTTAGAGTGTTGACAATTCTCCAGGCAATCCAATAAAAACATGAGCACATTATCACATAAGCACAGGAGAAATATCAGTGGTCCAATAACATGAAATGCATTTTTTATGCGTGTGCATGTAGAGAGGTGTAAATAACATTAGGATTAAAATACAAGATCACAGGAGAGGATAGCCAGCACTATCTGCTTCACAGGAAACTTCCCTCAAAGCAGTAAAAGAGATAAATAAATCACAGTTTTACTGGAAAGTTCTCACTAATTTTTAAGCCAAACTAATCTACAGTGATTACTACCACTCTATTAAGGCCTATTTACTTAAATAATGCAAACTGCTGTAATTAATGCTGCTCATATAAAAGTCCACCCCGGAAAACAAAAATGGTTTTTGAACTCTCAGTCCCAATTACTACCTTTGGTATGTCTCACTTCTGTGGCATTTTTGTGAACCCTTCACAAGTGACTAACTTCATAACTTTTGTGGCTATAGTGCATAAAGCAAATGTAGCTATGCAAGACAAAACATTCATTTATTTGACTGCACTGTACATTCCAGTAATAGTCCATCAAATCACTACAAGTTCTCTTTTTCTTTAACTGGTTTTACTCACATATTAATTAAATGAAGTGAATAATTATTAAAATGTATTATAGGAAGTCCAGACTTTCAATGGAATCATGTAGAAGTAATCTCAAAATTAAATTAGATATTGAGAAAACAGTTTGATCTACTCGAGAAGCATTATTTGTGTTACATTCAGGGGAACTACAACCTCCATATCCCTACAGAATCTCCTGATTCCCACTGAACCTACTACGTGGGATACTTCAGTAGCCATTATAGCGTTGTCAAATGCCATTCTGCCATTTCATCACACTGCAGTAGCACAACACAGACTGGAGTTGCCTCATTTAATTTGGGTCCTCCAGACAGACCACCTTCAAGTCAAAGGGAGTTCCACACTGACTACTTTTATTTTGCTGAGCCAACAATTATTAAACAGTCAACTGAGTCACCTGAGAAAGAAGATGTATCAGCCCCTGCTTCTACGTCTGCACTGCTCCTAAGGCCCAAGTTGGCCTGGATACACCTGTGCTGTACAGGACTGCCAACACACTGTCTCACAACAGTATCTTCTTTCAGTACTGAACAAGGGAGCTCAATTTCTTTTTGTTTTCACACTATGCTTGTTTGCATACACTTGTTTTCAAAAACACATGCTTGCCTGCATCCTTCTTTTTGTTCAAAGCATCCATTCATTTTTACATTGAGTTTTCACTGCCACAAATTTCTAAACATCATTAGTAAGATATTCAATGAAATTAAGATACAACTACAGATGTGGTCTGAATTTTACCTCATACAGGTAGACCCTTATATGACAAGATTTCTTAAATGAAACTTTCATATCTAACCACTCACCCTTTGGGGCCATGTCTCAGGTTTTGAATATGATCTTAAAAACACATTGTCTGATTAAATTTTAGAAGGATGTCAGCACCAACAGCCTGATTCCACTTAGTTGCAAAGGAACACAAAGCTTTTGTTTAGACTTTTACATTTAAGAGTCCTACCCATGGCCAAAGAAAAATCTTGTCACTTTTATACTACCCATAAAAATCTACACAATGACAGACAGGGATATTCTTTGAACTTTGCTGGTTGCTACACACAACATGGTGGGTTTCTCCAAAATGCTTCCACACAGACTTTGGTTAGAAGTGGGCTTCTAACCAAAAACTTACACAATTTTTCACCTGTCACAACTGCACCAAAAACCACAGGAGTCCCTCAAACATTTGTGAGAACTTACATGAATAGTACCAAGACAGTATTCAAGCACTACTGACTCAAGCATCTGCTCTTCTCATGACTAAACCCAAGTGCACAACTATCTGCTCTTGTGCTCATCTCTCACACTCTGCCTGAAACTTACTGATGTGTGAAGGATTAGCAGCACTCCCTCAAGGCAGGGCAGCATTCAGAGCAGACCACATTCCTAAAACACATTTCTGGGAGGGCAACCCAGCTCACACCACGTCTTAGTAGACCTTCTCCCTAGCCTCAGTCTTTGCTTAAATAGCCCCATCCTAATTTGCTTTTCCATCTGGCAGGTCTTAAAATGTTACAAGTTCACTGCAAATTAAACCATGAGTTCTGTAGGATTGTTTTGACTTCATACAGGGATCCAGCTTTGGATAAAGTGGAAAAAGATCATTCCCCTCCCCCACCTGCCCCATTTTTTTTTTCTATTGACATTCAGAGTAGATCAGTAAAAAAAAAAAAAAATCTCACCATATATTATAGCAAAACTTCCATTCTGTTTCAGTCCTTCTCATACACACCCCAGTAAACTTCCTAGGCAATCTTTTTAAATTGTTCTTGAAAAATGAAGCATCTACCAACTTACTTCCCCAAACAGGAATATCTTTGCTTTCTGCTTTCATCACAATGGAGGCGAAGGTCATAGTTACTGGAATGGCATCAAAGTAGGAAGAATGGGGAGCCACCGTTAATATTGCTGCTTCTGCCGGCAATGCCCGCCTGCCTTTTACGTTTATCCAGTGGAATCCACCAGCAAGCCACATCATCCTCATTATTGCCTTCAGCAAAATGTCCACTACCCTGTAACGAGTTGGGAAAACAGTTATGTTGCCACAGGAACACCTTAAAATAATGAAATGAAGAATTACATGCATGACGAAAGTTCAGGTAAGATAATGATGCTTAAAACAGACCTGGAACAGTGCACACACTTTGTTCTCCTCTTTCTCAGATGATTTAAAACCACTTTCAAGGTAAGATGCTGTTCAACTTCATTTTATACCTGAAGAGTAATTCATTCTAGTCCCCAAGATTGGCATTTCGTTCATCATTAATTTTAATTCAGACTATGACTGTTAAGTTTCTTCTACACAATGCCTAATAAGTCTTCTAGTAACACCTAAAAAGTTCTAATAAATTGAGTCCTGATATACACTATTAGGATATTGCCAGAATTCACTTACCCTGATTCTTGGTTTCAAGTTTATCCAAAAAAAATAGGGGACAAATGTAGGGCAGAGATTCTCAAATACAGGAAGGCCTACAGGATACATATAAGAGCTCTGGAAGTATTTTACTTCTTTCCCTTTCCCCATCTTCTCCTAAAGTGATTTGGATTTTTGTTTCCTCTGGATTTTTTGGGGTTTTTTTTGTGGGAAGGTTGGGGGGTTTTTTTGTGGTGGTTTTTTTTTTGGTTTTGTTTTTTTGGGTTTTTTTGTTTTGTTTTGTTTTGTTTTTTTGGTGGGGTTTTGTTTGTCTGTCTTTTTAAACTGTCTGACAGTCATGAAGAGAGAAATTTTGAACAGAGTACAAAAATCAAACACCATAAAATGTAACACCTACAGGGATTGGGAGGCTGGAGAGCAGGGTAACACTGAAAATCGGATTAAATGGGTAAGGGAGAATCTAAAAAGATTCAAAATAACTCTATGCAAGACTGAAGGGAGCCAATTATTCCACTAGTTATTGTATTGATATAGCTCCAAAAGAAACGTAAAGTGACATGCCTCTGCGGTTCTCAACCTCCTCCCTCCTGTGATGCAAAACACAATCAGCTTCCTTCATGCTAGTGCCAGCTCCTAATTTTAAAGTGGTCTGTAGAAGAGGTGATACACCTCTCCTTTCCTGCTCCTCAAATAGCAGTTTTCACAGATGGGAGGACACTGTCTTACATTCTACCTTAATTAGCACTGCAATATCAAAGCAACCACAGACTTTTAGTAAGCATCCAAGTATGGGGTAAGCCCTCAGGGAATCAACACAAGTTTTGTCAGTTCATCACAGGGTAGAAAACAATGGGGTGAAGCAGTTTAAAACAACAATTGAGACTATGAAATCTGGGCACATTCCATAGAGTCAATCTTTATAACCAGAAGTTGACATTCCAGGAATAAATGCAATTGAAGATGCCACAACAAAGCTTCACACTACATCCTCAATAAAGATAAGAAGCAGAGACTATGAGAGTAATTCTTGGATCACCTAGCAAATCAGAGAGTTGAGGCATTTCTAGTTTCCCACCTAAGGAAAGTGTTTAATAATTTTTATATTTTTCTTTTGAAGAGAAAAGTAGATCTCTGAGACAGATAAAAGGTGTTTTCCATCTCCTCTATTTCGCACTGCTGAACTATATAATGATTCTCTTAGTATTCTACCACATCAGTGACTTACTTTCGCCACCAGGAGAGGGGCTTTTCAAGCTCTTGCTCGTCAGATCCCATTGAAGCAATGAACGCAAAAGGCCAGGCCAGCAACATCATAAAAGCAGCGAAAAAGAGTCGGATAGGAAACAGAGTCAAGGTCATGAAGGCAATCTGCAAAATAATAACAATAAAAAGAAGCATTATTCCAACACAATTTCAGACTGAAAAGGTCAGTGATTCTTAGAAACTGATACCATTTCTTAACTTTACAATATCTAATGGTAGAAACAGCAGAATACCATTCAATTCCAGATATGCCGGATAAGGTTAAAAAAAAGCACTCTTTTCAATATCACAATAGCTGGGCAAGGATGAGTAACGAGGCATAAGGTGCTGTCTCATGTTGTGCCTAATCTGATGCATCTCCAGGCTGCTGTGGAAAGATTAATTCATATTCTTCTCTTCCCTGATGCAGATCTAGTCATCATGCAGCACACTTTCCACTTCCTCTCACTTCCCAAAACAGCTCAACAACCAACTCACTCTGTAGGTGCACAAATCTGTAAATCTAGGGTAGGTGCAGGGAACACACAGCAGGAGAAAAGCCCAAGATACCACTTTCAAGCCCTAAGGTACCAGCCCACTGCAGTCAGATTTTACAGGGATGGTTCAGATTGGCACCATCATCTTGTAACAACCACCATCTCCCTCTCCAGAACAGGATTCCACTCCCTACAGAGAATCTACCTTAGTTTGCAGAACTGACAGAAAAAGGAAATTTTTTTTCTTAGATAGGCTAGTTTCCCAGACGAACCAGTAAAACTTCACACACTACAATGGTCAGATGAGCATCAAAGTTACACCAACACAACTCTGCATCCACAGACAAGACCACCACATCTGGCAGCAAATACAGGAATATTCTAGAGATGAGAGCAGCTGCCTTGTAAGCCTGTAAAATGAGAAGGACCAGGCACTAAGAAATAAGTGAAACAAAACGCAGGTGAGGACACAGATCTTTGGGATTCACATCTCCTACTTCCCTCCACTCCTCCAAGTCTTCTCCTACTCCAGGGCAAAGCTGAATGGCAGATGACTGGTAGTGAGGTATTTCATCCCTTGACTTTCTGTACCAATTCTTTGTACCAAAGATCATTTTAGTGCCATGTCACAGAATGAAAGCAGAAATTGCACCCTAATGCCATAAAAGATGGCATAAATGTGCAGAAAAGGCCTCTTGGTCCTCCAGAGACAGCAGGGATGGTAATGGCCAGCAAGAAGCAAATGCACCAAATGTACAAGGTGACACCAGCCTCTTCTGAGCAGGCAGTAGTTCAGTAACTGTTCACACAAAAAATTTGGCAGGAGAGAAAAGTATGTCTACCTCCTGAAGAAGGTTAAGAATCAAGAAAGGTGCTAACATTTGAAAAGTAGTTCATTCCATATCTACATTCAGACATCTTCCCAGGGATACATCTATCCCTTAAAACCTATGTACAGCAACCATGTCAGTGTGAGGCAGAAAAAAGAAGATCCTGTGCCCACTGGCCACTGTCAGAGACCAGAATACAGGAGACATACACTGGCTCTGACCTTATGTGGACATTATTCTGGTGACCACATTCCTACATATTTGGGATGCTCATAGAGACATGTCTCCCATCAAAATTTCGAATTCTGCTTGACAATAAGTAATATGTAAACATCTTGAGATACATTTAAAAACCCCTAAAGGTCCACTCAGAGTTGTACTTTGAGGGATTCAGCTCATGACCAAAGAAATCTCAAGAGAGAGTTGACTACAGCTTACTTAACATTGGCTGGTCTGCAGCATCCAACTTAGTTTTTCAGAAGGTGCAACATATACTATGAAAGACCAACAGACAGCTTGTAATGGAAGGCTGCCCTGGGAAACTGATCTCCATTCTTCCATCAGAAGGGCTTAAATGTGATGTAAGGCAAGTCACTTAAACTGAACAGGTATCGTATGTTCTTCCTCTTTAGAGAGACTGCATTCAGATTTAAGTATGACCTCACAATAAAGGTATAAAATACAAACTCAAGTTTCAAGTTCTCCAAAATATCCGGTCCTACCTATCTAAGCACTGAGCAAGAGAATCACAGAGTACGCTTGTTTCTACTTTTCTAGGTCTGTTTCCTACCTTAAAAATCACTATCATAGCTCTCATGCACAGAGAAGCTGAAAAAATTCAACTTGGAAATTACCAACATGGTAAGAAACATCACTAAAAACAGTTCCTTCCCAACAAAATTTCCACCAATTGTTACAAAAGTAGCAGTTACAAAACTCAGAAACTAAATACTATTTGATATGGTAGAAGCTTTGATTTTTCTTTTAGACATATCAGAGAGAAATTACATCTTACCCCACACTTCCTCACTATTGTCATCCCTATAGCTCAACTCACCAAAGACAGCAGTGAAGGAGCTAGTAATTCATCCCTCAGCAATTCCCTCACTACCCACTTTCCCACTCCACAAGTTCCCCAATGGAAACATTCATGGAGATAAATACAGGAGGAGAAATTTTCCTGTGCAGCTAAGCCAATCTAACAGATCACTGCTGTGAAAGAGTGGTCCTGTTCACTCTCTCCTCAATCCTCCCCTTGAGTCAGCTCTAGCACTTTTGTGAGCTAGCAGTGAGCCAATATAGCTCATTAGTAAGAAAAAACACAGCCATCTCAGCAAAAGAAAATAATCAGAACACAAAAACACAATGATATGCTGGTTTAATGAGCCAAATCAGCTCACCAAGGCACCAAATGAACACCAGCACTGGTGAAATAAAAGGGCCAGAAACACTGGAACAAAGGAAAATGGCATTGTATTGTGTTTTGAAGAAGCAAGGAAAAAAGCTACAGATGCTTAGTGACAGCTCCAGTAATGCTTCTGCCTGTTCTGCAGCAGTAACAAGAATCAAGAGCTTGGACTTACATGACAGGTCCCCAGAAGATGTTAGTATGAACAAAATCCATGGTTAATAAAATCATGTCTGTCTTTCTCCCAGAAAGAATCTTCTTATTATAGTATTGAAATAAAACAGGTAGCTTCAAGAATGACTCCTACTGTCACCCTCAGATCAGAGTGAAATAGCCATCATTTCTACTGATGAGACTCAGTTCTGAAACAGTCTTACTGCTTTTACGCTCTTGCAATCTTCCAGTTTTTATAAAGTCAATGAAAGACTACGTGAACAGTTCTTTGATAGTCAAAAGAATTTCTTTTTTGTTGTTGTTCTGCCGTCTCACTTTTTCTACCTTTCCTTCACTCCCACAGTCTCAGGCTGGAACATACTAAAAAACATCTACTTTGAGCTGCATTAATGAACAAAAAAGCTAATCTAACCTCTTGCAGAGTGCAGGACGAGGTTGTAGCGAAGATAATGGGGCTATCTAGCAACAGACACCAGACCACGGGACAAAGGAGTCTTTGTCTCCCAGTCCCCTGGGTTCCCTACTTCTTGTACCTACATTCCTAACCTTCCTCGATAGCCTGTGCAATCCCAGAAACCCCCGTTAGATTCACAGGACAGACAGAAAAGCCTGTGACACAACACATGCCTACAGCTGAGCAGGAAGTGAGTTCAGCTGCAATAGTTCACACCGACCTCCCCACGGCCGGACAGAAGAGAACACACACTTCTGCAATTCACCTGGGGGGCATTTCTTCTCAGGTGGAGCAATTCCACAGCTCGACTTTAACAGCTTCCGCCTCAAGCACAACTTTTAATCGGTGAAGAGGCTGGAAAAGCATGACTAAGGCAAAGAAAAAATCTACCACAGTTCTGTATGCCAGCTTATGGGCTTTTTCCTGCATACAACTGCAACAGTAAGACTGAAGAGAGGTTAGGTTAAAGAACTCTGTGCTGGCTCATGTCAGTGAAAAACGCTCACTTAAAAAGCAAGTCTGAGACATTCTCTTTGGTGAGGAGCTGTTCCTTTGGCCTGTGCACTGTGACAAACTACAGCAGTTTAAACACGTCTCCTCATCTTCACTGAAAAGAACAAATCCCTGAAACCCACTGGCGAAGCTCACATCTCATACCTACGAGCAGGGCAGCCCACACAGAAAGCAGGTGTGCTCTACAACCAGTCCCTGACGAAGCACCTCAAGGTCTGTCACGACTAACACCAGATCAGCAATGCTAGTAGCTCCTGTGAGACTCAATACTACAAAAACTTTAAAACAGAGGCTGCTCTCCCAGCAGTAATTTTAAAATTTCTCATAAATAACCAAGTAGAAAGCAACATTAGTTGTAACTGGAGACAATCCTAGTCCATATGAATGAATATGAACGAACATGTGCTATCTCTCTGTTCCCTGAAAGACTTCTACCTCATTAATTGCACATTAACCACAACTTCAGGAACAAAGTACAGTACACGGAAATGAAATTTTTACAACTATGCAATTTATTGAGAAAGCTCTAGATACAAACTAAATGAAGCAAATGATACAAACCTTTTCTCCTTTTTTCAGCTTAAGCAACAATTTATGAGCAACCACTGAATACATACTGGGCAACTCAATAAAAAGTGAAAACCTTTTCTGGTGGAGTGTACTATAAATTCCTGGGCTGCCCGATATGTAACATGAGGTACATTCTGATGTTTTTTTTTTTAAGTCAGGACATCCATACCTTGTGCTAAGCATCTGGGCAGCAACAGGGCAGTGCAACAACGAACTTCACTCAAACGCAAATCACAGCTGGATAGCTGGATCTAAAGCGCCTTGACCCAAGAGGTCCGATATCAGTCAATCGTAATTCCCAACGTTAACAGGTACTGAAGGCTCCCAAAACAACAGCTTAATAAAGCTGAAGTATTACAGCGATGGAAGCGGCAGAAATGGCCAGCCCCTCATTAGGTGGGCCTCTGACAGTATGTCTTCCTCCAGCAAGTGACCCAGATCTTACCGAAAGCCTAAGACAAGGGCCATGCCCTCTGAATACCCAACCACTTACTGCTCCCTGTGCGAAGCGAGACAGAGGCACGGGGCGGGGGGGAACCCTGAAACCAAACAATGAAATAAAAAGCCCCGCAACTGCAAATTTGCATTTTAATACCGCTTCCCGTAGTCTCACCGCTACCTGCACAATACCTAAATTACGCCGCAGGGAATATTTAGCCGGGGGCAGAACTTCGGCTGCACTGGGATGTCTCGATCCAGGTTAATACCGACCTTAACTTGACGCTGAAAAAGAGCGGCTCCGCAAGGCTGCTCCCCTGCCCCCAATTACAAAAAAAAAAAAAAAAAAAAAAAAAAAAAAAAAAAAAAAAAAAAAACCACCAAACAAACAAACCACAGAAAACCTCCCGAAAACCCGATAAACGAAAAAAACACCCAAACCTCAAAATGCCAACAAAACCCACTGAAAACCCCAAACAAACCAACAAAACTCCCCCACCAACAGCTTTTTTTTTTTTTTTTTTTTTTTTTTCTTTCCTTTGAAGAAGGCATGGGAGCACAAGTTGAGGCGCACGCCCTGCCTTACAGCATCCCGGCCGCCCCCAGCCCCCCGCGCGGCCCGGGCACGGCGGACCCCGGCAGCCGCCTCGCACACGCCCCGCACCGCTGCCCGGCTCCGCCGGCTCACAAAGCAGCGGCGGCGCGGAGCCCCCGCCCGCCGCAGGACGCGGCCCGGCAGCCGGTGCGCCGCGGGGGACGCGCGCGAGGAGGCGGCGGCGGCGGCGAGGAGGGGCGGCCCGGCGGCCGCACGCCCCTACCTTGGCTTTCTCCAGGGGGCTGAAGCGCAGCTGGTGCACGAAGGGGCTCCGAGGCGGCGGCCCGCGCTCCCGGCTGCCGCCCGCGCAGCATCCCCGGCCGCGGCTGCTCAACTTCATGGCGGGGCAGGACAACGGGCGGACGCGGCGCGGGAGAGGGCGCGGGCCGTGCGCGGCGGCCGCCGGTCCCGGGTAGCAGCGGCGGCGCCGGGCGGGAGCGCGGAGTGCGGGCGGCACCGGCGGCCGGAGCGCTCCCCGCTGAACGCCGGCCCCCGCCCTCCCGGCCGCCCGCGCATGCGCCCTGCGCGCCGGCTACAGCGGCTCGGCTGCGCGCCGGTTTCCGCGTCGGGTGGGAATGGGAAGCGCTTGGGAATGGGAAGCGGCCGCGCGGTGGGCCAGCACCCTCCCGCCCTCCTTCCCTCCGCCCACCTACCCACCCTCGGAGCGTCCCCCTCGGGCATGCCGGGAGCGCGGCCCCGCCCGGCGGCATGAGGGGCACCGCCCGCCCGCGGCGGGAGGGGGGATGCGGCGGGGCCGCCCTGGGGAGCCGGCGGCACCGCTGCGCAGGGGCTGGCTCCGCGCTCGAAACCCCCGAAGGCGGGTTCCGCTGGGCGTACGGCACGGGAGGGGAATTTAGAGAAAAACGGGATCGAGGAGGGGCGAAGGGAGTCGCTCCGTGCTGGAGATGGGTCTGAGGTGCCGCAGCTGTAAGGGAGCGCGCCTCGGTGATGCTGGATGAGCATCGCCGGCGTACCTGGGAGAAGCCAGGTGTTGTGCTGGCATCACGTGGCTGGAGTCGGTGAGGTCCGCGGGGAAAGCTCTGTTCCAAGCAAACCTAGACAGTTTTTAATGAAGTCTGGCTAATTTGTGCCGTGGGGATCTTGACAGAGTTGGCTGAGGAAGTAGCTAAGTTTGGGGTTTCATAAATCTTTAAATGGAAAGTAAGTTATTAAGAAAATCATGTTCTGTCCATTTTCAAAAGACCGAGCTGGACGACCTGTACTGTTCTTATCTGTTTTAACATAAACCACAGGCAAAACAGTAGAAAAAGATACGAAAATGGTTTGATAAAGAAATAAGTAAGATATTCTTAATGTCAGTCACCTCGACCTATAAAACAATTGTGATAGCCTTATCCAGTAACACAGGTAAATTGATAAAAGTAACTGCAGAAACATCATGGTTTCTGGTTTTAATCTAGGGGACTTAGAACTGCAAAATGGTCTCTGAGTCCTTTGGTTAATACCATATGTACTTCTAATGGCTAACGCTGTTGAACAGTGAATATGTTAAATGGAGAAATAGTTTTTGACTTCTGAAAGATCAGAAAAGTTTTCAGAGTCTAGTCTTCGTGGGTTTGGGGTGTGCAAGTTTTTGCAGGCTCAGCATTTTCAAGATATTTACCAGAGCTGCAAAATAAACTCACTGCTAATAAAATCTATGGATGTGCTAAATGATGACTTAGTAAACTAATGTGAGAGCAACTGCAACGTCATCTGGACCGCTTTGTAAAGTCAACACTTTCAAACAGCCAAATATGCCGGCCAAATTTACTGCCAGATTTTCCAGGAATACAAGCCATGTCTCTGGAATGAGAGCTTATATCTTAGAAAAAGTTGTCTAGAAATCACGTCAAGCAAACTGTTACGGCTGAGGTGCAATGTGTCCAGTCTGGCTGTTGGATGTACAGCCAGCATTACAGTGTGTACTAATGGGAACTGATAGTAGAGCGAGGCGTGTGGCTCTTGACATGAATGATCAAGAGGTGCAGGAAAGACCTGCCAGAACATTGTAGTACTGGAGCAGTGGAAGAGACTTGTAGTCTCTTATAATGATACGTTTTGAACACGTTGTCAATTTGTCAAAAAGATCTGCAAGATTTGCTGTGCTAAAGCTTTTTAAAATGGTAAAAAGGAATGTAAAAGAAGAATCGGTGGCCAGGAGCTGAGATAATGTAATGCAAATATGATGGTGTTAATCACAGAGAAGCTCCTTCGTTCAGTTTGGGGCTGGTTGTAAGACTTACTGGCCTGTGGTCAGAGTATGTGATCCAATGATACCTTTTAACCTTAAACTCTCTGAAGTATTTCAGCTGCATTCTAAACAATTTGGCTGCCCTCACCTTTTTCCCCTCTCCAGTGACTTCAAGCCAGTTGCTAGTTCAGCCATACGGGGCTGATTTTGGTAATGAATGACAGATTTTTTTGCAGAATGAAGGAGAGTCTCTCTCTAACAGGGCCCACATGCCATGTAGCCAGGGAGGAATTCATTGCAGCCCCCCTCAGGGATCTTCCAGGCTCCTGACCTTGTAAAAGCTGTCCTGCAGGTCAGCAAGAAGGAGATGGCTGCCTACCCAGCACATGGCCCATCAGAGCGCTCCAGCACACACTCTCCTTCCCCATCTGGTAGGTGTAGGACACAAGGTACATACAGTGAGGGTATCGGAACAGGTTCAGCTGTGAGATGTTATCAGGATTCTTTATTTCTGCTGGTTATGTTTCACTGGTTTTCTAAAGCCAGCTTTCAGAAATGATTTTTTATTATTAGTCTTACTTGCACCAGAGCATTTGGTATTTGTAGTGTTTTCCTCAGTTACAAAACATAATGAAGTATTAGACACCTGCCTGGTCCTTTGGCTCTTAAACCTTTGCTATTAGAGCACTTGTTCTGTATTACTGAGTGAAGGAGCAGTATTCTAACTTTGTATTACTACTTTCATGGATTTAGTCAATTATTTTCTAATTAGCACATTAACACCCGGCAGAGTTTCCAGGGCACTTTGTAGTTTTATAGAACTCATTTGTTCAGTAGGGGTACTATTCCATGAATTGTAATTTGATAACCATCTCCTAGCTTGTTTTAGAGGCTGTATGTACATACATGAACTACTAGGATGTTAAGGGGTGCTTTCCTGGTTTCTGGTTCTCATTTGTTCAAAATTCTGCTGTGATCAGTATAACTGATGTCAGATAACTTAAAATATTTACAGCCTAGCAGTCTTAAACTTGCAGGAATGTGTTTTCCTATCTCTGCAGTCCCTTTAATCTGAAATTGTAGAAGATGAATGTAAGCCCTGTTTCTTGTGTAATAAAATTTGTGCCGTGAAGGAAGTGAGCATGAGCCCTGGAACAGGGGCGATCCCATGGCAGGACTTGAATGGGAAAGGCAGGCTAGGAATCTGAAAGCAAACCAGTTTGGCACTTGATGAAGAGAGGGGCAAAGGGGCCAGCCTACATGGCGGGGCAGACAGTACACGACAGTACTGCTTATTTTGTAGTAAACTGGAAAATTTATTTGAATCCTTCCAGAGACACATGAAAAGAAAAACTTGCTCCTGGAATTTTATTATATGACCCTAGGAGGATGGGGCTAAGACCCTGTAGGCATGCATAAAAAAGGGGCAGTATTTTATACTGACAATACACAGAACCACAGAATTATTTAAAAAAACATGGATCATTTTTGTGAATTAATTTGGAGCTTGAGTAAAGTATGCCTGTAGTATTGGGGTTTGATTGCTACTTTTTTTGTAGCAAATCACTAAAGAGGCATAACTGTGATGCTGCTTTCAAGGCTGGCATGTGCTGCATAACTCATAATATGGACTTACAGGGACATAAGGAGAGGTGACGAATTTATTGCAGGATTTATGGAATCTACCTTGCGTCACAAGAGGAGAAAATGTGTGATACATTATATTGGACGCAAGTGTATTGTGATTCAATTGGAAAAGAAAATGTTGGAGCTGATTGTCATGGGAATAAATTTCAGTAAGCTCTCAAATAATCTCCTCAGGGAAACTGTGGAATCTGAAACCATTAAAACGAGGCTGCACAACCATCTGAGAGCCATTCTACTCTAAAAAAGCTCTAATTGGTCCTTTCTGTCATTCATTTATATGATTTATAGGGAGTTGTATAAATAAGAGGACTCATGCATAAAAAGCTTACAAATATTATGAAATCTGCTTCTGTGAGCCTTGAAGTAGGAAAAGGAGTATTCAATATTTAACAGCTAAACTGAAGTGGGTTTCTCAAAAATAAATCAAATAGGTGTTCATAAAAAACAAATATATTGACCGCAGCCCTGAACTTTATTTCAAAAATTAAAAAAAAATAAATATATTCTTGCATAGGAAAAGTGCTTGCTTTGATTTTTATGATGGTCCTTGACCTTGATGGCCATTTGGTAGAATCAGCTGATACCTATTCAAGCATGATTCTGATACCCTTCCACCCTTAAAACAATTTTTCTACAGTTGGTTTCACATGTTCTGTAGGCTTTTTTTTCTTTTTCTTTCTTATTTTTTCCTTTATGGCTTTCATCATAGATCTATTCTGTGTTTAAACTAGGAAAAGATTTAAAAATATTTGAAAAAAGAAAGTATTTTGTGAAGGGAAAAGGCAAAAAAGTTCATGTTGGATTATTAGAAGTAGTACAAATTTTTGCAATGAAAATGGACTAACATTTTTCTTCTGATTTGTGAAGAAATACAGAATCCATCTGACTTTCTTGAACAGGAAAGGAATGGCTGGAGTTAGTGGCAGCTCTATGGGAAGAAGAGCAGTTTCTTGCTTCGGTAGTTAAAAAAAAGAGAGCTCCCTCATTCAGGAATTATTAGGAAATACAGCACAATGTAATTCAGAAATTTCAAGAAATAATTGTTCTCTTGATGCCTATGTTTCACCTCAGGATTCACAGTATTATAGTTCACACATGACCTTGGCTTCAGCATTGCAAAGCAACTCTTTAGTTCCCCCCTGATGGTGGCCTCTCAGTAGTGGGGCAGGAGCAGGCTGATGTTTTAGGTGTCACAGGCTCTGCCAGGTGCTGAGCTCTCCACACTTGGTGCACAAACCCTGCCCCTGCACACTACTGGAAATACCCAGCCTTATGAGAGTGGGTAAATTTAAAGTGCAGTGTGTGCTGATTTCATCCTTTCCCCATTGAGGAAAAGAAATTTTGGTCAGCAGGAGCCTTGCTCACCTCATTCAAAGGCTCATTTAAGACTGCGGAACAAATTGCTGTGCAATTTGATATCTGTCTCATATTGATCAACTGATCAACAGTATCCCAGTTTGTTCCATGTATTTTATTTCTCTCTTATTTTTCTTAAACTGAAACACAGTAAAAGAAGTCTGTACTATTTCTGATAATGTCTCAGAGACATTTAAAAATATTTGGTTCTTAGGAATGGTTTAGATCTAGACTGAGCTTCTCTCAGTTCCTAATTGGAAAACCACATCCTTGTAAATAGCTACACACACAAGATGTAGCAAGTTGGAAACAGAGCACAGATAAAGGGAACTAGGTACAGAAAAAAGTAGCAAATATTTTCAGTACTTCACTATGTTTGTAGCCCTCTCTATATGTGTCCATTTCTTTCTCATGTTCATATACCTTCTCCCTCTACTCTCTCTGAATGTCTTGACCAAAAACATTTTATATTTCTAGTTCTGTCAGGAAAGTGCAATCCTCAGGGTATGAAACAATATGCCCCTGACATAGAATAATCTTGGAAGGTAGGGAATGAAATCCTTGACTTCTTATCTGTGCCTTCTCAGATACATCTGTGGTTTGCAAGTAGACTGTATGTGCTTACCAAATTCTACAGATGTACTTATGCTCAAAAGAAGGAGTATTTCTCTGGTCCCATGTAAATCCCATGCCCAAGTATATAGCAGGTAAAGCTCCATGACTCTCATGATAATTTCTGCAAGTTAGGACACTGAGTAAATACTTCCTGTCCTCCAGATCGCACTATATGAAGTAGATAAGAACATCTAAAGCTTTCTGAATACTGCACTTATGTCTTTGTGCAAATATTGCAATAACTTATGAAAATACCTTTTGAATTCCAACACATTTGAACTGTAGTTTGCACTTGTTCTCTTCCACCCACTTCTTATGATTTCTCATTTCTAAGTTATTGTACTTATTTACAGAGCTTCTGTATTAGGCAACGTTTATTTAAGGAGTGCTACATTGACATTATTCAGAAGAGGAGGAAAACGGTATCCAAAGATTTATTTTAGGAAGCTTTGTTCATTATTCACATAACAAATAGTCACTGAGATTGCTGGTGAGATGAATCAAATTCATATAAATGATATCACCAGAAGCAGCCTTTGTGAAATTAATACCATGATCCAATTGCATCCAATAATGTTTTCCAATCACATGAATTCTCAGTTTAAGTTTTCTGAAATAGTATGATACTTAATATGTTTTAAATATTTATGTAGTATAAGCTAATAACACTGGCTAAATATGCAAAGCATAATATACAAACATTTTATGCTTTTGGAAGTGCAAATAGGATGACCTGCCAAGAGATCCCTGGGCAAAAATGTCCAGATTCAATCTGTTGCCTTGGATTTTAGGGAGGCAAAATCACAGCCTGAAGCTAAAAGAAGCCCATGTGGGAGTCACAGTGGTGCCAGCAGCCTTATGCCCAGCTCATGCCCCTGCCCCTGCCAGCTCCCTGACAGCTGCAGCCCTCAGGTGGAACAGGGCAAGGCAGAAACAGGCTTCCATGTCTTTCATACCTGTGTACTCCCCACACTCTGCTGGGGAAAGGAGTGTTGTGTGTGGATGCTGTGGGGAGAGCAGAGCAGGGATACACTATCTGCTCTCCAAATACTGATGGATGCATAGATCTTCCATGGGGTCAGTAAAATCCAGGGATTGCGTGAAAATGCAAAATATGGCTGTTCCCCAGTGAGTGCTTTTGGCTTCCACAAGTAAGAACCATAAGGGCTGCATCTGTATATCTGCAAGTCAGGATAGCCCAGAGGCAGGACAGGACAGAGGGACAGCAGACGGTGTAGCCAGGAGAACCAAGTAAGATGATAAAGAGCTGCCAAATACAGATACATTGCTTCAGGATGCGTCATGGACTGCGTCATCCAGTGGAATAACCTATCTAAATCTAAGCATATTAAGTTCTCCAGTGAGTTTATTAATGTGGGCTAGCACCATCTGTTTGGGGATGCAGGGCATTTTATCTCTCATTAACATGATGCAGCAGTTAAATTTAGATAGGCTCTTCTATGAGCTCAAAATTACTTAGCTGTTCTTCATGCAATGAACAATTTCTTGGTGAATAGAGTGGTTGGTTAATATGACTGATTGTACCTAACTTTTCTACAGCTTTTCTTAAATTCAAGATCATCTTGCCAATAAAAAGATGATTCTTTGAATGGAAGATTTTGTGTTAGTAACATTTCAAAAGAGATATTTTACAACAGTGAGACATGATGACAAACAATCAAGTTGGCTATACAGATTGCATTAATTTGATGTAAAAGTTTTAAACTCTGTCAAGTGGTAATTGTCACTTGAAATGATTCAGTTGTAAATTGCAGAGTCCTGTTCTATAATAATCTTGTATAGATTAGATTTTAATACTTTTCATTGGCTTTTGCCAAAAGGTAATTGATTTTTTTATGTTTGTTGTGTAAAGTGGAAAAAGATGGCACTAAGTATCTAGTTTTCAGTTTGCAGGAGCTCCCTGGTAGTGACTTTTGATTAATTCATAGTGTGCTATTGCTGGCTGGATCAGATAGTTTTCCCAGAACTTTGATAAGGGTGGATAGATTTTAGAAAATTTACTCAGTGGCAGAGAAGAATAGTCATAGTGATGGTCCACAGACCATGCCCTGTTAAACAAAATGTCTCAGAGGAGCTTTAAGCTCTTCTGTGTGACTTCACACAACTCCACCCACAACCACCAGTAATCACTGGTCAGCCAGCAGAGGATTTGCAAAGGGAGCAGGGAAGATTATTGCCCCTGTGTCGTGCTAACAATACAGAGCTCCTCACATGCTGTCCCTAGGAGGCAGAGGGAGTTACATTGCCTGCCTGGTGGCTGTAGCCCCTCAGCTACAGGAGCAACTCTCTCTGTGTCCTTTGATTCACGTGCTGTAATTCTCTGGCTTGCATCACAGTGAGCCAGAGACAAGGGAAACAGTATTCAGAGATGATGACTTTATTAAGAGGGCAAGGAGATCATCAGCCCAGAATCAGCTGATCCTCCCTACACAATATTCAGGCTCCAACTCATGTCATAAGTGTGCATTAACATGGCTCTCCTGTTTGGACTGAGCATGGGACAGTCCTCTGCAGCTTGAGTGAGATTGCTACCAGAGGATCACAGCCTCATAAATGACACTAGTGTTTAAGTGAGGTTTTAGCCAGAAAACAAAAGAATGTTCTGTGGTCTGGAAAAATAACAACAACTGGCTGGTGAGAAAATTGTAGTCTGATGTATCCTGTAGGATTCATAATTACAGGCACTTAAGGAGATTGCCAATTGTAGATGACTCTAACCCTGCAGAAGACAATATCATAACAAGATTCAGTGACTGGAAGAGAAGCTAAAAGCATCCAGTTTCAAATTAATTTGGAGAAGAGCAGTTTTGGGAAAAGGCTAGTGAAAAAAATAATGAAATATTCAAAGGTTTCCTTTCAGATGCTTATATTTCTCGCATTAGATGTTGTAGTAAATATTTTCAATCTTTCTTAATGGAATTAGAAATTTGAGCGAAAGTTGCTGTCTGGGATTTGGGGGCAGAAGTTATAGAGATCAGTTTAGGTGGTCATGTGTTGTTCTGCTTGAATGGCCATTGCTCCAGAAGTGGTGGACTTTACCTCCTTGACTAGTGAGTTAAACTAATGAACTGCACAGAAAATCTACCAGCATCCAGGGACTGGGGCAATGGTTGCAGTCAGCACCAGAGACAAAAAGCAAAGTGTGGCAGGTAGCCAAGCTGAAATATATTTTCAAGGCTCATCTGCCAAAAAAATTTCAATTCACTATCTGTAGCCTGGGTGACACTGTTTTTGTTGCATGAAGTGTTCGTGAAAGTCAGGGAATGGCAATGACTTAAAAGGAGGTTTCTCAGAAAACATATTTTTCTTCAGATACACTGCTGCTACAGTGTAAAGCATTTTTTCTCCTCATCTTTAACTACTCTTTGGGATTTTTCAGAAAGCTTGAGAAAACTTTGTCCCTACTTGTGTCTCTTTTGAACCATTAACTCACTGTCTTCTGATACCTGATGTGATGAAGAGAATCTTTTATACTGCATTTCAAAACTGAACCATGCCAGAGTCCACAGTCCATGAGTACCTTCTTAGCTCGGTTCTCTTCCTTGTGATGAACGTCAAATTTTTGGTTATTGGCTTATTCTGTGACTTGCAAGAAATACAGCTCAGTATCCTCCTGCTCAGTTCAGCAGAAGCTTGAAGCTCTGCAGCTGCATCATATTTATAAAAAGATACTAAATAATAATAATAATAATAATAATAATAATAATAATAATAATATTTTGTGTATATTCATGCACACATGATGTATACATATAGATGTATACACCATACTTTCGGTTCTTGGTCTCACATCATTTACCATATAGGAACTGGTTGCATGCAGGTAATTTGTTGTCACAGACCACAT
Source organism: Phylloscopus collybita (assembly GCA_027886175.1). Taxonomy (NCBI): domain Eukaryota; kingdom Metazoa; phylum Chordata; class Aves; order Passeriformes; family Phylloscopidae; genus Phylloscopus; species Phylloscopus collybita. Next base: position 64,388,391 of record JAJNNQ010000075.1, on the reverse strand, counting down.
ACAAAAACTATAGTTTCATATCTCCTTTCAAAAGATACACGTCAATTAACCCACATCTTGTGTTCTTCTGTGAAACCCCCAAACCTCTGTTACACTGGCATGTTACTCTTCTTCACTCAAGACATCTGCTTAAGGCTCTTTTCTCATAGACAAGAACCCAAAGAGAGTCAACTTCACTGTATTTTGCAGTAAAGATGCATTGACAAGTTGTACAGTAGGCATTTATTTTAGTGGTAATTTTTTTAGCCAGTCTTTATGTTCTGCCACATTTATTTATGGAGTGTGCAGCTTTTGGTTTTCATCCATTGCCATTTAAGTTGGGGCAGTGTTATTCTGCAGCAATGAGTGAAGGAGCTCAATTCTACATCTGCATGTAGAAACTCCTGAAAGGAGGAGATTCCAGAAAGGGTAGCACAGTTCATATCTGTCCTTCCTTGATGGGTTTCAAGTAACTGTAAATTCCTGTTAGCTGGCAGCAGTCATCAAAGAGGCTGCAAACATTGACCTGGTAGTCATGGGAGGAGGCTGCCTGGCCCCTGAGAGCACTTTCAGCTTCAAGAAAGCATGGTAGGCCTGCATCATGTTTTTGTCACAGGCTCTTCAAACCAGGGTGAGTCAATCCAACAAGTGTATGTCTGGTGGAAGAGGACACATTAGAGAGCCTGATGGCTTTGTAAGTAATGGAATGAGTTCAAGGACTTCTGCTCTGCAATAGAGACCAATGTTGTCTCAAAACCCCTTTGAAAAGAGGTGAACATAGGACACCCCTGTTTGGTGCAATGGTTGTTGTTTTATTGCCACCTCTGCAACCAGAAATACACCATTGTAACAGTGGTTTCAATGCCTTTTCTGTTCTGTTGGACAGGAGAATGCAGCCTAAGTGTTTCTGTGTGGGACACATGCTGGAAAGGCCACCAGGAACACTCTGACCACTGCTATCACTTCTCCTTGCTCTACCAGGTGCTCTGCAAGGTAGCACTAGGGCATGGGACAGGGGAAAAGACAGGCAAAGGAGGAAACACTCAGTAGTGAGGGCTGTAAATCTCGGAGAGGACATGTAGCTATTTTTATTCTGGATAATGCCCTGAACACTCAATGTCCATGGTGATTCCCTTTAAGGAATTACCAGGGATTACCTGGTGCAGCCTGTAGCATGGAGTCAAGGTTCAACATGGTAAGGCAAAGTGAGCTAACCCCACCAGTCACAGAGTTTTATAGAAAGGACATCTGCCATTGAAACTTCCAGCAGCTCTGTCTCTCTTTCTTTTCTATGTCTTGCTCACCCAGAATAGGTTAAATGGATCTGTCAGACTCAGTCTCATATTTCTCATTTGCCTGTCAGTACAGATTTCACTGTTGGTCAGCCTAGGGCCATGGCCAGCCATTCCCCTCTTCCAACAAAATAATTATTAAAGGGATTTAAAGCCTAGAAAGGAAAACAAACTGTCTTTCTCTATTAAGAGTGACAAACCAGTCGTACTGTAACTAGACTTCTGTGTAACTCTATCAAACAACAGAGAAATATCCTTTCCATGAGGAAAATCAGTGTGGTGAATACATGAATCTCACCAGCAGCCCAGATGACTATGTGGTCTTTCCAAATGCATTGCACCACTGTGGACTGCCCCTTCATGATGGCAGTGTGGATTACTGTCACAACAACTGGTTTATCAGCAGTGTTCCAATGACTGCAATTGTAGGTGATGATCTTCCAGATATCACAGGAAAATCTTACATCCTGAAGAGAATTCTCACTTTAGTGGACTGTGTCAGTACACTTCTGACACAAAAATTGTAATGATGCTGCCAGCTGCTGAGCTGTTCCACCCACCAGAGGAAGCTGTTTTGAGTCAAAGTCTCTTTGAGAAGACTTCATAGTCTGCTCAGTTTTAGCTTCTTCCATCTTATATTGCACATTAACCCAACTCTGCTGCACACCAGTGCTATCTTGGACTGAACTATGTCTGTATTTTTGGTTCTGTACTAATTCTTAACTTTCTTTTTCTATCTTGGGAAGTGACAGTACTTAAACACTTTTAAAGTGGACAAATTTGAACTTTTCTTGAAATCTCTCACTGGGAGATACTTTTCCTATATTTGATCATTTCTGCAACTCATCTCTGAAATGTCTGCAGTATTTCAACATTCTTCTATGTATGTTGCTATTCTGAAGGGGCAGATGAAAAAGCTGCTCTGCTACAAGATGGGAGAGTGTACAGGAGAAGGTATTAGTAAGTGTTACCCAAATCAAAAGAATTAATGCCTCTTGGTGGGTGAGGAGAGGTGATGTGGATCTATACTGCGATATCTGCCAATGGAATAGCAAAAGTGAGTGTCTGTGAAGAGCATTATTTAGAATTTTATTTTCTTTTTTTACCTGTCAGAAATGAAGAAGATGGTAACCCTTATGGAAATAGTGGAGGAGATAAAAAGAATAGCAGTAAGAATGAAGATAATCAGATAAAGAACTTTCATAATTATATGCGTATAGATATTTTTTCCTAAAGCAGCTTTCTGAGAGATGGGGTTTCTGCATGAACCTGTTTTGTAGAAAATGTTTTAGAGGCATCTTTACAGGCTTTGTGAAATTTTGTGGCTGAAGACTGGGGCAGTTTCTGTGATGAGAAGACTGGAACATGAGAATGAAATGGGAAATATGCTTGTGAGTACTTCGCAGGTGTGAGGAAAGAGCAAGATTACTACAGCCTAAGGATCTAGGAATGAGGATTGAGATCCACAAGATGCCACTTCGTGTTTGTTGGTTCACCAGCTCCTGAAACAGCTTGATCCTCCCCTCGCAGTGCAGCAGGTTCATCTGTTTATGGCTTACCCAAGGCTAGGAGCACCATCTAGCGGAAACCTATGCCAGTCCAGCAAGTAAACCTGTTCTTACAAGACAACGGATTTTGTCTTTATGTTAGAAGTATATACACATATATATACTTGTTTTTGTCTCTATCTACAAGCACAGGAGAGAAATTTAAGTTTAACCTCACAAATGAAATGAATTTCAAAACTGTTTCTAGTCTATCCTCATTCCTGCTGAGCCACTGTTACTATCAATTTTCGTGGCCATCATAAAAATTTAGTATCACTTTAGACAGTCCTTTCTTTTTAAGTGCTGTGGATTCCTCACTGCTATACTTAGTATTTAGTGTTTTCATGTTGATGTTACAGTACTCAGTGTCCTCACTAATTCCCTTAGAGTCAGTTTATGTGCCTGTAAATATCTGAACTCTGACAGAGGGGAGAAGAAGAGTCTGGTACAAGGGTAGAGTCTGTATTCCACGAAAAATCAGCACAACAGAAGACCATAATAGGAATTGAAAATTGTCTATAGAAATAAACAGTTATCCTTTAAATTCCTATGCTTTATCTGTACTAAGTTTTGACATTAAACTCTCAAAGCTACCTCCTAAAGTATGTACTTTCTAACATTTTATGAGAATAATTTTGCCCTGAAGTATAAAGTATAAATAAGTGGATGAACTGCTTCAGGCTAGAAAAGAGCTGTATGAATGTATGGAAAAGAATATGATAAAGATCCCCTGATTTTTTTTTTTTTTTTTTTTTTTCATAATGTGGTGAGTAGAGCACTTTCAATGAAGGTGTCAAGTGACCTATCAAAAGTAACAAAGATGAAGTGCCTTCCTTTATACACAGTTTCTAAACAGAGCATAGAAATATTGTTGCAAGATAATATGGTGACCAGAAACAGGTTAAAAATAAATGGGATTTCGCATACTCTTGGAGGACAAGCCTGATGTGGCTGTCAAACTCAGCAGTTTAGCTGCAGCCATGGAAATCTCCCAGCTGCTGCTAACTGGAAGCTGGTAGGACATATCAGTCTTAAGAGCAGAGGAGTGGCTGGACTGGTACAGATCATGGGTTAACTAATCCATTATCCTGTCTCCAACAGTGTCCAAAAGCCTGTGGCTTGGGAACAATAAAAGCAAACCTATAAAATACTTCCCTTTTAAAACTTCTCCAGCTGAGGGTATTTCTTGAATCTGCTGTGGCCTCTTTTGCAACACGTAGGACCTTTTAGGTGCTCCTGCAGACTCTGTTTGAGGCTCATCATGCTTCTTGAAGCTGCAGCCTCTTAGTCAAGGAGTTTCTCATCTCTCTATCTGCCATGTGGTGAGCCACTTCATTTTGTTTGTTTTGAGCGTGGCTGCTACTAAATGAGTTTTATGGCTTTTGCTTCTGTACTGGACAAGGCAGGGAACAATCAGTCTCTTTTCCATTCAGGATATTGCAAAGCCACTCACTGTGAGCCCTTGCTGTCCTCACATGTTAGTGGAGAACTGCTCCCAGGCTCTAACTCTCCTTGGTGCACAAGGGCATGATTAAATTCCAGCTGATTCAGAGGGTGTTTTCTTATCTGCAACATAAGGCAGACTGCTCGGGGCTACTGTGGTCATTTTCTCTCCTCTTCCTCCCTGATCCTGCTTCTGGCTGCAGGCTCCTGCCTCCTCACATCAGCATCAGTGCAATTCAAGATCTGTGCCTGTTATAGTATTGGGATGTTTTGAGTTGCATTACTTGCATTTTCAGCATTAGAAGTGTGGTGCAGGGATCCCTGGGCTGGGTTTCCTCAGAATGGGTTGACACGAAACCAAATGGGCTTTAAACAAAAAAGGACAGGTTGCCCAAGGCTGTGTCTCAGGTCAGAAACTCTTTAGGACCTGAAAGAACACTACAATTGCTTTGCCTTCTACCACAGAGCCTGCTGAGTGTGGGGTCCTGGGGAGAGGGCTGGGGGTGCACAGGCTGCCAAAAAGGCACTGTCCCAATGGCTCAGAGCATGTTCCTGGGGCCAAGTAAAATAAATATGCCTTTGCAGTGGACTCAGACATCCCACACTTGAACAAGCAGGATGATACAACATTTCTATATTTTGCCATCTCTTTATAAATTGGGTAACTGCTACTATCAAATAAATTAGGTTTTCACTAACCAAGAAAAGCTTCTGGACCAAGAAGTTTGCTTGAGACAGGCTGGAGACTTCACCAGTATTTGTATAATCCCTTTTTTTTCTTTTTTTTTCCTTTTGCTTTACTTCTCTGTTGCTCTTCCAGACTCCTTCTTTCCATTAACTTGCCTTATCTGCAATTTGTTTCTTTCCAGACTTATGGATTTGCTTTGCTGTTATGTATGCAGCATTAAAAGGGTGTGTTAAGGATGGGGAAGTCTATCTCTTGGTGAATTTGGTGTATCAACATCATTGATGTTGTTGCAGCTGAGTTGGCTGTCTTGGGAATGGAGTAGTGCTATTTGAAACAGCAGCTGCTTTTGTCTGAGCCTCCAACCTTGTATGTATGAATTGTGCCTGTGGCAGCAAAATTAATGGCTAACATAAAAGGAGAAATAGAAAGCAGGTGGCCTCTTGAAAAAACAGCCAGAGCTGCAGGACCACATTTGTACTACAGAGCACATCATCAGCCATGCATTTTCTTTACCTGAAGTATTTTTTGTAGCTCTTTTCTGTAACCTTACTCCCTACTTGACCTACAGTCCTCCCAGAGGCCCATCCATCAGCCTAGGGAACTTGATATTAAAGTATAATTAAGATGAATTCATTCAGATCCCAGTAAAAAGACTGGGAAACCCTGCACTGCTGCACTTGTCTATTCATTTATATTTACTGTTCAGATGCTTTTATTTGTAAAAGCAATTGAGTCATGAAAGCCCCTATTCATGCAAGGCAACATATAGTTGAAGTCTGCATCTTCCTTTCTAATTACAGTGAGTGATGCCTCTTTGTTGATTCATCTCTATGTTTCATTAAACTTGATCAAATACACTAAAAATCCCTTTTTCAGAGATGAATTGGAGGCACAGTTATCAGGGGGAGCTATGAATCTTCTTCCTAATATCTCCATTTTTTTCAAAACAGATCTGCAGTATGATTCACTACACCAGATGATTATTCCCTAACAGTGGCACAAAATATGAACCTTTTATTCTAAAAAACTTTTAAAAACATCTGCCTTTTAAGATAGGCAAAGGGAGCTACCTAGGGATTCTTATGGAGTAAAAGCTGATAGACTGGGCAATCCATCTGAATGGGTGATTAATTCACCTAAGTCTACATTTTGTGATACACACTGATACTACAGAACAAATTATTTGTAACATTTTGTAAGTACTAAAATTAATGTTGTATGAATTTGTCATTTCAACAGAAAAGTTATAGATTTTGTGTATTATAATTTCATCTTGTTAATATAAAAGAAGGAATTTTGCTTTCACTGGCCTCTTGGGAAGCAAAAAAATAGTGTATCTAATTATCTGAACACTCAGGAACATAAAAGAATAGCAAGTGGTGAAATTACAAATCTGTTGGAACAACTCCATGTTTTCTGATTAAACTCTATTTCTGGTGGCTCTCAGCAATCATGTTCCTCCTATGTTCATAGTAATTGCATGTGTCAAAGCGGAGGCCTTGTGTAAACTGTACCAAATGAGTTACAATTTTAATTTAGAAGGAGATAACTGTATTTGCCCCTGCAGGCAGATTGCATCGGGTCAGAAGTTTAAAAGTGAATAAGAAAGAGAGTAGGGAGGAGGCTGGAGGGCCTCCAGGTTAATAATAAGTAGAAAATCTAATAAGGCTTTCATTACAACAGTTGAATTTTAGGGGAGGGAAGGGAAGAAAAAATGCAATTTGCAAACATGAAGCCAAACTCTGTTACTTGCATGTTATCCATGTGTATGAGTGCACATTTCTAACTATATGTGGGTATGTTTGGCATGGTTAAGAACTATTTCTGTATTTTATGGGTGAAGGCTACCATGCACTTTACCTCTATATGATACTGATGAAAAAATTTTAAAAAAAAAGTTTTCAAAAACTTGCAAGCTCTCAAAACCAAATGTATTTTTACTATTTAAAAAATTTTCTCAATCTCTTTAATTGCATTATCTTTCAGATTGCTTTTGGCCTAAGAAATACAGCAGATAATTTTCTTATTGCTATGTTGCATTTTTAAAAGGTTAGTGCCTTCATGAAGAGCAAATTTTTTTTCAATCTAAAATATTTTTTCATTTTAAATTTTAATCAAGGCTATTGGAAATACATTTGAATATGTCTGTGAAGCTACACTAGTTCTGTGTATATTTGAAAGCAATCACTTTAGCAATGATTAGATACTGTTAATAATTCTGCTTAGTACTGGAATATGAAGGTTGTTTTTGCCTAACCTTCCATACAGAAGACGAGGCAGACCCAAAGGTTGTTTGGAAAGAATGAAGTCTTACTACTGCTTGTAATTAAGTCTTAATTTAATTTGTCCACAGCCTTTCAAACCTTTCCCTTTAAGGAGCCTGCTTCAAGCTGATTCTATGTTTGTGCATGTCTGATTTTCACCTTAAATAGCCCGGTCATTTCCCAGAGTGATGTTACAAGAAGAAGCCTGTTTTGTACCTATTAACATTTTCTTTATAATTACTTCATCACGAAGCTGTGCTTCCTTTGTGATTCAGTGCAGGACAGAACTGTAGAAGGGTTCAGATTAGAAGAGACCTTAAAGGTCATTCAGTTCCAACCTCCCTCCCACAGGCAGGGACAACTTCCACTGTAACACATTGCTCCAAGATCCATCCAGCCTGACACTGAACACTTCCAGGGATGAGGCATCCACAGCTTCTCTGGGCAACCTGTGCCAGTGCCTCACAACCCTCAGGGTAAAGAGTTTTTTTCCTAGTATCTAATCTTTAACCTTTCAGTTTAAAGGCATTCTGTCTTGTTCATTCAGTCCATGCCCTTGTAAACACCCTGTCTCCAGCTTTCTTGCAGACCACCTTTAGGTACTGAAAGGTTCTATAAGGCCTCCCCAAAGCCTTCCCTTCTCCAGGCTGAATGGCCCCAGCTCTCTCAGCCTGGGTTCATAACAGTGGTTTCCCAGCCCTCTGGGCATCTTCATGACCCTCCTCTGGATTCACTCCAATAGCTCCATGTCTTTGCTCTGCTAAGGGCCCCATAGCTGGACTCAGTATTTGGGGGGGATATCACCTCCCTTCACCTGCTGACCATGCTACTTTTGATGCAGCTCAAGATATGGTTAATTTGAATAGTTAATTTGAAGCCCATGAGAAATGGATAATCAGCTACTTCCTCTATTACCATTTTTCGGAGGTAAACTACCCTCCCCTTTAAAATATTCTGCCTGTTTAATAATGGGGATAACAAATTTTAGCTTTCAACATTGTTGTTGGTGCACTTTACACTGCTGGTTTCAAAAACTTCTTAATACTTGTATTAGCATTTTTCCCTCATAGAGATAATTAAACTATGTAATCACCTCTCAGTCTTCTGTTTGATATGTTAAAGTGATTGAGGTCTTAAAGTCTTACTCTCTCTATTCTTAGAGGCATTTTTTGCAGTTCATGAATATTTTTGAACCTTTGAAGCATTTGCACATGCCCAACAGATGACAGTGCAATACTTTCACTACATTTCTTTGTTTAGAAGGAAGTGTGGTCCTTGTGATTCTTTACCATCCATTTTAAGAATCTCTTAAAAAATGTTTTCTGCCCTCACTTCAGTTTGAGGTCTCTTGCTCACAGGTAACAGATCTCCCTGGTCTTTGTCAGTACCAGCACAAACAAGTCACCTCTTCTGCAAGGTCCAGTGCTTCCAGTACTTCCATCTGCATGCTGCAGATGAATCTCGTGGCTGTATTGGACCCACTGCTCTGTGGCAGTGTTTGGGCTGTCAGAGTTCTGAGCAGGACCATTCAGTCAAGACATGCAATGTTTTATTAAGAACCTTGGTACTGAGCTCATGTGTTTGGGGTTTGGTGGGTTTATTTTTGTGAGCTTATTTGTTTTTTTCTTTTCCCTCCATTCTATTAACTTGTATTATTTCTTCATTTCTTTGTTAGATTAACCCAAATCATCTTCTGCATGTAGGAACACAGTAGGTAAGAGGCAGAATCTACAAGGAGTACAGGACACATTAACATCATTCTTCTCTCCACAATGAACTTCATGCATCTTCTTTTTTGGTTAGGGCTGGGAATTCAAGGGGATTGCACACCACTACTAAGACATTTCCTCTTTCTAAAAAAAGCAGTTCCTCATTATAGTGAGGTCAGGCCTTTCATGTGCTGAATGTGAAACTTCAAAAACGTGTTGAATCAGTAATTATTCCAAAATGCTAAAAAAATTCCAGAAACTTGTACATACAATTTGGATTATAGACTTCATTAGAGTTTTCTATGACTTGTATATGTCAGCTACAATTACAAATTTGAAAAAGCCTATGGCAAATTGATAACTGCACACATCTCCCACCAGCATATTTGCATAAATATATCGTGACATATTTACTTATCATGTCTATTTATTTTCTGGTTTTGTGTGTCACTTTTGAGCAGGATGACCTAACAATCCATCAAGAATACTAAGGCCTATAACTTAATAGTTTGAAATTGATTGTGGTACTGATTTAATATTTGAAGAAGGAGGCTAAGACAGTAAACAATGTGGGCAGACTGCAGCTCATCTTCAGAGAGAAGCTTTAATGTAGTTTTATGCCAAAATGAGCCACAGATGTAAATGTACTCATGCATTTTAGATAAAGGAAAGTATTATTCAAACTGAGGAGAGTAAAATCAATTATAGGTTATATGTTCCTTAGCAAACAGTTCTATCATTTCCAATTCAGTCTCCTATAAAATAATTCCTAGGATAACTTCTTACTGGCTGAGGGCAGATGGAAATACTTTGGTCTTTTGACAAACAAAACTAGTTCACAGTAGAGTCTCCTGCAGTGTTTTGTAAAGTGGTGGGTTTTGCTAAAGCAGTATTTGTTCCACAGAAAAATTTCCACCCTCCAATATCTAGAGAGAAAATCTCTTTTTTGCTCAAAAGAAAAAATGCCTTTAATATGACTCAACATATTAGTCTGATTATATAAATGTAATCAGAGAGTTCAGTATGAAGTATTCAAAACCAGAATGACATGACAGCTTTGCTGATTCTCTTGGAGTTTCAAAATTACCTAAATATCTTGTTCCATGTGGTCTGTTAGCAAACTTATTTCCATTGGATGTCCGACCTTGTGTTTTCTCAGAAATACTTTTTTAGCATTGGGAGACATTTATTAACAAATGTAAACAAGTGACTGCAAAAACCCTCCTTTCTGTAGATTTTAGCTTTCACTTATACATGGGAAAAACAATACATGGAACAGTGAATTCTCATAAAAGACATTGGCCTTTAGTGGTCATAGAGACTTTACAAAGGTGACAGAAGTAATTGCAGATTTACATCAGCCTTAAAAGAAAGTGAAATCTTTCTCAAAGCAATGCAGTCTGTTCCTTCATCTTGCTTAAGCCTCTTTCACTGCAACAGCTACTACAACTTGCATGCTGTTGATTGCTGTTAGTGAAGCTAATACTTGATTTCAGTTGCTCCTCAGAGCCCCATTCCCTGATGCCAAATGATTTTGTGAAAAGTGGAGATCTTTTCTGGTTATTGACAATGAACAAAAAATTATATTGTATCTATTTTCATTGTTGACTTAAAATATTAGTTGTTTCATTTAACTTTGAACTTTTATTTGTTTACCAGTTTCTTTTTCTGGAAAACTATTATAGAATTTCATTATTTGCATGAATAAAAATAATTTTAATTTTTTTTCCCAAAACATCATGCAAAATTACATTAAAACACCCCCTATTTAAAATATTGCAATATTTTGGTGGGGTTTTGGGGTTTTTTTTGGGGGTATTTTTTATGTGTGTGGTTTTTGGTTTTGCTTGTTTGTTTTGTTTGCTTTTTTTTTTAATTTTAGAAATACATAGTGAACTTTGTAGAGTAGATAAACCCAAAATATGCTGTAATATTACCAGCTCAGGACTTAAAAGGCTCATTATTCTTTCAAGATGCACTTGAGTGTTACTGTTTTGACATAATTTCATTACTGATAGCTCTGCCCTAAAATCTTACTAAAATCACAGAATATGCTGAGTAGGAAGGAACCCATCAGGATCATTGAGTCCAACACTTAGCCCTGTGCAGGACACCCCAAGAGTCACACCATGTGCCCCAGAGCAGTGTCCAAACACTTCTTGAACTCAGGCAGGCTTGGTGTTGGGACCACTCCCCTGCAGAGCTGTTCCAGTGCCCAAACACCCTCTGGGTAAAGAACATTTTCCTGATATCCAACCTAAACCTCCCCTGACACAGCTTCATGCTGTTCCCTCGAGTCCTGTCACTGGTCACAAGAGTGAGCAGATCAGCACCTGCCCTTCCACTTCCCCTTGTTGAGGGTGTTGAAACAGAGTCTCTGTCCTTGTCATACATCCTCCTTCGAGATTTGAGTCCACCAGCAAGGAAAAGTGTTGCTAATTTTAGACCTCATAGAGGTTGAGATGGGAGTGATAATAAAGAAGAAAAAAGGCATCAGTGTTTCACTTCCTCAGCAGCAGCTTTTTCCCTTCAGCCCATCCCTTTGGTGCACACCCAAGGCCACTCTCAAAGCTACCACCCTGCCCCTTGTTGCCTACACCATTCCTCCAGGCTGCCCATATTGGTGACTGCTGAAGGAGGAAGCCAAGAAGTCTCTCCTGGCCTTCTGCTTGGGAGAGCTAAAAGCAGCCACCCATGTGATCACTGCTAAAGGATACATACAAACCCAGAGCTAGAAAACACATTGACAGTTTATACCTAGCCCTTGTCTCCTTGTCCCACCCTCTGACCCAGCAATGGCCCCCACTGTGCAAGTGACTGCTCCTTTTCACTGCTGATTGATCAGCCCAGTTATAATCTGCCTGTACTTTCCATCAGAATTGACACGAGAGTATTGAGGAACATTATCCTGAGAGCTGATCCCTGAGAGAGTTTATTAGGAAAATGCTTATTATCAACAAGTCCTCATGAGTAATTATCTTTGGACAACTATAATTTAATGACTTTACAACCCATCTAATGTGAATAATGATTTCTTTAGTGATTTTTTCTGAAAATTATGTGCATTGCTAAACAGAAATCTTCTGGGACAAAACTTGTTTTTATAGTTACACTTAACACTACTACTAATAAAATTATAAAGAAATTCAATGCAGATTGATATTGGACAAAATCAGTGTGTTGCATTGGCAGGACATTTCTCCTTCCTTTTTGTCACAAAGAGTCATCAGTCCCTGAAATCAGATTTGTTCACCCGTGAGGGAGTCACCAAGATACAAAATTTGTGAGTGTGGGATTCTATCTTTTTGTGAGAAAGTTCCCACTAAAAATTGCTCTGCTCTATGCACAACACAAATATGATTTCACCATGTGTGCCAATGTGAAGGCTAATCCATTGTCATGACAAATGTTCACAATGATTTCAAATCCTGTTCCAAAGTGGATTCAGGCCACTCATTTGGATTTACCTCCAAGATCAAAATGAACTAACGACCTGGAGTCAATCGCAATATTTGTAACGGTGATAGGGATGACCTCCATTTATTTTTTTTTTTCCTGAGACTCCACATACAGAATTTGAAGAGCCTAAAGTTGAAGAAACTGCATTGTTGTGTTTTTCATAATGCGTACATTCTCATCATTATGAAGTGATGGAAAATAAAGACAAGGTTTTATGTACACAAGAACCTCTGTGCCCAAAAAATTAATTTTTTTTCAAATGTGTGTTTGTCTAATAAAGAATGATGATTACAGATCTTGCCATTCTAATGTCCTTTGACCATAACAGCAATATGTCTGTGTTGAGATAAAACATTATGTCTATAAAGAAAAGTTGTATATCTAACATTTGTGTTTCAGTAACTGGCATCATTGACAAATGTACTCTTTTTCAAAACGAATTAGCACCAATTTTTGCATTTTTCAAGACTTTTTAATGATGTTTGTTTCTAAGAACCACTGAGCCCTACACTGGAGCCCTCTTGCTCATTGCTCTTAATTTTCCTTAAATAAATTATGAAAGTCTTCAGGAGGTAATGCAACAGATGACAAGGCAATTGGCACAGATTGAAACATACAATAAAAAACTGTATTTGGAATGAACAGGCTCCTGATATAGCTTACAAAGACACTTTCTCCAGAAGCTTTCAACAAAAACCCAATATCTTTGTGCATACCATTTATGGCACGTACCTTCTCTGTGCAGAGACTATTTCATCTACATGAATGTAATCTAAAATATTCACTGTCAAATGTTCAGCATATTTCTTTCAGTCCAATGATGGGATTTCCTTCATCAACACAAACATTGCTGGGGGTTCATCTGGAGAGGGAGTTGACTCAACCGGCTGTTGACTCAACAGCAACCTTATAAGAGTCTTCTTCTGGTGTAGGCATTGCTCCGTTTTTAGTGTTGGTAGTGTAGACAGCCCTCGTGCATCCACCCCTCTTGTGTGCCTGGGAATACTGCTGCTATTCCAGAATCAGTCCCACAGAATTATGGGTTCTGTGCACTACCCAGCTACAGCTATAATTTTGTAACAGTTTTCATTATGTGCTTTATTCGCACTGGGAAGGTTTTGGCACTTTTTGGCCTTCTAGAACTGACACCTGACATTGTCTTTTGGGCTCATGGTCCCTCAGACAGCTGGAGGAGGTTGGCAAAATATTTATTTCGCTCACGAATCAGTCAGCTAGCCCTGTGGCTTTCTTCACTGATGTAGGTTAGACAACTAGTCTGCCAGATGATATCTCAACCTTTTGAGACAACAAGAATTAAGAAAAATACTCTTGTTTCAGTCTCAGCCACTTTCAAGTTTAGTAATATTTTATTCTTATCTTTGTCATAATGTTAAATCAGAAAAAGTATCCTGAGAAGCTGACTGTAACAGTTACAGCAAGGAAACTCTTCGCCCAGATAGCTGACTTCAATAGCACAATATTTCCCTCAGGAAATGGGTCTTTTTTACAAGAGACATGAGGAGACAGGAGTAGTCCTCTGTCAAATCAATCAAAATCCTAAATCCAGGTGAGAGCTCTTGATTTCTAAATCCTGAGCTGGTGTAGAGTGCCTGATAGGTAGCAATACAATAAAGATAAATGTAGAAGGTAGACCTTTTTAGTAAAGTTTGATATTTATGAATTCCTGATTGTAATTGTTAATTTGAATGTTTGAGTAGAGCAGCACAATTAAGATGTATGAATGTAGCCAAGCACTGATGTTTCAATATAAAGTCATCAAGGATTATGTTTAGCAGTATCTCTGCTTCTATTGCCCTTGGTTTGCCTCAGGAAATGGAATCTTATGAACAATTTTAATGAACAAACAAAAAAGCCAATTTAGTTCAAATGACATTTGTTTTGGGTTCAGTATTTCTGAGGTTAAGTTTTTTTAGTCAGGCAGTGGTGTTTATTGCAACAAAGAATTGATTGGGTCATGTAGGGCATAGAGTACAAATAGCAGTGTCATTCAGCAATAGGTACCACAATTTACTCCAACATGTACTGAACTCCTACTGGTCCTTCCAGCACCAGTGGAAGAGAAATGGGAGAAAGTACCAGAAAAGCACACTTCGTTTTCATTTCTATATCTTAAATAAGCCTCGAGGCTAAGGCTCAAATGAGTGACAGGCTGGCTTATGTTGTTTTAGTCTACAAAAGTGTTTTATCAAATCGGCAGTGCTGTGTGTCAGTTATATGTGACCTCTGTATGGAAAATGTTTACACGACATTATTAACTGTTTTGCTCCAGGGTTTCCTTATGAATCTGCTATATTCTCTGCATTAAGAGCATGGCAACCAAGCTTCCCAGATCTTCAAACAATTGTTTGAAAATTCACGCTTACATAGAGTGTGATCAAGCACTTTTATTCAGATCTTTTGGGAAAAAAAGAGTTATTAATAAATTTTAAATTGGGATTAACTCTGTTGCTTGATCAAGTTTCAGAGACTGAATACATTATTAGTTGCCACTTCATTCTCCCCTACTTAACAGTAATAAACAGGTACAGATGATTATCCAGTACAGTGATAGAAACACATCCTTTTCCCAGATAAATTCTGTATGGAGTCTACTTTTTCTAGGAAAAGAATTTTTTTTGAGTCACTTTCTAAGACTCCTTCAGATCCACACATTCCCCCTCTTCTTTTACAGAGCCACATGCACCACTTTCTGAAGTTACATTTCTCTCTCCTTCTTTACTTTTTGTCTTATGAGACTTCCTTTACCTGGGTAAAATTATTTTTCCAGACCCAGAAATAACAGTTCATGAGTGATCTGTAATCTACACTTCCCCACCCCAGGAAAGACTTGTATTTGAAAGATACACCTGCTCTTTCACAGCCATAAATATACCTGTGATCCTTCATATCATGAAAGAGAAAACAAGGTGTTTCAGGTAGAGTCTTACTGCCTGAGGTGTCTTATATTTTCTTATGAAACAGACTCTGCAGCTTTGTGGCTAGGTGATAGAACCAAATCTCTTCATCTAGACTGTGGTGGTTTTACCTGTGCCACTTGCTTTACTCATTAGAGTTTTTCTTGTGGTCCTGACCCACAGCTGGGTGAAGCTGTATTCCTGGTATCTTGATCCCCAAGCTACTACTGGCACGTTTTGCCGCTTGGTTTGCACCAGGGCAGGGATTCTTTGGTGGCTCCTGCAGAATATACATGTTAGAATAGTAGCACCCCCATCCCTACCCAGCCATGTAGGCCCATCTGCTGCCAAACGTGGAGTGAGGCAATGTCCTGGGTTATGGAAAACAAAAATGTGTATTCTATTTTCATCTCCTGAAAGCATTGTTCTTTACTCTGGGAAGAGTAGGGCTGGTGCCTTTTGTCAATAGGCCAACTGTAGGGCATTGTTTTTTATCTGTTTCACCAGTCTTCCCTCCAGGGAGATAGTTGTCTGCTAATGGGCCATTAACACCTCCCCAAACTAACACATCCCCAAACTATACCTTCCCCAAAGCAGTACATCCACATTCCATCATCCTACTGTGAGATGCTCCACCCAGTGTGGGGAGCCAACCATTCCTACCTGGATAAAACTGAGCCACAGGAATGAGAAGGCATCCAGCTTCACCCGATTCCTGGAGGAAGACTGGACCCCTTCTCATCACTACCTGGACCCCTTCTCATCACTACCTGGACCCTTGTTCTACAGGATCATCTCTACTCCACCAGAACCACCTCTGCCACTCCAGGAGGAGTCACTTTTGGACTGCTTCCATCACCCTGACCAACAGGATGTCAGGTTGTAGCTCTGACTCTGTCAAGGGTTTTCCAAAATTGTTGTTTGTTTGCTTGTTTGGTTGGGTGATTTTGTTTCTTTTCCTACTACATTTGTATTCCTAGTAAAGAACTGTTATTCCTATTCCCAAATATTTGCCTGAAAGCCCTTAATTGTAAAATTATAATTCGGCGGGGGTTAGAGGTTTACATTCCCCATTCTAAGGGAAACTCCACTTTTCCCTGGCAGATACCTGTCTTTCCAAACCAAGACAGGCAATGCCAAACACTTTGTTCACTGAAGACCAATTCTCCCCATTCATTCCCACTCATCCCCACCCAAGAATGAAGATGGCTTTGATGTAGCTTCCTGTACCCTGAGAACCCTGAATCATTGTAAGGACACTTCCACACAGCTACATCATCCCTCAGGTTTTTGCTAATCAGAAAGCTTATTAAAAAGTCCCTCCCTTCCCAGACAGACCTAGATGGTCAGCCAGGTGGCCACCACACATAAACACACACATCTACTCACTCAGTCTCCCAACACAGAACGAATGCCCAAGCACTGCCTATATTCCTGCAGCTGTGAGACCACAAACGCACGAAGACAGAGCACAGATGCATGCTGAGAACTTCTACACTGCTGATGTACTTTGGTGCTTTCTTACCAAATTGAACACAGACCTGGCAGAGATATAAAGTGGTACAAAAAGGATTTTTCCTAGCTTGCATTCCCCAGGGAAATGCAGGTTTTCAGGGTAAATCAATAAATTCACATGCCAAAGTGATACAGAAGTATAGTTCTGGCTTGCTGTGCACAAGTTGGGAAATGCCCAATTTACATTTACTGTTTAGATTTCTTTTCAGCTCTCTTGCACTTCTGACCTGTACAGTACATGACATAGAAGTCATTCAGGGGAAGTTGCACATGCTCACATATAGCAAATCTGGTTTATTTGTCTCTGGGATGACTCATCGTTATCACCTTATTCTTTGGTACAGAGTCTCTGCCACAACCCTTCTGATGGGTACATTAAAAAAATGTTGGATTATTTGTTACTTGTTAGAGCAGAACTTGTCATTACAGACATGCTCACATACTAAATAACAGTGGAATTTCCTCCCAATGAATTCTTGGTTCTTGGAAGACCAACCTGTCAGCTTAACCACTGGTTTCCAGGCTGCAGACACATTTAAAGCCCCCATGTCAGTGGCCACGTTAAGTCAGATGGCAAGCAGTCAGCAGGCTGATATAAGCTAAAGACTTAACCTTTTAACAGCAATAATGATGAGTGGAAAGGCTTATCTAAGTCTGGCACTGAGCAAGAAATTGGAAGCTGAACAGGAGATACCTGTGGATAAGCCATCTGATATATGGAAGAATTTAGTGTGCTGAACATGTCCTTTAGTGATCTACTGAGAAGTCAGAAAAGCATTCTGATGCTATGCTTGGTGCAAAACTTTTGGTGCAAAGCAACATTTTGATCTGATTGGAAAAAAAATGTGTATGGCACTGAGCAATCCCATGGGGGTGTTCTTCTTCAGGAGTTTGGCACAGTCTGTGCAGGCTGGCCAGGTCTGCCAGCAAGGTTTCTTGTCCTGCTGTTGGCACCTTGGACTTTCACTTTTAAAGATTAATTTTGCTGAAGGCCCTATTGAACACATAGGACTGCTGGAGGAGAAGAGGTTCAAGGTTGGAAATGTTGCTTTCAGTCCTTCTTGAATCCAGCCTTGGGAATATTTATGTTCCAGAAAAGACAGGTCTAATTTATAAAAGTGTCAGGTAACAGTAAGGTATTCCCTGACAGATGAGGAACACATTGCTTCTCAGAGCATTTATTGTTTGGCTTGTGTGGCTGCAGTATGGGGCAGTTTGGGGCAGCCTGTGCTTCCCATGGTTGTTCTATTAACCAGGGAGGGGAGATGGCTTCTGCCCCGAGGGCAGAGAGCCAGAGCAGGTGGATGGAGGGGCAGGGTGAGGCAGGAAGCAGGGTGGAGAGAGGGATCTTCCCTGCAGTGCTTCAGGGAACAAGAGACCTGTTTAAATATTTGTGAATTTACGTCATTCACTTAATAAGATTTCTCTACCTGGCAAGTTACTCTGCACTAATATGCTGAGTTCTAATAAATCCTCCTTTAAAAGCTGGAGGCAGATGCTATCTTCTGGTTTGCTCACTTCAGAGTTATGTGGAGCAGTTCTACCTCAAGGTCTGGGTTGATTCCCAGTCCCCCCATCAGTTCTGAGCATGGCAAACAACTGCAGACTGCACCGGGTGAAACGGCAAAGCAACACTGCCCATCTGGGTAGGACAGGTGAATGAAAACAGTGTGGGACCTGCAGAGAAAAGGATTTGCACATGGAAAAAGGAAAAGCTAAGTGCTTGCCCATTTCTTACACTGAAAATAGAAAGTGCCAGGCTGGCAGTGCTGTCTGCAAGGTGTTTTCTAACTTTCAGATGTTCAGGTGCCCTCTCAGGAAGTACAAGTGCCATTGTGGCTAATGATGCAACTTCCACGGCATATATTAGTGTTTCAGTTTCTTTAATTATCACCTCACACTACAGCCAGTAGACAGGAAGGGCTGCTGTGATCTTGTTTGCCAGCAGTGAAGAAGAATATTTTAACTGAGATGTTCCCCCTTCAAAAGCAAGCCTGGAGAATAGAGTGAGTATAATTGCCAACAGTTTGCATCCTGCTGGATTAGTGCAAGAGGGTGAAGTATCTCCAAACAAGGAACTAACCTTAGTTTGCCAAGGAAATGAACTGGGTGTTACAGAGTGTGAGTCCATTTCTCTGCTCTAGCAACCAGCACCTATAATTCCATGCAGCAACATTCAGTAATACAAGCAGTCATTGTCTCTGGATATTGAGAGTTAAATCCCTTCAGCAGAACATCTGGAGCAGTTTTATTTCAGGGGCATGTCTATATAGCAGAAAAAATTTGTGTCAAAGCATAGAGGTGATCCATTTTCCCTCTGCTGGTTGTTACAAATCTGAGAGAAGAGCTCTGCCTGTAGGTCTTAGCAGCTGCAAGTAGCCCTGAATGGATGCAAGGAGTAATTTTACATTATTGGTTTTGAAAATATTAATGGCTGCAATTTAGTGGTTTTTAAACATCTGTTTCCTACTTTTCCTCTGATGAATTTTTGGAGACAGAGGAAATTACCTAAAAACTCTATTTTTTCTGTCTGTGTCAGGGTGACACCCAAAAAAGTCCTTGCAGACAGCTGCCCAAAGAAGAAAAAGATTGTTATACAATACTTGTTTGCAGCTGGATTTATTCAACCACAAGCATCTTCTCAGCACTGTTGATAACTAAACAGCATGTTGGATAGTGGTTTCTTTAAAAAAATCTTAGGTCCATGCAAGCGTATGGCTCCCAGGGAACAACACCTCCTTAAGTTCTGGTTGGAACTTCTCAAACTGTGATTTCTATAACAATGCTTGTCTAAACGGAGAGTAGATAACAACATGAATGTGACTATTAAAGAATACATTTATTCTGACAGAATAATTACTCTTAAAAGATCTTAAACATCTGCTTCAGTAAGTTACAAGTCTCTCACAACCCTTATTCTGATGTCAGTACCATTTCTCACCTACAAGTACTGCCATCTGCACCTAAATAAAAGAAATCTGAAATGGTAACTGAGAAATGAATGAGAGGAAGATTTCTTTAAAATTCTTTTCTCATTCAAACCTTTCAGCCTTTTGTCAATACCTACCAGAAAAATCCCCAAAGCAAGACCCACCCCCAAACACAGTTGCAGAAGCAGAAGTATAAAATATTGTGTTTGCTGCAGTTGAGGGAATTGCCCAAGTGCTGTGCTGCTTCTGCTTTATATCTTCTTTTTCTAGTCTGGAAATCCCCTCCTTGGCAATTACAGAATCACAGAATCATCAGGGTTGGAACAGATCTTCAAGGTCATCTAGTCCAGCTGCCAACATAGCACCACCATAAGTTATATCCCCAACTGCCACATCCGGACACCTTTTGGATACTTCCCAAGACAGTGATTCCACTGCCTTCCTCGGCAACCTACCCCAATTCCTAACCACTCTGTCCATGAGGGGTTTTTTTTTTTGATATCTAATCTGGACCTCTGCTGGTGCAACTTAAGGCCATTTTCTCTCATCCTTCCTCCTGAGACATGGCAGAAGAGCCTGGCTCCCACCTCACTACAACCTCCCTTCAGGTAGTTATAGAGGGCAATGAGGTTCCCCCTGATCCTCCTTTTCTCCAGACTAAACAAAAATCCTTGTTCCCTCAGCTCAGTTCCCTCATAAGACATGTTTTCCAGACCCTTCACCCTTCTCAATTGCTCTTCTCTGAACACAGTTCAGCACTTCAGGGTCCTTTTTGAAGTGAGGGGCCAAAATTGGACACTGTACTCAAGGTGTGGCCTCATCAGTGCTGAGCACAGGGACAAAATCTATCCCCTAGTCCTGCTGGCCCCACTGTTCTTGATACAGGCCAGGATGCCATTGGCCTTCTTGGCCGTCCATCTGGCTCATATCCAGCTGGCTGTTAGCCAGCACCCCCAAGTCTCTTTCTGCTGAGCAGTTCTCGAGCCACCCTTCCTGCAGCCTGTAGCACTCCAAGGGGTTGTTGTTACCAAAGTGCAGGATTCGACCTCATGCCATTTTCCTCAGCCCATCCATAGTTTAAGATGCATTGGCAGAGATCTTCTATCTTCAAGCAGATCAACACTCCCACCCAACTTTGTTTTGCTTATGAATTTACTCAATTCCCCTGTCCAAATAATCCATAAAGATGTTAAACAGATGTTTGCCTTAGGTGAGGACTCCCTCATGCAAACATGCCACACACACAGGTTTTATGTGTATTGGAGTTCCTTGCATCCCCTGTCCACCTTTGAATGCTTTGGTTGGTTTCTGCTAAAAAGCTTCAGTGTGGCCCTGGAGTAACTTCTGCAGCTTTTCCTTTGGTCCTGCAGTGCTCTGAAAACAACTTCCTTACTGTTTTATGTACATTACAGAGACATATAGAATGCTATTGTGCATCACACACAACCTGTCTTATTGCTGAATTTGTGATACTCGACACATGAATTAAGCATTCACATAAACACTCAGCAGGAATGGAAATGTCAGTCACCAGGTGGTGACAATAATGTTCTTTCAGCAATCATTTTGCTTTTTGGAACAGAAGCTTTTGACCTTCTTATTTTTTGATCAGTGCCCCTACATCTGTTTTAGTCACAGGATCCAAGTAAATAGATGAATATATATTCTTCTTTAAAGACCTTTTTGTGACTTGGCTTACTGTGCTGGATCAATCCCCAGGGTTGGGCCACAACACCTGCTGTAAGAGGATAGCTGAGAGCCATGTGATGTGCCAAGCACAGAGGGAGCAAAGGGAACAGGGTGTAGGCACCTACCCTTAGGACTTTGACAGTTCCCATCCATATTTACATTTTTGTTGCTTTGTATGAAGAAACACCCAGTTGTTACTGGAACCAGTGAGAGAGGTTTCCTTTTCTATTAACATGAGTTGTTGTAGTTGAATTAGATTTTAAAATCCAGTTGTTAAAATCCACCATATTTTTTTCCTGAATTATAGTTGACAAAACCACAAATTAGTGACACAAGCTATTTTTCCTGAAACAAAATACCTGACCAGTAGAGACACTCATGGTACAACAGCAGAAGAAATCTCTGTTAATATATATAGCAATAATATATAAATAATCAGATGCAAATGCATGTCTGGGTTTCCTATCATAATTCCCAAGAGATACTGTACTATCACAAGTGAAGAGAGGCTGTCACCTCCAGTAACATGCTGAACTCCACCTCTGTTTTAAATAGAGAATTTAGGGAAAATAACTGTACCTGAGTTGGCTGCAAGCACTCCTTTTTCCATTTTCTCTTTAACTTTACTACCTGTTCCATCTCTGTTAAGAGCATGGGATACTTATAAACAGAATAAACAGCCAAAATATGCATATGGTAATTCATTTTTAATGTTTGAAGTGTGCTGTATAGGCAGCATTATTTGTCTGTCCCCCTTGTGAAAAACTCCTACATTTTGCCCTTTGGCATCTTTTTAGGATTCTGTTAATACTCTTTCCCTGTGCCCAGCTGGGCTTGGTAGCCTTCCCCTGTGAGACCTGCTTTGCTGGACCCTCTCTCAGCACTCAGCCCAAGCTGCCCTGCCAGCCCATGCTCTCCTGGTTTCACAGCCTTTTTTTGTTGTATAATCCCAAATCTGAGGGTAGGTGTACTGAGCCCTTATGAATTGATGCTGGCTGTTTGAGTTGTCAGACACAAGCAGAGACCTATGAAAACTGTGGTTCAGACCACAGCAGCCCCAAAGGTGTTGGCTTGAGTTAGGCAATGACCTCTGCAAGGCTGCAGAATGGTCCATGGGGTTGTGTGTGGTGTGCTTATACAGGGATTACAATACTTTTCCCTGGCCTGATGAGCCTGGTGGTGCTAAAGGTGCCTGAGCATTGTGAAGTATTCCCTAGAGCTTAGCTTGCTAAGCAGGGCATCTTTTTGCTATTTGTACAGGCAAGCTAGTAGAGCAAAGATTCTAATGGAAGCGAAAAGTGCTGGATTGCAAATAAGTTACAGGAAATGCAGCATGCAATTGTGGTTTATCATTCAAGATCCCAAGCCATAAATCAGCCCAGTGACCCTTAAATGAATGCAATAGCAAAGAGGTGTGACTTATAAATCAGGTGTGGACTTCATACATCAACTAGGCAGGATGTAAATCCAGTGTTTGACAAGGTATGTCAACAATTCAAGACATAAATAGTATGATAAGTGTACTCTGACAAAGGTCATCTTGGTTGTAGCCAGTGCTCAGTAAGAAGGAGGGGAGGAAAGAGCAGATGGTATTTCTGCATTTGCTGTACAGAAGAGGCTGAGGGAAGAGCTGGTTTTGCCACCAGGAGGAGAAGGCAGCACAGCCACCTCTGTGGGGAATGCCAGCCTTGCACAGCAGAGGTCAACACACAGGCTCCTTTGCCTGCCCTGATCCTGCCTGGATGGGAGATATAAGCTGTGCATGTGCAGTGCTGGGCTAATTCACTTCTGTGCTTGAATGTGGCTGGGGATTTCAGGTTTGCATTTTTGCAGAGAGCTCTGCTGTTCCACATAGGTGTGCTGGCTCCCTCCCAGCCAGATGGGTATCTCTGACAATGCTCTGTGCTGTGCTGTGTACACACGCCCTCTGCCAGCTACATATCCATTACAAGTTCTTGTGGAAATGCCAGGACAACTTAACACTCTGGGTAAATAAATCATGACCAAATGACAGAGCCCAGCATGACTGAGCTGGGAAGCAGGGCTGGATCTGGGCGACTGGGCAGGATGTGGAGCCTCTGGAGTGCAGAGCTAATCTCTTACTGTAACTGAGCACTGTGACTTTTTCTGTTATCTTAGATTTATTAGGCATAAAGCTGTTTACTGCAGTCACCAAAGAAACAATTATTCACTACCATACTTAGCTGCTCTGGAGTGACTTGCTGCTTTATGAAATCACTTAAAATGTGCCTCATCCAAATGTTTTTTGAGCACTTCTAGTCATGGTGACTTAACCACTTCTTTGGGCAGTCTGCTTCAGTGCTTGACAAGCCTTTCGGTGAAGAAATTTTTCTAATATGCAATCTAAACCTCCCCTGATGTAATCTGAGTTAACTTTGCCTTGTTCTGTTGCTTACCTTGAAGAAGAGACGGATGTGGCTAAATTAAAAGATGTTCCCTGATCTCAAAGTAAGGAAACTGTCAGGGCCATGGGGGCACAGCCAGCCCTGGCTGCCCCTGCTCAGCCCCTTGCAGCTCTCCTGGCCTGCTCAGGGCCCAGGGCAGCTCCCTGGCCCAGGGCAATGAATTACAGAAAAAAAAAGCATGGGTACCCAATGAAATGAGTTACAAACAGTGCAGTTTTGTCAGAATTTGTGGCAATTTGTTGAATTTCTTCAGCAAGATGACATCACTTGCACAGATGAGCAGCAGTTGGTGGAGCTGGTTGCTGTCTCATGTCATACACTGACAGCTGAGATAGAGAAGCACATTCTGGACACACTACAGTTTGGAAATCCTTTGGAAAAGCATGCTCAAAGATTTTTTACAACTGATATCACTGTCAAAAGAGACAGGGTCCACTTTGTTTCTATGACTGCTCAGTATTTTTACAAGTGACCTAGAGGATGGGATAAAGAATATGTCTGTGGGCATGAAAGAAGGCATGGGGAGGAGAGGACTATGAAGGCAGGCACAGTTTGAAATCATAAGAGCAATGAAAAACTGAAGAAAGAAACTGGAAATGATCACAGCTCTGGGAAAAGTCCTCAGTGAAGGAAATTTGAATGAAGAGAAGTAGCCTGACGTAAAGAATGCAGCATTAAACTTGGCCAGCAGCTGTTAAGTAAGATAAAAGGGAAGATAGATAGGAGATGCATGGAGCACTGCAGAACAATCAGCATTCCAATTGTCCATCAGTAGACTCAGCTGAGACACCAGAAGAAGCTTCTGTGCTCGAAGGATGGTGAAACCATGGAAGAGATTCTCCCAGTGTGCCAGTAAATATCCCTCTTGGGAGGTATTTAAATTCAGACTATACAAGCCTCCATGAGGATGACACAGGCTTCCCTAATTTTGGTTCAGGAGGGGGGATCTTGCTAGAAGGCAATTTGAAAAACTTGCCAGTGCTGAGTTTTATGATCTTGCCAAGCAATCTGGATTACTGTGCAACTGGCTGGTCCTCAGTATCATACTGCCAAGCTGTCACCACAGTTCTGTCATTGCTGATTTTCTTTTTTAAGCACATGACTATGTTAATTAGTATCAGACTTAGCAGTGATTCTTCTTGTACCTTACTGGGAAAACAGTGTATGTTTTATTATTTTCCCATTGATGACTACTGAGGTCTAATGATAATTAGTCATGGTACAAAGTAGTCATTGCTGCTGTGCATTTCAGCTCTGTGAGACAAACCTGTGAAGAAGGTGCTAGTGTGGTTAAAGTCTGGATCAATGCTAGCACAGGTAGCATAAAAGGAGTGTGCGTGTTCCATGATGAAGTAAAACCTTTTGCTGCAGAACAACTAAAAATCTGGACTACTGTCTCATGAAAAAGAGACTGTTGTATCCATATTATACACATGAAGTGCATTAGCCTAGAGCAATTAAAACTTCTGTATATATATTTTTAGATTTCTCAAAATATTAGGCAATACAATGGATTAAGCCTCAAAATGCTCTTCTGAAGTGTGTGATCAAATACCCTTGTTCCTAGCTTTTCAAACATGAAAGCTTAAGGCAATATGAGACTAGCACAGACCTTGAAATCATAGGTTCCTGATAGAGCTGTGCTCATATTACCTGTGTCCTGCTCCTTTCTTTATATTAATTATGTAGTTAGAAGAGTAAAATAAAACAAAGAAAAAGAGAACACACACACACACACACACACACACACACACACACACACACACTCTGACACTAGTCTGACTGTGGAGCAACAAATTATCTCACCAAAAAAAAAAAAAAAATAGATCATACTAGAAAATCCCCAGACTGGAATTTTGTTATGTTAAAATAAATATTCTTTTATACTCTAATGCTTGGCAGTTTCTTTATGGATGATCAGTACTAAAAAGCCAATTGCAGTTTAAGGCGTGTCTAAGAGACTCTTGCACATTGGTGATATCTTCAGAAGGTGGTCACAGAGTTCTAAATCACCAGATACAACAAGGAGCAGTTTGGTCATTGCAGCTATTTTCTTCCCACAGCCAGGAAGCTTTCCTCAATCTCTTCAGTGGGGAATTGCTCTCCCAGGGGAGGTGGCAGCTCTGAGATCTCCCAGCTGCTGTGTGCTGCCCTCTCTGTGTCCCAGCGTGCTCCTGCCCTGCTGGGTGCTGCTCACAGGGGCTTACAACTGCTTCTGCTCTCCTACTTTGTCTCTGCACAAATGCTTAGAACCAACACCTCACAGTTTTATGTACTTTGTAGAGCAGTGTCCTTTATTTCCTGTTTTCTGAGAGGAAGGTATGGACAACACCAGTAAGAAAGGAGATGGACTGACCATTGCAGAGCTGTGTTTGTAACCACAGAGATAAGATTGGTTTATCGTTCCATATTTATAACACCTAGTTTGGGAGGTTTTCTTTTTGCATTCAGGACATTTCATTTTGAACTGAATCCACTTTCTGAGCATGACATATCTCAGTTACAGGTCAGGACTTGGCTTTTCTAATGCTATCGTGTTAGTTAAGTGGCTATTGTTGTTTAATATCACCCAACACTTTGAGTTGTCAATGTCCCGAATATGATAACCTGTTTCCTTTTTCCTGCAACATGTCACTCATTAGCATTCCAGCTGCATTACACACTGCCTTTAGGGATACAAAGTTAGGGCACCAGGCTCTCCTAACATTAGTCAAGGGGACCATCTCATGTCCCTGAACGCTCAGAGTTCAGTAAGATGAGTTAATAGAGATGAACACTCATTTGAAAAAAAAGCTTTCATCTGGCTAAATTTATAAAAAAATACAGTCTCTTTAACTATCTTGCTTGTCTCTTGAATTAATTTGTGATTAAAAAACCCCTAGGTACTTACTTAATAGAAATTGTGATTATTGAAATATTATTTACTCACTGCTTATATCTTACTCTGTATTTTTTGCAAGACTTCAGCCAGCTCCTGGTTTCTTAATGCACTGGACTTGTAACTTTGATTCTAAGGCTCACCTCATATTACCAAGGCAATCAGGATTTGGGTCGTATAAAGTAATCCACTGGAAACAGAATAATTAGTTATTCAGTGTGGATTTATATTTGTGAAGCTGTTGCTTTGGAACAACAATAAAAGATAAGAGAAACCAGAATGGAAACTATCTTTTAAAATAAAAAGTCCATCCATTTGCTGAAGTGAGACTCATAGTTTTCCTTGTACCTTTTCCAGTTCAATTTTAAAAATCCCCAGGGATATTAAGTAACAAATTAGACATGAGCTTCCAATGTGTTGTGCCTGTGAAAGAAAGGTCAGTGTAGTTTTGGGTTGCATTCACCAGGCACCCTATCATCCTGTATTGGAGCAGGAAGCTAATAATCTTTCTTTATGTGGTTTTAGGATGCAAAACATGCTCTTGCAATGCTGTGTTCAGTTATGGGCATCTTATTACCAGAAAGATATTGACAGATCATAAAAGCACAAGGGCTCAGGTCATTTCCATTTGTCACACAGTGTGACATTCCACCCTTCTCCTTCTCCCATGAGGAAAAAAAAAAACCAACAAAATTTGACTCCAGAAATATTCTGATTCATTTATTAGTAAGTTATGGTAATAAATGCATTGTTCTGATATTATATTATGCAAATTGAAGTGACCTGCCAGTCTTGTGAGAACAATTCCGAATCCTTGTTGTGTATAAAAAAATGCAGAATACTATGCTTAAAAGTCCAAATGAGAAGTCTAAGATGATATTGCTATATATTTCCTGCATCAGAATGGTAAAACAATTTAGGTGTCCACACACAGATTCAAAAGTTGTTGGCATCTAGAAGCCTTTCCATGATTCCAGGAAGTCTTGGCATGCCCTTTAAAATAAGAAGGGTTTTTTTCCATTCTTATCACAGGAACTACTAATATTTTAAACATTTAGAAACTTGTAAGCACTCTAAAGCTAATCACACTTTTCTCCTTTGTAGAGTATTATTGAAGTTTCTGAATTAGTAATGTATTAAAATCTTTTGTGATTTTATGAGTATTTTAATTTTGTTTCATAACTCAGTACCCAAAGAATACATTTCTCATTTTTTAAATTATGAAGCAGATAGTTCAGTAGGAGTTTTCTCATTAATTTTTTTTTTTGAAAGCTTATGCAATTCTTGCAGTTTCTTCAGCTTCTCACTGAAGGGGAAACAGATTTCCAAAAGCAGCACAATTTTTTGGGCTTTATTTTGAGTTTGAAATTCTCTTTCTTTGAATCTCTGATGCATGGAGCTTCAGATATGCTTTCCATTATGTCATAAGAAGAAAGAATACAATAAATATTTATTCATGTGTCAAGGGAGACTGTCACCTGGAAAAGGACACAATCCTGGCCAGAGTGGGGAGTCCTTTGGCACAACGCTCTCAGTCACACCACAGGTAGTTGGAGCCTGGGGGCAGCAGCCACCAGTGCTGCCAGGCTCAGGCAGCCCCTTACCCTTCTCAGGCTTTATAAATAAACATGGGTCAAGTTGCTTGTGAACTTTATTTGAAGATTTAACATCCTGTGTTGCGTATAACATGCAATACCTGAGGTAAGGCATGATCTGTAAGGAGGTTCTGATATGCATCCTTACACAGTAATATGCTCAGAGGGGTATGCACACGTACAAGTCTGTGCACACAGACACCTCAGCACATGCACATTAATACACAAATACACCCTAGTGAAGAGACAACAGACAGCAGAAGACTTCAGGAAGGCACATGGGTCACTCCTGCAAAGCCAGAGCAGACAGAATGGATCAGAGCAGGGATATACTCCCTCTGTCTCTCTGTCTCTTTCCCCCTTGCCCCACAGCCCATCAAAGTTCATGCCATAACACGAGAAGTTCAATCTACACAGGCACATAGATTATAAGATGGACAGGAATGTGTTTTGTGTACAGCAGGAAAAGCTACTGAGGGAATGAAAACCTGTGACTCCTGCTGTGTAGCTCAGGCCTGGTAACATCACAGTTTCATTAGTTGGTCAAATATCTGGATTTCTGGGTGACTGTGGTTACAGTGCCTGGTGCTGGAGCTGTCTGAGGAGATCACTGCAGCAATTCCTGTTCTTTGATGAAAATATGAGGTTATAAAAAATAACCTGAAATACAGATGCACTAGGGCTGGAAACATTGTGGAAAGGCAGAAAGCGCACTTTGGGTCCTCTGTTCTGGAATGAAATTCTTCCTTATGTCTCGAAACCAACCATTTCATTTACAAAATCTGTAGTTCGGTAATTGTAATATTGTCAGGACTTGGGAAAACTGCTCAAGGCCTAACCTGACATTTACATGTCATTTTTCAGTTGCTTTTACTACCCCAGGGAGGCTCATTTTACATTATAAGATTCTGTTTTCTGTGAGGGTGGTAAGCCACTGGAACAGGTTGTCCAGAGGATCTGTGGATGCCCCAACGCTGGAAGCATTCAAGGCCAGGGTGCTTGAGACTTGGAGCAAACTGGTCTAGTGAAAGGTGTCCAAGCTCATGGCAGGAGGGTCGGACCTAGATGTTCTTTGGGGTTCCTCCCAGCTTTTGTTCCATTTTTGAACCATTCTATGTTCGCTCTTCCTTGGAAACAGTGCAACACCATATTTGTGCTAATTTTTACTTAAAACCTCATAGATTTGGATTTGGCAGTTTCTGCCATCTGGACATTTTATTAAAGTCTGAATGGACTTGTAAAGAAAAAAAATCAGAAATAACCTTTAATTTTTGTTCTACATAGACACTTGTTCTGGTTTCAAGGACAACATGTTTGGTTTCAAGGGCAGTCAAAGGATATTCAAAATCTTTAAACTTCCTGGCTGCAGTAATCAGCCTGGAGGACAAGGAAGTATAGAAGGAGAAGAGAAAAAAATAGTTGTCTCCTTCATAGGTTGTTCCTCTGAGGAGAAAAAACAAAAGGTGTGATTATTAATTGTTTTGAGTAGATGGCTCCCAAAGCACAAAGGAGCCTGCAATACTGAAGACATACCCCAGAGTGGTGTCCTGAACAGTGATGCTGTCATATCATAAGCCCATCCTACAAAACACACCACAGAGAAGACTTACTGCAAATAAGGTATAACCAGTATAATACAGACAAAATGCTGTGATTATGAGACCAAATAAATCCGAATGGTGAGTAGCAGCTCTTAAACCATTAGAGTGAATGTTTAAAAGCATTTTCTTTTAACGCGCTCCGGTTGGATCTGTCCTTATCTCAACCCTTCAGGCCCCACACTGGATGCCAAACAGAACTGTCATGGTTTTAAACCCAACTGAAGACAGAACACCACACAGCCACTGGCTCAACCCGCCCTTTCTTTCCCACCCTGGTGACATGGGGGGAGGAAAATTGAAGTAAAACTTGTATGTTGAGATAAGAACAGTTTAATAATTGATAATAAGTAAACTGGGTCAGTTCAGGTCATCTGTGCTTGCTACTATGTTCCCTCACAGTTAGGTTTTTTTTTTTGTTGTTGTTGTGGTGGTTTTTTTTTTTTTTTTTTTTTTTTTTTTTTTTTTTTATGTACCACCTCACTGGCATGAGACAAGGAAAATAAGTCCTTGATTTCGGACAAACATGACTTAGCAAAAAAGCAAAACATCAGTGTGCTATCAACACCATTCTCATTCCAAACCCCCAAAATAGCACTGCTAGCAGCTACTGAGAAGAAATTAAATCTACCCTAGCTGAAAAGAGGGAACCCCAAAGTGCCATGAACCCGGGACATTCCCATTGTAACTGGCACAGGTGTGTCCCACGGCACTGGCGCCGCAGGCAGGGCGGTGCCAGCAGCCCCCTCTCTCCCTGTCTGACTGCAGGGTTCCGGGCACTCGGTGCCAGGCAAGCAGGCTGTTGAATCTTCCTTGAACAACGTGCTGCTTGGCCATGCACAAATCTCAGTGCATTTCTCCTCCTCTTCAGACTTTTCTACCCCCGTTCCTCAGCACTGTGAAAAAATGAGACCCTGTCCTGCAGCGAGAGCGCCTTGGGAGCAGCAATTCTACAGTTCTCTGCTTATTGCAAAGCCAGCTCTAGTAAAGGAGTATCTGCATCGCTCCTGAAACGTCAGCCTGTTAGGCAAACTTTGGCTTCCGTCTCCCTGTCTCTCCCTTGGAAGCATGTGGAAGGATGCACTGCTGCTGGCCAACAAATGGTGGAGCTCTTGCTTTGAGAAATGGGGATGATAATTTCACTGCTCCCAATCTAATGCAGGAAGGGGAGCTGGCAAGACACGTATCTGTGTTAAACTGCAGGACTGCTGAAGGACCAGTTCTGTCTGTTAGACGGATGCCAGTGGAGAATAGAAATGCATTATAGCTAAAAAGACTAATTTTTTTTTTTTTTTTTTTTTTTTTTTTTTAAGAGCAGCTACCTCGGAGATGGTGGCTAGAGGATGCTCCTGATTCAGCAATCTTCATTTTCTGAAAGTGGCATAAACTAAGAGTTAAACATAGCTCATTTAATTTTCTTTATTTAAGAATTTTTTTTATGTATCGCAATTAAAGTTTTAATTTTTTAATGACAAAAAAGTTAATTTTATATTTTAGTATTAATTCCTAGAAGGTAAAGAAAAAATAGGCTGTAGATTTTCTAATGCACTTTTTGTAATATTTTCAACACAACAATTCAGATCACCCACTAGAACTTCACAAAACTATGTCAGAAAAAAAAAGTTGCAGAAATAATAACTTTAATTGGAATCTTCCATCATTCAAACCAGACTTTTTAGATTTCCTAGAATT
The DNA here is from genome assembly GCA_027886175.1 of Phylloscopus collybita. Taxonomy (NCBI): domain Eukaryota; kingdom Metazoa; phylum Chordata; class Aves; order Passeriformes; family Phylloscopidae; genus Phylloscopus; species Phylloscopus collybita. The sequence continues at coordinate 64,356,772 of JAJNNQ010000075.1, read as the reverse complement.
TCTTTTTGTACAAATCTTTATTTGGATGCTTTTCATAGATACGTTCCTAAGAAAGAGAATGTGGGTTCTTTTCATTTCAAATGACACACAGTCACTGGACTAAAAAAGTTAAAAAATAATTTGTCCCACACAGACAGAACAGAGGCAATGTAGTTTTATGTGACTGCTAGTGGGGTTTTTTTTCTGTCTTTAAACATAATGTTGCTAATACATATATTTGTGGGAAATACATGTATGTGCTCAGCTTCACATATATATCCAGTGATATATTCCTGGTGTAGGAAAACACCCCAGATCAGTCTTTTCCCCCTGTCATTGCAGAAGATACATAAAAGCACCAGCCTGTGTTACACTGTCAGTGTCACAGTCCAAGTACTGCCTTGTTCCACCCCAGCTACTGACAGTCATAGCTTTGGGGCCAAAATATCCTTCATATGTTCATAAGTGGTGCTTGGGATATAAAACCACCATGTAGTAGTTAGTAAGAAACTAATTACGTGGCAGATTAACTAGAATATCCCAGCCTTTGTGTTGCATTATGTGCTTGATAAATTGACTGCAAATTGTTCTGCAGAGCAGAAACCCAAAACAAAATAGAAACCACACACACCCTCAAATCCAGCCTTCCAGCTTCCAAGTAAACTCCAAACAATACAAAGTATTTCGGTGCAATTTGGTTTGGAGCAGCTACATGGAAGCTGGACAGCCAGGAAAGCTTTCCCCCTCCATTTCTTCCTTTGCCATTCCGTTTTTCTTCAGGATGGAGTGACTGCTTGTTGTCAAATAATGCCTTCTTCCATTATTTCTCATCAAGAGCGATGGAAGGGGTGTTAGCATTGTGTCTTCTCAGACCCTAAAGGATCTACCAACACAGCCTGCTGAAAAGCCATTATATTTGAAGGAGCATTTAATTTGTGCTTTAGTCCTACTGCAGGCCATAAACACAGGTGTGGGGATTTTTTAAGGGCTCATTTTTAGAGGGGCTTCAGGGTTCACAGCTCTGCAGTCTTTGCCAGTCAGATAAGAGTTTGCACACAATGTACAGCCCTGGAAATGACTACCTCGGTGATTTAGCCTGAGTGCTGTTCTGAAACTGACTGGAATAGATTTACTCATTTGGGCCCATAATTGACTTGCCACAAAACAGTTTTTATCAATCAATGTGCTTTAATTGTTACTTTTGCAAGCAAAGAGGGGGGAAAGCATTTTGAAAGTGACTTGACAGGATTTTAAAAGAATGATCAGACATTGCCAGCAAGCTGGGTGGGCAAATGTAAAGCTTGAAAATTACTGGTGAATCCTTTCTAAAAAAAAAATGGGTAGATTCAGAATGATGCTGCCACTCTCAAACTGAACCTGTGACAAAGATTTTAAATCGTATCTCATACAGAAAAGCAGCTTGGAAAGCATTTTAACTTCCCTTTTGCTAAACCCTGCAATATCTGCAAACCCAATTCTAGAGCAGAATTCCCAAGTAGCTATTGCAGGCTGGTCTTAGGAGCCACAGACACTGTGCTGGGGGAGGATTCGCTCTCAAGGGCTCTCCAGATTTCAGATGTTCCAAACTTTCTAATTTTTCAAAATGGACCAGACTGCACTATGGTTTTAATAGCTTCTTTTGATAAGATACTGTGTTTTAGTGATAAAATGCCTCCATTAAATCTCTCATCTTTTATAAAAAATGACTGAAATGTAATTCAATATTATAACGGGAAGGTGCTTAGTTGGAAGTGGATTTGGGATGTTCATTAGAGTCAGTGGCTTGGAAGGAGGCATTTAGATCCATTCCATCAGTTTCCATCTTTGCTAATGTCAGAGAAAACCAGTTTAAATAGCTGTCTAGGAAGATTTTCCCCCTGCGTTGCTGTGCTTTAAATTAGGTGATTATGAAGTTTTCAATGCAGCTAAGTGCAATGTATATTAAACTGAAGTATATCTTATTATTTCTGAGGCTGTGCTTGAGCTTTTGATTTCAGGTTGATGAATTATTTTAACAGTATTCTGCATATTAACTCACTTCCTACAATGGATGCAAATGACTGAGAGATGGGACACAGCTGGTTAACTTGCCTACTGCAAGTTAACTGATACTACAGTGTTACAAAGCAGAACAAGTAGATGTGAAAACTGTTCAACTTTTGCCAGCCCAGTATCTCTGCAAATATCTTCATGTATTTCTCACGTAGGAGTCCTCAGTCAGATCCTTCTGCTGATAGCTGGTGGCCAGCCCCAAAACACTGGTAGGCTATTAAGGTCCACAGAAGCCTGAGACCAACAGCTACCTTGAATTGTTCAGTTCTCCTTAACAGCAGGCACTATTTCCATTTAAATTTCAATGAAGCTTCAATTTCTATGGTTATTTTAGATTTCAGGGTAATATTCCCTTCCTGCAATGTTGGTTTTGCAGGCTCCATCCATGTCTGTTCTGCCACAATAGATGCCTGCTGCTACTAAGCTAACTAGTTTGAAGCTGGCTTAGGTTTCTTTCTACCACAGGGAACTCTCTGGCTGTCACATTCATACTGACTGCAATATATATGTTCTGATAGCTATAGACAAGCTGGCACCATGCTATTCTTATGAGTACCAGCTATACCCACTGCTAGTTAAACCAGACAAAATTTCTCTTCCATTTGCCTACAGAAAGATTCATTTGTGCTCTCCTTTCACATTTCCCCTGGGAGCGTGCTGTTGGATCTCTTTATCTTCCCTTAAAATTTCTCTTTATTTGCTTTTACAGACACTTAACTTTTTTCCCCCTGTAACACTTAGGAGGAGAAAGGTAAAGCTTATGCAAAAGCTCATTCAAGGATGTTGATTTTGAAATCATCTACTTCTTGAGGGGATACCCTAGGCAAATTCCAGGAAAGTTAACCTGTCAAACCTCATTAGCTCTGCTTTTTCAACCCCTGATACATCTTCCTCTAGTCTCTTCAACATTTATTAACATAATTCTCTTCATAATTCTTTTCCTAAATAAAATATGTAGGGCTTGATCTTACACTGAAGCAAAGTGGGTAGCATGCTCCAGCTGAAAATGCAGCCCCAAACACTGCCAGAGAAGAGATTAGTTGGCAAAGATTTCCATATGCAATATCAACATTACAAAAATTTCTACATGTAATATCAACACCGAGGAGACATAAGCTAGCTTCATACATATATCAAGTCTGTTTGCTCTTTATGCTGGAAAAAAAAATTACTGTAAATTAAGACCCACAGAGAATATCAAAATATTCAGCCTGGGCTGTATAAACTTTGACACTGCATTGCTGAAGATACTGTTATTGTACAGACTATTTTTCAGAAACAGAACTGTGTAAATAATAGTTCCTATTTTCACACTCTCAGCTACTCTGCATCTTTGTAACCAACATCATAGAACACTACTTTTTACTTGTTTCTTTTAGGGTCTCTTGTAAATAAATATTCACAGATAGTGAAAATAAAAGACAAGGAATTTGTCTATGCAAGTAAAGAATGTTACAAAACCTCATGAATGTTTTCATTCCCAAGATGAACAAAAAAATTTTTGACTAATGCTCATGGGCTCTCCTTGTAAAGCGAACCTCAGACATTCTTTACTCTTCACTAAGGTCTATTGAACAATGAGTGAACTTTACAGAATTCATCTTTATTTAGCTGATCTGTTGTAAAAGCTAAAACATGCGTTTTATACATACTGAACTTCTGGTTAATTATTTTTTACATGCATTAGCACTAGTTAAATTAATCCACATTAGGTGACAGTGATGTTAACGCTGTCCTGATTTAGTGGCAGTTATTATCATTCAGTATGTCTAGGTAGTGTTCCTAGGAGAAATCCTAGGACAACATATGCTTGCAACAGCAATGGGCAGTTAAATACATTGTACTACAATTATATTTTATATATGTGTGGAGAACTTTTCATCAAAACGCTGCATTATGATTGAATACTGAATCATGTTCCTGCCAACAAGTGATGCATCAAATCAGTGTGATTACAGTCAGGATTGAATCAGGAAATGAACTGTCAGAATCAATTGATGGTTATCCTGCTTTTGGAAATTTGTAGTTGCATCAGTCAGACATGGACTTGAAAGTGTGGGCCAATAAATGTGAATGAGCTTCAGAAGATAAAAGAATCACAGATCTGAAACTAAACACAAACTCAGAAATGTTGTATGATTTACTTTAATATAAGCTGATTTTAAATGCATTTTTAGATTAATAAATCCATCATGTAAATCACCAGCATAGAAATAGGAAAAGAAACACAGCAGAAAATTAATAGGTCTTGCTTCTCAAATCATTGCAAATGGAGATGAGTTCCATGCTTCTTCCCAATGCAAGGTCTAATGATCCCAAATCCTGTTAAGGTCTAAATACTCAGGTACTTGCCAGAAGTCTGTGTAAAGCCTAATTCTAATAAGAATTAGAATACTGCCAGGAAAAGTTAGAAAGCCTCAATGATTCAAAGTATTATAGATTTTTTACACAAGGGGGGAAATTAAATTTAAACACCAACCATGGAGGGACCTCCTTTCTACTCCTTTGTTACAGCAGAACAGAAATACAAGGATGAGAAAGAACTTCCAGTGTGTCCTTGCAGCAGCAATCTCTGCTTCCAGTCTCTGTTTCGGTCAACTTGGTAGCTTTCTGAAGTGCAGAAAATTTCAAGCAGGCCCTTCCAGACCCTAGAAAGGGTTATCTCTGGGACATCCCTAGCTGGCATCCTGCTTCCTTCACCGGGCTCTCAGCCCCTGCTGTGCTGGCTCCTGTGTCAGTCCCACACCTCTCTGCCACATTCCACTGCATGAGAGCTTCTCCCCCTGAAAAATGCTCTAGTGCAAGAGCAAGTGGGACTCTGCTCTTATAAATAAACAAAAATCTAAAAACTGAGAACAAGAAAGTAAAGCAGATACTGTCCTTCAAGCTGGGTAACTCCTTTCTTTGTGAGTATGACTAGTACAGGAAATATTGCTGCATCTCCTTCCATCCAGAAGCTCAGGGGAGCCCTCACTTGCCCTTCTCCCTCTTCCATGAATTTACTTCTCCCACTCATCCTATCAGCCCTGTATTGTTCACTGGACAGTATTTGGATGAAATGGTCTCATGTTGATCTGAGTACCTTCAAAAAAACAGTGATTTGTGAATCACCAAAGCACCAAAGTGCAAGCATAGTCCCAGGGGGAAAAAAATTGCTACTTTTTGCACCAGAATTGAAATGATCTCCTGATCTAACTATAATTCCTCTGCATGCCAGCAGTGTGCCCAGACCTTCATCCCATATGTCTGTAGAGCACAGTCATTCATTCCCATTGGTGCTGGGACATTGTGTCTCCCAGAAGGCAAAGCTGAATGGCAGGAAGGAATCTCATGCCCTAGCAGTTAGGATATTTGGCTGGAAGCAGGAAGTCCAGGAATTTGTTAGCTTTTCCTTTGATAGTGTATGTGTTTTATGTTAGACACTTGTTGGATAAAAAAGAAGTTATTGCAGAGTGTGATGGAAGAGAGAGATCTATACCAAGCAGCATGACATTGCTGAAAATATATGAGTGAAAGTGGAAGCTAGTAGAGGTAACAAGTGTTCAACAGCTCATTTGAACTTTTCAGTTCTAGCATCATGAATCTTCCACTTTTGGCTGTCTTAAGCAGTGTCACACAGTTTACCTCCCATAAACCTTAGAGTATCAGAAAAAATCAGCAAAATTGATGTGTGGATCTCAAACACTGCCTGTTGGGACCAATACAACAACTGTCAGGAAAGGGATTCAGGATTAATGTGCTTGAAGAGTATTGCTTCTCCCACTGCATATGGAATCAGGTTACTTATAAAAGATGGAAAAATCCAATGCAAAAATTAAATATTGGTGGAAATATTTACAGTTAGAGTTTCCCAGATATGAGTCATGACTGAGATGTTTTTGTAGGGGGAAACATCTGTAAATGGACATTTCAAATAACAAAATAAGCATTGCAGTAGGATTCACTGATCATCACAGGAGACAGATCCTAGTCTTAAGTGCATTAAGAGGGTAGGGCCTTTTTGCACATTTTCCTGTATCCTCAAGTATAAAATGTTTACATGAGCTAAGCTAGTTAGACTAATCTATTTTTTTTCAAAAGCAGCATCTTAATATTTTGTTCCCAAATCTTGATTTACATGACCTGCTGAATAATCTAATACTCAAACTCACTCTTTAGAAGCTCACTTGCTACTATGATGAAAAAATATGTGTTGGGCTAAGTTCTTCAGCTCTCCAGTACTACGACTGGTTTACATACAACTGGTGAAATGGGACCAATTTCTCATGAAGATTATCAGTGAATTTATAGGAGGAAAAATTAGGACCAGAGCAGAAAGAAGATAAGCATTTGCAAATCATGCCAAGGACACCAATTTTGCAAAGAGCTCTACTGACTACAAGCAGACTTGCTGACTCCAGTTGAACCCCCAACAGTGTTCCAAGGTAACCACGTGCCCAAGGCATTGCTGGACGTAAGTGTTGATCAATAAATCATCATTCAACAGAGCTGCCATAACATGACAAGCCTGAAGGAAATGCACAACTCAAAAAGGAGAAAATTTAGAAGAGAAACTCATCTCTTTCAATGTTAAATTGTTCAGAAGTAATTGGAAGGTGCAGGTGTTCTCTTTCCATTAAGAAGTAGAAGTGTACACCTCAACAGAGGATGCAAATAAAGTTGTCTCAGGCATTCAAAATCAACAATGTTGAACTGTATACCAAAACCCCTCAAATGGATGATTACTTGGTATTATAAAAGATGTGTGTGCATATATATATATATATATATGAAAGATTCGGAATTTCATTGATACGCCATTTGACCACTGAGTGTGGCAAGCCAACCACCCTCCTCTAATCCACAACATGAAAACAAGAATAAACACTGTTCTCATTAACAAGTGACTGGGGACTTATTGCTTTAAAGCATGACCAAATGACAACATTAGCCAAATGTCCATAAACATATCCATAAATATTCATGTCTGCACTTAGCTTTAAGTAGATGAAAGAAAAGTGGAATTAGCTCAGAGTGAAAAACAGGTAGGGGATTAAATCATGTTACCTGCTTGGGCTGAATAGCAGATTCTGTATCACCAGAAATGTGAGTGATGTGCACAAGTAACCAAGGCATGGGACTCCCGATTTGCTTGGTGTTGCTTGGGATACCACCAAGATTTATAAGTGAGACATCCTCTGCTCATTTCATGTGCTAGTCTGACACATATAAACTAAGCAATCTGGACTTGGACATATCCCTGTGAATAGAGGCTTGAACCTGGCTTACACTGATCATGGAAGCTCATTTAACCATACGTATACTGGAATAGACAGAGAGGGGGAGGGGAAATGGAGCAGAGAAGGAGATACTGCAATATTATCTCTGCCTCTTGTTTGCTGGGAAAGAAAGAACTACACAATCCTCAATGCTTGGAAGAAAGCCTCAGTGCCTAATTCTAGGAGAAACCTCCTGGTTATGAACACCAACTGGAGATAAACATCAAGAATCCTGTGGGGAATAGGACTTAACCTACAGCCTTCCTACCAGAATTACCTCCCTCAGCAACTTTAGCTTATTGTATGGCATTCTGGTTTCTGCAAATCCCATTCCCAGACTCTTCTGTTTGACTGTCTTTTCTGGAAAGAACCTGCTTCTGCCTAGTTCACAGCTGAGAGCTTCACCAGACAAAACTGCCTGGAAGCTAAATGCTGCAGCACTCAGCATCCAAGGCCCCTTGTGAATCAAGCCACAATGTATTGCTTTCAAACAGAAAATCTGAAGATACATTCCTTGGTACACATTGAATATTGATCAGATTTTTGAAATTGAAAATGCACAACCTGTTCCTTTCAGAAGAAATATCTGCTCATGAAATACTACTTTTTTCTGAATAAATGAACTGACCCCTTTTCTTCAACACCAAATTTGTGGGAGGAAGGGGATTTTTTTTTAATATCTGTGTCTCATCTATCTACTTGTTTACGAAGTTGATACTAAATTTCAAATGAAAATATCTAGGAAAACAACAACAACAACAACAACAAGAACAAGGTACTTACTAATAATCCTAACCATAAATTCCTCTCCTCTCCTCTCCTCTCCTCTCCTCTCCTCTCCTCTCCTCTCCTCTCCTCTCCTCTCCTCTCCTCTCCTCTCCTCTCCTCTCCTCTCCTCTCCTCTCCAGAAAGGTTTCTGGTTTCTGGAAACAAAATTTTTCAACTCAAACTTTTTTAGCAGCAATTGTTTAACCAAGCCCAGTTCCAAGTGATTAACAGCCCTTATAATGTAGCAACAAAGCCTGTATGTTTTGAAAAAGATTATATATTTACCCACTGAGAATAAACACTAAAATATTTATGGCAAGACATAAAATCATAAGTAGCTATTGCTTGTAAATCAAAATTTAACCCTCTAGCAAAAGTAATTGCTTTCCCACTATATTTCAATTGATAAAAATAATTAATAGAAACATTAAATACTATAGTTATAGCAACACAGTATGAATTATATGTGGATTAGTTTTCAGCCAATACTCAAAATAAAAAATGGGAAAGTTCCAAATGTGCTTTACATATTATAAAATATGGATTTTTCTCAATATAAAAAGAAACAGAATGCCTTTTTCTTCATTAACATTTCAATTCAATACGGCCAAACATACATGAAACCCTGTGATCTACTGCATTATTTATAGAACTAAGTTTGTTCTTCCTGTCTTTGTCACAAATACTACTTTTGAATGAAAAGTTCCCAGCCATTTTTAGCTATAAGACAGAAGTTCACCTTTTCTTTCACTGAGGTTAAATTTAGAAACCTCCATCTTATTTCATAACAAATTAACATTAGACCCAGGCCTAGAAGAGAGATCCTCACTGCCTAACACCAAACTTAATATGTCCTTACTTTCTATACAAAAGACAGGCAATTATGTTTACCACAGGAAAAAAATGTTCTGTATTCAGGTTGTCCCCAGCCTTGGGTGCAAAGGTAAATGAGTACTATTAGCTCAACTTTATGGATTTGAAATGTAAAGCTCTTGACAAAATAAAGACCAGATTCTTTGGTTACACTGAATAAACCTTGTAACATGAATAGATACATTCTTTTTAGTGGGATTTAATGGTGAATCATTACTCATTTTGAATAAAGGGGTAATGAGTACAGCAACCATCTGTCACAATTTCACTTCCCACAGCAGGGATTAGGCATAAAATTGTGTTAGCATTTTTGATATTTCACCTCATGTAATGTTCAACTCTGGGCATACCACAAAATTTTCCAGAAAGTGGTGGCCCAGTAGTCAAAAAGTTGTTGTGCCTTTTCTTACAGAAATTTAAAATATCATGAATAAAAAAAGAAGGTATCTGTAACTACTTTGTTATTTGATATAAGGCACACAATACTCTGTGCCTTTTCCCTTCCTATCAAGTCTGTTTTTATGCAGAATGGGCTGGAAGACTGATCACATTGACCTTCAATGACCCCAAAATGGGATCAAATCCACTGAATTTACAGACATTCTGAAAACACACAGGATTTTAGAAATGTTGTCATATTTTGATTATAATTCTTATTTACATAGTTACAGTCTCTTTGTTTTTGAACTATAACTCATTGCAGACTAAACTAAAAAGTATGAATAGAGAGCAGATATTACACCTCTGGTAATGATCTTCAGCCTCCTATTGTGGAGAAGCAGCAGGGACTAGAATAATGAGCTAGACTAAAGTTAAAGTTTTGCCAGTTTCCTGACATCAAATGTGTGAATCTGAGCTTGAAATTAAAAAAAAAAAAAAAAAAAAAAAGGTGAAAAATTAATATAATTGTTTCCAAACCAGAAAGACATAAGAAAAGAAAGCCAAAGAATTGTCTTAGGCAATTTCTTGGTATTACTTTACCTTCTTTCCCTTTCCCTCTTCTCTTCATGAGATAGTCCTGCCTGCTTTTGAGATTTGCTTTTCCCTAACAGACCTGTTCTAACAGGCTCTGTTCTCCACCTCCACAGCTCATCCCAAGGCAGGGTAGTCCGTAGGAGCTGTATCTGGAAAATGCACAGCTCAGGACTCCAATGAACCTTGGGGTGCTGCTCCTCCCCTTCCTTTCCTTCCTTGAGTGAGAGCACTTCTAGATGCCAAACAGAAGAAAGGCAGAACTGCCCTGCCGGCTTCCTAAGCAGTCTAGATAGTTGCTTCTACCCAGAAAACAGGCATCTGGAAAATGAATTTTTTTTTTCCTCAAACAAGCCCAGTACTCATTAAAAGAACAGCATTTCTTCCATGGTAGATTCTGACTTCAGAAAGAGGCAAAGCCTCAAGAAGAATACCAAGCTTGTTAAAGCAGAAGTGGGTAACACACCTTAGGTGCAGATGTAGGTGAGCATCTAGTTTCTGAAGTTTCTGAATTTCTCAGTTTTGGAGAATTTGGATTTAGATGGTTCCTTTTTAAAAACAGGACGTCTGTGAGATCTGGATTCAGGTTCAAAGCTGAGTGTTGGAATGCCAAAAGCTAAAGAGAGTCTAGGGCTTGGGCTTTGATATTGTAGACCAGAAGGGTTCTCCTGGACAGCAGCCACATGAAAGATGGTCTGTCCCATGTTATCAAATGAGAAGCCTCTCATGCTAGTGAGTAATGTAATGAGCTTACAATCAGGAGAGCTTTTGCAAAAGCAATGACCAGTATGAGAAAGAAAAACATGTAAAATTGCCACCTGATCCTACCAGAGATCAAAGAATTCCAGCAAACAGCAGGTCCTGTTGTGTTTTTGCACTTGTTAACTGATTGCACAAGAGGAAAGACAAAGGAGAAAAGCTTAGTCTAGGCATCTGCTTCTCTGTGAACTGTGACAAAGACATGAAGAGGCATTTACTTGTTATCATCAGCCCAGGGAGAGCCATTCTGAGAATGGAAATGCTAATCATCAATCTCCCTGTGCATGCAATGTCTCTGTTTAATAGCTGATAGAGCGTCTCCAAAGGGGCTTTTTTTTGCTCTTTGTTTAAAATGACATATAATGGACCTGGACTTATCAGTGTCTCTAAATGCATTTTCTGTGCTTTATCCTTACTAAGGGATTTAGTCCATTCTAATGAATATGTGCAGAATTGATTTTGAGCTTGGTATAATTTAATCCATCAATTTAACATTAAATTAATATGCGAAGGGGGTCTCTTTGTGGATGAAAAACAGAAGGGGAACATTCTTATTAATTTAAAACGGACTTGAGAAATGGAAAGAGGCTGCTGCTATTAGTATCTGCCACTGGGCTTAACCACTGGTTGGTGAGTTACCTTGTGTGAATACTGCAGCTGCTAAAGCCACGGCAGGCAAGACATCCCTGGCAGACGCAGAGCCTGGAGCTCAGGAGGCTGTTGTCACCTCTCTGGGTGCTGAGAGACGTGACAACAATCAAACTGCTGAGAGATGTCTTGCCAGGAACATCTTGCCAGGTGGTTGAAGGCTTCTTACCATCCTCCCTCCCGAAATGGTTTACTGCAGACCAGCACTCCCCAGACACTTTTTCACGTGGAAGAGGAGTCCAAACCAAAGCCATGTCCCAAGTGCTGTTAAATGTTTGTGTCTGTGATCAGATATCACAGTTGACTCCTAGTTCTTGAATTTGACAAATTCTGAATAGGAAAAGATATCTGGAACAAGATGTTGTGAAGCATCATTAACCAACACAGCTGTAAACAATGCTTTTAATTCATCTATGGTGATTTAACGGAACTCACAAAGATGGCACAAAGCAACAACTAAAGTATAAAAATTAATGATATAATTTTTAGGAAGAAAATGCAAGAAGAGCACTGGGAGCTGGAGCAAATTTGTTCAGAGCAGCATGCTTTTAAAAAGTTTTTACCAAAGGAACATTTTAATCACTCCTTCATTTTCCTTTGGATAAAGTCAGACTTACAAGCCTGTGAACTGATCTACCTGGATTCCTATTTTTAAGCAGCAGTAAAATACTAGAAATGCTGGAGGACTGGGAGGAAGCTGTCTTTTGGCTACTGCTGGGAATAACCCAGGAGGTTCCTTAGTTTTGCTTTCAGCAACACTTGGGAGCCATGTGGTCAAGACTTGCTGAGCCTGTGGGTAGTTTTCAAAGATGCTGTTAGAATCCTTTGGGATTATGGACAGAGAGTAAAATTTTTGGCCATCATTCTATGAAATGACTGTATCATCTGCCGCTTGCTTTTAAGAGCACAGGTTCCCAAGAGCAGGAAGGTGGCAACAAAAGCATGCTGGAGCTGATCCAGGAGACACAGAAATACTCCAGAGAAATGTAACAAGCCAAGTCAGTGGTTTAGAACAGCTTTCAAGGGAAGGGAGACAAAGATAAACTAGGCTTGCTAGGCTTAGACAACAGAAGATATAACAAAAAATAACAGGGAAAAATTATTGGTTTATCACATCCAAGTAACCCATTGCCAACCAAACTAAATTATCAATAGAATTTAAAAGAAATGAAAGGGGTTTTTTTCATAATACATAATTATATTTTAGAATGCATTGCTGTAGGGGATTGTAGGAGATAAAACTCAAATTCAGAAACACACTAGAAAGAGTAGTGAGCTGATTTGTGAATATGAATATTTTAACCTGAAGTTTGGCTGCTCAGGTATAAATGATACCGTAGAAAAATTTAGGTTACTGTTACACTTTGTACAAGGCATCTTTTCTTTTATCAAATCATCAGGGCTTTTTTTTGTTATGTGGCATCTGCTGATTTGCAGCAGAAGTATGAACACCTGATAAGGAAGGAATGCAGATTCCAGGATGGGAATGCACTGAGAAGTAACATGAATCCTGGATAGAAAGAATGAATGGTCTTTACCTCTCTCCTAATAATATAGGGATGATTTATCTTGCAATATTATCATTCCAACATATTAAACTCTAGAAAGACTGATTTATATCACATGGAGATCAGGAGGATGCTTTCTTTTAAAATGATTTAATCTCATTTAATCATTTTATCCATTCAGGTACACATCAGTTCAGAGAACTGTCTGTGAGAGAGCACCAGTGAAAGCAAAAATTGGGAAGCCAGCTAGAGTGGAACAGATACTGCTTCACCAAATAGGAAATACACTTAGAAAAAATGTGAACAGCAGAACAAAGTTAATGGCCTTTGGGTCCCTTAGCTTTAGCTACATACCGAAGATGTGGTGGGTCTCTGCCAGATGAAGCACCTTCTGCTCACAGAATACTGCAATTCACAGGCAAAATGAGAAGGAGAAAAAGAAAAGGGATCAAAAAGGAGGATTTTTCCCTGCCTAGAGCTCCTGTATACAGCCCTTAACACGTTGGTAAGGCACTTGTCTTTCAGGACTAGTCCTCCTTGGAAAGATCATTCATCAGGGCCTCATAGCCCTGGAGAAGAAGCCTTGTTCCAGCAGCTCTGAGCAGAGGGATGCAAACCACTCTCCCTCCACTCCCCCCCATCACAACTGGTACTTGCTCAGCCCTGCAACTCCAGTACTTCTGGAGGTGAAACAAATGTGTGAGGGTGACAGGCCTTAATTTTTTTTGTGTTTTCCTCTGCAATTCCCCTCCACCACTATTCAACATGTAAGCTTAAATGTGTCAGTAAGGGGAAAGATTCATCTGCCTTCCAGAATTGGCCACAATAAATGGAAGAAAAATTTTCGCAGACCCTTTACGGTTCTAAATATATTCACTAGGTCCTTGCAAAAAGCAGGTCATTAGCTCAGCACTGAGTGTTCTTTTTTTCATTGCAAAATTGCTCTCAACTATTCAACAGCTGCAAGCACTGGCACCCTCAGTTTGACCTGTGACTTGCCATCATCATAGCTGCTCAGGTTGGTTTAGGTCTCAGCTTTGATCCTCACAGAGGTGGTAGTGTCTTGCCAGAAGACTTGCTAGGACAGTAGAAAATTCCAATGTGTGCATCCTGCTCTTGTGTGCACTGCCCATTTGGGAACAAACCCAACATCATGCCACCTACAGAGATGTGCTACAGCTGGGGCACTGGAGGAAGAAACACCGCCAAATTTCTTCTGCCAGTGTCAGAGATGGGGGGAAGTAAAGAGAGAAATTTTTATCTTATCTGAGACTTATCTGAGACTTATATCTTCTGTTTTCCAAAGGTCTGTCAAGCCGACCTTTCAGAGGAAGAGGAAGATCTGGAGAAGGAAGGTGAAGAGTTTGGGTTCAGCTACAGTCTCTGTTTGGTACCTGGGGAAAAATGTCAACCAAATACAGCTGTGTTGGCTTACAGCATTCAAAACCCTCTATGCTGCTGAGGACTTTGAGTTACCTCTTATAATGGTCCAGTCCATTAAATCTGGACAGTTAGTTTCTCTGGCAGCCTTTGGCACAGGGCCTTTGACAACAATGTTTTGGAAACCCCAATCCCTGTGTCCTCAGGATAGGCCTAATCTCAGGAGTTTTGCTCCTTCAAAGAACTCCACCAAATGCAGATGCCATGGCTTGTCTTTGCAAGGGTTGAGCCTTTCACTTTGCACTGCTTTTATCCATTTGCCCATTCTAGTCTTTTGTACAATACCTCTCAATTTTCCTTGTACAAATGTTGGGCTGTGGTTTCTTGGATCAACCTGGAATCCTTTCTAGAACCTGATGCCATGTTTGTCAGCTTTCACTTCTCTGATACTGAGGTAAATTTAAGCACAATTTATTGCACCACAGATAGGACAATTTCATGTTTAAATTTTCTAGGACCTCTGCAGAGAGTACTGTCTACTGATGACAACCTTTTACTAGTTATTTTATTGCTTTCCCAGAAATCTTTTCTAAGTTCCTTCAGAGTAAGGGTACTTCTCTTGTATGTTTCCTGAAAAGAAGAGCTGTCACACTTTTTTTTTCTTTTTGGCAATGAACACTGAAGCAAAGAATATTTTTTCTTCTTGTTCCAACCTCATTTTCTGAATGCTTTTATTGAAAGGTGATTCTCTGGTAAGCTCCCTGCTGTAGGTATTTGAAAATGTTTTGAAGTATTTTAATTTTTATATATGTGCTGTTAATTTACTATTAATTAAATCTACTTTCTGTTAATGTTATATTTCAATCTATTTTGTCCTTCATTAGTTTGGTCACCAGAGTTGAGGCTCCATTCTTATTTGGTTGTTTGAATGTCAGTTCCAGTTTTTGAAGGATTCCAGTTTAGCAGCAGTAGCCCTCTTACTCTACTGTTCTTTCATTCTAATTAGGAGTGGGAGAATTTCCTTAATAGGTGGTATAACCATATCCTGATATTCTAATAGGGACATTTCATAATACAGTAGTAGTATTTATCCTCATAACATAATATTAGAAACATTGTTATTTCTATTTTTACCTATTCTTTTTCTGTGCAAGTCAGTTTTCACCATCTTCTCCCTGGATAAATGCTGTTTTCACAGACAGAGCTGTGCAGGTAAGTTTTATGTAACTGTCTTTAAAAGGATGACAGCATGGCATGGAAATCACAGAGATGACAAAGCTTTGAAAACAGCTGAAAAGAATACCTTTTGAACTGCAAAGTCATGCAGTTCAAAATGTTCAAAGGGTAGCTGATTTTCTTTTTTTCCAACTTTGCTGCCTGAGTTCACTGGGAGAGAAACACAGTGGCACTCCTTGTTTTTCAGGGATGAGATTATGCTTGAAACCAGGTGACTAGAAAGGCAAAGCTGTAGCATGGAATTGCTAAATGCCTGTTAAATACTTGATCCCCAGAAACATTATTTATGGAAAATTGGTGTTATTGTTTTTGTTTGTTTGGTTGTTTTTTCCCAGAATGCCAAGAGTGAATCTGTTGAAGAATTTACCATGGAACTGTAAGGCATTCTGCATTTACTGACAGGCATAGCACATCTCCATCAGTGGCTGGGATGCTGGAACAATGGAGGCTCCATCACCTGTGCTGTGACAACACTGAGTGAACAAGACAGCTGAGAGCAACTGTGGTAACTAGGCAAGACACAGGTGGAGTTCTGCTATGTAGACAACAGCTTAGGTCATACACCCCAGCACTGACCATTAAACCAAACTTATAGCCAACCTTTCAAATTAGCAGGACCACACAGCTGTGGAAGATTTGATATAGTAGAAGTCATTGTGTTTCAAACCTGCTGAGAACGTGTAGTGGATGCTAGGAAGAAAAGCTGTTGACTAACATGGCTCATCTCAAATTCTGCCTCACTACTGAGAAGAAAAAAAAAATATAACCTGAGAAGATCCCTATGGTTGAAGAACTTTGTAAAAAACACATAATGCCAGATGCATTATCAAGAAGCTGCCTGTCTAAGGTAACAAAGGTGCCTATGACTCCACTGGATTTGACATCAATAACAGCCAGAGCTCAGGAGGGTGGCTGAAAGCTGGCTGACCCAGCAAACCAACCAGAAGCACCACTGGCTTGTTCAGTGCAGCCACGAGGCTTCCAGTGGCTTCCAGTGACACTCGACCCTTTGCAGTGTGGTGCCCACAGGTAAGAGACTGTGCCACCAGAGAGCCACTGACGAAGCAGTGCCAGTTCCCTCCCTACTCAGGAGTAAAATCAGAAGGAATGGTTCAACTTTGTGCAGCCTGCATGGTCTGGTGGAAAGTGTTCCTGCCCGTGGTGTGGGGGGTTAGAACTGGATGATCCTTAAGGTCCCTTCTGACCCAAACCATTCTATGATTCTAAACTTCCTCACAGACTGTCCCTAAAAGCCTCCTTTCCTTTGGTTCAAACTGCCAATGAGCTATCCTAAAAGGATGCACGTGGTAACACAAGGTGACACATGTACCAGCAAAATAAATCTAAAGCTCAGTCCTTTTTGTGGGAGGGGATGGGAAAGGCCTGCTTGGGGCCATAGTTTGAGTGGTGCACAGAGGGCTTTCTCTGTTGGGGGGAGAATAAATTCATAGTATGCTATAAATTATTGAAGAGAGCAACGGTTCAGGGAAGGAAGCTGGATTTGAATGTATATGAAAAATTGTTTATAGCCCCAAACTGTAACATTAGCTAAAAATGTTAAGTGTTTTGTAGCCCCATGCTTTATTAAACTTTTAAAATGCATGTAGGTTTTTAATTCTCTCCTGCATCCAGAAAGGCTAGAAACAAACATCTTCTTTTTCTTCTCTCCTAGAAAGAAAGGAAGATCCTATATGTCTTTGCAGCCTTTGTAAGGGGAAGCTTTAAAATTAAAGCTGTAATGGAGCAAAAAGGAAAATCACAAGTTGACAATGCTGACCTTTGATCTAGAGAACCAAGATCTACACAGATTTCCTCCTGACTTTACAGCAAATAATTTAGCCACATACGCTAAAACTGGCAGAAAATTGACAGGTCACTGAGAGTCCTCCACACTACAGACAACTACACAAGATACCTCTATTAACATTTATTTCAGACTCTTTTTTAACATTATATAGGTGTTTTGCCCTCCACAACTCCTATTAGAGGGCTGTTCCAGAACCTTGCTTCTCCGGTACTTAGAAATCTTTTTCTAATTTCCAGTCTAATTTTATTCATGACTGGTTTATACTAATTTGTTCTTTGCTAACATTATCTTTTTCTTAAATAGCTAATTTCCTTCTGTGGCATATATCCACCTGCTGAATTTATACAGTACAGTCTTAACTCCTCTTGCCTCTCATTTTTACAGGCTAAACAAGACAAATTCTTTTATATTTCCTTTTGTACTGTAGGCTGCCTGCTCACTTTACCATCCTTCTTGACCTTTTTTGTGCTTTTGCATATTTAAGTGATTCCTTTTTTCACCTCTATTTTTTTTCTCTTTTTCCCCCAATGAGTGGCCAGAAATATGTATAATATTTGGGGAGGATCTCACCAGGGCCTTATGTAATACATTCACATTTAAATTAGTACTTAAAAAATATTTGTCTTGGCAAATTACCTTTTTTCATTCTTTCCCTGTTCATCTCATAATGTTGTGAATCCTAGTTTTGAATACAACAGCTAAGTCCCTTAAAATTATGAAGCCATATTCTGACAATCATATCCTTGGAAGTAGCTCTGTTTCTAAAAATCTGCTATAGAACCATCACTTTGTGCACTTGTGTGGTTACAGACCTAGATATATACCCTGGTGAAACAATATGGAAACTAAAACTATTCATCTATTTGGGATGTCTTTGATGGAGCATCTTTAATGTTCATCCTTTGATTCTGGTTGCAAAACCAAACATTACTAGACAACAAGAACTAAAAGATTGAAGAGAAGTGGCTGGGTTTTTATACTAGCTGATTGGAAAAAGGTAAACTAAACAAAGATGACTCAACTTTTAAAAGATTAGGAGGAAAATGTTTCAAGGTCCCATTAACATGAACACAAATGCCTCCTTATGTCACACAATGCCTTGATGCCACTGAATTTTTTTATGGACACAATTTCTTTTCAAAATTATGCCTTGACCAGAATTTTTGGTCCCATCACCCTTTAATGGAATTTTCAATATTCACTCTATACTAAAATGTGTAAAAAACACAGCTAGTATTACATGAAACCTTATTTTATTTCAGTAAACAACTAGGCTTTCTTTTTTTTTTTTTTCCCAAGGTTTTTGTCTGAAATGGCATAACACAAGACCCTTGAGCCAAATAGATTTATTAAAGCAGTGCTTTTAGAAAAAAAAATAATGGGGAAGAAGGCTAGAGCATGGCCAAATAAGAGGAACAGTAAAACAAGCAATCTATTCCATCAAGTATTTAAAATCTAAATCACTTTCTTATTTCATTGGAGAAATAGCACAAAACGTAAGGGATGATGATTCTAATGCTTCCTGTGCTTAGGAAGATTCATAAACTGTAAAAATGCAACTCCCATTAGTATATAAGAACTCTGCAGGGAAGGGAAGTAGAATAGCTGATGAATGTCCATAAAGACAACCACATCACAGGTATTACTTTCTTTTCTAAGCTAGCTTTTATTTCTAGATTTTGATTTAGTTTGGTGGTTTTTTTTTTTTTTTTTTTTTTTTTTTTTTTTTTTTTTTTTTTTTTTTGGGACAGAGGGCAGGATGTTATTGATGTCTTTAAAGTTCTAAACTGTAAAAAGTTTCTTTCTCGACAGATGCCCAGTCACCTTAAAGGCAATTAAAATTGTCTCTCCTTTATCTGTAACTGGATTTAAAAGTCTGTAGGTGAGCAGAAGCTTGACTAATCTAATACAGCATCCAACCTAGACACCCTTGTGAAAGTTTAGTGCTTAGAACATGTATGAATGACTGGTTTTGCAAACACCCCTGGTACCAACATTACTGGTGTTGAGCTGTTCTTGGTGGTCTCCCTAAGGAGGGCTGAGCTCAGACAGAGTGAACCCACACCACCAGGGGTCTTTGCACATGTTAACCTAATTATCCTGCCAGACTCTGTCATGCAGAGTATGTGGCACTCTAGGAGGTTTTAGATAATGATGAATAAGACATGGGAGGTTATATAAGTGAGTATTTCCTGAGTCAGTGGAAAGAGCAGAGTTTTCCATGTGCAGTGTGTGACAGCTTAGATTTACCTATGGAAATTGTGAGGACACTGATCATCTGCCACAAATGAAACTCAGCAGCAGCTCTGGGAGGAACTGCTTGTATGGAGTCAGTGAGAAGACTCAATATGAAGGATTTTCCCTGCTGTCCTGAGGTACTGCCCACCCAAAAAGCCATCTTCATAGAATGATAACCCAGAGACCAAGTGTTCAGAGGTTAATATAAGAGCCTAGCAGGATAGTGAGCAGTATATTTAAACAGAAGAGCAAAGTCTATCACTGAATCACTTTAATTCTGTCTTCCTAAAGCTTATGACTGGCAGGACATTGGCTGTGATTACAGCATGGTAAATTAAATGGTCAGATAACCTTCTTCAAAACCCAGAAGACTCCAGGGTAAAATATTTAAAATGTTCTTGGGCAGCCTGGTCTAGTGAAAGATGTCCCTGCTCATGGTGAAGAAGTTGGAACTTCTAATTTATTTTAATGGCTTTCAAATTGTTTGATGTTTTCTTTTTTACAGTGGAATTCTAATATGATATCTTCAAAAATTAATCATAGAATCATAGAATCATAGAATCATAGAATCATAGAATCATAGAATCATAGAATGGCTTGGGGTGGAAGCAATCTTGAAGTTCATCTAGTTCCAAACCCCTTGCCATGGCCAGGACCACCTTTCACTGGATGAGGTTGCTTAGACTCCCATCCAGCTTGGCTTTGAACACTTCCAGAGATGGGCCTTACTCGTCTCTTGCAAATTTTCTCTTTAGAAGCTTAAGTTCCTTTTCAAAAGCCTTCGTATTTTCTGGAATTCTGAGTTCTGAGGCTTGTTTACTTTATGGGTTTTTTGAATTTGAATGTATTATGGCTACCATTACAATGTGTCTTTTTTTTTGTCTTGTTCGTTCTCTGACTAAGCATCAAGAACAAATCATCACTTTGTGTCCAAAATTCAGAAGACATCGTGCTCCTTACACAATTCATCCAGTTTACAGAGGGGCAAGTGAAGTCATCAGTTATTCCTAGGGTTTCTCTCTTTAAAGCTTTCCTAACCTTCCATAACACATCAACTTTAGTGACCATGCTGATAGGTTACTTGTAATATAGTCCCAATACGAAATGATTTTAAAAAGACATGGGATTAAATTCCTTAGATATGTGATAATTAATTATATATTTAATGATTTTACCTTATTAACTCTACACTTTAAACCTGGAATATCACTCATTCACAAGGTAACTTGATATATCCAACTAATTACAAGAGCCTACTGGCATTTATTCTACTAGGTTGTTTAAAGTTGGTCAGTCTTGGTTCATCTCCCTCACTTGCCTTAGGTTTGTATAGCAATATGCCATACCTGGGCTTAGTCTAATTGCCTGTTTTTATGTTTCTTAATAAAAGAAGTTCTTTACTGTCACTTTTTGAATTTTACTGAATTGGCTCTGTCTTTTTCCCATGTTTACAGAATATATCTAGAATCAGAGGATCATTCAGGTTGGAAAAGAGCCTTAAGACCCCACTGAGTCCAGCTGGAAACCCAGTACTGCTAGGTCCACCAATACCATGTCCCTAAGCTCCACACCTATGTTTTCAATACCTCCAGGGATGGTGACTCAACCACTTCCCTGGGTAGCCCTTTCCAGTGCTTGATAATTGTTTCATTGAAAAAAAATTCCTGATGTCCAATCTAAACCTTGCCTGGCAGAACCTGGGACCATTTCCTCTTGTTCTATCACTCGTTACTTGGGAGAAGCTGACCCACATCTTGCTACAAGATTTCCTGTAGTTGTAGGGAGGGATAAGGCACTGAGTCTCCTTTTCTCTAGGTTTAACAACCCCAGCTCCCTCAGCCGCTTCTCAGATGTTTGCTCCAGCCCCTTCCCTAGCTTAGCTGTTCTTTGGAACCTCTTTTCTGTCACATTCTTCTTGGATAACTTCAAGTGCAGAGGATATGCCACCCTAAAAGTGTTTTCTTTGCCTCTGCTGGTATTTCCTGTCTGCTTTCCTATTATCTTCATAACTTCCCCCATAGCTGTACCTGCCATGCAGTCATTCAGTCATTTTTTTTTTTTTTTTTTTTTTTTTTTTTTTTTTTTAATAGAGATGGAACTTATATGGGGAAAAAACATGTTTGTAAAAATGGCATTTTATCTGCAGATAGCTCCTCTCCAGGTTTATTATTGTTGCTAATATTAATATTATTTTGCTGCAGAAAGTTCCTTAAGTTCTGAAACTAAAGGCTGTTGTTCACTGAAGACACTGAAATACACAGTCCATCAATAGCTCCAGGGCAATTTTTCACAAGAGGTAGTTGTCTGGAACAATCTTCTTCCTCTTTCTCTTCAGATTTTTTATTTTATTTTGGCAATTACATGAAACATTACTTCATCTCTTATTATTCTCTTGCCATTCCTAATAAGCTGTGTTTTAATTTAAAACAGTAATTTACAATTCAATTAATATATAACAACACAATCCATTGTAATCACGATGCGATAAATTTGTGTTTTAAGTAATTTTTAATGCTCATAGCAGCTGGATCTGTGAAGTGTGGAAATAGCTACCATTTTTCACCATGTGCAATACTGACTGTGCAAAGCACCACTTTTTAATTATATCACCACCAAAGCTCAATGTAAGGAAAATGGAGCAACTATAATTGCAGAAGAAGAGAATTTTTGCTCATATTATACAGTTAAAACAGCAAATATAAACGTAATGCCAGTGCATAATTTTAAAAACTGATATAAAGGCGAATTCCCAGATGTAATCACTATTGAAAGACACATTTTGGGTTAATATCTTTTAAAAAGTAAAGGAATAGGATTAATTTACCTCTACCAACAAAGAATGAAAAGATTATTACATCTGACCAGAAACTTAATTTTTAGAAATTGCAGATAGTACATTATTAGTTGGATTATTACTGGTGGGTGCTTTTTGCAACTTCTTTTGTGACAGACATGTACTTGTTCAAATTTCTGCATTTCTAAACTGTGTAGATAAAGACTCCCAAGGGCTAGTTTGATAATTCCTCTGACTTCAACAAAACTCTATTAGTTCCAATGTAATTATAACCTTTATTTGTCTGAAGTCTAGATGTTAAATACAAACCATTAAATGTCACCTGGAAAAAGGATATAAACCCTCTTCCAAGTTCTACTGCAAAAGAGGAGGTTGACTTCTTCAAGCAGATCCTCTCTTCTGCTCCTACCAAAGCCATTTGGACTTGCTGTGATCACAAGCTTTTGCCACTACAAAGATTAATGAGGAAGAGAGATTTTCACTCCTCTGTCAATGTTTTTACTCTTTAAACAGGAGTAATTCTATTGTAGTGAAAGAAATTACATTGGTGTAATTGTAAAATCATAAAATGCTCTCACTACATTTTTTTCTCTTTCATCTAATGGAACATTAACATAGGGGTTTTCTGTAACCCTAATTTACTTCTAAAGGAACTTCAGTACAACAGCTTTCCTTTCATTTCCCATCCCAGCAGTGGGCCCTATGTCAGTTTGCTCCTGGTCACATGGAGAGTACCCATCAGAATTATTAATTCTGTGCTTGAGGCTTACAGTTTTTGAAAATGGGAATCAAGTTGCTTTCACCAACCTCCTATTTGATTTAGCTTCTTTTTTAAAACTTAAAAGCTTTTTTTTAGCTTAAAAGCTTAAATTTTAAAAAAATGTTCCCAGAACTACGAAAGATCATATATATACAAAAAAAAAAGACCCAACCAAAAAAACCCTCTCAATCCAAACTGAAATAGATGGGGATATGTATCCCCTCTTAAGTTACTAGATAACAAAGATATGTCTTAATTAATAGAATGCTATGATCTTCACATTTCTGCAGGTCAATAGGAAAAGAAAATAGGTAATTAAAAAAATATTTTATATTGTGTATACAGAAGATATGGAATATTGTCAGATTGGAAAATTGTTTTTCCTCAAAAGAAACATTTTTGCATGGGCTATTTCAATACTAATCTTGTATAAATGCATAAAAAATAAACATCCACATTCCTTTATGACAATCATTTTACCACTTGTGGAAAAATACAGTGTAAATGAAGTGTAAAGCTTTTGTTATTGGAAACCTCTGTGTATCATAAAAGTCCATTTGAGTTTAGAAATTGGAGGTACATTGAACAGAATCAGGACCAGGACCCCAAAAATGTTAATTTCCTACTATTCCTTATTCAAATGCAGAGATAACGTCTCTGGCAATTGCGCCACAGACAAAAAATATGCTGTTCTTTTATGTTATTACTGGCTTTTCAATTCTTACATTTGTCATTGATATATGTGGCACGAAAGTAAAAAATGCATACATAACATAAAGGCTGAGTAAATATACATTAAGGAGAACTAACCCATCAAGTGATTTTACCCTTATCTGCATTTGCAGGTTGGTTAGATCCATCAATGTATGTACCGCCAAACCCTATAATTCCATTACAGAGGTAGGAGGAAGAATGTGGGAGCCTCGGAGGTGACGCCATGCATCCTACAGTGAAATCCGGCAAAGTTCCATTTTCAAGTATCTGGTGGGGAAGTGGCAAAGTATCTCCAGTAATTTTAAGGACATTTTCCAAATGTTTATTTAGATAAAAGATAGATAACAGTAAAACTATAAAACCTGCAGCCAGATAACTAGGTTTTATTAATGACCTGCCATATACCGTGGCCGGATAATTAAAGTTCTCCCTTCCTTCTAACCCCCTCCTCCCAGAGAAGGGGAGAGTGGACAAATTTATTTGATAGTTTGATAACCAGGGGACACTGGTTGAAAACTATTGATATAATCAGGGCCTATTCAATTTGCTCACGACAGACACTCCTATCTGCTAATTTCACCTGTGAATAGTTAATTATGCCCCGGATGCATATGGTCGAGCCATTAATAAAATTTGTCTGTCATAGCTTTCTGTATATTCCTTTTTTGTCATGCTCATGTGCATTTTATCTATGGGAATCTTTCCATCTTTTTTTTTTTCCCTTTTAACATTGCACAAGACAGATGTTAGTGTTATTGGTATTTCAGCAAGGCTACGTTATAGATGGCATGCAGCAAGGATCAGGATTGCACTTTTAGCCTGTAAAAGACTGGGCTTGTGTACATAATGAAGTTGCTGAAGCATGAATGATAATGGAGTTCTTAACCATTTCACATTTCCAAGCTATGCTGAGGGAATTTGCTTCCAACTAAATAAATGCAAGGGAAAATGTGTTGGACTTTTTTTTTTTATTTGCCAGGCTCAGAAAGATTTTTACATATATAGGATGGCTGTTTTTGCTTTGTTTCCTTTAAATCTGGCTCCTCTCCCTTTCTTAAGACATTTCTTTGGGTGAATGTAGGTATCAAACCCCAGATTTTCTCTCTCCAGTCATCTGAATTTAATAAAGTGAATATTGTGTGCCAAAGCAATTTGCTTTAATCTCTCAATGGCCTCTCAGGACTCAGGAAACTTCTAAGCTTCACATCAAATTTCCCTAATTCTGCCATTTCCTACAGCTGGGAAAATTTTCTCCCAGTCTTCCCTACCTTATAAAGAGACTGCTTATTTCATCAGAAATAATTTGTTTATTCAGAATACTGCAGGTGAGAACAGGCTGTTTTGTCTAATGTCTCTAAAAGTAAGTATCTAAGGAATAGTAACAAAACAGTGAATAAGTAATTTTCCCCCAACTTTTGCTTAGTATTTTTATCAGACTGTTTTGTTCACTATCCAAATGTAGTCCTTTAAAGCTGCAGAGGGCTACTCTCTCCTTTGAGGCAGCACTTTTTGCAGATATATCCTCCTGGTTTTCTTGTCCAGCAGTTTTGTTTCTTCCCTGACCTATGCATTACAGTAAAGTCTGGTGCTCTTCTTACTTGAGAAGACCAAGGTGGAGAAGGTCATGAACAAAGGACAGACCCTGGCTCCTGCTGGCCCCTTCAGCAGCAGACATCATTCCAGTATTGTCATAAAACCTAGCCATACCTCAAGAAATTTAACAGAGGATCTCCCAAATGCAGTATTGGTTGGAACCTGGCCTCCAAATTGATTGATGTGTCTTGAAACCTTAATTTCAGCTTTACTTCTTAGGTCTTTTGGGTCCAATCCTCAGTCTGATAACTGTGATAATCACGGTGTAGTTTTCTTAACAATTCTTTCTCTCTGTTAGTCTGCATCAAGCCTGATTGACTTTTGAATCCTTCTTTTCAAAGAGCTGAGCTGGTTTCTTGCATTTTATGTTTCATGAAATCATTCATTACGTCAGCAAAAGAAATAATCTAGGGATTCTTGCTACCAAGTTTTACCTTGGTGTATTTCTCATCCCTTCTTCTAAGCTTTCTAAGAACTCTCCTTGAATGTTGGAAGCTAAATGATAAGGAGAAGCTTGGATATTTTGCTTCTCTCACGTTTTGTTTTGTCTATTGCCCAGTCTCACTGTGTGACAGTGCTAGATAGTCTTGGTGGGTTGCTTTGCTGTGGTCTCCACAGGGTGATCATCAGTGGAGGTGAGCAAAGGGTGAGCTGGAGAGCAGGCTTGGGAAAGCCCTGTTATTTCTGAGTGTGAACAATGCTTACAGCAATGTAGACCTGATAAGAATTAACACAGACAAGAAACCAAATTATTACATCTGGCTGGAATCTTTTAATGTGATCTTGGTAAAAAAAAAATTGCATTTAAAGGGATAAGTTTGGCAAAAGTAATCCAATTCTGATGAGAAAATTTTGTCCATCAATTAAATAGAAACAGTGACTTGAAAAAAAAACCCAAAAAAACAAAACAAAACACCCAAAGACAATTCAGAAAGTTTTAAAAATCTTCTCATTTTATTGAGCAGAAATCTGTATTTCTTTGCTTTTATTAGAGAGTTACTGATGTCAAGGTTGCAAGCATTTAATTGATATTTTCGTGTGGTGAAATTAAATTTAAATTTCAGAGCCCTAATAGGATTCACAACCAGTGACACTGTGAATCTTCACCCTGAATTCTGTACCAGAGTCCATTCAGGATGTATGAAAAGGTGGCCTGGTCTCCATGGGTCAAATTGTCTTGCATGATCCCACTTCTAGGAATATAGTCTCATACAGAAGGAGAAAAGGAAAGTTCAACCATTATATATTTGATATAAGAAGACATTAAGCTATTAGATAACATCCAAAGGAGAGCAAAGGTGAAGAGCCTTGAGGGGAAGTTGAGTGAGAAGCAGCTGAGGTCACTTGGTCTGTTCAGCCTGGAGGAGACTGAGGTGAGACCTCACTGCATTCTGCAAGTTCCTTGTGAGGGGAAGAGCAGGGGCAGGCACTGATCTCTTCTCTGTTGTCACCAGTGACAGGACCCAAGGGAATGGCCTGGAGCTGTGTCAGGAGAGGTTTAGGTTGGATATCAGGGAAAGGTTCTTCACTCAGAGAGTGGCTGGGCACCGGAACAGGCTCTCCAGGGAAGTAGTCACAGCAGCAGCCTGAGAGAGTTCAAGAAGTGTTTGGACACTGCTCTCAGGCACATGGTGGGACTCTTGGGGTGTCCTGTGCAAGGCCAGGAGTTAGACTTCAATGATCCTTGCGGGTCCCTTCCAACTGGGGATATCCTATGATTATTTTCTATGATTCCCAGTAATTATCCTCTACCATCCTACTAACTTCTGTGGAACTGCTTTGGTTCCTCCTGCTATTGCAGCTGTTGTTTTGGGGAAATTTTCTACTCAACTCCTAAAGGCTGCTTATCAACCCCTTTTGTGACATGCTATTAACAAGAAAAATCCAAAATAATGAGTTGGCTTGCTCAGAAATAACAATTTTGGCTTAAAAAAGTAAGGGGTTGGATGAAAGAGAAATCAGGAGTTCACCAACATTTTAGTTTTTGATATTCCAGGGTGAGTCAAGGACAGATTTAATTTATTCTCCACAGTACAAGGCACAGAAATACACCTGTTTAAAGCTAAGGCTCACAGTGTCCCAACCTGTACAATGGTGGTTCTGCACTGGGTTGAGGTATCGAGAAAAACAGGTCTCCTGTGTCAGCTTCTCTTCATATCTGCTCATACTTTTACAAGCAGGGTAGACATAATGACAGTGAGCTACACAGAAATATAAACTGAAGGTCAGAAAAAGAGCACTGAAGTGTCCAGCTCTCTGTGGCTTTTGGCAGTTGCTGTTCTGTTAGTTTGCAATTTCAAATCCTTCTTGATTACACACATACACCTTGATTATGTCGATTTGGACCCAAACATGTAAACATTGGGACAACAATTTTCTGAAGTTACATGATGCTCGGGGGGCTTCAGTATTTCCTTTTGGCCCCTGAGTAACCTTACAGAATTTTCATATCCATCATTTCAGACTCCTGGCCCAAGGCTAGACTAGGTTTTTTTAAATCTTCTTTCTAAATACTTTGCTGAAGTTGCTACTGCTTTTGTATACTGTAGATGGAGGTCCTAAGAAGATACTTTCCATGAGAATTACCCTGTTGTGTAAAGCATTTCTAGTTCAGAGCAGTCTTATTTGTCTAGGATGAAATATAGGACCTTGAAGAGAGAGAAACATAATTATGCAGCTTTTGACTGAAGGTAGAATATTTTTATTTTATTTTACTTTTTTTTTTTTTTTAATGGAAAACATACAGGCAGCAAGTAAGAGTGATTGGTATTTTAGAAGAATGAGTAGTTGATGGAGGAAGGAGTGAGACATCTCTCCAGAAAGAGTCACAGTCATGTTTTAAGGTTTGATAAAATGAGCATAAATCACAGAGTCATACAGCCACAGACTGTATGGTCATCATCTTCTCTGGCTGAGCTCTTTAAAAGCCTAGACTAGATAAATGTCCCACTGGATAAATTTCTGGTGCAGACAAGGAGTTACACTGTGCTGGAAATCTTTGGCTGAGGATTAGTCTAAACTGCTCATGTTGACAGACAAATCTAAGCTGAGTCCAAGAGGCAAAGAGGCTCATTGGTTCCTTATGTCTGTTTGCCACAGAATTTCAGAGTGTTGCAACCACAAAAGCTGGTCCCTTGCCTGGTTCTTCAGCATGGAGATGAAGACCATAATCACAGCAGTCTCTCTGTATCTGAGGTCTAAGCTAGTGGAGGTAGAATACCTCATGAAGATATCTTGTATCCCTAACCATACTAAACTTACTAACTTACACCTAATGTGGCACCTTATACATCCACCTTACAGGGCTGAGCAATTACTTCCCTTCATTCTCATTGATCAAAAAAACATGATGATGAGCAACATCTTATCTGTTTTATGCAGCTTTTTCTTGTGGTTGTCCTCTGCTTACCAGGCCGCCCTGGATGCTCCATAATTGTGCAGAGTGTTTAGTCAACCTGAGCCTGAAAACAATGATGAAAGCCATTGCCTTCAATTGAGTTTCAAGACTGCACTTCAGTCCACTTCCCATGACATCACCAAAATGGAGAGGAGAGGCAGAGGATGCTCTGGGTTCACTTAGAGCCACATGTACAAATCTCTGCTATGTGTTCTCACAGTTATGCTCATCTGAGTAACAAGACATTTCTATACATGTATATATGTATGAGTGTGTGTATATATATATATATATATACACCTTGTTGATACCATCAATCTGTTCAAAGTCAGTGACTGGTAATTTTTCAGTATTTCATAGTCATTCAAAACTGGATTTAATTACCTATTAACCTATTTCAAAACCATCTTCCCTACCTCAATTGTGCAGTTACAAACAAGATGTCTTACAAACATTGGAAATGTTGGAATTCTCAGGAAAAGCGTTTTAAATATTTCTTTAATGGAAAGTCGTAAGTATGAAGTTAATACCAACACCCATAATAACACATGTGCAAGGAACCCAAGAGTCTTTCTTGCTTAATTGGACTGTTTCACTTCAGTAAGTTGAGAGTGTGAGGAAGAAGTGCACAGAGGACAATGCACTTGAAATATCTACAATGACATCTTGAATCCCTAAGACTTAGAGGTCAGTAGATGGAAATAATGAATTCATTCAATTTCAGATTAGCCAGAAAAAATATTCCAGAAAGAATATGAACTTCTTTGTGTTGTAAGGAGTGTACTGTGCAAGGCTTTCCTTTTATTCTCTGGCAAAGACAACATTAACACCTTTATAATTAGACAAATAACTCTATTTTGCCTCAGGGTTTTTTTTTTTTTTTTTTTGAGGGGAGGGGGTTGTTGCTTATGTTTTGAATATGTATTAGTAAGGGAAGGACTTTTCATAAAATTGCTAGAAACACCATGAGTAGGAGCTGTTGAGACAGAAATAGAGAACAACATAGAAAGCATTATCATGTCATTATATGAAACAGTGGTGTACCCAGGGACAGTGTGTGCAGTTCTGGCCCTCTTCATAATCATAAGAAAAAGGGATATTATAAAACATAGAAAATGTGTGGAGAAAAGTGACAGGAAGGGGATGTGAAATAAGGAATGATTTTTGTACAAGAAGAGATTAAATAGACTTGTTCTTCAAATTGTTGAAAGTTGGGGGTGAGACACTGTAGGGAGATACTACTCCATGCTTTTCTTTGATGTTTTCTCTCTAAGCATCCAGTTAGAGACTCACAGTTAGAGACACAATGCAGGATGAAATGGTCTGAAACCCTGCAGGTGTTCTTATGAGTGGAATGTCTCCTGCCACAACCTTCCTCACATGTGGGGAGAAATGTTTGTGTGCATTCTTTAAATGTGAGAGATCAGATCAAAATGTGGTTGCTGTGAAAGGTGAATATTCAGTGGTACCAACTTAAGAATCCTGGAAATGTTGGGCATTTGGTAGCTGCTGAGGATATTGTGAGCAATGACAATGGGCCTCCTTCCAGGATTAATTTCCATACGGTTGCTTAAGTGCAACTGTCTGTCTGTCTGTGCATCCTGCTCTGTACAGGAAAGTGGTGGAGCAAACTGACAGCACTGGGGCTTGCAGAACTCTTTACAATATACAGTGACCAACATCCTCAGTTACCTAACAGGGGGCTCCCTCTGCCAGCTGGGTGGACCAGAGAAACTGAAAGGAATGGCTGGCACTCTTCTGGAGAGCAGGGCTGCCATTAGTCAGCCATGGAAGAGGCAGATGCTGTCTCCTAGAAGGCTCCAGCAATACAAAAACTTTATCAGGCCACAAGGGAAGGCATCCTTTTGTTAACCATGTGAGCTCCCATGCACTCCTGATAGAGTGGTATTTGTCACAGAAACATCCTGAAGTATACTTGTGCCAGCAAATGCCAGCAGAACATGACTGGCTGCCAAACACCATGACAGAAGAGAATTGGGCTAGAGGGTTGTGAGTCATGGGTGGTCCTGAAATTGAAAGGAACAGAGCAGAAGTGATCTAATAAAGAGCAGCATTGGCTGAGTGGTTTTAATCTGGGAGAGTCAGTGGTATCAGGCGAGAAAGATGTTGTACTCTAGGGGACAAAGAAGGGAAATTGAATTGACATCAGAGAAGTGTCTGGGCTATGTAGAGCTGACTTTCAGAGGCATGGCACCTCAGCCTGCCTGTCTCTGTCTTGTTCTGTCAGCTGGTTCATGAAGCCAGGCTACAGCCTATGGAGGCAGTCTGGTGCTTGGAGACACAGTACATTGCTGCAATGCACCCTGAATGTTCCTTCCCTTCAGACAGACAGACCTTCCTTGCCAGGAGGCTGCCACCTGTCCAGATAAGTCCTTCAGAGTAGTTTTTTTGTGGGAGAGTAACCTCCAGGATGGGTAAAGACAAAGGATGGAATGTCAGTATCTTCCTGAGTCTCTCAGGCTGGCGCAGGGCATGTGGGCAAAGCAGGCGATGACGCAGAGCTGTGGGCACTGAGCACAGCAGCAAGAAGGCATGAGCATGCTCAAAGTCAGTAAAAGTCCCAAAATCCATGCTAGCATCCTCATCCCTGCACAGCTCATCCCCATTCTCATAGACCTTCTCCCTTCAGGAAGGAGATATTTTCCTTCTGCCCTTCCTGAGACCTCTGTGCATGGCCATGGCAGGATGCCACTCTTCCTCTTCCTTCCTCAGCATTGAGCAGGGTAGAAAGAGACAGGAAGATCAGGCATGGTGCTCAATATGTTTTTTTTTCTTAGCAGGGTTGTGTTTCCCATAAAGAATTTGTCAATAGATTTTAAATGTAAAAAATGTTCTCTCTCACTAAAATGCATCATCTCCTGAATAACAAGTTAAGCTGGAACAAAATAATATTTATATCAAAAGATTGAGTAATCATTCTTTACAAAATAAAATAATAAAGAAGAAATTAAAAAGAAACCAAACCCCACCTCTTTCACACAAAGCATATGAAGGCTGCTGATAAACAAGTCAAATCATAAAATAAAACTTCCTTGTGCCCATAAAAGCACGATACAGTTAACATTGATTTTTATGAGCTACAATTAATAGAACAGTGATATTTCTGTTGAACAAGGAACTGCTTGCACACCATGTAGACAGCCATGTTGTATTTTGAATTAAAGCAAACCCCAACAATTAGATTCTAGATATAATTGTCCTAGAAAGAGCCAGAGAGGGATTTTTTCCTCTGAGCTGCTGTTAGGAGATTGGGATCTTCCCTTTCCCTACAAGATGTATTAACCTCTGCTGCAACTCGTTGTGCAAGTACAATTCTTCTTTTGATCCATTAGCAGAATATGCAGCAAGTAGGTCTATCTCCCTGCCAGGCTTGGCCACATTAATCCTGACACTTGTCATTAGGCATTTACATGCAATGTTATCCATCCTCCGTGTGTTTTGCCAGGCAACAGAGGGTCAGAATACATATTTATCACTAAGGATAAGCAAATCCTTACTCTGTTGAGCACTCCTGCAGTTTAACTGAACCCCATGAGCCACGTGCCTAATTTGATTCTGTGTGGGCAGACATTGCAAATATCTTGTTGAACAAATCACATTGGCTTCTTGAGGCAAATTCTGTTTCTGTTAATATTTGCAATATTGTTTTAAAGTTTTTGTTAGCAATAAGGAAAAGTGGTGGTCCAAACTTTTGGATTTACATGCATGACTTAGCAGGCAGAGCTCAAAAAAGATGCCTGTCTAGAGCCACCCTGGTACCAGTGGTACCACTGATGAAATTCTTAGTTGTTTTCTTTCTTTATGTTACTTCTGTAATCTAAAAATTCTGTCCTTTTTTTTCAGTTTTCCACACAAAACAAGGCATTTTTGCATTACTCACAAATAACATAACTGCATTTTAAGGCAGCGTAGTATTTCTTTTAGCTCAAAAAAAAAAAAAAAAAAAAAAAAAAAAAAAAAAAAAGGATGAGAATGAGAAGAAGTGTTGCAACAGAACAGTATTAATCTCATTATTTCTGAGAGCATATTTTCTGGATGAATATCACAGATGCAGAAATAACTAAAATTCAGGTACAGTAAGACAGGGCATCACTTTGCACTGCCTTTTGCCTATTTGAAAGAACATCTTTGGAAGTGTTTTCAGCTCAAATCCTTCCCTTTGTGAGAACAGCTACCATGCAGTCCATTAGTAGAATTCAGGACGGGAAGAGAAGAATCTCTGTAGAAATGTTAGATATTACCAAATCTCTGGAGACCCAACTATGTTCTGTGCCTATGATATTTATCAGAAGCTCTCATTTCTAGTAGGTAATGTATCTTGAAACCCCTCCCAAGGAGTTATTAACTTGCAAATTGAATCTTTTTGCTTATTTTGGTATTTAATTTGCTTTATGTTTTCACTACCCCTCCATTAACCAGCCATTGACTATTAGCCTGTCCATTACACTTCCCTTTGAAAATAATGATACAACAGCAGCTTTATGTCCATTCCCAGCACTCTTGTTACAGTTTCAGTACCTATTACAGTTATTAAAATGGTGTCAGTTATGGCTTTCCAGGAAGTGCCTTGAAATTCTATGTGAAAATTATGCAGAGTTGTTAATTTAATGATTAAGTTCAGGAGATACTATTTTAAATGTTGTCTCTAGATAAAGTTAAAACTAAGGAAATAACTCAAAAATTTGATCATTATTTCTCTTCTGCTCTTAAAACAAATCCATTATTACACTGCTGGTTTTTCATCAACTTTTCCAAATTCTGTTACCTGACAGAAATAGATTTGTAACAGTTACTGGGATTTCTTTTGTCACTGTAGGATAGTTAAAATTATGAATTAATGGCCTGACACCAGATTGCAATAAAACATTAATTGATATACTCTTAGTGTATCTATCTTCCTCAGCAAAAAAAAATTTCCTATTTTAAACCTTATGTTATTATTTAAATATATCTTTTTTGTTTATTAGGTTTATTAAAAGTATTGCATTACTGATCTTGTAGTTCAAAACAGCAGAACTATTTTATGACTGATTAATTATAGCTTTTGGATGGTATTTTGGACTTAATGGTATCAATTTTCTTTCCTACTATCTAGCTGGAATTCTTGCTTCCAAGCCTCTCTGTTAAAATTAATTCTAGCATTAGGATGCCAGCCTTTTTCACTAGTTGCCTAATTAAAGTCCCAAATGATTTAGACATATGCTTAATGCCTAATCTGAGTTACATAATCTGACATGTAAGTGAAGCTGAGAGTATATGTGCTTTAGAGACAAGGAGAGGGGATGCTAAACCAGGGCAGGTGGAGAAATAAGGATTATTCTGGTGAAATCTCTGGTGGATAATTAATATCTTCTGTGGGAAGATGGTCACTTAAAGATCTGTGAGATTTTTGCTGCATGGTGTATGATAAATAACAAACTTTTTATTTCTTGCTATTTCCATTCAGAAAGGCATGACAAAAAAAAGCTGAAACCCTTCTGGATTTCCTTTCACGTGTTTGGAAAGTAGCTATGCTTCATTTGACTCTTTGTAAAAGAAAGATATTATTCTATATATTGCTGTTCTCTTACACTTTATTGGCAGAAAATTCTGTCAAGTCTTAAGAGACAAGCAAGATGCTACAAAAACATTTCTAGAAGTGACCTAAGCCACAAAAGTTTAAATTATCCTTAGTTCAGTTGGCAGGGCAAGATTTGTAACATAATTTATTAGAACAGGGGATCTAGGTTAATTTACTAGGTCTGTGTTACTCCTACAAACCTTGTCCTGCCTGTGCTCTAATGCTTTTGGGATTAAAGAAAATGATCATTTGGATTTGAATACTATCTTTGGCTGTCAAATTACATTAAATACTCATAAAACTACCAATTTACTAGCATATTTGTTTTATTTCATTAAATATGAAAAAGAGAACATTTTTTGACCTGACCACGGGAGTAAATGGGTCTCATGGTCATGATGTGAGAAGAGAACCCACTCAGCTTTCAAATGAATTCTGCAGTCAGATACTGGGCAGATGCTGAGGTTTGCTGAACTGATTGCCATGTGGTGTAAATGGATTGATGCTGTAAATGCCAAAATTTTGTACAGCTTCAAAATGGTTTCAGACAAAGCCACGGAGGAAAAATCTCGCAGGGAGTATTAAGTAAAAAAATTAATCACCTCTAGCTTCCAAAGCTACTGTTAAGATACCAAGGAACTATTTGAGGGAAACATCACTACAGGATGCCACAATAATGTGGCAATTGTAGTTTATATTAAAAAGTTCAGGAAATTATTAATGAGCACTTTTATGAGTAAAATTCTTCCAAGAAATATAGTTATTGCAAGTTTTATATGAGCTTCATTTAAAAATTACCAGAATGGCATGTCTTAATTTCTTTTTAAAATATGCAAAACTCCATCTTTTGCCTTCTGAATAACAGCATTCATCTAAATTAAGTAATCAGAGATAATATTGAAAGAATATACATACAGCTTTTTAATGAAAAGTGACTGCAATATAGATAGAAATATTTCTGTCCTTCCTTAATCTTCTCCAGAGACTATTATATTTATACTAAAACCCAGAACTGAGTAAGAGCTGAGCATCTCCTCAATTAAGTATCGCCCTTTAAGTGATACACCTGCTTCCTGCCTATTTTGTTTCAATGTTCAAATGTTTCATATTCTTCAGTAGCTTGAAAGCAACTAAGAATAAGTAACTATTACAAAATGCTATGTCAGTCTAGGTTGGACAAGTTTTTATCCATTCCCAACTTCTCTAAAGGTCTAAGCTAAGGCAAAGTCTTGCACAAGTTGCAACTTCTGTTCTTTTACTTTATTCATTTCCTTATCTCTCAGAATGAAAATAAAGACCCCAAACTAATTTTATTCCCAAACCACATTCATGAATATTAAAGGTGAGAGTATAGTTAACATATTAAAAGGCTATAATAATGAAAACAAGCAAGCATTATATACTTAAAATACTTAATTGCTGCTATCATACGTGAAATAAAGTCAAGTGTGTGAAGGCATGGAAAAATACATGAATGCTGCAAGCATTTGCTGGACTCCAAATTACAGTATCATTACTGAACTGAGATAAATCTTTAATGTTATGATGGATATGACTAGAGGCTAGACAGTTTTCCAAATCTTTTTTCAAACATCAAAAACCTAGAAAGAAACTGTATACTATCAAGCATCTGATGCTGGGCTTTGCAAGAGGCCTTTGCAAGTATCAGGAACACTTTGCGTTAGTTGAACTAAAATCATCCTACAGGGAGCTGCTGTTTCTTCTGAGCTTGCTTTGATGTTGGAGAGAGATTTCTGTGTAAAAAATACCGTTGTTGGTAAAAGCTTTGCAAATAAGAATATTAAAAAAGAAAAAAATGTCTGATCCCTCTTTAAGGAGAAATACAGACCAAACCCAACTGAAAAAAAAAAAAACAAAACCGAAAACAAATTCCAAAACAAAAATCTCTCAAGTGTAGGCTTAGCAGGCTTCATTTACAACATTTTACATTTCAATTCTCCCCCCACCTTGCCATTTCTCCACAGTGCTGTCTCATCCTGTGCTGAGAT
Organism: Phylloscopus collybita; assembly: GCA_027886175.1. Taxonomy (NCBI): domain Eukaryota; kingdom Metazoa; phylum Chordata; class Aves; order Passeriformes; family Phylloscopidae; genus Phylloscopus; species Phylloscopus collybita. The sequence goes on along the minus strand of JAJNNQ010000075.1, from coordinate 64,320,446 downwards.
TAGAAAAAGTAATCAGATACAGAAGTGGCTATCATGGACATAGCAAAATAGTTATGAATTATGAATGAGTTATGAATGTTAGGAATATTTTTTAAATATTAAAAAGCTAATAAAACCCTATTCTAAAGTTGATTCAGACTTATATAAGTAGCTGGAAGCTAATTTTAACTTTTAAAAAGTATTTTTAGTCATATTTCTAATACAAGACAATAGCAATTATCTTGTATTAGAAAGACAATTCTGTTCTTCACATGGAGCTATATCATGTTAGTATTATTCTTTCATAGATAAATATACTCTATTTTACAGATGAAATAGAGTTTTAGTAATAGATACCTTATAATAAAATAAGGCCATAGAATTATGCAATTATGTAGGTCAGAAAGCACCTCTGGTGGCATTTGGCCCAAACTCCTGCTCAGACCAGGGCTGATGTTGAAGTGAGATCTAGGTCTGAATTTTGGCCATGTTGTATATGGCCTTTTCTGGTTGAGGTTGGAGCATCCCTCAAAGCAGGAAATCCCATGGCATCCCTGGGCAATAACTTTCTGAATATCTAATTGGAATTTTCCTTTTCTCAAGTCTGTTGCTGGCCAATTCTGGCCTTCTCTGGAAGGTCCCAGTGCGCAGCTGAAGTCAGTGATGGTTCCCCTCCTACCCCTCTCTTCTGAAGAGGTCCCTTGATGCCCCACACACGTGAAGACAGAATGATTGTTTCTATCTTCTTTTGAGTGCACGTTTCTAAACCCACAATTTTCAAGCCTTCCTCCCTTAAATACCAGGTGGTACAGAGCACTGCACTGGACTTGTGAGCCCCTAAAAGTGTGTAGAACTAAGTAAATTCCCTTTAGCCTCATATTGGTATTCTAATGATGGAGCACTCAGTAGCTTGCTAAACTTTGATGGCTGTACCTCATTTTGTGTTCAATAAAAGATAACATGAGAGATCATTAGAGTAACTATGTCAGATTAAATGTATTTTCTTGTACAAAAGTCAAGTCCCTTCAGGAATCATTGCAATTTACTTTGTCTCATGGAGAACAATATTTTCCCGCTAGACCTCAACACAAAGGGCCATTACAAAATGTAATTCATATTTCATATGTTCAGAAACGTTCAGCACAAATTACAAATGGAGACTTTAGTGAAGTATTTATGTTCTGTTACCAACAAGATATGTATAAGTAATATGTGTCCCAGGGCTCCAGCCTACACTGCTTACATTTATTTGTTACAGACTGCACTTATACTTTGCAGTTAAACATAAGGTAAGTCATGTTGCTTCTTTGAAAACATAGAAAAGTGCAGCGGACAAAAACATTATTGTTTCTGAGATTTTCCAACAGCTGCAAAATGACGAGGGTGCTGTGCATCACTTAACTGCTGGAACAGCCCTGTTCCACCCAAACTTCAGACGGCTCTTCAGTGAACTTCACTTCTTTCCCTCTGGAAAAACCTGAGGCTGCATGAGTGCATTTGGAGACTAAATTGAAGCCCTTTAGAGAGCATCCTGTAGTGTCCAGAACATGGAAACACAATGTTTTAAGTACTAAAAAGTATACAGAGCCTGTGGTCTTTGAAACAAAAACCAAAAGTTGATGAAAAATCCATGTGGTGAACAAAGTTTTCTTGCAGAAGAGTTTAAACACTACTGCATATATGGATAATTTTACCCTGTTAAACTGTGCTCTAAAAGTGCTGTCTTCTCATAAGCCAGTAGTTCTCTTTTGAGAAGTTTTTGTTTGATAGAAATTGGTATATCTGGAAGTGACATTCTGCTGGACAGAATCATTAGATTAATGGTTTTCTGTTAGGATTATTCTACTGTTCTTTATTTACTGTGTTCTTAAAATCACAGTTTATATAGTGTTAGTAGCAGGACAGTTTATAACTCCATTGACATTTGAGTTTTGCAGTTCTTGAATTTCAATTTCAAACAAACTGTGACTGTTGAAAATTATAGCAAGACCAAGTAAGGAAAAGCAGAGTATCTGACAATTATAATCTTATATTTTCATTGCTATGCAATTATAAATTCAAGAAAGTAGACATCTCATCCTGCAATATTAATTTCGGCTCACACTCACTAGCTGTTACTGTCACAGCATTTTTCCTTCATCCAGGTGAGTCACCTATCAGGGACCACATTAATGTTTCTTCTCTAAGGATAGTCAGTAGTGCAGCCAAGCACAGCAGGGCGCTTCAGTCTCTAATTCTTTAATCTAATGTCTAACTTTAGTCTCAGACTGTACAAGAGAGAGAGACAATCCCTCCCTATTCACCCTCCCACTCTGCTCTTTCCTCCCCCAAGGCAGCAGGAGGAGTCGGTGCCTGTTTGTTCATGTAAAATTCCGCATGTTGGGGGTTTGTGTGCGTGCACCATTTTGAAAAAAGATCTCAGAGAGCCTGGGTCAGTGTGGAGGCACAGCACATCAGCACCATTTGTGGCTGATATTTTGTGTTTTGTCTGAGAACAAGGCCAAAATAGTATCACTCATTTTATCTGGGCATGGTGACAACTCTAGTGCTCCCCTGTGACACATATGCCAATAGCGGTAATGACTTGCTCATCTCCTGTGAATCTTCCAGGAAAAAAACCCAAAACAATTAATAAGGGTGTTCAGTATAAATGAATAAGAGAAGAACAAGTTGCATTAGAAACGGAAGTATCACTAAGACTCTTCCAAGTTATTATCTTCACTAACTCTGTCCATATTTTTGAAACAATGTGGGGAAACTGAAGAAGAAAGTCAAATACAAGACCAGTAAAATATGAAGTTTGAAATGCTCAATTAGCTTATCAAAAAGAAGACTGAAAAATGATATGAAGGCAGCATGGTAGAAAAGAGAAAATATCTCAATAGTAAAGGATTTTGTAAAATCCAGTGTATAATCATGTATTTAAGAATTCAAGTTAAAAATAGGCAAATTCAAGTTACCATGGAAAGTAATGGATTCTCCATCTTCACATGCAAAATTTATAGATTCCATAAAAATATTCTGTTTTTACATGGGAAACATCTTGGGAGAGAGTCAGCACCTTATATTTTAGAGGTGAAGAGGGAGAAATGTGATTGTCACGTAGTCCCCGTGTAGTATTATAATTCCTGAGATTGATAGAGTTGACAAAGTTGAAGAAGATCTCAGTTGTTTTTATGCATCTGAAGTGGAAAACTTTTAAAAAACATTACCGGTTACGTTTGTAAATTAAACATGTGTTTGCATTTTAATAAGATTTTCTTACTGAAGCATAGTATCTGCTCAGCTCTGTTGTAGTGTAAATCCTGATGCAACATAACAGTGGTGGTTGGAACAAGAACATCATACAGATGTGAGATGAAACAGGTTTGAACAAAATGCTACAAAAATGTAGAAATTGTTAAATAAACAGTCATAGGTATGATTCAGATATTCCATATTATATAGAAGGAAATGATTTCTTCCACCAAAGTTTCACTGCTAAAACAGGGGATAATATCATTTTGGGCTTCATTTTGGTTAGTGATAAGGACATTTAAGTGAAATGGAAAAGAGGAAGAAAACTTAGTTTGGTGATCACAAGTCATTTCAACATTAGCTAAATGTAAGGCTAAACATGAAAAGACCTATAGCTATTTAAGAAGGTAACCCTGAATAAATAAAGGGAACAGCATACTGAATCCATGTAGAATGAAATCCCAAAGCCTTCAACATTAAACCAAAGATGCTGATATTATTAAAATTTGTCTCAAATCAATCAAAGAAAAACAAACTAAGGGGAAGTACTTCAAATCTGACTGGATGAACTCCAAGGAGAATGTTGCTTAACAACAAGCAGAGACCAGAAAGACAAATGACAAAGACTAAAGAAGATGTAAATCTGATACACTGTGACTATTTGACCTCCAGATGGAGGGTATTTTTAGTTTAGTGTCAAAACTAAGTGAATACTTTCATTCAGTTTCAAATAATGCAATGTTTTAGTGAGGGCAAAATAATAGAAAATTTTAGTAAGATTATTGAAACATAAATATCTTCAACTGAGACAGGAGTAACACTCAAGAAATGCTATTGAATTCTAGCTGGAGGAAATCAATCTCAAACAGCTGGCAAAGGAATGTCCAGTTCAAGCATCACAAGAAAGATTTTTCAACAGTCTTGTAATCAGATGAGAACAACATTGTGGTAGGAACTGGAGCTGGAAAAGCGAATATGATTGAAATTGTTGCAGGCCTTGGAACCTCAAATGTATATTATATTTTTGAAAGGAAAGATGATCAAGTATTGAAAGAAAAAAGAAAATTAGGCAAAGTGCAGTAAGATCAAATCAAAGCCAGCCTTGTGGGACTGATGGAGTAGATTTTGTCAATTTGATTTGCGTCAGTGTGCCTGAAGAAGTGCCACATGGGAAACCTCAATTGAGAAAAATGGGATTTACTGGAGAAAGTGTAAGGAAGGTAGGAAACAAGAGAAATAGGTGAGCAAAGACAGGAAGAGGTAGTGTTGAAAGGCAGAGGTTAAAATATAAAGTTGAGATGTTATTAGTAAGGCTCATGAACTTTTCAGACAATTGTTTTTAAATATTTTCTTGGTTGAACATCAAAATTGTGGTGGAGTTATTTAGAGGATACTGGTACAAAGTCAACAGCTCCATCAATACCGAAGACTTCTGGAATACTACAGGGATTGGCAATGGAGATGGAGAAGGGCTAACAGCATTGGATATTGATGTTGTAAGACTTTAAAACATCAGGAGGTGTTTCTTTTTGCCCAGGAGCAATAGACTGAATCTGGATCAGGTGCACAGAGAAGCTAAGAAGACCAGAGAGCCAGAGAACCCATCTTTATGGAAAGGACACTGCAGAAGACTGACTTGTTTATATAAGCAGATTGTAGCATGGAGGAGGCTATGATTGCAATCTATAAATATATTAAGTGTGTAAACACACTGAGGGGAAATAACTTTTTTAATTAAAAGGCTATGTTGGCATAAGAAGAAATAGAGATAAAAGATTGTAAATGCTTTTAGGTCTGAAATTATGAGACTCCCAAGCGCTATTCTAGTTCTTCCAGGGAAGTCATTGCAGTTAAAAAGACTTAACTTTGAAGTTAAACCAAATACATTTATTAAATCAGTTTTAGGATACAATTGTTTGTGATATCAAGAGCCAGGACTCAAGGAAGGTTCTAGTCCTATGCTTCCCTGAATTGTATTTAAGATCTTTATCAGCACAATTGTGTCTACAGGACAACATTTATATGCACCTATCCCTGTGTTTCTAGGAGTATATTTGCATCTGCAGTTATTGAGGGAAAAAAGTAGGGTTTTTTCCCAAGCTGGGAATAAGGATAAAAAAGTGCATTTATTACGTGTAATAAGGTGTGTAGTCCCTGCCATGCTTTCTGCCATGGCACCTTATGAATGTATTTCTTTACTTTTGGAGTTGTTTGTAGTAGCAGAAATTTGTTCCGTATGAAGAAAGAGCTACAAAGTTAAGGCTGGACTGGGGAGCACAAATGTTGTATCAGATGGAGGCATTTGGTACAGACATATGTTGGGTAGGAAGGAGGAACAAGGAGGAACTCTGGGGCCAGCTGTGGGTGATGATCCTGTTTCTGTATTTCATATAGCCAGACCTGGGACACACTTTGTTCTTAAAAACTTTTGTGTGGAAAAGCACCAGAAGAAACAACAGTCTCAGGATTTTTTGATTTTCACGCAGTCAAGGTATTGTGAGAACTTGTAGGGACTATGGAGTTGATATCAGCTCTGAAAGACTGCTGAGGAGGGTAAGCTCTGGGATCCAGCAAATAATGAAAGAAGAAATGCAAGAAAGGTATGGCATGAATTCAGAAAGGTCTTTAAAAAAAGCCTGAAGGATATTCTGAAGCAATTTCAAAATGTACAGGGGACATTGTACAAATTCAGAATGAGACTATGCTAGCTCAACAGAATATCTCAGAACCTGATGAGTTTCTAAGGTGCTATTTTAAGCTGCTTTTGAAAAATTAATTTCAAATGTATAAGGGTAAATCATTCCAAGATCTGCCTTAATTCCATCACCACTGGTGCAGACTCACAGTGCAATGTAGCTCATGACATTGTCTCCAGAGACAGGCCCCTATGTGCACCTCTTGCTCTGGGCAACCAGCAGGACTCACCTGCCACACAGGAACAAAATTTCAGGGTGTACTTGGTTTCATTTTTATCACAGCAGGCAGGATGGTGTGGTGCACTTAAGAGTTATGTGTGATGAATTCATCCAAAATTCAGAATCAACTTTAGATTAACTACAGCACTCTTGTTCTGCGACACAGAAGAAACACTGCATCTTTAATCCATACCTGGCTACAGTATTACGTAGCAAGAGCAAGAAGCTGCGAGTAAAGGGAAAAAAATGCACGGATCCTTTATTTTTTTCTTAATTTAGCTATATGGATGTCTGTTGGCATGAATATATCCACACATGAAGACACACAAATTGAGTGTTCTTGTCCACCAGCTTCCATATGACACCTTTAGAATGATTTGTTTAGACATTTTAAATTATATGATTCTTCCTTTCTTGTACTGTGGGGATTCAGGATTGGAAATAAGATTATTTTTTTTTTTAACTTAAAAAGTTAACTAGAGATGGAGTAGATTTGTTTGTCAGTCACACAACACCGAGAAACAAGTTCCATCCAAAAGAGGCAGCACAGTTCTTACACATGTAATAGCGATCGGGGGAGAGGATGAATTTGGTAGGGCCAACAAGAAGAAATATGTTTGGTTAAGGGAAAGGTATTGTGGAAAGAGAATATAGGTAGAAGAGTGAAAGTTTTGGCAGAAATTAACTAAGATTCTTCTCCCTGTGTTCAAGTTAGTTTTTTCTTCTTTTCCTCTGTTTCCTGAGGAAGTAGTTAAATCTAATTAACCCTGAAGAGAATATAGGCAAGTAATTATAATATGGGGAAATGTGTGATTTTCCCATTTGAAAACTGTTTTGGTGCTGTTTCTTCACAGGTACCAAATCTGCAGTTTAGTTTCTAGCTGAAATTTCTGGTTAAATTTTTAGTGTAGTCTAAGCATGTTGTTGAGGACATTGGAGTCGTCAGGTTTTTTTGTTTTGTTTTGTTTTTGTTTTGTTTTTGAGGCAAATGATTAATTCCAGTTTGGAAAGATGGGATTAGAAAACTATCTGTGGGCAAAAATTTTGAAGAAGAACAATAACTAGATCTTCTCTGATAGCAGCCACAGGCTGTTGATTCTGCTCAATATATGTCAGGCACTATCCTACTAAAGCTGCCATCTCTGGGGGCTGCTGTACCTCGGCCATGTGCTATGCATTCCCTTCCACCCTTTCATGTGCACAGAGTGGATTCTTTTCTGCAAGCTGGTCTGCCCAAAATTTAATCAGTGATTCTGTAAGGCTTATGCTGGAGCAGGCTATTCACCTGCTTTGCTTTGGCAACAATTGGTTGACACAAGCCCCTTCTCTTACTGTGGGGAGTAAAGACAATTCTAGTTCTTATGAACTATTTTAATCATTGGGAGCAGGAATATTTGGAAAAAGATGAAAGGACAAACTCCTGATTTCTTTTCTTTACAGCACCTCCTTTTCTAGTGTAATCAGGCATTTTTGTAGGGTGGTGAGAATGCCATAAAGACTATAAGTAGTTCCACTCTGCAGGAACTGCAACATCAAAACCAAGCAGTGGGGTCATTGTCATGAGCTCACTCTTTATCACAGCGGTTTCAGACAAAGTGAAACATCTCCAGATGGGGGCAGGGGGAAAGCACTGCCTCCAGGTAAATTGTAGGTTAATGGTTATGATGCTCTTCAGTCTAGTGCAAGCTCTAGCTCACATCCTTCATGCATGTATTACAGCAGGTGGTTATATAAAATGCCCCATCTCCTCCTAAAGAGTGCAAATACAGCAATGTGTTTGTTTAGCACCCAAATCCACTGAATTATCCATTTTTTTTCTGAAATAATGGTTGTAATAGGGCTAGGTGGAGAAAAATCTCTGATGTGACTTTCAGATAAATCAGTAGTAAGCTTTTTTCCTTAAAAGGCCTCTTTCTTCTATGTTTCTGTTTTAGTGAAAAAGTGGCCTAATAGTGAAAATTGTCAGCCTGAAGGCAAAAAAATTAGAGGATTTAAAAAAATCAATACTCCTTAAAAGAGAGAAGCATATCTTGGTATTAGGAATGACTGCAAGTATTTTCAAGGTGTAGTCAAAATAAGAGGATCCAAATTAAAATAAAATTAAAAATAAAAAAGGAAACTTATTCCAATGTAAAAGAGATAATGAGAAATCTAGAATATTTTCCCATTATTGCCAAGGGTGATAGCGAGGAAAGTGGCATTAAAAATGGTATCCTGCAACAACAGAAAAATATCTGAAGTGTTTGTATTCCTCATCTAGCATCCTGTGATCATTAGATTGTGTAGATATGTTTAGGAGATGGCCTAAATTGATTCCTGCTATTGCAAGTATACAGAGAATAAGAAGGGATGAGTAAGAAGCCAACTCATCTCAGTGGACAGAGTTCCATTGAGTGCAGTGGCTGCCAGATTAAACTCCAATAATTTATTTTAGATGAAAAAAAAATTACTTGGTAGGTGTTTTTGTCAGTTTAGGTCCATGATATGTAATATAATGTTTGTAAGTTATTGCTTTGTTATACCAACAAAATATTTCCCAGGTTGCCTGCAACCTACTCCAAGAAAGAAAAGATCTGTGTATTCTGTGTGTGTAGTGTTTCTTCTGCATGCTCAGCCCATGCAATTGAAATTGGCCCTAGATGTCCAAAACGTTTGGCTGGAACTCTTCACATGGCAGTCACAATTACCCAGAATAACTGCACAGCTGCTCACAAGAGAACAGACTTGGATCTCCCTGCTGAGACAAATACAGATGCAGTTACATTGCCAGAACTTGGGACCATGTAACACAGACCTGGGGTTGATTCTCAACAAAACTATAGACAAAAAAATCAGGTTCTAGTAATGTGCTAGAACACATTACTAGAACATTCTAGTATCGTGATCCTGATTTATTTTTTTTTTTGTTGGTTCCAGCAGAGTGATGAGAGTAAAGATAAACATCATCGAATGAACTCAGATTTTAGTAAATATCAATGGGGGCCAAATCCTTTTGACTTTTTCTAATGAAGCCAATTTCAGTCACCTTGGTGAGGCCATTTATTCAAGACTTGACCCAGAATATTCATAAAAAATACAAAATGCAATCTGATTCAAACAAACCATTCCTACTTGGAGCAGGAAAACAGCAAAATAAGTGAAAACTCCATTCTTTCAGGGAAAAAAATTAATATCTTACATATTACGTTCTTTAAATTACAGTTGTAATTAAAAATTATATCCCTTTAATCTGAAAATGAACCTCTGTTACAAGAAAATGAGGTGGTGTGTGTTTGAAAGTGTGCACTCAAAGTTTTTTCATTGCATCATTTAATGTAAAACCTTATTGTGTGGGTCTGTTTACTTCCCATTTGTACTCTTTTCATTGCCTTTTTTTGCATAATATATTGGTAAGTAATAAGAAGCAGCACTGCAGCTACAATTTAATGGGAAACACAACTGTTTATTGAACCAGATACCCATTATTAATTTAACAACTGAATACAAACGCTTCTGGCAATCACTGCAATAATTCTGTTTCCTTGATTACTTAGGGTTTGCCATTGGCTCCAGTGGAAGCTTAATCCAACCCTCCGAGGGGAGAAGTGCTGCCTTTTAACACTTGTAAAGAAAGAACAAGTACTAGCCTAATTCAGTTACTGTGCATGCATTCCCCCTGACATCTTTTAAAGACACACATATTTCTCATGTGGTTTCAGGAAGACATTAAAACTAGACTCTTTTTCATAATTTTTCCAATATTTTACGACTCAATTAAGATGAGAAATTTGTGCAGCGAAGAGGTTACAAGTATTTATTTTTTTGCAATGAGTTATCAGAGCTCACAGTAAGTGAAAAAAAAATCCCATCTTTGTCTTGAAACTGTATTTCAAGTATTTACCTACTTTTTTGAAGCAGCCATTGTATCATTCAAATTGCAGCACTGCATAATGGGCCCTGTAAAAATATGTACATTTCATATTCTGGAGAGGTTGCACCACAGATTAATTTGGCCCAATGAGACTCTAGAGGGCAGTCTTGGTATAGTGAAAGAAATATATATTTTACTGTCATTAGAAACCTCAATCATGTAGACTCAGTACTAAATGTTCGTGCTTAAAAAGCACAAATATTTTTGAAGACGATTTTAACAAAGTTGTCTAATTTTAACTGAAATATGAGTATCCTTTGATGTAAGATTATAATTCACTATAATATAATGTAATTTAAAATTCTATGTATTTTTTATATGGCTTAGTTGGATAGCTATGGGGTATAATGGATGCATCAGAACCAAAAGGACAAGATATGGTTTGCTTCTGCGTTTTAGCAAGAAGGCAAAACTACTCAATTCAGAGAGTGCATTTCTATCAGCAGTATAAAACTTTACCAAAAGTCCATCAGAAGTCCTTTGCTTAAAGAGAGTAGAATAAAAACTAACACACAGTGAAGATGCAATTTTAATGTCAGTTTTTAAAAGATGTGTTTTACTTTATAAGTAATTAATCTTTATACACAAGTTTTGACTATTGTCGGCAGAAATCAAAATTGCTTGCCTTGTAAATTTTTAATTGAGCAGTTCTTAGATTAAAAAAATGCATTAGTCACTTTGACTGTGTTTAATATTTTAGAAGAAGTTGTTCTGCAAGAAAACAAATCATTGGTAATGAAAAACAATGTGCAGCTTGTAAGTACTTACTGTGCAAACTTTTGAAACATGTAACCTTTGTTTCTTTGCAGGCAAACAATATTGCAGGCTTGTTTTAAAATGGGAGCTTACTTCCTGTGCAAGTCCTTCATCTGTATGGTTCAAAACATCTAGAAGAGAAAAAGAAAATTGTTATTCCCATTTGATGGAGGGGCATTGGCTTCTCTGTTGGCCACAGCAGATGTACTGTGAACGAGTCAGTGTAACAGGGTTAGTTCCAGCAACCAGAGGTTTGCCAGCTTGAGTCACTCACACAAGGAGGATGGAAGATGGCCAAAGGTGTTAGATCGCAAGCCAAGCTGCAATCCCAAAAACTGTTCAGGAGTCCTTCATTCTTGAAGCATTGAAACATCCTTGATGCCTCCATCTTTGACTCTGAAAATCTAGAGGAGCAGAGAGTCTTCTGCAGCTTCTCCAGGCAGGAGGGACTTTTCTGCTCCCATTGCTCATTGTCTTCTCATGCTGAAGCAAGACTGAAATTATCTGCTTCTCTGTCCATATCACATAGTTGGTCAGCAGCAGTCTTGGGGCCTCTCTACAGACTGAGTTTGGTAGCCAAAAATGTAGCTGCATAAATTTAAAACACAATCAAACAAAAAGAAACCACATTCAAGAAAAATTACTTCCTGGTTGCAGACTTTTTTTAAATCTGGCAAGTAGAAAGCTCACTCAGACTACGGAAGTTGGGCTCAGCACCTGCATTGGCTGAGGAGGTTTTAAATTAACATTTTGTGCAAGACTGTTCTCCATATCTCCCTATTTTAGTTGTCTGACAACCTACACTTAAAAAAATAAAAAATTCAAAGTACTGGTGGGAGAAATATGGAAGAGCTTAAAGAAGGAAGTGTCTCCACATTAACCATAGGCAGGCTGGAATGCCCTATCTGTTAGACCAGGTAACAAATATGTGCTGAACATTCTGCCTTTTCCACAGTGTTGTCTCCATTTTTAGCATTTTATATCCATCCTTGGCTTTATCTGATGAGATGCATTAATATAATAATAATAATAATAATAATAATAATAATAATAATTTGATGTATTGGAAACCCTGTTTTTTTCTGTTTGAGGATGTGCCTTTCACCTCTCTCTGAAAGTATGCAAAGAAGCTTCCTCAAGTGATGAGTATTTTTGCTTTGGTATTTAAATTTAGACTGCTCCTAGTGATAGGTACTTATGCTATTTTGCAGTCTCTCTGAAAGGAAGATTTTTTCCTGACAAATTAAAAACAAAATATATAAAAAGTCAACAAAGCGACCTCTGTTACTCTTTCTGTACCAGACAATGCCTTCAGATTCCTATTGATGAAAAGGGCTCTTCCAGAGATTCTATTCTGATATCTAACTTCTTAATTCAAATTGTTGCTGATTTTGTGCAATGCTTGATTAATACAAAAGACCATAATTTTTAAAATAAAACCAAACTTGCAGTATTCTCTATTGTCAATTTCCTGCAAAGCTTGCCTTGCAAGGAAGGCATAAACTGTTAAGTGTTAACAACTTCATACACATTTATGGTTTTGATATACATATTTATGTTTTTGATATACATACATCACCTGAAGCATCTAAAACTTTTGTAGATTCTGTTGTTTTTGAAGAACTGTTTATTAAAGACCAAATTATTTTATAATATAAGGATATGAAAATAATGTAGCTAAACCTTCTATGTACGAGTCTCTTCCAGTGACTAAAGAAAAAATCTGCAGGAGTATTTATCATTTCCACATAGACAATCAATAGAATTAAAAAAAAAAATTCAGGCAAGAAATGTGTATTTAATGAAAATTTACTTTTCTGTTACAATTCATAGAATTATTAATAGTGCTAGTAAGTCTAAGTCTCACAGAAACTCAAGTACTTAACAACTCTTATTCTAGATAAATATAACAGACAGTAGCGTATATTGAAAGCAGTTTGCTTTCAACAAACACTCATTCTCATTATGAAAGTCTGCACTTTTAAACAATGTTAAAACATAGCAACTTCCTTCAAAGAATAAAGATTAGTACCTTACAACGGTGATGTCCTTATCCAAACCAGAGCTCCTTGCCTTATTCTCAGTTTCCAAGGCACTTTTGTGACCCACACCATGAATTTTATGTGACAGTCTCAGTTGTAAGTGCAACCTGAATTTCACTGTTGTGAAAATTCAAGTGGAAAAAATATAAAAACTCAGAAGTCATTTTATATTCTCTTGTGGAGAGACTCAGTAAAATGACTGCAATTCTCGTTTTCAGTCTTCAAGTATAGACTTAGAAGTTTAGACTCTTGTTGCCTCTTACAAGCTTACTGCTAATCCTTTCCCATCAAAGGATCTTTACTGAGCTTGGTGGTAGATCTGTAACAGCAAACTTACACATCAACCCCCACCTCCTGGATAGACATGTAGTTTGCCTTAGGTATACATATAATATTGAAGTTCATGTAATTACTTCACACAGATGTGTCCTCAGTTTTTGTCCTTGTAAGTGTTTAGGACACACTAATTTCTAAGGACAAACTTCATGGAAGTCTACAGGCCTCTAGGTACCATAAATTAGTATAGATGGAAACTGAAAAGCCAAAATCCTTGCCCCCAACTCATGCCTCTCCAGATGTTCTCTTACTGACTGGAAAAGTATGTGGGAAGGGAAAGCACATATGCCGATAGTCCCTCAAAGGAAAGAAAAATGCATTTAGATATACTGGATTAAGATATACTGGATTTAGATATACTGGATTAAAAATGTGAAAGAATTTAATCATATCTAAAGGCACATATCTAAAATTTTTGAAATATGTCAATATTGTAATACATCGCACCATCTAACATCACTTCTGTAAAATCAGTGGTGCTCTATGAGGCAGTCAGTTGTGCTTCAGCTTCTTCTCCAATATGAAAAATGGTTCAGCAAACTTTGCAGCAGTTGCAGATGTTTCTGCAGCTTGCTGGTTTAGCAGCCTGTCCTTCCAGAGACACTGTCAGTATCTCCAGGTAAGAGCAAGCAGAACTTGGCAGAATAGAGGTGCTGACTGCTGTTTGTGTATGTTGTCAGAGTACACTGAATAATTTTAACCACAAGTTAAAATTACACAAGTAACTGTGTCAGCTTTTGCAAGAATTTAATCAGGTATAGCTTTGAACTCCCAACATTTTTTTCTAGTCATTATAGAAAAAACCACATGAATATAGATATAAATGCTGTTGACTGTCTCATCTGATTGTACATATATACTTCTCTATAAAGGACAATCCTTTCTCTTCGTCTTTCTGGGAGGAAGAGAAAGATTTTAGAGTTCTAGGCCTAAGTGAGAAATGAAAACAATGTACAACACACCTGACTTCTATTGCACACACACCTGGGTGACCAACATGGGCTAAAAAAATGGGTGCCCTTAGTCTAGGTCATTTCCCCAGCTGGATTTGTTGACAGCTTGTGCTGAGGCAATGAGTCCAGGATTTTCCCTTCTGAGTGGAATAACTAACAAATAGCTACAGCTGAAGGTATTCCAGTATGAATTAAGAGAGATGTAAATCACTGTCAAATTAACAAGGTTGACAAAGTGGTTCAGAAGTTCAGCAACGCTCTCTGAAAGTGTGAAAGCATAACGTGGAGAATACAAATGAAATCTGCAGGACTCCTCTAAGGGTCATTAATCTTCATACATTGCTAAAGCTCTGCCCAAATTGTGTTTACAAAAACTGCAAACAGACATTGGTTTTGATCAACAGAAAACCTCAATAATATTTAGATATGCTTTTCTTTTAGCTGCTGGGGCAAGGGCACCCAACAGCCATAGGAGGAACATTTGAGCCTGGGCAAATGGGAAATGCTAGATCTCAAGTGCAAGGGTCATTATTGGACCAAAGTTAAGAGAACTCCAGCTGGCTTATTTCTGTACAAGCGAAGTCTTAGCTGGCAAAGGCCTAAGGGACAATCTTTTCAAGTATGAGGGAACTGCCTCTGATGATTAATTGGGAAGGAGTGGCAATTCTTCTATCATGAACATGCTAGAGGATTAGGTGTCTTGCTCTTCCCTGTCAGGGTGGAAGATTATTTGCGGTTGAAAAGACTTGAGTACTAGCAAGGTCAGCATTATTACTTTTGTTAATCTTGATGTGGTGCGATGTTTCTTATTTAATGCTTGTTATTTGTATATCTTTATGCTGTGTAAAAAAGAACTGCTGCCTTACCTTCCAATTACGGTGTGTGACTGAGATAATGTGAATGGGACGATGGGAGTGGGAGTATGGCAGCACTGATGAGTTCTTTCTTTCTGCCTTCTGCTACTAAGCAGTTGTCATCTTGTTTATTCTCTAAAATTACTAATTGCCCCACTGCAATCACATAAAAACCAAATGAAAACACCACCCAGGCACTTCCACAATTTTCCTTTGCTGGTGCATTGAGCAGATGCGTGAGTTAGGGCTTAAGGTATTTTGGGGTTCTGAACTCCTTGGATCCTCAACAGAGATTACTGTGCCTCCAAAGAAGGGGCATTATTAGGGCCACTGACAGATGATGATGATTGTCAGGCATTTACCTGTGACCACTGCTGCTGAAAAGCCTGTAACACCTCACAGTGTGCTGGTCCAAGCAGAAGCCATAAAGTGCTCCATTTAGTTCACTTTACAAACAACATCATAACAAAGATCAAAGCCCTTTTATTAAGAGGAAGTAACTCATACTTTGTATCCAGAATGGGTGATATATTTCCTATTTAAGTGAATTAAAATGTCTGGACAGCAAGGAGTGGTGCAGCCCATATGAAATAGTAGATTTGTGAAGAAATTCCATTAATAAATTATACTTTTCTAAGGGCAGTCATAAATACAAGAACCTATTTCCTTCAATTTCATAGTTGTTGTCCCAAAATAATGGAAACCCGTTGTCAACCTTTCAATAAAATCTCATCTTTTTTATTTATAAGAATTTTCAAGCATGTATACAGGAAGGAAAGTGTGCTAAAAGTTTAAGTTTGGCTTTAAATAATAAATATATTATGTGGAAAAGTTGTGACCTAGGAATTTTTGAAAGTACATACATATGTGTGTGTGTACATACACAATTTTTGAACCAGCCCAGAAATTAGCTTTGTTCGTTGATGAATTAATCAGATTTTTAATGCACATTCAAATGCAACAGTAGGAAAGACACCTGTGGCTATTCCTCATGACGCAGATAAGCCAAAGGCCTCGGATATGCAGCAATCAGCACTTCCATGGCTGCAAGGGGAAGCACAACCTGTTTGATATTCCATTAAACCAGAGCAGGAGTTGCTGATATGTTAATAAGGCTAACTGTTACAGACAGAGTAATCTTTCCTTTCATCTTTGTTTTTAATTACTACTATGGGATGGGGATCAGGGAGAACACATGTGTTTCTTTCTGTTCTATCTTGGTACCATCAGTATGATAACACCTTCTTTTAATTCTGAAGCAATTAGTTCACATGGCAAAATAAAGATAAAAATCTACATTTTCTACAGTCTTGTTCAAAGCATTTCAACTGACAACTAAGATCCATATAGCTGGATTGCTTTTTTTATTCTGCTGTATTAAAATGATTTTATTTTAGTTTTTTAATGCTGTTGTTTTTTTATCTTCACTTCTGATATTATCAACTTTTCTCTATTCTTAAGTCATTATATGTTGGGATTCTTGGTCTTTCTTTCCTTGTTTAACTGCTTTGTTATTCTTTTTCAGCTTGCTCCACAAAACTCAGATGACAGTATTTCAATAATACCTGCTGGAAGTTTACATTTAATTAAAATACACCTGTGTCAAATACATTCAAAAATTTCTTGTAATTTCACTCCAGGAAGAAAATATATCCTTTGAAAGAAGGGATCCTTTGGAACTGCCCTGACGAGTTCCCCTTCCAGAGGCCTTTAACTCAACTGCAGGAGGCTTCTCCATGGCAGACAGGTCTGTGGAGATACCACCACCACAGAGGGATGCTGTGCTGTTCCTCTCAGTGTCTCCTTGGCTAGAATCAGCACAGAGGAGTGCTTGGATTCCAAAAGCATGTGGCAGGGCATTGGCCCATGGATGCCTGCCCTAATGACACCAGGGAAAGAATCATCCTGCACAACAGCTGGGGCTACTACTGTGCTCTCTGCCACACACCATGGTGAGATCCACCAGGCCAAGCTGGCCCATTGCTGTAGTCCCTGTCAAAAGTAAGCTTTGAAGAAGGACTCTCACTGCTGGTTCTCGGTTCCCCAGTGACACAATGTGACCAAAACTACCTGAAATGACAAATTCCCTCTCAAGCCTTGGAGGGCTTGGATGCTCACTAGTAAATCCTTGGGTAGTGACCATGGCTCTCCAGTCCTGGGGACTTCATGTCCTGGCCAATTCCTCGGTATTCTGCCCATTGCTCCTCCCAAGGAGGTGTGCTGTGCTCACCCTGCAGGTGAAGGTGAGCCTTCATGAGCTGACTGGGTGCCACATGTGACTTCTTGGCACGACTCTTAAAAGCATAGGGAAGTCAGTTCACTACAGTGTGGATCCAGTTTGTGGAATGTGATCAATTCAGGTCAAACTTGCACTGTCTTTACCACTATTTTGATGATCCATGCTGCCTCCAAAATCTCTAATTGACCTACTGGGATCATAGAGAGGCTGCTCACCATAACCTTTGAAAGGTCATGATGATCAGAGGATGTGCCTGAGGACTGGAAGAAATCTAATGTCACCCCAGTTTTTGGGTGATCGGTAAACAGGACCCAGGGAGTTATGAGCCTGTAAGCCTAACCTCAATCCCTAGAAAGGTGATGGTGTGCCTCATTCTAAAGGCAATCTCTACTGCATGGTTGACAATAAGATGATCAGGACTAATCAGCACAGGTTCTCTAAAGGTAAGACATGCTTGATCCACCTGATTGACTTCTGTGATGAAACAACTTCCTGAATGGATGAGGAGAGAGCAGTGGTTATTGTCTACCTCAACTTCAGCAAAGCTGTCAACACTGTCTCTCCCAATATCCTCATAGGCAGACTCAGGAAGTGTGGAGTGGATCAGTGGACAGGGAGATGGACTGAGAACTGACTGAATGGCACATTGCAAAGGGCTGTAATCAGTGGCATAGGCTCCAGTTGAAGGCCTGTCACTAGCAGTGTACCCCAAGGTTCAGTACTGGGCCCAGTATTGTTTGACTTGTTCAGCAGTGACTCAGGTGAAGGGGCAGAGGCTCAGCAAGTTCCCTGATGACACAAAGCTGGGAGGAGTTGCTGGTACCCCAGGGGGCTGCTCAGCCCTTCAGAGGGACCTCTATAACGTGGAGAGGTGGGCAGAGAGGACCCTTCTGAAATTCAACAAAGGCAAGTGCAGAGTCCTGCACTTGGGGAGGAATTACCCCGGGCACCAGCAGAGGCTGGGAGCTGAGCTGCTGGAAAGCAGCTCTGTGGAGAAGGACCTGGAGGTCCTGGCAGACAACAAGCTGTCCATGACCCAGCACTGTACCCTGGTGGCCAAGATGGCCAAGGGTTTCCTGGTATGAACTATGAAGAGCATTTTCAGCAGATGAAATGAAGTCATCCTGCCCTCTACTCAGCTCTAGTGGGGGCCATGTCTGGAGTGCTGTGTCCAGCTCTGGGCTCCTCAGGACAAGAGAGAGACAGAGCTCCCGGTGCTCCTGGTCCAGAGGAGGGCAACAAAGGTGATTAATGGACTGGAGCATCTCTCTTATGAGGAAAAGCTCAGGGCATGTGGCCTGTTCAGCCTTGAGACAAGACAACAGAGAGGGGACCTCACTGATGTTTAGAAGTAACTGAAGGGAGACTGTTAAGAGAATGGAGCCAGGCTCTTTGTGGTGTCAAGCAATAAAATGGGCAGAAACAAACACACAGGATGTTTTACCTCAGGAATAACCTCTTCACTGTGAGGGAGACTGAGCACTGGAATGGGTTGATGAAAGAGGGTATGGAGTCCTCTTTACTGAAGATATTCAAGCATCATCTGGACACAACCCTGTGCCATGTGCTTTGGGATGACCCTGTTGGAGCAGGGAGGTTGGACCAGACAACTCACTGTGGTCACTTCCAACCTGATCACATCTGTGATTCTGTGATTCTAAGAGATCTTTCCAACCTGCCTCACTTTCATTATCAGAAATTCCTCAATCCTGGAAATCTTTTTCTATGATCAGGTTCACTATGACAACTGAGCCAGAAAATTAAGGATTTTAAAGAAAAAGTAGTCTTCAATCTAGTAAAGTAATACATTTTGTTATCAAAACCATGGATACATAAAATACCTAACAACATGTAGACTTTAGCAAAAATCATATAGCTAACCTTCTGCTTTAAAAAAAAAATAAACAGTTTCTTTATTTCAACGGGAAGGAAATAGGGAGAAAAGAGAAAATTTCTACTATTTTAACTTCAGAAATGTGTTGCTGAGATACTTTTTGCCTTGAATGAGTTTTATTTTTCTTGACTGTGGAGTCATAGGATTTGGGGTCAATCAAGTTTCTGAAGGAAGAGAATTCCACATTAAGAAGACTCATCTTTCTCTTTGCTCAAGAAAGGCTTTTAACGCTTCTGTATGGTTGGCTATAAAATATGGAGCAAAAGGGTGGGAACATTTAATATACTGGAGCTGAAACTAAAACCTGAACAATGAAGCATGAAATGAAGTATGCTTGATATCAGAGAGAAACAGAATTAACAAATAGGTAAGACAGAGAAAGTACGTAAAAGAACAATCTTTATGAATAAAAGGACACTGTGGTGATTGTAACTTGAAGAGGGCAAAATTAAAGACAGAATGCATTTATGAAGAAATGGGTTACAGCACATGTAACCATCAGAACACTTAAGAATGTATCATAAAAATATCTTTTCTCCTCTGACCTATTTCAAAACAGATGCATGACTGGATTGCATGAAGAACACTGAGTGCTTCAGAGGGGTGGCAATTTAAAGTATTGTAAAGCAATTAAAAATTACACTAATTACACTGCTTGATAGTACTATATTCTTGCCTCTTTTGAAGGAAGGATGCTCTTATGTTTCCAGTGACAAGCTTTCTTAAGGGGAAACCATAACAACTAGAGAAACATAAAGAGTTTCTATAACCTTGTAATCACACATGTCATACACAATGTACTATTTTCCCTCTTTATAGCAGAAATGCTCAGAAATAAAGTAGATACTTCAAATTGTGTTTTCTCTGACAGAAGTTAATTCTAAAGTAAGTATTCCATGAAAGAGAAACAGAGAAAACATTTTTACATGTCTATCATTTGTCCTTAGAGGACACAAAACAAATATGTTTTTTAAAGCTTGACACTGGTATTATTCTGTGTGGCCTGCGGCTATATGCTTTTTCCAGTTTGTAGAATTGAAGGATAAGAAAACAGCTTTGCATTAAGAGGAACACATTGTACAGGTTAATCATAACCATGCAGAAATCAAAATGCTGCCAACAAAATAATGGCGTACTAGTGCCAAGGGAGTCACCAGGATGACTGTGAGGGAAGCTGTGGGAGAATAACAACTCCTTTGCATGTGGGGAAGTATTTCAGGCATGTGCTTCTAAATTAATTATTGATGTGGCTGAAACAGAAGTTTTTACTACTGTCGACAATAGCAAATACTCGTAAAAATTTAATTGGCTAAAAGTTAATTTCAGTGTTCCTCAATCATGAAATGCATTAATTGAGAAGAGCCTTTTTTAAGATGTTTAAATTTTAAAAGGAAATAAAGCAGAAAAGCAGAAGCAGGCAGGGGATTTTAACAAATGTAAAAATGTTGACAGAAGTGAGAGTCATTACCTAGTCAATATTGTATCAATTAACCAAACTAACCGTAGTCCCCAATGAGAACTAAGTAAAATGGCATGATTTTCTAGTTAGTCTGACTCATTCCCATTATCCATTATGTGTGTACATTAGTGTGTACAAATCAGACAAACTAAAAGGCAGTGCCACATAAAATGTGGAAGAATTAGACAAAATAGTGTTTGTAAGAATTTTAAATGCTCAAAATCCATTAAATAATAAATAAATCATAATTTTTACCGGTGACAGTTGCTACTTTTGAAGGAGAGTGGCTAGTCTGCTGCCAGCTATCAGCTCTCCTTAGGCTTCTGTGGGAACCTCTGAGAACCACTTATCTCTATTGTAAACATATAGCATCCCAAGATGTTGCGTCTCAGCCCCAAGACACTGGTAGAAGTACTTCCAGATTTTCATTTTGGCAAGTTAAAGTGTAACTATAAAAAAAAAAAAAAAAAGTGGATACAATTTTTTTTTTTTGTTAATGTGTGTGACAACAGTCTGAGACTGACCTAACTGCAACCATAGACTCTTTTGTTAACACTGACACCGAGATTTTAATTCAGCATAGCTGAATAACATAATACAGCCATATTTAAATAATTGGAATGGAAAACTACATACATACACTATCAGAGGGCTAAGCTTGTAAAATAGTTTCTTTTCACTTACAGAGTTTATACTTTTAGCCCTAAGCATGTAACATCTCAATACCTCTGAGAAGCTGTTAGAAAGAACCTGTATAGAGGGGATGACATAAAAAGTAAGAGGATGCAATTTTGTCACTGGAGTATCAGGACAGAAAAAAGCCTTTATTTCCCTTTGAGGGACTTGTGGGTAACCCAGGAGAAGCTCGTACATTTGCTATGCCTGTCAAGGGTCTGAACACAGCAATAAATTCACAGAAATACCTGGAAAGGCCACCTGGCCTACAAATTCCCCATATGAGAAACTGTGTGCTGAAACTTCCTTTGACACTGCTAGGAAATCATGGAGGAGCTTACAAGAAAGTGTTCAGAATGCTGTGAAGTTCACTGCAACCTCTGTATTTTCTGGACAGCAGTGAGACTGTAACATTTCAGTGAGCACCACTGCTGGCACACAGGCTTATTTGATGTTGTGTCACCACTCTTTATTACATAATGGAGTACCCAATAGAAGAAATAAGTAAAACTTATTCTATTTAGTTGTTTTACTACATAAGGGGGTGTTTTTTAAAAGTCAACAATCCTCTCTTATTGAACTTCCACTGTTAAAATACAAAATGCTGTTGATAGGTAAGGGCTAGCTTTTAGCTCTGAGCTATAAGTACACATGAAAAAATTTATTTGGATTAAACTGTACAGGAGGTTGTCCTGAGATAATTTCAGCTATGATGTTTACATATATAAAAGACACCCACCTCTTATGCTGTATTGTTTTTTTGCCAACTATGGTCATCTAACAGGTTACACAAAGCTCTTTCTCATCATAGTTTATGCAAATGATTACCACAGTGCAATAAATTTGCTCAAAATATATCTAGAACCTAGCTGGGTAAAAGTGTTATTTGCTTTCACCCTACAGTTTGAAGACCTGTACATATACTCACTTGTAAGAGAGTTAAAAAATTCAAACCAGCTAATAAGCTACAAAGGATGAAGAACCAATGGAGTATCTTTCGTTCGTATAATTTTACCAATACTGATAATACAATATCATTATAACCAGATCTAATGGATTATATTATCTATTGAAAATAAATTACATACTGTGTGAAGTTTGCATTTTTAGGAGCAAATTTTTCTGTTGTGCTTATGAAAAGGCTGCAACACATATAGCCAGTGGCAAAAGCATTAAGAAGTATGTGTTCTTGTTTAACTGAGGCTGGGATACTTATTAAAAGTCTTCTGAAGCAGCTTATTTGTACAGAAGCTCAAGATTTTGTCTGAAAAGGCTGCTTCATGGGTTAATGTATTCACATAAATAAAAGCAGTGACAGCTCTCCTGTCAGTACACACTGATGGACGGTTCCTTTTTCCACCATTACAGCCTTGTGAATGTGGGAAAATTAATTTAAGTGGTAGTTAATTTCTAATGAATTCCATTCAAGCGGTTAATATGGTCCCTTGATGTTATGGTAACCTTCATGGATCATTGCATTATGTAAATAAATTCTACTTTATGCTGGTTTATTAAAAAAAAGGAAGATTGGTGAGTCCAGTCAAACCTTCACATATACAAACCTGCACAAAATTTCTTAAGAAATTGCTAAAAATAGACTGTTTGAGAAGAATATTCTTTATATCCTACGAAGCATACCATTCATCTTTATAAGACATATAATTTTTATATAATTTTGGCAGGATCATCTATTATTTGGAGCTGGGAACAAGACTTTTGGGAAGGAAATCCTCTTCACTCAAAATGGTATGACAAATGCAGCCTGTGTGTCCTTGAGGGACTCTCCAAGCCCTTAGATCAGCTGTTTTGCACAAGCATGAATCACTGGACAGGTTTCACACAGCCCAGCTCCCACCTTATTCCTTCTTCTGGGGGGAGACCTCTGACAGGGTGTGCTCTGAGGAGGACATAACCAGGGCATCTTGCTCCCCGAAGTCACTCAGATGGCCAGCGAGTTGTTCAAAGGCAATCCTGAAATACGTAGGGTGAGGTATGTATCCAAGAAACATGAAGTAGACATTCATCTGCCATACTGGCAAACACAAAAATATTTGCAAGGACAGAATTATGTAAAATATATTAGAAAAGATGGACTCAAAAGGTGTATGGTGTAGCAATCATGTCCAAGAATGTATGAGAGGGAATGCTTGATGGCAGAGGCAATATCTTTTAAAAGACAATTGAGACAGTTAGACAGAAAAAGAAGCTGGTAAGCTTTGGCATATGTGACAGTGACTTGTCTACTGAAATATTTATTATTTTTTTTCTAACAATATCAGTGATCTCAAAATAAATTACCTTTCTTACAAGGCCTATCTCAAGGCCTAGTGCGAAATTGAAATATTACACTGAAGTGTTACTAGGATGACGAGAGGAGCAGAAAATCTGCTTCACGAGAAAAGACTAAAAGAACTTGTTCAGCTTAGGAATACAAAGATTTGAGAAAGGACATGGGAGCTACCTAGAAATAAATATCAAGCTGGTAAATTCACGAAGAACAGAAGTGCTGTCTATTAGAAAAGATAATGTTGGCATAAGTATAATCAAGTTATGAATAAATGTAGAGCTGGAATTAGTAGATTAGAAGAGGAGGGAAGTTCTAGACTGTTTGAAGAGTCGTTTTAGCAAAAGACACTTAATATTCAATGCAGAATTTAGTGTATTTATTTAAATAATATTAAGTAGTTGCCAGCATAGCAGGCAGTTAGTTTATCCATTGCCTTCACAATTTTTTCCACTGATCACCATTCCGTGGACCAAGTGTCCCAGAGCTGACTGTGACCATACTCCTTACAGGCAGCACTTTCCATGCCTGGAGAGAATACAGCTATGCCATGGTTAAGAAGAGCCTAAATGATGAATGCTTCAAAGGCCTTAATGCCAATGGCCTCTACCTTGTGGCCCTGCCATCACAGCTCTCTGACCTTCTGCTCGTGGCAGACAGAGACGTTTTCTGATTCACACTTGGCACCCAGCTATGCCACCTCTCCCTGTGAGCCTTAATGTCAGATCCACTTAGTTTTGCTCTTCACTTTTTCAAGCAGTATCCAGGGATGCACCTTAAACTCACCAGAAAGGATCTTCCATAAAAATCTTTTTGCCTTTCCTCGCCTGTTTTTCCTCCCGATCATTCTTTGAACATTACACATCATAAATCTTAAGTTCTTTAAAAGCCAGCATTTTTCTTAAGGTGCCCCATACAGTGAGATGGGTGACTTGCAGCCTTCCATGTGTGCTTTTGTTGGATAACGCTGAGAATGTGTGCAGTGTGCAGAAGGTATGAAGCAATGTGAGACATCAAGGCCGGCTGGAGTAGTACTGGAGGCCTGGGATGGGCTGAAGGAACCAGCCATACTGAATATAAGACTATGACACTAGCCTTAGACAGCTGTGTCTAGACACTGAACTGTTTCTGAGTCTGGGTTTTGTCTGAAGAAAGCATCCTGGAAACTCTCTGTCATGGATGCAGGGAAGATGATCAAGTGAACAAGATGCAGGAGTAAAACCAAAGTGGTTCAAACTGATGCATGATATGCCATGTTTCAAAACTAAAAAAAAATTCCTAGTACACATACATGAATTCACAACTGCTCGCACAACATGTCCAAATACAAACTGCAAATGGGAACCACCATGAAATTTGAATGTCTTTCACTGTGGTTTTCAGGGGTATTAAGACAATGATCACTACCCTGGTGTTTTTTTTTTAATGAGTGATTTGCATGTTATACAGATCAAACACTCATAAGTTCAGGTTTAAAAAGATCAGCAAAGTAGTAATAATGATAATGAGCAATGGATAAATTTTTGTGATGTTTAACATACTGAACCAATTTTCATTTTGTTACCTTCAAATGCAAAGTCATACATCTAGAAATCAGACATTGCAGCTACACCTGCAGAAGAGAGGGCTGTGTTAAGCAGAGGGGGAGTGTTAAGCAATGTAAATCCTTTACAGGTCATAAAAAACTGACAGCAAACAAATTCTTTACAGAATTCCATAGCAATGACGTGATCTTCAAACGAAGGAAGCAGAAGGTTACTGAGAACAAAATCCAGGAGCATTTTAATCTCAGTGTGCAGCATCACTAAGGTAGATTCTACCTAAAGCTCCTGTATCCATATTTTTAAAAAGAAATCAGAGGAGGGTACAGGAAACAGAAATATCCAAAGGTTAGAACAAAATATTTTATACTGAGAAAGATGATTAATCTGATTATCTTAACAAAAGATTAAAAGGGTGATTTAAATTTAGCGACTGCATTTCAAAGGAATAATATAGAAATCTAAGAATGAAAGGCTTAACAAAATTTGGTAACTGTGATTAAAGCAAACAAGCTCACATTTTAAACAGTGAAGTGATGCTATTTTGTAACATAATAGCTGTGTGACCAGCTGCTGTGGTCCCTGGATGTAGCCATGTTTTAGGTTTCATGTCCTACCTCTGGTAGACAGATCAAGTCCCAGGTTACCATTTCATGTTTACTGTATTTTCATTCATTAAAATACATCAAATAAGTTCTTTTTTTCCTGTGACTATGCAATTGGTGATCAGGATGAATGACCAGATGACATACAACCAACTTGTTATTTAATAGCTAGATGAGAATCAAAGCAAAACCAAAGTACTTGGTAAATGCAGTCCTTATCTAAAGAACTAGGAAAAGTAACCTATTTTAGATATCCCAGTCACTGCTTTTATAAATATTACCCTCCTAGTATGAGTCCCTTTTAAAACTGTATAGATTCTGGTACTGCTTGCTCCCAGTGTTGTCCTCATTTAGGCACTGCTCATTACCAATCTTTAGCATGTACAATAGAGAGACTTGAATTATTCCCTGTCTGTTCTTTTGCTTACTTTCAACCACTAAATGAAATCAATCTATTTTTAGATCAAATGATTCCACAAAGTTCACCTTTTATTCCTTTTTGCACAATGTGGCACATAAGCATAGGTGGCTTCTTGAAAAATACTGCTTGTTTTCAAGACTTTATTCATATTTACAGACAACACATTTCAAAGACTGATGCACAAACTTCTAGATGAAACGGCAAATTTTTCATTCCTGGAGGCAGGTGGATAACTCCAGCTAGTGACAGCTTCATCTTGGGTGCCAATATTCTCTCTGTACCAACTTTCATCATTTTTAGATCAGGTTCAGTGTCTTCACTGTGATGAAGCTCTTATAAAGATTGCTGCCTGCACTATGAGTGGGATACGGAGCAATAACGAAACTGCTGCAGTTTATCTCCCAGAGGTATAGAAGTAAAACACCACTACTTACCTAAATAAACTGGGCTGTAAAGTGTGACAGTTCAATAACAGCTTCATGGGCAGCTCACCTATTCCTACAGGAAGATAAATTCAGCTCTGGAAAGCAGAGGAGACTGGACATGCCCTCTCATAGGTGTGGTGAGGTAAACTGTCCCAGTTAGTCGGAAAGAATCCATCCCCTTCTTAGCCTCTGGGACTAACTGGCACGGATTTCAAGCTCCAAATTAATAATCTGGTGAGCTGTAATAGAAAGAATGCAAATATTTAAATGCAGAATCAGTTTTATTAAGCTGAATGGGATTAAACTTTATTCTTAACTTCCATTTTAAAAGTAATTGGATAGTTTTCAGCAGTGTGTATCAAGGTGTGTCCACCCTTGCTGATTCAGAACTTTACAATACGGTGATGCTACAGATAAACATAAATCAGCTTTAGTGTCAGGTGCATGGAGCTCACTAAAACCACAGAAGAACCTTGGTGTTACACAGAAGATACTCTGAACAGTGCCAGCAGTAGCATGTTGTGTCTGTTTGTACTGTTAAACAAATAGGAGAAAGCAGACTGGCTTCTCACTTTCATTGTTTAAGAACATTTACATTTTTGTTTTATAGTTGTATTTACATTTTTTAATTTTACCTACTTCTAGGTCTCTACAAATCTCTACAAATCAAGAAAAAATCCCAACTGTTAATACTTGGCAAAAGCATTAGCAATTGCTCTGATATTGTACTTCTTTTTTTTTCTTTTTTTTTTCTTCTTTTTTTTTTTTTCTTTTGTGGATGGTAGAATAATTGGAAGAACAATATTGTGTCTACATTACTCAAAAATAGCTGCTATTTTAACTGAGTGCAGGGAACTGACTGTGGTGGTGTCAGAATCTGGAACAGTCACCTGTCAGTCAGCTAACCTCAAGGTGTACTGCTTCCATCCGAGCAGACACGGCTTCATGGCACTATAATTCCTAAAGACTTCTACCTCACCTGTCATTTTTCAACAGCTATTGTCCTGAATTCAGCAACCAATACTGTAATTCCCATACACACAACCACAGACAAAGTCTGACAGTCATGAATATACATGAGTTCTAAGATTTATCCTCCAATTGACCCAAATACATCTCTACCTGTTGAGTATCAGGAATCTGACAGTCTTATTCCCTAGAACACTTCTGAGGAGTTAAGCAAGTTCAGTCAATCACAACTTATTAAAGTCAAAAATTATTTTCATAATTGTACAATGACAACAGTCACAGAAGACATCAGGTGTCACATTCCCACTCCACTGTGGGGATTTAAAGAAGAATGATTTTCTGGAGGGGGTAACCTAGACACATAAACAGGAGGAAGCCAAAAGCTGAAAATGTAATTTGAACCTGAGTCTTATTTCAGTCTTCAGTGTATGGATTCTTCTTCCTGTGTTATTGGGTACTATTTTCCTCCCTAAAACATTTTAGGCAGTTCTAGCTGTGCTCTCCTTATCATTCCCCTCCCTTTCAGCCCCCAGGGGGAGAAATAAAAAACACATACAACTAAGGAACTAACATAGATCAGTATTTTTAGTATTCCAGGACTAAATTTTTGGCCTGGGTAACTTAAGCAGTTGTTGTGCACCCCCTCCTTTGCCAACAGCTGTTTAAGTAGCACAACATGAAGGTCTGTAATGAAGGATGTGAACCCCTAGCTATCGAATCCTGGCTGACATTATTTCACCTGCTCACTTTGCAGTTGCTGTAAACAAACCTAAAATAAACATGCATCACCCCCAGCTATAATCACCCTCCTCATGCTATTAAAATTACAGAAGGCTACAGAATCTGATTTATTTTAGAACACCTCTGTAACAGTTTGTAGGCATCAACTAAAAACGGTACTTTTTTAGTTGATCTCACAAGTGTGAGATTCAGTACTCCTGCCTAACAGATGGAAAAATTGAGACAAAGGCAAAATTACCTTTTCAAGATTATACAGCAAGTCAGTGGCAGAGCACAACTACAATTCAGAGCCTCCTAGCTTCTAATCCTATAATCCTCTTTCCACAATCTATTAAGCACAACCAAATATGCTGTTTCAGTGATGGCCATGAATGCTCCATTATTTTGAATGCTCCACCCCAGGTACCACAAACTGACTGTTCAGACAATGACACATGAATTGTTTGAAGCTATAATAAACATTTGAATTCAAATTACTTCACATCTCAAGTTTCTGACCAGCAGCCCTACATTCAAAGGGTCTAATTAGGAAAAATGTTTCTCCTCAGTCTAAGTTGCTGAAATAAGATGCTGAGTTAGCTCTGTATAAAAGTATGTCTTTGGCTAAAGGGCTGAAAACAGTAATTAGTGCGTCTCTCTGCTGCACAGTAATACTAGTCCTAAATTTCACTCCATTTCTGAGTGTAGACCGTATTTCACACCAGCCTGGCAGAGTGAACTTGTCTCAGGTCCCACACACTGCTGAATTCAGGTCTGGCCAGGTAATGATTGCTGCACCTCACCCTGGCAGTTCACACTTGCAGGCATCTTTTAACCATCTGACACTGCTCTCCTGGCAAGAGAGCCCCTGTTTGAAAACCTCCTCAGTAACCCACCAGCACCATCTGCTTTGTACCAGTGAAGCTGCCTTTTTCTGACTGAACCAAGGGGTCGGATGAACGCCTTGTGAGGCAGTAAGACCACCTGCCAACTATTTTTCCTAAAACACCCAACCAATCAAAGATCCTCACTTCATCTCATGCCCAATCCACAGGTCAGTCCTTACTATCCACTGGGAAAGTGGGTCGGCCTGGAAATTAATGGTCTTTTTGGTCATACACACACTGTTTACTTTAAGGGTGTACTAATAGCTAAACTCACAAGGTATTACAGAGGTTCACAGCAGTTCATTTCATCCCAGTTCTGCTGGAATAAAACACAGCTACAAGTGTGTACCATTAACACTGAGAATCAGAGCTTTTAAAATCTTCAGTTCCCATTAAAGGTGTAAAATATTTCCAAGAAATCTCTCTGCTTACGCTTTACTTTCATGCACAAGCTGCGGGTATTCAGAAGGTGGTTGTTCTTTTTCATGAGCATCCAAATTTCAATCAAACCTTTTGAACTACAGCAAGTTTTCCACTACTTCAAGGTTCTTTGATTTTGAGGAGCCTTACATATTTTGAATCTGTCTCTTTAGTTGGATGAAGCTAGTTCTCTCTCCCCTCACTGCCATGAACTAATTTGAATACCCCTTAAGATGGATGTGTATTTTAACTAACCTGCTTCTCTCTCTCCAAAGCCTCATTTCATGATGAGACAGACAAGTGAAAAGACAAACCACCCAACATATGGAAAACTAATAATTATCGCCTCTGGAATGTTTATCCACAGCTTTGCAGGCTTAGATTCTCATTGTCTACAAGCACTGAGTAAAAACATATTAACTATAAGTTATTGCAGTTATAAAGTTGTGGGATTGTAACAGGGCAGAAAAGGTCTTCAAATCATCATACTATCCAATGTTACACCAACTTCAAACACAGTGCTCAACCAATTTCACCTTTTTTAAGTCAGGGACACCTTATCACAGTACTCTGGCAAACTTGTAGCAGTAACAGGAGTTTTCCAAAAGTTTAGTTTCGTATTGCTTGCCAAGAACTTGCAGTTCAGAGGATGATCACACATTCCTGCCTCAAGCAGAGTCATATTGAGAAGTGTGAGGAATACTGAAGCAATTTTGGCTCTAATTAATCCATGGATACCAATCCACTAGTTTGCATTCAACATTAAGCTCGGCTATATGACCTCTGAGGCATTACTGCTCTCAGTCATTCTCTTCACTCTTTGTTAGGAAAGAGTTCTTTCAAGGGACATAAGAAAAAAAGAATATTCTTAAGCGTCACCTATGAGAGTGAGCCTAAAGCTCTGCAGAACCTTAAAGCAAGTTAGATGGAATCTAAATTGCCCACCTGAGTTTGAAACTTGGTTCTGTTATCAACATCTTGGGTGGAGAGGGAAGAGTGTTTAAGAAAAGAAACATGGTGCGTTGTAGTAATGATCATCAGTGGAGTTTATTTTCATTTTGCTTTAATTAAACCCAAATGCACCTCAGAGTCCAGTGATACAGCTTCACCTTTACTGATCTAACAGCGTGGCGATTTTAAGGCTTCACCCCTAAGATGCCAAGAGGTCCCGAAGGCTGTGCTTCCCCAGGTGTCCGCATCCAAGGCCTGACATTCCACCAAGGGCCGTCAAGGTCGCACCTCGCTCTAGGTGTTCCAAAGACGGAACACTGTCAGGCACACGATTTCACGACTCGTGTCCCCGTCTGCCAGCTCCCGGGGGGGCGGGGCAGCGCGGTGACAGGGACACGGGCAGCGGGGAGCCCCGGGCCCGGCAGCCGAGCACGGCGCAGCTCTGTGCCCTGAGGGGGCCCGGCCGGCGCTACCCCTTGCGCTGCTTGTGCCGGGGGTTGCTCTTGCAGCACACGTAGAGCCGCCCGCGCCGCCGGACGATGTAGCAGTCCTTGCAGCGCCTCTTCAGCACCGTCTTCGTCTTCAGCCCGGCCGGCAGCGGCGGCCCGGGCGGCGGCGGCGCGGCCAGCAGCCCGCGGGGCGCCCGCCACGGCGGCGGGGCCCAGCTCCCACAGGCCGGGGGCAGCCCCGCCGCCCGTCCCCACGGGGCCAGCGAGCACAAGGAAGCGCGGCACAGCGAGCGCAGCGGGGCGGCCGTGGCGGCGGCCCTGACCAGGAGGGACAGCATGCTCGGCACCCTGCGGGGACAGCGCACCGGTCAGGACACCCGCACCGCTCCCGCTCCCCTCCTCCTCTCCCGCCGCTGCCCTCCACACCACCCCCCAGCCCCGCAGAGCGGTGAGGACACCGCTGCCCGCTGACCTCACCGCTCGCCGCCCGCGGCCCCCGCGGAAGGCGCCGCTCGCTGCCCGCGGCCACGTGTCCCCCGCCGCCGGAAGCGCGCGCAGCCCCCGGGGCGGGGCCAGGCCCGCGACCGCCCACCCGCCCGGGAGTCACGTGGGCGGCGGGAAGATGGCGGCGCCCGCCGCGACCTTCCGCTGGCTGCTGCCGCGGAGCCGCCCGCTGCTGTCCCGCCCGGGGCTGGCTGCCGCCGCCGCCCGGCCCTACGGTGTGCGGGCCTCCGACACCGGCGAGCTGGTGACGCACACGGGGCAGGTGAGCGCGCGGGGCCCGGTGCTGCCGCCCCTCCGCTGCTCGGGGAGGGCGGCGGGCGCGTCCCGCTGGGGCCGCGAGCAGCGCGCTGGTGTGGTGTGATGTATCGTGATGGGGAGGCTTAGGTTGGACATCAGGAGGAGTTTCTTGACGTAAAGAGTGGTTAGATACTGGAATAGGCTGCCCAGGGAGGCGGTGGAGTGTCCGTCCCTGGAGGTGTTCAGGAAGTGGCTGGATGCGGCGCTTAGTGCCACGGTCCGCTTGACATGGTGGAGTCCGGTCACTGGTTGGATCCGATGATCTCAGAGGTCTTTTCCAACTGAATTTATTCTCTTTTATTCTGTGATTCTCCGTTCAGCGCGCACAGTGGAAATTGATGATCCATAGACAGGAGGTACGCGCTGTTTCAGAAAAAAAAAAAAAACCCAAACCGCACCGCACCGCCGGCAATCAGGGTCACTCGCCCTTACCGAGCGTCCCGGTCCGAGTCCGCCTTGTGCCCCAGCCCAGCCGGGGAGCTGCCGGGGGGAGGAGGCACCTCCTGTCAGTGCCGGGTCACTCCGCCTCACCGCTGTCCGCTGCGGGAGCCGAGCCTCGTGGGGTGCTCCAGGGAGATGCCAGAGAGGGGGGCGGGTGGAGCTGGCTGGGGAAAGCTCGCTCTCTGGCTACTGAGCTGGACAGAAATAAACACAAAACCTGAGTTTCCCGGTTTAGTTCACCACCTAGGTGAGATCAGGGAACAGCATTTTAAATAATGCGTTTGTGTTCACCTCTGTGATCAGGCTCTTCTGTTTACTGGATTTCATGCCACCCCCGACATCACCCATTTCCTTGTCTTTTGTACTATCCAATGTATAGTTACTTGTGTGAGAGAAATGGGAGCTATTTTTTGTGTATACCACATGCTTGTAAGGTGATGATTGAAATTAAGTAAACAGTTGAAGCTATTTATTCTCTAAGTCTCTGTGTTCTGTGTTTATAGTTGTTGTTCTGTAAGTAAGATCAAGTTTATTTTACACTCTAGGTATATGATGAGAAGGATTATAGAAGAATTAGATTTGTTGGACGACAGAAGGAGGTAACTCGTTCTACTTTTTCTCACGGGCTAGGGGGTAGTTGATGGGTTTTTTTCTTTACCTGATAGAAGTGTCCTCAATCTCATTGTCATTAAAAAACTCCAAACCAGAAAAGCCCCAAGAAACCCCAAGAAGCAAGAAACCGACTAAACCCAAATCCCACAACCAAAACCAACCAACGAACCAAAAAAAACCAAACCCACTCCCCCCCAAAAAACCCCCAAAACAAAACTAAAAAAACCAACAAAATAAAACAAAAACAACAACAACAAAAAAAGAAACAAAAACCCCCACAAAAACAAACAAAAACAAAACAAAAAACAACCCCCAAAAAAAACCACACAAAAAAACCACCCCAAAACACCAAAACCAAAAAATCCCTACCAAAACCAAACTGGTTTGGGTTTGGGGTTTCAGTGGAGTTTTCTTTCACTATGGTGAAAAATTGTTTTAAGGTGGCTTGTAGTTGCTTCTCTCTTACCTTCCTGCTTTTGGTAAACTTGAAAAACTCAAGACTTCCTCTGTGTTTGTTAAGTGCCTGCATTTAGGGTGTTAGGGTTGTAGGCATTTGAACATGTTAAACTTGGAACAGTTTTTGTTTTAAGCATATGTTTTTAGCACATTTACATTCAGAAAAATCACATCATTAAATAATCTTCTGAATGGTTCATCGTTTCATATATCTATTTACTTCTGTTTTGAAGCTTAATTTGTTGCTGTGTAGTTAAAATTCTGATCTTTACCCAAACTACATTTTTAATGAGCCTGAGAAGCATTTGCTGAAAGAGTGATGAAACAAATAAAAGTAAAATGTAGCCTATTCTGAAATAATGAAGCCTCAAATGCAAAGTCTAGTAATACCAGTGTCAATCCAAGTGCAGTGCTGTAAAGGTGGCCCTGTTGCTGCTGCTTAAAATTTCACATACCCACTCTATGAGAAGTCCTTTAGTACTGGATTTTCTCTAATGATCAAGCACCACAGCTCCATGGGGGATCTGCTGGCCTTTGGGATAGAAATAGGATTATTTCAGCTAAAATATATTCCTCAATGCCTGAGCCTTTGAATAGTGCCTTAGTGTTAATGCTATAAAAGTTTATGTATAGCAGAGACGTTAAATATAAGGTGTGGTAGACTTTTAATGTAGTTGCATGTAATAATTCTTTTCCTAAATTAACCTGAATTATGCTGATTTCCGAGTTTTCATATTGAGCTTACCTCACTGTGTGATGGATACAATTTAACTCCTGCTGTGTGGCAAAAATGGGAATTCTACAGGTGAAATAATTAAATGAAAATGTCACTTAACATGCTGAATTAGCTTACTTCAGGGAGGATAGTTGGCAATGTAGGTCTCTCCCAAGTGTATTGCCCACTTCTCTGCTACTTCTGTACCTTTGTAGGAAATGCTCCTTAAGCCTAATTCTCCACAGGGCAGAGATCCCTCTAATGTGCCTTTGCCATCAGGTAATTTCAGACTCTGTGGTGTGGAACATCCAAGGAACACACCAACAGTTCAGTCCAGTTCTTCCTTCTCCAGCAAAAGCCAAGCTCTATGTCTGCTGAGCAAGGTTTAAAGCTAAGTTTTAATGGTGAAATTGGGACAAAATTTACATGTTAAATGCTTTAAACGATCTGTACTTATTAATAGGATCTCTCTCTAGGGGCTTTGCCATTATCTCACAGTGTGTTTCAGCTGCCAGTATTGGAGTTGACAGCCATATCTGTAAGTCTGAATGTTGTCATATTTCTGAAGCAGAAGTTCTCCTGGTGGCTGTTCTTTCTTGGTCACTTCTTCCCTTTGCCTTCAGTATGGTCCAGTGATTGAGTCCCGCTCATGTTTGGCACAGTCCAGCCACAACAGCTTTCCTGTCTGGGGGGATGCAGCCTCTGGACTCTCCCTCAGCCAGGGTGTCTGGGCTGTGGGGCATGGCTTAGAGTATGTGCTTATTGTCCCCTCGGTTCTGCCAGCCTAGTTGTTAGTGACATCCATGTGTTTCAGCTAAAATCGTTGGTTCTCTGTGGAGAACTGGGGATTAGTGCTCTCTGGCAAGGGCCTAAAGCAGGAAGCTGTGAGAAAACTGAGCCTGGCAACTGCTAAACTGCATCTGCCACAGTCCAACCAGATCATCCTGCCCTTCTGTAATCCCTAAGGTAAAGCAGGACCTGTTTCAGCACTGCCATTCCCTCTTCAGTTCTACCCTTTCTGTTGGGCAGGTGCAGCAGCTGAAGGTGTGAGGATGACTCACCTCAGTGCTGGTCTGTTTTAAATATTCTTTCCTGCCTTCCCTCTACATCTGTGGACTGGGATTAAATCCAAGTTTGGTTTTATCTCTTTGGTCTCCCAGACCATGGACTGGCACAGGTGGATAGGTGGGAAGAAGCAGAAATTGTCAAACTGGCACTGTGGCAGGGAAAAAATAGCCCATTGATTTATGCTTGGAGCAAGGCACATCTGGATGTGCTGAGGGAACCAGCCCCTTCCTGCTGAGTGCTGCTGTGCTTTAGTCAAAGGGATATGTTATAACTACAACCAGTTGGGTTTTTTTGGTTTGGTTTTTTTTTTTTTTTTTTTTTTTGTGGTGTGTTTTCCCAGTGAATTCCTGGACTATCTTGTTTAGTAAGCTGAACTAAGTGGACAAGTCTTAGCTATATAGTGGATGAGAGGTCTTTGCTTCTCTCTTCCCGCCAGTACCTCTTGTGTTTAAGAAAAGTTGGGATGAGTGGAGTTCTTGCTTCTAATTTTGAAGCAAAGGTGTATGATGGTTTTATCTCCCTCCTCCTTTAGCACAAAATGAAGGATGCACAATTTTGAGTGTTATTAAAAACAGCAGTAATAAAAGTTCTTGCAGTTTGGCAAAAAATACATGATTTGTGGATGCAGCCCCAGACAGTAGAATTCTTGATGTTGTCAATTTCTTTCAATACCAAAACTTAATTTTTTGCTAACTTCTTTAGCTATCATGTTCTTTTGGTATGGACAAATTCTTAGGTGGCAAAACTGACTTCTCTATTACTGTACTTACTGTACCAAAAAATGCAGAATTTAGGGAGACTTAGTGGGAGGCTTGGTGAAAGATGCTAAGTTATTATGTACTAGGATTATATTAAAAACACCATTATAGTTCCTAGGGATTTGTGTAATGGGCACGTAGTTGTTATTTTCCCAAGAATCTCATCTTTATTCCAATATCAGCATGTTTATACACAGAGCAGTAGATAGTGCCTCCTTTGGATGTGCATATTATTTGATACTCAAATGTGTATAACATGGCCTTTGAAAAAGGTGGCTTCTCCTGGAGTACTTTCCCTGAATTGTAGCAGTAGTTGTCTGCTCAGTGCCAACTTGGAGAGTATTGGATTGCTGTAGGTCCCACTGAGGGACAAGCTGCTGTGTCACCAGCCTGTCCAGACATGGATATGTTTTCCTGGCCATGCAGGTGTGCCCTGCTTGTCAGTGATGTGCATATTCAGGAAGTGTGTATGATGGATTTACAGAGTGGAGTAGTGGCATTTAGAGGTTTTTCCTTTTTTCTGATGCCAAACAATTTGTCTTTCTGACTGTTGTTATTCACATGTTTTCATGAGATTCCTGTGCAGTGATAGAATAAGGTACATGGCTAGAGGCTCTAAATTACCAGCACTTGTTTTATCTCATGACTGACCTTACTTGTCTCACCATTATTTTTGAGTTTATCAGCAGAGATTCTTCTGCAATTTTATCATTACTAAAGCAGAATATAGTGTTGTTTAAATATCTTCTGTTCTTGCCTACTTGTTCCTGCTCACCTCCCTGCTGAATCTGCTGAAACCTGAGCACTGATGTGGCCTGTATATCAGAGGAAAGGGATTACTTTTGCAGAGTTTGGTGTATAGTTCATTGATCTGGCTTATAGCAGAGCTAAGAATTGGTGGAGGAGTTGGGAGGAAGCCCAAGCAGGAGCTTCTCAAAATGGCTGTAGTGGAACTGCCTGAGGAGGCAGCAAATAGTAATTGCTTTCTGTTTGAGCGGGGATGGTATCTGAAAGTTTCTCTCTTTTTCTTACAGGTGAACAAGAATTTTGCCATCGATTTGATAGCAGAGCAGCCTGTGAGTCAAGTTGAAAGCAGAGTGGTATCATGCGATGGTGGTGGTGGAGCTTTGGGACATCCCAAAGTGTACATAAACTTGGTAATGTCAATTATGCATATAGCATTCTGTGCATTCGTTTTTGTAAGATTATCTAGTTTTTCCAATGCTAGTTTAACAAAATAAAAGAGGTAACCACCTGAGGTGGTCACTTTATTTAGTACCTGATATAAATCAAAAGAATTAGAGGGCTTCATTTGAAGCTATGGAAATTCCTTTTTGTAATTTTGGTTTGTTTAGTAGGAGACCATTTTTTAAAAAAGAAATCAGGTGAAGTATTAAGAACAACCACTGAGAGCAAAAGTTAACATCCTTGCTGCATTTTGGAACTCCTACTCTAATTATTTAAATGCTACCATTGTAGTTTGAGCATACATTTGCAGTATCCTTAGGAATATGCAATTTATTTTTGGTCTTGCAAGTTCAAGGGAAAAAAAAAAAAGGGAGGAAAACCAAACAAACCAACCCCTCTTTCAGTCTTTGGGAATCTTGGTAGTTCTGAAGACTGAGTATTTCAGTCGTGGCCAAAGAATGAAGAATAAATGTTGCCTTATCCTCCTGTTGACAGTAGTAATAATTTCCAGTATATTCTTGTTCTACAGAGTAAAAATATTGAGGCTACTGTCCTATGACCTTAGTTGATGCAGCTGTTGCTTAGATACTATTCTCAGGTAGAGCCTGATTGCAGATGTTTTAACATCTTTGCTTGCTCACCTAAACTTTGACATTTCCTAATGCCTGAAAGAATGGTAGGGAAGAGCTGGTGTCCTTAAGTGCCAGTGTTATTGTGACTCCTAACTAAAATCATAAGCATTTCTATTTTGAACAAAGTAAGAATTTTGTAATAATTCATTTGACCTTATTCAAAGTCAAATGATTGTGGGGGTTCTGATTTGTAACGCTTAGGAAGGACTTCTGCCTTAACTTCTGTAGCACACTCCTAATCTTTATGTTGATTTGTTTGACATATGCCACACTCTTGAAGAATGCTTTATATTTTGGGCTTTTTGAGATTTTTTTTTTTTTGTGTGTGTGTGTGTGTGTTCATGGTCAAGTTGCAATTTGTCTGTGATTTAGTTCTTGAAAAATAAAGTCTGCAAACAGAATAGTATTAAATTAGCTTCTTTCGTCTGGTCTTAACAACTGAAATCCAGGCTTTTGGGCATGGAGGGTAGTTTGGATATTTCAATTCTAATCCTTTATTAAGGAGAACCATAAGTTTAACTTTGTTTCATGACTGGAAGTAGTTATGTCGCTAAATAACAGAAGATCCCCTATTTAGCTGAATTGTGTTTTGTCATGTTCGGAGGGACTTTAGTGATACTTTGCAGTCAGTCACACTTCAAAATTCTGAAAAATACATGTATCTTCTGGAGAAAACAATGAAATTTTATACAGCAGTAAATCCTCCTTTTCTCCAAAGCACTTTCTTCCAGCATTTCTTATGGATTCCTACTGAAATTTCCTCCTTCCTGCAACTAGCTCTGTTACTGACCAAAATTCCTGTCTAGGAGATGCCAAATCCTGTTCTGTATTAAAATAATTGTGAAATGATCTTTTCAGAACATTGGAACAGATATGACCAAACTGGCTTAAGATGTCCTGTTTGGTAAGAGGATCTTATATTTCTGAAGAGATATCACTTTGTTTGACTTCAAAATTCTGTATTTGAATTTTGGTCTGGCAGTTGAAAGTCTGGCATAAGGGAAGCTTCATAGGATACAGAAATAAAGCGTGAACCTCATATCATCTTTGCTTCCAGTGTTTCAGATAAGACTGAACTCTATACTTTGGCAATATTGACTGGTTTTAAGATAGCACAAATAAATAAGAGAAAAATTTTAATTTCTTAAAGTTTTATAAAGTGAAACTAGCAGCGGTTGTGTTTTTATATTTTTGCAGGACAAAGAGACAAAGACCGGAACATGTGGCTACTGTGGACTTCAGTTTAAACAGAAACATCACTGAAAGATTATCTCTGTGTGCTTGCAGATTTCTGTTCAGATGTTAACGTTCAACTATAAATAAACAAAATATTTAGAAAGCCAAGATTTGTGTTTATCTCAACTATGGAAAGTCCAGTCTGTACATTTTTAAAACCCAGCTTGTCAAGTATTTGAAAGCTGAATGGTATTACAATATCTGCTTTGTACTTAATTTAGTTTTCATGTTTGACAGACTTCTCGCAGGCTTAGAAGTGGTGTTTGGCTGTAGATAGGTTTGGTTTGTACTGGGTAGATATGTATTCTTTTCAACACAGAATGGGCTGTAATTGTTTACTGGGTCATTAATTATCCTAGGTGTTTGTCTTTTGTCACTATGTGACACTCTTAATTGGTTCATTGTCCAGTATCTGTAGCTGGATTCACAAATGGAAGTGCCAAGATATTATGAAGCTCAGCTTTACAATACTCACTCCTGGAAGCAAGATTGTCAGCCTTGAATTAAGTTGCTGCTCTTGCTACTTGTTTAAAAGAAGCCACCAATGCCTGGAATGGTGATCAGTGTGAGCTGGAGAGCTACCTAAGCTGGCACATTGTGAGGTGAAAGTGAAAGGACAGATGACATTATAATCATTTGCCCTTCATTTGAAGGGGTGAGAGTGTATGTGGTTCTGCTTGGGATTCACACCTGAAGCCTCTGTAGGAACTGGGTCTTGTCAAACTCACAGTAGGCATTGCTCCATTGCAGGTGGTAGCTTCTGCTCCTTGAATGCAGGTAATTTGTCACAGAGTGCCTGGGCTGTGTGAGGCTGCTTGTGGGACATACTTACCCACTTGCTTAATTTCTCTTAGGGAGCATTCTGTCATGTGATAATGGCTTTCAAGAAGGTCCCCTGCCTGGAGCAGAAGGGTCTGAGTTTGGTTTGCTCTTTGCTCCACAAAGCATTTTAATCTGTTGTCAATTACTTTTTTTTAATGCTGGTGATGGGACATAGTCCCAGAGTAATTGCTGCTTGTTTAAAGTTTAGCAGGGTAGGATTCTAAACCTGCCGTTTACGTAGTTAGATTTATGTTGTATCAGTTTGAACCAAATCATGTGGACCTAAAGCTGCTTAATTTGCTTGTGTCTATTTATAGATTAAGATGGACCAACTCAGGCTTAAAGCAAGGTCTGAATGGTTCTCTCTGTAGAAGTTGTGTTTAGAGGCTGTACTGCAGGTGAGTAATTGCCTGGACACCCCTCCTCTTTTTTCATTCACTCTACTTATAAAAGCTTTACCTCTCTTTCTGTCTCTTCCCCTTACTTTTTCTCCTTTTCATTACTGCTGGTTTCAGTGATCTTCTGGCCATCAATTTATTCTTCGTAATGACCTAGATTTAGGAAGTACTAATTAGAGTTCTGCATTGTTATGCAGTGTAGGTTACTGAGCACTGACCTTTCTGTAAGGCCAGGGTCTGTTACGAGGGTTGTGATTTTGTAATGTTAGTGCAGTGGCCAAGTTAACATAATGTTGTGTTTAGAGTAGCTCCTGAGCACGTACAAAGATGGCAACAGATCCTTCCATGAGACCAAGTAATTTGCAATCTGACCTTATGCAAATGATCTGTCAACTGAGCATAAATGGGATGTTATGAACAGTCTTCTGGTAAGTCTTATGCTTGAACTATCAGTGTCTGTCTTGAAGCATAAATCTGGTTGCATTTTACTTTGGCTCTCTACCAGTTTGTAGGGCATTTTGTCTGGCAGAGTTCTCTCGTGGTGCAGTCATCTCTACAAGGGGACCTGAACCAAATAATTGTATGCTGTCCTCTTCCTTGGACCTTTGATGTTCTAATGAATAATATATCTGCTTAGATCACTGCTGCTCATAATAAATTAACAATGTTTAAATTGGCACAGCATCTGCTGAAAACCCAGACAAATCCCATCCCACTGGTCTGCACTATGGAATGCTGTTCTTGGATGTTC
The DNA here is from genome assembly GCA_027886175.1 of Phylloscopus collybita. NCBI lineage: Eukaryota > Metazoa > Chordata > Aves > Passeriformes > Phylloscopidae > Phylloscopus > Phylloscopus collybita. The sequence continues at coordinate 64,279,647 of JAJNNQ010000075.1, read as the reverse complement.
TCCCTGAAGTACTTGTGCTGTGTGAAGCTGTTGACACCCGTGAAACGAAGGCCTCTGCTTTGTCCTGGTGATCTCTGTAGGAAGACTTTAGACTTTGCTTCTGACTGGTTCCTGGGTGCTGGGTTCGTGTATCTGCTTGGGAATGACTACTTGTATGAAGTCTTGCACTTTGAACTGTGCCATCCACATACCTGTGGAGAGGCCAGCCTTGATTTGCAGGAAAAAGAAGTGGGGAAAAGCAAGAACTTAACTTTACTGGTTGCCCCAAGCAGATGCATGTGGAAATGGATGTGTAAGGGTAGACCAGAACACATCAGTATCAAAGGAGGGGTAGACTAAACCAGGTAAGTATCAAAGCAGCTTTGCAGTTCTCAGGACACAAATTCAGACTCCAAAGCACTATGGGATAAAACTTTCAGACTTAGATTCTGTCAGTCACTGTTCTGTTCTTCATAGGTAATTCAGTCCAGGCTGGAACTACAGTCTGATTAGCAGAGTACAAGCCATAGTTGATACTCTGTCACTAGGGAAATGGGAAATACCAAGACATGATAATGGTCACAACTTTATCTTGTTCTACCTAGTAAAACCAGATAGCTTTTTTTTCCCCTTTATTGCTGCATGTGTTAAGGTTGGTGAAAATCACTATGTATTTAAACTCAAAAAATAAATAAGGACCATCCATCCTTTCCCTATGTTACTTAAAATTACTTAATTAAAAATTAACTAAAATGTATTTAGAAGGCAAGTTCTGTTTACAAGAGTGCAAATCATTACTATGACCATGGCACAATATGCAAAAATACATTTTGTAAAATTTTTTAGTGGTATGGCATCTGCTTGTGCTCTAGAAGTTGCTTTTGTAAGAGTCTTCTCCAAATCAGCAAATAGTATCCCTGAATTTCTCACCCTTTGGCCTGCCATTAATATTTGCCCCTTTTATTTAATGCTCTTGCAAGTATCAGACAAAATGCAGCATGCTGTATTATATGTATATATATGTGTATATATATATGTGTATATATGTGTTCATATGTATGTATATATATATGTAGCAATAGAAATGTTTGCTTTTGTAATATCCACATTGTTGGCATTGTTTAGTGTGTTCCCTGCTAGTGGTACACATTGTTTTGAGAGGCAATACTTGTTGGCTTAGAGCCAGTGCTAAAGGAGGGCACAGGGGTTAAAACCTTATCCCCATGTTCAGTGGACAGCTAGGAGAGCTGTAAAGTTAAGTAATACGTACATTGGAAATGGTTGAAGGAAAAAGAACAGAAGACTGATAGTAAGGATAACTAAGGCTGATATGGAGCACTGAATTCCTTTAGAATCAAGCAGATGTGGTGGAATTGTAAAGTGGTGTAAAAAGATTGGCAAATTAAAAGGTGTATGTGTTATATTATGTAATTGTATAGTAGGAAGTTAATGCAATAATTTTCAGTAATAGGCACTCAAGGGGTTGCTCTTTGGTAGCAGCTAAATTTAGCCATTTTTAAATTGGCGTGCTCAGATAATGAGTTTCAACAGGGCTGTCCAATGAGCTTCCTGGAGCATTAATGATGATTTTTTTGTAAGCTTTGAAATACTGGAGAAAGAGCACAAAAATGGCTAACGTGCCAACATTCAAAGAGGGTAAAAGGCATGACCTGGATAATTACATGTCTGTCAGTTTGACATCACTTCTGGGTAAAATAATAAGGGACCTAATTAATAATGAATTAAAGAAGTGTTGTATAATTAGTGCCAATCAACATGAGTTATAGGAAAGCCAGACCATGTCTAGTTAGATGTATTTTTGATGAAATTAGAAAAAGTGGTTGATAAAGCTAAAAGTGTTAATGTAATATCCTCTGATTTTCTTTGAAGATTAGAGTGCTAACTTTATGGTCCATATTTTGATTCAGAAATGAAAGTCTCGTGTAATCAACCAGCAACACTTCACATATTTTACATGTGTTAAAGGGTAGATAATTCTTCAGTGTGTAACTGTCAGTGTAAAATGAGACTCCTTGCTGAAAGGATGCATTCTTCTTGGACCCCTCATGGCATCCTCTCTAAGTCCTGTGGCACTTAGCTTCTTAGGAGCGTCCTGAAAACCCCATGTAATAGCTGCTGACGGTTTGCTGAGGATTGAGAGGTTGAAGCATTGTTAAGGGAGAGGATTCAGCAGTGATTCTCTTCATTGCCAGTTAGACAGCCAAGGCTGGCACAAAGCTGAACGTGTTTGAATGCAATGAATGGTACAGGAAAAATGAAATGCTGTCCATATTTATTGTAAAAAAATTATTTCTTTGAAGTGATAAATCAGCCTGATATTTGCAATTTATCCTGTGTGAGTAGCAGCCCTAACAACTTCAGGTAACAGGAAATACTGACTACTACGTTTGACTGGGGAGTTTGTTGATCATCAAATGCTATAAATTTCCAGTCCAATTCCGTGTCTTAAGTAACTTTTATGAGCTTTGGAGGAATAAACAGAGATGTTCGGCAGGCACATCTTTCTGAATTTTACACGAGTGCGTTGGTTTCTTGAATACTGAGTCCACTTTGAAATCTGTGGTTCATTAATTAATATAGCAGAGTTAGAGAAAGTTCAGAGAAAGCCATGGTACTAATTAAAGCAGTAGAAAATGCATTGTGTAGTGAAACATCTAATGAGCTTTGTCTTTGCATTTCCTTATAAATGAGGTTAAGGGGATGACTTGATCAGGGTCTACCAGTACAAATGCAGGGAACAAAACCTTGATAATGGGATCTTTGGTCTGGCTAAAAACCATGAGCTCTAGAGGCTGGAAGCTGTAGACAAGTAGATTCAGACCAGGGGAAAGGAGGCATTACAGTCTGGGATTTACCAAGCACTGCAGCAAATTCTGAAGCATTCCTCACTCTATTTTTAAGTTTGGTATTTTCTGAAATGTGTATTAATTGAAACAAGACTGGAATCTGAAAAGCATTATGGACTGTGTTCCAAAGGTAATTATATCCTTGCAGTGGTCCATTCTCAATCTTTGAAATGAAATATGTATCAGGCCAGAGATAGTGGTTCCATTGAACAGTGGTGCTGTTAAAAATGCCTTCCAGACCTTGTTCTGAGTAAGATTCAGAAAGGACTTGAACTTTGTTTTCCCACAAAAAGTATTCTAGTCTGAGGTCTGAGTGACGGGGATTGAACTTTGCTGTTGCAAAATAATATTTGGCTTTGTAGCGATGTGGAAAAAGACCAAGCCCCAAATCCTGATACTGATCATGATGAAGAATTGTCATCATCTGCTCAGCGTCTAACAAAGCCAGATAAACTATAATAAAAAAAAAGTCAGTGCTTCAGGACATGGACAATTAGAGGACTTCAGATCTGTTCTCACTTTCTCATTTCAGAGAACATATGTGAAATCTGCACCTTTTGGGATGAAAGTGTAAAAGGATTGTTTCCATTCAAACTGAAGTCACAGATTCCAAAGGTTTATTGTCATTTTATTTTTGGCAGTATTGCTTTTGTAGTGCTCTCGGTGCTTATAGCAGATTCTGGATTGAAGAGACTTGTACATTTCTAAGTTTTGCTCACCCATTTGAATGCCACTCTGGATTGCAGTGGCTTCTCACATTTTACATGGCTTTGATGAAGTAGCTAGCATTCAGCATCTCCTGTGCTGGATAATATGATCTTCCTCAAGAACAGCCATAGAATAAAGTGTTTACTGTTTAGTCATGAAATGTGTGATCTTTATGCCAATTAGCCTAAATTAGACATCAGATTCAGGCATTTTTGAGAAGCCTGAGACAGTATTAGGAAAATTTGTACTCACTGGTGAAACATCTGTCTTTATTAATGCTAAGAACAATTGAAAGGATTTTTAAAGCATATTAAAAAACAAAAATAAATCCCAACACTACCTCTCCCCCTCAAAAAAAAAGCCCCAAAACACCCTGAACAATGATTTTTGATAGTGGTTACATTAAAGAGGTAGAAACCCCAGAAATTTGGAAAAGAGACAAAATATTTAACTAATATGTCCAATGGGTTGGAAAAAACCTGATACTTATATTAAACAGTGGTGAAATATATTCTGTTCCAATGATAAATAGAAAGGATATTAGGCATATACTTCCATTAAAGACCTTTAGACCTGCAGGACTGGATAACTTTGAAAATAGTTGGCTGAAGAGCTTTCCCTGTTATCTCCATTTGGAGATCTAACCTCTTGGAACACAGGTGAGCATTCAGAAAACTGCAAGAAATATGTTTAGCACAGCAATATTTGAAGATGCTGTTGATGACAGCATCTTGCTGCTCATTCTGGCTATTTCCTGCTCCATTAAAGGAGTGATCTGTTACTTTACTTCCATGAAGATTTTTGTACAGTGTGTCCTGTAACCTTTGTTTTCTTTTGCACGGAAAATGTGCAAAGATGCACAGGACAAGTTTATTTCTTCTGTGACTCAACCCTCAGCAATTTTTCAACGCATTAAAATATTGTTAGCTACAGTGAATATAATAACTTAGCATTAAGAACATCACTGTTGCATGTAGAAATAAAATAGCAGGGAGGGAATCTCCTTTTTATTCAAGGGAATGCATTCACCTTCTTTGGATAGCATAGTGTTGGAAACTTATGCAGGCTTGGTTGTCTGCCATGCCCTCTGGACTTGTCGTGTCTCCTATGCTACAAATTTGTTCTGGATGCTCTGGATTTGTTCTCTTCCTTCCTGTGTGGCTTTGCACTTGATTGTATGAGATTTCGTTGAGCTTCGATGTGCTCAGCTGAGTGGTTCAAAACACTTTGTAAGCGGTTCTATCTCTGCCTTTTACATTCCTCGGAAAATATTTGCATAACCAGACATGGTTTTGTACTTCTTTCTAGTTCTGGGAAACAGTTTTGCTTGGTGTTGGGCTTTATCTATTGAGAAATATTCTTGTTTGACAAGAATTTCCTCATTTGGAACAACTTTTTGTTATCTGCCACCTACCTATTTCTAATTTCACCCAAGAGTAGAGCTACAACAATAGCATAAAACTTTTCCTAAAACACTCAAACAGTTAGGGGCCTTACGTCTTAGAGTACAAATTTTTTCCTAATGTCCTATCTTTTGTAAGTAGTGATAAATTTATCTTTTTCTGCATTTCCTATTTTTTACTGGTTTTAATATTTAGTTTCAGTTCTTCTGGTATGATTGTATGCATGTATGATTGTATGCATCAGTAGCTTATGTAGTTATTTGTGACTTTGATCTGTATTCCATTTCAAAGCAGGCTCTTTCTTAAAGTTGTTAACTGACTGAAAAGTGCTGAAAACTTCAGAACAATAGTAAATTCCTTCGTCTTTTTTTCTTTGCAAATATTGGGATGAGTATGCTGTGTTTGTGGTGGAGGAATACCCAAACCAGGAATTATTTATTTATTCAGTAAATGAAAATTGAAACCCCTCGTTTTCTAGCTTGTGATTAAGATTTTCGATTCTCAAGTTCTGTCTGAATAGTTGAAAAATATGTTGCAAAACAGGAGCATTTGGGGGAAAATAACCCCCATTCCATTAAGATTTTTTCCAACCTCTCGTATATATTAAGTGTTTTATTAATTCTAGTAACACTTCTGCTTATTATTTAATGAACAAAATAATGATGGGTTAGTTCACTGTTCACTTTATTTGGTGAAGTTGATCACTTTCACGTTTGAAGTTGCTATTATGAGCCCTGTTGCTGTTGGAACAGAAAAAAGAATTCTTTGAAATAAAATGTGTGAATCAAGTCTGCTGTGCTGTACCCATTCAATTCAGAGAGGAATAAGCATGTCAGACTTTCTGTATTGAAATTGCTTGTGCTTCATCTAAGGTCAGAATTATGAATAATCTGACTTCTGATGATCTGTGTGGTCGTGATCTATGACCTGTTTTCTTCTCCTTTCAAAAAGAGTACAAAGCTTCATACACCATTGAGTATTAAGCTCAAATTCTTGTGTTGCTCAAGCAGATCATCTTACTAGGCAATGACAGTTCCTTGTCAGGTGGCTTATTGGTGTTTTAGTGAACTTTCATTTTATTTGCCTATTTTAAAATTTTATATAAATCCTTTTAAAAATTTTCATATAACCCAAGAAAAGTGTATTTGGAAGCTGAAAAGAAGCTGATATTATAAAATTGTTGTGATCTGAATACTGGTCTTTTTCTCCATTTCTGTGTTTCATAGAGTACCTCTGCTTAGTCACCCCTTTTTGGGGTATTCCATACTTTTACATGTATGCAGGTAATATGTCTGGTAATATGTACCTTTTGCCTCTCAAATGTGTAATATTTGTACCTGGGGCTGTGCTGCTGCCTGTGAGCTCATGATGAGTGCCCATGATGGATGACTTGTTTTAAAAAATTGCAGAACCTCATAAGCAATTTAATGCTAAATTTGGAACCTGTGTCCACAGTCAAGGGAAAGAGGTGTAGGAATACATGCTGTGTGGAATAATCCAGTCTAAAGCTTCCGTGGGTTTTGGTGTTGATAGACTAGTTAAGGTTCTGTATATCCAGACCTCTGAAAAAGTGACCTTTCCTATGAATCATATTTGTGTAGGTAGGAAAAACCTCCATAATTTGTAGGAAATTCCCATTTTATTTCGTTTTACACTCTATCATCCATAGAGTGTTCTGCTCTCCAGATTGTCTGGTTTGGTGGAGGGGATTTTTCTGATTCATGAATCATCTAAAACAATGTAAAGAATCATGAACTAGGATCCTAATCCATTTTTCATCTAGCTGAGTCTTATAGACTCTTAAGCTAGTGTCTGCTTTTTTCCTGTCTGCTTGTTTTCTTTTGAGGGCATGGTTTTCTGCTGAGTTGATTAGTTGATGGCAGAATGTTAGCAGAAGGATGGACATGGCTGCTTCCCTACAGTTAGAGCACTCTATTCTGTAGGGTGTGCTTAAAAATACAAGAGGCTGGTGGTGCAAGCTTTCAAATAAAGGGCACAGACATCAGAGCTTTGGCTAAAAGAAGTATAGAATAAAATCTCTTTCTTCCTTCCCTTTATGACTACTTAAGGTAATTTAGAAGTTAGAGCTGGAGTGTCTGCAACAAAACTAAACTAGTCAGTGTGAGAGACAAGCTTAGATTATTTCCCCTTTTTATCCCTACTTTTTGCATTCTGTACAGCCCTCACTGAGTTGTATTCCTTACATAAGGATTTCACTTAACGTATCTTTATGATAGTTTTGGAAATCTGTGGATAATCTTAAATTAGTGACAAAGCAAATATGATGCAGTACTTCCTTCATTAGGAAGGGTAAGTGAACAGAGTCTCATGTTATTTGAGTAAAAATATGCACGTGTGTATTAGGCAGTTGGAAAACTTTGGGGGGAGAAAAAGAAACCCACAATGATTTAATACTTCTTTTTGATGGCTTGCCAGTGAAGCCAAGGAAAGTCACACTGTCAGCTCATCACTCTGAACCCCATGGTACTATCTGAAGTGCTTCATGTATCATTCATTACAGCAGGTAGAAGGACAGTGAAATGTGGTTCACTTTAGCAGGAAACTCCTTTAGGACTGTTTGGTTAAGTGACTTAATGGCTTATTCTTAATGTTCTTTTCTTTTGTCTTGAGACCTTATAACTCAAAATGACCGAAAATAATTCAAATTCTTCTTGGCAGCAGGTCACCTGTGAAATATTTTCTGTCCAACTTTATTACTTTTGAATACAAAACGCCAAGTGAAACACGTGTGCGTGTCTGGGTATATGAAAAACTTACAGATATATACATCTTATATGTACATCTATGGCTCCTCTTCATTGTCTGTGTACTGATGTGGGCACTTACAATGGCAACAAAGAAAAAGTGTTTTAAATCAGATAATCTGTACCTCATTATAATCTGCTCCATCTTAAAAGCACTTAAGTTTTGACATGAGCCACTGATAAGTGACATAAAGGCAGAAACAAAGGAGAATTAGAAGTGGTGGAACTTAATGGCAAAGATGTAGTGATGCAAAGATGAAAGCTAGTGAGCATTTGGGGGAAAGAGGGGAATTCAGAGGCAGAAAACTTTGGTCTAAATATTTTTCTGAATTCTCTTTTTGTAATACAGAAAATACATATGTTACAAAGAGGAATTTTCAGAAATACTTCAATCTACGTACAAATAGAAGGACGTGGAAACTCTGTTTAAAAATAAAATGCCTCAGAACTTCCTAGAAGGATAATTACATTAATTCTCCATACATCTTTTAAATTTCGTTATCAGAAGAGAAAAAATGGACAGTGAAAATGAACATTTTATGTAGATAGAATTTGCCCAGAAAAAAAAAAAATCCTTTCTTAGGTATACTGTGGTTTTGTGCAGATGTAGAAAATGACAATTTCAAGGGTAGTGGTGTCTTGGGCTGTGATCAAAGAAATCACAGTTAACAGTCCCTCTCTATAAGATTCTGATATAAGCAGAACAAAAGAGATGAAATACAAATCTGACAAAAGGAAGTGAATCCAATGAATCCAGACAACACATACATCAGGTGTTAAAAGCAAGTATCTGTAAAGTAACTCTTTTCCAGCTTGTGTTTATAATTGGCCGAGCAAAATGGAACTTATTTATTAGCATTTTGTGATCTCTTAAGCAGTGAATGGGAGAGGTACCAGGCAGCTGCTAGAGGCAGAGCAGGAGGAGGCAGAGAGGACTGCTGCTCTCTTCTTGTACTCCTCTCCCTTAAAGGCACAAATCATCCTCACTAGTACTAGAGGAAGCCTCCTACTTACATTTAAAAAACCTGACCAAACCAGAGGCAATTTCGATTTGAATCTGGTCTTCTTGGAACCTATGCATTTCTAGCTTCTTCTTAAAAGATATGGTGTATTAGCTAATTTATTTTAATAACAAAAGCTTGGAGAGAAAGTCCTAACTGTGAATTTACAGATGAGTCAAAAGATCCTTTTACATTGCGATTTTTTTTCAGTATAGCTGTAGAACCACTTGTTGTTGCCTTTAATGTTCATTGTTAACTAAATCTGGCTTTGTGTCTTATCTTTCTGGTGTCTCTCTAGACATGTTTATGCTCTTGCTGTGTATTCATTTTTTATTACGTATCCCTAACATCACTTCCTGTGTAAATCCTTTCATGGGACAGATTGTTTACTGAAGATTTCTGTAACTGCTGTACCACTACCAAGAGCTCCTACTGAGAACTTCATGCAATGTAGCCGTGTCTGTTCAGGTGTAAAATATTTCTTGAAAAATGCTTCCGATGCTTTATTATCCTCAGAGCATCTTAAAACCAATATTTGTTCTAATCTTGCACTATAACTGCTCCTGTGTGAGTTTGCTTGGTTTAAATGAAATAAAACAGGATATATTGTTACGGCCTCTTCCACACGTGCACATCCAAAGATGTACCTTCTGGATAGACCATGGGAACAAGTAGATGGAAGTACCAGTTTGTGGCACTGTACTGATGTAGAATTTTTAAGTGGAGGAGAATTATTTTCTTATCTTCAGGAAAACTCTTTGATAGGTGCTTTCATTTTCTTGGCAGGCAGTACCTCAGTTACTTTTACCACCCCCACACCCCCCAATAAAAAATAATGGCACACAGAAAGGCTGATCTGTAGTTCTTAATCTTGGTTACATAATGTATAAGGCTTGTTAAATAATTTAAGTGTTGGGTGTGAAAAGTCATAACTGTTCAAAGACCCATCATTCCTCTCCAGTACTGGACACTTGTGGATGTCAACGCCTTTCCTTTTGCATTGTCTACTGAAACTACTGAAACAGGCAGGATGCCTGGAACCTGATCTTCCTGAGCATTTTGTACAGCCTTAAAAAACCCAAAAGCCAAACCCAAAGCAGAAACCTCAGAGATTTCCCTTCCTTTTCATAGCAGTAACCTCAATCAGTAGTTGAAGGTGTGAAACAGTCCAGGTGCTGTGTAGGGATGATCAGTGCCCCTCATCCCACAAGACTTTCTTAATCACGACCTAAATCCATGTTAAAAAAAACCAAAGAATAAGATCATTATCTTATACCTACTATTTTTTAAACTAATATTTAAAGTTCTAGGTCTTTTTGTTGTCTCTATATGCTTCCTTGAAACCTGCTAAAACCAAAGAGTCTTCAGAGTCTTGCAGTAGTTCCTCGATCCACACACATTTTATGGGGAAAAGTTGTATTTTTGGGAGATTGTGTTTTCCATTTTTATATCTTGACTGCCTTGTTGTAATGGGTCCTGATAGATGTTCTGTATATGCTTTACCAAGAAGAATTGATCAATATCCTGTATTTTAGGACAGCTATTTCTTGACATTTTAAAGCTGGATTATATGTTGCTACTGTGTATGTGAGGTAAAGGTTTGGGTATTTTTCAAGTTGAAAAGTTTTTGATTGTAGAAGTGCCTTTTTAATTGTCCTGGAAATTTTTCTTCCTATACAGTGATAAGATTCCCCTTTCATTTGTCCTTAAGGATATCCAGTCTGTCAAAATCTGATGAACATCTGAAGAACCCAGGTTGTGCTACTGCCAAGGAAGTAACAGCTGCTGCTACAGCAGCCAAAACTGCAACTGCAGTGGCTACCTCTGTGCTGAAAATGCTGACATGTCACTGTAGTAGAGCTTGGGGTGGTGGCTTCTGCTGCTGCAGTTCTACAGAGTACTGCCAAGTTTTGGTGGTGGTTTTTTTAAAGATTCAAAGAAACAAATCAATTTTAAGATTTTTTTTTTAAAGGAATCATATTAGAAAAATGTTCCTGTTGTAATCTTCTGAAGCACACAGAATGTAGAGCTGAGCCTTCAATCATCTCCATGTGCTCTGTGTCTTTTCTGGATGTGCATTTGGATTCTGAATTGCATGGTCATATACAATTTTTTCCACATCAATCTTGCCTTATTTAGACTCCAGAGTAAAAACATCCAGGTGTGGAAAGATGTTTGTGTGAGCAGCAGTGAAATTGCTCTTTTGAGTATTTCACTTCTCAGTAACAGCCTCCTGATGTGGTCACTTCCTGCTAATTGATGTAGTTGATTATGTGTCCCTTCTTATTCATCTGTTTGCTATTTTCGTGGTTCCAGTCATGGAATCATAGGATGGCTTGGATTGAAAAGGATCTTTAAAGTTCATCTAGTTTCAATTCTCTATCAAAGGTCAGGAAGACCTTCCACTAGATCAGCCCCATCCAACCTGGCCTTGAACACTTCTAGGTATGGGTAATTCACAGCTTCTGTGGGCAACATGTGCCAGTGTCAAACCAATGCAATCACATAAAGTTTCTTGTATCTTCTAAACCTACCCTCTTTCAATTTGAAACCATTTGCCCTTGTCTTTCACTACAGACTCTGGTAAAAACTGTCTGTCTGTCTGTCTGTCTGTCTATCTATCTATCTATCTATCTCCCTAAAAGCCCCATTATAGTATTCCAAGGCCACAATTAGGTCTCTCTAGATCCTTCTCTTTTTCATGCTGAGCACCCTGACTCTCTCAGTCTGTCTCCACAGGACAGGTGTTCCAGCCCATTAATCATTTCCCTGACCCTCCTCTGGACCCACCCCAACAGGCTCCTTGTACTGGGGACTCCAGAAATGTGTGAGGAGCTCTAGATGGGCTTTCATGAGAGTGGAGTAAAGGGGAGAACCACCTCCCTTACCTGCTGGCCACACTTCTTTTAATGCAGCCCGGGGCACGGTTGGCTTTCGGGGATGCAGGAGCACATTGCTGGCTCCTATAAATTTTTATATCCACCAGGATCCTTATGTGCTTCTCTTCAGCTCTGCTTTCAGTCCATTCATCACTCAGCCTGTACTGACACTGGTGATTGCAGCCACGTGAATGCAAGACTGCACATGGCCTTGTTTAACCTCACGAGGTTCAGTGACCTACTTCTTGAGCCTGTCTAAATCCCTCTGGATTGCATCCCTTTCCTATGCAAACAACTTTCTTTTTAAAAATTACTAGCCAGACCTCCTAATAGGTAAATGCCTTTGGAAAGAAGAATTTCCTAGGGTTCCATGGATTTTCTGATGGTAATTTTACTCCATTTTAGAAACTATTATCAACTTATTGATGTTAAAGTCTAAAAAACACTGCCAAAGCACAAAATTTGGCTCGGAAATGGAAAGTTTTCAGAAAAAGCCTCCTCCTCAAAGAGGGTGTCCAGGGGGAGACATGAGAGTGCAGAAGTTGCCAAAGTGCCAGAGAAAAGAGTGTGAAAGCATTTTTTTCCCATTTTTTGTTTATTGTCTGGTGGTGAAGGGTCAGAGGCTTGGCCACCAGTAGGGAGCCAGATGTACACTCCAGCAGATGGGAATGGAATCAAAAGACTAGGAGCTAGAAAACTCGTGGGTTGAGATAGAGCTTAATAGGGAAAGCAAAAGCTGCACACTCCAGGAAAGAAAACAAGGCATTCATTCACCATTTCCCATGGTCAGGCAGGTGTTCAGCCATCCCCAGGAGAGCCAGGCCTCAGCACAGGTCACAGTGATTTGCAAAGGCAAAACATCATTGCTCCAAATCTGCCCCATTCCTCCTCCTTCTCCCCACTTTGTATGTGGGGCATGACACCATATGCTGTGGATTTCCCTTTGGTTAGTTGGGGCTAGCCATGCCCCAGCTATGTCCCCTTCCAACTCCTTGTGCACCCCCAGCCTTGTCACTGGCAGGGCAGTGTGAGAAACAGAAAGTCCCTTGATGCTGTGCAAGTGCTGCTCAGCAGCAATGAAACCATCACTCTGTTAACAATGCTGTTTTCAGCAGAAATGCAGAACAGAAACCCATACAAGCTACTGTGAGGAAAATGGGCTTTATCCCAGTCAAAAACAAACACAGCATCTTTCAAAGGAACTCCAGATAGTTCCATCACTGCAGGCCTCTGGATTGATGAATTTGTTGTGTGGTCGTCTTGTGTACTTCTTGTGTAACTGTCTAAGGGATGAGGGAAAAGTTATGTTTCTAAGAGATCAATTTTTGTGGCAGGATACATCAAGAATCTGTAACTACATTCAGTGTATGCATGCAACGTCTGGGAAAAAAGATAACAAATGTTGTTGTGAAAAACAATGTGATACAAAATTATTGAGGGCAGCAACAAGAGTCACAGAAGAATTTCAAGGTACATATTAACAGAATTGTAAAATTGTTTAGGAATTCAATATTAGTAAATAAAAAATAATCCAGAGAAAGGAAGAATATATGCAACAAAGAACTTGGCAGATAATTCTGTTAAAAATTTGGTAATGTGCTTAGTGATGCTAAGTAAATCTGAAAAAAGATTAATTAAGGACAAGGAAGGAAAACTGAAATATCATTATGACCCCATAAAAAAATGGATGCACTTGTCTCTGGAATACTGATAATAATTACTATTACTCCCCATTCCCCTCTGAAAGAAAGATATAATGAAACTGGGGAAAGTAAAGAGGCAGACATAAAAATGTAGGAACTGCCTGGATAGGACATACCAATGACCTAGTAACCTGTTTCTCTCAGCTGGGAATGGTGGGTGCCCGAGAGAGATGCTAGGCTACGTGTAGTGATGCTTCACTCACAGAGCTTAGCAAATTCCTAGTGCCATCTCTTTGTAATTTGTAGCACTGAACAGATTTTTTCCCCTTGCAATGTTCAAACTTGAACTGTATGCATAAACTTGAACTGTCTGCAGAACCCTGTACCAAGGCATCTCACAGCAGCACTGATCAGAGGTACAGAAGTTCAGCTTGAAGCAAAACTAAACAGATTGACTCTTTGGCCTGGATGAAAGATGAGTGAGAGAGGACATGGCAGGGCTACAGAAGAAGACAATCTTCCTGGTTGTTATGGAAGATAACCGAAAACAAAGGGATTGGGAAAAGGCTAAAAAGCCTGAAGCACATGAAGAGGGCATGGATGCCAGCAAAGGCCTCCTGACAGTGCTTGGCACTGTAATTATCCAAGGTGGCAACAGGCACTGTTGTTTTGCCATTGTTGCTTTGCCTGGAAACTTCAGTCAGGACATACACGGACCTGTTGGACTGCATCATGAAAGAAAGGGGTGCAAGATCTTTTTGAGTCTGGTTTTACCCCTAGACCAAACCCAGTTCCTCCAAATGTGCTTTAGGATTTAGAAGAAAATGACTGATTTTTTCAGTGGAATAATGCAGCTGGTAGAGGGAGTCCTGGGGTTCTTGGTGAAGACTCAGACTCCATGACACAAATTTCCAACCAGGATATTGTCTGTAATGGCAATGTAACCTGTAATGGCAGGAGAGCAGGTAGCAGAGTGTGAAAGTGGTACAGCCCAGTGGGAGATGAGTATCAGGGGGCAGATGGGTTGTAGGATTTACAGATATCCCTTGTGCTCAAAGGGTCAAAGGTGACTGAGCAACTGGATTCCTGTTCTCCATCATGTCTATCCAGGTTCCTTCAGTACCAGGGAAAAAGTCATGTATCTCTATCTCTTGGAGAGTGTTGCCATGACCAAAGTTCTTATCTCTATTTCTCATGTGTACATTTTCAAATGGGATAATCTGGAGCCAGGAGACCACAGATTCAAGGTAAGGATGGTAGACACCCTGGCATTTCTAGATGGTCTGTTGAGAGATGTCACTGCAAATATGGGCTCTGCCAGGTAGCAACATGTCACATGTGATGCACACCATAGGACTGATTCACAGGGAGACCAAGAAGAAATAGGTGCATGGCCAGCATCAGGGCTGGGTGCAGCTGCATTGATGTGTTTGGTCTTGTATCCACAGCTTATGTCCCTGTTTCCCCATCACTCCATTCTGCTGGATGAGGGGACTGGAGGAAGTACAGTGGTGGAGTCAACAGCAGATTTTCACTTGTCCAATTTTTTTCTCTGAACTGTCTGTGGTGGTGGTGGAGATGCTGATAGCTCCAATGGAGAGAATGCAGTCAAAGTGTGTCTGTTTGCAGGGGAGATGAAAACAACATTTTGGTAGGATCTGCTATGTGCTGCCAGGGAGAAATTAAAAGGAAACTGCTAAAGTGAGGAGAAAATGTGTATAGGTTAAAAGGTGACTGTAAGGCATTCATGCTAGAGAACGAAGATAGATACAGTAGAAATTGAGAAAGAGGAAGGAAAAATGAAGGAGAAATGTGGAAGTTATCAATGTCTGTAAAGTTCTAAGAGGCTTAGTCTCTCAGTGAGAGGTAGAGGGACAGCATTCTCTTGTCCTTTTAAGAATTCCTTGGGGAAAAAATAGTGTTGGTGTATGTAAAGGTTTGGAAAGGCTTCTTCTGTGTGGTCAAGTGGTAGAAAGCTGTAGCTTTACACTAAGAACAAATAAAATTCAAATTTCCTATTTCATAAAATGCTCAAAAAGAGCACACTAATATGATTTTGTCCCTGCAGTTTACAATACAGTCTTCATGCAGGAATCTGAATTAATGAAGTTTGCATTAATATACTGGTGTGATTTGGCATATCTGGTGGGAATTAGTAATTTCTTGGATGGAAAATTATTTTAACTCTAAAAAATGGCACATTATCCCTTAAAAAAAAGGGAAGGCTAACAAGTAATTTTTGCATGCCAGTGTGTAGTAAGGTACAACTACATTAGACAGATGTTGGTGGGTGATGAAAACGGTCATCAGTGATGTTCACAAACCACTTTTAGTTTAGTCTCAGTATTGGTCTAGAAGCATGTGGGGTTCAACTCACAGAAGCATCAGAAAAAAGAAAACAAACAAACAAACAAACAAAAAAAACAGAGAAGGGATTAAGAACATGAACATGTCAGAGGTGAAACATATGATACATGGAAACCCAGCTGAAGATTTTCATTGTTAATCTTAGAAAAAATGAACAAACATGAGGCATTTAAAGGTGGAAGAAAAATATTTTCATACACAATGTATATGAGCTCGTGGAAATGCTCAATATGTATTAAAGAATTAGAGGCAGAAGATTTTTTTTTTTTTGGTAGAAACTACTCTTCATTTAGAAGCTGTTTTATTGGAAAAATGCAAATGCTTATATTTACTCTTCAAAAATATATATTCAAGAACTTTTTTCCTGGTCTTGTTTTTGTGCTGCCTTTTCAGTTCTTTCCCAGAACTGGTAGTTCCCTGAGTCCCTGCTAGATGGCATGGCAAGCCACCACAATAACAATAATGTGCTAAGGCAGATGTACTGGTATGTTCTGTGCAGTAGCCAAGAGAACTGCTCAGCCAACATTTTTCCATTCCCTTTTCCTTCCTACATTTTCACCATGTTTTCTTACTTATATATGGGAGATCACAGCTAGGCTTTTAGTTTCTTAATTATTAAAGCAATTATAAGCAGAGGTAAAGTTCTCTTTCTCCTATATAGATGACAGGAGATAAAATCAATACTGCTTGTAGCTGTATTTCATAAAGCACACTCGAGCCTTAATAGATGTTCTCTCTGCTTTTTCTGTCCTTCATGCTGTAGAAATGGTGTGATCCAAGCTCTAGCAATGTGCCATTCCTTCTCTCACACCCAACTGCAGGTGAAACTTTCTCCATGGTCCCACAGGACCCTGTGAATCACTATACACTGTCCTGCTGCACGTTTCACTTTGGCTTCACAAAGACTGTGCTGGGATGAGAGCATAATGTTTGAATGCTGCCACTAACAAAGAAAATATTCAGTTTTGCCTTCAGTGTTTTTCTCCCTCTGAGTGTGTTAAAACCCTGTTTGGAAAGTCTGGTTCTCCTGCCACTCTGTTAAGGTGAAATTGAGAGTAATTCTAAACAACCCAGTGAGGTGACATGGTTGTAACTGCTGTTAGCAAGAGCACAACTGGTGTGCAAAAATTTACATGGCAATATTTTCAAAATTTTGAGTGGATTTTAGAAAGTGATGTTTTAATAGCTGCTGCCTTACACAGTATTTGCTTTTAAAACAAAGGATAGCTGAAATGGGAAAGGAGCAAAGGTAGATGGTATAAGCATGGATTAGCTATGGGCATGTTATCTGTAGCAGAATTCAGTCAATATTTGTTTGCAGATGCAGATTTACAGAGGGGGATAAAAGCACAGGAGTCTTCCTCTCCTAGTCCTTGCTGCAGCACTGGAGACTGGCTATGTACAGCACTACACTTCCATTTCTCCTTGGCATCTTGGTCACAGGAGGCAGATGTAGGTCACTGAAGGGCATCTGTGACTCCATGCAGCAGCTGGCAAGTGGGAGCCCTGTGCTGGGTACTGTGTGGTGGGGGAAGAAGGATCATGCCTCAGCATGTGATCAGGTGTGCAAGGGGAAAAGCTCATCTTGTGCCCCACGCCTCTCCCAGTCACATGGACACTGCACTGGCCCCTGCTGCAGCTTGACTTGGCAGAGCACTCAGACACCAAAGAGAGAGGCTACAATATTAAAGAGGTTAATGTGTAAAGCTGTCATGCAAAAAAAAAAAAAAAAAAAAAAATTCCATGCTCTCTTTTTACCAGCGTTTAATAGAAAAAGCTTTTCTACACTGTAGATTTAGTAATTCTGCACACACAGAGGGTGAACAGAACTAGTGAGTCTATTATAAATAGTGCTAAGTTTATCAATTCTAATCTCATTTGTTTTCCTAAAGAAAAGGTGAGCATTAACAGACTCTTAACTTGTGATAAACGGATTCCCTTGCACTGCATTTCAGGAAGGATCTGGCAGTGGAAAACTCTGGGGAAACACCTGCTTAGTGTAGTATAACCAGCCTGTTTAAAGCCTGCACAAGTAATTTCAGCAGAGTTAGTGCTGAAAGTACTACTGAGAATGTGAGTAATGGATATGAAAATATGGTATTGCATTGTAGAAAATGCCCTGGAGAGGCAATATGTGATTATAGAGTCTGAAGGATCTTTTGTGTGAGTCTTAATGTGAAATCTTTATGTTGTTTGAGTCAGTGGCAAGGGCTGTGTAATGACACCTGAAGGGAGAAGAATGCAGAGCCACTATATTGATTATTGATACTGTCTTTCATTAGAATGTTATTTGAAGCAATGTATACCTCTGCAGGTAATCCTGTAGATAATAAGGGTTAGATGTGTGAAAAGACTTAAGCATCCATGCATTCTTTTTTGTGCACAGCTCTAGTCTTTAGGAAGCAGCAGGGATGTTAAAGCCCTAGTTCAGTGTCTGATGGGCATGCCCAAACACATACCCACTGCTAATGGGTCAGGATCCTTCTTCTTAAAGACCTCAGCTGAATTCCTACCAGAATCAGTTTCCCTTTGCCTAGCCCAAGGACGGGTCTTCAAGGACTACCTTGCAGTGACTATGGCTGTTCCCCATGCACCTCTTCTCAGATTCATTACTCTCTGTAATTCTGAGAAGACTTGATCCTGTCTCTTCATCTGTGCCAGAAGGAGTACTGTGGCCTCTTGGCTGTCAGATACTCAGAGGGGAGGGGAAGAGGGAGGAGAGCTATCTCCTGTTAAAACTCTTCCAGTATATACAAATAATGACAATTCATTACAGCAGAGACAGAGATTGATGACATAGGCATATAATTAGGGCTATCACCTGGGAAGTGGGAGAGTCAGGTTCTGGTCCATGCTCCAATGAATATTTAATTATTAACACGAGATGGAACAGCTCTGTCAAGCCTGGGTAGGCTGCACCTGCAGTTCTTCAATGGTTTTCTGCTGCAGGCAATCTCCTGGCTGGTAGGAGAACTGGACTGAGCCCTTGTTTTCACATTAGTAGGTGTCTCAGTGCAGATCTTTCACCTTCTGCAAGCACTCACCACTGAAGAGCTCTAGAAGACAGCAAAGATTTCAGTAGCTTTTATTTACTTTTGTGATGGGTCACGTGTCTTAGGCATTTAATTTGAAAAGAGAATGAGAATTTTTAGAAAGCTCTCACATCTCCAGGACAGGTTTCTTTGGGTTCTGCCAAGGTGTCCAGAAGTGAGGTGTGAGGATGCAGGTAGTGCATTCAATAATTTATATAAACTCCTAAAGAGGATAAAAGAAAACAGAGATAAAATCTCTGTTTTTGCAGATGAAAAACTGGGGAAACAACATCTTGGTGTGTAAGATTCAGTTTCAGTGAAGTCTCTGGAGAAACTCAATTTTCTAGTAGGAATGGAGTGAAAGGCAAACTACAGCCCCAGGCCCTACAAGAAGGTCAAGCTAAGGAGTACTCAGGGAAGAGAGGGAGATTCAATTGCTGAAACAGGAGGGCCAAGGATCACTTGCGGTGTTGGCTCTGACATTTTAAACCTGCCTGGCCGCCTGCTGTTTTGCAAGGGAGCAGATCTTCCCAAAGTCCCTCCTCAGACCTGCTGGTCCTCTGCAGATATCGTGGCTGGCCATGGCATCTCAGATAGCTTGAGGTGACAATGTTTAGGCAACTGAATCCCACCTATCCTGTCCATCTTGCAAATATGGTCTCTCTAGCCTTTGAATTTGTCTTGTCATTCTGCTTCACCAGCACGACCAGTGACTACTAATGTGAAAATCTCTCTCAATCCATGCAGTGGCTAAAATTGTTTTATCTTGCAAAAGGAAGGACAAAAAAAAAGTCAGTTTGAACCCCCTTGTCATGGCATAGCTGGTCCAGTTTTTCACTGATACAAAATACCACTCTTTTCTTTTTATTGCTTAAAAGTAACTACACAGTCCACAGGACAACTTTTAAGACATGATTTTCAATTACTGGCTGCATTTTAAGAGATGTCTATTGAAAATTTGTAGTAGTTTTGTTTGCTATTAGTATCTTCCTTACTGGTTTTATCCATATTTTTGTAATTAATTTTAGAAGGTTATGATGTAGTAAAAGAAAAAAAAAAGGCAAATCCAGTTCTAAGAGATCAAAAAATACCCACAACTTCCCATTGAAAAATAATAAGAACAAGAACAACACAAGGAAGTTTAAAATGGAGAAAGATACAGATTAGGTACATTCTGCAAGATGTTGTGTAATACGTGTGCCAGTAACAAACAGTTTCTGTTTTCAAAGACATGCAGCTTTGCATCTTATATTGTCTGATTTTTAATTCATCTTGATTGTCTTATATTTGAGATGCTCTTTGCCCTTAATATAATCAGATTTGGTAAGATTTGCTGTCTCACTGGATTTCACAGTCTGGGTTTCATGACCTTGACTGACATATATGTGGATATCAATTACATTTTATTAAAAAATATACCCATTGTAATATAAGCATTTCCTCCCTCCTGCTTGGTTCAATAACACTTATTGAGAACCAGGGGAAAAAATTGCAGGTCACACTGATACAAAAAGTCAAGACTGACTGAGCCTTTCTGCGAACAACGTTCTACTGAGTGCTCTGTTTCTATTCAGTGGGAACTTTGATTCAACACTGATTTTTTTAGTTGTTTGGAACCACTTGTTACCAGTAGTTCCTCTTGGAGATGCCACCCAAGCCTGTGGGCCAGATCTCTTTTGCCTGTGTCTGTTGGCTGATGAGCTTGTTCCAGTCTGAGGATACTGCTGAGCACAAACCTTGCCTGTCCTTCAAAGCACCATTTTCAACGTTTGGCTGTCAGTTTGTGTTCCAAAATGCTGTGCAGTGAGTCAGCTAGTTGCACTGCAGAGGGCCAAGTCTGGAGACTGGCTGGCAATGAGCTTACACTCAAGTGCTGTCCTATGATCAGTACAGCTCTGACAGCTCAAGCCTGCCTGCCCTCTTGCTATTACAGTCCTTCTTTGGAAACTGGCTTTCTTTTCCAGGAAAACAGCCACAGGTGCACCAGGTCAGGTATACAGAGGGCTCCAGTCTGGTGCTCTACAGGAAAGGGAGTATTTATTAATGCCTTGAAAAAATAGTTTCTGACACAGAATTTAAGCAGGAGGCATAGGAAGCTCATTGACAAGCTGGCAAGAGAACAGTGGCAGATTATGGATTACTGCTAACCACTCCCAGGGTTCAGAAGAATAAAAGGTTGGTGTGAGCTGGTGATGGCATCATGACAAGTTTTTGACATTTGACATTAGAAGAGTCTTAGGCATTAGCTGCCTACCAGCCATGGAGCTACTCAAGTAATGGGACAAAGACAACCTTCTCCCAGTGACCTACACAGAACCAAAACCAAAACCAAACAAAAAAAAAGGACCAGCACCATGAGTTTTGGATGGGTCTGTGGATGGAGTGTGCCAACAGTACAATAGCCAGTAAACTACGGGACCACTGAAATGATGTTTTTACAGATATATTAATGGCAAAAGGAAGGGTAAGACCAACCTTTGTTCTCTACTGGATGCGGGAGGGAATTTACTAACTGCAGATGGGGAGAAGGCAGAAGTGCTTAACACCTTCCTCAGTCTTTAGCTGGGAAGACAGCTTGTCCTCAGGACAGTTATCCTCCTGGGTTGGTAGATGGTGTCAGGGAGCAGAATGGTCCCTCTGTTGTCCTCTGGAGGAGGCAGTCAGATAACTGTTGAGATGCTTGGATGATCACAAATCTATGGGCCCAGAGGGAATCCATCCCAGGTTGATGAGGGAGCTGGCAGATGAGCTTGTGAAGCCGCTCTCCATCATTTACCAACAGTCCTGGCTCACTGGTGAGGTTACAAATGACTGGAAGCACACTGGAAGTGTGATTCCCATTCACAAAAAGGGTAGGAAGGAAGATCCTGGTAATTATAGACCAGTTAGCCTGACCTCAGTACCAGGTAAGATAATGGAGCAGTTTATATTAAAAGCTGTTATGCAGCACTTACAAGATGGCCAGGGTATCAGAGCCAGCCAGCCTGGGTTTAGGAGGGGTAGGTCATGTTTGACCAACCTGGTCTCCTTTTATAACCAGGTGACCCACCTGGTGGATGCAGGGAAGGCTGTGGATGATGTCTATTTGGACTTCAGCAAGGCCTGTCTCCCACAGCACACTCGTGGAAAAGCTGGCAGCCCACAGCTTGGACAGGAGCACTCTGTGCTGGGTTAGGAACTGGCTGGATGGCCAGGCCCAGAGAGTGGTGGTGAACAATGCTGCATCCAGCTGGGGGCCAGTCACCAGTGGTGTCCCTCAAGAGTCTGTGCTGGGGCCTGTTCTGTTTATTATTTTTACTGATGACATGGATGAGGGTATTGTATATTTCATTATTAAATTTGCAGACAACACTAAGCTGAGAGCATGTGTCGATCTGTTGGAAGGTAGGAGGGCTCTCCAGGTAGACTAGAATGGTTGGATGGATGAGTGGAATCCAGTAGGATGAGGTTTAACAAGTCCAAGTGCTGAGTCCTGCACTTTGGCCACAATGACACCCTGCAATGTTATAGGCTGGGGAGGGTGAGGCTGGACAGTGTCCAGGCAGAAAGGGACCTGGGGGTTCTGGTGACAGCAGCTGAACATGAGCCAGCAGTGTGCCCAGGTGGCCAAGAAGGCCAATGGCATCCTGACCTGTATCAGGAATAGTGTGTCCAGCAGGAGCAGGGGGGTCATTCTTCCCTTGTACTGGGCATTGGTGAGGCCACACCTCGAGTGCTGTGTCCAGCTCTGGGCCCCTCAGTTTAGGAAGGACATTGAGATGCTTGAGTGTGTCCAGAGGAGGGAACGAGGCTGGTGAGGGGCTTGGAGCACAAACCAAGGAATGAGGAGTGTGAGGAATGGCTGAGGGAGCTGGGGGTGTTTAGCTTGGAGAAGACTCAGATGTGACCTTATCACTTTCTACAACTTCCTAAAAGGTGGCTGTGGTCAGGTGGGAGTTGGTCTCTTTCTCCAGGCAGCAACTGACCGAATGAGAGGACAGTCTTAAGCTGCGCCAAGGGAAATAGAGGTTGGATATTAGGAAAATGTTTTTTATGGAAAAGGTGATAAAGTACTGGAATGGTCTGCCTGGGGAGGTGGTGCAGTCATCATCCCTGGATTTGTTTAAAAAAAGACTGGTTGTGGCACTCGGTGCCATGGTTTAGTTGAGGTGTTAGAGCATGGGTTGGACTTGATGATCTTGGAGGTCTCTTCCAACCTAGTGATTCTGTGATCATTAAAATTTACCTTATGAAGGATGAGCTAGTCATGATGAGAGTGAGAGCAAGAGATTTTTCCTACCTTCTGAGAAGAATGTCAGCTACAGGAGTGCATCTTCTGGCATCATCACTGAACGGAGGGGCTTGAATAAGCATCACAGTCGTTTTGCTCAGGTCACTCTTGGAATAAGCTGTGTCTTCTTTATGGAAACTCTCTTTTCTAGCAAGTAAGATAAAATGATCTGACTCTATATGGACAATTTCAGACCATAATGTTAAGGTATTAACACAGATTATTGTTACTGAAAAACGCTTTTATAATGAAAAGTATTTTGCAAAGGCAGTGCCCCTTCTCTGCTTATTTAATTGATTGAAGAAAACAAGTCAACTATAGGCTATGAAACTAAAATGTTGGAGAGGGCCGTAAGTCCTCATATAAATTTGAATTTTTTATCATTATTGTACAGAGTATTTAGTAAAGGAGCAAGAATCCAGGCAAGTGGTAGTTTCAAGGTCTCAAGATAGATTCCTGACTCTAGGTCAATGCAAATGTGGGATTTCTTTCTGAGGGTAACAAGATAAAAACTGTTGGTTTTTTTGTTTGTTTGTTTTTTTGTTTGTTTGTTAATTTTTTTTCTGAAAATAAATAAGAATCTTTAATCAGTGATTGGAAACATGGAAACATAAGAAAAGATAAATCTGTAGACCAATAATTGATGATTTCCTCAGTTTGAGAAACCATCCAATGGGGTTTGAGTAGAGAAGAATATATTCAGAAGATCTCTTCTGCTTGCTTCTCCTTTTTAACATGTAATCAGAAACCTCGTGCTCTGCAAACTCTTCCACTACTGATAATAAGGCAGTACTTAGGTTTCAGAATACACCCACAAACTGTGAATGAAAACTGGAAAAGGAAGAAAAAAACAGCCTGGTGCAAGGCTTTTCAGTTTTTCTCCTAATTTTACACAAAGGAACCTCTATGTGCATTGTGTTGAGCATTTTTAGGGGAAATAACAGTATAGAAAAGAATGCAGCTTGAAGAGTCAAACTTTAGTACAATGTCATTTTACATAAACAGACAGTATTTTTTATTCATTTACTTTTAATAATTTGTATATTTTTTTCTTTACAATAAATAATCCAGTTTTCATACTTTTGTATTTACAACCTTTCTAATATCCCAGTGCTCCTTTACATATTGTCAATTAATTTCTCTCATTCCTAAGGATTCACAGTATTAAAATATTTATAAAGAATTAATGTTTCACCTTGATCATTACTTAGTCACGGTAAGTAACCTTTTTTTTTAATCTTGTCTTGCAAGGAAATCCTTCCAGGTTCCTAATTTCTTCTCTGCACTACAAAAAATCTGTTAGTATAATTTTCTTCAGAGATAAGATTGTAGCCTGAAGATTGTCTTTAGAGTGAGCAAAAAAACCCCGAACATCAATCCAAACAAGAGTAATGCAGCTCCAGTATGGAAAAAAGTGGTCTATAAACATGGTGTTGTTTTATCTCAGAGAGTTGCTATCAACAGGTAATAAAAACATATAACTACAAAAGCTTCCCTGAAATATTTTCTCCTATATAGTTTAATTTATAGAAAAATAGATTACCTCTGGAGGGTATTTATTTATGCATACTTCTTTTCTATAATGTGTGTCATTTTTATGGGGTGTTTGGTTATTCTACCTCTACAGAAAGTAGGATTTTTTTAATCCCCTCCAGACCGAAAAATACTTTGCTTAGGTTGAAGGTCTTCTGGTTTGTCACTGGAAGGCCCCTTTACTTGCTGATTTCTACTCATTAAAGTGGTAGTTTATCCACCTTCAAATGTCTCTGCTCTGTGTCACAGACACTTATTTGTTCTCTAGCCATCAAAGTGTATTAAAATTAACAGCAGTCATCACATGAGTGGAGGGTAGCCATTCTCAGACACACAGATAGTTATATACTCACAGCAGGAAACTTGCAATCAAATTCTAACAAAAGGTCACATTTGCAATAAGTAAAGGAAAATGTAGGTAATTGGTTATGGAATCAGTTAATATCTTTGCAGGCCTTGAAAGGCACTCTGACGGACTTGAAACCTTTTTGTTCAAGTAATTAAAAGTGAGGTATTGTGATAGTATTAAAAAACTCAGAAAATTCTTGGCGTGCTGTGAAATGATGTCGCTACAACGGCAAACAAATTTAAGAAGGAAAATTATTTGCGGCTTGTTTGAAAAGATGTACAGACCTGGATTCTGGCTGAAATGCAGAAAAGGAATAAGGAGTGAAGTGCAGGAAAATGTGAAGATTAAACCTACAAAATGTATTTTTATGCTTGGCTTCAAGACATGCCCACTCTTTCCCTCATCTGATTTAGTTTCATTGTTGCTTTAAAAGTACCGGGCTGTGGTGTTTTCCCAGGTTTCCCACAGACTTCAGGATATCTGCTGATTTGGAAAGCACTGACAGACTTTCTGGGGCTGCAAAGCATTTCAGCACTGGCTGGAATTCTGTTTCCTCTAGTGGTACAATGCAGTCCTGAGCTGCATCTACAGTTTAACTGTGTCCTAGGTTGGGCAGGTCCCTGAGCCTCCTGCCATTGAAGGCAAATCACAAAGCAGGGACCTGTCAGGAGACAGACTGTGGAAATGCACTGTTGTTTTCTTTGTCCATCAAACACTCTAGTTCAAGCTAGGAGTTTTCATCTGGTTCAAGCTGGGAGTTTCTGACAGTTTTTGCTGTGACTGGGGACAGAATCTTTAGGGCATCTGGTGTGACACGCTTCCTCTGCTGGTAGAAAATCAAAGTTGGTGCCTGAGGGCCCTCAGCAGGAGGCTGGATGCTCCCTTGAACAGAGGGTGGTGCATCCCATATCTTCACATTTATGTTCTGGTGCTCTGAGTTGTGAAAAAAAAAAAAAAGATATCTGCTGGATCAGATGGAAACAGCATGAGACCTGGGCATATTCATGAACTGATGGGTTGGGACACTTGGCAAGAAGAGGGAAGGGATGATTTAAAGCTTCTGCTTAAATAAAAATTTTAAATAACTAAACAGCCATTTGATATACTCAAAGAGTTCTTTTCTGCCCACCAGGTGCTCTGACAGCAAAACTGGGCTGTCACAAACCAGCTCCTCTGTGTCTTAATCCAGATTTGATGGATCTGTTCAGGTTTTGACCCCTTCTACAAATATGAGCTCAGGCTGGTTTTGCTCCAGAATTGCCCCAAGTCTGGCATTCAGAAAATTTCCTGGTAGCTAAGGAAAAGCCATCACTGAGCCCTGGTCTTTCCAACGATGAGCAAGTCCTTTCCTTGCTGAGAAAACAGAGGGTGGAACTGGTCCTACAAGAATTTGGTGGAACAACTTCATCTAGCACAAGGCAACTGCAGGCCTCTCAGAGATCCCCAGAGAAGTCCCAGGAGCTTTCTTTGCTATGACTGGCAGTGGGGATAGAATCACAGATGTGGATGAGATACCTGTGGGTTTTCAGGTTGCTTCCAAGCAATCCATGCGTGCTACTCTTGTCCCAGATGAGCAAGGGGTAGAGCATTGTAATTTTGACTCCCTTAAATGAAAATAAAAGCCCACCTGACAGGAAGCTTTTCCCTCCATTCAGAATGCTCTCTGCAAAAGTTCTGAAGGAATTGATAGTTGCCAACAGGACAACTTAATCTCTTCTCCTGTTTTATTTCCTAATAGCTAAATTATCCTAACAAAGGCAACAGAGGCCTGATCTTGGAATGGTGTGTGGATTCGCCCAAGAAGAAATTTGAGGAGGGGAAGAGCACTTCCAAGGCAGAGTTAAAACCTCATTAAAATAAATTAATTCAGAGGAAGACCACAGACTGTGCTTCCTGAAGGAAAAACTGTTTCAGTGTCTGTCCCTCTCTCCAGGCTCAGTTTTCCACTTCCCACATGTCTATGGCTGATATTATCTTACCTCTGCGCTACTTTTAGTGATTCTCCAACAAAGGTGAGGCTGAGAATGGTCAAGTCTCAATTTTCTGTGTTATCTGAGCATAAGCAGACAAAGAAATCACTTTTAATTTTTTCCTTCCTTTTCTTTCTCATGTTGGTGTCTGAAGTGACTGTCACTGCTTAGACCAAAGCTGGCATGAAAAGTGGTTTGCCCTGTATTAGAAAGAGTGACAAGTGTCATCTCAAATATGTGCCTCTTAAGCTCTGCTGCTGTGCTAATGCTGCAAATAGGAGGAGGGAAAAGCTGGTTAAAGTTTTCTCACAGTCAGGTTTTTGATTGTGCCAGTCCTGACTGGATATTGTGTTCAACCAATTCAGCATCATAATGAAGTTGTGAAAATTAGGGAGAACATCCAAGAGACTTCGAATTTTGAACATTGAATATTCCAGAGGACTGGGATGTAATCTGTAAACTGTATGAGCAGGGGAAGAAGGGGAAGAACAACTCTTACTAGCAATATATCAGTTTCATTTGAGGATCTCTCCCCAGAGAGTTAGCAAGAAGGAAGATAATAAAGCATTTCCTGAATTGCTAGGTGGAGACTATTTGCTCAGTTCTAATTGAAATTATTGTAGAAACTCTTTGCAAATTTACAAGTCTTTCAATTAGTCAGAAGGAGAAAAATACCCAAACATCTTCTTGTATTTAAGTAATCAATCATAGGTGGAAATTACAAGTTTGAGTAAGACAATATTTGAATCAATTATTGCAGTAGGTAAGTGTTACTTTATAGGTTGAAATACCTTTGCCTAAGCTGTTACAAAATTTCAAATAACAGACATTAAAAAAAAAAAGACATAGGTAGGGATCAAGTTGTTTCAGTTAATTAATGAATTTATCCAACTAAAGGCAAAAAAATGGAAATACTGAATAAAAGTAAGAACCTCTCAAACTTTCACCTCTTTATAGGCTAAACTGTGGTAAAAAAAATCTATTCTAAAGCAATTTTCATGGAAGTTATATATTTTTATGTATGGTATTATATGGGAAACAGTGTGGAACTTTTTTTAGGACATTCTCTTTCAAACTATTTGGCCGTGTCAGATCAAAATATTCTAGCCCTGTGGTATGAGGCCTTCAGAGCTCATCTTGCTCAGCTTATTTGAAAGATCAAGATGTAACCTGATCACTGGTAACAGGAATTTCATAGTGGAAAAAGGTCTGACAGTAGGGGATTACAATCTTGTTGACACAAACATCCAGAGGTCCTACTGAAGCTAGATGGCATTTCTCGAAATACAATACTGTTTCCTTGCTGTGAGGGTAACAGAGCTTTTGTTGCCTGTACATCTAATCAGGTTCCTATCCTGGAAGTGTCTTGGTCTCTGCTGTCCTCTGCCTTTGATTGACTGAAATGTCACAGCCTCGGGGCTTGAGAAAAGGTATTTGATTGATTAAGGGTGTATGAAATTTAACTTCCCTGAGAGGATGATATGATGGTCCTTTCAAAGCCTATAAAAGATACTAAAAAAACTTGTTGACCAGGTTTGGGCTTGCATGGGTTTTTTTTCATAAAATTTTGAATTAATGGTTTGGTTTTGGGGTTTGGAGCTTTTACTTGATGTAATTACTTTTCTGTACTAAAATTCTATTTATTTTCTTTGTCTGCTTAATAAATGCCCCCCAGGAGCATCCACACCACATTTCAAAACTGGTTTCTGTCCTCTTATGAACCTGAAATATCTACTGTTGTATTGTCCACTTTCCTTCTGCAGCCATTGTCCAGTGTTGTACTGGAAATGATGTTTCATCATCTGCAGATGGAGTCAGATGTAGATTAAATGTAGAAATTTTTTTAATTGGCATTATTTTTGCAGAATTTGCCTTCGATATTCTCCTCATCCAAATTCCTCGTCCATCTTTAAACGAGCAAAGTACTTGGCTGGCATCCCAATAAACTTTGAAAAATAAAGATATTTTAATATTGTATGGTAAGTTTGAAGGCTGAGAGGCTACGTGTAACATTGATTGGGCTGATATTTATACAGTTCCACGCTCTCAGTCTGAGTCCCACCTTCAGCTGCTCCTGCTGGTTCCAGCCGTGGCTGCACAGTCTGTGCTTGTGGCTGCAGCACCCAGGCTGCTCTCCTCTTGAAGGTGTGAGTAACAATTGTTCTCCTGATCACCGTTTTGCAGAACAGAGCCTTGCACCCCCAGGGTGTCTGGGTGCTGGCTGACAGGGCCATGCTGGAAAGCCTGGTAGAGACAAAAGGCTCAAAAGGAGGGATCACATCAGTTTCTGGATGCTTCTGAGGGGCGTTAGGGGAGCAGCCACTTGGAGCAGTAAGCCAGTCTCCTGGCCTGGCCTCCTAACTCTCCTTGGTTTTCTGGGGAGAAGATGGTTCGAGTTTTCCTGGTCTTCCTGATCTCACCCTGCAAGGAGGGGAGGGACAGTGCTGAGAGCTTGACAAAGGATCTTTTTCCTTTATGCATTTCCACAAAGAGAAGTTGGGAGGATGTAGAAGGTTTGGTTCTTGGTAGATAGAACAGCTCATTGTATGTATTTTGTAAATATTAGAGGGTTCAGAGAAGAGAATAATAATGCTTAGCAATAAAATATTCATAATTTATCTATTTATAAAGCTGATAAACAAGTAATATCATGAAACCAATTTGAAATGTTCTTTTATTTTTTAAAATCTCAAATTGGTTCAGCTCTCAGGATAATTTCCACTGTAAATTTTGTGTTGCATATTTAATACTATTTGGTTTTGAGTAATTATCTGTTTTAAATCTTACTGTTGCAGTTTCCTTGTATGCCCTAGGGCAACTGTGTATAAAGTTATCAAAAAGATACTATATTCAAAAAGAACAAAATATGTAAAGCTTTGTCGTATTTTTACAATCGCATGTATATTTATCATAGTTTCTAATTATTCTTTTTGCTTTACTGCATATTATTAGTTTAATTGAACCATAAACTTTAGACTAATAACACCAATTTGTCTTTCATTATACTTTGCTCTATTAACTTTTACAAATGGGTTCATCTCAGCCCCTGATTGATGGGCTCACAGCAACTGTGCTAGATTTCTTGCCCGAAGAGCCACGTTGCATTTTCTGTTCTTGGAAGGTGCTTTTTCTTTTTTTTTTTTTTAATGTTTTTTCCTTCCTCCCTCCCCCAGATAGAAGATTTTATTCTTTATTCTTAGGGTTTAAATACAAGATAAATTTTGTAACTTGCCTCTTCCAAACATTATCCCTTCTGGCAGAAACCACCAGCAATAAAAAGGGCTGAAGTTCTCAATTACTTCAAGAGATCTTTTTCAAAATAAAGTGTTTGGTTTAGAGTCCCAGTAAAGCCCTATTCTCTTCAGAATCGAAGGAATTTGAATCTCCTAGTAATCTTCATAGGCAGGCATTTCTCTGTTAAGTGGTGGGAATTTCATGAAAATATAAGATCATAAAGCTTTTGGAAAAAAAACCCCCTCATAACTATAAAATTACACAAAAATAACAATAACAAAAACAAAAACAAAAAGAAAAAAAAAGAGCAAAAAAAAAGAGCAAATGTGAAAAGCTAATACAAGGCCAATTAGCAAATTCATAGTTTGGTTGGCGCCAAGACTTCTTAACAGCACAGTCCTCATATCCCCTTCTACTCCATTCATAAATCTAATTAATCTGCAGGGTGAAAAATTAGCATTGAAAGTAAGCTGGTCTCTCCCAGCTGGGTCAACTCTTATCTCTCTAAGCTTCAAGGCTTAGTAATGCTCTGCTTTGCACTGTCCTGTCACTACAGGTCAATTCCTTGATCACTGCCCATGTCCTGTCAAGACTTCTGATCCAACTGTCACATCTTTGAAAAATACAGAAGCAGACAAATCCTCCTTTGCTATTGCTATTGAGGTTCTGTTTCTCAAACATCTTGGGACATAGCTCATCTTTTTCTTCCACTTGGAAAAACATTTTCTCTTTTTTTCTCCCTGTTCTTCTATTTTCATGCAGGCCTCAAACACAATCGCCTTCCCAAGATTCTTTCCAGGTAGGAAAAAAAGGAGCTTCAATCCATCTTTAGCAGGCAGACAACATTTGCAGTGTTACCTAATCATGCAGGGAAAAAGCAGGCACTGCCAAAGAAATCTTCTGGAGTCCAAGTCCCACAGAAAATTATGGGAGATACCAAGCAATTTGAATAAGGGAATATGTGTGACAAGTTGGAGATACATCTAAAGTTTGCTTTGTATGACCACATTCATGATAAAATTAAGGCAAGCTGAGGGAAAATAGGTGGAGAACGGATGAAAACAGTGACAGCTTGAGAGACAATCAAGCAGAATGAGAAGAGCATAGGAACAGAGAGGAGACTTGCATGAGGAAATTGGGAAGGAAGAAGAAAGAGAATGAAAGTTAATACCCTTCCAAAAGATATGAGAAGATCCAGGGGAGAAGAAGCCGAGTGAGATGAAAGCCCTGCAGTTTTATGGCATCCAAAGATGATCTTCTGCAATAGAAATATTGCAGTTCCTTACTATGGAAATACCTTTTTGTTTGTCTTGGTCAGTAGAAAGTGAAGTGTGCTTATTCCAAAGCCATGTCACCCCAGGAGGAGTGTCCCTAAACAGCAGCCTTTCTGAGGGAGAAAGTTCCCTTGGGAATTTGATAATCCAAACAGTAATATCCTGCCCAAAGCCAGTGTCTCACCAGATAGAGAACTGTGACATGCTTTTCAATTCAACTTTTACACGTTGTGAGGTACTAGCAATTCTTAAAGATACAGGAAAGTGGGGTTGAAGCTATAATGTACAGCAAGAAATAGCAGAAAAGTATTATGGAAAGTTCTGCATTTTCCCATGTCTCCATCACAGCGTTTAAGTGTATTCTTCTTTTCTGCACAGCTCTTGCTAGAACCTGTCTGGAGTTCCAGAGTTTGAGAGTTTCCAGTGGGTTTCCAGTGTTTCGAGGAACTGTTGTGATGACTGGGCTAATAATTAGAAAAGAACACAACTTCTCTCTTGTTGGATGATGTTTTCTGTAACTTTAAGCAGCATTAGTCTCAGTTAAGTGCAGAAGGTAAGGATAAGGAAGAGGAAGAGAGCAAGGCAGAGCTGTGTACTGCCTACAATAATTGCTGTGGCACAGCAAAGCACGACGGTGGCATTTTATTAGGTTAATTTCTATGTCACTACACTCAGATATTCACAAATGACGACCCAGGCTTGTAAAACAATTACATCATTAAATGAATTATGAGACTTGGTAATAAATAATGCATCTGGAGACTCTGCATTTGCCATCTGCGTTTTGAAAATACTCGTGGAATACTGTGAGGCTTCATTCTCAAGTGCCTTCAGAAAAAACAAGTTTGGCTGCAACCTGCTTGTCTAAACAAAGGCAAATATTCTGCAATAATCACATATCTTTATAGGTCATGGCTTCAGAGCAAATTTCAACATGGTTCTAGAGAAGGCTGTGATAGCTGTCAAGTTTCCAACCTCCCACAAAGCATTTTTTAATGTGTATATGATATATTGTCACTGTTTTGTAGCCTCTGTTCAGATTTTGAAATCTGACATGTAATATTGAGATTTTAATGGATCCTTAAATTACCTTATATGCTTCTATTCTTTGGTGGCTTTTAATTAGGGAAACAACTATAACTTTTATGAGGACAAAGAGGCTTCCTTTGTCTACAGAAGTCACCACACCCTGTATGCCACATAAAGGGACACCTAGTGAGCATATAACCTTCTGCAATAAAACTTATCCTTACTGTATCATTGAGCACCAGACCATGTGGTTTATCAAGCTACATTTGTATGTAGATAATCCTGTGAATATCTAATTTTTATGTAAAGAAATTATATCTTCACTACCTGCACATTGGAAATGACTATAAACTTTTTACCACGCAGTTCTTAACTTCTGATCATGTTTTCAGTATCTATTTTTGAAAGGAAAATTGTGAATATTTTTCAATAAATCAGTTAGTTATCTTTTATCTACAGGATCTACAAATACTATTTACAGTAGAAAAATATAATCATTGCTTCTTTCACTTGAAAGAAACTTTATGTTTCTTTATGCTATGTCATAATATCCCTGTGTTTTCTCTGACACTCACAAAGATGAGTCAGTTCAGCTTTACCATATGTAAACTTTTATTCTGTTCCTAATCTTAATTGATCAAAATAAAAATATTAAATGTGTTAAAACACTCACTGTATCATTCTGAATTAACTGAAATCAATGTAAATTATTTCTTTTTATTTTTTAAATTTCTCTTATTCTTTGCCTCAGTTTCTGTGTCATTCTTCCTGGTGGCAGTGGCAGAGGCAGAAAATGGAAAGTGTCATTTTGCTGGAACAGAACACACACTTTTCTGATTGAATTTCTCACTGCAGCCATCCATGTCCTTATTAGTAAGTAACGTAAAGTTCTTACAAAAGCTCATTCTGAGTTTTTAAAAGGGCAATATGGGTAATCATTGTCAACAAACAGAATTTTGATCCATGCTACATTAAAATGAGAAGGAGGAATTAAGCATCAGGAAAAAAATTACATTATAATTAGTGAAATATATATGTCCTTAGTTTTTATTGAAATATATATTTAATTCCTATCTTGTTGATGAGAGTGTATTTGACCTGTCAATCGTTTAAAGTGCTGGCAAAGTTTATTGCTGAATTTTCCCCCAAAAATGTGTACCTATTGACTTTTAAGCTGGCACAAAGTTTTTCACATGTGTAATTAGGAGAGAGGTAGATTACTTTTTACCATGGAAAGAACATTTTTTTACTATGCATCATTTAAACAATTGTTTTTTGGACATAGGCTTTTTGACTCAAAAAATTCTGCAGCTTATGAAGTTGTTTGTTATTTTGCTGTGATTTTATACACAATGGAAGGGTGAGAAAAAGGTCAGCAATAACTCTGCTGTTGCATTTTCACTGGGAAAAACATAATATTGATCGATAAGAAAATGGAAAAAGCAGAACTATTAGCGTCTTACTTGATCTTCTCCGACCTTTACCCTGCCATGTTGATTTTATTCTTAAATGTTATGTCTCTTGTTCCAAAGGTTTGTCCTGCTTAGTCTTTTATTTAATTAATACGTGATCTTGTTTACTCTTTCTAATGTTAAAACATGAAATTCATTTTTATTCCTTGTTGAACCATTGTCCTCTTTACACTCAGCAATCCACGTTGGATAATAACTCTGTGTAAAAATTGGCCTGCTTAAAGCTACTCTTGAATCATACTTGATGGGTACTTAAGTTCACAAAACTGTTTTTGGGTTCATAGGATAATTAATAGATTTAAGGATGTGTAAGCTCTTTAGAAAGAAAATTTGAATCTCACGCTCTGAATCTTCTTGGGTGTAGACTGACAAGCAGAATGTATGGTATTGAGCCTCAGTACTTTGCCAAACGACTGCTGGTAGTGACTCCAAAATGTGCTCAGGGAAGCAAGAGCTTTACACTGTGAGGACAGTCTGCATACACTGCTATATTCGGTACACGTTTAGTAAAGTACACACTTCCAGGGATGGGGCATCCAGCACTTCTCTGAGCAACTTGTGCCAGGGTCCCAGATTTATCTAAATAAATCTAAACCTAAATCTCTTTGCATTTAAACATGCAAATGTTGGGCTTTTTGGGTTGTAACCCTTGCTGAGGAGCAAGTCATGGCAGCATGGATCTCATGCTTGCTTGGAGCAGGGCACACTGGTGTCCCTGCACTGCAGGAAGATGGGCATTCTTGTCCCAGTCCTTGGCCTGGCTGACACCTTCTTATCCTCACACTCCTTCAGCCCATGAAGCAACCACTGTGTTTGGCAATACTTAAAGTAATAAACAAAGCAACCAGAACCTCAGATGGTGAAGGTCACAGTATTTTTTTCTTTCCTCTCTCCTTGCATTTCTTCTTTTATAAAGGGACAGAAACCCAGCCCTGAACCAACCTGAGTCTGAGGTCGTGCATTTGTAGGTTCAAACAACAATATGGGGAATTCTATATGTCAGTGGCTGGGCTTATGGCTATGTTCCAAGTTGGGTTTATAACTTCTTACTTCGGGTGCTCTGTAATGGAAAAAAACCCCTGGTCACAAAGTCATTTGCAGTGTTGGAAAAAAATGGGCTTCAGAGACAAGTTACACATCTATCTATCTATCTATCTATCTATCTATCTATCTATCTATCTATCACAAGGGCTTTTTACAAAGGAATCTTTATCATTTAAATCCAAGAGTTTTCAAAAAATTTTGAAAATTCCTTTCAGTTCACTTATTTTTTTTTAACATAAAGCAGTTTTTGTTGGCCTCATTTCCTTTCTTAAGACACGATGAGCTGATGAAAGGTACCTTTATTATTCTGTTCAGACTGAATATCTGTACAGTTTTTGTACATAATATCATGCAAATTTCTCACTATCATAAGACA
This sequence comes from Phylloscopus collybita, assembly GCA_027886175.1. Lineage (NCBI taxonomy): Eukaryota > Metazoa > Chordata > Aves > Passeriformes > Phylloscopidae > Phylloscopus > Phylloscopus collybita. The sequence goes on along the minus strand of JAJNNQ010000075.1, from coordinate 64,244,452 downwards.
ATATGATATGTGATATGTGAATGTTAAATATCCAACAGAGAATTACCAGACTATCATAATCAAGTATGCTTCCACTGAGGTCTCACACAGACCAGTTCTTGCTCTAGTACAGCCATAAATAATTGAAAAAAAAGCATATAAGAAATATAAATGAATTGTTGATAAGGTTTGCAGGTGCCACAAAAACAGAACCTCTGGTTAAAAAAAAACCCATGATGCTGGGTTGTCTGTACATGATCCTCTTAATTGTTTAATAAAGTGAGGAAAAAATAATACATATTTTAATATAACCAAATGTAAAGCCCCCACACAGGGAAAATAATGCAAGATTTAACATTAAGGAGAGAATACTTTGAGAAGCATTGAGTCTGGAAAGGTAATAATACTTTTTCAGTGGAAATATTTTCTCATCTGGTGCTACAGTAAAGAGGATTAGTGTAAGTATGTGGATTTACAAACAAGAAATCATGGAACAGGGGAAGAGAGCTGCGTACTGTCAGTCCACAAAGTTATCAACACCATTGCCAAAATGCAGTCTGATATCTATTCTTCAAAAAAGATTTAAAAATCTGGCAGAGTGTTTGGACAAGAGCTATAGGAGTGATTTTACAGACAGAAAATTCCACTTTGCAATCAAACCTACAGGAAGCTTAAAGTTTTTAGCTTCTCTTAAAGAATCATACTGAAGAGATGTATGTGCCCTGTATATAGTTCTCTAACTACCAAAAGTATTTCCTTTCAGTAAGGCACCTGCATTCAGAAGACAGAACTATTCATTCCAGTAATCAGAATATAAAGCAATAATATTGTGTATAGAAAGATTAACTAGTTTTTTAAATTTATACTTGTACATCAAAACTGAATGTTGAGGTTTTTTTTCTTTTTCCTAAATGATGTTTTGCAGTCAGTCACAAACCTTTAAACACAACTCAATACTAGATGAAATTATATGGATAAATCATAGAGAAAAACAGATGGTATTCTGTTTTTTAAAATCTATTAACCTCTATGAATCTTGCATACACCAACACTTCTTTGTATGGCATTATGCCAGAATAGAAGGCTGAGCTTATCATCCATATTTGTTCACATTATTTTTTTTCTCAAGGGTGAGCAGTTGTTAAACAAATACCGCAGGCTTTTTTTGTAGATGTGTTCTCTTCTGTCATCATATCATTATTTCCCAAGCTCTCTCTTTTTAAGTGCTTGAAAGTTGCTTTTAATTGCAAATTAACCAGGGCAAAAAGAAGATGGGCTATGAGATCTCTTTTCATGGAACACGCATCTGATTTTAGTGACCTGTGATCTCAGATGTTTGTTGTAAATAAGGATTGTATAATAAAAAAAAAAGTTGATAGAAATATTTGATCTAGTGCTGGTTATTCCTCATGAAGCCTCATTTGTTTTCCTCCAAGGTTTTGCATATTTCTTCCACTGTGTGAGGTTAGGAGGAAGAGCCACAGATAAGAAAGTATCTGGAAGACTCAACAAGTTATCTGCCTTGACCTTTGGAGAGCCTTAAAGGGAAGTGTTGTCACTCTGAGGAGATGTAGAGGTCACACTAGGCACAGAGCCAGCCTACAACTTTTTTTAGAGTGTGTCAGAGCCAGGGCAAAGTGAAGACAGACTAGACTTAATCCTTTAACCTAACCTGTCAAAACTGCATCAAGTCAGCACTGCCAAATCTGCAGCCACCTCATAACTCAAAAAGGTATGCATGAGTGCATTTATGAATTTGCTTTTGAAAAGCGGTTTTATGGTTTGGTATTCACAGCATTATGAAACCTGGCCACATCACTGAGAGTGTACAAACATAAAGCTAAATGCTGCCAGCTGCATGAGCAATTCATCCCACTGAGGAGTAAGAAGATACGAAATAAGGTTATTGCAAAAGATGATTTTTTTAAGGGATGTTTACTTCCAAATGTAAAAAATGCAGACTTCGAAGAAACCAGGTTTATGTTGTTTTAACAAAATAGTGAAAATAATTTATTTGTCAAATCCACAACGATAGATAGAGCATACAGCACATTAACCTGGTATTTTATAATCGCCAAGTGTGCAGAAAATAGTGTTCCTGTGTAGTGATGATTTTCTGAAAGGAACAGAGGATTTTAGTTATTTGGGAGATTTACCTATATGCGTGCATGTTGGCTTCTGTGTATGTTTTTTCATGTGCATTTTGTGTGAACCTGCAAATATTTATAAAAGGAAGGAAGCTTCCATGTGAAAAATAATACAAATGCATGCAAAAACACAGGGCCATATCCTTACCACTGCAAACTAGCTTGGCTGACAGTGGCACCACAGCCACGCTCAGACATGACACTGTGACACTTGTCACAGCTCTCTATATGTCTGTGAACTTTAAATCATGAATATACCGTGATGCAAATGAAAAGTGCTAGAAAGCTCATTTTGTGCCATTAATCCTTGAGGCTTTCCTTTAGATGGGTAAAACACAGTAACAATTTTACCTCTCCTCAAGGAGAATGTTCTGAAAGCTATAGCCTGGGTAGACAAAGGGACTGAGTTCTATAAACTTCTCTTGAAAGGTAGGATTGTAACCTGCAAAAAAAAGCTAAATTTTTGGTCCTGTGTCAGACTCGTGCTGCAAACCTACAACCAGGTGTAAGAAAAGGATCACCTTCCCTCCTTTATCCTTGAGGATTTAATGGTCACTGCCAGCAGAAGCACCCTGCAAGCCACAGCACAGGCTCCTTGTCTGACAGTGGGACAGGCCAGGGCTCCAGCCCATGCTCCAGTGTTTGTTTAGTGTTTGTTGTTTGTTCTCTGCAGTGCAGCATCGCTTGACCCACTGGAGTAGATGGAGCACCCAAGTGGACCTTGCCAGGTGCATCTATTCCCTTCCATATGCAACAGCTGCCATGAGGAGGGCAAGGCAGCTCCTTCTTTCCCAGGGCTGATGGTTCAGACAGCGTGGGGGTTTGTAGGGATCAAGGAGCCTTGAAGAGACTCTGTGTGTGTGCCTTGTGGGGAGCTGGTGCTATAAAGAGATCTGTGTCTGTGAGGGACAGGGACACAGCACGAGTGTAATCTCTGCCTTAATGATCAATTAAATAGGAAATTGTCAAAAGGAAACACAAAAATGTCACAATTTTGTTAATAGTTCTTGCTCTTGAGCTTGGAAGAATTGTTAATGGCACTTTGAGATTTTTACGCTGGAAACATCAAAACTAGAATGTTTTCCTCTCAGAAATGGAGTGTGTTCTCATCTTAATGAGTCACCTGAGCAATTCCAAGGCAGGACGAAGAAATCATGTTACTTGCTTTCCACATGGAACATAAAAAATCTGGAAACCTGTGAAAAGTAAATCAAATCATGGAAAGAAAGGAAAATATAATGCACTCTTGAAAAGAATAGGGATGTCTGAATTATGAGTGAAGTCAAACAAAAATTACCATAAACACATGTGCCAAGGATTTTAATTCACATGTATCACTGATCCTGTGTGTAAACTCCATTGAGTAATAAAGAATTCTACTTTCAGAAGGAGAAACAGGTTGGCAGATGTTCCCCTCAGTCTTTGTGCTTTTCTGAGGAATGACTGTGACAGTCATTGTGTGATAGTACAGTGATCATATTAGGCACAAACATTAACTTTTCCAAGTGGATACAAATTAAATAGTCTAGCTGATTGCTAGCAGGAAGAAAACAAGAGCCTGTTGCCATCAAATCAGAATTAAAAAAGTATTCAGTATCACTGCTATTTCTAAGGAACAGGAAGTGTATTTTTTTCATTCCTAAATTACTGAGAATATTTAATAAAACATACATATAGAATAGATATACAGAGATATGAATCATAATGCTGCCATAAAATTGAAGCCTGGATTATCTGTTACTACTGCTTTTGGATAGCAATGACTCATTCCAGAAGAAATGTTTAGAAAAACAGTTTTCCAACTTCATATGCATACAAAGACATATTTTGACCAGTGAAGTTTCAGACTTCACTGCAAGAAGGCCAGCCCAGGTCTCTGGGATCACTGGCAACATAACCCAGGCCATAACTCCTGCCTCAAGCTTCCAAAGACATACAAATTGCCACAGACCTGAATTTATACTCAGAGCTAAAGATTTCCATCATTCAAAAGATATTTTGCCTGTTTTTCTCATTCACCAAGATCTTTATTCAGGCTTCTTCCTTGTGCCTTTGGTAGGAAACAACTCCTCTTTAGTGAGAATGAGTGTTATGAAATGCTTATTTTGTTCAGCAAGTATTAAAGAGACACATCACATGTTTCACAAGCAGTTCAGTAAGAATATCCTGTAAAAAGGCAGAAGTTTCTGCAGGACAGACACTGTAGCTTTGGACAATTTAGAACGTATATAGCCACATGTAAAATTACTCCATAGCTAATACTACTGGTGTAAGAAAATAAATTCAAGCTGGCTGTCGATTAGAAAGCCTGCAGTAGCTGTACTTCAACTGCACCTCAGTATGAAAATTACTGGCTTTGTTACCTTGGAATGAAGAGTGGGAGAGCTGGCTTTGCCATACTCCTGTTAAGTGTTTGAAATGATAAAGAAGAAAATCAGTTTTCATGTGTCACACAAAAATTGCATAATGAAAATGGAACTCAAAGTAGACTTCAGCCATGCAAACCTATTTTAGTAAATGGAAAATCAGAAGGGGCAAGTTTGCCATTTCCAACTTGTGGTCTTTTGACAATTTTGTTGTTTTGCCTTGCCCAGATACTCATGTGACAAAAATTGTCACTGCAGACTAAGCATAGCTTTCATACTATCTATGGGGCAAAGAACCATTTACAGGTATGACTAAAAATGTTGAATATGGTGCATGTTGTTCTACTGAGAAAGTTACACAGGAAAAGATACCAAGAGAAAACAAGGGATGCTTATCAAACAGTTTCTTGGATATAAATGTGTATTTGCTTCGGGTATTTAAAGCTTTTTAGCAGGTACTCCTGCAACTGAGACAGAGAAAAAGCACAAGGTCTGGTGGCAGGAGGAGCAGGTATCTATCATCCAGCACCATGGGACGGTCTCTGCTGGCAGTGCATTGTGCTGTTCAGCTGGCAAAGGAGGAGGCATCACCTGTGCTGGTGAAAGTTTTAAGCAGGAAAGCTCCCAAGTGGGCAAAAGTCCCTAATTCTGTCCCCTGTGCCTCAGGAAGAGAGAGGTTATTCCAAGGGTCTCAGTGATGCAATGTAAGCCTTTGTTTTGAGCCCATTGCCAAGGGTGAGGAGGGCTCTTCATACTCGGAAGTCGGGGGGTTTACTTGACGTTATTCCAAGGAGACCAACTTTTTATTCTGATCAGACTCAGAAACACCCTCTTTCACCTCTGACAGGAGCCTGATTGCTCTAGTGCTTCAGATCTGAGTTACTTAAAGATATCGAATGAAGCTGATCAGATGCTGAAGGGCTGCCAAGATTACAGGCCTCTCGTCCCCATCACTTTTGTTATTAATTATGATAAAGCTGTACAAGCTGCAACCTGCTCCATTCAGTGCAGACACTGGGACAGCTTTCCTCCCCTATAGCCCCTCTTTTCACTTCTCCAGCTATTCTTAGCTTGGGGAACAGTCCCTTGTGGGATGATTGTCATCTGGTGTATATACATTGCAGCAGCTGACTCAGATAACCAGGAAACCATAACCAGCTCCCTCACTGTCCTGGGAACTCGGCAGCATCAGGGAGTCTGGCCCAGTACCAGGAATAAGAACACAGCCATGGACTGCATCTTATAGAGGAAGAACACGTGTTTCTGATGCTTCATTACTTTTCAGACTAAGACCATAAAGACCTTTACAAAGCAGTGAAACATAGACAGATACCCACATCACAAAAATGAGACCCGGGTTTATAGACAAACAAAGAGATGTCCTAAGGATCTTGATGATGTTTGTATGATTCCTGCCTTGTATCATCACTGGCAGGTGATGATGCAAGAGATCTCTGCCTCTATTTAAATTACAAAACCAGTACACCTTCTTTTGAAAGTCCTTCTCACTCCACTACACATTCCCCCATTGGTCATCTTTTATGATTCTATGATCTTCTGTCAGTGTGTCTGTTCATAGCAAAGCAAGCAGGGCAAAATTATTAAGTTATAAATAACCCTGGGTGCACAAGGTGACCACATCCACAAAACCCTGAAAGTCTCTATTACTAAATTAATTCTGATCTGATTTCTGAAAATTAGTCTTCCACAAAAAAAACAACAAAAAACTGAAGGAAAGGAGAAGGGTTACAAATAACTGTGTGACAGGATCTCACAAAGATGTTGGGGCCTTGAAGCTGGGAGACTTCCCTCTTCTCATGTCAGTGAACAATTCTAGCTATTGAAATGGGTGTGTAACTTCACCCCAAGGCTTTAGTTTCACAGTTGAGCCCACAATGTCCTACTGTAGACGAAAGGAAGAGACAAAATCTTGTATACCTCATCCTGGCTTCCTATCCTTCTTCCCCTGCTCTTCCTCCCCGTCTCAGCTTCCAGCTGTAGACCTGCTCTTTTTGGTTCCTTTGCTGATTCACATCAGTTCACTAAAAAAGAAAGAAAAAAAAAAAAAAAAAAAAAAAAAAAAAAAAAAAAAAAGGCTTTATTTTTTTTTTCCATGGGTTACTTTTCCATTGTTTTGGTAGACTAAATTAGCTGATGCCAGAGCACCCTTGGCCTCTGCATTTTGACCCACAGAGACAGCTGAGTTGGAGTAACACACTTCTATCTCCCTGCAAAAGTGGGAGAAGGGGCTGGGGCAGTGTGCTCCCTGCTTCTTGTCCTTCCACTGCCTAACAAAGGTTTGGTTGCTCCCTCTGTTGCACCTGAACAATGGAGGCAGGCTCAGCCCTTGTTTTATATACAACTCTTGGCTACATTTGAACTTAAGGTCTTCCTTGTATCAGCTGTTCAGGACAGCACTGCTGTTTAAACACAGCACCAGAAGCAATTACAGAAAGTGGCCAGGCCAGGTTCATCTCATCCCCCCCAAGCAGGGACCCTTTTTCTGAAGACCTGATAGAACTCTTTTCCTTGGTGGCCAACAAGCTGCAGTTTCAGGCTTCTCTTGACAGCAAATATTTCTGCCAGCTTTGCAAGCCTTGGCATTGTACCATGACCTGTCACAGGAGTCTTCCTGTCACTGTTTCTGCTCTGGGGTTCCTACAACTTTCTGTTTGCAAAGTAAAAATCCCTGCTACTAAACCCGACTTGGCCCTTGTATAGCCTTTTGCTATCCAGCATTCAGCTAACTCCTGTTCCTTTTGAGCTGACCTCACAAAGAAACCCTACATTTCAAGAAAGAGTTACAAGTCAGTCAACACACCAGGACTATTTGCTTTAAGAGCCAAGTCTAGATCCCAGGGATCAATGAAGTTGTCTCCTTACGTTCAGAGATCCCCCAACAAGTTCTAGCCAATCTCCCAAAGCCTCAGAGCACAGATCTGTGCAGAACAAGTGCAGCCTGCAGACAATAAGCAGCAGTGAGCAGCTGTTCACACTCTGAAGGAGTAGGAGGCATGAAGCTGTCACAAGTGGCATGGCCAGTCAGGAGCTGGTAACAGGTTTTCCCACTTATCACTGCTTGCCTACATCTATCCTCATGTCTGGTTCAAAATACCCCTTTTCCTCAGATAGTGAACAGTAAAGACATAGATTTATTTTTCTTCTTTATTGTAGGGCCATTTAAGGGAAATGATCTGCCTGAGAAGCCACTCTGAGCTTTGGGGAGCTATTTACAGATACCACTGTTACGGGTGAATGGAATCTGGGGGAGGAAATGAGAAAAGTTGTAAATGAGTTTGGGGCAGGGAAGTTTCTCTGGGTATAAGAGGAGGTGGAATGGTAACAGTGAGAAACTGAGAGAAGAAAGAACAACAGCATACCTAGTGGGAACAGTCCAGTCCAGAACTAGGATGAGTGATAAGGGGCATGGGAAAGGAGGCAGAAGAAGAAAGAGAAGATTATGATTCATGAAAGCAAGCCTTCCTAGTTCTGTGGCATGTCCCACTTTAGAACCTTTTGTGTGCTATCAAAGCAAAGACTGTATCACACAGCCTGAGCAGCCACCACAGTTTCAAGCTGGCAGGAAAGGGAAGAAGCAGCAGCAGGGCAGTTAGGATTGCAGGATGCTGATAGCAGGATGGAGAGGTATGCCAGCAATGTCGCCCTTATTTCAACGGGTGTGAGGGGTATTTAGCTCCCAGCTTTACTTACGAAGATTAATGCTGTTCCCTCTTAACTATTGCTTTGTGGAAAGTCCAGATCAAAAGACACAAACCAGCTCAACAGAGAGGGCTGTTCAGGAAGAGTCAGAGAAGTGGCCACCATGTGTCCAGATTATTTCATACTTTGGCATTTTGTCTGAACCAGTGTTGAGAGCTCTGTGTTTGGGTTAAGAGAAGTTTGAGAGTGCTGCTGGAACAGATGGGAGGAGGCTCCAGCCAGGCTGAGTTACCCATGGATGCTGTGTCCTGGCCCCCATGTTAGGGCACCACGCCTGAATGCTAAGACAAAGCCCTATTTCTTCTGTCCACTCTATTCTGCCCTTGAAGGAAAACTGAACAAGCAAGAAGAGAATCAAGATCTGCTGCAGCAATCCTCTGCTGTGGGTAGTAAAGGGACTGGGACTGGGAGAGTGAAGGCACAAGCCTTCCGTAGAGACAAAGCTCCAGTGTCAGCAATTCTGCTGAGGTCTCCTGTACAGGTCAGCTCCTGGGACTTCCTTCAGAGTGTTATTAAAAACAGTCTAAATAAACAGATCTGTATTGAGCCAGACCAACTTGTTGGAATGAAGCAACAGCCAGTGAGTAGGAAAGCCGTGGAGAGTACTTGCCTAAATTCACAGCAAGTCCCTGAGTGGGATTCCTCTAACCCATTGTGGGTACTGGGGATCAGAGGACCTGCCATAGGAAGCATCTCTTTCCACTGGCTGTAAAGTAAGTTAAAATTGATTAGGAGAAACACCTTATTTTTTAACTTGTCTGCAGATGGTTTCCTTGCTCTTCTCATTATGCAGGAACAAATTCTATGTGGGCCACAATGAGAAAGCTGAAATTTTAGAAGTAAGATTCTAAGATGAGGCAGTAAGCCACATAGTTCCTTTGGCTTAGCATGAGACACTTTAGTTACTGCAAAGAACTATGATTTTTGAAATGTTTAAAATCCTGTATTTCTGTCGACTTTAATGTGTTTAAAAAAACACAAACTTTTTGTTGATCTTCTGTCTATGAGTATAATCAAATATAATCCTTTGAAAAAGAAAAGTTTTGGAAATAATAACAGGAAAAGCACAAGCTGTCCTAATTTTCCTGTGTCTACTGCCTTTTTCTTAAAGGCATTAAAATGCTTAAAGCATTCTCTGCTTTCCCTTAAAATTTCTAAGTCTGTGAAATATTTTCTGCTTTGCTGCTATTTATAAAGAGTATCCAGAGAAGAGGCCAGGGTTACAGGTTTGCACGATCAGTCATACATAGCAGAAGATGCAGCTCTGCCTTTGAAGACAAACCATAGCCTGACATTTGTTCACATAAATGATATGATGAATAATTATGAAAAATGATCCAATTTGTGAAAATTACAATCAGGTCATGTACATTATGGGGAAAAGAACCAAATTAATTATGTACAGTATGTAACTGTCAAATACCGAAACATCTGTAATGAAAAGTCAACAATATATGAAGTTCCAGCTGATTCCTATAAATTTTTCTGGATGTTCATGTTCCTTGGATTCCCAAACTCCTGTACCCCAGCTTATCAAGCTGTATTTGTAAAATTTCGAAGTATGTTTTATTGAGGATTTTTGTTCTGTAGAATCAAAACCATAGTCTGGCTACCTATGGCTGCACCCTCCTATGAAGTCGGGTTGCAGAGCTCAGCAAACTCCTACCAAAACTGCAGGCAATTACTGAGCTCCCAGTTTTAGAAATCAAACTTGATGTGATAAATAGGCTAACCATGAATCACTTGTACACTTGAAAATTTCTAACGAATAAATAATCTTTAAGAATTTTGGTCAGTGTTGCGTCATCAATCCCTTAAATTATAATAGTGGAGTCACAGATATTACTGGTCTACTGTAAAACTGATTTTGTGTGAAAATTCTGTGAATTTTTACTGTACTTGTTTATTTGCTTTTTAATTAAACTGTTTAAGATTTTTTAGTTTCACTCTCCTAGAGGCTTCAAAACCATCATTATATCTGAATTGTGCTAGTAATTAAAACATGAGCAGTAATGAATGAAAAATTGCTTAGGATGGCAGCATAAAAGTCCATTTTCTTTTAAAAATTGTTCTACATACTCAAAGAAATCTGAAAATAGAAACAAGTGTATCAACAGTGAACAGTGAGAGCCTCAACTTTCAGTTGAATTAGCTGATATCTTACCCTTAGGTGGGACTACTGTGTCCGAATTCAAATTGTATTCCAATTAAAACTTTGGAAGTTGCTAATAGAAAAATAATTATTATTTTTAAGTACCTGACCCTAAACTTAGACATAGGAATTTTTACTCCAACTCTGTTTTCAAGAAACAATAATCTTATGACTCAATGTGTACATTTACTTTAAAATGGAAAGCACACATTTTGTACAAAATACAGACTAGGAAGAATAAAACCCCATTTCAGTATAGACTGGGTTCTCACAACAGGCTCACTGGGGAGTTTGATCTTATAGTCAATGACCATATATTTCCATCTGCTTAGTTTTTCTTGTATGATTACCTTAAAAGAATTCTTGCCATATGTCATTTGAATCCTTTGGGGCCTTTGAAAGAAAACGAGAAGACTACTTAAGCAAGGTTTGTAAATATATATGCCTGTCTATATGTATTAAAGTATACAGATAGTTTTTATCTTAGGCCATACTTAAATTTATTAAAAATAAATAAAAGGTACTGAATTTTATTAAAGCTAAAGTATGCAGCTTATATAGTTTATTTCGTTTAGCTTTTGCTGACATGTATCTGTTAGGGAACAAGCTCAAGTACTTATTTCAAAAGAATGAGGAAAAAATTCAAAGTATGCCCATCAGAAACATTTCCGCTTACAGAGACACATTCATGCAAATACCTGACACAATTCAAGTAGAGTTTTTTTCTTTACATAATCAATGTGAATAACTGTGGTAATCAAGAAATTGATATTACTTAAACTAAATAAGGTTATACAAATTACTATGCATGAATTATCATGCAGCTTTCCTAGTGCACAACAATCCCACCCTGACTTAGTTGCTTACTTCTTTCCTAACCTGTAGTTGTAATATTGTCAAACTGCACTAAACAGCATAGATCATGACTGGCATTTATGTACCTACCTGATAGGCAAGTTCAGTCCAGTTCAGTTAAAGCAAATTACATGTATGATGGGTCACAGTGAGAGAGAGCAGATTCTGTGATCCTCGTTTCTTTCTGTGCACTTCAAAGGGGCAGGGCCAAGACCCAGTGGGCAGGTAGAAAAGATAGGAGAAATCAGCATACAAGAAGAACAAAATACTGAACTTCCAGGCTTTTAAAGCAAGTTTAATGTCAGTATGGTCTTTTCAATTGCCAGTTTCTTCAGCCAGAATCTTCAGGACCTTGCAGAGGAAGAAAGAAGGGATGGGATGGCCTAGTCTGGTCTGAACAAAGGTTTTTCATCAGGATTATTTATGCAAGTGTCAAGACCCAGATCCCGAAGGATAAAAAACCTGCTTAACCACTTTGCAGTTCAGCAACAGCATGGAGTGAAACGTGCTGCAGAAACAGCTCTGAAGTGAAGGTAGCAAACTGGTCCAAAGTGATTAACTCCCACTTCTCAGAGAATTGCCCAGCCTTTAATCAAAATCCCCAATACATGTGGCAGCCTGTCACTGCTGAAACTGTTAGATAATGTGTTAATGATTAAGAACATATATTGTGTTTTTACAGAGTATAGTCACTGAACATATTTGGTCTTAAATTAGTCTTACTGTTGCCACAAAAAGATTAGGTGACATGGGGTACACACTAAAGTACCTTCAGTTTTTATCACACACTTGAATCTGCATGTGGAGTGGATTCAGTCTCTTTGCTCTGGCTTTGAAGGAGGCATGCTTTTTGGAAGCTGGACACAGTAATCATGGTCACACATCCTTCTTCAGTTCAGGAAGCCTCACTGGTGAGAAATGTGTCAAAGCCTGTCTTTAAGACTGCATTATCTGTCTTGGTTTTGGTAACATATGCAAAGTCAGGAACTTATCCTTTTCCAGATCACAAACAATTAATACATTACTTCCTTCTGGCATAGCATTAATCAGGGTAAATCAAGAGAAAGGCTGAGAATCTTGTCTCCTTACATCTCAGTGCCTGAAGAATTTATAGTAGTTAGAGGCAATAGAATGAAAATAAAACACTTCCTTACATCCTTTTCTTAATGTTGTCCTATTTGTAGAGCTCTCTGTCTACCAGTCAGCTACCCCAGTGACAGCAGCTATCACAGCTCTGTTATAATACTTCCTATCCTGTTCTCCTGGCCATCTACAGTGCCAACTGCTTAAAAATAACATCCCCAGGGGCATTGCAGCTGAAATGAGGTATGCCCAATGGAGGATTGTCTGAAGCTATCTTTGCAAGAATCCTTCTTCATCTGCACCTCTCCCATACACATAACTTCCCATAACAGCCACCCACTGGGAAAAACAAGCTGTTGTTATTTCTTGATCTGCAGAATCTCTTCCTGTGCTCAGCTGACTTCATATCAAATTTGGGAACACACTTCCAGTGAACAGAACACTGCATTTCACCACTGTCCTGTAAGTGATGCATCACAAAATGGAATGTCCCTGATCCACTCTGTCCCCATGTGCCCTACCATTGGGATTCAAGAGAGAAGGCTGTCAGCACTTGCTCACAGTCTGTCAAGAATCAGCTACATCCCTTCCCTAGCAATCCTGGCAGCAACACTGAGAAGAGTTCAAGACACATCACACTGTTCCCACCCTGTGGGTCCCTTGCACCCGAGAGTAACAGGCCTCTTCATTCTTCATCATCCAGGCCTGAAGTTAGGTTGGGAAGAGCTTGGGAGGTGTGCAAAGGGTTGGGATATTGACGTAGCTATACTCAGTTTGGGAGATAACTCTGAAAGGCAGAGCACAGGGCTAAAATCCAGCCCAAAGCATCCCTTTACAAGGCTGATCAGAGAGAACAGTAAGTAAATTTGGCTGAGTCTCCCGTGCATTGTGACTCTGGTTTTCAGACTGATACTATATTACTGTTTGCCTGGATTAAAAACTGGGCATTTTCAGTGATATCATTGGCTCACTTATGCTCTTCAGGATTAAGAAACTATAGTTTTGAAGCAGTGGCAGCTGTAAATTAGTTCTACATGCATCGTGTTATACGTGTATCATATTTTTTAAATTATTATCAGTTGGAGAAGGATGACATGAAGGAATAATCTATGCATAGTTAATTAAAGCCTTTCCAAAAGAAGGAATTTGGTGTTTGCAGGAAGCACTGATGGGTGTGTTTCAAGAAGCTGAAGCATTATCTGCTTATTGTTTGCTTTCCTCCTACTCATACAATATGTGTGCAGTCCCATTCTCCCAGATTTCTATCAGTCACTTCCAGCAACTAGGAAAATTTATTTTCTTGATGTACAACTCAGTTTCTGTCTTGTTCATTTGCTTTTCAGCTTTTTCTTTTTTTGTAATGGAGCTTCACAACAGAATAAGATGAGATATGGTGTGCATCTTGTTCATCCATTGATTTGGGATCGGGATTTGGTGTTTGTGCCCTTTTGTTTTGCTCGTACCATGGAACAAGGCCCATTTCTCAGAATCAGCTTGGTATTTAAAGTTCCTTCCCCTTCAGTCAACTTGCAAAATTGGCTCTTTTCTTTACTATTGTTTTTGTTAGTAAATTATAATTTGGGTTTGTATGTCCTTCATTTCAATTCAAAATTCTTATTTTAGAATCTTGGCAAAGTTTATTTCTTAAAATGCAGTGAATGTGTGAAATGGATGTGTTGTGGCTGTTTCCCGAATTACCTTTGCTGGTTAGGGTTGCTCAAAATTGCAGAATTCAGCCCAGTACTGACAATGCCTCCCACTCACAGTGGTAGGCACAAGCTTGCATCTGTGAGTATGGGTTCAAGTGAAGGACATTTTTTCTTACCTGATTTTTCTTTGTTTTTCATCACTTCTCGTAAAAATTCAAGCAAAGGAAGAGCAGCAGCAAAGGCTTGTGCATAGCAAGAGAATAGTTGTACTTGAAGATCTTTTACAGACTAGATTGTATGGCAGCAGAGGGGATAAGAACAGTTCTGTTGGCCAAGAGAGGATTTGCATTCCTCCAGATGAGAAGACGAAGAGAAAACTCTTGATGTTTCTCTCTGTTGTGTTACTGTCAGAGGAAAGGGGCATAGCGGAAATGTTTGACACTAAACCTGGAAATAAGTTTGGGAATCTGACTTTTGGCCTCCACATTTGTGGATTCCATTTGTTTCAATTTAATACAGAAGAAACATGACATGAACTGGCCAGCTTCACGAAAGCACTTCATTTATATATCTAAAATCCTTAATCTAAACCTGTTAGATACTGTGAGGTTCCACTCATATACTTTGTGAGTGTTGTTCATCCCCAAATTTACATGCAGGGACTGTGTCAGCAGAGGTTTACCCTTCACACACAAGGATCCTTCCTGTTGTCTAACATTGTACCATAAATATGGAGAAGCTCCAATGAAGCTAGTCTGAGTTAGAGCTGACTAAGTCTGGTGTAAATGAAGGCAGAAATCAGTACTGGGTTGCACATGGACTTAAAACCCTTTCAGTTCCTACCACAATAATTTTCCAATCCCTTCTTTTCCTCCAGCTTTCTGGCATAGTAGGACTTTCTCACCTTACTTCTCCAGTAAAATCAACATGGATACATAATTTTTTTGGTTGTTATTTTTCTCAGCTACTGTATGCCAAACCTACCTGTGGTAAACAGACTACAAGACTGTCCAAGCTGGTTCAGATCTAGTTTACCTTTACCTGCAAGATTATGAGATTGCTCCTTAAAGTGAACAGATTTCTACTTGTCTCTCTCTGAAGGCTGCAACCAAAGAATTAAGTCATATACACTGGAGTTTGTGGCAAATAAGACTCCAAGAATAATGTTATCAGTACTTGATCACGTATTTGACATTGGACTAAAAGACAACATCTCCCAGCTTCCATCTCCTTTGCTTAATTGGTTGGGGTATGGTGCCAGTAACACCAAGATTGTGGCTTCAATCCCTGTGTGAGACATTCATTTAAGAGTTGGACTTGATGACCCTTGTGAATTCCTTCCAACTCAGAGTATTCTGTGATCCTGTGATTTGTCAGCCATTTGTGCCACAAGGTCGGGGAGAAGATGATGGTATGTCCAAAGAGAGGCCAACCTATTGACATAAAGGCTCAAGAGCAAAGCATTCTGTTCACGAGGCTACCAACAACCAATGTCATGAGGGCTGACATGTGTGACATCACCTTCACATACAGTGCTCATGTGAGCTGCAATCTAACCAGGACAGAAGAAAAAATATTGTGCTGTGATCTATAAACCTTCTGTAAGGGAAGGAAGGAAGGAAGGAAGGAAGGCAGGAAGGAAGGCAGGAAGGAAGGAAGGAAGGAAGGAAGGAAGGAAGGAAGGAAGGAAGGAAGGAAGGAAGGAAGGAAGGAAGGACCCCACTCACAAAGGATTCCCAAGCCCTTCCCTCTTTATTCATTTGTCCTTCCGTGGAAATGTTCCACTTCAGCTAATTCCCTGAATACTGTCCTACCTTTCCAATAATTTTCCCCTGGGCAAAAATACTAATATAGTGAACCTGTATGTTAGCTGAGCACCTTCATAGTGAGGACAACAGAACTTATTTTGAGTGGCTTCTCATATCATTAAAACCCAGTATCAATAGATACCATGATGTAGAACAAAACTTTAGGAGACATGTTAGGCTTCAATGTAGCACCTCTCCTTTCATAATGGCATAGATAAAGTGTTGGTTATTCAGCTTTGTTCTATATTTCTAACAAATGGTTTTATCCTGTTTCACAATACAATGTACATAAGAAAATATCTGATGAAATCTCAAGTATATCTTTGTTTGATTTTTGGCATTCTATATGAGTACTACAAGTTAAATACGGTTGAAAGTAGGTGTTTCCTCGGTTCCATTTAATTGCCACCATCATTCTTTGCAGTACTTCAGAAAGATTTCTGAGGTAGTCTTTGAAAAATGACCTGATTTTGATTCCATGTAAACCACTGAAAAAATACTCACCAACTACTACTGAAACCCATTTCCAAACTTAAAAAATGACGTGCTGACTTGGAGAAAGAAAATGGAGGTAAAACTGAGAAGAAAAAGATTTTTATCCCCTCACTTTTGTCTAGCCAAATGAATAAACAAAAGAATCTTTAATGTCAGGCAAAAAACCCAAAAACATTAAGAGAACACTTTCCTTCAAGATATTTCCTTCATTTTCATGCATTCCTGAAACTGGGATGGACAAGAAATAGCTCTTGAGCACTGTAAGTAGGTCAATCACTGCTCTCATGCCACATTCCCCCACTGTGGGGAGCAGGATACCAGCGGGGCTTCCATATATGCACTCTCTCTAGGTTGCAGGAGGCTTCTTTCTTCCCTCCCTGAAAACAGTCCCATTTCTCATTGGAGTAGGGGCACACTGGGAAGCAATTACTATCATTTGCTTTTGGATTGCTCCCAAACATTTCCTCTTCCCTTGGATCTTCAGGTTATGTTAAATGTGTCTTCCAGTTCTAAGCCAAATTCAGGTTTTGCTATACAGTCATAAGGTACAGGAGACCAATGATTTATGTATTAAACTGCCTGCAGGCATATATAGCTGGTGTGTATATTAAGACTGCTTTTTGAGGGGGCCTACAAATCGAGGATTATTAGCTGCCATGGTGCCATTTCACAAGGAGTATGAAGAGAATGCTTCCCGCAAGTCCTAGGCACCTCATAGACTTTTTGACAGTAAATGTGAGTTGAAACATGCCAGATGTCACATTTCAGGACTGGTGTTTTGACCATTAGCTGTTCTATTAAAAATAGCTTCCTCTTTAAGAACAAGCACAATTATTACTTTTTTCTTTTTTTCTTTTTTTTTTTTTTAACCACGCAAATAAAAATGTATAATTCAATCATTAACATTCCTTCATTCTTCACTTTTTTAAAGGGCTAAGCTACATGCTCAGCCCTCAAGAGACGCAGGACTCAGATCCAAGCTCATTGCTTCATAGACAGAACTAACTTCCTCTAAGTGGGGACCAAAACACTTTGACTTTTGGCCGAAAGACAGTGGTGTTTGAATGATCTTTTTTCACCTCATTCACCTAGAAATCACACTCATTGAAACAGTTTCTGATCTCTCACAAAATCAGCAAGATATAATATTGTCTTGCATTTTACAGAATTTCTGCATAAAATGGTACAATGTGAACATTAACTCTTTTCTTGACATTTAACTGGATACACTTTCACACACGCAAGCCTTCATATTATTTGAAGGTCAGATTTAAATGGAAAAGGCAAACGTGTAGCAAAAAGACTGTAGTAAATCAGAGTCTCCTTCTGAACCATTATATCTGAAAAAAATATATAACCAGTCTTGCCAAGACAAGATCCTCTTGGACACTTTACCTTGTGGCCAGTGGAAAGGAGGTGCTACACTGGGTTGTTTGACTACAAATTAATTACGTGACTTTAATAGTCGAATATTCACTCAGGATGAAAAGAAACGTGCTCCTGAACATTAGTGGATAATGTGTGAATCATTTCATCTACCTTTTAATTAGACACCTATAAATAAGCTGGCTGTTGCAAGGTGCTCCATAATCCGGTTACCCAAACACTAGTCCTTTCCTGGATCATAATTTGCAATTACGTGAGATAGCTACAGATTGTTAATTGCTACTGTTTCTTCTTCTATTATTATTATTATCATCATCATCATCATCATCATCATCATCATCATTTAAGGAACAGGCAATATGCCCCATTGCAATTTTGCATGCATGTCTGGGAAAAAAAAAGGAGATGACATAAATCGCATGCATAATCTCAGGAGACAATCATTTTAAATCTTAATTGGCTGCCTTTTAAATATCATTTAAGGTCTCGTTTTCTCTGCCTCTCTCTCTCTAGTTAAGAAGGTGTTGTGTCAAAGTCTATTACCTTGCTGGACGTCTCGCCTCTAAGTTTTTTAAAAAAATAGAACCATCAGCAGAGGTTTGAGAGGTCGATAAAGCTTTTAGATTTGGAGATGTTTTCAGGGAGCCCATTTCCTGCGGCTAAGAGTTGTTAATGGAGCTTAAGGAATTATCTTATGACTCGGGCTGGGAGAGCCGTATATTTCTTCGCTCCTGTTCCCTTGTCGAGGCTGAATATGCTCCTGTCAAACTCGCTTAATGAAAAGTAACGCGTCGCTGATTACAGTTTTATTTGGGCTCTATGTAAAAAGCACTGTTAATTTAGCATCCCCTCCTTTGTGTGTTTGAATTTGCCATGGCTGAATGATTTAGAGTCTCTCAGTTTCAAGACGTTTCTCTATGATTTTTTTTTCCCTCCTCTTTCTTTCTCAGTCTGCCTTTTTGTTTCTGCTTTGTACAGACATACGAGCTGCACGGCTTCCCCTCTCAGCCCTGCAGCTTCCTCTAAAGCAGCAGAACCTGATCTTTGACTTGTGCTATTGAACCAAATGGCAAAATTAATTTCTCACACTCTTTTGTTCATATTAAAAAAAAAAAAAATCAAAACAACCAAGCAACAAGAACCCTAACCCTTTTGAAAGACATCTGCATTTATGGCTGATCTAAGTCATAAGGTTTGTGTATTAAAGCAAGAAAGACTTTTCCCTCCCCCTTAGCTGACACGGTCTCCTCTCAGGATGGGCAATGTTTCAGTGTGAGCACATGCAGATTTACCAGACCCCAGATACAGCCGGCTCCCTGGTCAGGAGAGCCAGGCTCTTGTTATACAGTGATCATAAACTTACTCAAACTTGTTTTATAACAACAATAACCCGAAAATGAAGGGATAAAGTGCTGATCCGATTTTCTTTTGGCTTCTGTATTTCAGTGCCCCTGTGTTTTGCCCTCAGTGTTATCACCTTCGTTTTGAGTCCGGAGGAGGGGGGGAGAGGGGAAGGTGTTGCCTCCCAAACAACGGGACGTCCGAATTTAATCCTGGACCTAGCTAAAGCTGTCCAGCAATGACTTGTAAAATGACTTATATGGCTTGTGGGGCCACCCCCCGAGAGCCAGCCCAGGGAGGCCTGCGGGGGCCGGCGCTGCTCAGAGTCAGGGAGCTTTTCAGGCTGAGAGGGATTTTTTGGCTGCTCGGTGGACGAGCCCTCTCGTTGCACGCAGACACACAGAATCCACACACACACACACACTCGGCTGTCGCTGTGTTAGGAGAAAGAATGGAGTCCCCTTCCACTCCACAGAGCCTCTGTCGCATGGAAACCGAAGCCCACCGGGAGCCCCCGTGTCCCCTCCAGTCGCTGCACATCCGGCGGGGCTGGCACAAACAAACCTCCCCGCTTTAACATCACCCTCGCAAGTAGTCAGAGTTGGGGTTTATGCCCCATCCCGCTTGACTCTACCAATGGTTTGAGGACAGCCCGAACACTCGCCTTTCTCCCCTTCCCTCTCCCTCGCCTCCTTCATCCCCGTCTCTTTAGTTTGGCTGAAAATAATTTGCTTTGTCTAAAGGGTTTCAGAGGCAAAGCCCGCCGGCCGCCCCGGCTGCATTAAAATTCCTGCCGGCCCAGCCTTTAGCTCAGATCGCGGCTCCCCCGAGACTCCACTTTCGCTATTACTGTCAAGTACCCTTGACTCTTTATTTTTGCCCTTTTATCTATTACAACTAATTCGAGTTCTTTTGCCCTTTTCAGTTTAAGACGTGGGCTTTCTGTAAAGCCTCCCCCTGCCACCGAGCTCTCCGGGTGCAGAGCCTTTAGAAATTGAGGGGTTTACTGTCAAAATGAAAATTTCACTTCAAATTATCTCGGCTGATGCACGTTTTCCAGGCCGGGGGCTCCTGTCTGAGCCTTTTGACAGCCAGATCAGCAGAGGGGTTCAGTGATCTCGATAATATCATCCAAGAGAGCGAAAGTCAATACAATGACAGGGAATATGACTGGATACAATCCAATTACGGCTGCTCGCAGAGAGGGGAAGGGCTTGATCTGATCTCCGCACCTGGATTCCTTTATTCAGTCCTTGCACTAACAGGTCTCGCTAGAAACTTCGCAGGCTGGAGTATGTTATATTTTGGCTGAGTGTTTTCTCGGTTGCGTTTATAGTTGTCTTTATATATTTTCCCCCTTTACTGTATTTTTATTTATCGTGAAGGGAATGGACCGTCGGGGAGCCGCTAGGGTGGGATGGCCGAGAATGCTGGGAGGCAAGGAAGGCTCTTCTGCTTGTCCCGATGTCAGTTCGGTCCTTCGGGTGCTCTGGGTTCTTCCCCGCCGCGCCGGGCGCCGAAGCTCAGGGGTTTTAGGCCGGCCCGGGCAAGCCGGGATCTATTATTGCCTCGCAGTTTCTTTTCCAGCAGTTCCCCCCGTCTCCCCGTCCGGGGATCAGTAAAGTTTGTTCCCATTCCGGGGAAGGAAAGGAAATCTTTTGAGCGCCTGTTATCTAAGCGGTAAATTGGCTGCAAGTGCTCCTGAATCACACGTCGAGAGCGCTCTTCCTCCCTCTCTCTTTTTGCTGGCTGCACTCTATTTAATGTCAAAACGGTAAAGCATCTGTACTGAAGTGCTGAAATATTCATGGCGGATCAGCGATTCTCCGCACTGGCAGAGGAGCTGGAAAGCTAAAACGGTTCTTTAAAAGATCAAATTTTCCATGTGAATCAATTGCTCCGCGCACGGCGGAGGCGACGCCGCGGCAGAGCCCGGCCCTTGGGGGCCGACCTCGCAGCTCGGGAAGGAGGGGAGGGGGAAGGGGGGACGCTCCCACCCCGCCGGGCCTCGGCGGGCAGCCGGCGCCCCCGCTGTCGGCCCGGGAGGCGGCCGGGGCCCGGCGCTGCCCCGCGGAGGCACGGCCGGCGCGGAGCGCAGCCCAGCGCAGCATCCCTCCTGCGCGCAGCCTGCCTCCCGGGCTCCGTCCGCAGTCCCGCGGCAGCGCTGCCTCTCTTCCCCTCTCCCGGCAGCCTGTTGACAGTCCTTGGAATTACCGGGATCGGCTCCGAGGGGGAATTTGAAACACGGAAGTTGTTGCCCAATGCAAAACGCCACCACTTGTGTTACCTCTGAAACAGACAATTTATTGGAGTGAGCATACCTTTTAACATATTTTTTTTTTTGTCAAGATAAATTTGTGCAGTAGGTGTAAACTTAGTAGAAGTGCTGTTGGTGAATTATATGCTAACAAGGAAATCAGGAGGAAAAACTCTCGAAAAGTCTTTATGACTAATGTCGGCATGCCTTAAATTAAATCTGAATTAAAATTTCCCGTTTGTAAACTTTCGGATGTAAACTTTTTAAGTAGGTCTACGCTATAGTACGTGCTTTTTGGACATGGAATTAAATAACTTTCACGACATTGATCCCTTAAAGTCGCAGCCAGGAGAAAATGTTCAGAACAGCAATGAGCAAAGTCTTTCCGTTGAACTGAGCAAACTGAACTTTAAATCCTCGTTTATGATGCTTGTTTAAAAAAAAAAAAAAAAAGGGGGGGGGGGGAAGAAAAAGTTTTATATTTAAATTTCAACTCTCGCAAGTCTCTTTTCAGTGTAGCTGACTCTTCAAGCGTTAGGAAGTCCTTCGCCCCTCGGCGGGCCCGTTAGGAACAAAACATTTTGCTTCCTGATTTGGGAAACGCCAGAAACTCTTTGTTTGAGTCATGGTGGGCCAGGTTTGAGAGCTGCCCCTTGAGCACGTTGGCGCCGTTCCCCACCGCGCGTCCCAAGGCGCCCGTTTCCAGAATGGCTCCTTTGGTGGTAGCCCAGGAAACTGTTGTGTTGCTCAGGGCTTGGTTTAAAGTACTGTGCCTGAACAGGGGGTCGTGAAACACCCCGTCCACCCAGTTCCTGAGGTTGGTGACCGGCGAATCCTGGTGCCTGTCGATGACGCTGACCGGGGCGGGAGCGGCGGCGGCGGCCGAGCCCCCCGGCCGTTTCAGCATGCAGGAGGGGTACTCGGCCTGGTTGAGGGAGGTGGCAGTGTGCGCCAGGGACCAAATCCTGGGCTTCGCCTCCAGCAGCTGCTGCCCCTGCTGGAAGCACATCTTGGACTCGCAGCCGCGCTGCCGAGCGCCCAGCGGGTCGGGGCCGCACTCCTCCGCCGCCGTCTTCAGGCAGCTCCGCGCCCGCTCTGCCACCACCGCCGCCTCCTCCTCCTCCTCCTCCTCGCCGGCGGCGGCCGGCGGCGGCATCTTGGCGGGGAGCTCGGCGGCCCGCGGCGGATGGCTGCCGCCCGGGAGCGGGTGCGGGTGCGGGAGCGGGTGCGGGAAGGGCCGCCTCAGCTCGCACTCCGAGCTCTCCGACTCGGCGGCGTCCAAGTCCTCCAGGTCGCTGAGCTCCAGCTCCTTCTCGTCCTTGCCCGTGGGTTCTGCGGGGCGGGGGCGGGGGAAGGGACAGTAAAAACAAGACACACGGTCACTGTCGGCGCCGCGCTGCCCCGCGGCCGCCCCCACCAGCGAGGCCCGCGGCCGCCCCCACCAGCGAGGCCCGCCCCGGGGGCGAGCTGCCGGCCGAGCCCCCGCGGCCGCACCGCTAAGTGCCTGGTTTTAGCAGGGTACCCTCGGCTTTCCCGCTCTTCATCGCCTCTTCCTGCGAGCCCTCCTCCTCCTCCTCCTCCTCTTCCTCATAGGGCCGCTTCTCGTCAGAGCACTTGTTCCGCGGGGGCCAGGTCATCTTGTTCTCCTTCTTGAGCCGCCGGCGGGCGTTGGCGAACCAGGTGGAGACCTGGGTGAGGGTCATCTTGGTGATGATGGCCAGCATGATCTTCTCGCCCTTGGTGGGGTAGGGGTTCTTGCGGTGCTCCTGCAGCCAGGCCTTCAGCGTGCTGGTCGTCTCTCGCGTGGCGTTTTTCCTCCGCGTCCCGCCGTCCATCG
The DNA here is from genome assembly GCA_027886175.1 of Phylloscopus collybita. NCBI lineage: Eukaryota > Metazoa > Chordata > Aves > Passeriformes > Phylloscopidae > Phylloscopus > Phylloscopus collybita. The sequence goes on along the minus strand of JAJNNQ010000075.1, from coordinate 64,221,377 downwards.
TCCCGTACCTGCAGGCACAGGGGAGCCCCCGGGATGTGACACCTGGCTCTTGTCCCCCGCACGCCTGCCCGACCCGGGGTACCAGAGCCCCGGCCCCGGCCGCTTGCCTGCGGCAACCCCCGGAGGGCGGCTGGACCGGAGAGGGGGGAGATGGATGGGGACAGCTTGGTTTTAAGAGGGATGAGGACAGCTCAACTTTATGAGCCTAGAGAATTCAGGCCGAGGAAGGAAAGCAAGAGGGAAGGGTTCAGCCAGCAGCACCAGCGGGCAATGCAAATTTCCGCTCTGCCTTGGCGGTGGTGGCGGAAAGCGGGAAGGAATCGCCTGCTTTTATTTGCGGTAAAGTCAATGTCAACATTTCGGGCAGCAGGGAAAGCCTAGCAGCTTGCAAACTCACAGAAATAGCACTTTCCTCTCGTTTTATTAGTCATCTCCAAACAAAATTCGTCTGGGTGACCCCAGGGTGTAAGTGTTAATAGAAATATATTTCCTCTTACTCCTTTTATTAGTAATATCCTCAACCCTTTTGTTCCTGAAATTGTAAGAACCGAACGCAGATGACACTGGGCTGCGACTGAATATTTAATGCACATCCTCCAGGAAAGGTCACTGGCGCCCAATGGGCCTCTGAGCTGGGAACGGTGTGTAAGGGCGTTTGCGCTGGTTTCAAACTGATAAATATATACACGGGATGCCCCAGCCTGACTTCGCACAGGGAAAGATAATTACCGCCCCGCTTAAGAGGGATTGCCCCCCGCGCTACCGCCCGCCCGGGGGGCGGAGGACCCCGTGTCGGTGTGGGGAAGGGGAGGCGACACGGCTGTGGCCGGGAGATGCTGAGCGGCGAGGAGGCAGGTTGGCGGGGCTGGCGGGGCGGGGAGGCGGTGGCGGGGAGGGGGTGGCGGGGGTGGGGGGGGGGGGGCAGCGAGCGGGGCCGGGGAGGGGACGGCGCTTACCTGTCGTACTGGTACTGGCTGAGGGTGTGATCGTAGGGGTAGTAGGCAGCCGCCGGGGCGATGCCCGCATGCGCAGAGCCGCTCCCGTCCTTCGCATCCAAACTGTTCTGCAAGAGACACCGCCCGCCGCCCTCAGCCCCCGCCGCGGGGAGAGCCCGGCCCCCGCCCGGCACCGCCGCCCGGCCCCCGCCCCGCGCCCGGAGCGGCCCCACGGACCTTCCCGGGGGGGCACCTCGGCCTCGGCGCCCAGCGACATCAATGGGGACATTAACTCGCGCTGTTACGGTGCAGGAAAAAAAAAAAAAAAAAAAACAAACAAACAAAAAAAAACAACAACAACAAAAAAAACACAAACAAACAAAAAAAAACCCCAACCCGGTTGTACGGGAAGAGCGCATCGGGGTTTTTTGCAAGCCTGGGTCTGGGTCGCCCTAAACTGCCCTCTCGTCAGGCGCGACTTTTAATTGCGTTACCGTGAGGAGCGAGCGCCGGGCTGGAACAGCTGCTGACCGCGGGGCTGGAGGCGGGGAGCGCCGTGCGGCACGGCGGGGCGGAGGGGAAGCGCCCGGGGCTGCCCCCGCCCGGGGAGGGGGTCCCGCCGAGCGGCCTCCGGCCCCGGGGGCACGGGGGGAGCGCGGGGCCGAGGGGCGGAGGGAGGGACGGAGGGAGCGAGCATCCCCCGCGGCGGCTTACCAAGGAGTAGAAGGGGGGAGCCTCGGTACCGTAGGTCACGTAGTTTCCATAGCCCTGGGGCCCGGCGTAGGGTCCGCCGTAGACCCCCAGGGCGGCGGCGGAGTTGAGCTCGTGTCGGGCGGTAGCGAGCAGGCGGCTCTCGTACACCGGGCAGTACACGGGGGTCTGGGCCGAGGCGGCCGCCCCCGTCTCAGCCAGCGTCCGGCTGCTGGACTCGCAGCAGGTCGTCAGGGAATTGGTGCTCATCAGGAACTGGAGGGAAAGAGAGCGGCGCTGAGGGCGGGGTGGGGGGAACTTCGCAAAGTGTAACCAAGCTTGGGTCCGGTTGTTTTTAGATTGCATAGGTTTGGTGGGTTTTTGTTTGAGGTTTTTTTTGTTTGTTTGTTTGTTTGTTTTTTTCCAAATCAGGTTGTAGCTTTGGGGTGTCGCCCGCCCTCCTCCCTCCCGTGCCGTTTTTTACTTCAATCGTGATAGAAAGGCTCTGGAGAAGCGCAGAGGTGCATGTATTTTATCATTTTTTTTTAAAACGACTCCACAACGACAACAATCACCAAACGCCCCGTGACTGTGGATGTTTAATCCTCTATAATACATTCCTCAGGCCCTCTGCATTTAAAAACTAACTTTTCCTGGGGTGTTTTCACAAGACTGAGGTTTACACCGTTTTCTCCTCTTGCAGCACAATGATTCCCATCTGCGTTTTTAAACCTCTTTTTTTTCGAAGTCATTCATGCATATTTATTTTGACTGCAGATTTGTAGCAGCCACGCACGCATCTGTTATTAACCTGCTGGTTTAGAATATCCCATTCTGTTTCTACGGGCCGGACCTCCGTACGTCCATGTTTAATTGATAAACTCTGAATTTAATCGTGAAAGAGGAAAAAAAAAAAGTGGGGGAGTGCAGGTGGGGGTTGGGGATCCGTAGCTCCCCCTCTCACCTCTCTCATCTTTGTAACCATCTCCTATGCGTCTTTGTCACCCCCCAAACACCCTAAATCCCGCGTGTTTCTTCCCCTTTTAAAACTGGTGCCCGACACAGAACTTGGGCATCTTGGAGAGCTGCGGAGCGAGCGTCTGCTTTGCCGCTACCGTCTGCGGGAGAGAGGATCGCTGCCGCCCTCATCCCGGACGGCAGGAAGGCATTGATAAGGACTGACATTCAATCAATTAATGTTGGTAGGCAAAAAGTCTTACCTGGGGTGCAGAGGAGTAAGGGTAGCCAAACTGAGGATAGGACATGGTACAGAGGCTCCCAGTTATCTAGAAACAAGGCGAGGCGTCTGATCTGCACGCTATTGCAGCCTGGCTCTGCTCTGTTGTACCAATTGATTGGTAACCACAGGTCCCTAGATGCTTATAGGACGAAGCAGAAAACCACATTTAATTTATTTACATGAAAACTTAAACCTTTTTTTTTTTTCTCTTTTAAATATGTACGGCGAATTTAGCACCTTGCCCGCTACAGCTACAACACAGAAATAATTGTTACTTGTAGGCTCCAAGGCTGGCAGATGTGACGGCAAAAAGAAATACTTTGCACACACGGAAAAACAAAAGGTGGGAAGAAGAAAAGTGATACAAATGCATCAACTCACAAGCACTTGTTTTAAAAGAGCCGAGCCTCTGACGTCACGCAAACCCTCCTCAAATTAACCTGCCTGTAAGTTTAACACTCATTTTCGGGAATCTTTCCCCTGGCATGGAAAATACTCCCCAGCATCGCCTTCAGCCTGCCTAACAGGGGTGAAAAGTTTGGGAAGCTCTTCTGCAGCAGCAACGCCTGCTTGCAACACATATATTTCTGCGGGCAAGGGAAGGAAATGAATGTTTTTAATCTGAAGGATCAATGTTGTATCAGCTATTTTCCCCACCCTCCTTAGTCACTGAAAGGCTAGTAAGCACTTTTAATTAGAAATTAATTAATGAGCAGCTGCTTCTTCCCACCCCACAGTAATAATTAGTCTCAATTACAAACAAGACATATGAAGGGACACACGACTGAGTCTTCATTTAAGATTTAATCAACAGTTAAAATTAGCGCTAACGCTGACAATAAAGCACATGATAAGCAATCCTGCTCTTCTTCTCGGCTTTTATTCCAGGCGTGTGATTACAGGTAGAAAACCCTACAAGCGTCTTCCGGGGAATGATGGAAAAGATGTGACTTTTCACGTTAAGACGACTTTGATCCCATCTCAAACTTCCAGCACCCCCTTCTACCCGACCCATCCCACCGCTGCCGTCAGGCTCCCTTCCCTCTGGGGGTCTGGGCCCCCCCCCCCAACACACAATCAGGCAGCAACCCCCCTCTGCTGCCCGCTGGGAGGGAACGGGCCGTGGGGGGAAGGTGCTGGCAGCCCCAGCAGCTCTCCCCCGGCGGCCGGTGCCACCGAGGCAGGGCAAGCAGGCAGCCCCCGGGAGGACGGAGGAAGCGGAGGAGTCAGCTCCGAGGCTGGAGCTGGGCTGCTGGTGCAGTCGAACGCTGCTCCATGGTGTGCAGACTTGCTCAGAGAGATTCCTGGGTTCAGACATGTGAATAGCCCCAGGGTCACACTCTAATTAATGATGATATTCTCTTCTTCTCCCCAGCTGGAAGACTGCCTCCCAGAAACGAATCTGCCCACACTGACAGCTCGATTGAGGGTGATTGATGACTATCTGGAGACCACAGTACACATAATATAATATCTGCTGCGTAATTGCTTTAATTTACAGATGAAAATACTAGTTCTCAGATCGAGTTAGACTACAACGAGAGGCGTTTTATGGCGCTTTAGAGTGTTTGCAAATAAAAGATATCAGATACAGTACATGCAAATTATCCTGACAGCTCAGTATCTGTAGCCGGGAGAAACGTATAAAGAAAGGGAACCAAATGACATAAATAATCGGTTTGGAATTCTGTATTGATTTTCGGATGGGAAGAAAGAGCTTTTTCTTTCCTCACCTGAAATGCTAATTCCTTTTTATTTCTGAGAATATTAATAACTTTGCTATTGGCTTTATTTTATGGAAGTGCTTCTCTGTTCCTCCTCCTGCATTATACCCCGGTGCCGCCAAGGTATAATGATACTTTTAGCGACTCTACCAGCAGCTTCCTTCTGTGCGGCGTGCTGACGGACCACTGCATTGTTTGGGAAGAAAAGACACCCAGTGTTTACACAATGGTCTGCACGCAGTGTTCCGTGCTGCTCCCTCTGCCTCCTGTGCCCATTGCGCTGGGGGATGTTTGTTTAAGCTCCGGAATAAAACTCACCGGTGCTAGGGAAGAAAATAGTTGCACTTATCTCAAGAGCGGCTCGGTGTAAAGCACTATAATTAGCTGGGAGAGCTGGGGAACTGCCTGAAGAAGTCCTCCCAGTTTTCCAGGCTACAGTTTGGGAAATGTCCAAATGTCCTAAAGTTGTAGGGGGTGGGGGGGTGTTGGGTTTTTTTTTTTTTTTTTCTTGTTGTTTTTTTTTTTTTTTTTTTTTCTTCCACTGCAGATGTCAACTCCGCAGTGGCCCACAGTACACTACAGGTTTTGATATTTAGATGAGTCTATTAAACTTTAAAATACAAGGAGAAATTCAATATTTATAGTCCTTGTCTATTTATATATCACAGTTGTCTTTCACTGCGCCATGCAAATACTCTGGTGCCCATTTTCGCACTGAACTTTCCTGTATTAATCATGATAATTATTTGTCATTTTTCTTTGCAGCCTGCCTGCTCTATTACTTTACCCCTGGTCAGCTTTGTGTCAGTTCCAATCCATATTCCCTAGAAAGCAGTCATTAGAAAACCCCCACCAAAACAAACAAACAAAAAGAAAAAGCGACAAGAAAAAAACTTAATAACCTTAAACGCTGAAAGCTGACATTGTGTCCTCCCCCACTGTTGATGTCTTGTTTCACTTACAGTCTACAAATAATGGCCCTTTGTTGATAAGAAACTCAACACAATTATATTTCATCTTGAATTTTTGGTGCCAGAGCACAAACATGCATTAAGCCCCACAATGATTTAAAATAACCTTTGTGGTTCTTGCACATAAACAACGTAACACTGTTCAAATCCAAGCAAAGACGCTTAATGCTGTGGGCTATATCCTTAAGCATTTGGAAAATGCAAGTCTCTGCTGTGCAATAAAAATTGATCCTCGTCAAAGCCCCTTTCCTGTACAATGCAGTTAACAGCTTTGGAGAAAGAAACACACACAGCTTCCTCCAAAGTTTGAGCAAGGAAACCCATGGCGATCAATAGGAAATGCTGGAGAGTTCCCTTCTGGTCAGAACCAGCCTGCACACTCATGCAGTATTCTGGTATTTCCCATCCAAAGCCCAGCCAGGTCTTTCTCACAGGGTTATGAGCTTTTCCTCTGAGAACCCAGAGCCAGTGCTCATACAAGTTTTATTGTAAAAACATGGAATGAGAATGAAAGAGTGTGATGCTGGAACAGGCCACAGCAGGTAAAACAGAACCTCTTCAGGACTCAGGCTTTGATGGACGTCTTCAGGGACATGATCTAGAGGCAGTTAATGCAGCTACACTTACTATCTTCATTTTCATCGCCTTCTCTCTTGGAGGGGTTATTGCCACTCCTGGAAGTATTTCAGCAACGGAATTTGCTTATGGGCTAAACTGACTTTAGCGAGCTCTTTTAATCGAGTTTGCTTTGTTTTCATGTTACAGGCTTAAAGCAACATTGACACTGCCTGATTAAAGCTGTGAAGCCCTACATGTTGCCCATTTGGAACCGAGGGCAGCCTACAACATTTTCAAGTAGGTTAGCTCCCATAAAACTACTATTGACAGTAAATATGATTAGTTTTGTTTTGTTTTGTTTTTTTCCCCTGAGCCAATGTGAGGTGTAACTGCACCTCCTGCACCCTGAAACGAGGGACAGCGAGACGATGCTGTCGACCTGCACAAACCCACGCCACGGCTTGGGATTGGCAGAGCCATGATGACCAACAGAACAGTTGCATAAGAAGGCACTGCTAATTAATTTACTCAGTTTACAACTACATGTAAAAGCAGTTGTTCAAAGCTATCCATTTGAATGCTTTCATTTTGTAAGTCTTCAATCCTCTTGGCAAACAATCTAGATTAAAGCAGAAAGGCCTCACATGCTCATTCTTTGTATTTATTAACTTTTCACAGTTAAGAACTAGAGCCAGCATTTTCTCTCTCTCTCTCTCTCTCTCTCTCTTTACATGCACACCTGCATACACACACACACACACACACACAAAACTTTTCAGCAAGAGAAGCAAAAGCTGCCATCCGGGCAGCTGCTCTGTGGCTACAGATGGACCCTACAACATGCTCACATTTACCTCCTCGGTGCAGAGCATCGCGACTACGTTTTCACTAGCAAAGCAAAGATTGTGTAAGATATCCTTCCTCCGCTCCTCTACCCTCAGTGCTGCAGACCCGCAGGCATTCAGACACCACCACCTTTGAGCTCTCTGGCAGCCGACAGCTTCAACTTACTTCCCTAAGAAGGTAAAACTTTCCTGCTTACAAGGTCAAATTCTGTCTTTAAAGTTCGCCTTAAAATCCGGAAAGTTTGACTCGGTACCTTACCTTAGTGCTCGCTGAATATCATATCCACACCCCCTTCCCAAGAAACAACACACGAATGGTAAAATACATTTACCCTCTGTCCTAGGTAAAGATTGCACAAAGCCAAATGATTCATCACGGATAGTTTCTCTTCCCTCCAGCAGTTCGTTTTCAGCTGCCTTGCTGCTAAAGCAGGCTCCGAAGGAGAAGGGGGGAGGGGGGGTAAGCCCCACCGCTCCCCTCCACCCCCCGCTCCCACAGAGACACACACGCACACACACACACACACACATACACGCACACACTCACAAGCATCACCACCAAAAGAAGAAATTTTTTACCTGCGATCACGCCAGGCTTCGGCTAAACCCCGGCAGCGATGGCTGTGCCATGGCAGGGCTGCTCTCCGGTCTGCGCTGGCTGGCGCGGCAGGGAGCTGCGGGGAGCTAAGGCAGACATCTCTCAGTGCGCGGTACCTGCGCGGCGCGGCGCGGCACAGAGCCTTCGGTCCCCAGGCGCCACAGCCACTTCACTAACCCCCCGTACCAGAGTGACGCTCAAGTGAATAGTTCCACTGATCACACTCTTTCCTACTGATTAACACTTTCCAACGCGACCAGGCATTCCGCTTCCAACTTTTCCCGTTTTAAAGCAGAAGCAGCCAGCGCCGCTTGCTTCTGCGGGTTATAAACGCCGTCTGGGGCGTGGGGGACACCATAATTAATAGCAGGTTAGTAAAATTAGTGCTGCCACTCCAATTGTTGTCCTTGTTGCCAGCAATAATTGCATTGATTCTGGAAGGACACGAATGTCCTCCATTTAACCTAATGATCTGCGGGTTGCACACGCTGTACGGCAGCCGTGGCGATGATTAACTCAGCGCACCTCCAAACTATCATTTATCTCCGCGAGTCACGACTGAAAGGCGCTAAACTTACAGGCAACTCTCCCTGCCTCTCTCGCCGTCTTTGTTTCCCTCCCGCTGGAGGAGGCGGGCTGGGACGTCGGCGTAGCCCTGCGCGCAGGAGACGGGCACCTGTACCTGTCCCCCCGGCCGCCTCGGCTTTATTCATAGCCCGGGGGCAGCGCGGCGGAGCCGGGCGCCGCGGAGCTGCCGGGGACTGCCTGGGCCAGCGCCCCCCGGCCGCGGGGAGGGGGCAAGGGGGGGCGGCGCGGCAGCGCCCGGCACCGGGGACCCGCTCCCTGCAGCGCCCCCGAGGCTGGCTGCGCCGTCGCTGCCCGCCCTGGGCTCAGCCCCACAGGGGCTGCCCGCGCACCGGGGGCTTCCTCCGGGCCGAGGTGGGGGGGCACCGAGCGGGGAGGGGGGGGGCAGGTGCCGGCGGCAGCCCCAGGCAGGTCGGGGCAGGAGCTCTTGTTCCCGCTTGTCCTCTCCGTCCTCCTGAGCCCGTCCCTCCGTCCGGCCGCCCGTCCCGCCCGGCCTCAGCCGCAGGCTGCCGCCGCCAGCGCCGCTCCCTCCTGGGGAGAAGTTAGAGGGGCCCGAGGCTGGGCGAGCCGGCAGCCAGCTCCCAGTCCGAAATGCCTTTCCCGGTGTGCAGCCTCCCGCCACCCTCTGAGCCCCGGGCGCCCAGGGCCCGCCGGGCTCCGGCCCGGGGTCCCCGCGGGAGCCTGTGCATGACAAGTTCCACCGCGCGCTCGGGACTTTCTTTTCTTAATTGTTTGTTCAGCAGGAAAAGGGACAAATCGGGATTGACAGAAGGGGGAGGAGGGATCAATATCATTCCTGTTTAAAGGCGTGAGCCTGGGCAGACGTCTCAATAAGACAGAGGAGGAGAAAAAGAGAGTATTATATCCTACCTAATTAAGCGAAGACAAAGAGGTGTGGGGAGAAGGGTTCAGCAGAGGTGGGGTGGCAATGGGAATTTTTAATCCGGTGTCTTCCCACAGTAACCACCAAGGCTGAACAGTAACGTTAATAAGGAACATCTGTACATCGACAGATTTATTCTTGCCAGGGCTCTTTCATGCCTGTGTCATTTGCATGGCCCCGCGCTCGTAATGTTCGACACACGCTGCACCTTGTAGTGCAATGACAGGGTAAATCTGATGAATGCTGAAACTGGGAAATCCTCTTCTCTTTCCCCTTTCTCCCTCCTCGGATTGCCCTTGCAGCTTCCAAGGTGGGGAAACCACACGGAGAAAGAAAACGTGAGCCTTCTCCCCATCTGCACTTGTAAACAGAAAGCCAATCATGCCACGAGCCTTTGCATTTTAAAGCGGAATAACAAACCCGCAGCGACGTGGATGCCCTGGTGCACGCTGCCTCCCCACCGGCGGGACGAGGGCCCTGCGATGCCCCCCGAGAGCGCAGGAGGCGTGTGCGCCGTCCCCGTCCCGGCACTGCGGGTCTGGACTTTCCCTGCCCTCCCCTCGGGAGCCTGTCCCTCTGCGCTACCCCCGGGCTCGGGCCCCGGGTTCCCTCTGAGTCCTTCCTGCGCAGGGGGAGCCCCGCCGCCCCCCGGGGCCCCCGGCCAGCCGCCTGCCTGCCCGGCCGGGCCCGTGTGTTACAGAGCAGGGTGACACCATCCGCCGCCTGGAGGTGACACCTGCCCTTCGTCCCCGATGCGCTTTGAGGGGACCGGGACTTCTCAGTGTATTCCTCCAAACCTTTCCCCGTCCCGGAGCCGGGTGCTCGGCCAGAGGCCCCCTCCGCTTTTCCCGACGGCAGAGCTACAGGGGGGAGCTCCGGGGCTGCGGGGTTACTGGATTCAGCTGCCTTCCTGCCCTGAAATATGATGTTCAAGGGCAGGAGGCATCGTTTCAAAGAGTAATCTTTTATATTAACAGCTACAACCAGTAACAGTACATTAATATGAGTCTTTTGTAATATAACAACCTCAGGTCCAGGAGATCAACATTTTTAATTATTTCAGTGACACTTAAAGGAAGTGAGCAGACTGGAGTCTGTCTTTTCCAATTTGCTCCTGTAGACCTGCACACCTTGGAAATTGCCATCCATTGCCACTCTGACCTGCGCAGCAGAAAGCGTGGTGGCTCTCTGTCAGAAGCTGGTCTAGCCAGGCAGGAGGGCAGCCAGAGTAAGTGGAGCTGGAATCCCAGCAGACATGCGTGCAGGTCAACCATAGTGACATGATGGACACTGAGGGAACACTGGCCACTGATAAATCTGAGAAGATGCTTGCAACAAGAGCAAAAGCTTTTGGGCAGCACTTCTGAAAAACCATGGGCCAGAGCCCAAGGCTGAAAGGGCATTTGTAGATCTCGCTTTATGTCATTCATAATGTATTGTTTTTGTTTAAATGACCAATAATGCTAAGATTTCAACCATTTTCCACGTTTAAATTGTTTAAAGGTGCTCTTTTCACTGTAGAAATGCTTTTGGTCCTGTCTATCCTGGCATTCTTTGGCATTCTTTCCCATTTCTGTAGCTAGAGCAGTGCCCTGTCTGCTGTGAAAAGGCCATTATTAAATGATACCAAGTGGTTAAAACCCTTAATTTTCCATGTCATTAGACAAACAGCACTGGTGATAGCACCACGTATTTCCATTCAGAAAGGGAATATAATTTAATTTTCAGTGTCAATTCTTAAGGCACTATGGCTATATTTTGAAGACCTACTTTCTAAGATATTAGATGGGAGAAAACAGCAGCTTGATCTCTTACTTTTTTGGCCTTTATTTTCCTGTAGAGGTTACTAAATCACACCTAGTCAAGGAATAATATACTAATGCATGTATCATAACTCATGTTCACTATGAAGGTCCTAGAAACACATTAGCTTAATCATGAAACCTCTGAGATAAATTACTTAACTGGAATAATTTCACAGGAAAGCCAACATAATTCAGAATATAGTAAATACATGGATAGAAATCAGATTTTCACTGAAACTATTTTTGTCCTCATCTGGTTATATGGTGCCAAGTTATTTGGTAGCCTCAGAGCAGCAAGGTTTGTCTTAATTTGCAGGGATCCATACAGGTACATTTCTTTTCCTTTTCTCACATTAAATTCATTATATGATGTTCAAAAGACTGATGCACACTAGAAAACCTTTAGGCATTTCTGTGTAACGGGGATGGTTTATTAAAAGGATAGGTTATTACTTTGAACAATGACTTCAGTGTGTACGTTAAAATGTGAAATGTTTATCTGGCACTGGCCTGTATTGGCCAGAATCTGTACAACTAGGCTTTTATTCATAAATGCATGCCTAAGCTATTAAACCGCATCTATTTTCAGATCCTGTGTGGTCATCTGAGCTTCTTCTGGAGTCCACAAAGGCGTAGGCTGACGATTATTTTTTAAAGAATTTTGCAAGCAAGCATTACCATGATTCCATTTGTGAGTCCATGATTTTGAAAAGGTATGTATTTTGTGTTAGGAAAGACTTTTGACGTAGTTCGAGAAATAGCTAAGGCTGTCTTAGCGTGCTCAATATGTGGATGGGTGGGGAGGATTATTTTTTAGGAGGAAAAGAGCATAATTTTATAGACTTAGAAGCTGAGACAAGCCTCTTGGAAGACGCAGAAAAGGCAGAAGACACCAAGTGAGTCAGTAGCACCGAGTTTTTCTACCTGCAGTGCGTCTTTGCTGCAGACTTTGGCCAGGTGAGCAGTGCTGCTGAGGTGGAGCTCCAGGGGAGCAGTACAGCCAGAAGCTCCTTGCCCCGTGTTACACGGGGGAGGGGACCTGGGCCGGGGGTGTAATCCCACCGACCCTCCTGTGAGCGAGGAGCTCTGCAAAACGCTGCTGGTGAGCGAGCACTTCTTGCACAAAGGGGATCACAGGAGAGAACTGTGAGTGCCTCAGAAAACAAAGATGCAATTAAAGCAGCGTTTGTAGTTTTCAGTTAGGGTTATCTTTCAATGCGGGATGAACCGTCATTTTTTTCCCTGCTAATTATTTTCATTAGCTGTTTTAACTCTTCCTGAGAGTTCTTAATAATTGCTTCAGAGCAGAATGTGTAAAACTGAAAATTATTTATGGCACTGATTAGAACTACAGAATACTAATATGGGTAGTCAGGAATAATTCACCATAGCAGGAAAAGCACTATTTAATTGTTTAATATAGAAGTTTAATTGTGCTTGCATACAATTATCATGTAAATATCACTGTGATCACTTTAAGAGGCTATTTCTAAGTGTGCCAAAATTCTGAAGCAATCTGAAAAGAATTAATTTTTTTCTTACCTCCCTTCACAAGTCTCTCAAGTGTACTATATGCTTTAACTTAAACCAAAATATAGCCAAAGGCAGACAGGAGTTCCAACAGTGACCAGTGTAATACTCACTGCTTTTAATTACTGTAACAATAAATCACACAGGAATGTCCTCCAGGTACTAAATGATTTTCTAAAAACATTTGAGAATATTTTTGAAATTCAATTAATTGAAGGCACCAGATAAAAGGTACACATTCTTAATGGCTATAAAATAACCCTAAGGGATGTAACTGAGCTCCAAGCTTAACTTCAAAGTGTGACAGAAATACTTACTGTATTACTTTAAAAGTATTCAGATCAATGAATCAGTTAAAATTACTTATACATTTACCAACCTTTTCATTTTCTTTCTGAATATGATAGAAAGAATTGCTCTCATTTCCCAGGACACAAAAAGCAGTTGAGACCTGTAAAAGAAATTGTAATTAAAGCCAGCCTTCAGTCAAAATTGGTATTATGAATTTTTGGTTGACACAAGATAAAGGGGCAAGCGAAACATAAAAGTGGCTTGATAAAGCATGCATTTAGACATTTTATACTGAAAATTAACTGGTTTGTGGAGATATTTCAGGGTATAGGATTAAATCTGTCCTTGTTAAGCCAGTAAGCAGTTTTCTATTGAATTCAATAGAAGCAGTGACATCCTGCAATCTGTATTGTGCACAGCTGTGTGCACCTGACTGGCTCTCCGATTATGGGCCAAATCGGTTCTCCTTTTACCTTTTTCTTCCTGCTCCTGGGATTAAACACACCGCTCCAAACACCCACATGGCTTTGCAAAGTGCTGAAGATCTCAAGCAGTCACAGCATGCCTTCAGCTTTTGCAAGCATCACTCTGATGTAGGATGCCAGCTAATGCTCAGTAGGATCTAACTCCTTGACATTTGGCCTATGGTTCATGAGCATCTGAGGTTGTTGTAAAATAAAAATGTTTAAACAATCACCATTTTCTGATTTGCAAGGTGATTTTACAATGCAGTGTGACTCAACAGCAGGAAAGCGTTAAGAAATACGTAGAGGCTGAACTATTGCTACCAGCCAATTTTCTTTTAGCAGAGGTACTCTGTTGTGCAGGAAAGCTCCTCCTTTTGCTCTGTAATTCCCACCATGCACCCAGCTTTGAAAACAGATCATAGACCCACAGCCACCATACCATGGAGATAAAGGTTAACTTCCAACCTTTGCAAAATGATTGCTTGTTATAGGTATGTGTCACAGTTAAACTGCACATGTATTACTCTTTAGTGCAGAAAGTTTAGAAATAAGTATAGAAACCAGAACTATGCACACGTGTACATTCATGCACATCTATGTCTGTACACTTTTGTGTACACACACAGAAGGAAATCATGTAGAGAAGTATCTGTACTGCTTGGAAGAACTATAATCTATGAGAAGACTGAAAACACTCGACTAAAGACTAATTGCAATGTTTTTCAATGAGTATTTATTTTCAATACTCACTGATAATTTTGTTTGTAGCCTGTTAATGTTTTGTGTAAAACACATTAAACTGAGACAATAAAAAAATAACAACAAGAGATAAATGTATCTTTATCCCTTTTGTTCCTTTTCCTTGAACATTTGAAATCAAAGACATCATAAGAATTTCTTGGCATTTAATAGTGATGTTAAGTCATGACTGTATAACTATTTTCTATAGCTCCATGCAGTAATTCCCCACCCTGCAGGTGTGAGGTGGGTGGGAAGATCACTGAGCCTTGGAAACATCCACAGCAGATTGCAGTTGCAAAAATACAGTCACTGACAGTACACATGTAGTGTAACAGTCATTTTTAAACTGTAATAAATATAATACAACACTAAATCCACCAACAAGACTCGGGTCTCATCAAAGAACTCTGCTTCATCAGAGTAATAAAACAGTAAGGACCATTTTATTCAGGGACTGCAGGCTGTAGAAGACAGTTTGATGCATTTATTTTGAGAGCAAATGCCCATAACACTCGTAACGGATGCATCTACCAAATTACCATGTGTGATTCACAGCGAGGTTAAAGTCAATTCTACATAAAAAAAAGTCTGAACTTTCTGTTTAATGCTTCTCCCACCAATTACTCCAAACCACTGTTAAGAAGTATTTTGGAACTTTTCTTTTCTGGAGACTTTGCAGTCAAAAGTTTTTTTTCCAGAATAGTTAGGTTGTTTATCTCAAAAGGGCTGTATGTCTAATTAGGAACACGCAGATTTATGAGTATAAATAACTTCACAAAATCTTAAAAAACTGTAGAGAATGTCTACATTTCTTCCTCTTCTCCCTTCTGTTTTGAAACTCAATAAATGCTTGAACACTTTATTTTTTTCCTTTTTTTTAACCTGTGGTGAAATTGTTGCAGTAATATAGAAGAGACAAAGTAAAAACAAGTCAGAATATTGGCTTCAGATTAAAGCCAGGTAAGCCTGGGATAACTCATCTAGAAAGTAGAACCATTTCACTGTAAATACATGTCAAACAAGGTTAAATGTGTTTCACAAAGGAAAAAGGTATGCTCATATGTCTAATTTTTAGGTTTGCAAAAGCCTCTGCAGGCAAGATATGAAATGTAGTCATATTTGTTGCAAGGTGCTGTTTCCTCTGCATTGTATTTTCCAGTCAACACTCCTCCTCCTCTCCCAGGCATCTGATTTCTTGGCAGGTAGAGCTCAGTCCTAAAGACACAGGCAGTGGGAGACTAGGGATTTCTGCAAAATCCTCAATATTGAAGGAAGAGCCTGCCTTAGGAGGATGACTCTGATTCCTGCCTTTGCCCATATCCAGAGGCAGCTGTGGGAGGTGAAAGACAAAGAGCAGACACCTGCAGCCACACGTGTCCCCAGAGAGCGGCTCCTGTTTGACATTTAGGCCTTGCACAAGGCTCCCCAATGTGCTCTGTCCCCGTGCCCAGCCTATCTTTCCAGCTGGAAGCAGGGCAGAGTAGGACAAGCACTGCTTATCCAGGAACCAAGGAAGTGTCAGCACGACACTCAACCCGGCATGTTCGGGGGTGTAGCCGAACCAGGAGTGACATTGGTGGGGCTGGGCACTGCAGCTGCTGCGCGTCACCTGGAGGAAATTCCACCTGAGGTGACACAATGGAGACAAAGGTCAATGACAGCCCATGGCACCGCAGGCATTTCCAGATGCTCCAAGCAGCAAAAGTATGGAAGGTTGGCTGTTGCCCCTTTGGCAAGGTGCCCGTGACAGCTGCTGCCTGCTCGTGGTCAGCCAGATGAAGAAGTCTGAGTGGACAAGCATGACAAAATCTGTCCCTCCCATTACCAAAGTGCAGGCACCCTGGGGCTTGCCCAGGCTCGAAAGTGGGAGCTCAGCTGATCTCTTGCTTTTCCACCTCCTGTCACTCCTAGCTTTAGTCAACTATTAAAACCTTCAGCAGTCAAATCTATTTTATGGTTCCCCATGCAACTATTGTTGGCTTGCAGTTTTTCTTCAGGTTTTCTTACCCAAAGTCAGATAGCCACCTTATATTTACGTGTACAGCAAGATCTCCTAACTCTGTCAGCTCCTGGGCCTCAGATGGTGCTTTCTAAGCTTGCCAAACATTTGTGAGGACGACCTGCTGGAAACATCAATCCCAGCTGACTGCTCTTTCATGAAACTTAAAAGATTTGAAACAGAAAGCACAGTGGAGCAACACCTGAGAGATTCTGAAAAAGAAAAAGCCATATATAGATGCTGAAGACTCCATAAATGTAAGTAGGACTTACAAATCCAATTTTTTCCTATTTAAGATATTTTATTTTATGTGAATATTTTATTTTATGTGAATATTTTATTTTATGTGAATATTTTTTTTTATGTGAATTACACTGCTGGGAAAAGGCAGATGGAGGAACTGAAGTCGATGCTGAAAGCGGAGAGGGTCACAGGAAGACTGGGAGGGCAGCTTGTTCTTCTGGTCTATGTTATGATGGTCCTTGAGATATGTGTCCCTAAATAGCTTTTTTTTTGAGCAAATTGAGAGTCATGTGACTGTAGTAATTGACCTCTCTGCAAGAGAAACACCAAAACCAAAGGCTTTTTTTTTTTTTTCCCCCACATATTTAATGAAATCTTAATGAAATGTATTTGATTTAAAGGATCCTAGCTTCAGTAATCACTGATAAATATGTAAGGCTCTCTAACCTGTCATTTTTTTTCCTCTGGAATTACAAAGTGTTGTGTCTTGGTAGCTAAACAATCCCCCGAATTGCTCACCTGCAGTTTAGAGAACTTAAACTCGCTCAGATCAGCTTTGCAATGGACCTTCAGAATTACCAAAAGAGACAGGCAGTGTGGACATTTATGAATTTATAAAAATACAGTAATTAAAACTGCAGTTCAGGAGTCCAGTCCCAATTCCCTTGTCCTTTTATTTCTTTCTTTCATTGAGCCATATGTGCTTCTTCTTGTCTTGCCTTGATTGCCCTAAAAATCCACATGAAACTCACTGAGAAACAGGATAATGACAATATGACAATTTTTTTTTTAAAATTTTGAATGCCACGTTTCTTTTTTGTTGTTTTATTATTTGTATAGAAGTCAACATGACAAGGTAAATTTTCTGAATAGTACGATTTACAACTGAACATTTTATAGATAGGACTAGGGAAAAGAAAGTCAGCTTTACCAATACAAATAAAGAATGTTTCTTGCCTTATATATGAATCATGCAATTAGTGAATTCCGCTAAGGATAGTAATTGTTCATTACTTTAGATCTGGAAGCTATTTTGAAGTGCTTTGGAAAGCTGAATGAGAGGAATATTGTTTATCTTCAAAATCAAGTTCAAAGAACTTACCTTCAAGCAAATGACGGCATTCCCAACTAGGGATGACACTACAGAGTAAATGCTAGAGGGAACTTAAAGCAGCCTAATATAGAAGCTTGGCTGAAGTAAAACTTTGAAGATATTTCCCAGAAGATGATAAAAAAAAGGTTTATGGTAAAAAATAGCAAGACAGATGAAGTCCTAGAACATTCACACCAAACACTTCTTTGTTTTTTACATGTGCACTGCAGAACCATGTCCCAGTGCAGCTGAATCCCATCAAAGGTCCCATAGAAGCCTAATATTTTTCTTTTCCTTGAAAGTAAAGGTTTGTGTTAGTACTATACAGATCTGTGGAAGTGGTACAGGTCTTGTGCATGTAACCAATTTGGTTTTATATCCTCTACTGGGTTTAACTTCATACAGTTAGCAATGGATGAAATGACCAAAATTATGTGACCTGTCCCAAAACAGTTTTAAACACATAAATAGCAGTCTGGCTTTTATACCATCATTGATCAGGATTCCAGAGAAGGGCAGTTCTACAGGTAAATAAAATGCCCATAATCTTTTTTCTTACTTTATCAACCCACAAGATTTGCAAAGACAAAACTCTTATGTCTTAGGGCATAAGCCAACTGACAAACTCGAGCTGGTTTACAAGAGGGTTTTAGCCTTCCTCTGCAGCAGATGGTACTAGTCAATGCCAGAAATAGGACACTTGATGGATATACTGTAGTTCTGTTTCAGAATAGCCATTCCCATGTTTCTTCCAGATTCTGCTTTTCTTTCCCCTTTCTTGACTGCCAAGATTATTGAGGATATTTACCCCAACACGGCACTCATGGTCTCATTTTTAAAACTTCCATTGAAGACAGATTTATTTGGACTGCTGTTAACCAGTCTAGAGGAAATTGCCCTTCTGGCAGCAATATCTCTTTGGGAATCTGTCAGTGTTAATTCTTTCTTTAGCTGTTGAACCAAACCAGGAGTCAAAATACACATTTAGGAACCCACGGAAGTTTTCCAGAGTTTCTGAGCAACAGCAGCTTCCACTCTGGTCAGTCACAGCTGATGCTCAGCATCTCTTTGACTAGGTAACTTTTTTGGAGAAAGCTCCTAAATCTTTTATCTATCAAGGGATGGAACTCATTTCCTTATGCCAGTATTTGCAGAAAGAGGTGTATAAGTGGTGTTTAGGAAGGCAATTTCATTTAGAGATTTAACAAATACAAAAGAGAAGCAAGATTTGGTCTTCTCTTGTGATAAGTCTATAGATATAGACAGTAGATATAGAAGCAAAAAAACTCTTGCCATCTTCCCTGTTGCAAGTAAAACAGAGCAATTTGCAGTGAAAGATTCAGCTCTAAAGGAGCAGGATAGGAACCTGAACTCAAGTCTTCTGTGAGTCTGATTGAACATATACCAATAATATCCCTCAGTCAAAACATATACCAATAATGTCCCACAGTCAGATTTCAATTTCAAGTTAGAAATTCGACAGGGTTTTTTTGTGTTGGTGTGGTTTTTTTTTTTAGTTTTTTTTTTTTTTTTTTTTTTTTTTTTAAAGCATATTGGAAACCTTGAGAATAAAGGTAGAACGGAGCTCGTCCTTTCAGGGACTTTTTCACTTAAATTCAGTCTAGTTTTAAACAGTTATATTGAGCCCTCTGTAAGTATCTGTAGGGTCTGAACAGAGACAAAATAAAGATAGACTGGGCAGCTGTGTGACAGAAGGGTTCTCAATTCTGAAATCCAGAAATAATTGAGGAATTAGATATAAGGGAAATGTATATAAAGGAAAGACAATTTTTCATCAAAGTCTTTGAATGCACTGATCTAAAAGTTTTAGAATGCAACTGACTTAAAAGCAAATTAAACGAGCTAGTTTTTTATGGAATTTCCCAGAAAATTATAGTCATTCCTTGAAAATATTCTTTTAGCCCTAAACGGAAAGAAACCTGGTTGCAGTTACTAAAAGCTGACGTTGTTGCAAACACTTCAAAAGTTAAAAATACCTAGTATGTAGACAGAAAAAAAAAATTCTTTTGCACCTGTAAGTGTCCAGTAGCAAATTAGATTAGGTTACTGATATGCACCTAAATAGAAGACCAAAATAATAGAAATTGGATTCTTGTCTAACATTTGGTCGCTCTGTCATTACATTCTCTAAATCTTTGTTTTTTACCCAAACCCAATGCTTTAGACAAAGATCTATTTGCACATTTCAGAGAACTCCTAGAAGGGAGGTTAAGAAAACCTCTCAGATGCTTACTGCAACTTAAGTTTCTTGTTTGTTTGTTTGTTTGCTCATTTAATACCTCCTAGTAGCATGGGCTGTATCTATACAGTCTCGCAAATAGACCAGATAAAAGAAACTTTGTCCTGCTTTCCCTTGAACTCATATTCTTTGATCCATGATTTGTATAAATAAGATAGAGGTTTCCTCTCAACTGCTGACCCAGGCATTGTTATCTGTCATTTGGTCATGTAGTCTGTGACCATTAGATTTTAATTTCTGTAGACACAGATATGCCATTCTACAGATTCCACTTTCTTTATATAGAAAAAAAAATTACTTCTTGGGCTATCTATTTCTTAATGTTCTTCTTGTATACTCTGTTATGGATTATATTACAGGGTGTGTAATTTTCTCAACACTGTTTCAACTTTTACTAGTTTATTATTAGCTGCATTAGACTGCTTTTGCAAAAATCAAGAATGTATTTTAAAATTGAAAGAGATAAGAAAAACCTTTGAATAACTTTAAATCCAATTAAATGTGAATAATTGCTCTTTGGAAATTCTCATTATCAATACCTAATATCAGATGGCATCTATATTTAATAAAATTTTAGCACCAGGAATATTTGGCTCCCAAAAACCTGGCTGAGGACTATGACAGACATGTTCCTTTTTGGGCAGGAGAACATTCAGTTCCAATACTGGATTATGGATTATTATCTTGCCCAGAGCTCCTGCCACCAAAAGCAGAAAGTTGTTCAACAAAATTTTGGTAAGTTATCCACAGAGCTCTTGGCACTAATTCTTTTTCATTGGGTGACATAAACAGTCTCCAAACCTTCTCTGTCCACTATGATAGGAAGAACACCTTGCAGCTTGTGCATTTGAGGAGAGTTTTGTCAGTGTAGCTTGCCTTCTCAGGCCATCAAAACTGAGTCGAACCCTGCAACCAAGACTTGCTTTTCATGAGGGTTTGTGGATTCCTTACAATCTTGAAGAACCATCAGACTAACCTCTTGTTTACCATACCCTTCCTGGTCACCAGTATTTGTGCTTTCTTTGGAAGTTTTTACTCCAAGACTCCTCTGTCATTTGAACAGGCTGCTTTGGAAACCCTGAACCTCCTTGATTCACTTTCCCTGGGGACACTTCTGGACCACTTCAATTGCAGGATTGCTTCAGAATATTTTAAGCAAATTTCTCTGCCAATGAGATATCTTGTGAAGCCTTTTAAGAGGTGTCTGCTAATTTATGTATAAACATACATTCTCTTTGAAGAATATTTGCTTGGCTTTATACCCAAGCAAATGTTTGGAATATTACAGAAAATAAATTTTCTAATTACATAATGGAAATATTTGCTTGCTTTATGGCTGTCTTGATGCTGATTACTCTATTAGCTTAAAAGAAGGATTTTATTTATTTATATGCTTGTTTTAGACTATGGGAAAGACATGACTTTTGGGGTTTTTGAGATAATAAAGGTAAGAGAAAATTTTGAAAAAGGAGGGGCCTGCTAACCATCTTGTTGTCGTCACTTCCCATTTCCTACTCTTTATCCCTTTGTGCTTCCATAACCAGAGATTCTTTGGGCCAGATATTTGGGTTTATCCTTTTGGTTTGAAGAATGTGGTCACAAACTTGTTTTGGATAGACAAAGCTATGTTGGAGTCATTTGTACTCCCTGTCTCCTGACCATGGAACTGTAATTTAGCTACTAAGAATAAGCCATGATTCTTTACAGATGGACTTTGAAAATGAGGAGTAGACTATGAGAGACTAAATTAGTTGTAAATAATTATTTCCATAGAAAACTGGTTTGGTGATTCTGTGGAAAGAACTTACAGTCATCTCAGTAAGTTACTAATTTGTTTACCTTCAAGTAAAATCATCTCTCTAGAGCCAGCCAATTTTTATACTGAGGTGTAGAAGAGCTGTCCTATGTGGCAACGTGATGGATAACTTCATTAGACAGCTTAAGAAGCTCTTCTTCCCTTTCTTGTACCTTTTAACACTCTAGTTAATCACCTCGCCCTGGTTAAACCAACTGACTACTTCAGCATTAAAAGTATGCAAAATTAACATTTTACTGCACCGGATCCAGATAAAGGCAGTCTTTTCCATCTGGAAAACAGACAGCCTCGTTTAAATGATTCTGGCTTCTCTGTCTGATGTGTAGTCCAGCTGATGCCATTTCCAGTCAAGGCCTTGAGTCATGTGCTCAACTTCCATCCCTTCTCCATCTTTTTTCATGATAAGAATGTAGTGTAAGGATGGCTGGTCCAGGTGGTCCCTGTCCTCAGTAGTGGCAGCTATTGACTGCTGAGTGTTTATGAACAGAAGAGATTACAGAGATTTTCAGCTTCCAGAGGTCTGTGGTCCAGGGACTTTCTGGGTCCAAGATGATGAAGTTCTGGTTATAGTCACTGGGCTTGATCCTGATGTGTGGGCTGACATCCTGCCCAGCCTCAGCCCATCCCCAGGGAAGTGCCCTGAAAGTTCCCACTTCTCCATGGTATCTCATGTGAGATGACTGTGATGTTTCTTTTACCTTGCTATGTAAATTTTCCATCTTTTTGAGAAGGAGGGCAGAATCAGACCTGGACACAGCATTCAGCATATCGATTCCCTTTAGATTTATACAATGACATACCAAGATTTTTGAAATTTTTGTTTTTTCTTGAAAATTGGGTGAAAATTGTTTTTAACCCTGAGGCCTAAATCATGTACAACTCTTTCACAGAAATTGCTGCAATTTTCAATAAAAACCATATCTGTTTGAGAGATTGTTCCCCACCACCGAGATCAGGATTTTCAGTATTTTAGTCTTCATAAGAGCAAGGATTTGTATCTGTAAGACCTTATCTGCCCTTCCTTCAGATATTGAGATGGATTTTTCCATTGCAAGACAGAGTAAAATTCACTGCTGCACTTCCTCTGTGTAGGCAATGCTTGCCATCTCTCCCTAAATTCTGAGATTCTGTTATCAAATAGTAAGAAGAGTTCTGAAGTGCTTTGTAATGATGGTTATTAAAGGACTCTTTTGCATGTTACTTTTCAATTGAAATATCTTTTCCTCAAAGCTTTTGCATGAACGCATTTGGAAAAAACCCAATATGACATCACATTTTGTCATCATCAATCATTTGCTATGCAAATTGAAATGCCTACAGGACTTCAGAGTTCAAGGCCTGCCTGCACATGGGGCTTGTACAAACAATGAAAGATTTACTATGTGAGTAATAAGTACTTTCAGGAAAAGATCGATTACAAATGAAAGTAGAAAAAGTTATAGATAGAGAAAGAAAAAAGAGCAAAAGTTGATCACGAAGAGGAAACAAATGGAATAGTGATCTCATCTAGTTTCATGAAATGCATTTATTTTGAAAATATGCATTAAATTCTTTTGCCTGAAACTTGTGCTCACTTCTAAAATCCTGAGCAGCTTTGAAAATTAACTGTTTAATAAATAAATATAAAGGCTGTAAGTTGAGATCAAAGGTTTGTTTCAAAGAGGTTCACAGAGGATGCCTGTGCTAAAATATACCACCAAGGAAGAAATATAGTGATATTCTCTTAGGCTACAACCATCCTCAGATCAGGATCTTTGATAAAGGTAACACCTCTGTGTTTAGTGGGCTCTGATTTTTTTTCCTGTGCATTAATTCCTGATTCTTTTTTGACTTGCTCTGCATTTCTGCAATCCTGTGGCCAGGAATTCCAACACTTGTGCTCTCAATGATTGAAGTATTATCTTTTGCTTGTTTTGAACTTGCCACATGCTGATTTCATGCTGTGATTCTTGCCTGTTGGCATTCACTGGAAAAGTATGCTCAGGATCTAGTAACAAAAGCATGGAGATTACTGTATCAGGACAAATCAGGATGGTAATGTATTTCCCATTAATACAACACAGGCTGGATCGAGGTCATGTTAAATCAAAGTCTCAAAGCTGCCACACTTCCCCAAAGACAGAAAATGCCATTTCTCCTTCTGTTGCATTAGTGTCCAGTGATCTTCCCTAAATCTGTTTCTGAAAGTATTTTCCATGTCCTTTGAAGCCACTGGCACAGCTGGGTTAAAGGTAGGCTTTATGTGCAAAAATAAAATAGACTTTAAGTGCACAAGTATAGACTGAATGTTGAAGATACTGCTCATTACCAATATGACTGAGTAGAAAATTGAGGGGGAAAATTCTTAGGCATAAAATTACCTCTTATTTTCCTGGCTGCTTATGCACCCATTGAGGAGGCTGTATTTACAGGCATGTCCTTTCACTCTGCACTGCTGTCATGAGTGACTTGATAATCACAATAGATTCTGATCAGGCTGCTGACCATGTAGAGTTTGTAAGGAAAAATCTCTTACTCCTGATATTCAACTCTCAAGAAGGCTGGGGACTAAGAATTTGAGATACCATTTTTCAAGAAAGGTATGTCTCTATGAAGGACACCAAACCCTATCCAAAATTATATTTGAAAAATAAAAATGGAAAATTTTATGAGATGGTAGGTTTTGGAAAAAAGGTCTTGCACTCAGATTCTTGATGGCAACATTAAGTTCAGTTCCCATTTGGAAAAGTAACTTTCCACTTTTATGATAATAAATTGGGCAGAATTATATGATGAGGTGTGATAAGCAGTAAAATCCAGATGAATTTAGGCCAATCTATATCAGGGTCTTGAGGAAAAGCCAAGGAATCATATATAAGAATATTGTGCTACTTACTGCATGAAGAAATTGTTCATGGCACTGGC
Organism: Phylloscopus collybita; assembly: GCA_027886175.1. Lineage (NCBI taxonomy): Eukaryota > Metazoa > Chordata > Aves > Passeriformes > Phylloscopidae > Phylloscopus > Phylloscopus collybita. Next base: position 64,197,199 of record JAJNNQ010000075.1, on the reverse strand, counting down.
CACTATCTATCAATGAAAGCTGTAAGAATAATCTTCTTTGAAGGTAATTGTCTATTCTAATTTTAGTCAGACACCTGTTGGTTAATACACTGAATAATGATGTTTTCTATCCTTAAGGGATTTCTACTCTGTGGAGATGTCCTTAGTGTCCCTGCTGGTCTTCATCTGTGTTCAGCACAGTGCGTGTCTCTGGTAGGTTTTCTGTCATACTTGCCACTCTTAGGATACTGTTAGATCATGTTAAATGTGCCATCTTTGTGCCATCTTCAAGCAATTGGATGCCCCTCTTCCATTCTGTTCAGTTTTGATCTGTTGGGTTCAACTGTATCTATCACAGTAAGTTCTTCTGCTTCCCTTCACACAAGGAAAGGATGATTTTCCTTTTCTAGGTCATTAATGTTCCTTCAGTTTTATTAATTGTTGGGGTTTTTTTTGCAATGAGGAGACGAATAAGAAAGAGCTCACAAGTTGCTCTTGCTTTGCATGTATTATTTTATTGGTCTCTTACATGTTTCCTCTCCAAAGGAAAGAATTGTGATGCTTAGTAGCCCTCATTTCATGAAAATCTAACATTATAGTAGCATTTATGTTCTCTGAACACCTTCCAGTTCCACTTTATTATATGTTTTAAATGAGGTGGTAAGATTTAAGCACAACATTCAAAAATAAAGGAAATTACTGATTCTCAGTTGTATGCATCAATTTGTAGTGTGTTGGTGCCCACAAGATTCCAGGCTGCATAAAGTTCCTTTGGGCTGTGAGCTGTGCAAACACAGAGAAGCTCTTGCTTGGAAGATCTTCCAATGAAATTTTAAAACAGATGTTAAAAAGGTGAATAAATTACAGAGATGAGAAAAGGAATGAAGTGGTTTATGAGCAGTAAATGCAAGCCTGACTAATCTAATTGATGGCATTGTATAACTTTCCAGGAATTATTTTAACCCAATTTTTGAATAAATTTTAAAATTCATTCCTCCCAATAGTTAAAAATTATATTAAAGGAGATGCTAACAGTGACTCAATGTCTCCTGTGCCCCACTCCCAAATGATTACGATTCACTTAAAGCTCATGAAGGTGTATCGTCAGCTCAAATCATATTGAATGTTTTACCTCCCACTGTACATTAACATGCCTTTGTTAACACAGAGTTTTAACTGCAGTCAGGCAGCACAGTTGTCTATCTTTTAAAGTGCCTCTGGAATGCCACACAGTTCTTCCTGGTTTTCAGTAACCTAAATTATTTTGACATCTGTGAATATGCCACCTTGGACTTCACCTTTTCCCAAATAATTAATAGACACATTAATTAATCATTTCCCTGCATTTTTAAAAGAGTTCCAATATCAGCTCTATTGTTTATGTGAGGAACACAGTACAGGGAAAATGTTAATGAAAAGCCAAAGTGTTAACCTGTTTCTTGGGTTATTGCCTGTAAAAATAACCATTAGCTGATATTTTTGAAATTAAAAATTATTGCTAAATAGAATCTAGAGGTAATTCCTTACTCTAGGTCTGCCTTAAATAGAGGGAAGTTGCAGTCTCTGGTTATTCTGTGCCAAAGGGGAATTCTAATGCTGAAATAAAGATATCTTTAAAGAGAAAATGCTGATTGTACCTCTTCTGTCTGAAATGAAACGTATCTGCAGGTCTCAAATGCAGGAATGTGTCTTGCAAAAACTGTGTCTCATATAGGAAAGACAATTCAGCACACAAGTGAAAAATAGTGTCTTAAATTTCACCTGGAAGTAGATCTTGTAACCCATTGACAAGAGCAGGAAGAGCATTTAATAATAAAGCTCCAATAAGTGCTTTTTCATTCTGAGAATAAACTTAAAGATGTGGCTTCAGACGGATTTCACTGCAATATTCTGATTTAGAAATGCCAGGTTTAGCTCTGGACTAATAGTAATAGGAGTTGCTGTAATAGTTATTTCAGAGGTAAGATGGTTGCATCTTAGGAAAATGTAGCTTAAGAAAAGGAATATGGTCAAAGTATCTTCTTTTACATATTCAAATAGCAGAGAATCTCTATTTTTGAAGTAGTAGCCTTTTGGTGCAAGAGGAGATGCTGTAATTTACCTCATGGGATTATTCATACTTGCTGTGGTTTTCAAAAGCTTGAAGCTTATGAATTGCTATGGAAAGCATCAGAGATCAGCCAATTTCTAAAAATCCACAAAGTGTCTGTTTGCACGTCCCTGTGTTGAAATGATAGTGTCATATTAATTTCTGCATTTTTGGTTCAGTTTCTAAATTATTTACAGGCTTTTAAAATTCTACCTTGGACACTTTAGTAGATTGTGGGGCAGTGATTGAAGACTGTCTTTTTGCTGTGACAGATCGTTTCAGTTTATGAGAGTAAACGAAACTGGGTAAAACTGGGAAAATAATCTCTGAAGAGATTAAAGATTAATTCATGGATTTTCTGTGGAAAGTAGATAGAAGTCATTTTTCAGGTAATGGTTCTTGTTTTTTTAGAGATGAAAATTACTTGTCTATACACCCCACCCATTTAGAAAGACAGAGATTCAGATGGTTGTAATACAGTTGGCACACCAGTTACTATCAGTAACTTTTGTCAATTCTAATGCCTGCAGTTTGTTTTCTGCCCTGGAAGAGTTCCCAGGTACAAACAATACTTTACACAGCTTTGTTGGTGGCTGCTGATATTCTTTCAGTTCTGAATTTCATATTACTAAAAAGACCCTGGGAGAAAAACTTAGGGAGCAGCAAAAATAATCCAGATGGAAACAATGTGAGACAAAATTGCTTTGTGGGGACAGAGTTTAAAAGTGAGGCATACACAGCTTTGTCAAGAGTTGACTGCAGAGGAAAGGTGATAGGAAACAGAGAGAAGTATACTAATAGAATATAGTGGCTGAGGATTTTTCAACTGCAGGAAATCCAAGTGGTTTAAGAAGATACAATTATAAGTAATACAACGAAAGTGAGAAGAGAGAAAAACAAAAAACAAACAAAAAACCCCAAACCAAAACCAACCAACCAACCAAACAAAAACAAACAAAAAAACCCCCACCCCAGGTATATGAAGAGTCTAGTTTGTAAAGCAGTTTAGTAATTAAAAGTTTAAGTTAGGTGAGGATTGCTTCTAAGAAAAGCTGTGGCATGTGTGTTGGGTGAGACTGTAGGTGGGATTCAGCTCCAGATTCAGACAGCTAGCAGAAGTATTATTGATAGTGGGGATGCTCACATGTGAGTGGGAGTCTAAGCCTTGTCAGAACCAACGGGGCTCGGGGACTTGCTCATTTGACTAGATGTGGGCATCCACTGTCATTTAAGTTGCCATCCAAAAGCTCTGACAGATCTAGCACAGGTTGTAGGGAGACTTGTGCCCCTCTGGACTGGGCAGGTTTCTGTAGCTGGAACCTGCTGTGGGGCTCGGTGTGCCACCAACTGCGTTGGCAAAGTCTCCTTCAATCGAGCGGAAGCTGAGCCTCCCCCACACCCGGCTGTTGTGCAGGCACCTCCTGTAAACACCTAAAGTGATGCTGCAGAGTCCAGGGCTGAACCCTGCCTTAGCTCTGCTTCTCATTTAATCTTTCTATGACAAGGTAATTTCTGTAGTTAAATCATAAAGTCTTCTACAGATTATAAAATAACCTCAGGTAATAAAGGATGTGGAAATTAATTCTGATGTGTAATTAAAACGCGTTGTCTTTTCTCTTACAATGATCTCAGAATAACATGGTTACATTTCAGTGTTTAACTGAATGAGATTTTCACAGTTTTGAAAATTATTTGCATATTTCCTACTTCTGTGAAATCTTTTGGGATAGCAAAAAAACTAAGCAAAAGTATTCCAAATCCTTTCTTGTTACCATCTCTGTTTATTTTGGTAGTGTCACAAGTCCCATAATTCTAAATACCTTAATTATTTAGCATTATCTGAATAATATGTAATAAAAAGAGACAAATCATCATGTTTTTTTCAGTAGTAAGTGCATCATACCTGAGTAAATGACCTGACTTTTCCATTAGAGATGACATGGCATGCTCAGAGTACTCACACTCAAAAGAAATGAAGATTTATTTTTAACAGTTTGATGAACATTTAAATACAGAAATGCTTCAGCAAATCTTTCCAATAGCCTTTCTCTTTTTGTATCTAGTTCACATTATAACTAGCACATGATTTTTATTTTTAAAATATCCTGATATTTTAAAAATCAAAATATAAGTGTGTGTCTCAGAATTTAGCACATGCAATGTTTAGGTCAAATGACTTTTCACTGTCACTAGTTTCCATGAGAAAATAAAGTTTTGCTAAAATTTTGAGGACAGATGGGAAAGAAAAGCAACAGTAAAACAGTTAATTTTCAAGTAAATTTTAGTGAAATAGGATTTGATGTATTTCACCATCTACTTGATATGCAGTGGAGTCAATTAACTATTTTCTCTGAGGACTAAATCTCTTTGCCTAAGTCATGAACAGCCGCTCCATAACAACACGTTATCAGAAAAAGCTGAGCTTAACAGCTCAGCCTTAGTGGCTGGTCATAAAACCACACTTCAAAAAGATGACAGAACCAAGATAAAGTATAATTCACAATGTAAAAACAAACCAAAAAGCTCAAGCCTTAAAACAAAATGTTTTATTGTCTGAAGCTGAAAGAATTGACACGTTAATATTCTGTATTGCGCTTTGTTCTCGCTTTTATCTTCAATAAAGGATGACAGTGTTACAAAGTTCTGCAAGAGGTCGAGTACTGTCACTTTTATCAAATGTGGTATCAGCATTTTTCTTCAGTGTTTTGGAACAATGTTAGCTGCTCTACCGTAGCTTAGGAAGTGCGCTGACTGCTCGCTTTGCACCAGCATTTGATTCTTGCATTGAAATTTGAGGTAGCACTGAGAAAACCAATTAAACACTCAGGAGACAAGGGGAATCCCTTTTTGGGGTGTATAAAAAAAATGGTAGCTGCCTTTGAATGTATTTTGTTATTGGTTTGCCCTCACTGTCAGTGTATTTCCAAGTACTGAATCATTAGGTATGTTGAAATCCTTTATCATGCAGCTCCACAGAACGGTTTGTTAAGACTGGAAAATGAAGGACTAACCTAGTTGTTGAATAATATGCTGGAATTTTCTCATGTTTGGCTCTCAGGTGGGTAACCCTCTGTCTGAAGCTCTACTTTAAGTTGCATTTAATATTACTGCCTAATGTAACTTAAGAAAAACTCTTATGTTAAATAAGAAAGTAACAAATTCTGGCTGTGTAACAGCTGTCAAGAAAAAAACCTTTTGAAGGAGGAATTACCTGAGCATCTTAGCTAAATATAGTAGCCAGGGATATATGACCTGGTTTTTATTTTTGTAATTAGGTAGCTGTCTTATTTCAGCATATGTATGGTACATGTCAGTGTTTGTTTTGCACAGGGATCTTTGCTGCTAACTTCACATGACAACAAGATTATGCAGCTTAGTGCACAGTAGAAACATAAAGAAAAAGACTTTGGTTTTTCTTTTCTGATCTCTAAGTTAGTAAAACTTGTCAGATTAATCTGAATGAAAGACACTGTGGTATATATTTCAGGAATATAAATAAATGTTGAATATCAGTGGATACTTGTGGAAAATTCCTTACAGAGCAATCTAAGAATCCTAGTGATTATTGAATTATTGAGTAATTTTATGTAAGTATATTAATGTCACATTCTCTTACATTCATATGTGGAGCCAGGAAATAAGCTCTGTTTTTGCACACTAGATTGCAAATAATAAATTTAAAGGTCCCAGATTGATATATACAATGTATATGGTACTGGACTGATATATTTGTGGTGCTAATACTTCTTAAAGGAGGAGACACGAGCAGAAGCAACCAGCCAAACAAATTTTTATTTTGTGCCAATGAACTAAACAAATCTCTAATGACTCCACTAAAAATATATATATATATATATATATATATATATATATATATATATATATATATAGTACGAGAGCTTGTTTTACAGTGATTGTACCTATTAGGGGAACACAGTGGATTCGATTGGAAATAGGATACCCAAAGCACTTGTGTATTTAAGTTGGAGGACAGGCTTGTGATACTATGACTCCCCAAAGTCTTTGTCGCTGTAAGTAGGAGTTGAACAAATAACAGAAGGAGTGGGATGCCAGGGGTTAAGCAGCCTTTCAACTCCGAGACATTCGGCAAGCGAGAGCACGGGAAGCACTGATGAGGGCGGGGGCTGGGAGGAATAAAGTGCACTGGTAATTTAACGCTTCCTTTGATAGAACAGTGCTCTCTTATTGATCAAAAAGTTACAGATTTATTGGAGAGACTCAGATGGACTTTTGGTGTACTGTAGAGTAAGGACTTATTCGAATTTTTTTGCTTTTTAGACCATGTATTTTCAGTCTTAGATCTAGTACTCTACCAATTATTACTGAAGTCAGGATATTTCAGGTAAGTAAGTTTTTATTGTTACAAAAAGATCCATTAAAAATAGCAAAAAACCCTGCCCATTTTCAACAAAGAAATTAAGATCTGAAAGCATAAAACTAGATTCAGCAATTGCAGTGGGAAACAGAGTAGAAAAGGAAGCTTAGTTCCTTCAATCAATAGTCTTCTCTGTACCTTTTGTGCATGCTCCACTAGTTCTTGCATCCTTCTGTATTAAGCCACTTTGTAGGATTAGGACAGATGAGTGATTATGGCTAAAATCTAAATCCCACTGGGATTAGGTCAAAACTTCCCTAATCTCTTCCTACTCCTTCAGTGATAACATTTTGTGTGTTTTTCCTTGAAATGGCCCAATGTGGGGATCTCAGTCCTGTATGTCACAAGTGTACTGAGGGCTTTGTAGCACCACCTCAGCATATTGTACACAATTATGCCCCATTCTATGCTTATTCTCAGTGGAATTTCAATAGGATTACAGCCACTCGGAAATACCCGAATTTTCGCTGAGCACTGGCCTCCAAGTCAAGAAAGCTGCAAACTCCTGTTAGAAGGACATTATTTGGTACTGGGCTAGAGTTTGTGTTTTGGGAGGTTTGTTGTTTTTTTTTTTCCCTCCCAGAGCCAGAGTAGCCAGAGTAATGTAAAAAGATTTTCATGCAAATGAAAAACCATCTATACAGGAACACTTCCCAAAGGTGAGCACAAAGGGAACATATTGCAGCGTGTATTTGGCAAGTCAGAGGAACACTGGCCACACTCTTCTTGTGTGTGTGTGTAGCAACACGTCTTCCTCCATGGATAATTCCACTGATTTCAAATAAGTAATTATGTTTATTAATATAATTATGTTAGCACAAGAGCTCTCTCTAGTGGAGCCAATGATGCTTTACTGGTTCTGTTGCTCAGATACTGAAAAACAGTAGAAATGTTTAATCCTAATATCTCCCAAATACAGCTAATGTCAGAATGGCATTACAGCCACACAGCTTGTAAGGAATGCTGTGTTTATAAAATACTTTAAAAACATAATTCACAAAAGGTGCTGGAATTAAGTTTTTGCCACTCACTGACATCGCTGCTCTCAGCAGAGCTTGGATTTTTTTTTTAAGGTCTTAATGAGCTTGTTCAAGAAGAATATGAGATTGTTTCTGAATGTCTAATTGTGTTTGTCAATTCTCATTTTCCACTTTTATTTTCAGAAATATGATGACTCGTACTGGAAAAATTGCAGAATGAATTGATGCTATGTCTGTTCCATAAGGGGACTTTGACAGGGTGTTACAACTATGTCTTTCATCCTTCTTCTTAAAGAACAGACCAAGCCCCACTGCCAGGTGTGGCAGTTTTCAAGAAAACATTGTAGTAGGTAGAAAAGTTCAGGAGACAAGGCCCATCCAAACACCATTTTCTGTCAACCACGTACCTGGCTTTTACATCCAGAAGGAAGCAGACATTTAGAGAAAAATCTTAGGGAGGTGTGCAACATAATAGCTCATTTTACATTAATCAAACATTGGTTCTGTTGTCTTACAGGGTTCCCTTGCACCTGCTGGTAATGGGTAAGGGGAAAGAAAAATTTATGATACTGCTTTTGGAGGAAGCAAGAATCAATTTACACTGCATGTTTTTTAAATATATCTATGTTTTTATTTTAAAAAGAGTTTTCAGATTCTGATGTGTAGATTTCATAGGTACGGTTATTTTTTCCCTGGATTTTGAAAAGCCCCTTATGAACTGCTGAAGAAACAAACTAGCTCTGCTAGGAAAACCATATTGCTTGGCTTGGAAACCAGTTAAACTGACTGTAAAAATAGCATGTTTCTCTGATGGACTATGGTAAACAGGGAGGTGCCCCCAGGTTTGCCCCCCACTGCAACGGTCAGTGTTGTTTTAACAAATCAATTTATGCTAGTGAGCACTGAGATGATAACATCTGTAGCAGACAGTTATTTGGATTAGCTGCTATCAGGAAGGATTATGACAAACTAGGCAAGCTGTGAGCTGTGGAGCAGTTGAGGAAGTTGAGGTAAACCACAGCTGGAGGAATCAGAGAGCTCTTATAGCCTGGCTACTCCACTGTCTTCCTTTTAGATCAGGCAAAGAAGTGTAGACCTGCCTCAGATAAAAATCTCAGTCAGAGCTGTTAAAAACTGTTCCATGAGGTAAAAAGGAAATGTCTAAGGAGGCCAGTCCTGAGGGCATAAAACACAGAGGTCTGAGGTTTTTCTCTTGGCTTTGTGGTCTGCAAGGTGCCCCCAGAAGGACTGGCAAATATTTCATGAAGGATTTGCAGCCTGGAAACCTATCCTAAATGTAAGCAACTATGCCCTATTCTTAAAAGAGGTAGATTTGTTTGTTTGCTGTTTTTTAAAAAATTGTTTTAGATAGCAAAATGTGGATCCATCTTTCTAGGCAGTAGCCTGGTTGAACTTCATGTAGTTTTAGATGATTGAGGAACCAGTGGTCCAGTTCCCTCATTTGGCCCAGAAATCAAATCTTTTCAAAGAGAGGCATGTATTTCTATCTGTCATGGCTTCTTCCACATGGCTTCTTCTTTGTGTGCCTGGCCTATGATGAGACTTGGGCTGAAGAAACCAACTAATAACAATTGGTAATTTTTCTGAGGAGCCTGTTTGATGAAGAACTCCTGGGGAGTCTCTGAAAGTCTCAATGTCTGCAAAACAGCATTTATTTTCCTCCTTCTTCCTCCTGCCTGCTCCATGCTGTAGCTAATGGCCTTTAAAATTGTGGGTGTTAGCTTTATATGATTTTTCTGTTTCTTATAAACCTTTAAGACTCCTTCAGTAGGAATCGTCCTTCTTGAATATCATCAGAGGCAAATGGGATGGTATTCTTGCAAACATTTGCACTCCTCATCTCTGGCTCCGTTTAGAGGAGAGAAATGTGCACCTCTAAGGGCTCAGATCATGTCCTTTAAAAAATGACATGTAAAGTAGGTCATGTGAATCCTGACTTAAAATGCCTCATTTTATGTCCAGTTTGAGTAGGAATAGAAAAGTGAAAGGACTGTCTGTTGCTGCTACCATCTTCATGACCAAGGCAAGAGTTTTCTTTCCTTTATTATGTGATAGCACAAAATGACTCAAAGGTGTTACCAAGAATCTAATAGAAAGCATTTTGGAGGGCTAAAGAAATGCAACTGAGAGACTGATCTGGCTTGCAGCAGCATTATGACTGGTGAGGAGAAGAAGAGCATAGCCTGTGCATCCACCCTGTTTGATTTTGGCAGGGCTGGCAGGTGGAAGGTTGAAGTTTTTCTCTAAGACTGAACACAGTGATGTGGCCATCACTTGAGTCTGAAACTTCAGCTGTTGAAATGGTTACTTTTACACCTTCACTTCCTCTAATAGGTGTTCACTTCAGATTTCGTTTTGCATGTTGGCATTTGAAGAAGAGTAAGCCTCCTTCATGCCTGCCTTCTTTTATTCCTTTTCTTATTCAATTTGTGCAATACAGAGCCAGGAATCCTGACAACAGCAGATAAATTTAAATTTCTGGATTGAATAGTTAGTGTCTAGAGTGTTTTATTCATGGGCACCATATGCAAAAAGTGAGTAGTTTTTTTCTATTGTGGAAAAGTAATGTTATGTTCAGAACTGCCAGAGTTACTTGAATTTGACTTAGCTGTGTGTTCAGGTGAACCTAGAAATAAATGGAAAGTTGAAAAAAAACAGCTACATGTTAAATACGTAGTATACCTGTAGTTTTAATTCTTTTAGGTCAAAAAATATTCAAATGCATTCACAGTATTTTTGATTGAAAGAATTTGTAATTGGATTTCCAAACATGCTGCTTTCATCTTGGGCAGTACAATATGCACTTTGATAATAACATGGCAATGTCATTAGAAAGAAGTCCATTTACTAGTTTAGGCATAAAATGAGATACAGAAGAAGACAATAAAATGCTTTCTAACATAATGCACCTTATTTTTTATTGTATTCAATAGAAGCATGATGAATAAGTAATCTTATAAGTGCATCAGAAGTACACCTTGGTTGATCTCTTAGAGGTGCTGAGATTTCACTGCTATTGAGATTATTCATAAAATCACTTTAATTTCTAATAAAGTGCATAGAACTTTATAATAGATCAAAATATGTGCCCACAAGGTGCTTAGATCATCATGCTGGAAGAGACAAACTTCCACACTTCAGAAATAATCCAAGAAAGAAAATTAAATGCAGAGTAACATCTTCAAAATTACTTATTTTTTAAATATAAAGCCCATAAATTATAATTTCCTTATTTCCACTTATTCACACAGTTTTACTTGTAGTTGAGCTATACATCTATAAGCTGTTCTGGGCATAAGCTACATTTCTCCCTATATTTAATGGTATCTCATGCAAATTAGATTTGCAGCAAACTAATCTGGTCCAGGTAGTAAACGTCACTGCTTGAATTATTTTATTCATCCATTCCTTTTTTTTTCTATAGCATTTATGCAATTACCACTGCTAGTGGGATTCTCCCCTCCCTCCCCCCATGAAATCAGAAAAAATTAAATCCAAGGAAGCTAAATAAGGTTTGTAATTTTTCTAGCCTTTAAAAAAATTTTTCAGAGAAAGAGGAAAGATCTTCATTTTCTTTCAAGACATCCACAATTTAAAATTTAATAACAGAACATATGTAATTTTCCTGACAATAACAGCACTTATTATACTTAGAGGAAATTCTTGAAACTGGGTGATTTTGCAAGCTCAAAGACAATAGCAAAGACAGTGGTGTAGTTCTTTGTCAGAAGGAATGCATCTCTGGATTTGGACTTTCAGCATTTCATACATGGCAGGTCTGTCTGCTCATTAATAAAGACAATCTTAGGACTACAAATCCTGATTACAAATGGTATTTGTTTTGAATTTTGTTGTTTATGGGGAGAAAAGGAGGCTTTTGAATTGGTCTTAGTTTCTTTTCAAAAATACATTTGAATTATATACTTTATTGGAAAAGGTATTCCAAAATGAAATCTGGTAATTGTTCTAGCTTTTGAAAATATGCATTGGTATTAATGTTTTTTATGTTAATAATATATTTTCTCTAAAACTACTGAAACTGAAAATGGTTGGGGGCTTATTTTGCATATTGAGCCTTCATATTCTGAAACTGACTTGATGTTAAAAATTGCATCTACTGAATGACAGATCCTTATGAAAGCCACGCTTCCTCTTGAAAACATTTCGTTTGAAACCTTAATGAATCGGTCAGGGACTTGTTTTACTGTTTCTTGCCAAATGTAGTCTCTGAGAGTCCTTTCCTGTCAAGTAAAAGACTAGCTATGAATTCAGTTTAAGGATGCAAAAAACAAATCTGGATGTATTGCAAGAATTTACAGTGGAAAATATCAGCTACTACAATGGCTGATTAGTAGTAATTTATTGGTCATACAGAAAGTATATCACAGCTGGATTTCAATGCTCTCATGCCAATTGTTGCTATAGTGAATTGACTCTTCTGTAAACAATAACCAACATTTTCCAAAATAGAGTCTTTTCAAAGGAAATAAGGATACCAGAGATTTCAGATAATTATATTCACAAAATTTGATTTATTTAAAAATAAAAGGGTCATTTCAATGCTTTCAGATAATTTTTGTTTTCCATGCGGAAAGTGTTTTCATATAGAAAATTGCCAAAAATGAATTAAAAAAAGACAGTTCATTAAAGGTTGAGCAGCTGCATTGAATAATAATTTTAGAATTTAGAAACTCCTCTGAAAATAAAACATTTAACTTATAAACATAATAGCCTTCTTTCTTGTTTTGTGAGTGAAGATAAAAATCAGTTACTAACAATATGTGTCTAATTTCACTATTTCCAATATTGCACATATCTCACTATTTCTCTTGCAAAAAGCTTCTTTATTTTAGCTGGTTTGCCTCAAAATTAATGTTAAACTTATGTGACCAGAGATTTTGCAGATCAGAAATTATGTATGACTCATGTAAAATGCAGGAAAGAGACATAATCTTTAAGCAAATAAACCCTATTTTATTATATGTTAAAAAAAATCTTAGTTTGTGATAGGAACAGCTTTATCCTTGTGACACTGCTTCCTCTTCCCAGAGTGTGAGAAGAAATCCGATAGTGACCTGTTTTGCTCAGTTCCTTTGTTTTACTGGGAGGGTGGACATTTTTCCTCCCTCAGCAGATCCTGTGGCAGATGACCTTACATATAGAAGCAGTCCATGCTTTTGTTTCAAATAATCCCCCATGATTTGCTAAACCAAATAAATTTTGCTCTTAAAACTGGCTTGGTTCCTTAGATAGACTAGAGTAGAAATGATAGTGTGCTGTGATACATGCTGTGATTTGAAATTAATAAAGTTAAATGTCTTCAAAATATATTTTGAATATATTTTCTTATATTTTGTCTTCAAAGTACAAGAAACCAAAAACTAAATCACACCTTTCTCAGATATTCCAAACTGACATGCTGGTGGCCTGAAAAATGAGCAGAGAAATTATGTGCCCTCAGCAATGTTTATTTTTGATAAATTTTAGAAAACTAGGAAAAGTTCCAGGGAAAAGAGCATCCCTCTTCTTACTCTTGAGATGATGAGAGGACATGTGACAAGGGCTGGGAAATGGTAGGGTGGGTTTCATGCTGTGGTAAGTTATAGGAACACCCCATGGTCACAGCAGTTCATAAATAAACAAAAAGTTCTGGATAAAATTAATACTGGCCAGAATGGTTTTATGCAAAATTGATCTTTGTTAATCAAACTTGCTTCTACTCTTTGATGATGATGAATATGGTGGATAAAAAAATAGGTGTGGTGCACCTAGGAATTTAAAAGGCATTTGACTTTGTACAGCATGCTGCTCTAATTTTAAAAATTCCTATCATGATACAATGTCAATAAAACACATGTTCAATGGGTTAAGATCTGTCTGGCTGACAGGTAATGCAAGAGGCTCTCAATGGAAAACTGTCTTGGAGTGCTCGTGTTTCTCATGGTCTTCTGCAGACACCAGGCTCAGCATGGTGTAACAGCTCTCAGTGTTTGTAGAGCTCACATAAGATCACTGCTGAAAGATCACCTGAATGGTTAATAATCATGAGGACAACAGTCTTGTGCAGAGACTGGGCCACGTGTCCAACGCTTACTCTTGATTTACTTTTCTCCATAGGAAGCCACTGGTTTCAAGTGTGGTCTGTGACCTACATTCTCATTCAGAAGACATCAGAGTAGTGCAGCAATGAGTTGTGGCCTCAATAATCTATGAATTTATGTAGTAGTGGTATTTATGTCCTAAAAGCCACAGTGGAACAAAGTTAAGGGATTGGTGGGAAGATTTGGTGAATTTCTAATCAGTAGGATAGGGAGATCTGGCAAATCACATGTGGACATGCCTGGAACAGGTTTTCAAGTGCACCATAAAGTTCACCTCTCAGATGAAGGAGATAGATGTGTTGCCCTTGCTGGGACATTGCAGTTATTAATGAACATGGACAAAATATAAATTCTGATGAGAGACATCAATTGCCAATTATAGTTCTTTGGGTAATACCTCATGCTGGTGGTATTTATTTTCAGCATTCAAGAATGCTGACGAGTAAATAACATTCAATGGAGAATATCAGACTTTGCTGCTACTGCTGGTCTTAATCTTAATTTTTTATTTCTTGGGCCTGTGTGTGTGCAATGCTGGCGGGGCTTGTAAGTAACATTTTAGGTTCTCCTCCAATAATTCAATCATGATTTTGTAGAACAGTGTGTTGATAGGATTTCTTCTGCATCAGCAGCACTCAATGGAAGTCCTCTTTGCAAGCAAGGCTTCTAGTTTTCTGCAGTATTACATTGGCAAGTATAAGTTCTGTGATTCATTTACCTGAAGATATATGGATCTAGATGATTATTTTAAATGAGAGTCTTACTGAATCAAAATAAAAGAGCACAAAAAGTATTAAGTGTAATTTCCTAGAAGGAGGAAGGACGTTCCACTTAGAGTTTTGGGACAGCCAAAACTGATCTTGCAAACAGGTGCACAGAGAAATTCAACCCTTAGGTATTTCTGAACCTCAATGCTAGTTAGTTTCAAATTAACCTTTGGGGAAAAAAAAAGAAAGAAAATGAAAAAAAATCAACTGTTTCTGAGAACATATTGAGAAAATAATGTTTTGCTGCTAGTGAGATAGAGTTTTTCTTTGATTACAGAGAGCAAGGAAGATTATTTTTGTTGTTTTACATGCCTAAAAGAGACTTCCAAAATGTCAGTCCTGGCTATATCCTTAACAAGGGCCTAGAAAGAGCTTCCCAGTCCTAGGTCCAGACCTGTAACTCAGCCACTGCCTTTTCTTTCTGTGCAAATCTGGGTGTGTTGGAAGGGGATGAGGGAAGGCCAGTGTTTTGTCTCTGCTGACACACTTTCTCTATTCCATTTTAAGTGAAGGCAAAGGACTTAGAAGTCTGAGACAGATATTCTTTTGCTCTAATATATCAACCTATATCAGTATTTCAGATTTACATTTATTTTCTTACTCTATTTTTCTCTTCCAGTCACAGTTATAACACTCCATCATGCTCTTCCCTTGAAACAAAACTGATGAAAGCTGTGAAGATGTTCAGCACGTACATGTGTTTCTTACTGGGTTTAGCAAAATGTAAGATTAAAAAACATTCAGAAGGACAAGCATATTTTGAGAAGTCATAAAAGAGAGACTATTGAGAACATATTTGTTCAAAAGTAAAAATTTCTATTGATTCTCAGGAGGCAGCCCTTTGGTCTTGACTTTCTAACATATTTGGAGCAAGCTGAAAGGGATATAGATTCAGAAAGGCCATGTATAAACACTACACAAATAATTTGGGATTTTCCTTTTAGCAGGAATAAATGCTTATAGTTGTAATGCTATGTGTCTATGTACAGGCAACCTGATGGGATTTTTTTCAGCATTTCTCAGGATGTCTGGTTTCCAACAATATTTTGCTGTTGCTTTCCTGGTATTTGTCTTATAACAACAACATAAAGGATGTAATTAATGACTGTGTATGTACTTGAATACTTCCAGAACCTTGTTCCATGTATGGACTGTGTGTTTCAGCAGAAGTCCCTGGTATCTAAAAAGTAGCTGTAGCTATTAATAGCTGGTGTACTTTTTGTAGAGAAACTACAGAATTTATTGAAGAAATTACTTTTTTTTTTTTTTTTTTTTTTTTTTTTTCACATTTTTGGACCTATTATTCGTGAAACAAATAAGATTGAGGTAAATTCCAGAAACAGAAGAGTAATCACATCTAATTTCTATCAGTCATACATGGTTTGCAAAAGGCATTGAAAAGAATTGTGTTGCAATAACACAGTCAACAATAAATACAATAATTTCTGTCATTTCTTTCCTATTGTGGCTTTTCAATCTGTACATTGCTTATATTTTTGATTCAAAATCATCATGCAAAAATGCCAGAACTCCAATTTCCTTTCATCCATTTTCCATCATGCTTATCCTCATGGGAAATATTTTAATATATTCCTTTCACAGCATTAAAAGATCAACCATCACTTGTTGCTCAGGTGCTGGTTCTCTGGATCTATTTGTCTGGGTTTGGTGGTATTTCCCCCAGATAATCAGTGTATATACCAAAATTTCTGTAATTAAAATTTTGTGCATATATACCAAATCTGGGCTTCCCTCTTCATGTCAGCAGTGGTTGAAGTTCAACTATCTGGTACTCCTTCTACAAACGTACTAAAAAAGCCCTCAGTGCCAAACAGGAGATAAGCAGATGGGGAAATAAGATTCTCAAAACCATTTGTAGTTTTCATTGAAGTCAGCTGTGCTGAGGGACGTGAATGCTTTTTGGATTCCAGGTTCAGTCTAACTAAAGGATTCCTGCCCACTGAAGCTCTGGGCTGGGACACCCAGCACCAAGTCCCTGACTTCAGGAGGGGCAGTGATATATAGACTTGTACATGACAAGATACTGTATCTGGCACTTGTTATCTCCCCATCAAACAGGGGAAGAGCCTGTGGGATGTTGCACGCTCGCTCTGGAGTCAATCCAGCATCCTGGCAGCATTGAAAGGAGCAGGCCCCTTTTCCAGCCTAGGAGCCCTGCTGTTATCCTTATGTCAGTTGAATTGATGGGAATAAAAGAAAGCCAATCCAGGAAAACAAGCTAATGGTTTGGACTTTTTTTTTCAACTAGGTGGATGAGTCAGAGTCATTTGTGTGTAGCCATAGTGACTGCCACAGTGAACTGCATGAAGGAAACACTTGTTTCATGAGTGAGAGACCAAAACTTCATTATTTTCACTCTATAGTGTCTAGAAGTAGCATTTATTTCATAAAATACAGACCTTGCCAGAGCAATTTGTGTCATGGTGCCTTTGGAGTGTGTTCTTGCAGGTCACATTTGGACATGGTGGGAGTCAGAAAGTCTTTCCTCTGTCCCAGGGTCTGGCTGCAGACCATGGCCTTTGTGAGTTCCGTGGGAAAGTCACATCCTGTCAGCACCTAGGTACCTCCACTCCCAAAAAAGAAAACAAGCTTGCAAGCTGACAGAGGTCCTTGGTGTTTCTGCCAGGTCCACAACAGGGATCAAAACCAAATGTGTGGTCCACAGCATGTACTGACCTAGGAGTTGGGGGTGAATGGAAATGTAATTTGAATGGAAGGATTCAAATATACAAAAAGCTTCTGACAAGACAAAAGGAACATCGATTAAAAAAAAACCCCAAAAAATCCTTTAATTTGTGGTGGGTAATTCAGGGAGTAATGGGCTTAAAATTCAGAAAGGAATATATAAGGCACATGTTAAAACTGTCTCCTTGCAGTAAAGACAGAGGAATAAATTGCTTGTATGTAAAGACCTCCAGTGATGAAGGTGTCAAAACCTAGACAATATTTCTCAAGAATGACATAAGTGTAATAGATTTTCTTTAGGGAATGAGACTGGAAAAGAGGAGCTCCTGAGGTATCTTCCAGACCTTTGCCTCTATAAACTTTGTTTGAACTGACTTGGAGACCACAGGCAGAATGTGTTAAAGGAAGCCCAAGTTGTCTGGGGGTCACATATCCCCTTATTTCCTAAAGCAGTTCTGAACTCATCTCTACAAGATTCTGTGTTGTCTGGCCACTGACTTCCTGAGGCCAACCCATTTTCTGTAGGAACACCTGGCATCAGCCATTGTGATTTAATCCTCACATCTGATTATATCCATGTGAAAGGCAAAAGCAATTATTTGTGGTTCTAATGCTAGACTCTAGTGTCCAGAGAGGATATAGATTTACAGAATATTACTTATAGATGGAAGCAGATATCTCATCCTTAAGGCACCTCCAAAGCTTCATTAGCAAGTTTGGACTGCAAGTGATTCAGCAGGAACATAAATTAAAATGTTAAGTTTTGTAGATGTGCTGTGGGATGGGAGAAAGCATATGTATATATGCTATGAAATAAAATGTGAAAGAAAATAAAGATTACAACAAGCCTGTAAGAAACACAAAGAATTTGTTGCTGCAATATTGTTTGTCTTGTGAAGGAAACCGTGGCGCGTATTTCTTAGTAATGTCAGCTGATGGAGCTGAGACCATAAAATGTTCCTTGCCACTAGCAGAACATTTCTATTGCCAGTTATTGATCGTATTACTAGTTATTGTGAAAAACATATATTATAAATTGCATTCCTTTTTTTTTCTTTTCATTTATGTGAAAAGTTGCAGCGCAGTGAGCAGAGGAAGCTACTGCCACAGAAATTCTCTGGAGAAACAGAGGGGCACCTTTCCTCTCCACAGCCTATGTTTAGAATGCCAAATAACAGGCAGGCAGGCAAGCAGGCTTGTCAAGTGTCTCGGTTTTTCAAGAGTCCTTGCTTGTTTATGGTGGCTGCCCAGTTCCCACTGATGGCCTGTGTCTTGGTTTGGAAAGACAGGTATCTGCCAGGGAAAGCTGGAGTTTCCCTTGGAATGGAGAATGTAAACCCCTCACCCCCGCCAAATTATAATTTTGCAATTAAGGGCTTTCAGGCAAAGATTTGGGAATAGGAATAACAGTTCTTTACTAGGAATATTAACAATACAAATGTAGTAGAAAACAAAGCCACCCAACCAAACCAGCAAACAAACAAACAACAATTTTGGAAAACCCTGACAGAGTCAGAGCTACAACCTGACACCCTGTTGGTCAGGGTGTTGGAAGCAGTCCAAAAGTGAGTCCTCCTGGAGTGGCAGAGGTGGTTCTGTTGAAGTAGAGATGATCCTGTAGAACCAGGGTCCAGTGGGTGAGAAGGGGTCCAGTCTTCCTCCGGGAATCCGGTGAAGCCAGATACCTGGTGTTCCTGTGTCTCAGTTTTATCCAGGTAGGAATGGTTGGCTCCCCCCACTGGGTGGAGCATCTCACAATGGGATAATGGAACGTGGATGTACTGCTTTGGGAAGGGTATAGTTTGGGGAGGGTATTGTGGATGTACTGCTTTGGGGAGGAGAACAGCTTGGGGAGGCCCATTGTGAAAAGAGATAAGAAACACTGCCCCACCTGGCTTCAACAGTTGGCCCATTATCAAAAGGCATCCGCCCCCCTCCCCCCAGAATTACAAGAGATAAAGAAGAACATCTCCCCAGCTGAAATGGAATACACATTTTTGGTTCCATAACCCAAGACAGCCTGTAAGTCCCAGGCTGGCTGAAATAGAGTGCTATGTGATAACAGTATCTCAGTACTGCAGATGATGAGCTTATACAGAGGCACACAGAGCTGCAAATGCTTCTGAACGGTGTTCAAAAGCACTGGTTACACTCAAGTGGTAGGAAGGCAGGCAAAATAGTTTGGCATTTAAGCTATGGTTAAACGCACACGAGGGAAAATCAAATCACAAATGGCAAAATACCAGGATGTAGATCAACTAAGTCTGTATAAACTCTTTGCTGTTATGGCTGCCACAGGTCAAAATGTTCCAGAAAAAAGAAGTCTCTTTTGTGTGTCTGATATAATTTAAATTTAAATTGTAGCCTTCAGTTCCATAGCATTTGATTTCTACATTTTTCCTCCTGATCAGAAGAAGTGGTTATTGTTTTTTTTTCCCTGATCTGTAAGAATAAGAATAAAATTCCACCTCTCCACCTCATCTTTTTGAGCTGCATCTAACCCCCCAGCTTCCTCATTGTAAGGCCTATCCCTTCCATCCAGCTCCCTGTCTATTGCTTTCTAAGCACAATAATGTAGGAATATTAATAATTCATGTTCTTGTCTTGCTTTCATTTTTCTCTTTCCAGGCTCAGCCACAGCTAAGGTTCAGGCCCTGAACAAAATGCTGGCTATCACTGCACACCAATTGCCTTGATGTGCTCTTTGGCTTCTCCTCAGAAGCGACCCCCCTGGAAAGGCTAGTGGAGCACCCTTCACTCCACAGCCAGTGCTGCATGGAGCTGTTTTGCCTTTGCTGCCTCCCCTGCCCCCCTTGCTGGCTCACACAGCGCTGGGTGACATGGATCCCCCTCCTGGCACAGGGACTGACTGGAGCAGAGGTAGGCAGGGGTGCAGTGCCTGGTGCTGCCTTCCTCCTCTGCACTTGTTCTCCTCCCTGGTGGAACATGCATCCACAGATCTGACTGCCACTTCCCAGGCCTTTTGACTACCCCAAATCTTTTAATGCATTTTATTAGTTTTCCTCCTCCACGGAGCTCAGTGGTTTTTTGTTTGATTCTCACCACCCATCCACCCAGTCACCCTGTCTCCAATAGTTACCCTTTCCTGGTCCCTCCCACAGCTTCCCTTTCCTACCAGTTTCCCTTTGTGCCCCATATCAGTACAGTTACACACCTCCTTTGCCATCCCCTGGATTTCTCTGCCTTTTGGACTCCTTAAAATCATCTCTCTCATCACAGAGGCGTCCAGCTGGAGCTGACTTCTTACTAGAAATCAGTCAATTCTTGCTACTTCCTTTTCCATTGAGTTTTCTCCAAGGGGCTCATTGCTGCAGCTCTTGTCCCTCAGCAGTCTTCTGCCTTTGTAAAAAAAAAAAAAAAAAAAGCAAAATGTGATATTAATGTTTATGTTTTATTTAGATCAGAACACCTTAAATCCTGGTTTACAGTCCTGACTAAGTGCTCCCAGGACTGAATATCAAAATATACTTTCAGTCCGAATGGCTATTATTGTTTTTCCTTTTCCTCAAAAAGTATCAAAAGCAGATAATGCTGTTTATCACATAACAATCTAAGATGATTTTACAAATAATCCAAAAGGTTTTTCCAAGCTGTTCTTTTCATGTGCTGAGTTCCTCTGAGAAGGAAATTATTTTCATCCACTTTCTAATTGCTTAATGATTTGTATGAAATGCAGGTTTACTAGTTATAACCATTCCACATTTCTCAGGGACATAAAATATTTTGAATGAAAGTTCTTCCAAATAAGTTATTTGATAGACTGATTACCATACTGGCTCTTATTATACAAACATGAATATGTCACTTTATTTGTCAATATCTTGTGAGCATAAAATTAGCCTTTCACTGACTGGCTTTATAGCTGAGCAGTAAAAATGCCTTCATAAAAAGTGAAAATAATTTGATTTGATTTTAGTAGCAAAAGATTTTTTTTTTTTTAATCGAGTTGCTTTCATGGTTCTCATGCCTTTGAACAATAAAAGAAAGGAATATGTATAGAAAGTAAAGTTATCTGGAAGCAGAGGTTCCTGGCCAATGATAGGTCAGGAAGAGGAAGCATAATCAAAATCAAGTATGCCCAAAATAATTATGCTTTACAGCATTATATTGTGTTTCTTATAAAATAGCTGAAGTGACTCAGAGAGGAGGATGCTAAAGGATACACTGACTGGAGACCTGTGCCAGTAATTAGCAATCTTGGATCAAGAAGACCTTATATGTGATGGCTTTCCCCTGTGCCAGGAATATTATTCTGAAAAGAAATGTTAGCCAAAATATTTTTTTAGCTAAAATTTTGATTAATATCTCTAATTTCTTCCAAGTAGCCTACAGACAGATAAAGCATTAGAAAAAAATAAAATTAAAAAATGCCCCTTCCCTCCAAGATGTGCAGATAAGAGAGGTCAAAATACAGCTCTTCATGTCTGGGGCACAAGCAGAACTGGATAAAGTTTCAGTATCACATTTATTCTGTGTGCAGCCTTTCACCCCAGAGCTCTTCCTGCTACTTGGTTCTCCCTTCCCAGCCTCTTGCTAACCAGCACCACTGCATTGCACTTGACCTGCTGCTTTTTAGGGATGAGACAATGGCTCTGCAGTCATCCAAGATTACTGATAGTCTCTTCCAGCCACTCATTTATCTCTGATAACACCTCAAATATCCACTTTATTGTATTTCTTTAAGAACACTTAAAAGATTTAAACTCTCAGTGGTTAATCTCCCTACACTTGCCCCCACGGTGTGACCACTGCTCTGCTCCACCATCACCCTGCAGTTCAGGTGGTCTAGGTGGCACCTTTCTCCCTGTTTACTTCCACCTATGCAAGGCTGAGGATTCTGCAGCCTAGGGTAAGCAAAACTGTGAGGTTCACCCTGGATATTTATTTTTGCTCATCCTCTTTCAAAACCAGTAGCTGGCATTGTAAGGAGAACAAGTAGGGAGAACATTACTACCTTGTATATTGTTCACCCAGCATTTCTCAGGCAGATACTGCGAGGAAGGTGATGCTGGAATGAATGATTCTTTGCTCCAGGTGCAAAGGCAAGGCAAAAAACCTTAGAAAATATATCATGACTTTCAGTTTTCTTCTTTACCCTGAGACAGGGATACTTGAACTATGTTGACAGAACACAGAATGGCGCATTTTCTCCCTCCTCATGAATTTTTTCTCCCTACTCCTGTTACAGTAAGCTCAATTGTTTGAGAAGTCACAAAGCATTTTGATGGTGCTTTTTTCAGCCTTCCTCTTAGAGCAGCACTCTGAGTACAGACTAACTTACAGCTGCAGTTCTGCTTTATCTAATGCTCGGCAGTCTCAAAATCGGGCGCTTGGTGAGCATAGAGACGATTCCTTCTTGTGGCATTTCCTGGTTAGCCAGTGCTGTGCCTTGAATTCCCACAGCTAGGTCTGCACAGCTTTTCACCTCCAGTAGCTTTTTACTTCTGTGCTCCTGGGATTTCAGATGATTCTCCGCTGCTGTGGAAATGTGTGCGAAGTCATGTAATGGTCAATGGATTTTATCATTTTTGTAGTACAATGTTACACAGCCTTTAAAAATGAAAACTGTAAAAAAAGATCAGGAAGTTATTTGGATTAATCAGTTTTATTGAGTATTACAGCTGCTCTTGTGATGACTGCACAGTGATAGAAAGGTGCAAGGGAGATCAGAATCTGGTCTCTCAGGTTTTCCTCCCCCGATCTCCTGCCATAGGCATGCAATTTCGTACCTTTTTTGATCAATCACAGTGCCCTTTAAGCTGATTTCCATTTTTTTTTTCAGGTTGTATAAACAAAAAAAGGATTAAACTCAAGAATTCTGCTTATATGAGTTACAATATCAAATAATAAAAAATCCCTCCCTGATTCTAAATATTTACAGACACCCTTTCTTTTAGACACATAGCATGGCTGTAAGTTAAGCCATATCTGAGGGGAAAATGGCAAGTTTTTTTTACCCAGTGATGTATTTTCTTAAGCCCTCTTTCCATTAGGGCACCTGGATCTATAACTTCATGTTATAAAATAAGTGTTATTCATTTATGAGTGAACATACTGTACTGTTCCTTCTTGTGGGACTTAGCGCTGCTAGTAGGGGACTCTTTTCTTTTACTGGAAGCAGTCAGGAAAATCTCAGCAGGCCTTTGTACAATTATCACAGCCCCAGGTTTCCATCTAGTGCACTTCCAGCTTTGCTGTTCCTAGCCAGTGGGAATTTAGCAAACTACTTGGAAGGAGATCTGGTCACTGAGGCATCAAAATCTACCTTCTTCTAGCGTACCAGAAGGTATGGTTGCAGCCTGAAAGCTGCACTGTGCCTTTTCACACAGAGATCTCACCAGGGAGAGAGTCCCAGGGTTGGGACACAGTACCCAAAAATAAACACCTTTCAGTGCTTTCATTATGGGGGCTTGTAGTCTTTCCTCCTTTTGTCTTGGCTTTGGAAATTGGATGAGATATCTTGCCTGTTTGGCCATGTAGAGGAGAAAGTGATAATTTCAATGGATGTCCTAAGTTTATTAACTTTCCCTGTCTGCCATGAGCAAAGGCAGGAAGCGAGCTCTCAAAACATCTCTTACAAGCAGATCAAACCTACAGATGTCTGTGTCAGAAACATTTGAAAGCATGATTAAATAAAGTCGCCTGAGCCAGGCACAATTTAAGAAATAAGCACTGTATTACTTCAAGTTGCTGTAAATAGTAATTTACTTTAGTTATTTCCCTTAATTACAGCGCTCCATCTTTACACAAGGTTGTATTTAGGAACAAAGGGACCAGTGTCACTGTAAGGTGTATGCTATAATAGAGACATTTATATTAGGCTTCAGGAGAAGCCTACAGTGTATCCAGCAATTCTGTGGCTCTTTTGACCACCGACCTTTCTCTGGTTTTGTTAATGTGTTTTTTCCTTTTATATATGTGCTCATTAGGCTCTTTCTGGTTCTGCTATGAAGTTCTCCCAACACTTCAGCTATTACCCTGCACTGTTATTACTTTTCTGACAGATAGTATCAGGATAAGCCAGAATTAAAACAGACTCTCCTCTATTATATAAAATGTAAAGATTTTAAGGGAAACAATGCAACCCCAAACTTTTCACCTAACAAGAGTTATAAATGAGCAAATTGCTCCAAATGTTTCTACAAAGAAACAAGAAACCAAGTTATCTAGCAAACCTATTTATACACAGTAGGCAACCCTGGGTTGCAGGCAGGACTAATAAACAAAGAATGACAACCTATTTCTTTTAATGACAAGCTGACATATTTATTTTTATTATTTCACGAAAGTATTCACCAGACTCATCTTTCACACTAAAGCCCCAATCTCCTTTCCTCCAGACAGAGCATGTAGCCTTACTGCACCCAGGTTGAGAAAAAAAAAATTAAACAGAGCACTTTCAGAATAAAAAAAGAGATATTTGACAGCCTGTGGTTTACTGCACTGGAACATAAAATTTAAGATTTTTCTTGTCTGAATAAAGTTTTATATGCTCATTTTTGTAAAGTTAAATTACGCCTACAAAAAGTGATTTTTATATGCTTAAGTTGAATTTCTACTTCTCCATGAACTGGAACACCATTTCCTATAAAATATGACTTATTGTTCTAGCTAAATAAGATGCTTTAAAAATTCTAGGGCATTAAATCACACAGGTTAGAAATGATAGAGCCCCTTACAATATATGAAAACTGCTATAATGAACTTCAAATATAAACTAAGTTACCATAAAATGGGTTTACTTTTCTATGCTTAGTGTGACATTTTCTAATAATAGCATTTTCTACAAGAAAAATGACAATTCACTTCTGCTCAAAGAAATAATCTCCTTAGTTTTGCTAAATTTACTTTTTTTTTTTTTTGGATATATAAAACAATTTACATTTTATTGAACTAGAAGTTAGAGTAGCTACAGATCAAGATGGACTTTCCAACTGTGAACAGGTAAGACATGGTGTATGCAAACATTGCATTGGAAATGAATGAATATCTATTTTGCACGTCACTTAATTGAAACTCAATTAATTAAGCCTTTCAAATGAAATTGTGTTAAGCCATGGAAGTGTCTAGACAACGAGGATTTTTCTTCTTACTGTCCCTTTTTATTTATATTTTGCATAGATGTTGAACATGTTCTGAAAATGTAGGAACATAGAAATATAATGGTAAAAGAAAATAAAATTATAGTATAATGGGATATGAGTGGTGGTTTTGTATATTCATGTGTATACATTTTCTTCATGCTCTTTACAACAGCTGTTTGGTCAGGGAAATATGTTACTAAGAAAGAAAGAAAAGTTCTATTCTTATTCATTCAATTATGTTGTAATAACTGGAGGACAAAATAAGGACTTCTAGTCTTATAAGGTTGTCGTTAGTTTAATAAAAAAATTCTATGCTGTTAAAAAAACCCCAAGCCCAACCTAAACCAACCTAATTACAGTGGAAAGAAATAGGAAAAATATTTTTAAATGCTCCAAACCTCATATTTTAGTTTCACTGTACAACATAACCCATTCAGTAAATAAATCTTTTGGTTTCATGCAAATGCTGCTCACACTGAAGACAGAGCCAAGTGACTAAATATTTTAGAATTCTTGGGATTTTATAATTTTAGAATTGTATATAAACCCTTCTGAGAGTGGGTAACAATTCTGTTAACACAAAAGGAAAGGCAACCTACCCATTTAAAAATTATGTCATCAGCTCTCCTTTATTAAATGCCTGGAAACAGCTTATGTCATGTCTGTATTTCTTGCTTGAAATTGTGCTGGGTTTGAATGTGACCTAATATAAGGATACTGTCACGTTCTCTTGTGGGAATTCAAACTTTGTAGAAAATGAAGAGTTTTTCCCCCACATGCTTTCACTAAAAAACCCATCACGCTATTTTAGGTGTCCTCCATCCTGCCAGTTCCCTGCACGCTGCTTTATGATACCTGCATTTTATGGGAAAAAAAGTCAAACCAAAATGCCAACAGAGTTTTTACATTACCAGGGATATATTCAAAAAGTGCCATTATGAGTTCACAACCTATTCCTGTTCATTCATGAATGAATAATGTTAGAATTAACATGAGCTGTAGTGCATTATTTAGTATTTCTCTGGATTTGATTCTTAGCAGAGGTGTTAAAAGTCTGATGCCTTTTAAATGTAATTCATTTCCTTTCGTTATGTATTTTGTTGGCTAAAAGAGCCCCTTTCACTTTTATATTGCTATTCCTGTTTTAGGGTAATATTTAAAATTAGAGAAATATTGAAATTATTTCAAGTTATTAGTTAAGTAAATAGAGTAGTTAGAAGCATGCAATTATTTAGTGTCAGTCAATAGATTCTGAAGTACACTTGAAATCTAGGCATTTGGCTAATATCTGCATGTCTATCATGAAAATGAAAACAAAATTATGTCCTTATGCTCTTTTACTGTGACTTTTATTTCTGAAGTTCAAGAACTAGCAAGAAAGTATCCAGGCTGGAAGTCTGACACCATCAAAGTAATGGGAAATTAATTCACAGTAGCATAACTGTGTGGTGATTGTTTGTTCTTGTTTAAACAAGATTCTTATTTATGTTGTTAAAGGCTCAAGATTAATATTTTATGATTCATAATACATGGTGCTGAAGGTTGGCGAACTAGGCAGTGAAACAGTAATTTCCTGAGAAGCATTTTCAGCACAAGCAAAACTGTACAAGTGCTGTGCAAAAGAGGCTGCTTCTATGGATCTGAACAGGAGAGGGATCCATGCAGAAATTAAGAGTACCAGTTAGAAGCTGGGAAAGCACCCTGCCTGACTGCAAAAATCTAGCTATTGTGTATCAAGAGCAAATTGAACAGAAAAAGATTCTCACAAGGCACTGTGAGAATGCTTTCTCACCTGTGGGTATATCTGATTATCACACTTAGAGTTATGAGGGTTTTGGCAAGGCTTGAAAATTCCTGCCATGACTTCTGTCTACTCAAAACAAGCTGTTGGCTAGTGTTCTTGGCAAGCTTAGCATTTGCTGCAAGGCTTCTGAAAAAAAATGTTTCAGTCCTAATCACTTAGGAGAACAATTGCTTCCCCAAGGCTTCTGTCTGCAATTTAAGTTGATGCATCTCTTCTGTAGAGATGACATATGACACATCCCACAACAACCTTAGTTTGAATTTGCAAACCATATTTTCAACCTTTCCAAAATACCTCTGAAGTTCCCTATGCATCTCTGTAGCTATCCAGATTGTAACTTTCCAGAGTCTAAAGCACAGCCTGGAATATGGGATGTATTGCCAAGAGAAAACTGAAAGCAACCAGACCAGCAAGTGGGCAAGAAGAGCTGGGCAGAGCTAGAAGGAACTTCCCACTTTGAATATTTATGAGATGCCTGATGATTGGACAGAACAACATTAGGTGCCACCACACCACTCTAGTTTTTCTCAGACCCTGAGTTATCAGGTACTTTGGCTTGCATCAGGTTTTGTATTATTATGATTAGGAAACAGTCTAAACACAAACAGAAGTTGTGAAATCCAGCCCTTTGTGCCCATGCAAAGGCTGGTCTGGTCAACCTGACTGCTTGATCAGCCTACCTGGAGTCAGTAGCTGCTGGACTCCTCCTGCAAGCACACTGCAGTATCCCATCTCACTGCAGTGGATCTTGCACTGCCTCGAGCGATTGTTTGTGAATCTCAGCTGGAATTTCTCACCATGAAATCAGTGTTTCAGGCTCTGAATACCCTCTTCCTTCTGCCATCATGCCAATATGAGAAGGCAGTGCATAAATTAACAGTTATTAAATGCACTGATAAACCCAAAGCAAGACTAATCTGAACCTCTCCTCTGTAGAAGGAGGCATAAGAAGGAAAAGCACATTTCATAGTCATTAAATGCCTGCTAACTTCAGACATGTGAACTGAGCAGGAAGGATTAGGAAGGCAAAGAATGCCAACAGCCACAATTTACGTCTGGACAGTTTCATCTCCCTTTTTTATAATGGACAAAGACTTAAACCCACAGTAGCTTTATTTAACTTTTGTTTATTCTAGTGATAATTATGAATATAAGTAGAGACCAGACAATGAAAAGCATTTCTTCAGGAAATTTGGTCTGTGTGGTTTGGGTAGGATTGTGTTGCAACTTGTTCCCCTAGGGCTTCGAATACCTCTCACCCAGAACTGTAAGTATGAAAGTATGAAACTGTAATGAATAAATAAAGACATTTAAATGACCTAATTAATTAAAATACTGGAAAATTAGTATTAAAATTGCATCCCTTGAAATAATATTATTTACAGGTTCTTTCTACTCCTTATTAAAAACATAAACTGCTTTAATAGGAGAGAAATTTTTGAAAATGTACTTTCTATACAGCATTTTAATTGAGTTGTTGTACTGAAATGATTGTACACAACTGGAGAAAAACCTTTGTCTTTTAATCCATCTAATTATTTTTGGATGTGTGTATAATTTATTTTTCTGAAATTCTGGAAATGAAAAATGTTTAGAGAGGACCAAGAACTCCACCCAGACATTCCCAACAATGCAAAACATGCCCTGGATTTTAAAAAAATAAAAAAAATCTTTTAGTCAACATCCATTAACAAAACAAACAAATAACCAACCAACCAAACCAGAGGCTAAGCAGCAGAGCAGTGAAGTCAGCATCCTAAAGCATATTTGTGTGTCCTGCATCTTGTCATGATTGATGTGTTGCACTCATGTGGCATTTGAAGAACATTGTTTTGCTGGTACTTAGTGTGATGACAAATTAACAAATGGAATAAATGGATTACAAAGCAGTTACATTGTCATTTATGCCTTTTTCCTATCCAGTCTGGACTACTACAAAGTGATCCCGAGCCAGTTACTAAAAGATATACAAGCTTTACAAGGTGCAGCAAGCAGCAGGGTGATTAATGCAGAAAGATTAATGAACATAATTTTGAATCGGTAGGTTTTGTGTTACACTAGTTGCTCATTTTGTTATTATTAATAGGAGCAGAAATCATGACCCTTATTTCATAAAATCCTCAAAGGGCTGGCACTGGGCTGCCACAGATAGCATTCTTGAAGTATCTTTGAAACAGCCTCTGATAAACAGGGGTAAAAGAGATGGTCATCCTGGGCCAGATCTCTGAGAAACAAGGTATATTAACTTGGGTGATGGTCTACTCTATCACAGCAGTGGGGCTTCTGGGTACTCCATACCCTACTGATCTGGCACTGTAAATCTCAGTGGGCTGTTGCTGAAGTGGCCTCAGGTTTGGAATGACTTGAAATGGGTTGTTTCCCAAGATTTCTATGGTGGGGAAGTGAGAGGAGTATTTTTTCATGTATGACATCCCTTGAGAGACATGATTGCTAAGTAGTGATGCTGTATTTGTGGACAGTGACAAAAAGTGCTTTTTTCTTGAGGAAACCTCATGGGATCGTGATGTTTCTGCTGGGTTACAGAGGTTTCTGCAGCACGACTACGCCCCTTCCTGCAGGTGCCATCAGGGCACAGTACTAAGCTGCTGCAGCTGCCACAACACTGTATTCCTGCTGTCTCTTTCTTATTCTCTAATAAATTTCTTGAACCTTGGTTTGTCCACACCTCACCACAGACAGCAGAGATCATGATCCCAAATATATTCCATGGATGCTTTCCTTTGTTCTGTTCTGGACAAGTAAACAGAATGAAAATTTGTAGCAAAAGTGTTTTGGGTTAATTATTTTTTAATGTCAAGTCTGATTATTTAGATGACGAGTGGTAATTTTGATGTGCAGTAAAAGCGTACTGCAAGATATAGAAAACATTTGGTCTTACACATGCAGCCCAGCAAGTTAACACGTGTCAGCTGAGCTGTGCTAACTGCCCAATTTTCTGTTCCTTGCCTGTGGCAGCTCTATAATGGTTCAATTTAGCTGGCCCTCAGAGAAAGCACCTGCAGAGATTTGGTGTTCCACAGACTGTCTCACCCCTCACAGGCATGCAAAAGCTGTGAGTTTCTCAATTTGCCCACCACAGTTTTCTGCACGCTTGTACTACCTTGGGTTACGACACATGTGACGTGGGGGATGTACCGAAAGCCAGAGGCGCTCCCCAGATGTGAAGCACCAAACACCTGTAGGATGAGCTCCTTCTGGTACTGCTCACACTCTGGGAAAAGATAATTGCCTCCCCTTGCCTTTATGACTGCTGGAGAACACATTCTCAGTTGTGGATAAGTTTCACATTGGTGGCCACTGAGGAGATGGGGTACAGACCAAAGAGCTGAGGTGTTGTGGAGTTCTCTTTTCAGCTAGGGTGAAGTTCATTTCTTCTCAGTAGCTGTTACAGCACTGTGTTTTGGATTTGGAATGAGAATGGTGTTGATAACACACTGATGTTTTGGTTTGTTTGCTTTGTCATGTTTATCCTAAGTCAAGGACTTTTTTTTTCCTTGTGAGGAGGTACATTAAAAAAAAAACAAAACAAACCCACATAAATAAGGGAGGGAACATAGCTGGGACAGTGACTTGAACCAACTAAAGGGATATTCCACACCATAGCACGTCATGCCCAGTATATAAACTGGGGGAGATACCTGGAAGGGTGGCTGAAGTTTCGGGAAGGGGAGCCTGGTGTTGGTCAGCAGGGGTTGAGCAACTGCATTGTGCATCACTTTTTATTATTGTCATTATTATTATTATTATCATCATCATCATTATGACCAATATTATTGTATTTTATTTTCAATTATTAGACTGTTCTTAACACACAAGTTTTACTTCAATTCTCCTCCCCATTCCACAGGGGCGGGTGGAAAAGGCGGAGGTTGAGTGAGAGGCTGTGTGATGCTTAATCTTCAGCTGGGTTTAAAGACACAAGGGTGATGGGTGGGAGTTACAGGGGAATAAATCTGGCACTGCACATTTGCAACCCATTCTAGGAATGCTAAGAAGCATAAGTTTCTGAAGATGTGTTGCCACAGAAATGCACCACACCCCTTCTGGGGTGCAAAAGGGGGAAAGTAGAAGAGAGAATGAAGAAACAGATGAGGGAGTGACAGCAATTAAAGAGTTGCAACAGACACTGGTGCCTTAGGGTGCATGGGTGGCACCAAGAGATCTGAGGAAAGAGAGTTAAAGGTCGTGCATAAAGCTGTATCTAAGGGCTGTGATTTTAAGCTTAAACTACCAGCTAAAAATTATTAGTAGTAGTGTACACAGAGTGTAGCGTGATAAAATAATACTAACAGTAAGAGTCTGGTACTTCTCAATTGCATTACATGTAAAGTCTGTGCCTGAAAGCAAGCTCTGATATCACAAAATGAAAATAGTAAAGGAAATAGGTGTGACCTTCTCTTCTTGTTACAAAGAAATAGTTGGTAGAAAACACAAAATAGACATTAACAAATAGAGCCAGCTACAGAAGTAATTAAAGGAAATTTGGTTCAAACATAAAAATAATATTTAAGGATATTGGAGATTTCATAATTGGATCATCACAGAAAGGGTTATATGCTTCAGAATCGTCTCTTATTAAGACACAAGGCTCCTGCGGAAAGCAGAATTCATCAGTCCTCTAAAATAAAGTGGCAATACTTTTAAACTAATGGATGCATGATCTATGTGAGACTTGCATAAATTAGTGTATTCTTCCAAAATTTCACTTTTGCCGTGACATATGTAGGAATTGCATTTTCAAATAGGTCATTATTTGGAAATGAAGGTGTCAAATGAATTTGCAGATTAAATTCCATTTTTGAAATGTGAAACTTCATAAAATATCTGATCTGAAGTTAAGAAACATTCAGAGGGATATCACCCTTCTCCATCAGCAGAACATTTAGGACATTGTTCCTTGCAAAGTTGTTTTCTACATGTCAGATTTCATCTGGCAAGTCATATATTCTGCAGGAGTTAAAGATGATGTATGAGGAAAAAAAAAGAGCACTTGGGGCAGAACTCTACTTGGTATCTGTAGGCGTGAGCAGGTAGCTACTCCTATCTCCACTCTTCTGGTGAGTCATAGGCCAGCTTGGCTAACACTCTCTATGCAATGCACACCTCTGGATACATGCTGAGATGATCCAGCTCTCCTGTACTGAAATGCATGTGGAGTTATGATCTTCCTTAGACAGCACTGACCAGGGATCTGGCCATGTGGGCTCAGACCTGGGAGTGGTCTATCCACGCAAACAGAAGTGACAGCATTTAGCCCAGGTGCAGAGCCACACCAAGGCTGTGTGGCTGGCAGTGCCCAACTGGACCTCCTCATGCATGGTGTCTGTTGAGCTTAGTTGCATCCCCAGTGGCCCTTTGGGCTCAACACAGGTACTTCACTTGATTAGCTCAATTCAGGAAGGGTAAAGAAAGCAAAGAAACATTGCATTCAGTTGGAAGTGTAAGAAAAGGAATAAAGGCTGTGATGTCCTCAAGAGCTTAGCCCTGTAGGTCTCAGGACAGCCTTCTCTGCAGAAGGTGATGGACTTAGGAGAAGAAGGGTTTTTGGATGACTCCTGTGTTTTTGAAGCATTTGAAAAATTACCTTGACCATGCTGGAGTAATTAACTGGACTTGGCATTTCTGTGTGTACTTAACTACAGGTTTAGGCATGGTAAAGCTCACCACTGTCCAAATGCACCTGTAGGGCCTCAGTTAAAACCTTTGAAGTAACTATAAGTCTGAAGTGAATCATGCCCTTAACCAAATATTTCTGAGAAGCCCACTGTGCATATGGAGAAATATTTTCTTGCTAAGCTGATGTTTTAAAATTAAATACCTTTTTGGCTTCAGGCCTTAAAGGAAATAGGACAGCTTCCTTGCATACTATTTTTTAATGATGCAAAAAATATATTTTAGCTTCTTTTTATTTTAAAGCAACTGTGTTTTTTCCAGCCTTTTCTAAAGTACCCAGCCCCAGACTGAAAAATACATTTAATCCATTGAAGAGCAAGCATCAGAAATTATTGGACTGAAATGTTTTTGAAAGATTTAAATTTGCAAAGCTGGGAACAAATGGAAACTCTTTTGCAACCGCATGAACTGTTTTGCACTGTGTGCCAGTCTGTGGGTGTTTGTGTGTGTCAGAGCTCGTCAGGTAGTTACTGGGATTACATTTTCCATCCATGCTTATGAATCACTCAGAAACTGATCCAGATTTCTCCTATTGCTTTATTATTTGTAAGCATAAATTGAATAATCTGGGTGATTAACTTTCAGACTACAGAATGTCTGTAAATTTATTGCTGCAGTGTGTCACCACTGGCTGTTCACATAGGGCACTTAAATAATTTTACAGTGAAAGCTTTCAACTTCCCTTTTGGAGAACTAAAATGTTTAAGACATTTGAGCAATAAATATCCAATTAAATCAGAATTTAACCACAATTAAAGGATCTGATTTTCAATTTCTGTTGTGAGTCTTCATGTAATAGGAAGAAATTATCACATACTTTCTGTAATGTAAGCAAAAACTTGCTACTTTGAGTTGTGCTACTGGAGAAAAAGAATTACTTTTAGGAACCACTCACCAGCAGTCTAACAGGGACGCTTGTTTTTGTACAATTCAGGTAATTACTTGAACTGACTTACCTTGGGTGTGAATTCATAATATCTGAAAAAAACCAACCCCTACATGCATGTGTGCTTCTTGCTACTATCCTGTTATAACCAATTGTTGCTAGTCCAACAATACTGTGAAGCAAATAGCAGTATTAAAATACTTGGGGGATAGATACCAAAGAACCTTTGGAGGAGGTTAGTCCTTGCATGCCCAGCCTTTATGTATTGTTAACACCTGGATGATGCCTGAGGCATGCCAGCCAATAATTATATACCTTCATATTTCTTTCCTGACAGTCAGTCATCATTAGTTCTAACTGGGAGTTAAAAAGATGTTCCTCATGCCGCCCCTTTTTCCCTGTACCAAATTCTACAATATCTTCCATGAAATCACAGCTATTTCACCAGCAGGTTACCTAATGTGGTTCATTACAAGCATTTTGCATACAAAAGAAATATAATGCTGTGCTGGATGTTCTTAGCTACTTAAGTGACAGCTGCAGAACAGACTGTTTGAGCAAACACATTGCAGAAAGTCATTTACAATTAAAATATTTTTAATCAAGTTCCTAATGACCATTTTTTGATCTTGCTTTAAATCAGGACCATCGTGGTTTGCACGTCAGAGAAAGGAGATGGCAGAGGATTTGCATGTGATCCATGCATGGTCACTCCAGCAGTGGGCTTCCTGTAAGAAACCAGGAGCCATCAAACACCCACACACCAGTAACTCACCAAAGCCGAGTCGGAACAAGAGCAGTTCAGTTCTTTACATGAATTTGCAGGGTTGAAGGACAGGAAGAATCAGTAGGTCATCTGGTCTGATCTCTTGTGCAACATGAACATCCACCTCTGTAATGAGGTTAATAACTTGCTATTAATTAGTGCTTATGTTACATCTGACTTATGTAGCTCTTACAGAAAAGCTTTCAATTTATGTGAAGGAATGAAGATGTGGGGAAACTGTATGTCCATTGGTCCTTGCTCCAGGGATTAATCATTCTTGCAGTTAACAACTACAGCATATCCCCTTTTAAATTTCTGTGTGCTTAGCTTTCGTCTACTGGGTTTTCTGTTTTGGTTTGGTCTTGGTTTTTCTTCTCTCTTGTTTTTATTTTTGTTTGTTTGTTTTGTCATACCCTTCCTGATTTATTAAAATTTCTTTTTATAGTCAGTGGGGTATTTTTTGCCATGTAGATATTTTATATGTTGCTTTTTAAAAGCTGCACAGAATCCTTATTTGGTCTACACAAGGCATTTTCTTTGAGCTCTCAAATAATTGATGTGCACCTTCAACATCTTTCTTGAAATAAGAACACCAAAGCTGGAGGAAGTGTTCCAGTTTAGTGTCTCCAAGGCCATAAATGTGTAGCTGATAGCACCTTGGCTTTGCCCCATTTATTACTCTTTGTGTATCTGCAGACCATAGAAGCCTCTTTTGCTGAGTCACCATAATGGAAACATATTTTCACACATCCGTTTACCCGGATGCAATTTCTTAGCATGTGGTTCTAGTCAACATTCCTTTTGTTCCTTGCATGTATGAATTTCATAGAATTGTTTGGGGTGGAAGAAACTAGATGACTTTAAAGGTCATCTAGTCCGACCTGCCTGCACAAGTAGAGACATCTTTAACTAGATCAGGTTGCTCAGAGCCTCACTGAACCTGTCCTTGAATGTTTCCAGGTATGGGACATGTCTCTGAGCAACCAGTTCCAGTGTTTTTCCACTGTCATTCTAAAAAAATTTCTTCTTTATATATCGTCTAAATGGAACTCCTTTTAGTCTAAAACCATTACTCATTTTGTTTTGCCCTACAAAATGGCCCTACTCAACATTTTGTCCTTAGCTCTCTTGTAGGCCCTTGTTAGGTACTGGAAGGTGCTCTAAGGTCTCCCTGGAGCCTTCTCTTCTCCAAGCTGAACAGCCCCAGCTCTCACCCTGTCTTCACAGGAGTGGTGCTCCAGCCTCTGAACCATCTCCATGGCCTCCTCTGGACATGCTCCAACAGACCCCTGGCTCTCCTGTGCTGAGGACCCCAGACCTGGAGGCAGTAAAGGTGGGGCAGAGTAGCTGGGAAGCCTGACCTCCCTTGACCTGCTGGCCATGCTTCCTCTGCTGCAGCCCAGGATGTGTTTGGCTTCCTGGGCTGCAAGAACACACACCATTGGCTCATGTCCAGTTTTTCATCCACCAGTACCCCCAAATTCTCTGCAGGGCTATTCTCAAGTCCTTGGTCCCCTAGCCTGCATGGGTAGCAGATGACTGACTACCTGTTTAGAATTTGGCAGGATATCTGCCCTGCCCTCATCTCAGTTTCATTTGCTATTCAGCTGGGTCAGTGATAGCTACAGATTTGGTTAAAATGTTGAATAATATGAGGCTAAATATGGACCCTACTAGAAATATCTTCTGCTGGAGGTGACACCCACTTTTTTGAAACTAGTTTGTGACCCATTATCCTCAAATAATCAAGTAATTTTTTTGACAAGATGAACAACATGCTCTGATCACGGGTAGTAATATTAATGTATCCTTTAATACTTTGGGATGTAAATCCTACATGACCTTTTCATTCATCTTTCCTGGATTAATATCAGGATTTCTACTCTTTAGTTATGCAGGTCATCTTCATCTGTTCATCCTAACTTCATCAATGCAGTTATGCTTGCCCTTCTATTGAGACCTTTCACAAAATTAATGCTCTCTAGGCATCTGATGTCTTTCTGCTATTGCAAGATGTACTAGAGATTAGTATCAGCCAGCAGGTCTTTTCAGCTAATTCTTGTGGAATTCTTGGCTGAAAATTTTCTGAATCTGTTTTTAAGATATTTATCTCTTGTAGATATTGTTCAACATCCATCTGAATTACTTACAGAGTGCAAAATGCTGCAATGCCCTGCAATCTCATGCATCATCCTTTTTATTGTCCCAGCAGCAGCACTTCTTGGTGACAAGGCTTTTGCTCTGGTTTAGGTATGAGAACTGGCAGTTGTAGTGCATACTGCTCATTTCTTTCCATCATGATTCATAAATACTATGGGAACAGTCTGTTCTTGACTTGCAGGTATAATTGTCATTGAGTTCAGCAGAATCTGTGGCAAATGCAGTAAATGTGTTTCAGGGCAAAATAACACCCTCTGCTTGATAAACTGGCCAAATGATGGAGGAAATCTCTCATTCTTTACAAACCCTTCCTTGTTCTGAGGGGACTTGCAGCTACAGTCTGCACACAATAGGCAAATCCCAGACATGTAGTTTGTGAATGACTGTATGTTTTGGACACCGTGTGATGGGTGTATTGATAATAGTGACTGGAGCCACTATTATCAGTGCCTTTCAGAATGCTAGTCATGCACTGCTTGGTTTTTATACTAACCTAACACAGTCAAATGTACTTCCTAAAATTAGAGCTCTACACAATTTCAGTTGAAAAAGAACAGATACTCTCAGTAGTTATTTATTGCTGAACACAGTCCACAGAATGTTTAGGAGTGAACAAAGTAGCACAAATCTATAGCAAAGTATTTTCTAGTAGTGTTTGTGATGGTTTGGTAATTTCTTTGTAAGACTAGAGGCATGAGGTTTGTAAAATGTCGGGGTTTTTTAGAAATATTTGTGCCTGACTACATCATAAATTCTTGAAATATACTGGTAGCAGTTAAATTGGTGCACGTTGAACAAACAAACAAATAAATAAATAAATGATAAGAAATTACATTAATTTAGTTATTATTTTGAATGCATCATAAGCGCAAGGCATAAAAAGCGTATCTTAGGTGGAAAGACTTCAAATATAGAAAAAGGTTTGAGAAAACTGTGCAATTTAATGAAAACTACAGAATAAATATAATAGGAAGAGATACTTATCAAATAAAGGATATGCTTTTTGGCTCTGATTTAAACAGCATTGACTCATCCAGATTATGAAAAATCTTGCATCAAAACATCCTGTAGCAGCAGAGAAACAGATACCTACTGGTAACCCCAAGTGTGCACAAATACAAACAGATGTGTGCATTTCCACCAGTATAGAGTAAGAAACAATAGCAGCCCTAAACATAACTTCAGTGCTCTGGCTGGAAAGTATTTTGTCCAAGATATGCTGAAATTGGCAGGGCAACTTTATACCAAACATTTCCAGTTCTGACATGTTTTATGAAAAAAACCACAGGAAATGTGTATGTATCCTCTTCACAGCAACAGTCAGAAAGGACAAAAGACAACTTGCAGATTGAAAAATCTCAGAAATGCAGAATCAAAGAACATTTTATCACCCACTACATATACCTTCTGCACTGACTTCTATTATATTAGAAATAGCATGTGCTAGAAAATATTGGATAGTTATTCCTTTCTTGGTAGAATTCAGAAAGGTTTTCTGCAATTTATGCAGAGGGGCAATAAATAAAATGACCATTAATATGGTACCTCTTGCATAAAAAAAAAAATAAGTAAAAGAAGCAATAAACATGAATATAAACAACACCAAATATAAATAAGAAAATTATAAAGCACCATATGCTCTTTATGCTGGTCGTTCAGCAGAGGCACAAGGCAGAGGACTCTCCAGGTGCACAGGAGTGTGATGGAGAGACATCTGGGAGAATTCTGAAGCTGTGGTGGCCATCTGGACAATGCACCTAGTCCCACAATGCCCTTATGAAGAGCCACCAAAGGAATCAGGACTGATGATCCTGATGGTGATACGTTGAACCTTGTGCACATGGAGTTGAAGGACAACTGAAAATGCTAAAAGCCCTCTTGGTGGATGTAAATTGTCCTGAAAATATTACAGTTGAGTTCTGATTTTTTTTTTAAGAGAGCAAAAATCCAATAGATAAAAGCAACTGCACAAGATGCAGCACAATGTTTTCAGTAACAGCTGTTACTAAGAGACTTTGACCATGTATTCTTTCACATTAAAAGTTTGCTTTTTTATATATAACTGTATGGGAGAATGAAGGACTACTGACTGTCATTTGATTCTTCAGCTCCGTGTGACCCATGCATTTTGATCAACTTTCTGGAAGAAAATCTACTAAGAAAAGCATGTAAGATATATGTAAGATTTACAGATGATACTGAGTCTTGTGGCTTGCTAAAATAGGGTAAAATACTCAGTTTGAACTCAAAACTTGAGCAACTTTGGAGCAACTTAGTAATGTGGTGTGTTTTGATATAAGCAGAAACAAACTAAAACCCCAAATATGATTATGCTTGCCCAAGGCTGCTTCCTCCCCATGAACAGGGCTTTCTGACATACCTGTAACTAGTCATTCACAAAGTGGGCTTAGGAAGGGGGTGGAATCCTGTATCTTTCTCCAGCTTTAACCTCGAGTTTGGTTAGTATTTTTCAGTATGTTACTGAAGTAAGTAACATAATTTGGGGGTCTGACGCAAATAACATTTCATAAATTTTGCTGGTTTTATGCAGATGGGTAGGTGAGTAAAAGTAAGTGCTGTGACAGTCTACATTAGTAACAGCCATCCTTTTTGATGTAACCTACATAAAATTATAAAAAATATACCCTTTGATAAATAACATAGCATACCAGAATTGAGTACATCACCCACACCACCTTTTTCCACCACAAGCTGTGCTGTAGCTCAAGCCATACAGATCATCACAGATGTGTCAGACATGCTGCTGTCCAACCTTTTGTTTGTTCAGAAGTGTGTAAGGTGCAAGATAATATCCAGGTTTAACTGCAGGGAAACCATTTGCAGAGAGTAAACACAGGATTACACGTGCCCAACCTTGGACTGGGCAGCGTGTGGGAAAGCTCACCCTTTCCTCAAGGGGTCATTCAGGGGCACTAAATATCTCCCTGGCTCTAAAGACACATTTTATCAGAGAACAAATTTGCTTAACTAGAAAAGCATAATTCTTTTTATAAGGGAGACCATGGATCTGTCAGGTAACACATATTCAGTAAGTTTTGAGCACAAATCTCTGAATTCCTTTTCTCCTACCTGTCATACCCTTACAGGGCAAGGCATCCTCCTCACTTGCCTTTCAGACCAGAAACAGTCAATAGACCTCAGTTTGCTCAAACCCCTTGCTCAGGAAAGTCTTTTTCTTTCCATAATGCCAGAGGGAGGTCTTTCTTCTGAACACAGGTTCTCCCCTTGTGCCAAATCCTCTCTCCTTCTGCAGGCTTCCATGTCAGTTCCCCCTCATGTTGTTGAAGCATTTTGTGCTGCTTGTGTTCAGGAAGGGTACAGTTCTCCCTCCAAAGGTCTCCCAGAGTAGAGAAAGCAGGAAAATTTGTTTTCTTTCCTTTTGACAGCCCTCTTGCACTCTTTACAAAACACAGGAAATGTTGCTCACCAAATACTAGCCAGTTAACTCCCTGAATCATTACTCTCAATCAGGCTGAGGACTTCTAATAAAATGGTTCCTGGAATAAGTCAGCATTTAGCACTTTTTCTTGCAACAACAAAGAGACCTTTATTTTATATTACATATATTATATATACAATGTATTTAATAAACTTTAGTTCCATTTGTCAGGACAAGCTGCACCCTATCTGTTTCAGAAGAAAGACATTCTAAAGAGATTGCAGTTGCAAATTTTTCAGACATTAATACAAAAAGGAAGGTGAAAACCGAAAGTGGTGAGTGCAATAAATCAAATTAAAGAGAAAGAGAAAACAAGTACTGTAAGAGAGCATAAAAAGAAACAAATAAAAAAGATTCTGCAGTATATAGAAACAAGAAAATATTGCAGCCTCAGTGCTCACTGCTCTTACTGTTTGAGAGAGCTGGGGACATCCAATCTGGAGAAGGAAAGGTTTAGAGCACCTTTTAGAGCACCTAAAGGGGGCCTACATGAAGGCTGGAGAGGGACTCTTCAAAGGGGCATGTAGAGACAGGACAAGGTGCAAATGACCTTAAGCTGAAGGAGGGCAGGTTGAGATTAGGTATTAGGAAGAAATTCTTCATTGTGATGATGGTGAGGTCACCCAGAGAAGTTGTGGCTGCCCCATCACTGAGGTGTTCAAGACCAGGCTGGGTGTGGCTCTGATCAACCTGGTCTGGTGAAAGGTGTCCCTGCCCATGACAGAAAGGTCAGAATTGGATGATCTTTTAGGTCTTTTCCAACCCAAACCATTCTATGGTTCTGTGTATTGTTTTCCACAGTTCATAAAGCATTTAATAAAAGCATATTTTGCTTATAATTTAGGATTATAGCACTCTATATCTATTTTGCACTTCTGTGATTTATAATCTCCTACAAGGTTCTTTTGATATGCGAAATAGTTGCTATTTCTTCTTCTCAGGACAGCAAAGATTTCATCATTTACATATTTGTCAGCATTTTTCTGAAATTGATAATATTGGCAGTTCTGCTCACATTTACAGCTGATAATAGAGTGGAACTGATTTTTACCTTCTCAGTGGTCATACAAGATGTGAACTTTGAATGCAGTAATTAAATATTAAACATATTTTTACTTTAATTTTCACAAACACTACATTAGGTTTTAAGAATAGAAGTGTTAAGGTATGAAAAATATTATTTATTCATCTTTATTTTGTCATGTTTCTGAGCTGTGACATGAACTTAATAAGCTATTTCTCATCACAGCACTTAAACGAGTTGACAAAAGGAAAAAAGGAATCAAAATTATCTGACTATTCATAAAATATGGATTTAATACATTAGCTATTAAATATTCTTTTAGCATTGATAGAATGGCTTGAATAATAAATACTTCTAGTTGTAAATAATGTATTCTATTTCTAAAATCTCTGAACCTCTTGTACCCTCAAATATAATTTGATTAGGTCTAAAAAGTCTCATCTGGAATTTCTCTTCTAAGAATTGGAAGGCTGACGTGTTTACCTGGATAACTGGGCGTGAGCATGGCCTCTCTGGATAAAAAAAGGGAAGACCCATCTGCCTGGGCTCTGCCTGGCTCATTGCAGTTTGGTTTCCACCCCCATCCTCCTTGTTCCAGCTGGGAATGGGAAGTTCAGAGCCTCTTCACAACTGCTGCTAGCATTGGGGGAAGGTATTACAGCACCCTGAGGGTTATTCCTCTCTCTGAATATGAACAGATGTTGCTAGAAAGCAAAT
Source organism: Phylloscopus collybita (assembly GCA_027886175.1). Taxonomy (NCBI): domain Eukaryota; kingdom Metazoa; phylum Chordata; class Aves; order Passeriformes; family Phylloscopidae; genus Phylloscopus; species Phylloscopus collybita. The sequence continues at coordinate 64,155,544 of JAJNNQ010000075.1, read as the reverse complement.
AAATTCCAGAATGGGCCCATATGTAATGGGCAACCACAGAGGTGTCCTTGTTCACCTCAGTGTAAAAAGTCCCTGGAAAAGCTAGGAATCCTCACCAGTGGGAGATGGGGTATTTCTCCATTTCCATTTTATTTTTTCCTATCAGATGTCCTGACTCAAGCTTCACTGGAGGTTTTGTTGTGGTATGACAGCTCTTGACATCCTCCATGGGTGAAGGAGGCCAACATCAGCCACAGACGTGCCAGATTCTGACAGGAAGCAAATTGGCGCCAGACCAGACAGAATGTGTGGATGCAGCCACTTGTCCTGGGAAGGGGAAGGGCAGCCTGGGCAGCTGCCTTCTCCAGTCAGCACAAAGCCAGGAGCTCCTTCCTGTCCATCTGACCATGGCACTGGGGAGCCACCTGGAGCTATCTGTAGCGCGGCTGTACTCAATTTTGGAGGAGAGTAGCTTGCCAAAACTTCCTGCCTTGCAAAACACGTTGCCTGCTAAAACAACCTGTATGGTCACTGGAGGAGCAGTGGTGGGTAGGATGGGTATTACATTTACACAGAAAGGTTAAAAAATATGCTTTGGGTTCCCTAAATATTGTTGGGGAGTATAAAGCCTTTAGCAGTAATAAAGATAACTTATGGCAAAGGAGTGCAGTCTAGAAGCAGGAACATTAACAGATAAGAATAGGATTTGTTTTTACTGAGGACCATTGAAAATTTAATGCAAAGAAGAATCTCTGAAACTTTCATCTCTTTTCCTGAGGTTGATTTTGCTTACACAATGCACATTAAAAACAGAGACTAAATGATGCCTGTGTCCTGACCTTCACAGTGGTTTTGGTGGATGCTGCAGATATTATGAGGCATCAGCCATAGGAGACATTTAACAAACACATTTGAACTTTTTAATTTTAAACAGGAGCCATGAATAAACCCTAGCATTAACCTACATTTGTTTTTTTTTAATATGCATCTTAAATGTTAAAAAAATTATGAGAAAACATTTTATTTCTAGAGATACTTTGTGAGCCTGGTGGCATATTTTGTGACTATCACAATCTTTTCCGTTACTGCTTCAGATAATGAGGTCTACTCAGAAATAGAAAATAGTCTTCATTAAGAAATGAAAATATATTTAAAAACTGTCTTCTTGGAAGCATCCTAGTATAATTCAAAATTCAAGAAAATCTTATCATTTTGAAATCTTGTTCTTTTTTACATATGGCATATTTGTGAGCAAAGTTTTTAACTAGTATCTCACAACATCATGTTAACTGTTTTTCTTCTCACTAACATGAAATGGCATATGTAGAGAATCTGTAAATACTCAAGAATCCCAAGTAAGTAGAAAATTATCAAAGCAACACTTCATTTCTCAATATTTTTTTCTGGGTGATGGCCATGTTTGAAGGGCTGAAAAGAAGTCTACTTTTCTATCTTATTGACTCTTATAGCTACATTCATCATCATCACCATCAATTTCTGATTTAACTATAAATACTTTAGCTACAGTCTTGTATAAATTGCATTGTTGTGGGAAAAAATAAGCAAGGATGGGATCAATGAGGCAAATTTGGGATTAGGAAAATAATACTGTGTTTCAAGGAGCATTAAGATATGTTTAGATTAATAATGGATTAACATTGTAAAAACTGAAAACCTATTGTTGCTAATCTCTTTGAACAAGACTGAGCTAGTCTAAGCCAACACTGAACAAAGTTTTCATTTGTGGAATGAGGCAGGAGTTTTCAACTTTCCTTTTGCTAAAATCCAGATACAAAAAAAATTAAAAAAATCACTGTTGATATATTTGTTTCTGCAAAGATTTCCTCAAGGCTTGGGTAGAGTTTCAAATTGAAAGAAGGAGAGGAGAGAAAATACTAGCTATGGAATAATCTAAACGAGAAACTGTGCCTGGAAAGTGGGCAAGAAAAATAAAATAATATGATTTTATCCTGGGATAAAATATGGCAGATGGTGCAATGCCATGCATTAAATTGAAGGTATCTGCTGTCCAAATAACTATCATTCCAATTAAATGCAATGGAAATAGTAGTGCAGCTAATTTACGAACTATTTTTCAAATGGTGTGTATTTGCAAGACATTTATGAATTAGAAATAACATGCCGATTTTGAGTCTGGTATTCCACTGTTAAACTAAATTGCATCAAAGATTAGATCTAACTGAATTCTGTAATTCTTGAAGCACTCAGTTTTTATGTCCAATTGTTTTATTTATGTAGAAGATCCAAACTAATTTGAAAGATAGAAAGACAGGAATGTAAAAGATGTTTTTGCTCTCTGCCCGGTTGCTAGTGACTCTGGGCAGTAACCAGCAGAGATCTTCTGCACCTGCAAGCGCTTTCAGGACTCTATCAGAACTACTTCAAAGCTCCTAATGTCCCACATTTAGTTTTTATGTAAAAATTTTGAATTGGAAGTGAAATAACCATAAGGACATGCATTGCTCTGGGAAGGGACTGGCAAGGACAAATACAGGTGTTAGAATAGTGGTTTGACAAGCCTGGAGGGTGGAAAGGGGAAGAAAAAGGTGAAATAATGGTATTTTAGCAAAAACATACAGTTAGAAAAGGCATTCAACAATGTATTTTTTTAATTTTTTGTTTCTTTGTTCTCTTGATTTTTAGTATCTCTCTTACTTTTTTGCCTTATTGAACAAGGACTTCTCTTTTAAAGTTGACCCATGTTGTCCGAAGTATGCACATGCAAACACAGATACGCAGAGAAAGAGGTATATTGGAAAAGTTGTTTTACTTAAAATTGAGCTACAGAAACATGTTTTAATAGTAATTACATCCGTGTCTGACACACTGAGCAGTGGTCATCTAATTTGTGGGTGTTGAAGTCACACAGCCACTCGCTCCACAAGAGCAGTGTCCCTGGGCTGCAGTACAGCAGTTTGCTCCAGTGCCACTTATTTCTTTGCCTGGAAGCATAGGAGATAAAAGACTAACCTTAAGACGATAGTGCAAGTCAATAGTAAGGTCCTGAATGAAGTGGGAGAAGCAGCGCTTACAGTCCCTGCTGGACAGCAGTCAATATCAGACATCACACTTAAACTGTCACAATTTGACCTGACAATCCTTTTTCAGAAGGACCAGAAATAGAGCTAGCAAAGTTACCTTTCATTTCTGCAGAAGGTCACGGGCAGGTCGCTGGCAGATGGAAGTGTGTATTAAAGATGTCTGGTATGAGTATGAGCATGGACATTTGTAGCCTGCATAAACATAAATGTTAAGATGCATAAGGGATTGTTACTGTCTTGCTGGAACAGGAAAGTTAAAAGATCTTTATAAGGAACAAAGAGAGATGTTTGCTCTGCTCATGTGAGAAAAGAAATTACTGGAAGAAAAGAAAAAAAAATGAGACTTATATAGTCAGCAATATATGTTCTAAAAATGCAATTTCCGGATTAATAACAAAGACACTGTTCTAGTTCACTAGTTCCTTTAGGACGTGCGCTTTTGACCCATGCAACATATTGTGCCCCATGGCTCTTAGCTGAACTGTGTCTTAACTGCACCTATTTTTTTAAAAATGTGTGATGTCTATTAAAACTAGCTGGTGCTTGTACCAGGACCCCAGTGGAAATGAAAGAGATGTCTCGGTGGACTGTCCATTGGTTAAATATTAAAGGATCAAACTTTCATATTTAAGTCTGTATGTAGTATATTATACTTTAAAAAAAATTCCCATCTGAATATTTTAAGTTTTCTCTTTAATCTCGTGAAAGCCAGTGTTTCTACCCCTAACTGTAATTAACCAGATAAAACAGTATTTCAAGGATATATCTCCTATGAAAAGAGTCAGGTTTTTCTGTGATTATATATATCTTTGCTCCAAGGCACTTATTAATTTGCTTAAAAGTCCATGCATCATTTCACAGATTGTTTTAGCACTTGTCATCTTATCAGTCCACGTCTGAGGAAGGCACACTTGAAAAAAAATGAAGTGAAAGATTAAGTATTCCAGCATGCTCTACATTATATTTATAACTGTCTTCCTTTTATAAATGAATTTCCATAAAAATGGAACAACAGAGAAGGGTGAGAGGTGATGGAATACAGTGAAAGATGGTGGGCCTGACAAATGCAGCTGGGGAGGGAATCTGAGGCAGGAGCAGGTTAGATACAGCTGGAAATCCTTTATCCCCCTGAAGCTGCAACACTACTTAGTTCCACTATTTCATGTCTCACACCAGGGAGCCAGAGAAGCAACTGCTCTGCAAGGGCAGGGGAGAGTGAGGGACTGAGGGCTGATGCCCTGCCCTACCCCAACAAGGAGATTAGAGCCACCTGATCACAATGATGCATGTCCACACTCAAGGCAAGAGTGTCCTGCCCTTGAATTATCACAGTAGACTGGAAAGAGAAAACAGGTTCTCCAAGTTAGTGAAACTGTGGCCCAGATCCCCAAAGGTATTTCTTCAGCGTCCCCACGCGCACACACATCCCACTAAGTGGATGGCAAAACCTCTGGCAATCTGCCACTGGACACGATGGGTGTTTAAGTCTGTATGTAGTATATTGGTGGATACCAGTGACCACACACTATGCAGCCTTAAATGCTGAGGTCAACCTGAGCATTAACAGTGGCTGAGATCCCTACCTCAGCCCAAACCTGGGTGTTAGATTAAATCAAAGTCTAACATCCAAGTCAAAGGCTTTCGTGTCACCTTCCCATCTGTCAAGTGAGGTCTCTAATCAGGGGATGTCTGCTCTCTTGCAATCTACATGTCATAATTTGTAGACAGTGGGATGGCCTCAACAGGAGATTTGGTTGGTCTGCAATGAACAGAGCAACTCTGTGGACAGATATGTAACAATGGAGCAAGCTGGCTCTACAATCAACATCCCTGCATCAGATCACCCAGGTCAATTGGCCTGCTCAGGCAGTTTGACTAGATGATCATTGTAGGTCCCTTCCAACTGGCAATATTCTTATTTATTCTTATTCTTATTCTTATTCTTATTCTTATTCTTATTCTTATTCTTATTCTTATTCTTATTATTTCTTCCCATCCCATTTAATTTTACTTTTTTACTTACTGTTTGCTTAGGAATCAGATTGGGCATGTCAATCATTCTTACACATGTACAGACATCAACCTGCCCTTGCAAACCAAAATAACCAGAAAGTAGGTGGAGGTGAATGCTATTTAGGTCACTCTGAGCCACTGCAGAGGCAGGTAACTATGTCTAGTCCTGCTTGTCTGCTCTTCAGACATGGTCAATTTAAGCAGATCCTTGCTCTGGTGATTTCTGATTTCATTTTTTTTTTTTTTTTTTTTTTTTAGTAAGGAAAGAAATAATAACTCTTAATATTCATTGCCTGGGAAGTTGTATTTGGGTTGAGAAATCCATGAGGTCACAGGAAGAATAAAAGTTAGCTTTGCAACATTTAAGTACCTTTGAGGATCTGGGCCCAAAGGCTTAATCCTACAGCATCAAATTCAATAGGAGCTTCCTGAAGTTAGAATGGGAAATTGAGGTAAGAATGTGAATATGTTCTTTTATCATTTCTTTCTTACAGTTCCTATTGATAAAAAGCCTTGGAGTGGCAATTCTTCTTTGATGCTTCTGCTGTAAAATCAGAGTTCAAAGGGGCTGGTTTGGATCTGTACAATAGTCTGACATTTTATCCCTTTTCCTCAGCTGCAGAAACATATAAGCAAATTAAGCAATAGAATGAATTAAAAAGAAGTCCTATGAAAATGTTATTAATTTTACTGGCTGCTTTGCTTACTAGAGAAACTTAGCTGAGGAATCAGAATTTGCCAGTTTGAGGGGAGAAGTAGAGTATGTGGTTATATTACACAGGTAGAGGTATGGAGAGTGAGAAAACACAATCTGGAAAAAGAAGGATGCAGAAAGGAAGAAATCCAAGGTAAGAGTAACTCATTTTAGTTACAAAGAAGAACTTTGACTTGAAAAATCAGGATGAATCTTTGTGATTTTTCCTAACATACATGAAATATCCACATGTGATCTCATATGACGTTGTTTCTTATTGCTTACAGTTAAATGAAGCAAACTCAAGCTATAACTTTGTTGTACTACCTTTTCTGTGAACGGTCAAATGGTTCAGCAGAAAGTTCAGAAAGTTTTGTTATGGAAAATTATGAAATAATCTGCTGTTAGGAAAGCTTCATCTTGGTCTGACTCTGGTAGATCAGGTAATAATAGTCGCTGAAGTTTTGAACTGAAATCTGTCTAATGTAATTGGATGTTCATACTCTATGTAGAAATCACTGTATTTCTCTGTCTTGCTCTAAACTCCTGGTGTTTCTGTATCTCTTCTGTATCTCAGTCTAAGGGAAACTGTGAAACATTTTCTGCACAAGAAAATACTTTTGTCAAGTTTAAAAATTGTTTCCTCTCAGTTTTATGGCAGTTCTGTTTACTCATATCATGCTACCAGCAATTTTGCTCACTTAACTGCAGGTGAATTACTCTGCTGAGGGAGGGATCAGAGAGTGGTCACACTGGCACTCATTGTTTGTTGACTAAATTTGTCTGCAGATAGCTGCATCTCAAAGACATTTTGACTAAACTTTTATGCAGGCTTTCCTCTTCTATTTTTTTAAATATTTGTTTGAAACGAATATTTTTTTTTCCATGTGTCTGGACAGGAGAAACACTGAATTCCAGAGTTGAAAAATTTGATTTGTCTCTGAAGAAACTGATAGATTGGAGAGAAAAATGGAGCTGGATAGGCAATAGAAGAAAAACCTCAGATGGAGAAGAGAGGGTATGGAGAAAGTAAGGAGCATCAAGATGAAGAAGAGTAAAGCAGTCAGGAGTAAGCATATTCACACTGTGTTGAATGGAAGGCAGAGCTTCCTTCCACTGGGGGAACAGGCAGATCTCCCAAAGCACTACTGGAGAACATTGTTGATGAGGAAATGTCTAAAATTTCTTTACAGTAGGACTCATTTCCTAGCAATGACACAAAGTTTTTTGTTCTGCTTAGCTGTGGGTCAGGTGCCCAGACAATGTGAGTGAGAAGCTGGGGAGCCATTACACTGGAAAACACAGAAGTACACAGGCTTGATACTCTTGAGTTTTGCCTGACTCATAGCCAAGCTTCTGCATAATTTTTCTAGTGGAACAAGTTTCAATATAAGTGACTTTGTTAAGGACTTGATACACAGCCTGAGCAATTCTTCCTGTGAAAATACTTAAAGCTTCATAAGCTTGGAAGATTGTGGCAAAAGTTTTGTGGCAAAAAAATGCCCTGAAGTTTGCATAAAAGCTTGTCTTTTTTTTTTTTTTTTTTTTTTTTTTTTTTTTTTTTTTTTTTTTTTTTTCCTTAGCAACCATATTCTTATATTCTTGGAGAAGGAACAGTTTTGCAGAAACCCAGATATGGTCATCCGTGTGTACTTCAGTCCAAACTATGCAGTGCTGTACATTGAAAGTAGTAAGGGCAAGTTTGGGACTATCCTTTTAGAAATACTGAGTAGAGAAAACTTTCATTGTTAGGAGAGGCTTTGAATAATTGTATTCAAAGGCAGCCCCTTAAGATTTATTAAAGGTCTTGTTGTCTTTTGGTAAGATCAGAATAATCAAAATGTGGAATTATTGTTTTCATAAACAGTACACTTAAAAATAAAAGGAAATTGTCAAAGGTCTCAATCTCTTCTAAGCATTTTTTAAAAATAATTAGTTGTCTCAGATATTTCCAACTTCTCCAAGGACACAAGATCAGTCCTTTGAAATTTTGGAGAGTATTTCTTTTGGAAAGACAGCAGTCAGACTTGTAAGTATAAGCCATGCTGCTTGTCTGTGAACTCAAAAATTCCCTCCCTTAATTGAACAAAATATTGGTAATGTGTTATGAATATTCAGTTTGAATGTTGTATTTCTGGACTTGTATTAAATTTTCCATAATGAAAAACCAGGGATTTTAATGAGGTCTCCCAACTTCTCAACAACATGAAAAGTATCACTAGCAGATTAATAGCTGGAATGCAACTGGAAGTTCCCTCTGCCCGTCAGTAATTTAACTGGGATTTTAACTAATCTTTAGCTGTTTAAAACTACTATGCAGCCAATAGTATACAGCTAGAATTAGTAAAACCTGTGAAGAAATTCCACACTGTGTGATACACATAATAAGCTTACACAGATTTGGCTTAGAATAAGTTGTTAATTGACAGCATATGACTGCCTAAAATCACACAGCTGCTTTGCAAACCATTCAGACAAGCAGTTCTAAATTAATACACATCTAATTCATTATTTATGTAACAAATTATCTCCTTTCACAGTTAACAATAAGGAAAAGCATTTCCAAGTGGGTCATCACTGTAGCTGGCCATGGACTTACGTGGGATGTGATTTTCAAGGGCTGGAGAGAGCTGGCAACTGCTTAGGAAAAAAATGAGTTCATATTGGGGCTGGTCCTGATCTCACATCTCAAAAGGCAAGGAGCATAAATAAATAAATATTTTTTTCCAACTGCTTAGCTATATTTATTTTCCACTGCCTCCCTGCCTACAGCAACACGGATGTCCCTTGAGCTCCTGAACCTGTTTATTTCCCATCCGCTACCTGTCCAATTGAAGCAGCACTAATTATCCCAGAAGGCTTTGCTCCTGCCAGTTAAGGCAGAAAAAGCACTCAAAGCCTTCTAGAGATGCACCAGGGCCATTGCAGGCAACAGGTTATGGAGCTCCTGGTGAGACACAACTAAAACCTGGAGCCACATCCTGCAGCTGGGGAGGAGCAGGGGTAGAACATAAGAGGAGCAGCATCTGAGGAGCTCATTATTACAGACACATGAACTTCTGACCTAATTAAAGTTAGATTTAGTTCTCTTCTGTGTGTGATTTATATTGCTTTGTTCCTGGTGTTGCTGAAAGGAGGTACCCTCCATAATTGATATTTATCTTCCGTGATTGTTTTCTGCAGTTCCACTGCTTTTCATTAGGAACTTTTTTCACAGCTCATAGGCTTTCCTGCTCTCTACAGACCCTTTCAGATTTGCAGTTCTGGAGGAGAATCCTGCAATTCAGAAGGGAGAATTCAGATATATGGTCTTTCTGTGCAATGCAGAACTGACACCTTGGGGTCTGCTGCAAGCCACACGCCTCATGAGCACTCTGAGTGCTAAATCAAATAAATTTATAGGACTGAGAATAAAAAAGATTTTTAATGACAAATCATAAAATGTTATTAAAATTGTAAAAAATCCTTCCCATTTAATAATTCGTAGAAATTGTGGAAAATGTAAAAGCTATTCCACTTACTGTCTCTGTGTCCACATAGCACCTGTACAAATCATAGTATGATAGTCAGGCAGATGTGGGTGATGTGCCAGAACTTACCCTACCCATGAGCAAAGACATTAAGAACGAACAAATCTTTCCATCTTCTTTACTTCCCCTCAAGTACAGGGACAGGGCAGACACAAAGGGGGTATTAAAGCACTCCTAGTATAGCAGTGTCATATTTTTATGTCCTCTGGGCTCTGAAAAAAAAAGGGGAAGAGAAGATGCTCCTATTGGGGCAGTAACTTGTGGCCTTTGCTCTCAATCTGACAAGAGCCAAATATGGGATGAAGTGTGTGACAAACGAGAGGCACAAAAGTATTCATGCAGGAAACTTGCAATGTTCTGGGATTCACTCCCTTCATATAAATAATTCATTCTGTAGCTGGAGACTCTGTTTATGACATGTGTAAGATTGGCAGTAAAATATAAGATGGACCATGTGATTGTAGAGCTAGTGGAAAAATGAGAATTCAAGTACAGGGGAAAAAAAAAAAAGAAGTGGAAGATCTTGAAATTTGTGTTCATTCCATATTGAAAAAGAACAAGGGACTTTGAAATATTTTTTCCTTGATGTAAAACATAAAAAAGGAGCTATTCTCAGAATAGCAATACTGGAGGCACTCATGTGAAATGAAATACTTGCTCCGCAGTGAAATTCCTTCTGTCTGATACAGACAGGAACTTGCACCTGTGGCTCCCACGTCCCAGTTCAACAGTCACTTAGGGAATAGTTTCTGCTTGTCTCTCTCACTTGGATCAAAAATTTAATCCCAAGTCCAAGGGAAAAATGCTGCAATTAAAACACTTCTGGAAAAATATTTCAGTTTGATGACTCTGGTATTTTGAAATGAAAAAAATAGAATATTTTTTGGTATTGCATGTGCAGCTACACATGAAGCAATTTTTTTCAGTCCTCTCTTTAGCTCAAAGGTATTATTAACACTTCATAAGAACTGTTCCTAGGACAAAATTGATAATTAAGATTTTTTTCTTAGCTCCTGTTATTGCTAGTTTTTATAATAGCTCTGTGTTATTTTCCTTCCTCTTCTGTATGTTTTAAAAATGCTGTTTCTCAAAATGAAGGTTCTTACTAAATCTGGACTACAGATTTAGTTGGAATGATAGTTGGTGTCATCAATGGAATATTATGAATTCCTTACTCTGTTACGTATAGCTCTTCTCATTAAGCTTTTTGGCATTGCCCTCTCTATGATCCTGTTGTTCAGTTGTAACTTACCAATCTATAGAAAGCTGTGCTATAGCCTTTCAAAAACACCTCAGTAATGGTGCTGAGGACTAAAGATGCATATGAGGAAATACTGAATGAATGACATTTGAGATGCTATAATGCTCACCTGTCCATAACAGGTGCCCTTTTTGTCCTATGTGAAGTACAAAAGGGGGAAACAGGGACACAGTTCAGCTGCCCCCATTTACACTCCTAGTCCTGATCCTGCCCTCAGTGGTGCAGAGGCCTCAGTGGTGTGAGCCTTTGGTTGTTCTCTGACTCCATGGCCTTGGTGACACCCACAGGAGAGGGCTGGACAGAAAAGAAGAGGAAGGGACCTGAAGGTGCAGACAAAGCTGTACCTTCAGGTACAAAACAAGAAGTGCATTGAGTGAATCAGTAGCTGAAGCAATAAGTTTGGATTTCCAGATGAAGGAAAAGTTATCCTGCAGGATAAATGCATTTGTATTGAGGGATGTCAGAGTCCTTGTGTAACAAAATGATGGGAGAATACACTTCAATGCTGAATGTTAATTATCTCACAAGCATCAGTTTGTCCTTGTCCCGTATGATTATCTTGACCCACTTTTCCACAGCTTGATAATGCATACATGTGCTTAGATATGGTCTTTTGTTACACATAGAGATGTATCATGATCCACATAGAAGTCTGTAAGGCTGTGAGTTCTTACCTCAATAAATCCATAGACAGGTTCAGTTAGCTGAAACATGCAGCTCTCACTGTCATGTGAAATACTGGTTGGTTAATGAGGATTTGGGCAGCAAAAAAAGTGAGAGTTTAACAGGAAAACAGGCCTTAAAACCTGAACAAAATTGTGCTATTAGCATGGAGTTGAGTGACAAAGTATACTTGTCTCCCAGGCAAAGATATTTTGCATATATAATTATCTTGATATTGGGAAATACAGATGTGATTATAAAGGTAAAGCTTTTCACTCTCTTTTTGAGAAATGAGTGAGAAACTTTTGCCAGAAATACTGCCTGAAGTACTAGGACAGCTGATAAAACACTCTTCTTGCTTGACAAGCACTGAAACTGCTCTGAGAATGAGAAATTAGAAAAACATTTTCCTTAAGCCCAGAACCAAGATGCTGAAGATGGCACACAGACTTATATCATAGAGCTGAGGCTCCCAGCACCCACATTTATCTTTGGAACCACAGACATTTGGTTAATTAGAGACAGCTCCATACGTGAGACACACAACATCGTCTCCCACTGCTAGGCTGTGAGCAGTGCCAGCCAAGCAGATCCTCTTCAGTGTGAGAGAAAAGCAGCTCTCTTGTCCAGGATCTTGACAGAGCATGAAATATCTTTTAGGAAGACAGTCTGTGAGTGAAGGAACTTAAGATGGAAAAAGGCCAACAAAATTTCTAAAGTTCAGCCTTTGTGATGCAAGGAGTTGGCGACAAGAAGCTAGCAGTCTGCAGAGATGATCCATCTCAATGTTCACAGAAACTGAACAGAAACTAATCTTTGCATAGCCAAGATGAGAGATAAACAGAGGTTAGAGATAAGCTCAGGGATCTGCACTGAACCCAAACTGCTAAGCACTGTAATGGCAATAGCTATACAACATTGCAAAGATGTGCAGAGGGCTACCTGATTTGTTCAGGGGAAAAAAATATGTTTGCTGTTAATGTTAAAAATGAGTTTTTCCCTTTGAACTTTACGTAGCAACTCTGACAACTTGTGCCACATAATTTGATAGGCACTGTTACAAAGTCAGTTCTATGAGTAGCCATTTGTATTATTATATTAAATACAACATATCTCTGTATTATCATTGTTATCTATGTTTTGTAAGCCTATAGGCAATAAAAATGCTAGGAATATTTTTATAAAATATTTTAAAACCAACAAAATCAAGCCAGGCTTTGGCAAAATATCCTGTGGAAATGCTTTTTTGAGGATGAAGGCAAAGACTCATTAAACAGATGCCTGACTTCTGAGCCACTGACGACCCTCTTGAGACTGAATAACCCACCACCTCCAGACCATACTTCAAACAAACCCTTTAGAGGGAAGGCAGAGAGCTTTAGAGTCTGCTGTGAATTAGAATGTCTGTCCTGGCAGTAAAGGTGCTGCCATAGCTTTCTGGGACTTATCCAAGGACTTTGAGGTGGGAGGGTTATCCCTGTGTTTCCAGGGAACTTCTAAGGCTCACCCAGCCTTGGAGATTGTCTGAGAAGCTGCCTTCAGGTTCTCAGTAAGCACAGAGTTGCCAGGAGTTAGGATGGCTCTGCATTCCATAATGTTCAAACAATAAGAAATAGAAATGTTTGAATTTTTCGTGGAGAAAAAGACAATCTCCTTTCTCCCTTACTGCAATGTATTTTTCATTTGAGCCCTGAACTATGTCAGTCTTGCATAAAGTGCTTGGGATGTGGGAGATCTTTCTCATGGAAGTGAAATCCTGAGTTTTGGTTAGTTTTGCTCTAAGACACTCTTCAGAGAATACTCTGCTTATCTTTAAGCAGATAGCAAGAGTGCCAAATGCAAGAAAAATGAAGGCAGTGGGGACTGAAACTCCCTCTATTGAGCACCTATTGTCTTCTGAGACACAGCTCCAGACATTCCAAGGGCCACTATGGAAATGATCATGTCAAAAGGTGTGAAGGAAGCCCATGGACCTATTAAGCTGAGCTACAACTCTGAAAATTTTGTGTTGGAAGTCCTGTCAGTCTTTGATTCACCTCCACATTAGTACTTGATTACAAACATTTGGGAATAAAAAAAAAAAGAAACAACAACAAAAAAAATCCCCTTATATATTGTGCTCTTTCCAAGCAGGCCCAGCTGTTCAGAGCATCTCATGCCACAAAGCTTCAAAAGAGGGGTAAGAAAGAAATGTAGAAATTGCCCAGATGCAGAGCTGGCAGCTTGTGCTTGCTAACAACAGTCTTGACAACTATGAAAGACAAAAAGATAATCAAAAAAGAATCTACTGAGAGTGCTTTGGGAAGTGAAAACATGCCATCAGCTGGCCACCAAGTACAGGTTGGATGTGCCATTTATCTCAAGTCATTTGAAAGTACCATGAAGAAGCTGAGAGATAACCCAAGAGAGAATGCTGTTGGCAATCCAGGACTGTGGTACTGCTGAAGCTGGGTAGAAATTTGCTAGCAAAACCTAATTTCACTGAAAAATACTAGTCACTTTTGCCTGAAACATCTCTGTTTTGACAAACATTTGTTTCCCATTTCCTTTATCAATAGTCATTCATCACTAAAGATCATTAGTAGCAGAACACCTGATGGTTGCATTTCTCTTTTATACAACTGCCTCATGTTCCTGAGCAGATCAGTGTGATTACCTCATACACCCAGGTATTTCTGCTTCTCACTTCTTTTTAAGTAACCAGGTCCTAGGAGAAATGCTTTGTCTTAGTTATTAAGTGACTTGCTGTGACTCTCTCCTATTGAATTCCATCTGATTATATTAAAATACTTCCTACAGAAACTCATGATTCTTCTCGTTATTGACAGTTCTTTGCCTTGTGTTGTCATCAGTACATCTAATTATCTCACTTCTGCTTCTTTTGACAAGACAGTGAATGAAAATGCAGAATAAATAGAAAAGTATCCTACAGCCAATCCATAGGAAAGCCTTACCCTAATGCTCACTTTAGCCACATACATCCTCTTTCACTACTAGTCATTGATGTTTCTTTTACCTACTACTTCTCTCCATTTATAGTTTTTCTGGACATCATTCTCTTCTTCTATTTAAGTAATAATTTCCCATCTTGAGCTGTACCAACCACTTTATAGCAATTTGACTAACCATGGTATGTTTCATTTCCATTCTCTTATGTAAAGCATTATGTCTCTGATTAAAGACTCTGTACTTCTCTGCTACAGTCTAATGTGCTAAATCCATATTGCACTCCATCTCCTTTTCTATTTATCTCCATTTTATTAATTGCTAATTACTTCAAACTCTGCCCCAATGTCTAGTGTGTAATGATATAATGTATGACAAGACACAGACTTGTCTGAGCACTTCTTTCCCCCTTTCTCCTCAAACACAGACATTGCATACATTGCATACACTGTAATTCAATCAGATGCTATTATGCCAAACCCATTGTGACAATGTAAATGCTATTGCCAATATCAATTTTCTCAGAATATCGGGATGGAGATTATCAAGTTAATTTTTGTTTATTGCCCACTCTTGCCCCCATTTAAATCTTACAGTCTTTCTTCCATGTAAAATGAATTAATTTCTATTTCCATGGACCCCATTCTCATTCACCATCCCCCATATTGCTAACTTCACAATTTTTGAGAAACTAATGTAGACTATTGACTTAGTTTGAGGACCATATCTCAGGTATCTTTAATCTCCATCTCATTGTTACTCCACTCCTATTCACCCACTTCTTATTGTCTCTTGGGTTTTTTTTCTGATTTTTTTTTTTAAATTCATGCAGTTAAAGAATTTTGTTTTATAAATTTTATTTGCAAAAATTTATCACAGCATTTTTTTTTGTTAGTGATTTTATCATTTTATCTTGAGAGTCCTGGGCTCTAAATGAGAGCTTTTTGTTTCTTGAACAGTTATTTTCTATTCTTAAGATATATTTTTGGGGATCATTATTCAACATTCAGACATGAAAGTCTTCCTTGGGTGTAAGATTTTACCAGTTCTGTAGGGCAAAAATTTGATGTGAATTTTACAAATCTACTTCCTATCCCTATACGCCAGCAAGCCAACTGTCTCATAAAATATCACAATTTTCAGCATCACAATTGGCAGTTATTGACAGTCTCAGTGGAGATGACAATGACTAGATTGGCAATGAAAATGAATTAATTTGTCATTCTGAGTGGATCTCCTGGAACAAGGCTAAAGGAATTTGGCAGCTCTTAATTGGAAATCTTGTTTTTTTCCTGGCACTACTCTCTGTACAGTGAACGATGCAAAGGTTTTAGAGTTATCACTCTGGTGCTCATTGGTAGTTAATCAGATAAAAATACTAGCCAAGAAATATCAATTCAGCTAACGAGAAACAAAAACCAGAATGTGAAGCATAATCCAACTTGGAGTTTGCCGTCTCTTAAATTATTTT
Organism: Phylloscopus collybita; assembly: GCA_027886175.1. NCBI lineage: Eukaryota > Metazoa > Chordata > Aves > Passeriformes > Phylloscopidae > Phylloscopus > Phylloscopus collybita. Next base: position 64,139,925 of record JAJNNQ010000075.1, on the reverse strand, counting down.
CTCATCTGCAATTTGGAGACATCTCTGCATTAGGAACAAGATTTTTAACATCAGCCCTAGACTCAAGCATAATGTTTGTGAGCAAATTTTACAGATCAGAGGGAGGTTTTGCCAGATGCACAGATTTCAGTGCTTTGTGAACAACTGCTGTGTTTAGAAATGTGGCAACAGTCTTTTTTGACACTGTCAATTAGGTCTTCTATCCGTTGGGTCTTGCTGAGAAAATTGTTACCTAACAAGTACTGCCTTATAAAGCAGTGCCCATACATGCAGCATGGGCAATTCTCTTTGGAGATGATTTAGGAAATATTGTAACCATTTTCTTTTACAGGCTGTTTACTTGCAGATTATTTTCACAAATTTACAGCACTACTGAGCTAAACACACACTTGTTCTGCAGTTTTTACAAAAGCCATTGTCAGCTGATGTGAGATTCCAGTCAGGTTATAACGGCAAATAGAATAACTGGTGATTTTATACCCTGTAGGACTCCACTTTTCTCTCACGCTGTCTTATTAAAAAAAAAAAAAAAAATCCTTTGCAGTTTTGAGTGGAAAGACTGGGGACTGTCCTTTAAATGAATCCCTCCTCTCCTTACCTGTTTTTACTTCTGTCTCTAGAAGATGATGTTCTCTTCTGTCCCTTGGTATTGAGTATCTTTCTGGAGACTCCCTCTACCTCTTCATTTTTGTTTCCCTATTTCCTCTTTGCCATTTTCTGGTATTGAAACTCTGATGGTCCATGAAGTTCCAGGCTATGTCCAGGTTTTCCTCTTTTTCAGTCTCCCACTCCTCTAAGCCTTGCTCTCCATCTCCCATGATAGTTTCTCAATTCTGTTTCTTGCTTCACTGTAGGTGCCTTTGTTTTTTGACCTCCCAGACTGGAGAGTGATGCCTGTAGGAGTCCCAAAAGAATGAAGACTGGACTTATCAGTGTCTGCTTGTGCACCACCTGACAACCTGCCTCCTTAAGCTAGAACTAATACATGCACAGTAAAGAATAAAGATAAACAAAGATAGACTTGATAAAATGTCATGCTTTCTGAGAAACACTTGATGACTTCAGAATGAACACAGTTGCAACTGAGGTGTGGTTGATGCTGTTCAACTTATAAGTGAAAGAAAAGGTCACACTTTGATGACAGTTTGTTGCTGATAATTTATGGCATTGAAAAGGGAAAGATAGCTGTAAGAGAGGTGCAGAAGTATCTCACAGTACTGAATTATTAAATAAATAGAGATGCAAATTACCACAGATTATGTAAAATAATGTACATGGGAGAAAAATTCTAATTTTGCATGTATCATGAGCTAATCATTACCGCCCAGAAACAAAGGTTTTGATCTCTGTGAAAACATGGAGGTAACACAATCTTTCAGTAGGGGGGAAAAAATAAAGGAGAGAAGGAGAAATTGAATGTTAGGGATTTTAAGGAAAGCAATATAAAACAGAAGAGAAGACTAACATTACTCTGCCACCATCTGATGGTGATGAATCCCTGAGGCAGGTAGAGCTTGAACACACTGTGTACTTCTAGTTGCTCCATCTCAAAAATAAAATTACAGAACTGCAAGGGGCTCAGACAAGGGCAATCAAAAATCTAGGATGGTTCTGAGCCACACAGGAACCACAGAGCAGGCCAGAGAGATGGCTGAGAGGGTATGCATCAGACTAAATGCTGAGTGCCATTGAGAGGATAGAAGGGGAACTGCCTCTCCTCTGTTTTCCTTCTTTGCAAAACCTAGCAGTGAAAACCACGAACTGATAAGTGCAAAGCAGATGACAAGAGGCTGTACTAACACTAAATTAAAGAGCGGAATTCCCTGATACAGAACACTGTGAGTGCTAAAAGTTCACATGGCTTGGATGGTGTTTGGACAGTTTTATGGAAGAGACTGTTAAATCCCACTTTGCTTGTCCTGTACTTGCACTCTTGGCAAGCAATACTGGAGTAAACTGAGCATGGGTCTGCTCTGATGTGTCTGTTTTATCTAAATGATTCTGGTAACCTTGGCACAAAAGTTATTTTATTCTCAAGGAAATGAAGGCTGTAATGCTTATTTTTTGCTTCAAAACATGTCTATGTCTAGAAAAAAGTTTAAGTAACAAGCCAATAACAGCAACCAGAAAAGTTCTCAAAACTGAAATCCAACTTGTTTGGAACATTAGATTGTTTTTAGAAGGGGCTGGTTCAATCCTTTCCTTCGACCTGGGCAACCTGATAGCAGGTTTGTGGCTCAGAGGAGGATCAGTGAAAGAGCTGGTGCCAGCTCTCCACACCAGTGTGCAGGTGAGACTCACAATGAATGAAAGCTGATGCTCAAGTTCTTCTCTTTTCATTCTCTCTAGCATACCTGCCTGCTATGTTTTTTTTGCCTTAGCAATGCCCCCTGTCAGTCAACTCCCACGCTAACAGCAATGACGATAGATATTTTTGTTCTAGGTTTTGTCCAAAACACTGGAAAATGTGAGAGTTGCCTATCCATGTTGGAAGGACATTAGATTTTCTAAAAGATTCACCTCCCCAACAGAAGTTGTACATAAATTACATATTTGCTCATTCTTATATAATTATTTTCTGAATGAGTACATGAGGCTTCATTCACACTTGGAGCAAACATATAAAACCATATTGCCTTGAAATATATTTCTGACTTCATCCAAGTAAATTAAAGAAAAAATAAAACAAATAATTTGTAATAAATGAAATAGTGAATTAGATTGTGACTGAATATAATCAGAGACTGCTTTTTTCTCTTAATAAGACCATCTGAAAGCCTACTGTGATAGAAAGTGTCTGTTAATACCTCTTCTAACTAGGAAAGCTGACAGAAAGTTCCCTGTGAAGAGTGTCTGCTTTATAAGGTGATTTATTTCAGGGCATTAGAACACCACTATGTTGACCCCTTCAATGACACATGGCCCATTTGTTGTCTCATCCTCTATTTAGAGGAGAAATGGGTATGTGGGTGTTTCTGAAAATCAAATGCAGAGCAACTCACCAGACAGAATTCAGCTAGTAAGACAGATGACTTTCTAGGTGTAGCTCTATTTCTATATTCCAGGTTAGGTTCAAGTTGTGTCTGCTGTTGAAAACAAAAAAGGGGATTTTCTATACATTTTGCAGGTCTGCTGCAGTTTCCAAGGAGAAATTGGTTTCACTCATGATACAAGTGATATTTAATTCTTCTGGCATTTTCTGTGCAGTTACATGTGCTTTTAAGTGAAAAACTTAGATACTTGCCCTAGAATAAGCAAAATCACATACAGTTGGCCTCTTTGACATCACTGACTAAACTTGTTTATGAAATGCTGCTCATTTATGCTCCAGATTCCCTCTCACCTTTCCTCAGAACATTCCCAATTTCCAACTACCACCGTCAATGTACATGGTATGTACCATGTTGCTTTCCATAAGTATCACTTTTTATGCATTGCCAATTCATAATGTTATAAAAATGTGGCTAGAACGAAGAGGCAAAAGTGAGCCATTTCAGGCCTTGGTCTTTGGTTTGCCCTTCTCATCTATAAGATGTCTCTGGATGAAATAATGACTGGCATGAAGAGAAAAACAGAGTGTGCTCTTTCTGAAGCTCTCTGTTTGGTGACTTAGCTTCTTAATAATGTTTCACTACTCTCTTGATTCCTTAACATGTTTATAAGGAATATCTGCATCCTAAATATCCCATGGTGGGACACAAGATTAAGTTTTGGAGCAATGTGAGCATAGCTTCCATGGTCTGGGCCCTTACTGCCCGTTCTCAGTAGAACTACTTCTTGTTCAATTTCATGCTTTATTTAAGTTGAAGTAGCTCCCCTTTCTTTGGATATTTCTGAGCTTGGTTTGAGAAGCAATTACTTCAGATGTTACAAAATTTCTTTCCTTAAACTGTGCCCCAATGTTACATTTTACTAGCTAATATGAGGATAATTTAAAAAATTTGATATGAGGAAGGATGTACAAATTATTGTCAGGAGGTAACACCTTGGCATTAATTCTGTTTCTAAGAGTCATTCACAGTCACTGACTGAGACTGTGAGCATGAAATGACTGCAGAAGCAAAGGAGAAGGCATAGCAGTAGTTGCTTTCTATTTTTTTTTTTTTTTTGGTAATACATATCTCCTTGAATCCTTTAAGCGATTCCGTCCAGCTTCTCCAAATGTGAGCAACACCAAGAACGGGGAGCAGAGCAGGGTGGAGGGTACTGTTCTCTTGCTTGTTGCTTTCCACCTTCAAGGGCTGAACCAGAAGGCAAGGCAGAAGACTCAATGGTTAGGATATGTTATAATGGGCAGTGCCCTTTTACCCATCTGAAAGGATTACCTAAAAATAAAATTCTTTCTTCTCCCCTGCAATAAAATTCCTCCTTAAGGTCCACCAGGGAGGGGAGTGGGGAGGAAGAGCACCCAGCCAAAACTATTCTTAATGGATCAACTGCAGGATATAAGCAGTAGTTGTATGAATACAGAAGATAAAATGAAGCAATGTGTAAGAAGACAGCAAGTGTTGGTTCTCCTTTTAGCTGGAAGAATGTATGCATATACTTGGATTTTTTTGGAAGACGTTCAAAGAGTTTCTCTGTTTTTAGAAATACACACATGTTGCTTCCCATTATTCAGGAATGTTTCTTTTCTTGGGCCAATTTCTTCTGTGCATGAAGAGAATATAAAAAAAAACCTTCAGGTAAGGTGTTTAAAGTAATGAAAACATAGAACTTGAAACAATTTTTACAACGGTTTAATATATTTTTCTACTGTTTTAATCTACTTAAGGACTATTTTGAGTAAGAAACACTTAAAACATTTGCTTAAGACATCTTGCAAAAGATACATCATAATGTAAAATGTTGTTCTGGGATATTTCAGGATGAACAAGTACAAAAGTGTTCTTGTAATACATTTACTTTTTTTTCCCATAAAGAATAAAAGTGACTCTCAAAGCATATTTCCAGTGTAATTACATGCAATGTTTCTCCAGTATTTTTTTTTCCTGAAGGTAGATAAAACTAATCCAACCTTATTTGACTGGATTTTCTTTATATAATTCAGCCATTCCTTTGTGTTTGCCTTCCCCTCTCCACACTGCTCTTCCTCTTTACTTTTCCTTTTATTCTGGTTCCTTTCCACTCAATTCACTCCACTTCCTCCTCCATTTTCTACTTTTGCCTCTTTCTCACATGTCAGTATTTAACCCAGAAAGACCAAAATTTTGCTTCCTGCGTGCATCCATTCTTTATTTCTGTTTACTGCATCTGCTATGACAAACCAACTTCCTCTTCCAAAAGACATGCTGTATTCCTTTACAGAAACTTCTATTTCTCAATTGCTGTCAAAAATTCTCCATGTGCGTAGTTAAGTTGAGAAGGTCTCAATACATACAGATTCTTATATGTTTGTTAAAAAATATGTTATTTCATATTTTGTAGCTTATTTTCACTTTGCATTTTCTCCATTCGGTACTCACACGCAGCTGCTGTTCGCTTGATCTTTGTAACTATTTCTAAAAGACCAGTGAAGCCTGCACAAATGATATCCTCTCTCTTCTCTCCTGTCTTTTCCTTAACACTTTCTTCTTAGTGTTATCCTTCTCCATCTCTCCTGATAAACCCGTTTCTCTTTGTTTCCCAAGTTTCCTTGTTCACATTCCTGACTTTTGAATCAGATAGTGGGTGATTCATTTGACCTACTTCATATGTGTGTAGCAGAGTAACACAAATTGTACCACAGAATTGCCTGTTTCTTTTTATTGTCATTACTTGCAAGGGGTTACTGGATGATTTGTTCAGATACAAATATCTACAAAGTTAGAGTAACTCTATTTCACTCTCTTGTCCAAATAAAATCCACAAAGCAGAGAAAACTCAATGTGTCGTATTCCCCTATTTTAATCTAGGCTGACAGTTGAGGTACTTAAAGAATTCATCCACTCTACCAAGTATAGGACTGGACTGCTTGGTGGGTGAACTGGGTAGGAAGCAATGCCAGGCTCTCAAAAAGAAAGGCAAACACCTTGCTGAGATGATAAAACATGGAAATGCCATGCCAAGATACACAAGTAAACCTTCTGTTCTATCAACATGCTCCAACTAATAGCAAGAGTAAAATATCCAGCCTGGGTTACTTGGAAATATCAGCTATGAGAAGTTGAACAACCTGGGAGTAATTTATCCTAAAGAAGAAACATCTGAACGGGGATATGACATTAGCCTTCAAATACATAAAAGATTGATGAAAAGTGGAGAGGCACAATCTGTTCTCCCTGTCCAAGGTGCACAGGAGAAGATAAAAAGAGCCTCAGTTGCGACAAGAAACATGATTTAGAGACATTTTTTCTATATTTCTGTAACTGTCGTCAGAATCAAAAATGTCTTACTCTGTGCATGTGTGTGCATGAATGTATGTATATATTTTAAAAGCCTTTCACGTGAAAGCCAGCTGGTAAGTGCTAAGCTGTAAAACTGTGGCTCAGGTTTCAACTGCCTAGGGAACAAGAAGAGCACTGTTTCTCTGATTCATAAAAGGGGTGTGTGCTTGTCACCACATCTCTTATCCTTTTGTCTGTAGAGAAACTGGGCACAGCTTGGGGCTATCAGCAAAGAAAACAAGCCTTTAAATCATAAGCTTCAGGCAGTTAAGTGAAAAGTATCAGTATTTGGCTTTTTTAGAGGAGGGACTAGCACCTCCACCTTATTATTGTTTTAGGCCTTTATTAAATGTCATGGGCAGCTCAGACATGAGTTCTTATATCCGATCAGCGTTGGAACACCTTCTCATCCATTTGTGGCCTCCACATAACAGAGACATAAAATCCTCAAAGAAATATGAGGGGGGTGAGTACTAGAGAAGTGAAAGTTTCAAAATGAGAAATGAACTTTTTCCCTTCTAACACCTTCAACAAGGTACAGACAGAACTAGCAGGGGAGACATACTGAGGTGGATCAAAAGTGACAGAAAGACAGCTGTGCATATCTGGCACACATTTGCTGGAATAAACCAGCATCTGTATACAATAAGCCTTGCAAAATTTGGGTTTGGGAAGGATTCACTTTTCCAAGTTTTGTTGTTTATTTCTCAGTGGTGGCTCTAACAAGCACTGTCTGGCAAATCAATGTGTTTCTGAAGTTGGCAGATGTCTTTAAAGCATATTTTTATCCTGGAGAGAACTGGACGAGGTCTTTATTTCATAAATATTATAGTCATTTTTTCTGCATCCTCCTCAGCCTAATTCAGTGAAGCATAAGTAAACAAGGCTGACAGTGTGGCACAACTCACCTTGAAATAAAGAAATGGGCATTTACTGACCACAGTAAGAAAAGTACTTGTTCTTTAAAATAATAGACATAAACAGTTGTATCCTTTGATGATGTCAATGGACAAAGCCCAGGTGATTTGTATTGTTTAATTATCTGGCTGCTATTACCAGCATAGCATGGGAGGAATATATTTTTAATACACTTTTCCAAAGAGTAAAAAGTGAGATTAAAACTGTAGAATCAAAAGCAGTATTTTTATAGTAAGTTGCCCATTCATTATTCACCATTGTTATTTATCATCTATTCCCTTCAGCACATTTTTAACTTGAGATGGGACTATATGTGCAAATTTTAGGGACCCTCTAATGGTGTCAAGAGTTAATTTTTATGAAAAATGGTGAAAGGTATCAGCTATCCTTTGATTCCTTAAGAAACTAACTGGCTGACATACATACACTTCTGTTTGGACTGTACATGAAAACGAATATATGCACATGCATATTCTTTTCAGAACTTATGATCCTTCCTCAGCACTTCCTCCAATATTATTATATTATTCATAGATGTAATCTTGCACCATGCTTACCACCACCTTGACTATAGTTATCCACCTTATAGTGTTAAGGTGTAACACTATAATTCCTTTGTATTATATTTTTACAAATAGAACATTTTGCAACTTAAACTGCTTGTTGCCCTGTTGCTACCAAAATTTTTGGTTTCAGAATAAGAATAGAGATGCTAAGAAAAAAGAAAATTATTAATGGGTACTAAGAAGTAACAGGAGCTACATAAAATGTCATTTAAAATTTCTCTTAGTTGATAATTGATGTTTTTATTAAAAACATTACTTTTTCTTTATGTACTCCTATGAAATCAGTAATGGTTTATTTGTCTGTTAGCATAGGGAACCAAACACCTTTCTATCAAATTGATTGTAATGTTATATGTGGTAGAACAAGAGGTTATAATTAAATTTCCCACAGTTTGGGATGTTTCTAAATGCTGTATCAAGACATTTGTACATGCTGTGCTGCATGGAAGCTGAAGAATCATTAAGAAAGTTTGAGAAATCTGTTTATTGAAATGATGATGATGACGATGATGATAAAGAGTCGATAAGGAACTGAACAGCATACTCAGGGGGAATCAGGACCCAGGCTGCTCCTTTTTAATATAAAAAAGGAACACCTACTGATGAAATACCTGCAAGAAACTCACTATTTCATCACATGGCCTTGCTGATTATGGAAAAATGTGGTGTGAGTATGAGATTTTTTTTTTTTGCTCCTGTTTTCTTTTTCAAATATGACTGCCATTGTCATTTATGCAAATGTTATTCCTACCCTTGTGTTAAGTTCTGCCTTGGTCTAGAAAAATGCACCCTTAAATAATATTACACAGAGGGATACAATGAGTGCTCAAATTCTGCAAGAGTTAGGATTCAGTATAAAAGCTGCTTTTTTAAAAATACATTTTTAGACTCAGAAATCTTAAGTAGAAAATATCACACAAGATGAATATCCACGTAATCAGGGAAAGTGCTTTGCAGCATACTATTAAAGTATTCGTAATGGGGGCTAATCACAAGACAAAGGAGAAAAGACTTGTAGACAATGTTAATTTCACACAGATTACTTTGATGTAAGTTGTAAAAGGTAACATAGGAGACATATTTTGTGATGAACAATTTTGGCTGAGAGAGGAGAAGAAAATCATCACAGTCCCATAGTGCCCTCCCACCTTCACCTGGTGAATGAATGCCAGTAAAGCTAGGAATTCCTTAGGTAAAAAGATTGCCAATGGGACAGTGACTAAAAAGTCCAGATTTACTTTTTTATCCACTTTTTTTTTTTAATATAGTGCAATATATTACATATTTATTACATCTTATATTAAATTTCCATGTAAACAGCACAGCAAACTTCGAAGAGAATAACACTCTTGTAGGTGTCTGTTCTGTTGTCAAAATACGTGTTCAGCAGCTTTCAGCAGCATGTTAACAACTCATCTGACATCGAAACCATGTTTGCTCTCATGTTGAACCTTTGTCTTGAATCTGCACTTTTAACGAATTGCAGGGCAAAAGGATTTAAGAGTGGCTGGTTGCAGAGGTCAGTAGGTGGGAGAAACAACAGTCCTATAACTCACCTTCAGTCAATTTAACTGCAAGACAAACTCGGGATGATGAGAACTGTGCCAACCACGTATGTGTGCTGACATGCTGCAGAGTGTGTTTCATGATTCATCAGCCACACCGTGATTGATTGGCCCAGCATCCTGGCAGAGCCTAGAAATTTTTTTACTTGTCTCCAAATGTGTTCCATGATTCTTCAGGCAATCTCTGATTGATTGGCATGTGGGCTGAACCCAGATTTATTTTTTCCCCATGCACTGAAATATTTGTTTGATGATTCATTGTACATACCTATTGACTGGCACATTGGCAGAGTCCAAAGGTTTTTTACAACATAAAATACTGTTTTATGATTTGTCAGGTAAATTGAGTGTCTCCTGCTGACACTTGTAGACAAATTCTGCTAGTGTGAACTGGAAAGAAGAATACATCCATAGCTTACAGCTACTTAGGGCAGTGACAGACGATATGGTCACATTTTTTTGGCAAGAGAGAACAGCTTCTTTTGCTTGAATGTATAGTCAGTCATCACAGTTTTTAAACAGCTGAAAAAGTACTTACCTTGAAGAGACCATGTTGCAAAACTTAAAGTGTAGGCATTACTTTTACACATTGAATCTATGCTGAATAGGACAGCTAAGTATGACTAAAACAAATAAAGGCATTATCTTAGTCTGTAAAGAGAGTAGATTTTAATGAAATTTTAAATTGTGCCATTTGCCTGGCATCACCAAATCACACCACCATTCTCTAACTGTCTTTTAACCATACACATATTACTTGAAAGCCAAAGGAGAGATTTTAAAAGTTGCCAACAACTTTTGCACTGGCACTTCAAAATGGGAGTGACAAATTGGATCCTCTTCTGAATACTTGTAGAGAATTACTCTTAAGAAATTCTTCCCTGCCCTCCTCCAATGAATAACATTTATCCAGGGTGACGAATTTTCAATCTGTAATTCAAAAAATGATTTATTTAGCATTACATGTCATTGTGTAAGAACTGACTCAGTGACAAAAGTTTCTGAGAAGTTGATCTTTTCTTTTGTCCAGGAAGATGGATGCACTTTCTAATGTCGGGTTTCCTCCCAGAGTTATTGAAACACAGAGACCATCACCTAAAATGTATCCCTTACAAACCAGGAAAATGACATCCCATACATTTCTGCAAGGTTTGTGCATATTTCTCCAAACTTTGCCCACACTAGTATATTTCCATACCTACAGAAAATATTTTATAGTCTGCTTGGAGTCATTGAAGAACCATTTTTTTTCCCCAGGGAAAATTGAAGCCTGAATTGTAGTTGTAATTCTTGCTATTCCAAGAAATAAATATTAGTCTTCTATGTTTTAAACTCTTCTGCCACCATAATTAGCCTATTTTTATGTCTACTTTAGAAGCAAGGAAGAGCATAGATCGAGCAATGTATTACACAGATCAGTCAACAAAATTGGTGCTCCTGGGTTAACCAATGCAATATATGATAAGGAAGAAGAGGAAAAAAATGAAAAGGAAGAGAGAGAAACATAGGGCTTTTGCAATGTAGAGGAATAGAAAAAGGGAATTTTACTCCCTTCTAAGTGGACTTTAAAATACAGGCATTAAAACTAAAATTATATTATGAGCTGAGAAATCATAGCACAGCAATAAAAATCATGGAAGAATTGGAAAGGAATGTCTTTTGATGAAAGTCACAACCTTGATAGTGTTAAGCTCTTTGCCAGGAAGAAGAGGCTATGGGCAACATTTCCTAACTAAGATGGCTTCCTAGATTAGTCCATGTGGTTCTCTTGGTTGAAGGAAAACCATTAACCTTCCTTCTTCTTTTCTCCTTCCTCTTTCAGTGCAGGATTTCCTTCTCTGGGCTCGCCTCCAGGCATGTGTGCCACTAGAAAGGGCTACGGGATTCTGCAGTTGAAATTGCAAAAGGATCATCAGCCAGTGAGTGAAGGTCTCCTTCCCTCCCTCCCTTTCTCCCTTCCAGCCTCCCTCCTGGCCTCCCTCCCTCCCTCCCACTGAATGTTTGCATTTGCATTCCTTGTGACTTTATGCACCTGAGGCATCATATGTGTCATGACTTCTGCAGGTCTCTGACATTATTGTAGGGTGCCACTCTTAGTTCTTTGATAGTTCTTCCCTCAATTAAGAAAGGATTGGTATCAATGCCAAGCCAATTGTTTATCTCCTAACCTTGTCTTCATCAAAGAAACCTACCCAGGTTTATTAGAAAGAGGATTAGAAAAATCACTGTTTTCTCCTCAACTGATGTGATTCTCTTTGGATTTTGGCTTACAATTACTAAATTTTTACTGACTCCTTCACTCTAAGAAAGGTTCCTTAAATCTTAAATTCCACTGCACGAGAGATTTCATTAACTTATTTACAATTGCTAAATGAGAACTGCAACTACTTCTTTTAAACTTTTTTTCTTGTAGGAAATATCTTAAATGGTGTAACACCATTCCTTCTTGGCTTGTTTGAATATGTGGAAATAAATTGACAAGAAATAATTAATATAATCCACATGAGAGAAAAGTTGATGGGAATGAAAACAAAGAAGTCAGTTGTGCATCTTTGAAATAACTGGACTTCAGTTTATTGCAAGCCATTATATATATATATTTTTTTTTACCACATTAGGAGCTAAAGCCTGAGATGCTATTTATGTAGAAACTGAACAAAAAACCAGCTACAGTGTTGGGGCCCCAGGACATGCTCGTGTTGCCTACAGACTGGTCTAAAAAGACAATGTGTAAGACGTAATGTGCAGTGATTTGCATCTTGTGAAGTCACTTATGCACTTGCCAAGAGCAAAGTACTGGTGTGGTGTGTAAACACTCTAATTTTACTTGGTGTGTTTTTCTGTCATCTTGTAAATTTTGTGGGCATTTATGACTGTTTGAACAGTGTAAAATTGTTCTCATAAAACCGCAGAAGATTTTGAAGCAGGATTATCGCAAAAGCCAAAGTCAATAAAATTGGGTTCAATTGAAACAGTTTAAAGACACTCTTTGCTAATAGAAGACTTAGACAAATATATCACTAAAGCCTTCTCTGAATCAGACTGACAGATGTCAGCACTGTAATACTGTATTGTACACACTATTTCCTGATACAGTTTATTAATTTTATAATCTAATTTTGTAGTCTTTCTCCTCAAATGGGTTAAACAACATAAAAAAGTAGAAAGCATTTATATTTTCATTAAACAATACTTGATACCTCTCTAAACTTTTGTATTTTAACATAAAAGCAGAGTACACGATGGAAACATACATACTAAAGAGACAGTTGTACTTCTGTTCAAAACCAAAACCAACGACAATCCCCAATTTTATGTGTCACTTGTCCTGTGTACCTTCTGCTTAAAAATGGGAAAATAATAAAAGAAAATGTAAATGGAGGAGAATTAATCAATTTTGGGGCTTAACTTATTTCTGGTTGTTGCAGTGGAAGAATGTTTCTTGGTTCTAATGTACTTTCTCATCCATTGAAGAGACAGCTGTAACCCACCATTCATGAGAAGCAGCCACGGGCCCTTCACCTGCCACTGTCAGGAAGGGTCATCACAGAGATGTCCCACACCCAGTTTAACAACCCAGTAGTTACAGCTGGGAAGAAGAGCAAGTAGCCACACCTTCTCCGGGCATTTCTCCGCTTGCTCCTGTACCTCTTGATCTCAAAGAACTGTAAGGTGTCTGTGGTGTGATTCCAGGCAGATAAGGAATCACAAGTAAGACAGCTGATAACCCACAGGTCATTAATTTTCTCTTCTGATGGAATCCAGATAAAATCATTGGTTAATTTTCAGATTCTTGTAGGAATGTATTACTTGCAGCTCATTTATCCCTGGTCATTGTAAAAAAATATTACTCTATAATGTGTAAATCTGTCCATTGCAATGTGAAATAAAATCAGCTTATTCTTGTATGATAAAATGTGTCCTGCCATTATGACTTGACAGCTATTGAAGAAGGGTCAGACAATATTATTTTTTGAGAGAGTCTCAGCTGTATAACACTTGGCCTGCTTTGTGTTGTATGACCGCCCATGATTGATAGTCTGAGCAGGAGTGCTGGTACTTGTTTGTGTATTCACAGGCATGAGGAAAGCACAGGCCTGGACTACTCCTCCCTCTCCTGAACCATGGATACTGTCAGGTGCATTTATGGCTTTCTGTACCTAGAACCAGCCATTTCTGCCTCCTGAGCCCTCAGTCTGGAGTTCCTCTGCTAATAACATTCCCAAATAATTATTACTGCATTATCACAGGAACCCTGACTCCAGCCCTGCAACACGCTGCACCTTCATTGAATGCAGTCTGTAATTTATAGGTTAGGTTTTTATGAGGAAATAAACAGCTCTATCTGCGTGCCCAGAGAGAAAATACTTCAAAATAACAAACAAAGTAGTATTTTCGTAAGGGCACCCGGCGACACTAAGAGCAACACTTCCTAGGCTGAACATAGCAGTACATGTAGCACTTCCAGCTACATGTAATTAGTGGCAAAATCCAACAGGTGGCACAAAAGTATTTGAATTTTATATTGATTTTAATCATATGCCGTTAAATTACCAAATAAAGTACGGGGGCACATTTGGTTTAAAAAAACAAAACCACAAACAAAACAAAAACAAATAAACAAACAAACAGAAAACAACAAGGGGGGGGGGGGGGGGAAGGACAAAAGGGAGACGCGTTATCCCGAAGCGGCGAACGACACCCGCCTGTGCCCAGCACCGGGGCCAGGCCAGCGGCTCGCTGCCTCTCGGGCCGCCCCAGGCAGCCGGGACCCCGGAGCCCCGGGGAGGTGACACGGCGCTTCCCTCGCCCCTTCTCTCGAGCGGCGGCGGCTCGGCCGGAGGGACGAGGCGGCGGCCGGGGCCGTGGAATGCCCGTCCGCCCCCTCACCCCTACACCCCTCACCCCCACGGGCCCGCCGCCGCCCGCGGCCCCGGCTGGCAGGAGGGAGGGAGGGAAGCGGGGCGGGCGCCCTCCGCTGGCCGCCGCGGGGCCGGGAGCGGGGCCGGGAGCGGGGCCGGGAGCGGGGCTCGGAGCGGGGCCGGGAGCGGGGCCGGGAGCGGGGCCCGGAGCGGGGCCGGGAGCGGGGCCCGGAGCGGGGCCGGGAGCGGGGCCGGGAGCGGGGCCGGGAGCGGGGCCCGGAGCGGGGCCCGGAGCGGGGCCGGGAGCGGGGCCGGGAGCGGGACCCGGAGCGGGGCCGGGAGCGGGGCCCGGAGCGGGGGCCGCCAGCAACCCGTGCTTGTGCTCCGTCCGGGGTGAGCGGAGAGGGGATGGAAAGAGGGAGTGAGGGAGGCTGGCACTAACCCTGGAGAGCCCTCCAGCCCGCCGTAAATAAATCCACGGGTAAAGATCTCGGGCCTTCAATGCCACCTGCTAGGCAGCACTAACGGTGGCTTTAAACCCCTGAGAAGGTAGCTGAGATATTTTTTTTTTTTTTTTTTTAAATCAGTTTGTCCTGAAGGTTTGTGTGGAGAGGGAGGAGAAGTGAGGGTTCTCAGACCTTTGGAAAAGGAGTGTTATAAAGGCAGGAGTGGAATAGTTACACCACGAGTTGCAAGCGCATCTCAGTCTTCCAGCTTGGAATGTAACCTCTAAAGGGGCTTAAATAAGGGAAAGGTTGGCTTCTTCCACAGGGAAATAGTGATAGGGCAAGGAGGAAGGGTTTTAAACTAAAAGAGGAGAGATTTAGATTGGATGTTACAATGAAATTCTTTACTGTGAAGATGGTGAGACACTGGAAAGAGTTGCCCAGAGAACCTGTGGATTCCCCATCCCTAGACGTGTTGAAGGCCAGGTTGGATGAGGCTTTGAGCAACCTGGTCTAGAGAAAGGTGACCCTGCCCATGGCGGTCAGGTTGGAACTGGATGATCTTTAGTGCCTCTTGCTGCCCAAACCATTCTACAATTCTGTGTTTTCATAGAATGAACATGAATTGTGGAAATACTAACATGTTACTCTAGGCCTTATGAATAGGTTCACAGCGGTGTGACATAAATTCTGTGATTGTTGTCTTTATTTGCTACTAAATTATTGTAGTGAGTCAGGTGGAGCTTTACTGGCATTTTTGTTTCCAAACATGAATGTAGGAGACATGGCTTAAATTCTTATGCAATGGTACACTTAAACATGAGACTTAAGTGCGAGTCAAAGGCATTTCCAGGAATTTTCAAGATGCCTGGTTTGCTAAATTGACTGTGAGGCAAAGAAGTAAATGTGAAAGAGACATGGGGCAATTGCTGTAAGTGTAAATGGAAGGGCTCATTTTGCATAAACATTTGCAGCAAAGGTCTAAAAGGTTTGAGGCTGAGATAAAAGATATTAATTCATGCCATTTTACTTTATATGTTTGTTCCTAATTAAACAAAGTGTTAGCCCATCATCTGTGACTTGTAATAGAGCCAGCTTACAGATAGATAAATGTCAGAAATGTCAGCTTCTTAGTGAGCACATCCTGTGCAGGTGCTTGAAACAGGATCCAGTTTCCAAGGTGCAAACTGATGATCTCTGTTCCTGTGGGACCAAGCTGGAACAATCATGGTAGCAAATGGCTAATGTACTGCCACTAACTAGAAGGGAGCTTCAATTTGAGCTTAGAGAGAAATCAAATCACCACTATGCAAATGAAGGAGGAAAAAATTCCAAACTCAGTTATTTGGTCTTTTTAGTGCAAAACAACAGAAAACAATGACCTGGACACAAAAAACGTACCTATAAATTTGGGTAGAGCTGACAGTCACAAGTGTCCGATATGGAAAATCATTCAGTTGTTGGAGGAATGGAAGGATATAAAATAGAAGCAGCAAATAAAATTGCAAGGGTGAACCTAAAATTTTAGTTCTGGTCTAGACAGCTGGAGGGCAATAACACAAGTCTAACTGTAAAGTGCACTGGCATGGTGACTTTGGGCAAGGAAACCTGGCAGTAGATGTGGTAAAAATGAAATTGAAGGAGAAAACATGTAGGAAATAGATAGAAACTGCAAAATATCAGGGCTCTGAGAGCTCCGATAGGCTTTTACTGTTCTAACAGCCTCCACAGGGCCTCTGTCCACAACCACATCCATGGACCCAGAAGCCTCACTTCAGCTCCAGCTTGGGACTGCTGATGTGACCCTAACTCCTGGAGAGACCTCAGACCTGTGTTGTAGGTAGCTTGTCTCCCAAGTGGATGCCTTTTGATGTTCATTATTGTCTGTCTTCTGTCTTGTCTTTGTTGTCTGGGTTGACTTTGGACCTGTGTTGTAACCTCATTTCCACTTCTCTTGTAGAGGCTGGAGAGCCTGTATAGTCTCTGGACAATCATCTTGCCATCTCTGTGACTACCAGAGGGCCCTGTTCCCAGTAAGCAGTGTGATCTGTGTCCTGGGTTCAGATGTGGGACACTGCTGTGGTCACTGCAAGGCACTGCCCCCACTGGGTCATCCTCACCTTGGGGCTTGCACTACCTCAAGGAGCAGCCAGCCCTTGCTGCTTCCTGACACAATGTAAATCCTTCTAACTCGTTGAAATCAGTTGGGTGGTGGTTGATAACATTAATTTAAGACTGAAATAACTGACCCTGGCTATTTTACCTGTAAAATTTGATAAGAAAGCTGGAAAGCAAAAATACAAGGGCTGAAATAATAGTTTGGACTCCTGTAGGATAAATAACTTCTTAATAAGTATCAGGGAAAACATACTGAAGCTTCATCCATGTGAGTTCCTCATGCAGGTGTGAGCTAGGTGAGGCAAATTGCAAGAGAGCAGTATACTTTCAAAGTTGTTTCTTTCACTGAATGTTTCCTGGCTCCAGGGGTAGAAACCATAATGGCAGCTAGACATAATGAGTGGGAGCTCAATGAAGAGAAGGGATTTGTTTAGTCTTGTCTTGAACTTTTCTTAATGGCATGAAATTAGCAGAATTCCTTGAAATAGAAACAACTCCCTGACAGTTTTGCTAAATAACCCTCAAAACTAGCAAATACTCAACAAAGGGGAGGGTTGCTGCATAGAATGAAGCTGTGGATGTGTTAGAAAGGGGACTAGGAAAAAAGCATGAAAGGGAATGAGAAACTCTTGTTCTAGAACATTGCTAGTATTTTCCAGAGGGACAAGATAAGTCAACACAGATGTAATGAATGGTGTTAGCGTAAGCTGTTTCTGACGAATACTGAACCACTCAGTAGTCCTCTGACCAAGTAATGCCATCAGAGAAGAGAGTTGATGGAGGTTGTTGAAAATCTATCAAGAAATGTGGAGGTTCACTATCTCTGACTCCTCATTGTAGTTTGTTTCTTCAGCATGAGCTGAAACAGGTAGGGTAATAAAGAATACAGTGTCTGTATGTCCTGCTTGTTCTGTATTTATGGCATAGTATGATGACTGTGTTGCGTAGTAGAAACTTTCGGAACTGAAACATTACTAATAATCTGTGATAAATGTATGGCCAAAAGTCTGAAATTAAGCCCACATAAACTGGAGCTGCTTCAAAAAGAAGTTGTGTTCTTTTGGCCTGTGGTCAAGGAAGAGGGAATTCCTACTAGTGATGACAACATATACTATATAGGGATTACTAGTATTGTAAGCACTCCCAGATGTGAGCAGTTTTACAGTTTTTAAAAATAGCTGCTTTTGTGCAAGGAGAAGGAAATCCATTTGAATGTGACTTGACACTGACATGGTTAAAACCATCTGTGTTGGCCTCCTTGGGTTTCAAAACGGATTCTTGCATTCATGAGCTTGGATAGTCTTGAAACAAACAAAAACAAGATCAATGGCTCAAGCAGAAAATCTGAGCTCTATAAAAATAGAAGTAAATGCACCACTGAGTATTGGATAAGTCTAAGGAGTATAAGGAATCTCCCTGGCTAAGTCACTCTCTGCATTTGGCTCCTTGGAATCAGCAATCTTCGGACCTCTGGCCAGCTGGAAAATCCGCAGGGTGATGATGTCATGGCATCTGACGTGGACGTCAGATAGAGATGTGGCCCTGCTGAAGTGTGGGCCACAACAAGCACTGGGGAAGAGCTAATTGCTGGGTTTTTCTTGAAGTTGGATAGAAGGTGCTGGTTTGCAGTAAGCATACTCATATATTCTTTCTAAGTCTGCATGATTGCAGGTTCTCTAGGCACACATGAGATCTGATCACTTTAAATAGCTGATGAGTTTGGCTATGGCTGCACAGAACCCAACACAAGTTATAAAATTCAAGTGAAGCTATCCCTGAACCTAAATTAAGGTGTAAGGGCCCAAGTGGAGCCAAGATATATAATACTACATATTACATATGCACCTGAGATGGCTGTCTGAAAACTAACAGGTTTGACAATGAGTGGTGGTGAAGTATTTATTAAAATTTACATAAAAGCTAAAAAAAAAAAGAAGGAAAATCTGAGAAAAGAGATACTTGAAGACATATGTTTAAAAGAAAAAAGGAAGATATCACTTGCATGGTTAGAGACTTCTTGATAAAATCAAAAAGCTTGGATCTTACTATAGTTTAAATAATTGTTTTAAGAACTAGTTAATCAATTAGTGATTGATTAGTATGCTTATTGGTGCAGCTGAAAGGGGGTTTCCAAGGTTATGTCATGATCCAATATCAACAAACTTCTGTCTGGCTCTTACATAGGGATACCAGTATCTCATATGAACTGTGATTGATTAATAACTTTCTCTGTGCAAATGTGATCTGAAATGTATTATGTGATTTTTAGCACTCCGTTTATTCCTTGGGCCTAATGTGTGTGATTCACTTCAGAGATGCTGCAATTTGTTCCAAGGACCAATTATAGTTCTTAGAAAATATAGTGCATGGTCCTCTCAATGCTACTTCAGGCAGACACTGTATAATCAGTTGATATTCTCATAGCCCAAGTAGTCTGTGTACAGGATCATTCATTCAAAACTAATGATTTAGTGTAGAACCAAAATGTCCATTCTCAGAAATGCCACACTGGGTTCTTTCAAGGTTGAAACCTCCACCAGAACCATTTTCTAATGGCTGTTTAATGGCTGTATGATTCCAGTTGGAATGGTTTGAAAAGATCATCAGGCCAGTACAACAAAGGTGGATTTTAAGGAGGTAGACCAGTAAACTCAAACGTGTGGAAGATAGAGTTTTTCAGGAAACTGGTCTGAGAGATAAGAGAGCCAAAGGGAGACAGATATTCCTTGGATATGAGTAGTAAGGACATACATAATTTTCCATTCTGCATGAAAAATAAGAAATACAAAAAGATAGCAGTTTTAAAAAATTATTCTTCATTTTTACATCTGGTGAAAGAAGGACACAGAAAGGAAAAGATCAGGGTATTCCCAGAAGCATAGCAAAAATAATGGCACAAAAAAAGAAACAAATTGGGCAGGTAGCAGGAAATCATTGTCTGTGTGCTCTATCATTAAGAGAAAAGTCAAGGAAATTGTCATCTGTGGAGGGGCAAATTTGCTTATTTCAGACAAATAACACTTAGGAGGCAGATGTCATTAATGTGGTTTTTTTTTAATCAGTCTTCACTAAAGTGACCATCTGCAAGAGGTAGCTAATTCAGTGCAGTTCAGGGAAGAAGAAGGGAGAGTCTCAGCCTTGAATGAAGCATGTACAGTTTGGAAACAGTTGAGATTGGTAGATTCTCCTGAATTGGCTGAGCCTGGGGTACTTCCTCCTGGGGTGACTGCAGAATTATCTGCTGTAATCAACTGCCTCTGCAGCCAGACCTCAGATGGGGTGGTTGCTCATGGCCGTGTAGTGTGTGAGCTCAGTGTTGGCAACTGAAGTGAAAATTGTATTGGTATTCGAAGTAATTTTGTCTTCTGCTCTTCTGTCGCTGGGGAGTGACATAGCTTTCTGTCCCCCAAAGTTATTCCATTTCCCACCTGTAGTTAGATTCTGAGCAGCTTTCCCTCCTGTATCTAAAGATATGCAGCTGCCACACTAAAAAATTTAAAGAGCTTTTGTCTCTAGTAGCTGCTAGGTTAAAGGTAGTTACTGAATTATAGGTTTTACTTGGGCTGTTTGATTTGCATCCTTGACAGCTGGACAAAATGTCAGTGTCTATAAATTCATTCCTGTACTAGGTTTAGAGCAAGTAATAGAATAGTTCTAATTCTAGCCTGAAACTGGTGGTCTGTTTAGTTACAAAAACATCAAATGTCCTAGTCATCAAAGTAGTATTTTTTTTTCTAGGCAATGTTTGGCTCTGTTGTTACAACCTGCTGCTAAAGGCAAGTGTAACTGAGGTTCTTGTTCATAGATCCCTTGGTGTGGATGAGAGTGAAATGACACTGAATGACCAGTGTTTATATATCTATGTATCTATATCTATATGTAGGGTTTATTTTAGAACACTTTGCCTGCAATGGAAAGGAGGTATGTAGCCATTTTGGTTATCATCTATAGTAATATAATAATAAAAGTATAAAGATATCAATTAAGAAAATATATGAGGAAAAGAAAGAGAAAAGATGAGAGGAGATAATGGAAAGATATCACCACCACTGGTGGATCCAGCAACGAGACTTGATTGTTGCAATTTAGATGTGTGTTAGTCAAAATGATGGTCACAGTCTTCATTTATTGGGGGTGGGGAAGCTCCCACCACAAAAAGTTCAGTGGATTAAAATTGGTACAGTTCGGGTGGCAGCACCCAGGTACCTCCCCCAGGGGTGAGTTTAACATTGTCTGTTGCAACACTATGGATCATGCACCGTCCTCGTGGAAGGCCCCAGAATTGAGTCTGGGGGCACTTTGGGGGTCTTTGATGGTTTGTGACACCCACCAAGATATGACAGCTGCCTCTCACATCAGGGTAGTTGAGCCAGTCGTACAACATCGGAAGGGATGAACACCTTTAGGCATATGTGTCAGTAGGAGGGGAGTTTTCTCACCTGAGCCAGCTGTGTGAGGGAGGACATTGGCAAGATAAAAAGCACTATCCCACCTAGCAGGATTTGTTTCTTATCAGCCTTCTCTCTTATCTGGCTCAAAACCCAACTTGCTGCTAGACAAAGGTTGGTTTGTCATGGTCATCCTCTGGCAGTGGGTGTGCAACCCCTCTGTCTTACGCAGATCAGAGGTTTTTCCAAAACACAAAAATCTCTCCTCCTCTCCGACTGGGGTGGTGAAAACCTGGTCTCAGCAAAGCATCCTGCTACTTTTTTAAGTGGCTGATTGTTTGAGTCATTAACATTTTAGTATCTCACATCTATGGAAAGTAAACCAGGTCAAAGTTTTATTTTTATGGTATTTAAAATCAATATCTCAGAGCTATTTTTTCATAACAGAATAATAACCTTTTTAAGGAGGTTTAGAAACTTTGGATGAGATTTTTATCCTCTGCTAAATTATGAGATGTTTGGGTAGCATATTGGAGAAAAATACGTGTGGGTGTGTGTATATGTGTGTGTATGATGTAAACATCTCTGTACAGAGATGCTGGATATGGCATCTATATGTATTTTATATATACACATATTCATGCAACAAAGATACATTTCTGTAATAGAGTTTTATTGATAAGGAGAACATAATTCCATAAATAGACATGTAGGGCAAATACAGAAGTACTGTAGAAATACAGAAGTTACACACTGCTGTATTAGTGTTATTTTGTACTGCAAGTTTCTGTATGTGTGTGCACACGCATACTTGTCTCTGTGTCTCAGTTCTGATGCCAGTGGATTCAGCAGCTGGAGCTTGTTCTGTTTTTCACCATCTGTGGGTGCACACACAAGTCAGAGGGTCTCACAGAGGTGATTCTGTCACCTGCAGAACGGTGGGGAATAGGCTACGTGTGGGTCCAGCACATCCTGCTACAGTCTGCAGTTACTGAGAATCTCCTTGTGCTTTGAGAGAAGTGCTGAAACTGCTGGTTTTTTTCTCTTTGGCAGTACAAAACGACTTTGTGTGAGATAAGAATCTTTTTCTGATTGCATGAACTGAAGATTAAATAGCTATTAATATAGTAATTACTGAGACAGGAATCTAATGGTGTGGTTGTGAAAAGTGTCACGGAGTACCTTAGAGTGAGAAGTGTCTATAATCACTCTTAGATGACCGAAGTACATGCTGCTAATACTAGATGTGGTTTTGTCTCTCAGACACAGACCTTCTCTTGCATACAGCTCTGTCCCATCCCTTCTGCTGGCAAAAGTCTTCATGTAGCAATACATGAAGCATGTAGCTGAATCTGTATCAACCTGAGGGAAAAGTAACCTGAGAGGAAAAGAGATGAGATCAGACCCTGATCTGAGTCACCCTGCAGCTGTATTAACACCTGGGCAAAGAGGATTGTATGTAAGCATGGCTGAGGACTAGGCAGGTGTGCAGGACTTCCCACTTGGCAGCAGGCCACCTTTAGTTTCAGGATCTGGGGCTGAAGTGACTGCTCTTAGTGAGATCAGAAAATGTTTTGTTTTTTTGCTATTCTGATAACACAGATATAGAAGTGGCTCTGGAAACTGACTGCAGAAATGGTTCTCTCTTTCATGATAACATATAGCTGAAACAAATATCACTGGGTGATGTGCCTATTTTGTTTGTTTTTGTCTTCTTGGCAGAATCAAGATCTAAAATAAAAAAATCATTCTAAGAAATTTGTAACACATCCATCATACATAAAAATCAAATGTGACATTCTTTCACTGCTATTTATTCCATGTGTTGAAATTTAAAGCTCCCTGAGGACTCTGTTGTAAGAGAAATACTGGTTAATGAAGCATTTCTTAAATCTTTGGTGTAATATAGAGCAGATTTTGTGAGAATTCAGAGTTCTACTACAGGGTAAGAATGAGGAGCTATGGAGTACTAGGACTGGTTTAGCAGAGATCAGTATAAAATTATAAGAGCTCAGTTCCAGAGAATGAAGATAGAAGCATATTTTACCCTCAGTAATTGTTCCATGCTATGCCTTTGTTATATGATACGTCATTGTTTGCTTAATCAAAAATCCCTGTTGATTCCATTGAGAATTTAGCCAAAAGAAATAGGAATACCAGGTTTTTTTGGACTCTGCCACTGTATTGCATTTTGTAAAAGTTATTAAATATGTTAAGAAAATGAAGTGTTTGTTAAATTCTGCTACAATATACATTAATTTGCATACATATATATATACACACACACACTTTTATAGAAAGCAGTATGTGTAATTTTACAAGACATAGGTGTCAGAAACTTCTGTTCATACCATTTTGGACATAAATAAAGTGAGAAGAACCAAAACATAAGTTTAGAGGGGTCATTTTCCAAATCAGGAAAAATAGTATTTGACAACATGATATTCATGGTATTTGCAGAGTACTTATTCAGGTATTTTTTTGCCTGTAGCTTCAATGACTTCACTGTGTAATAGGTGTACTTTACAAAAGAAGTAGTACTATGTTTTATTGTAATAAAAATGCTATGTGTGCAATATGGCATGAATCTCATTACACAGGTTGTGTATACAAGTGGTTGAAATTTTGTTTACAGGCTGCTTTATGCCCCTAATTAAGACCTTCATTATAAACCAGAATTCTTCATCAAGATGAGCACTTCCCGAGTCTTTAGCATGTATTTCCAGGCTGGCAATGGAGTGACAGGTCTGATTGGAGTTCTGCAGGAAAATAGAAAGTGAAATAGCTTAATTTTTCTTAGAAATACTCAAAATTGCATAAACTGATATACAGATGTGCTGAAGAGGTACTTAGAGATCCATTTAATCTAAAATCAGGATCCTGCTGGGGCTCAGCCTGTTCACTGACTGCACTGCAGAGTTTGCCAATGTCAGTATTACAACATGGATATATAGGTGCCATTTGGATAAAAAAGTATGAAGATTAACTTAAATGTGGCTAATTTGTGTGACACCATACCAGTTACAGGATGTACCTGAAAGGTTGAAACCCAGATGTCATGAGCTTAGAAACTTCCTAAGAGTCAGATGCCACCAGTGGTGATGTCTATCAGTACTTTTGGACCATTAGTGGAATAAAATGTTTAGAAGGTGTGGCTTCCTGAAATTCTTGAACATTTCCTCAGTTCGTCCTGTCATTAGGTTTGGGCATATTCTTATTGATAGCGTCAGACTTTTTTGTTATTTATTTTTTTTTGTTGGCAGAGGTGTGCTACATTTAAAGATCTGCCTGAAGATCACTGCTGAGTGACAGTGCAGATTGTAGTCAATTTTTCAGCAGCATGACTTAGGTTTGAAGCATGCCTGGGTCCAAGCATGAGTGAAAGTTGATCCTGAAAGCTGCTGAATTGTCAAAGTCCTCAGGATTTGCACACCTCTATTTCCATGTGGTGATGGAAAGCCAGAGTTAGTGTGGCATGTCCAATTCCTTGTCGAGTTTATGGAATGGCAAAAAAGTTGCCAAAACTGTCTTGACAAGTTGAGGATCTGAGAAACTCTGCTGCCTTAAAATCAGAGCTCAGCCTCCTGAGTCTTTTTCAAACCTTTTCTTATGTGTTGTCAAAAGTATTGTCCTCTGATGAGGAAAAAAAGGGAGAGGTTGCAGCCTCCTTCTTCCTGTATTTGTTGGTATCTCTGGGAAGAAGTTTTACTTTTTCCCATTTACAAGTACATGGTGTTTTGAATTTTGGTACTTTTACCTGATTTGTGATAATTTCTGTTCTGTATTCCTCTTGCTATCCATGCCGATGTTCATAGTCTGTCATCAAAGTCTGTTTGAAAACAGATGCAAAACGCTAATTCAGCTCCTGGCCCAATTTATATAATCTTTTTGTTTTCGTTTATTTTCAAACTCACCAAATCATGATATGCCTTTTATTTTCTTTTATTTTCTTTTATTTTCTTTTATTTTCTTTTATTTTCTTTTATTTTCTTTTATTTTCTTTTATTTTCTTTTTTTCTTTTTCTATTTTTTCTTTTTAATTTTTGGCTCTACTTTGTGGTACTGTGCCAGGGAAAAAATTGGCAAGTTCCATTCAATTTCCATGTTATTGTTGAGGTTAAATGACCCTCATAATCCTTGCAGCATTTTTCAGCTCTTCACTTGTAGCTGGTAGCCTACTTTGTAACATTTCTTCATTTAATCAGATTGGGACTCTGCTCTAGCTGTCTGGAATTCAGTTTCCTAGATATCCTACTGTCATTGAAAGATACTTCAGTGTCTAAATTCCTTAGTTCATTTGGTTTCTTAGTTCATTTCCTTGAAGAGGCCCCTAGGTTTACTGAAGTTTACGACAATTGAGTTATGAAACTATTATTTCTGCCCTTTGATTTAATTTATACTAACTCAGCTTTCAATGTTAAAGTATTTAAGTCTTCATTACATGGCAAAATAAAATTTAAATAGTGTAAGTTTTTGTTAGCTCTGGGTATTTGTAACACACGTTTGTTGGTTGTAACATCCAGTAGCGAGTTACCTCCACCGCAATCATTACCTGCTACTTGCTGTAGTCAGTTCTAGTCTTTGTCAGGAAGTTTGTCTCCTGTCACAATAGCAAATAGTTTTTCACTTTGCAATGATGTTCCAGTGATCATTATCCAAGATTATATCTGACCATGGATGTCAGAAAAAGTGTTTCCTTCATAATGGCCTTATAGCTTAAGGAGCGCCCCATAGCTGTCATCCTTAGAATTATATTTCCTGAATGGTATCTGTCCTTCTATATCTATGCTCCAGTTCTGAATTGTATGTTGGCAAGCTTATGTTTTCTCCTTAATATTTATTTTTACATCCTACAAATGTAATTCAAGATTTTCTATTGTGTTGAGAAAGCTTTACACATCAGAGTTGTTTCTTACTCCACTGTTACATAGAGCAGACTCAGGCATGTAATCTTCTTTTACCTGACTGCTGTTCACAGTCAATTCTTTTTATTTACCATATGTTCTCCTATTACCACTAGATTATTTAATTCACATCTGGGTTCTCATTTATCCCATATTTTTTCTTTCCACTAGTGTTTGGAGATCTATCATTTCTTAGTTTAAAGCTGTTCTTAACCGTTGTGTCAGCTTTGATCTTAGGTAGCTATTCCCTGGAACATTCAAGTAAAATTTATCTCTTGAGAAGTTACTTCCTTCAAGAAGTGCACCTCAGCAGTCAAATACTACAGATGCTTCTTATACCATCATCTAACTATTGGTTAGTCTAATCTCTTAGTAGGCTCCTCTTGTGACTTGATGCCCGTGAAGAAGGTTACACAAGTATCTATTTGTTTGCAAGTATTCCCTGAAACAATTAGTCTTTTTTTTTTTTTTTTTTTTTTTTTTTTTTTTTTTTTTTTTTTTTTTCCCAGTGGGAATTGGTAGTACTGGTTTTGAGTACTGGTTTTGAGGGGTTGTAATTGTTTCTCAGGTTCCTTGTGATGTTTCCCAGTTCCAGGTCCACCTGCCAGTTTCATGTAACAGACATGATGCTGTGTTGGTTTTCTGATCCCTTTCTTGAGCAGACTGTTGCAAGTGGCAAGGGGGCTGTGACTGCACAGACCTGCTCTTGTGATTTTAAGCCTAGCTGGAGATCATGTTGCTGTGAATCTCCAGCCTTTACTTATGAGTAATTTTTAATTCCATCTAGAACTCTGAATGTCCCTTCTTTTTTCTTTGTGTGCTCCTATGTACTGACTTGGTTGAGTTGAATACTGAGTTGCCAATACCTGATATTCTTATTTCAGATCTAGCATGTATTTTGTTCCTTCATGCTACCCTTATTTTTTTTTTCCTCTGGGGCATCAAACCTCCTTTTCTGTTCTGTTTCATATTCACAAATTACTATAGTGCTTCAAGTTCTCCTTTTCTTTTTCTTCAGTGGGCAGTTATCCTCAGCTAGCAATGTTTTTCACTTCTTGTTCTGATTTGCAACTGAAGGTTTCATAGAGATGTTGCTCTCTTCCCCTTGTTCGAAAAGATATGTTGTTTCTAACATCATCAGTTGAATTCCGAGCCCTCATGAGCTCATTGTGTGTGCATTTTCCAGGTATCCCACTGAATGGTAGCAAAGATCCCACTCTTTCATTACCTTGGATCCTTATTCTACTACACTTGGATCCTTATTCTACTACACTTCAGGGATAACCATCACCCTTTAATAAAGTCTAATTGCCTTTACCTAACAATCCCTACTTGGAGTGATGACCAGAAGATTTGGTTGCTCATCTGCACTCATTTTGTACTCTTTCTTTTTTTTTTTTTTTTTTCCTTTTTTTATATTGGTCTACTTGGGTATGCTGAATCTTGAAACTTCTCTCTTGGTAAAGATACTACACACTTACAGACTGTGTGTGCTATTGTACTATTAAATGAGGCAGGGACAAGTGATGCCTCTCTTGGTCTACAAGACTTTTTGTTTAATACATATGAGACTATGTGATCATTTCTTTCACTACTCAAAACATACTGACAAGTCGGAGCAAATGCCTGTTGCTGGTGTGCATTGTGAAGGGAATTCTTTGGTTATTGGAAAGAAGGATGCTGTGGGTAAAGAACATGAGTTTAAAAAAAATGTTTTCAGGGAAGAATTGAAAGCATAGATGTGAGTAATAAATCATTGTTCTGTGTGTTCACAAAGTAAGTGTTTTGGAGACCTGTAAGTCCAAGAAGTGATTAATGTATGAAAGAGGAGACAATATAGCTGAAAAATTAATTTTTTTTTTTTTTTAAATTTATGTTTAAGAAGAACTAGTTGAGATTTTTCAAATGGTAAGGCTTTTTGATGGGGGAAAATGTTGGAAGATCTTTCTCAAATCTGTTTATTGAGGGATCTTTCTGAAATCTGGTTATTGATGGATGAGGTCTCTGAGCAGAGAGAAAAGAGAGATGACATTCACTCAGGTGCTCTAAAAAAACTTGGAGATGGAACAGCTAAATTTACATGTCAGCAAATTCACTATTAGGTAAGCTAGAGCAAATTTTTTTTAAGAATATACGTATTAGATGGATAAGTAGGAAGCATACATTGGAATAAGACTTAATCTTCTGTTCAAAAATACCCCAACAACAACAAAACAAAACCAAACAAACAAACAAAAACAAACCCCACCCCACCCCCCCCCCCAAAAAAACCCAAAACAAAACAAAAAGCACCCAACAAAAAACCAAACAAAAAAAAACCCCAAAACCAAGAAAATAAGGTCTGACAGTTTTTTCTGGATTTGGTAAATATATTTCCCAAAGCAGTTTATCATTATTTCTTGCAAAAATCTTCTAAGAACTAAGAGACCACAAAATAACAGGGAATGTTTTCATATGGGCTAATAGTGGATTATAAACGAGGGTAAAAGAGGGCATGGGTAAAACATCATTTGTCACAGTGGAGAGAATTTGCCAACAAAGTCAGCTATTCTGGGCTGTGATATGATCTTTAGCGTATTCCTAAATGATCAGAAGAAGAAGGAATACTGAGGCAACAGTTCGCTGGCAATACCATCTACTGATGATAAAGAGCTGCAAAGCAATCCAAGAATGCTATGATAAAACAGCTGATTAAATTCAATGTAGATTAATAGATAATGATGCCCTTGGGAGTGGGGGAGGGGGGCACGATGAGGAAAGAATGGTCCTAATTTGACATATTCTTGTATGGGTTGTGAGCTGACTATTACAACCCTAAATCTCATTCTGAGTGGTAATAGATAGCCTTATGGAAACAGGAGAGCAGCGCTGAGTGGCAGTCAAAAATCAGATAGAATATTATGAGTTATTGTGAAAGGAACAGAGAGCAAATCTGAACCTCATTAAGCCACTTCGCAAATTCATCATGTACAGTCGTGAATATAGTATGGAATGCTAGTATCTCAAATTAAAAAGAATATTACTAAATGAGAAAAAGCAGTTGAAAAGAAAGGAAAAGGAGATGAGGATGATGTAAGAATGAAGTATCTGAGTTTCATTTTTTAACAGAGAATAGAAGAAAATAAATATGAACTTGTTTGCCTGTGATGTGACTGAGGAGTCATTCTCTCTTTCTCCTCTCTTTCTCCTTCCCTTCCCTTCCCTTCCCTTCCCTTCCCTTCCCTTCCCTTCCCTTCCCTTCCCTTCCCTTCCCTTCCCTTCCCTTCCCTTCCCTTCCCTTCCCTTCCCTTCCCTTCCCTTCCCTTCCCTTCCCTTCCCTTCCCTTCCCTTCCCTTCCCTTCCCTTCCCTTCCCTTCCCTTCCCTTCCCTTCCCTTCTTTTTCTCTTCTCCAGGCACAAGCATCATTGTTCTGAACTGACGTAGTAGTAGAGAGGCTCAGAGACAGCCTCTTCCCTCTTCCCCTTTTTTCCTCTTTTTCCTTTTTTTTCCTTTTCCCCCCTTTTATTTCCCTGTTTTGTGATTAATTAATAGGCAATATTAAGCAGAATATCAAAAAAGAGCCTACTCTGTAGCTCAGGACTAACACTTGACAAAAGTGATTTTTTTCCTATGAAGGAAGCAAGTTTAGGCGTATATATGTGGAGTGCAGATGTTGTCCTCTGATCCTACCATTCATGATGGAGGATCCAAAATATTGCAAGGATGAAAGAATGTTGGTGTCTGGAGGACAAAAAAAAAGTACACACAGTTTGAGAAGAGACAAGAATTGTGGTGGAATTATATCAATTTGCAAGAGCTTACAAGACCTCAAAACATCTGCAAGTCTGCTAACTGCACTGCTAGATTAAAATAATTCCTGATAAAGAAAATGGATAATAATGTAATATTAATCTGATATTGAATGGGATTCTTCCCCCTCTCTTTATTTTTAGCTGAATTAAGTCTTGTCACATAAGCCACAACGAGGCTAAGGACAAGCACTGAAACAGAAGACAGATGTAGCAAAGGAAGATGGATACACTTCAGGGCACAGGCTTCTGAACACAATATTCTAAGGGAATGTGGTAAATACAATTCTATGTGAGGAAAAGCAATGTGAATATGTGAAAACT
The DNA here is from genome assembly GCA_027886175.1 of Phylloscopus collybita. NCBI lineage: Eukaryota > Metazoa > Chordata > Aves > Passeriformes > Phylloscopidae > Phylloscopus > Phylloscopus collybita. The sequence continues at coordinate 64,109,681 of JAJNNQ010000075.1, read as the reverse complement.
CTGTGAAAATATGTAAAGAGCTCAGCTTGAAAAGATGTTATAGTAAAATAATTGGCAAACACTTTTCAACAGGACAGGGTAATAGCTAGGGAAGAATAAAAAAATTGAAGAAATATTTGAGGGCTTCATCCTGGAAAAAAGAAAGGAAGATTTAGCATGTAAAAAAAGCTAAATTCCTTCAGTTCTTTCATGCTGTGTGTCCTTCAGCAGAATGTGATATGCCTATGTGAGACCCCTCTGCAGGGTCCAGGGGAAATAATCCATAGAGTGGGTGCAGTTGCTGTTCTCTAAGGGTGGAAAAAACTCTCACATGAAAAAAATGTTTTTTTTAAATTCATATATCCTTAAAAGAAAATTATTTTCAGTGCTGCAGTTAGAGCTATCTGGTAGGCAATGCTTGAGCCCAGGTTTTTGATATTTGTTTGTGTTTTATTTTGTTTTTTAATTTTTTTTCAGTGCAGTGATAGATGTGTGGTAAGCATCCTGGGAGAAAGTGGTGCTGTACAAACATCTGTATGTTTTCAGGAATCTGTTTGGAAAACATTGTTTCTTCAGAGTGCTGCATTAGTTATCATTGGCATCCAATGCATTTCACAAGAATGAGAAAGTCAGTCCTGGAGTGAGCACTATAGAACGTATACTGAATTTTGATTTAAAACAAAACTTTAGAGACTTCTTCTTCTTTTTTTTTTTTTTTTTTTTTTTTTTTTTTTTTTTTTTTTTTTCCCACAGAAAGGAGGCTTTCACAAGAGACAGAAGTGAATGAAGGAAACTGGTACACTGTCATGTCTAACATGGCTTCTTGGAAAGGTCAATCTTGCTTTAAAAAGACTTCAGACAAACAGTGATATTTATGCTATTAGGGCTTGGACCATAAGAATATATGTATAACTAAAGCCTTAGAAATGTATTAAAACTGCAGGCAAAAAACTAAAGCAGGAAAATACATCTGGGGAGCGCAGGGGGAAAAATATCCCATGCAGTAAAACGAACAGAGTTGCTAGCCTTGGCTGCCCATCTGTTCTTTCACTCCTCTGAGGAAGCCCTCCCTGAACATGTTGTCACTAAAAAGGTCACCATAAAACCAAATCCATTTGGACTAGCCCTTGTTTAATTTAATAATAGCTCCTATTGGGAGATTAGGTTGTTAAATCCAGTAAAGTGTGGATACAGCTATTCCACCACAGGGTTGTGAAGAGTAAAGCCCCTCCTAGAGCTGAACAGGAACACAGTCAACAGTGTATTTCAGCCACAGATGGACAAAACAAAGCTTGGATTGCTGTCTGCTACCACTTTTTTGTTTAGCTCAAAGAACTGAAAATATGCATGTCTGCAGAGTCAGAATGTTATATTCCAACTGCAGGTGTATATTGGCAAAGCAAAATGAAAACCTCAGCACTTTGGTGTTCAGGAGAGACCCACAATTCATAAAAACAACACTGTGCTGATGTTACAGAGCTGAATGATTCAGCTAGTATTGGAGAAACAAATATAGTTTTAAACACTGTGTTGGAAAACATAATTTTTTATATATCAGCATGTGCTGTGAAGTAGATGCTTTCTGCTTTGCATTCAGCAGGAGATGAATTAATAGTCATTCAACTAGCCATTTTGCTCAAGGGAAATGTTAGAAAATATAGTGGGTAGGGTGTCATTGGGGTAAGAGGGGTCCTATGGGTTAGAAACATTTCTCTGCAACTACTTTAGGGCGTAATTTTCTGAAATGGAGATGGAACAGTGACTTGGAACTGTGTCATAGTATCACAGAAAGTCTCAGAGGGTTAGGTAGTGAGTTATTTAATGTTTTATTGGGGAAGGAAGATAAAAGTAAAATACCTCGAACTGCTTTTGCAAGAGGATTTTTGGAAATGGTTGTTGGGCAGTGTAGAAACTTATGTAAGCTACAGCCCGTTGGTTAGATCTCATACATTAAATAAAACCTTTTAAACCTTTAAAGCCTTTGCTAGTCTTCTTGGCTCTGAACATTACAAGAAGACACAGAATGCTTTTCTCTCATTGTCTCAATAGATATTTCAGTTTAGAGTAACTTAAACAGGAAAAGCAGCAGAACATTCCAGGAGAGTTACCAAGGGCTTTGTGTTTCAGGCATTCTGCAAAGAGCAGTTATTGAGTTCAGATCTCCTCAGGACAAGAGCAATTAAGTAGATTTGTGCATGCAATGAGTTGGCTGTTTTAAATCCAAGGCTTCTGTAGAGAAAAAGAGCCATCTCCCATCTTGGTTTTGTGCCCAAGCTCTATCTCTCCAATCCATTGTTTTACCTGCTTTAGCAGCACTCCACTCATTTGCAGAATGAGGAGCTGAACCTTATGTGCCCTGAGCCCCTGCAGACAGGAGGGGAAGGGACTGTTTCCATCTGCATGCTGCTGAGCTCAGTGCAGTGTAAAACTCTGTCCACCTCTATACAGACACTTTCTTGTACTGGAGACAGGGTAAAGGGTAAAAGGAATAACATGGCACTTTCACTGAAATGTAATTAAACCAGCTAAATTGGAATAAGAAACATATAAATTGAAATATTTTTATTCATGAGACTTTTAATACTGGTTAATAGCATTAATGCTATGTCTTTGTTAAAATTGCGTGCTTCTGTTAGGAAACATGTTAGGAGTCTATTTTACAAATATTCTGCAGATCAGTAGAGGTGTAAAGCTTACATTGGCAATTTCTGTCTGAGCAATCAGGGAGCATAGAATAAATATAGGAAATGTTTTATACTACAATAGATAGCTGGTCAGTGTTCAGCTTGTATCAGAGGATATGCCTTAAAATGTGGTTACTGGAACATGGGGATACTGATTACCTGCTTCACCTCCCACCCCCGGATTTAGCCCATGTCACACAGGTGACCTCATAATGAACTTGAGTTTTGACAAGGATAAATTGAGTTTTAATTAAATGTGACTGTTTTGATACTTCCACAAAGTAATTGATCTTGTCTTAGAATAGACCATTAGCTCATTTAGTTCCAGATGGCAAGGTAGCAAACCCCTAGATCATTACATGCATAGAGCTTAACAACTCATAATCTATCCTACTCATTCAGAAGTGTAGGTAACCTAAATTTCAAACCTGTAAGTGATGAATCAATATTCTATCTCATTGTTTAAAAATTATAATCTAGTCTATTTGAATTTGTTTGGTGTTAGTGATCACTTATGGATTCTGCTTTTACTCTTCTCCACTAAACAGCCTTTTAAACTGCTTGTTTCAATGAAAATAGTCATTCACTCAAAATCACAACTTAATCTTCCTTTGGTAAACTAAGCCAATGCAGTTCTTTAAATTAATGTGAGGCTTTGTTCAGTCTAAATCCCTTTTGCACTTCCTCTGTCTATATATAATTATTTCTGAGAGTAGAATTACAGTATCTTCACTGTAGTTCTCATCAAGGACAGAAAGAGATAAAGTGTATCTTGGTATTCTCACATACTGCTATTCTGTTTACACACACTCACAGTAGCCTGTTTTATTGGGTGGCAGAACTGTGCTGGAAGTTTTTGTTCAGCAGTTTGACAATTATTTAGGAGTCATAAGGGATGAAGCCACTATTTTACTGGATAGATAAAATTCAAGCAGGTATTCCTTGCTTCTGTATCTATTTGACTGTATTAAGGTATGTATTGTAAGAATGGGCTTAAACTTCCTAAATTAATTTCTAGATCCCTCTGCACAGTCACCCTCTCTACTTTAAGAGTCTTCAGACTCTGGCTGATTTACAAATCTGATAATGAGTCAGTTCTTACTTAATTCCAGACCATTTACAAAGTATTGAAAGGCATCAAGCTTGATAACACACAAAATCATTACCTCTTGATGACTGTTAGTGACTATTTACATCACTGAATAATTACTATTTACATCACTGAATAATTACTATTATAGTTCCATAAGTTGTTCAGATCCTTATTGAATAATGAGATTTTGAGTGGCAGAACAAAGTGCTAGATTCTTTTGTCCCTTTGAAAAAGTATTATTTCAGAGACTGCTTTTCCACTGCTGACATCTGCCTTGTGTGGTCAGTGAAACACATTTTCAAACACCTTAAACTAAATGTTGAAATTCCTAGCTTTTACTTCTGAGGTATTTGTGCTACATGATTTGAAACCCTTTCTGGAATTACAGTATCACTGAGTTTGGGCCTCAGGAGATGGCCTATTCCACCTATCATGCACAAAGCATGGGCAGCTAAAGCAAGTTGCACAGGACTGTGCCTAGTTAAGTTTCTAATATTTCCAAGGATGGAAACTCCATAACACCTCTGTGCAGCCCGTTCCGGTGTTTGAATAATGATTTTTTTTTGTCTGATGTTAAAAAGAAATTTCTTCTATTAACAGGTTGTTCCCCTTGCGTCTTGCCCTGCCACTGAATATGATAGTCTGACTCCATCATCTTTATTTCTATCACATTGATTATTGTGAGCCTTCTCTGTCATACACTGAACAGTTCTAGATTTCTCAAGCACTTACTTTTTTAAATATGATCCAGTCATCATGCCCTTTCATTAGACTCAATCCAGGGATTCCTGAAGGAAGTCTTCTTAATGAAGTTCTAGGTGAAGTACCTTGGCCTTTACCCATGTCCATTATCACTGGGTTCTCTGCCCCATTCAATGTCAGTCCTGCTTTTTCACCTATAATTCCTTTTGCTGTTGGTAGGCCTCTGGAAGCCCTTCTTGTTGCCTTTCATGTTCCTCACTAGATTTGAGTTCAGGTGGGCTTTGGCTTTCCTAATCACATCCTTGGGTATTCGGTACCTACATATTTCTCCGGTATGACCTAAGCCTGCATCCCTCCCTTGCATGGTTCCTTTTTATGTTTTAGTCAGGAGATCCTTGTTTAACTGCATGGGTCTCCTGCAATCTTTGCCTGACTTCCTACAGGTGGAGATGGATCATTCTTGAAACTGGAGGATATGATATGTTCTGTAAAGAGCAACCATTCTGAAAGCATTTGTAAATTTGATTGCAAACAGCAAAGGACTTGGAACTGCAAATATTGGGGGAAAAGAACTGTTTTAAAGTTAGGGTTGTAAACTTCTGGGTTAAGTGGAAATACTATAGAATTATTTCCTTTTTGTTTCTGTCTGCACATGGCAATACAGGTATGTGGAAAAACATAAATGAAAGAATTTGGAAAAGGAGATGCAAATTTATCTGTGAAGTTTTGGCTTTGAACAAAGAGCATGAAAGTGTAGGGTAGCTGGAAATTTAAATGGACTGTAGAAAATAATCTTTGATCTTACTGAGTTGCTCTAGGTATGATATAATTCCTGACAAGCCTCCAGGTCAATGAATATGCCTTCAACTCAAGCAAATGCAGCTTTCTAAGATAAAAGATAACTTCCATGTTGTCTAGTAACACAGTTGATGCTTCTGATTGCCATTGTCACCATCAAGCAATCATTTCCTGTTTCGCAGATCTCTATAAGACAGCATGCAAAACCACATTTCATTTTGCATTAATGGGAAAGATAACACATTTTACATGTTGTTGCATTTTTAGAGATAGCAAGGGAAAAATAACCTCTAACATATTGCCTTCTTATGATGGTCCTCAGTGCTCAGCTTCTGAAGTTTGGGAAGGGAAATTTTCTATAATTTCTGGTTTTTAAAATTAGACTGCACTATACTTTGACATCAGTTCTGTGGAGACAGATTAGAAGTCTCAAATATTCCAGTGCTGAAATATGGCAAGGACAAAAAAGAGCACTTGTTGGAGGGGAAAAAAAGTACATTTTTTATGTTAAGATTTCAAGTTTAATAAATAAATGAATTCAGTAAAATTGAAAAGGTTTATGTAGGTGTATTATATTTAGATACTGTGTATAGCTGAAAAGTGTATATAGCTCAGTGCAAACCTTAGGAGTTTGGAGAAAGTTTCATGAGACAGTTCATTTTAGATGTGCTGTTTTAGCTCAGGCTCCCTCTTTGGTTGAAGGTTTATGTTTGCCCAAGGTATTTCCTATTTCTCTTTTCCATCTAATTTTGGTAAGTGCCTTGGCTTTATAATAGAGGGGGCTAGAAGATAGCCAATTCTATCATTATTCAAATATGAAAGTTCCATAAGGAGAGCAGGATATGCCAGTAAGAGGAGGTAATGGTCTGTTTTGTTTTATCTGATTGTTTTAGCACCTTGCAATTTCCTCAGCCATCACACTAGCCAAATAAAGTGTGAGTCTGAAAATCAAAAAGATGGGGAGGTAATTTGATGCTGTTAGTTTTAGATATTTTGGCAACAGACTGTGAAAATGTGCAAGAATGTTTGCAAGTGGTTTGAGTGAGTATGTGGAAAGATGTGGATCTGAGCTGTCTTTTTAAAAACAAAATAAAACACCCTTAACATGAAAAGGGCTTTTTATTTTTTCCTGGTGTGAAAATTATTAGCAGCTACAGGCAGTCCCCATCTGGGGATTTGAAACCTACTGTCTGGTCTTTCAATCAGATTAGTTGGTGATACTAGAAGGAACGAAAGATACTTGGAAGAATTGTGTGTAGCTTATGACAACAAAAGGCTCAACTGGCAACATGTGGCTAACAGCTCACAGATATCTGGTGTAAACCATTTTCCTGAGGAATTAATTTGTGTTGAATATTTATCCCAAATCTTTCCTTCTTTGAGGAAAGGCACTTGCTAGAAATTAGATAAAGAAAAAGTAAATACTGTATCAAACTTTCAGCATAAACTTGACAGGAAAGGAAAAACAGTAGATTTATTTGGCCTTTTAAATTTTTGTTTGCAATATCTTAAGAAGGACTGATGATCTGTTGGTTCTGTGCTATTTGAGAGGGAGGCAGAGATGAGAAGGATTAGATTTTTTTCTGCTCTATTTTTATACTTAAACGTATTAGATATATTGTGGCCTGATTCACTGATGTGATTCACTTGTGTTGCTCCCAAGGAATGAAAAACCTGGAAGCTTGACCAGAAATAAATAAATAAATAAAAATCCTGGTGGACAATTTCTATTGGTAGTGGATTTCTTCAGTGGTTCAGAGCTGACCAAGTATTTCCAGTCTTCTTCCAGCCGGGGCTTGAAATAAAAGTCATGAAGAAGGCTGAAGATTATAGTGCATTGAATAGTCAGAAAAATTCACTTCTCTTTGTTTTGCTAGCGCTTTTCCTAGAAGGATATAGGGAAATTATATGGGAGGCTGGGATTTTTCCAATCTGTAACTGAAGGGATGAGGAAGCATTTTCTTTTATGTACAAGTAGTTGACATTTTCTGACTAAGAAGTTGTGTTTGTACTTAGCTCAAAAATTGGTACTTCAATTTCAGATATAAAAGCAGCTTGTTTGTTTGACAGGTTTTTTGGACTTTAAAATCATCACATGGCATTGAAAGAAATAATATGATTTTTTGCATATTTTACCTATAATATTGTTTAGTTCACCCATACATAAATGGGAAATAGGTTTTAGACAGTCTGGATTATCTATTACAACTAATCCACTTGTTTCACTGCTGGTTCTGATGCCTTCACAGCTGCCTTCCTGTCTGTCCCCAAAGTTCAGATCTCTTCCAGACCTGTACCTAAGGTCTCCAAAACAGGGCTTGTTGCTTCTATTTGGCAGCAGCCATTCACTTCTAATGTCAGTGACTTCAAAGATAGTTGTTAAGTCTCAATGTTCAGTAAACTGGATGTCCTCAACAAGGAAAAGGACTTCAGGAAGATCTTCTCAAAAGTCTGAAATGGTGTATTTATATTTGTTTCAATAGCAATGTAGGAATGAACTAAATAATAATGGAGAAAGTAAGGAATGAAATAGGGCAAGAAAAGAAGAATTGACATGGGCAAAGGATGTAGGTAAAAGATTGAAGGAAATCTAAAAGATAATTCATAAACTTTATGGCAAAACCCAATTCTGCAGGAGTTCTATAATCAGTAAAATGATTAAATTAAGGAAGACTCACAAATTACTTAAATTCTGAAACTTTTTAAAACTCTCCATTCAATAAGAAAAATAAAAAGAAATCCTCTGAAATTTGAGTAAACTTGAGGTTTTCTTTGGAGAATAACATTAAGATTGCTGAAACATACAGAAGATAGAAAAGGTCAATTAAAATTGTACAGTCTGTCTTTTAATTCTATAGCCGTATGATCAGAAAATAATTCATAAAGGGCAAGAATATACCAGGAGGGATATGCATGTATAATCTGCTGCCCTACACAGTCATCTTAGGAGCCAGAAGATCAAACCTGTTACTTAAGCCTCTGAAAATCGTTTGGTATGTCCTGCAAACTGCAGATACACTGCCTTTCTTTTTCAGTGTTATGCTAGTCTTTAGGAGAGTGCCATCCCAAGGAAGCTCATTAGTGGTGTGCAAAACACTGAGCCTCGCACAGCTACAGCAACTCTTCAGACATTTCTGGTTCCCACAGATGGTCCATTGTGGAGAATGGAGCCAGCTTGAAACCTGTGCTGCTGAAGAGAACCATTGCTGTTGGTGCCTTCTGCACTCCTTGTCTCTTGCTTGATTTAGACAAGAACACCACTGTTTGCAGGTATTTACACAAGCAGAGAACACCCACAGCCAGAGGAGTGATCTCCTTCGCTGAAGACAGGGATTCACCATGGCAGAAAGTGCCAAGAGTATGGATGTGAGGTACATACAAGTGGTCTGCTGTAGGTTTAAAAGTCTGTACTAGCAGAGAGCTGTTATGGGGACCTGAAGGTGTTTCTTTTTTGATCTTCGGAGATTCTATGAGCTGTGAGGTAATGTTTACAGTGGAAAATGGACTGAAAGCAATACTGAAGTAACACCCCAAAATACATAATTGCCAGGGTCAGGGAACATGAAAGCCTCTTTTGCTGCTTCCTAGCTAGTGATACTGTGGAGCTCCAGTTACTGCAGGCATGTGTGTAGCTGCTTCAGAATGCTACTGTTACTTCATAACCGCTTTTACAGAGATTTCGTTTTTTTCACTTTGAAGTTGCATTTCTTGATGCTTCTTTGGGAATTGGCAGCTCCAAGCTGACAGACCATTCCCCTGTTTTTATATCATGGTGCCTTCCTGGTATCAAAATTTCAGTTCAGCTCTCTGCAGATGCTTTGGGCTTGGCATTTGACATGGTTGTTTTTTTTTTTTTTTTTTTTTTTTTTTTTTTTTTTTTTTTGTTATCAGTTTTTTTATTCAACTCATCAGAAGGCTGCTTGGCAGCTTAAGAGACTGAGATTTTACACTATGTCAACAAAGGGATATTCTGTTTTTATGAGGTATTTTGGGGTTTATGAAGGTGCAAGAATAATGCTGAAGGACCATCTTGGAGGATTGTAATGTGACATGGTTCCTAATCATATTGTCTGTGTCTTTTATGTGTCTCTCTTTGTCTCTCAAGGGATCAGGTCAGTTTATTCCACATTAGAATAAATGTGTGGTGAAGTTGGCTATGGGATTAGACCATTCCAGCAAATCAGGGAGTGAATCAATTTGGCAGACTTAGTTAAGCTTACCTGTGCACTTGTGTTTGATTAAATGACAAGGGCAGCAGTTTCCCTGCTGTCTGTGATGTACATGAAAATAAAGTGAAGAAAAGAAAGACTCCCCTTTGACAGTCAATTAAGGATGCTGATTAACTCATCTTGTACAAAACCTGCATGCTGTAATACCGTGACATGACAATGAGTTATGAAAGTGATAGATTCTCCTATGCTTATATATAAAAATGTTTCCTGGGCAGTATAAGCTCCATCGTAGGTCCCACATTATGATGCATGCTTTTTATGGATTATAATATGTTTTTAGTTTTGTGGAGTTGATCATTAATTACTGTCTTCTACAGAAAACAATTTCATGGGAGATGTCAAAGCAGCATTCTTTCTAATACTGTAATTTTATGGAAGCCCTTATAAAATGTTTTTGAGAACAACTGTGACTTAATAACTTAATGGGAAAGGTGAATACCTTTAGCAGAGATAAATAACTTCAGCAGTGATATATAAATGTGCACTTGCAATTAGGCTGATCAATGTCTGTTATTAATGAGCATATAAGAAAGCAAACAACTTCTGTGGCTTTGTTTAATGTGCCCATAGAGAGCAAAAGTAGCTAAAACTAATTTTACACTTTGTCTGTGTAGAAAGTAATTGGTATGAAATTGAAGTGCTTGTGGTAATCCTGCCCCAATGATATTTGTGCTTTTACCTTCATGAATATTGATCTTTTTTTTTCATTTGAATAAACAAAAGAAACAAGATGAAAAATGTCACTACCTAACCCATTCAGTTTGTTTATCTACTAACAAGTGCTTTCCACATTCTTAGAAGAACTTTGTAGGATGGGCTAACACAAATCAGTTACTCATAATCTTTCATAATCTTTCAAATGTCTCTTTTCCTGTATTTTGTTGTTGTTGTTGTTGTTGTTGTTTTTCTTTAGTGGCCTACTGTACTTACAGTCTATGAGCTTTTATGTGCCAAGGTTATGCATGTGTATGTGTTTGAACAGGGCCTGACAGTGTGAGTCAAGCATGTATGGCTAGGGCAGTGGACAGTGGCAGCAAAAACAAATAGATTTTTTATCCCAAAGGAAAAAAAAATAAATGTCTGCTTGTATGTGGCATTGGCCAAGCCATACCTCAAGAACTGCGCTCAGTTTTGGGCCCCTCACTTTATAAAGGACATTGAAGGGCTGGAGCATGTTCAGGTAATGGTAACAATGCTCATGGAGGCTCTAGAAAGCAAGCCTTATGAGGGAGCTGGGGTTGTTTAGCCTGGAGAAGGAGAGGCTTGAGGGGGATCTTACTGCTCTCTACAATTCCCTGAAAGGGGGGTGTAGAGAGGCAGAGCTGGTCGTTTCTGCCATGACTGCAGTGAGGGGACAAGAGAGGAAATGACCTTAAGCTGAGACAGGGGAGATTAGATACTAGAAAAAAAAAAAAAATCACTGTAAGAGTGGTCAGGCATTGGAATAAGTTTCCCAGGGAAGTGGTGGAGACACCATCCCTAGGGGTGTTTAAGAGTCATCTGGATCTTGTGCTGGGTTATGTGGTTTAGGGGTTATAGTGGTGGTGCTGGGTGACAGTCATATTGGATGATCTTGCAGGTCTCCTCCAGCATTGATGATCCTATGATTCTCTGCCATGAAGTTTAAAATATTTTTTTATTGTATGATGTGTATGTACCCAAAAGCTCCTGATCACCAGAGGTGTAACTGCAAGGATGTACACTGTCCAGGGATGATAAGCACATCATCACTAATCTCAACCTTGTCTCTATTGTGCTATGTGATACACGTACCTGTCTTAGCAACTCTTCTCCTTTTTGTGTGTCTGTGATGTGTTACGAGCTATTTCACTGTGCATTTATCTCAGCAAAATACTACAGGCTCCAAGGGTCACTTGCCTTTCCTACACAATGCACTGAAAGTGATGCAAGCAATTGCTGCATTATTTACTGTCAAGCTAGGGTTATTAAGAACCAGCCTTAGGATGAAGAAAGTACATATAAACTATAATGTACTTTAAGTGAGATAAAACTTCAGCTACAACTTAATTAAATTCTTATTTTTTGAATAGTTCCTGGCCTGAGAGGATAAGACAGCAATTAAGTGCTGGAGTCGCATTGGCTGTAGCATGTGCGAGTAACACAACACAAAGCATCTCAACAGAACATTAATACAGCCTTGCTACTAACAAGTATAGAATGGAAAGAGCTCATGGTGATATAAATGGAGGTGGGAACAGGCTACAGATCATGTATTCAGAGAAAAAAAAAAAGCTCCATCAATACAAATGTTGTGGAAGACTAAACCATCCATACAAATGCTTTGCACACTCACCCAAAGCCTGTAGAAAACCTGGTGGCAATAACTTAGCTAGGAGAAGCAGGAAGGGCATGTTCAACAACTGGAAGGAAATAAAACCTTGATAACTGAATTTATTTTTTTATTGTCATGTATTTTGAAAAGAAACCACCCCAACATTTAAATGAAAGATTGCCTTCCTGCCTTTCTCTCATTCAGCTCCCTAGATAAAATGATTCCTTGTGTTTTGAGCAGATTTGCGCTCAAAGTTTTACACCTTTCTGGCAAAAAAAAAAAAATAGTCTGCTTGAAAAGTAGAAGAGGCTGTCATTCAATGCTACTCTAAATTTTCAATAAATAATTTAAAAAATAAAATATTTGGAATCTGTTAAGTACAGTGATTTTGGTCATGGTTCAGTCTAGCACAGTTCATAAAAATATAGAATACTTTAACTTTTTCAAAATTTAAACAATTCATCGAAAAAAATTAGAATAATAATTTAAAAATGCAGTGATAAGAAGAAATACTCCTAAAGAAAAATGTCACTATTTAATAATATGTTACATCTGGACTTTAATGAAATATTAATGCTAAGTTATGATAGGAAGAGTACCTCTTTTTCATCTTTCTTTTATCTAAGAATTGTTTAATATTTAATACTTTATAATAGAGAGATAGAGTAGACCAAAGTAGAGTTTGATGCTGTTTTATTATGTATGATTTTATTACCAGATAAGAGTATTTAAAAATGTTTAGAATATTATAAGATCAGATACAGAATATATAAAGCTATGTAATGCATTCTGTTACAGATGCAGAAACTCATGATGTTCCTTGCCAAAGGAGACTGCAGATGTAGACTCAAAATCCATAGAAATATCTACATCTATGGTCCTTATGGGTCCCTTCCAACTTGAAATATTCTTTTATTCTATATCATTGTTGCCAAGCAAGGTTGGGGCTTTTTTGTTTTGCCTTTGGTTTCTTTTTTTTTTTAAGGAAAAAATGTTACATTGAGTGACACATCAGAAAAAGTGTAGCATAAAGAAGTCTAAATTAAGCCTTTTCAAAATGTTTGAAGAACGCAGTATCTAAAACCTGATGAAGTGTGTGGTTGGCAGTTGCATAGAGACAGCTTTACATATGGAGTGATCTTACTAACCCTATTGTCAACTGAAAACAGTTAACAAATTCTGAGACAAAAAGTATATTTGTATAGTTGGTGCTATATAATTTGATGTAATGGTATATCCTGTTAGACTTTGCTGACTTTATTCTTCATTGCAAAACAAAACCAGGTAACTGCTAACCAAGGACAGTACTAAAATGTCACAGGATGCACAGAGGGGTTACCTAGACAATATTTTCCACATCAAATGGACACTTAGAGATTTCAAAAAAAATTGAAAGAGAACATACCTTGGAAAAGAACTTGGAAATATGTCGGGTGGCAGTAGGCACACATCAGGGAAACAGAAAGATTCTTCTGAGTTAGATCACTAATGGAATTTAGTCTTCCAAGTACCTGATAGTTGCTGTTCCAAAATATTTTGAGTAGTCCAACATAATGTCATGTATTAGTAGTTTGACACAGGATCTCGGCTCCTGCAAGTCTATGAACTTTAAAGTTTTTGGAATAGGAATCAGAAGTAACCTTGCAAAGCCAAGCTGTATTCAAGCGAAAACAAATTTATGACTAACCAATGACCTGACTGTCTCCTTTGAACAGTTGGAGGGTACATAACTTGCTTATAGTTTGGACACTGCAAGTCTTTGACAAAAGCAGATATTTCTTTTACTTGGTTCACATCTACCTTTCCACATTGTGTTAACTGATAAATCACACAAACCAATGTTTCATTGTCTTTCTGTCTTTCTTTGTATATCTAATTATCTGTTTTCAGCTGCTGAGTTATAGATTGTATCCATTTGGGAACAAGGGCCAACTTCCTGTTCTTTAGTCACTGTTTGAAGCACACCTGCAATACCTGACATAAGAATTGACAGTGATTTGGGCTTGATAACCCACCAATTCCCACTTTAAGTGAATTTGTGGAGGTCAGGTGTTTGTACAGTTCCTGTAGAGAAGTCCCATTTCAAAATAGAGAGTCATTGTGAAAGCGAGAGAGAAATGTACAATTCAGTTGACACCTTAAAAATATGATTTTTCTGTTACCGAAACCAAATGTTGCAAATCTGGAACTGAATTGGGAAAAGTATCTTTATATTAGTTACATCAATAAAGTTACATGATGAATCCACTTTTATGCATGGATTCCAGTAAATCCATTCACAGATTATTTCAAATTATTGTTTTCTCAAAGGTACCTATTCATTAAGCACATAATGAAGCCCAGATATTATCTGGAGGTTTCATTAAAGGACAGGTTTAAAACACCAAAATATATTTTTAGTTTAGTTTTTAGTTTGAGATTTTTCTGAGGTGCTAAAACAGTGTGCATGAGCAACTTGAGCCCTCTGGATGACCTTATTGTACAACCAGAGGTGAACAGGTAATTGACACTACTCTCAGTTCAGTTAGAGGAACTCCAGGCTCTAAGCTTAATAGTATTTTAACAGAAAATTTTACTTATGTAGTCAGAAGGACAGCTAAGAAATCCATCGTCTTGCAGGGATTAGCATTAAATGATGTGAATGAGCCTAGAATTTCTGTTGTGATCAAAAGAAAATGACAACTTTTTTAGATAAAAGGAGGAAGAAGATTTAAGCTGTTTCCTAAGTTAATATTTTTGCCCTTATTTTAAACATTTGGTCTCAGCAGTCTAAGATCTTACTCACTGGCCAGCTTTAAGCTCCCTGAGGCATCAGAATGGCTAAGTGTGCTCTGAGCAAGCCTCATCAGTTCCTGCAACTACCTTGAGTTTAGCAATAAGAGAAAAACCTCCCAACCTTTTGCTGACATTAGCTTTTGCTATACCTGATGAGTAATAAAGAGCCTTTCTCAGAAGAAGAAAGGGTTCAGGCCTGTTCTCAGCATGGGGAAGTTTGAATTCAGAGGTAAGAATGATACTGATTTTAATAGTCAAAAATACCTAAATGGATTATGCAGTTGCTAATCAAAAATAGTTCTAAATGAGTGGTAGGTTTGTTTTGGTGCAGGTTTTTTTCATTGGTAGTTTTATTTAGGTTTTTTTTTTTTTCAGTGTTTCATAGTCAGGTATTACCATTTAAACAGTCTTGACTTAATGCGCCTACAAAAAAAAGAACCAGAAATCCTCAAGAAAAAGCAGCATCATTAGGAGCTCAGAACTTCAGTGTTAAGGAATTGGGCAATGGAGGAGAGTAGAATCATTGTTTCCTTGCAGCAGATTGCAGTGTTGGGTCATTCAGTAATCAATAATGAAATGGGTAGCACCCTCAATTAAACATACTTCACTCTTAGTGTAAGCTCTGTTGTCCTTCTTGGGGATTAATAGTTTTATAGAGTGGCTCCTTCAGCAGTCAAGTGCTTTTTCACATGAACCTTTCCTCTGCTGCCTTCTGGGAGTTTAATGTGCTGGCTGATGTAAGATTTCAGGATCTGGGCACATAAAAAGAATGTTCCACTAAGGACTAAAATCCTTAAGTTACTCTTTATCTTTTATACTGAGTTTTCCTAGTGTATATATTCAAGATTAATAACTTTCTGGTGATTTGAGCATTTCCAAGACTGTATGGTAGTTCTACTAGAATAAGTCATGCTTGAAACAACAGAATAAAACAGGATGTAAAATTATGAAAGATGAAATATTTATGTTTTTGTGGAAATGAAGACATGCATGTAAGGCTGGGACTGAAAGAAAGACCAGCGCTTTGTACTGTGTACACTTTCACCTCCTTCGTTCTGAATCTCCAATTAATTCTGGGCTGCAATACTGAAAAAAGGAATGTGATATTTTTGACATTCATACTATAGGTGACATAATTTCTAGCTATAAACTCTGTCACACTGGAACATTAACAGCATTTTTGCAGCTTTATTTTCAACTACTGACTTCAGTGCCATGCTGACAAAATGGCTAATGTGATCCTTAGGCATGAGTACAGAGGATCAATAAGTAGGTGATTTTTACCTCTTTAAACCAAGTCAGTGAGACAGATATTGAGAAGCTAAATATGGTTCTGTACCCCACAGTCTGGCTGTGGTCATATTTTAAAAGTGGGGCCAGTGGGTAAATGAGCTGCAAAGTTGATGTAAAGGCTTTTGAAAAGCAGACTTAGAAACCTCCAGCTGTTAGGCTGAGAGAAGGAAAAACAAAAGGTTGCAGTAACTTGATTGGTGTATGAAAGCATTTCTGAGGTAAAAAAAACCCCACAACCTGCTGGCTGTTGAAGAGCTCTTCATTGTGCTGGAAAGCACGACAAGTGAGACTCCCTGGGAGCTGCTACTGCGCAGTGAAATGGGGCAAGCACTGACATGTACTACGGGTTGGACGGGGGCTTCTTCATCTCACACATCTTGGCAAGTCCTAGGGCAAAAATCTCTGCAATTGTTGGGCAAATAGTATTTTAGCCGAGATAAAGTTTTTCAGTCTAGCATAGGATAGCTGAAAGATACATAATGAATGTTAAAATAAGGCAGACTGAGTTGTTAAGAGACCCCTTCAAGGCTTAAATCCTGATTATTTCTTTAAGGACATTTAAATTTTAAGGACATTTCAATATCAACCTGGGATTTTCAAAAGACAGTCACAGTTCCTGGTTCTACTTTTATGTTTATCAGAAGACATGGAGACTATTTCCTTTAGATCCAAGATACCATATTTCTGTATATTTTTTGTAGGGATGTTTTCCTAAAATATCCCTCTGAGACCAGTGGTCCTATAATTTGCGCATTGGACCGTGAAAAGAAGGTCAAGTAATTTAGGGAACTTTCTTTATATTACTGCTTACTGCTTTTACAACATTGAAGTTTTTTAGAGAGAAGGACGTACAATTGCTTAGCAGACTGCTGTAACATCTCTCTCTTAAAATAATCCCAAATATAGTGTTCTTTTGCTCCTCAATTTTGTGAAAAAATGTAATTAAAAAAAAACTGGAGTATGTGTTTTTTTGCTGGTTAGGCGTCATATTTTATGATTAAGAGATTTAGAATAATGGAAAGTAATTATCTTAGAAATTGGAAAACTGTTGCTGAGATTCTTGAATGGATACTTGGGAGTGAAAGACAAGCCCTACTCAGAGAGAAAGGCTTATTTTGTGAAGCTTGTGGGATTTAAGGAAACCTTAACATAATGATGGGCTTTTAGAAAGAGCATTTAGAAAGAATGTCCAGAACAATGCTATCAGGAACATCTGACAGTGGCAAGACCATTTTCTTTCACATGACTTTCTTGAACCCTCTGGAGGAATAAGAAATCTTATCTGTGTAGGGCAAAATGACTGAACCTGGAACCTAAAATTATGAGCCTCTCACTGAGGGGTCACCTCTAAAAGCTGAGCAGATGCTGTGCACTACAGACATGGCAGAAATCATAAAAGTCTCTCATGGACTTTGAGCAGAAGCTATTGCCTCTCTCCAGCTGTGAAGAGCAAAAGGAAAATGTGAAATAAATGGATAATTGTCATGTATTACCAAACAATATTGTCTTTGTCAATCACTGCTGCCAGTAGATGACAGTGATAGAGTCTTTTACCTATCAGCATGCCTTCTGTCCCCTTACAGTTGACTTTCTCCAATCCCTGACTCCTGACCTTTCACCTCAGTCCATGGTTAGTGCAGATGATGGATGAGCCTTGTTAGGCTCATAAGATGTGCTGGTGCAAAGGAAAAAAGCCAGCAGGCATGTTGTGTTAGATTTTCATAAGGGTAACTTGTCTTTAAAACAGACAAATAGCTGCACAGGCTGAGCAAGATAAGTTTGTCATGAATGTTTTGGTTGTTGCCATTCAATACTGATGTTATGTCAGCAGATAGGGAAAAGTGAGCCAGGCAGGAGACTTTAAAGGAGGGAAGTACTGGATGAGTTGGAACAGGCACTCAGTTTTACTAACATTATCCCAGCCAAAACCAGGACATTCAGGAAGAGAATAAATATGTAGACCCCCGGGAAATATTCTGTGTAGCTGCCCATGTTGTAAGTCACACACTTGAAATGGAAAAATAAAGCATTAAATGATGAAATCAGTAGAGTGGGTTTTTTTAAAAGAATTTTGAACAAAAATGTTATTTTAAATTGTTTCTAGTAAGATAAGTAATATGAAGCTGTCATATAAAAACCTTGAACTTCACCTACACAATTGAGGTTTTTCCACCTCTTTAAGAATGATTAGGGTTTTTTTATTTATTTGGTTTGTGTTCAGAGAGAATTCTCTTAATTTTTGCAGGCAAGTAAAAGGAAAGAAAGTGTTCAATTTAATAATTAGATGGCAGAGTAGGTAAGAGATTTTTAAGGAAAATAATAGGAAGGACAATTTCTTGCTAAAACAGTAGATAGGATTTTGTTTATATCTAAGAAATATGGTTCCATGGAAATTTTTTGAGGTCTAGATGTTTTCATAAAAATTCAAAGATAAGTAAAAGGAATCCAGTGTTAGAGCTCTTGGTGGAATTTTTCCAGGACTCCATAGGTTTAAACTATGGGCTTGAATTCAGAAGTCCAGGTACTAAACAGCCCATACAATATCCAAATAAAAAACTTTGATATGTTTGACAGGCCTGATGAACAAGAACAAACCAGTGTATATTGGGAAAAGTGTGTTTTCAGCAAGACTTTTTATTTCCTGCTTGTATCATTTATCACATGTAGGTGTTAATTCAAAAGTCTTGGTCTCTTAATCCAGTGGTTTGTATTTCTCCTGCATTTAGCACTATTACCCTTTTTCCTAAAGGTTCTAGGGACTATCAGAGCATTTAAGTTGCTGAAGGATGGCTGCCTTAATAGCCCTCACTTCAACACCATTTTACTTGGCTCAAAAATTAAAACAAACAGGAAAGACACAGATTCTGCTTCTGAAATTTTGTTTACCACTGAACTGCTTTTTCATGAAGAGATTGTGGGAAGGCAGTTTCCATTCTGTGGTTCTGTGCCACAAATAAACAAGCAGACAAAATTAGCTGTAAGCCTTCTCAAATGCTGGCATTTTAATCAGACCATATTTCAGACTGTGTGCTGTGTCCCCATCATGAAGAGGTTCTAATTGAGTCCCAGTGGTGGGACTGGGGACTGCCCATGCTATGAGAAGGACTCGCAGCACAGACAGCTGCTTCACTCTGTTGAAAGCTATGAAAACTTTGGCTATGATGCACTTTACTTTTCTTTAGTAATTGGTAGTGTCTCTTGAGAAGACAACCTCAGGTGTGGCTCATGACATGGATGTGTTTAAGCTTGGGAAGCTTGCAAAGGGAAAACTACTGTCAGAAAAATAGTTTAATTACAGCCTCTATTTTAATAAATTTTCTGACTATTCAGAGATACAGTATCAATTAACTGGGTATAAAATTATACATATTTCTCTGCATTACATTTTTTCTCTTTGAATAACCCTTTCAGAGGCTGAAAAGATGGGAAAAAGAAAACAAAAATCCTATGACAGAAAGGAATGTACACATAAAATTCAAGAGTATTTGAAAGTTCGTAATTCTTTTAGCACATTGGCAGCTGGTGAAGTGTAGGTGTTGAAAATCAAGGCTGCTGCTTACCTTTCCAGTGATGCCTAGAACTTGTCTGCTACTTCTACTATAGTTTTTTCCCTAAACAAGACTCTTGTGACCATCCTGCAAAGATGAAACACAGTTTATTTTCTTTCTTTTTAGCATTGCTTCTCATTCAATGAAAATAAAAGCATGGTAATAAAAACAAGGTCAAGCAAATAAAAACAGCATGTCCAATTTAAAGAATATTAATGTTTCCTAAAGCATAATGTTTTTACAGTGCCCTAATTTGTGGTTCAGTATTAGTTTGTACCTGGCACACATTCCATGGCATGTAGCCGTAGGTATGCCTGGTACCCTAGTGGCAGTAGCAGGAAAAGTGCTGAAGTCCTGTGAATTGGGAAAATGACATCAGTTTATCTCCAGATGGTCACAAGTGCAACCCACATCCATGTGAGTAACAACCCTTTGCAGCTCCAGAATTGCTAAGGGTTAAAAGTATTGATCAAAGGAGCCACAAAAATAACTCTTCTGCTGAGAAATACGAGTTATAATGAGAGTTTCAAGGAATTCAGTCTATTCCTTTTTCTAGAAGTAATATTTAAATGTGCCGTGATTATAATGCCCAAATACTTTTTTGGTGAGAAAATCTTGCTTCTATAATTTAAGAGAGAAAAGATTAATGGCAGGAAGTTAAAGGCATCCAAATTTGAATAAGAAATTAGTGGTCATTTGTAACAGTGAGGGCATGGAAATACTAGCACAGATTACCCGTGGAATTGATGATTTCTACACCTTATAAAGTCTTCAAATCAATGTCAAACGTTTTTCTAAAATAATTGGTTTTGCCAAGCAGGTTTTGGGAGTACAAATAAGAGGAACTGCATTTAAGGGCTTCTGTTCCACAGGATACAATATTTGAAGTAAGAGTCCTTCTGGCGTTATTTTTTCTGAATTTATTAAAGATAAGTGTTAGACAGCAGATGAATCACTGCTTTGAGCTGCTAGTTATTCTTATTCTTACACTCAGCATTTCATGTAATTACTACTTGCTTATGATCCTCAGTGAGAGAATCAAAGTTTATGATTTTGTCTACTATATTTATTTTAATAGGTTATATAATTTTAATACTTCATTTCATTAGTGGAATAGAACTTAAATGTATTCTCTCTCCAATATAGTCTTGTCTGCTTGACCTCCCATGACCAATCCCCTATTTTCCAGGAGTGTAACATGGCCATTTCAGAAAGAAAGCTCCTCTAAGTCACTGAAGAGAAGCAAGATAATTTGCTATCACCTGGGGAGGTGGTGACCAGTGAGTCACCTCCCCTAGGTGAGGAGTGAAGCATCTTTTGTTCACTGGGCCAGAGGCACTTTCCTTTTGCAGTAGATTCCCTTTCTGCCTGACTCTACTTAGATGTCTTAATGTGAAATCAGTGTGGGGAAAACAGTAAATACAGACCATATAAATATTTTCTTTAAATTTTCTGAGTATGATAAAGTACATTAATCTTCCTGATAAACATCACTATGCACTCATTCTAGCATTTGTAGGTAGTGTGGATGTTTTTCTCTTAATATTAGTGTGTTTGATTCTGTGGGTTTTGACATCTCTATTCTTCTGTCTGACAAATCTGTGCGCTGACTTGTAAGAAAAAATCAATATTGTTTTCCCTGGCACTTTCTCTGCAGTTGAGCTGATTTATTATCACAGTTCCCTTTCCCCTCTTTTATCAGTGTATTTCTATTGCTTTAGGGTTGAGTACCTGATAACATCACAGGGTAGAAGACACACAGAGAGTTTCCCTGACCTTATCCCCTGTCTGATCTTGTCCAGTGTGACGGTGAGCCATAGCTATAAAGTGAACAATGATATTATCCAAGCTGTGTGATCAGATTTATGTTCGATTACACTGGAAAGAGAGATGAGCTAGAACCAATGAACAAAATTTAAATTTATATTTAAACTGTTCTTGTCCAGGACCTCAGTGGCTAAAGGAAGAGTAGACATCCAGTCAGCAAAACGTAATTTGTCTGCAAAATGGTATGTGCTGGTAGAGTCATACAGCCCATAGTTTTTGTAGGGTTTAGACTAACCATAGTGGTGAGCTGGTTGTTGCTCCCTAAATAGGTCGTCTTATTAGTGCTGTTTCTCTTAGCCACTTGTATCAAGTAGCATTTAGGAACCTCATTAAAAGTTCAGAGCTACCTTGCCCTAGGCAATGCACAGACATGTGAGAGAAGCCAAAATTCACGACTGAAGCCACAACAGATAAGGTGCTGTGAGCATACTGGCAAGTGTGGTGATGCAAACACGGGCCTGGTTCCTGTGCTTGGGGAAAATGAGTTAACCAAGTTGGTTAAACCTGTGCCTAATGTGGCTACAGTGCATTAGAGCCACTTTATTCTTGGAAGAGAGTATCCTCATGCAGTGCCTCCTGCCTATTTCTCTTCTAACCACCTCAGAAATCTCTGACCATTCCTGGTCTTGCCACTGGGGACTGCCATTATCTGGTGGCATTCTGAGAGAAGTGTGCTGAAGGTTGGCTGCAAAGCAGGATTTGGCAAAGGTGTTGGTCTTATTGGCAATGCAGAGGGGGTTTGACAAGAGGGGGTGTGTGTGTGAGGGTGTGCATGTTTGGGGCTGAGGAATTGGGAGGCTGAGGGAGAAACTTGACAAAAGAGTAAATTCATACATCTGGTAGGCAGAGCAGGGCAATGAAGTGAAGTCTAATAAGAAAGGCACAGTAATGCATTAACTCAGTCAGTGCAAGTGCATTAAGCATGATGATACAGTCGGGGAAATGATGGAGGAGGGAAGTTCTAGCAGTTACTAGAAAATGTAATACCTGGGACCTGTGTAAAAGCATTTCAGGAAA
Organism: Phylloscopus collybita; assembly: GCA_027886175.1. NCBI lineage: Eukaryota > Metazoa > Chordata > Aves > Passeriformes > Phylloscopidae > Phylloscopus > Phylloscopus collybita. The sequence goes on along the minus strand of JAJNNQ010000075.1, from coordinate 64,087,440 downwards.
TGTAATTTGGATGGCAGCTGTCCATCAGAGGAAATGATGCAAGTAAAAGGTCTCAGAAAAGTTTGAAAACCATGCCCTTGCTCTATTGTCTCATCTTTTAGCCTTCCTTCTTTCCTGCAGGGACTTGGGAAGATGTAACAGCAGGATAGTGTAGCTGGCAATAGATGGAGCAAGAATACATGGAGGGCCAGAATTACCAGCATCAACAGAGCTGCTGTTCTAATGCAGTATGTCTCTTAATGATGTCAGAAGCCTAAGCTTCCTTCACTTTTGGCTGAAAAAGTAATTCCTGATTGGCCTTTCCTTCCTTAAGTATGCTTTCATGGAGAAATATGCCTTTAAATTACAGAATCACAGAATCACAGAATGAACTAGGTTGAAAAAGATCTTTTAGATCGTCAAGTCCAGCCTATGATCTGACACCTCCTCATTAGCTAAACTATGCACTGAGTGCCATGTCCAGTCTTTTTAAAAACATTTCCAGGCATGGTGACTCCATGGGCATATGATTCCAGTGCCCAGTCACTCCTTCAGTGAAGAAATACTGTCCTTAGCTCTGGGGTAATGATAGATTGAGTACTTTTGCTTCCCTTCCCTTCCCTTAGCAGTTTTCTACAATTCCTACACCCTGATTTATATTTATCATCAGCTTCTTGTTTCTTTAATCAGCAAGCAATGCTGTCGTAGCTGCTCTCATACCTGTTAGAGTAGTTTTAATTGGTGAAGGCATCTTTCTAATTGTACTGAAATGCTTTCACATAGATCTCAGGTATCATTCGATTTTTTTCTGCTTAAATTATTTTCCCAGTGGATTTGGTCATGTGTTAATAAAATTTATGAGCTGGTTGGGTGATGCAAAAGTTTGAGGCACAGTAATATTAGGAGGGAGACAATGGTGTATCTACTTATTCTGTGAATTTTTGTTCTCCAGCTTCATTGATAGCTCCCTGGCTACCTTTGCAATGTTTTCTTAAAATTATGAATTTCAAAAGTGAATAATGTTTATGTCTGGCATCGTGGTATGAAGCAAAATGGCATGTGTTTTGTTTAATACAACTGTGCAACATTGACCTTTTTAAGGAAAAAGACCAAATTTTAAAATAACGTCCAATAGCGTTCCTGAATTTTGTATTGCTCAGAAAGCCATCTGAATTTCCAGTCAGCATAAGTTTAAAGCCACATAATTTTCCTCTCAGTGGAGAATTCCAATTCAAGGATTTTTTTTTTTCTGGTTGCTGTTGTTTTTTAAGTTTTGTTTGTTTGTTTGTTTTTTGTGTTTTTATTGTGTTTCGTACAGACCAGTTCCAAGGTGAGAACAGGTACCTTTATTTCAAGCATCTCACATTGTGGCTGAGCTCCTCTCTTTCACAGAGTGCCAGGACAGACTCTGTTGCTGTCATTGAATAATGCTTCCATTTAATACATGAAAAATCCTTGCTGATGAGAATTATTCATATTGGTACAGTTATTTGAAAAAATATATTGGTTATTTGGAAAGATCCTACTCTGTCTGATTCTGCATGTCCATGTATATGAGTTAACATTATAAAGATGGTGTGAAAACTCTGTTTTTGCAGTCTTCAATACCCATATTTTAGTTTATTCACAAATAGATGTGATATTTTTAGTTTGATTTGATACTAAAAAAATTAATCTAATCACATTGCTAAATTTATGAATATAAATGGCAGCTGCAAAACTATAAAAATGTTTGACAATTTTAGTGGGTTTTTTTTCTGAAAACAAACCCAGGCTTTAAATGTGCAGTTGAAATCTGTGGGTGTCATTTACCGTTTATTGTCACAACCTGCCTCTCCTACAGGAATGAAAATAAATATCTTCCTCTTTTATAGCTTACAAAAGATAAATTCTTGTCTGCTCATGCTGATGATATAATTTTTCAAATAGCCATGGTGATTGAAGTCTTGAGTGTATGAATAGAAAATTGAAATTGTTTAGTTGAAAGGGATTCTTATGAAAATTGCAAGCATGCAGCAAGAGCAGAATATGGAGATAAAAATAAGATCACTTTCGGGTTTAATAAGTGCTAAAGTTAATAATTAGAAACAAAACAAACTATACGAAACCTGCAAGGCTTTCACAAGCAGACTCTTCAGGATTTTGGAAACATCATAAAAAATATAATATTTTTAAAAAACTTCTGGTGTTTTTCAAACAATCTGCTCTGACTACTGACCTATAGTAAATCTGCCAGATTGCTTCTGTCACGTTTGAAACTTATACTACATGATCTTTTACAAGGTCACTTTGTTCCTACTGATTTTTTTCCCCACATGCACAAATATGATATTTTCAAATAAAAAGACAAAGATTTTAATTAGTGTTGTCAGTCTAATGGTGAAGAACTCTTTATTTTTGTTTTTAAATTGGACTCAACGATCTTAAAGGTTTTTTTCCAAAGGAAATGATCCTGTGTTTCTATGAAATACTTCCAGTGTCTTCTAGATAGTGATTTTCTGTCCCATCTGTGAAGATAAGGTCATCTTTATGATGGCTTTACTTTTAGTTTGGCTTTGTATGCATTTTGTGGCAATGGATTCTCAATTTTTAAGTATATCTGGAAGCTAAGATAATTTGCCATTTAGTGAAAGAGTCATGTTAGGTAAAAGGTTCATACTTCAGGTGAGTTTTATCTGAGTTCAGCTTTTTCAAAATTAAAACAGCAGTGTATTTGTTACACAAAAGTGATTTTGATTTTAAGTAAGTACTGATGTACTGGACTTCTCCTCAGAACCATACCTTTCAAATGCTTGGTAGAGAAGCTGTAAAATGAGTAGAACTGTTGCATTAGGATCCATGGGTGCATGTTGGCGGTGTGTCCTTTCTTTCTCAGATATGGTTTGTGTCACACACTGATTGTGCCTGAGAAAACAACACTCAGGGGATAAAGCAGGACCCAGAACCTTGGAGCTTTCAGTATTTACCTGATCTGAGTTAGTTATGTAGCTTGTACTGACTCATGATTGTTCAGTTGTTGATAATACCATGAGAATATTATTTAGTACCAGTTTAGCAATAAATTTATTTAAATCCTTAATTCCAAGAGATGAGTGATTATGTTATCATCTTAGTTTTCATTCAGAAACTTGAGAATGTTTTCAGTATTCCTATAGTTCTGTGGAGAAGTTTAGAACAGTCCTAGTGCACCAAACCAAAAAGTCAAATTAAAAGACAAATTAAAAGTATTTTCTGGTTTTCTCTATCCTTATGGGTTTGTTTTGTTTTGTTTGGTTTGGTTTTGTTTTGTTGATTTTGTTGGTTTTTTAAGCATTCTGATATTTTTAGGTTCCAGCAATGATTTCTTGTTTAGTGTTTGATGTTAGCCCAATTAACACTCAGACACTCAACAAATGTTTAGCTGCTATACTCATAGCACTAAGCACAACTCCTGCATATCATCCCCACCTTCGCAAATGTTTTGAAATGTAACATCTGGCAACTGGTTTTTTGCTAATTACTCATCTGTGTTCTAAACGTAAAATTCCAAATTAGATGCTTATGAATGTTGCACCTTTGTTTTAGCAAAAATGTTGATAATCTATGGACAAGCTGTAAGCCCCATAACACTTCTATACCTGCCTTTATTGTATTACCTTTATTGTATTTATATATTCCTGCCTTTATTGCTAGTTCTTAAGTAGTCTTGGTGACACAGAGAGATGCAATGAACAGAGAATTCTTTAGAGCTGTACCAAAAAGTAAAGGTGACCCAGAACATATTTTCCTAGCTTGATTTTATTTTTTTGTGCTTGACTTTTGTGCTAAACATTGAGAACCAAGGTTAGAGGTACAAAAGAAAGGGTTGTTAATGTAAATTGTTACTGGGTGGGAAAGCCGTTTGAAATATGACTCTCTGGAATATAACTCTTTAGAATATCTAACAGTATTGCTTTTTGTTCTTTAATTACCAGATTATTTGCCTGAATTTCTGTCTGTTTGTGTGACAGCTCCGCTTTTTAGAGGTAGCTCCTGCAATAGGGCTTTTCTCTGGCATCCCATCCTAAAGGTTTTCACTTGCAGTGGCGTAAGTGAGAGGGAGGGTGATCTAGGTTAGATATTTGAATGTCCCTGAAGTGTGAATGCAAGCTTAGGCGTGATTACAGGTCTCTTGTGGTGTCAGTATTTTCTTTTGCTATTGGTGTCATGAGCTGCTTTGCAAGAGGAGTCCACACAGACAGTAACAGATATGATAGCTGAAGCAAAGGACAGTGGTGATGTAGGAAAAATTGATTTTAAGCCTTCTGAGAAATACTGCAAGACCAAAGGATAAAGCTTGCCTTGATAAAAATTAGCTTAAGTGCTCTGTACTGTAATATGAAGAAGTTTGAGCACTGTGCCTATATGCTGTGAGCACAGTGCTCACTGTACTTTACTATCTGTGCTTTGGCCAAGTGAGAGAAATCCCTTTAAAACTTTGTGTGGTAAGGAGAGGGTCTGACCTGAGGAAAGGGGATGTTTTGCCTGTTAATCAAGCCGAGAGAAAAGTCCATCTGAGGCATCTTTGAAGGATGGAAAAACTGCATTGCCAGGATAAAAAAGCTGGGGTTTGGTTGTTTTTTTTTTTCCATTTTACAAGCAGAGAGACTAAATCTCTCAAGTCATTGCTAATTACCATCTTACACATAAGTAGTCTGAATTCTGTTTACATCAGCCGGTATTCAAAGTGGACCCATCTAATGCAAGCTTAGTAGTTACATCATTAAATGAGGGGTGAGTCTCTGCTCTTACCCCCATGACATTGATTATGATGCATCTCTCCCCAGAGCTGTTTACAATACCCAACACACAGAACTGTGTCTTTTCTGGATTCTCTGCCAGGGACTCTTAGGTTGATTACAGGCTGCAAGGTTTCTAAAAGCTGGCAAAACTCATTATCACATGGATGTTGAAGCAAAGCAATTCTCAGAAAATCTGATTATAGTGAATCATTGAGACTGAATCTTTACATTAAAAAAATACATTTCTCAAAATCTCATGACTTTTGGCTTCTGAACTTTTTCTTCTGGAAGTACCATAAAGATACTTCATTTTCCATAGTTTTGTGTATGCTTTATATTCCGCAGTTTTCCTTAGCTTTCTTTTTTCAGAAGCAGCGGTGAGGGAAATGAAAAACATTGCCTGTTTATTTATGTCATGTATTGAACCATGATGGTTTGTGTCATTCCTGAACTTCCATGATGAAACGGTGATAGAGGTGCAACATGAAGTGGCTGTGACATAAAAGAGGACATCCCTTCTGTTAATTAAATTTGTATTAGTAAATGTGCTAACACAGGCTTACATACTTCTTGAGAAAAGATTACAAATACTGTATGTTTCATTTTCCATTTCTTTTATGATTGAGAGATGCAATCAGAAAGTGGGCTGTTGAGACTATCCATGCTATCTCTGAAATAAAGCACTTATAGCCAGAGTGGGGTATCCTATACCTAAATGAATTAAGAAACAATAATTCATTTTATATTCAACAGAAGTAAGGGTTCTTGAATGACTGGGGGTAGGTACAGGAAGCCAGAGATTCAATCAACTGTACTTTATGGACTCATAAGTAAATTAAAAATAAAACCCCCATGATTCATAAAAAAACCCCAACAAAACGATATAAAGGTTGCTGGATGATTTAAGGCAAGATTAACAAATCACTACAATGCAATTTATGGCTTTAGATAATGGGAGGTCAAACATGTATTACCAGCTGACTTAAATTTGATTTGACTGAAAGATAAAACTCTGCTACATGAACTGTATTAACTGAAAGCCTCTGCTTTACATTTCTCACTGATGGCACCCTGGGGAGGCAACTTTCTTGGCATTTCACATCCAATTTAAGCACATCATTGATGAAAAGATGGCTAAATTGGTGCATCGTTTTGTAATAAAATATCTCACAAATTGTTTATCTGATCAATGGAGAATGCAGTCTCAAGCTGTTCGGGGCTAATGTGCTCATTGCACTAAAATAGTAAGTTATTGACTGTCAGAGGAACCTGGGAATTTCTAAACTCAGTTCAGATTTCCTGAATGTGAGCAACATATTGCATCAGAATAGTAGGTTGTAAGAGATTAACTCTGCTAACTGAATTCTCACTGAAACCAAATAGATGTGAGCAGAGGGCACTAAGCACTTAGTGGGAAATGTTCAGCTTCTCATATGATCAGGCTGCAGAGGGCAGAAAGGGGTCTTATTCTTACTGTACTTATGCATATTTTACATCACTGCAATTCCATTGACTTTATTTGACAGTCCTGTAGCATGAGGGAAAGTTATGCCATGTGTGTTATAGATGAAATGCTATTTTCAAAGCTGTAGTGAGATATTTTGGTGCCTGGGGTAGGATGAGACCACTCCTTTCAGACAGGAAGCATCTGGAGCCTCCTCAGGGCCAGAGTCGCATGGAGAGTCCCTGGGGACATGGGCTGAGTGAGCCCTGAGGGGAGTTGGGTGGATATGGTATAGAGGGAACAGGAAGCTATCCTGTGAAGGAACAAGGTAGGGAGATAGGGTAGATATTGCTTTTCTTCTTTTTAGTTTGGCAGTTATTTTTTGCTGGAGCTGATGCCCACTTTGCATCTTAAGGATAGGGAGCCAGTATCCTGATTGTTGCCATGTTCAGCTGGACTCAGTCCTGCACAGGAGTGCAGAGTTTTGCATATTATTTGTGCACCCTTCTTCCTTGCTTTCCATTTGTCATGCCTTGCTGTTTCTTTTTTCACTGTTGTTTTCCCACAAAATGAAGGCATGACTGAGATGGTTTTGTCAAGAAGCAAACCCCCAGGAGCTCTGTGTTTAGTGAGCAAGGCTCCTGTCTCTACAAGACTGGCCTCAGTCACTGTAGATATGGAAAAGAATGAATTGTATGATATTTATTTATTTTCCTAAAAATGTTCAGTCAGAGAGAGAAAAAAATACAAAACCAGGTTGGTTGGTGGATATTTTTAGTGGAAAGAAAGTGGTCTTTTCCCAAAGTTGAGGGAGGAAAAAGCTTCTTTCTTTGCAGCCCATGGACTTAGGACCTTGCAAAGTTGGGCATATGTATTCCTTCCATATAGGAATTGGTAAAAGAGTGGAAAGGAGGTGTAAAGTGCTTGTAATAGGAAATCGCCTTCACTTGTGGGATGTAGGATATTCCAAGGTGAGTGCTCCCTGTTCCCTTGTCGAAGCTGGTCTGCTGTGCATAGTAGATTTCAGCATTGTTATCCCTACAGGTGAGTGGAGCACTGCTGACTGCTGACTTGTGTATTTATCTGAGAGAAGCAATAGGTCCCATACCCTTCCCCCCATTAGCTACTATAATTAAATAATAAGAATTATTTTGATTACTTTATTCATCCAAAATTGCTATATTCTGTTCCAAGCTGTAATTTAATTTTGTTTGACTGAAACTGGTAGCTTTTTTAAGGAAACACAAATCATTCTTCCATGAGGAGGGAGGGTGGTCTTCTGCTTAAAGCAGCTATCAGTAACATACAGAACTCATTTTGGTCCCCACCAGAGATCTGCAGTGTTATAGAGGCCAGATGGCCCAACTAAAGTCCTTTTTTCTTTTCTGACTTTTGGAAGTTAAGTAGTTTTAGGCCTGCTCAGTCCTTGCATTAGAGTTTTAGGAAATCACAGAAAGCAGAGGAACAAACTAAAGAGTATTGCTTTGTCTCTTATGTCAAAGACACTGAACAAGTAGATAGATATAATTTTGACACCCTATTATGGTTTGTGGAAAGCTGGTGAGGAGAAAGTTGTTGCCTAAGAACTGACTCTAATTCTAAGCATGTTTTCCAAATAGTTTTATGTGGGGAGAATTTGTCACTAATTTTCTCTTCCTTACCCCCTCCCCACCCTCCACAAAGGTGTTTATCTTCAGGAAAACATGGGGTTTTAGAACTCCTAAGGGCTTCTGACTGTGCCCAAACACTGATGGCTTCTTTGAGATCACAGTTTTCAAGGCTAGCATGCAAACAAGAAATGTTAGAAAATGTTTTTGAGGAGCTTTCTGTATAGAAATATCTGACTTTAAAAAATATATGTTGAATGAATGCCTTTTTCTCAAAACAAGAAACAATAGTAGTTTGGATGTATCTCTTTCTTGATCTCCAAGATTGTTAGTATGATGACTCTATTGGCATTTACTGTCAATAGAGAAATGATATTGATGAAAAAAATGCAATGGGCAAAATAGAACAAGGACAATGAAGGAACATACTCTTGATGAGCAAGTGCTTTGCTTGTTCTGCGGTATTTTCATCATCCTTGAAGTAATAATCCCCTATTGTTTCAACAAATATATAGACTTGTAGATAATGGCAAAAGCAGAAACTTGACTTGACTAGTTTTTCATTTAAAATACTTTCTTTGTGTGCTGGTGTGTTCCTGACATTTGCTCGTTTTGGTTTAAATGAGGTGCAAATGAGGATAGAGCTCTTTGTATGTTACACAAAATTATTCTAGTCTCATATTAATCTTGTGATATGAGTTGTTCATGTGAAATCACTCTGAAGAACTCTTGAGGATTCCAGAATTAAAAGCTTTATTTAAAATATTATTTTTACATGTACAACCAAGAATACCAATTTTCTACCTAAGTGACAGTAAATCATTAATTAATATTACTGCTACATTAAAATCAGTGTGTTAATCATATCCTCCTAATCAGGGGAAGGAACATATCCTCAAGAAATAAAATACTCTTACGTTTAACTAGATTATAGAAAACACATTCTTAAAAACAACAAGATCCAGAGCTGCATTTTCCTCATTCAGCAAGCAGGTAGTTTTTGGTCTGACAGATGAGATATTCAGAGTCTTTTCCTCACCCAGTGATTAAAGCAAAACTGAAAACACACACTTGGCTAGATCAGGGGACTGATCGTTGTGTCAGTCTCATTATTACAAGATGCATTATTACAAGATGCAGTAGTTCCCAAATGCATCACCAGAATTCCAGTTTTTTTGGTGAAAGTGCATTTAGGATCATGAATCTCTTGATTATCACATCAAATCTAACCCTTATTTGAATCCTTTCTGGTCCTTGTTAGGACACTTTTCCTATCCATTAGCAAAGTAATTACCAGGCAGGTGTGGAGGTAGCAGGTGGGACAACAGTGACTCTTGAACTACAACTCTGTCCTTCCCAAATACATTTAACTACTTTTTTCTAGTTATGAGGCTGAATAAGTGACAACACAAATATTGGATCTCATCACCAAAGGAAGCCATGAAAAAGATCAGACATCTGGAGAAAATGCCTTATGAAAAAAAAAAAAACTGAAGGAGAGGGGTGTTTTAACTCTGGAGAAGAAAAGTCTCATAGGGGATCTCATCACCATCTTCCTGTACTTAAAGGGTGGCTACAAAGAGGATGGAGGCTTTCTCTTCATGAGGAGTAATATGGAGATGACAAAAGGCAACAGGCTCCAGGATAGGTTTCATCTTGACATGAGAAAGAAAATTTTCAGAGTGAGAACAATCCATCACTTAAACAACTTCCCTAAGGGCCTGAGTCCCCATCACTGGAGGTTTTCAAGACACAGCTGGAAAGGTTATTAGCAAATCTCATCTAGGCTCCCTTTTCCATAAGATGTTGAGGTGATCTTTCAAAGGCCTTCCAACCTGGACCCTGGACTGTCGTGTGATTTAGTTGCACTCAGTCAGAGTTTTTTGCTATTTTGCTTTTAAAGACTTGTTGAGAGACATCTGGTATTCTACACACCTTCACAGTTTGATGCCTTCCTAAGCCCATTCAATAAACATGCCTTTTCAGTAAATTTCCTTAGAGCTATAACCGCACATCCAAATTTGGTTTCTCTTTGGCTCAGCTCATGCTCTCCTATGTGCTACATTAAGGAACCCTTTGACCCACATTTACTAGAAGGAAAACTGGTTTTGGATACAGCTTTTCTCCAGAATTTATTTCTAATAAGCTGAGAAAGAATGTGTGTATTGTAGATACCAGTTTTGTGATAAGCTTTTGGATCTGATCTTTAATTACAGGTTACCATGACTACATATTTTGATTATTTTTTTCCTTGGCAAATGTCTTTTCTGAATTGTGGACATATTTTATTTGTGAAATGTTCGTATCTTAATGCATGTAGATTAGATTGAGTATGAGCTTGTAAAAGAGGAAAACAGCTCTTTCAAAAATCTCAGCATGTATGCTGTTCTCATGAAAGTTAGTGGAAATATTGGCCCTTGCATTGAAATAACACTGACTACTAACTGGCACTGAACATCTATTTGCTTGTTTATGGACAATCAAGTTGTATTGAAAATATGTAAATAAAAAAATAGCTGAATGAGTAGATAAGACTAGGCTGAACAGACTTCAGATTGAGATAACTGTATGCCTTCATGATATGGTAAACTATTAGAGTGTTATCTCATTACAACACATATTTTACTAAAGAACAGCATGCTCTGAGGCCTGTATTTGTACTGCAATACATTCCTGCCTCAGGCCTGTTTTGAGGTGTAGGGTGAAAGGACAAGTGGCTTTGAAACTTGAAAAGTAGATGCCTTTTACTGTAGCTGCATATGCAATACACAGCTGTATTCAGTAGTTTATTGCCTGTGTTAATTGTGAGCTGTAAGGCTGGAGAATCTGTGTCCTAATGAATGACTTCCCCTGCTGTTCAAATACTTTCAGACAGCAAGCCGAAACTCCAAAGAAAGAAATTCCAATTGCGTTTGAGGACTCAAAAGTATATAGTTCTAAAGTTGTTGCTATAGTAGTAGTAGTATGGGATATCCAGTTAGAACAGCAGTTTAAATGTTGCTACATTTCTTCTAGTGACAAGAGAGCTTAGCAAATACAACTCTGCAATCTATTTCATCTCCACTAAGGATAAACATATGTCAAAGAAAGAGTCTCTGCTACGAATTACCCATTTACCACAGTGGTCTGATTGTTCTTTGCTTCTAGTCTAGTGTAAATCTGGAGTGGCACAGTGAAATTATTGGAGCAAGTGCTGTGACAGAGCATCAGATCTGCACCATGAAACTCTCCATTGAAATCAAGGAGAATTAGAGACTGATCTTGGTGCTGGAGGGATTTCAGCTGCAGATATGTTACTAGAAATTATAGTGGGCTGCAGTGATATATAGAAATAACTTTCCAAGTCAGTGATCAAGGATTCAAGGCAAAAGAGACCTTCTGTGTTCCATCAAGCAAAAAAAGAGAACAGAGTAATTTCCAAACTTTAAATGGGGTAAAGTGGGATAATAATCATAATAAAAAAGGAGTGACTAATAGTGGTTCAGAACAGTGAAATCTGGCAGAGAGGGAATGGAAAGCTAAAGACAATTTGTTAAGATTTCTATGCTTGTATTACACTGACATGTAGTGTCCCAAAATATGTTGCAAAAAGAAATCTGGTCTTCTAAGGAACTTCAGACCAACACCAAGAAGGCCTGGCTGAGGGCCTGACAAATATTTTAGTGAGTGCAGATGCATGGGTGAAATCATAATACTAATTTTGCATTTGCTGTAATGGGCTTCCCATAGGTCAGCTGTGTGTAGTTCTTGGCTGGTCTGACCACAGAGTGCTTACAGCAGTATGCTAAAAAAAGGATGGCCTACCAGAGTATGTATCAATCTAATAATATTAATTTGCTAGGGGAAATTCTGCTTTGTATTTCCAGTGACTGTCTTGCTGTTACAGCTAAGGATGGTATCTTATCTCCATTTTCTTTAAGGATGGTAATTTAATTTTTGAGGCAGATCCATATTGCCGTTAATCTCTGTGTCAATCTCATTGTGATCTGACTTCACATTTCTTTTATGTGGTTGAAAAGTTTTTTGCTATTTTTTCTCATTATTGTTGCAGGATCGTGCTCATTTTGCAATAGTTTTCTTTCTCTGGGAACTCCTTTTGACCTCTGAGATATATTTACCAATTCTTTTTTCCTCTTTCCTTAAATACTTTACATACTGGACAAATAAGGAACACCAAAGAACAATGAAATCATCAAGAAATCATCTGAGGTTCAGAAGGATCCCTCTGAAAGATCCTGGGAGGGATGTGAATGTCAGAGAACAGCATGACAAGCCATAAAAATCACAGATAAGTTTCTTTTGATATTCTTTCACTATGAGAAATTAGCTGTCATGAAGAGAAGAGGAAATCAACAGAGGGTGACTGGAAAAATTATTTATTTGAACTAGGGGAAAAGGGAATATGTCACACTTACTTCCCCTTTCAGTCTTTTTCAAAGCAAAATTCTAGTCAAGGTATATTCAGTTCAAATTCTGAAATTTAAGCTTATCACAGAAGCACAGAACAGATAAGGTTGAAAGGGACCACGGTGGGTCATCTGGTCCAACCTCCTTATTCAAGCAGGGCCATCCTAGAGCAAATGGCACAGGACTGTGTCCAGATGGTTCTTGAACGTCTCCAGAGACTCCACAACGTCTCTGGGCAATCTGTTCCTATTCATAGTCACCAGCACAGTAAAGAAGTTCTTTCTTATTCAGATGGAAGTTCCTGGGCATCGGTTTCTGCCCATTGCATCTTGTGCTATTACTTGGCACCACCAAGAAGAGCCTGGATCCACCCTCAATCCTCTTCCCTGAGATACTTCTGCGCTGATGAATTCCCCTCTCAGTCTGCTCTTTCTGAGGCTGTAAACAGCCCCAGCTCCCTCAGCCTTTCCCTGTACACGCTCCAGTTCCCTAACCATATTTGTCACCCTTCGGAACTGGACACAGCACTCCAGATGGGGCCTCACAAGGACTGAGTAGAGGGGCAGGATCACCTACCACAACCTGATGGCATTGCTTTTTCTAATACTCCCCAGGATAGCATTCTTGTCCCCCAGAGCACAGTGCTGGCTGATGGAGAGCTTGTTGTTCACCAGTGTTGCAGCGCAGGTCGATGGTGACTCACCACAACCTTCCTGAAGCGTCTCTGTAAAGAAGGCGTTCAGGCAGACGTGCAGCAACCGCTCACACGAGACACACACGCCACACAGCTTGCCGAACGACGGAGAGCGGGAAGGGCCTCTTTGTGGAGTTCCAACAGGGTTTATTTTATCCATACACTCAAGGGGTCCAGAGGCAGAGGTGGTTGGAGGGTCCAGGCTTATATATGGGTAGAAGGGGGTAGAGCCAATGGTAGCAACCAATCACCGAGAGGTGTGGGTGGGAAAAAGGAGTACAATGACCAATGGAAAAACACAAGGGTAAACGGACAGGGGTACAAACCAATGGGATTACAAGGAACAGAGAAACTGCTAGAAACCTGACCAAATATGGTCAACTGGGAGTGTATAGGCCAACGGGCCAACAGGGGGGGTGTGGCACTGGGGTTGACAGACAACCTGTCAGTGAAACAGGGGGTCCATAGGAGAGGCTAAAGTCAAGGGGATGTTCCTCCAAGGCATAGCCCCAGGAAGTCCCCTAGTGGGCCCACAGGCCTCCAGACACCAGAACCCTCAGGGCCTTCTCTGCAGAGCTGATTTCCAGCAGTCAGCCCCCTACTTGTACAGCTGCATGGGGTTTGTATTACAGGAAAAGAAAGAAATTGCTAAATTCAAAACGTTCTAATTAGCAAAAAATTGTTCTCCCTAAGATTTTTGGTTTTGTACAGTGCCTATATTTTGAACTTTTCCCACATTTTCTCTGCCTCCTGATTCCAGACACTATGCTTCTACTTTCCTCTAGCTGGGAGGAAAAAATGGAAGATAAAGAGGATGGTAAATGTGATGGCAAGGTTTCTTTAATTCACTGGTTTTTGCTCACAGAATATTTTCTGTTACTCTACCAAATAGCAGGATTCTAAGTTTTAAGACAGATGTCTGGAGGAAAAAAAAAAAAAAAAGAAATGAGAAAATTGAAATGATTTTTTTTTGTCAATCCTTGAGAAAAATGTGGTAATTGAAAAAAAACAAAAACAAAACCAAACCTAACAGACTAAACAGTGCTTATACTTGATGGCCTTATTTTTGTGGAAGAGTCTCTTATATTGACTTAATGATATCTGCTGGAATTGAAACAACAATGTCTACACAAGGGACTTACCCCATCTAATTGCATCAATTGAAAGTGATTCAATTTTTTTGGCAGAGACAAGCATAGGGAGATGGAAAAAATAAATGGCTATTTTTTATAGTGAAATAAAGGAGAGAAAGCAAAGCAAACAATTTATGGCCCTGGAATGCCATATTTTTATATCTTGGAAACCATGACCAAAAGATGCTAATTTGTTTCAACTCACTCACTGTGAGGGCTCCCTTTGATCCTCCTGCCATTCTTGGAGTGTGATATCCTCACATTTTAATGCAGTATCATTTAACATTGAGATGTAGGGAAAATTGTCCGGTAAACAGCTTTCTTGTACTGATTTGGAGCTTGTGGGAAAGATTATAGCATGAGCTGGTGCCTGCCACAAGAGAAATGGATTATTTCTCTGGGAACACTTACATCAAGGAGGGCCCTTTTACAGCTGAAGGAGGCAACCTTTTACAAAGAACTGTGTTCTGTGAACTCCTTGTCAGCTTGCTGAAAGTGCTAACTCACTGCATACAGGTCATTCCTTCCCAGAAACATGCGAAAAAGCTTTAGCATGCTATTTGCGACTTCATCTCCTTGAGTGTAAAGATGTTTTCTACAAAATGACACCCCATCAAAGAAAAAAAAAAGTAAAAATCAGATTTAATGAGACAGAGGGTTTAAGGAGGATGGAAAAAGGGGTGTTTTAAAAGACATCAATGCTACACACATAGCAGCATAAGCTTTCAACAAACCAGCCTGTGTGATTTGGATAAAATGGGAGTGGTGGTATTTTCCAGACAAAATCCCTTTCTAATAAAACTCAGCACTGGGTAACGAGGTCTCCCTGAATTTCCCCACCCCTGAAATCCTGCTTTACTTCCTATCAGTTTCAGTGTTATGATAAAATTAAAAGCCTCACAAGGGAACATTTTTAATTTTGTTTCTGCAAGAGGTTTTTTTTTTTTTCTTAAGTCAAAGAGAACTATAGAATAAATTATTACAAGGACATTAAAAGGATTTCATTTCCTTGAGCATACATATGCATTCTGCTGCAGCATGTCCTCTCCCTCCCAGTGTAGCCATTGATCCACAGCTTTTATAATGAACTCTAATAACAACTCTATTACTGCGAGGCTCCCGATTGGCTCAGGCACCCACAAAATTAGCTACAAAGAAGCCAGCTTGTCAATATTAATTCTGCCACAGAGATTACTTGTTATGGTAGAACAAAGGTGTTTTGGCTCGAGCTGAACAACTTAACTCCTTGTCTCATAAAATTTAAGCTGCTATTGATCTCCTTCTTCTATTGTGCTGAAGGATTAAAAAAAACAAAAACAACTGGGGGTGCGCGCGCGCAGACACGCAGACAGACACCGGCGCGCTGAATCACTCCAATGCATTCTCCTAAACCACCAGCCGCCCCCTTGCCTCCTTCCCTTCTTCCCTTCCCCTTCCATCCCCTCCCCGTCTGCTAAGAATCATTCAGTAACATGAAGCAAATTAAATCAATGAATTCATCCTAGCAGATGGGTGCTTTAACAGTCAGTTAGCCTTTAGATAATTGAGGCGTTGACTCTGGAATCATAAAATGGATGGCTCGTTTGTACATTTTACTGAAATAGATCACTGAGGTTAAATAAATGAAATCCCATTTGTCAGGCAGTAATAAATGGCCTCCCCTTCTGCAAACAGCTCTGTTTGGCCTAATAAATACAGGGATGTTACAGTGCTCCTCCCTTGATAGGGTTATGGCTTAATGAAATGGTCTTTCCTCTGCTTGTTTTTGCCTCCTCCTGCACCGTGTGATAAGTAGCGAACCAACGAAGCTTGTAATTACAATCTTACAGAGAACCCAGCCAATCTGTATATAAATCTCACCATCCAATTACAAGATGTAATAATTTTGCAGTCAAGCTGGTAATGAGGTCTAATACTCATGCATGTGATAATCCCCCCTGGATGCTGACTCTATCAGATGTTAGCTTTGTAATTATACTGGCAGAAAATCATTATTTCATGTTCAGCAGAAAAATGAGGTTGGTGGGAAGTTAATTTTCTCTATGCTCTGTGAAGCATAGACAAAATTTTAATGATTTAATCATTATGGTTATCCCTTTTGCAATTGACCCGCGTTACTTCTGTAGAAACATTGGCACATTTAAAAGTCCCTGTTACCCGATAAAGCTTGCCAGGTATGCAGCTTTTAATGTAAGAATAACCGTATACAATTAAACTATTAACCTGCTTGATAGGGGAAAAATCCATAGTTTTTATGTTTTCATTATTTACACACAGGATCCAAAGGAATGTTTATGTCCTGCACTGCGATAAAAAAGACTCTTAAATAAAGAAAAAAGAAAAATGCTATAATTAGGATGTAAGCTCTCAGAACAAAACAGCAGGTTCACAGTGGTATTTTAGCAGCTCAGTAATCTTTTGTTCCTTTTCAGTGTAGGAGACATTCTTGAGACCTTATACTTCTACACAAGGAGCTTGTTATGCATAATCAGCATTTTCACAAGAACTCGTTTAAAGGAATTGCTTGTGATATGTATTTTTAATTGTGCTTTTCTCCTCTCAAAATTTTCTTATTATTTTTGTTTGTCCAACCTGCTAGGAGGACACAGAATAAGACAGAACTCACAACATTGAGATGGGAGAGTGAAGAAAAAAACCAGCAGCACAAAATCAAAATTATAGAGAAGTAGGCAGGCAGAACAAAATGCCAAAACATATTGCAAATTGTAACTAGGATATTTAAGGATAAGTTACTTAAAAAAATTCAACCTAATGAAAATGTCATCAAATCCTTTTGTGGTAGGATTTCAGCTAAAGGTGGGAAGGTCTGCATCCAAATAGTACTTTAACACCCCAGTGTCAAAGATTTGTGTGCTTAATTCTTCTGTTTCTAACTTTGATTCTGTGCCCGTTATGTTCCTTTATCAACTTTGCGTGTATGTGGGTGTATATATATGTCTGTGTGTGTGTATTTAAATATTTATGTATATACACGCTCTGTTTCTCTAAAACATACATTATAAAAAAGTTAACTGAAGTTTATCTTCTGGATTTTATGTTTTCTTTAGAATGAGCAGCAGGATTAGGACCTGTGCCATACTTCAGTTGATGACTTTCATGTTGGCTTGATCTGGTACATTGGAAGACTTACCACAGCAGAACCTAATTAATATATGAAGTATGTAAAATATAATCTCATATTTGATTCCTGTTAAACTTAGAAAATAGATGCAGCTGTTGTCTCAAGTCCAAAGCAGTCACTGACACTGTCCAGAGAACCTTTTACAGGTAGGCACTTCTGAACCATTGGGATGTGGCTGATTCCACTTCAGATCTGTCCTTCCAGACCTGGAGTAGTCATCTAGAATCCCTTTACAGCCAGTGAACACTTCATGGATGCCCTTCTCTCACCCAGTCGAGGCATCTACCTTTTGAGAAGGTGATCTGTACCCCAGAAATGCCACTGGCTGTAAAAAAAATAACATGTATAGTTCAGAGGTTGATAACTACTTTGTAGGTCTCAAATATTAGTTGAAATAAATTCTACCCTTACCTTCCTTGTGGATCCAACCCCAAGTAGCTCTGGAGAAGGCCTGGGGTCTATTATGTATTATGTATTAAATTCCTAATCTAGTGATATAAGAAAGGCAACTTGACAGACACGAATCCTGATCTAATTATGGTTCTCAGCCTTAAAAAAGGATTATTTTTTAATGAGTCCTGTAACTCAAAGCACATATATATTTAGACAATTTATCAAACGTCTTAAAAAGAAAATCCTGACATTAGTTATGGTGGTTCTACTGGTACTCCATATGTTTTATTCCTACAGAAGAGGCAGTATGGTGATGAGGAATGCACATGACCTAAAATTAATTAGGATATTAAGAAACAGTGAAGACTAAGAGATTTGAAGAAGGATATAATACAGTAGCCAAATGGACAGTCCTTTGCTGGCAAATCTATTATGTCTAACGTGTTGGATGAAGAAATACTTAATGCCTTACTAGATACAAAATAAATTGTTCTGAGCTGGTAGAAAGATGAGGGTATTAATAGAAACAGTTGAGTCCAAAGTAATAAAAAATGCAAAGAAACTCAGGAGAATACGGAAAATAAAATATGAAATGCCATTTATGTATGACAAAGGTACTTCTTTTTCCAGAAGAATGCATTCCATGCATCCATATCAGTCAGGGTTTTACAAATTTTATCACGGGTCTGACATATTTGTGGAGGAAGGTTGGGTTTAGATGTATTCTTGAAGTCACAGTTTTGGGTAACATTCCTACATTTCCTTTAAAAAAGAAGAGAGAGAATTCTATAAATTTATTCCATAAGCTTTAGCTTGGTGTCCCTGGAAAAGTACATAAAGCATAAAATGGAATGGACAAAATTAATATTATTGGCTTTTCTGTCTGAAATGTATTTTTACTGTTGCATGCATACTTTTGCAAAACACTGTGAGATGTGGAGATAAACCTGGTTTTCTGAACTCATGTAATGAAAAGATCTTAACTCTTTATTTAGCTAGCTAGATGTTTTTCTCACTGATGCAGAATTAGGATTAAAAGCCAAGAGAGTTTTATTGCTGGCTAGAGAATAACTGGACAAGACTGTATTTCTGTACCACAAATTAGGCTAAAGACTGCAGGCAGAGGCTGGGAAGTCTTTGGCTAAGACACTGGATTTAAATCCATTAGAAGACTTTAGGTGTTTTGTATAGCCATCTTCTAGATAGACGGATGTTTTTCTCATTTTCCACACAAAGTATTTAGAGCATGAGCTTGCCTTAACAAAACTAAGTAAATATTTGCTATGTTGTAAGAAGCAAAAAAAGCTAATGCAGCTTCTCACTCAACTTCAAAAAAATGTTCCTGTCTCAATCTCTCTGAAAAAAACAGGGGAATTGCTCAGGTAATGACTGTGTCTAAAAAGAGGCACATTTGTCCTTTGAAATGGAAAGAGGACAGAGCCTGCAGTAATGGTTGTTCCGTAGTTTCAACCATTGGATCTCTTCGAGCTTTCTGATGATGCTTCTGGTGTCTCATGGCACTGAGAAATGCATCTGGGAGAATCCTAATTCCTCAGGTTGCACATGCCAGTAGGTAGGTGAGCCGTATATAAATTTGGGAGCTAGTTTGTTGATCTAGAGGTACTTCATTGAGAGAGAACAAACCTAGCCAAACAATGGGCTGTGACTGAGTCCTAGGATATAAGTAAATAATCAGGTAAAGAGGTTGTCCCCTTCTTAGTTACTCTTGGCACAGTTTCTGCCTGCATTCTCTAACACTGACTCATGCTTCCCTTATTAGACAGTTCTGGCATTTACCTTGAGCATCCCCAGAATGTCAGCTATTTAGGATTCTTGAGCCAAAGATCCTCTCCTATTTCCAGTCATATTCATGTCCTATTTCAATATGGGATTTACACTCAAAGTAAGACTCTCCACTTAGGAGAGAAAGTCAATAAGACTGCACACCCACCTTGCAGCAGGAGCAGTGTCTGTGACTTCTCTGGGGATTTTGTCTTGAACATTGACTTTGGCTGTGTTTTAGGACTGTCCTGTTCTGGGAACTAACTTCAGCCAAGTTTCCACCTTAGTGGAAACCTGGCATACAAAATTCTGAAACTGTCTGTGAAGCAGCCTTTGATTTTTGTGTGGTTTTATAGGAGATAGCATAATTCTAGTTGAGCATAGTTAGGATTATGTATTCCACTGAATAAATCCAATCCTTAAAAGAATTTCGGGGTTCAGCCATGATTCTGTCAGGCAATTCTTGACTGTTGAACCTATTAAAATAAAAATAAAATATCCAGTGTCCTTTTGTGATTTGAGGCATCACCAAAGCTTGTATGAAGGGGTTAATTTATTAAAAGGCACTGGCTCTTAGTTGCTAGGTAACATTGACCTTTTCCCAAAGGCTGTACTGCTCCAAGGAGGGTGCTTGGTAGAGGTAATGACTCAGTGTGGGGTTTACTCAATGAGTTTGTGGTAACCTATCCTACAGGGAAGTTGAGAGCATGTAGTGTTGGAACAAGCTGTCATCTTCCACCAGTCCTCTTCCATTCTTATTTCTCTCTTTAGAAAACAAATCAAATCAGACAAAGAAAATCCAACCAACCAACAGAGGTAAACCACAGTTTCTTTAATTTTCCTGGGAAACTAGACAAGAACTGCTACACTGCAGATTGAGCACTAGAAATGTGACTATTTTGTGCCTGTGCCTAAAAGTCCCAAAGTAAGAATTACAAAGCCTTCTCTTCTGAGTAGTTAAAAAAAGAAAATGTGCCCATTTTCAAGGTGTTTATTGAAACGTCTTTTCTTTAGAATGAGTAAGAATTTAATAAATTAATTTTTAAGTAAGGTTTATTTTTGTCTCAGATTATATGTCAGGATTTTAGACTACTAACATTAGAGTTATTTCTTCTTATGTGTTTTGTTGTATTTTTAAAGAGACAAGGAAAAAAAGATTGAAAATCCACATGCACGCCCAAATGATTTGTAAGTTGATGAGAACAACCTAATGAGAAGTATATTTAGTTCTGCAACTAAAAAAATTACAATTGTGGTTTGTTTTTGCTTTCCTAAATAAACATTTTTTATGTAGAAATAGGTGCATAGACTTCATTCTTATGGGCCAGGGTAACTTACATGACAACTTCTTAAATCGATTTTATGCTTCTTTTAGATCTGCTATTCAATTTTTTAAAGTGCAGATGCCATGGCAACCCCCTCTCTCATATGGAACGTATGCTGCTTTAGAGATAAAGAGCAAGTACATGCAAAGATGGAACAGGATGACATGTAAACTTTTTTTTTTTTTTTAAATAATCACACTTTGGACGAAAAAATATGCTACACAGATGCATTTTCTTTCAGCTGCAGTATATTTCATGAAAGAATCACATTCTGTACAATGCAATTAATCAGGTTTTAGATCTTTTCATAAATAATATAGAAGGAAATTGCATCCTGTGCTTTTCTGATGTGTATGTTCATGTGTGTATATATGCATATATATAGCCAAAGAATTATTCATATCTCTACATTTTTTTTAGTGTATAATAACCACTTAAAACTGACACTAACATCTTTATTTTTATGGTTTTTCTTACTGTTCCTTAATGGTAAGACTGTAACACTTTTTTTTTTTTGGCTTTGTTTTCATTTTATGAAGGAGATGCATAGCTGCTACGACAAATTATTTTTTAGAAGAAAAGACATAACAGAGTTGAGGTATCAGTTTTGCAAAAAAGCAGGAGGACCTATGTGCACTTGGCTATCTTGGTGGTTATTTACATTGTCTGGATCAGAATTTTCAAAAGCATGATAGTATATTGGATTTCTCAATTAGCTTTCAATAAATTGACTTCAGGGCAGTCTGCTGTGGCACAGAATTCTTGAAAATCTGGTCTCTTACTTGAGTTTGTTTAGCAAGAGTTGGATTTAGGTTGTGATATTTTTTTTATATCCAAAACAAGACGATTGAGGAAACTGTCATTTCTTATCATGAACACCCTATTTTTTCCTGTATTCCATACCTTGGTTAGACACAGGATATACTTGAAATTTCAGCATCTTGCTTGTCGTTTTATTTTGTATTCAAGACTGGTTTTGTGATTAAAGACAGACCTGAAATATTCGTAATGTTTCTACCAATACAAGCTGAGCACTTATTTCAAGTTCCTGAATGAGTTAAAGAAAGGAAAAAAAAAAAGTTTTTTTTTCTGGATTTAAAAGCACATTATTTAATGTGAAACCTATGTTGTTCTGAACCTCAGTTTTGCCATTCCCACCCATAAACCCCAAAAAATTACTCTCGTATGTGATCTTGTTGTTGATCATTGAGATGACTTCCACATGCTTAGAGCACTGGAGGAAGGAAAGGGTGTAGGGTCTGTCTTCCAGCTTAAACATCATTAGTACTGGGATTTCAGTGTCTTTTAATATGAAGTTATTTAAATCAAACAAAAAGCCATGCATCATCTCTCTGATATTTTGCTGAATTTCTGACACATGCACTACTGTTTGGCTGTCTGTTTTGTGGTCACTTTTTTCACTTCTTGGTGTTATGTTTTGCCAGCTTACATTTCTTTTTTCAAGCTTTAATAGGTTTGAAAGTTTAATTTGAGTTTGATCAGATTGCACAAGTCCCTAACTGGTTTATCATCAAATGTGCTTGTGGCTGCAAATCTCACAAGGAAAGACTCTCATAAGATACTGTCTACAAATAATAAAAGGAAATGACTACAAACAATAAATGGAAGTTATAGGCTTTTTTTTTTCGTCACACCTTTCTGCTGGCAATGTCTGAAACAACTCCCATTAAAATAGGGAATCCCATCAATGCTATTAAGATGTTTGCCAGACCTCCAGACATCAGAGGAATTCACAGTGGAAACACCAAAAATCATGAAAATTGCTATTGAAAAATTAATTCTGCATCTTTAAATTATAAATAAATCTCTGTTCATGTTTAGGGGGATTGGATGCTTGAGCTCATGTTCACAATGGTTTTCCTTTGTTGAAATCAATTTGCCTTTACCAACCATTTATGCTTTAACAAGAAAGTAATGTGATGGTGAGAAAAAGCATGGCATATTGGGATGCTCCTCTGAGTGGTATTCCCTGAGGCAGCTGCTGGAGAATATTGAAGTGAGGCTAAATCAACATTGCCTATTTTTTTTTTTTTCCCAGAGACCAAATGTGTAACCTCTGTGATGCAAATTATATTTAACCAGCTCTGGAGACTGAATATGGATCGGTGCTTTGGTGAGTCTTGGTCTCTCTATTTGGTCACAGAACAGTATGCCTCTATGTTACAAGGCCAACTGTGATACACATTTGTATATAAATAAAGCAGTGAGTTTGTTTTGAAATTATTAATGACAGATCTGAATTAATTTCTTCATTATTTCAGTTTTGTTTTTACGAAATGAGTAGTTTCATTGTGAGTAGCAGTGTTGAAAACCAAAATAACAGCAAAGAATAATACCCAACTCGATCTAATCAATGCAAATTAAAGGGTTAAGTTCAGTCAAAATACATTCATTACTGTACACTGCAAACAAACATATTTATTAATGTAGATAGTGCATCTTGTACCTTCCTAGCTCTGAGTTCATCACTGACTAGAAATATTAATAAGTACATTTTACAAATGCTTTCAAATAATAATACCTTCAGGACAATAAATGATTTACAAAAAAAAAGAAGGTCTCTAAGGTCTTTTTGTTTGTTATCCATAATTATTATGAAGTGAATTTATAATTCAGTTATTAGGAGTAATACACTGCAAATTATATGGGATTTTTTTTAAAATTTTATATATTGTAGCAAATTTTCAGGAAAAACCAGTAGATTAAGATATATATAGAGAGAGATTGTAGATGGATTTTTATTTTACTTGTAAAAAACCTTTTTTTGCTTAAGATTTCACACATGGAAAATAGTCTTGTTACAGATGTTGCCCATATTAAAAATGGATTATAAAAAGTTCCCAAAATTAAATTTTTCACTAATATCATTCATAGCTATTTCCATGACAATACTTTATTAATTGTAGTTGTAAATAAAGTTGATTTTATTTTTATTCAAAAATATTTATCTCTTAAATACCTTCTGGAATTACATCTTTGTTTCCTTCTCATACAGATAGCAAATTAAATAAGCTCACAGCTTCAGACTTGAGGCAAACAATTAAAAACATAGATTTAAAGTAGAAAACTGTTCTGGAAACTGTGTGATGGGCTTGGCTTATTTTCTTCTTGGCACTACTACTAAACCTCATATGATTGTACTTTATTTTAAGGAAAGACCCAGAAGGAAAAAAACCCAAACCAAACAAAAACCGGAAAACCCACCACCACCCCTACCACCACCAAAAATGCTGTTGAGGAAGTTTTGTGTGAAGGTATGTACATGGTATACATCAAATAGTGCAATTTTTCCTTTATTTGACTAAGGCTTTTGGGGGTGGTAGAGATGAGGCAGGGGCATGTGTGGTGGGCAACTACAAAAAACAAAGAAACAGCAGTGAGCACTTAGCATAAAAGACAGACTTTCTCTTATAATTACCAAAGAATGCAACTTTTGAAACAACTTGTGAAATGGAAGATTGTTTTAACTCTTTTTTAAATGTAAAATGCTTTAAGTGAAAGCAGAACATGTTAATAACAATAATTTAGTATCCAATGTAATGTATTTTTAGAGCAGTAAACTCCTGAGTAATTTAAAATAATTGTTCTTTCAAGATCAGCATTATTTCTAAATAAAAACTTGAATGTGTCTGATTTAGGACCTAAGCATGACAAACCTTCCAAAAATTGTAGATGTTCCCATTAACTGTTATTTAAATGTTGTCAATCAAATCTGTTTGCATCTGGTACTGATGCTGTGTGAAATTTATTTTTTTAAACTTTCAGTCACACATGAAAAGTTTTGCAGATGGTGTCTCTTCTCATCTGTTTTTTCCAATTTTCCCCCTAAACTCCAGTTCTTACTCTCTCGACCCCCCAATTTGATTTCTCCTTCTTCTAAAAAAAATAGATCTAATCAGTAGCATGTTAAACAAGAGGGGATCTTTTATGTATTCTGTGTTAGGACAAGGAAAGCATCGCTGTAGATCACTAGAATAAACAACTCAGGCTGATTCAATTACAATGCCTGGGCCAGGCTTTTATCTGCTGGTGACATCATTTCAATCAAAATGTAAAATAATACAATCCAATAGATGCAAGAGGGAGAGATAGGACACAGACTGCTGCACTTAGTCATTTAATAAAAAAAAGTGGAAGAAAGCTCTTTCTGACAGGCTGCTAGGACTTCCATTTCCAAAACTCTATTACCTTGTATAATAGTATTCAAAAGAATTGAATGCAGGAAATTGTCTATTACTTTTTATTAGTAGAAGCTGTTATGTAGGATACAGCCTACTGCACTGTTTTTTCTTTGTTCCTTTAATTAACAAGAGCATGAAATCCTTCTGTTGGCAAGCACTTGTTCCAATGCTTCTGTTGCTTTCTGTTTTTACTGAAAAGGTAGGCTTTTTCTCTTTTCTATTCTCTGAATGTCTTTTTTTTTTTTTTTTTTGTACTAAAAAAGTAATTTTTTCAAGTCACTGTAGTCTAAAGTCTATCAGTTACCTTAATGGGCTCAGGAGAGGGTAGAATGCAGATACATTTCCATAGTTGCAGAACATTTTTATAAGAAAGTTTCACATTTGAGGAGAGAGCGAGATTCAGCTTGCAACCATGTGTCTGGTCAGTCTTCTGACCATTTCATTTGCCAGCTGAAATTTGCTATTGTTGCTTAATTTATTGTGACAGAAAAAGAGATAAATTGGTACATACCGATTTGATACACACACGGTGCAAAGGAACATATTCTTTTTTCTCAATCCTTTAGAATTGTCTGTGATAGCATAGCATAGGCCTTTGTAAATATCATCCATCTGGCCATCCTACACAATTCTCTCAAATTTTACTGGGACTAGAACTAGTAGTCCTGAGGTGAGGTGTGCTTTCATTTACATCTACATTCACGTCTATAATATACCAGAAAGCAGATATGAGGGGTAGAACTGTCACTTGTTGTAGACAACATATTTCATTGATTTTAGTGGTTATTTAAATACATAATTTAGATTCACTGTGATTAGCTTCATAAAGGTCTGAACTAACTTTATTTAATAGTAACTTCTATAGCTAAACTGTGACATTGAGTACTGAACAGGTTCTTGCCAAGGACAAACAATGTCTACTACAGCTGTCATGGAAACACTCTTCCTACCATGCTTACTGTTTTAAGATGCATTATGAAGGAGACTGAGTCAAATGGCTAACTACAGGTGTTGTAGAAGGAGATGTAACTCCATAAATCATTTTTATCAACATTTTCTTTACTAATGCAATTATTTCTTCTTATCATTATTTTGCATTTATCAGTAGCAAATAGACCTGAAGAGAGCTGAGGTCCTTGGTGGTCTTGAAAGATGTTGACTTTATGTCTTCTCTTGCTAAGAATGAGATTTCTGCCATTCTGGATAGCATTATTATTCCAAGCATGTGGTAAGCTTTTTCTGATGGTTTATGAAAAGGATACATATGAGGTTGAAGTAGTAGACTACTATGTTGGGAACAAACTAGCGACAACTGTAATCACTGAATAATTTAATCCTCCCTTTCACAACCATTGGGCATGTTTTATAACTTTTCATATTTGTATTTGATATGCTGTGGGTTTTTTTACAGTGTTTGCAATGCTTACCAGCATTCTCCTGCTGCTGCAGTGGGCTTAAACCATAGCAAGGTTGCAATCATGGTCAGGATCAGACGTCCCATATTGGACACATAGCACCTGAATGAACACAGACCTAAGGTCATAGCAAGGATAGTTTAAAACATATAAGTTAGTTATCTAACTCCTTATCTACCTAGGCAGTAAAGAGATAAGAACTCAAAGGGTGAAGAATGCTTAAAGCTGGATGTTTGCCTATGTGGGACAACGGCACTTGGAGTATTACTGCTCCTGTAATTTGGGTACCTGAGCTGAAGCTGCATGAGCTGAACCTGGATATTGAGCTACTTTATTGAGCTACTTAGCCCATCTTTTATTTTCTGACACTTCCCTCACCTTTTCAGGTAAGATGAAAGGTGAACCAGTCTTAAGCCTAATCAATATTCCAAGGGTAAAGGGTTTTCCTGCAAAAGTGGGAGTTATGGTTTTCAACTCCTGCAGGCTGCAGGAATATCTAGGGCTTTGATCCCTTAGCTTTTAGCTGAGTGAGTTTTCTGGTATTCTGTTTCTGGAAAAAAATTACCAAAAAATATTTTACCATGTATGTGACTGAGCACTGGGCTAGACTGAATTCATCATTGTCCAAATGTCTTGAGGAAAGTCTATGTGTGCATGATGGAACAAACACAATTACATGTGTCTTCAACCATTTCCCATCCCAGATTAAGATATGTGTTAGGGTTACCTTAGAAAAAGGTAATGCATTTGCATGACTATCTCAGTGCTTAGGAAACACTGTCATCCAAAATGGAGATAAAATTTTGACTGTAGGTACCCCTGGACATCATGCTGGAGAACAATTTGTCAGAGATTCATTGAGTCTTTGTCTCAGTTCAGGTGGAACTCATATGATCTGCATCTTACAGCATAGTTTAAACCTAAAAAATGCATGCATGTCAATTCCCTGAGTTGAAGCTGGACCTTTTCTGACAATATATCTGACATTTTCAACCACAAATTGCTTTACTGACCTTACATAAGCATGAAAATTTCCTCCTGACCAAAGTCCTCACTTAAACATATGTAGCTGAGACCCTTTAAAGTCATATTTCTTCACAGGAAATAAGCCAGGGAGAAAACAAATGGCAGAATTTAACAAATGAAATCCAGAACTAGCCTACTGTAAAATGTTTTTTTTTGTGTGCTGTGGTTACAGTCCCCCTCTGGATGAAAGTAGAATGTCTCATGTGCCTTTAGAGTTGATTCATGTAGTCTTTCTGGAAACATGTCTTAAGTGGATATCCATGAATGTTAAGTTTATAATAGAAAATTTGTTTGTATAATTTCCAAAGACCCCTAATACATTAGGAACATGAATTTTAAAAAATAAATAAGGCAGTACTTGTTGGTCCTGATTCTCCAGACAGTCTAGTTGGAACCAAGGAATACAAAGGTTACATTTTCTGCTGGGTGCTCCTCTCAGTTCACCTGTTGTGCTTTTCAGTTTGCACATCTCTGCACAACTCGTATGAATTTTAGTCCTGTTTTCCAGCCCCACTTGATCTACCCCTTCCTCCCTGGAGTCAGCTCTTGATTTACTGCTTTTAGCCTGATGTTTTTGTTCTCCTGCAATTTCTTGACTCCCCAAGCTCTGTTCCATTTTAATTACAGGGATATTCTCTCCTGAAACCTGAAGGTTATGGAGTTCTGTCCTAGCTGGTAATTGTTTCAAAAAAATTACATCTTTCTTTTTCTTTAATAGGCATTACTTTTCCATATCTCATTGTTAGTATGTTTTAAAAACATTTGAAGTAATTAATATAATTTGAAAAACTAAACATGTTGCAAAAAATGTTATTTTTATCTAAGTAAACATAGTTTTGTATTCTAGCTCTTAATAGGTCCAAATAGTTCTGTAGTTATAATTAAATGTATATGATGAAACAAACTATACAGAAATTTGGGTCATTAACTGTTATATTTGTATCTTTGTACAGTTTCATGCTTTTCTATTATAACATAATATTAAACATGACATAATAAATTCAATTAAACATAACATAATAAATAAATTTTTTCCAAAATAGCAGACCCCTGACTGTTATAAAGGCAAGCTGATCATTATATCTACTCACTGTATTGCTTGTTTAGATGCCTTGGTATTCCTGTATTTTTTCAGTACAGGATGATATACTGTCTTTTGGGTGTAATACTATCTACAAAATGTATTGGCTTTTTCTCAAAATTTGACTTTTGGAAAGCGTTAATCTTATATAAGCAGGGAGCAGGAAAGAGCAGGATTTGGGCATTGTTTTACACCTTAACACAGTGCATTAGTCTTCATGTCAATTAGCATAGTTTATATTATATTATATTTTTGGAGGTTATAAGGCTCCAATTGTTGGCCCCCCATTTACCATTATGTTAACCTAAGTCGTTCTTTGTTGCTCATGCAGGTTTGGTGAGCAGGCTGTGTGGTCAACAAGATTTATCAGAGAGAGCTTATACAGAAATGTACTTTCTTTTGTGACATGCTGTTAGTGCTGTATAAAGTGAACCTGTACCTCCAGGTACAGGTCTGCTGTTTAATCTGTGTACTGCAGTTGATGAAGTTTACTTAAAACTTTGTGCTGTCCAAACATGAATGGACCTAAAGAAAGACTTAGAATTAATTTAGCCTGTGGATCAAAATCTGAGACTGTAAACTGCTGCCCATCTGCTGGATGTTGGCTCCCAGGTATCTTGGCTCCTTTTACTCAATCAGGATTGTTCCCAGGCTTGATCAATAAGAGCAGTTTAGACCACGTGGAAGCAAGAAAGTAGTTCTTCTATCAAATTCCAAATCCTTTAAAAATCTGACTCCAGGAAGACTTTGGAGATGGTACTGGATAGTGACTGCTGGATGAGAAACATCTGAAACACAGGGAAAGCTAATAACTTTATTGGCATTTGGCTGTAAAAGTTCATAGTTAGCAAAGCAGTTTCTGAACAAGCTCAGGTCATTAGAAGATGGGATTGGAAGCCCTTCACTGCTGATGGGGCTGTGTCTGGAAACAGGCAAAGCAAGGAGTTGTGTAGAGCAGCAACATGCCTGTACCTGGGCTGGCTGCTGTTGCTGCTGCTACAGAAAGGGTGAGTGTGATGGGGCAGGCTCTGCTTCTGGATGGGATTCACACTCAGTCAGTGTGCTGCAATGTCTCACATCAGTGCAGACAGGAGAGGATGTGTGAGCTCTCCAGTGTCCTACTCAGTTGGGTGCCACTCCTCCTCCCTGCATCCTTACCCATGGCAAGGGTGTCTCTCACCCATGGTAGTGTCCAGAAAGCAAAATTCAACTTTGCTGACATTACTGAGAAGTCTGAGCCAGATCTGGCTGCCTGAAAGACTTCAAATCTTCTACAACTCTGCCTGCAGAGGGGCTGAACTGGAATAACTTTTCTCCCTTCCTATTAAAACTGCACTGCTGTGTGTAGAGTAGTTTGAGAGAGTGACATTTTACAGTATTCACCTAGGAGGGGAAGACTGGGGATCCATCTCTTGTGCTAAGGTGTGTTTATTAAGTGAACAAAGGAAACAAAAAAAAGCAAAGAAGGAAAGAGGAGATAAAATGAAAGAGATAACAGCAAACAGCAGAAAAGGTCATAATGAAAGGAGAATTTGATTCAGCAAGTTCTGTTGAAATGGTTAGTTTTTGATAATTTGCTATGAAAAGATGGCTTTAAGGAAATTTTGATGGCAAATGTTTTGGCTTCCTGTTTTCTACCATCATCATAAATTTTTTATAAAGACAACCAGTCTTAAATATGCATTATTCCTTTTCTAAGCTGTTCCAGATGGGAAATGGCATAGTTTAGAGAGGAGCTGGATCAATAATCTTTCTAAATAGAAGAATGCCTAGTCAGAGAGCCACGTTTTGTAAGGTTTCCTCTGAGTCATTGAAGCTGCCCAGTATTAGAGCGTGGCTCAGGACTTTAGTGGGAAGTTCAGCTAAAACACCAGTGTCTGGGTTGTCGTTAACATGAAATAAAAGCATTGGGGTGGTAGCAGTGGAAGTTTCTGTTGTTGCTGTCTCTGCATTTGAAATGTACCTATCCATAATTAACAAATATCTGGATTATGAGACATTAATTTCCACTATGCTGAGTGGAAATTTTAAAATTTTTAAATCAATTGCAACAAGTGTAACATCTATATTAGATGACTTTGACTTGGTAAGACTAATGCCAGAATGATCAATAATGGCATGACTAAAGGACATTTATCCTACCGTTTCACATATGGAGAGATCTGCAAGCACCACAAAATAAACTGCTTGCCATTTTATCTGCTGGTGCTGTTAAGGGGAACTGAAACCCTACATGAAACTGGATCTGTCCTTGGCAGTGGTCCCAGTTAAGTAAGCATGTCATTTATCAATGTGCCAATAAACTAATTCCTGTGATATTTTTTCCTCCGTGAATTTTGCATTGATAAAAGACTTCTTCAGCCAATAATCTTGCTTATTATATCATACAATGAAATTGCCTCTGCTTTATTCTGCACTTCTTTCCTTGTACGGCTGGGAATACTGGAACAGATCAATGAAGAATTAACCATTTGCTTGACTTTGTTAAAGGAAAAACTACTAAGTATATATTGTCTACACTACACTGAAATTAGAAAAATCTATTTTCTGTTTTGCAGAGACAATTTTGTCATGTATTAGGGGAAGAAACTCCTAACGCCTGGTGCACAGCCGGACTCAAGCTTCCTTAAACATAAATGTGAAGTCTTTGCTTCAGCTTTGACCAGCAGATGAGCCTGAGTTCACAAAGTTAAGTCAGTTTAGATTCCATGTTCCTATTTGATACTCTATTGCTAATTATAATAAATTAAAAATAGGAGCTTATTGGGACTTGATTTAGACCTACGGGTTTGGGGTTTTTTTCCACATTGTTTTCCATAGTGGAGATGGTAAAAGCATACTGCTTTTTCTCATTCCACTTCTTCACTGAAGCTGCTTAAGAAAATGAGATACAACAAATCCATTTAGGATTATGTTGAAAAAGCATCTCTGCTTTTAATATAAACCAGATTTTTACTGCTAAGTTTTGCTGGCAAATCTCTGAAAGTTTCAGCTTGCAACTTATCCGGATCATTTAAATCTACAACACTGGCTTTGCAGTCTTGCAAGAACATCTGTTTTGATTTCCAGAGCTATCTTTTTTAGTCCTAGAACACTTTTCTTCTAGGAGAGTAGTGTAGTAGGAGATTTTTTTTCAGAATCTTAAAAGACTTTAGATTTAGCTCCAAAACATAATGAAAATCAGGATG
This sequence comes from Phylloscopus collybita, assembly GCA_027886175.1. NCBI lineage: Eukaryota > Metazoa > Chordata > Aves > Passeriformes > Phylloscopidae > Phylloscopus > Phylloscopus collybita. Next base: position 64,055,862 of record JAJNNQ010000075.1, on the reverse strand, counting down.
AAGTACCTCAGTGTAATGTTTCCTGTGCTGGTGATTTCACTGAATATATTCAGTGTAAATGGACAAAGAAACAGCTGGATGTCCACATCGCACTTTCTTTTCAATGACTCTAGTGGCAATACTTACCTGGCAATACAGTACCATTGTGTGCTACATCTCTTATTGTGTTCTAATTGAGGTTTAGTTTGTATATATAAATCTTTATATTTATTAATTAATGACTATTAATATGTCTAGTAACATGCTGTTGCTTTTCTTTGATGTCAAATGCAAGTATTTGGTGGGGGAAGTATTGATCTATGTCCAAATTTTTAAAAATTATTTTATCATTTTCAAAATTAAATGCCTGAAAAATACTGATGTATTGCAACCAGTGACTATCATGTAGAGAAAGGACCAGTTACATATCTGTTCCTTAAATTAGTTCAGCATTCTAAATGCAAGAATTAATAATGGTGTTATGTACACCTGCAAGTGGAAATCAAAGCAGATTATGATTTTGATAACTCTGCTAATCACTAAAACTTGGAACAAGTGCTCCAACTGGAAAAATACCTTACTAGCTAAGCTGCATTCTCATAAGCTTCACAGCTTAGGAGAAAAATATTGATTACTTGGTATTCAATATCAGTTCCAAATAACTATTCCTTAATCATGCCTTTTTATACTTCCGATAATTTATATACATTAATTTTTTAGTTCATGCATACATAGATGTCATCACTCTACTGCCTAAAACCTTTATCCTCTGACACACATCTCATATATATTAACACAAATACCACACTATCGTTAATAGGATTGTGTCCCAACCTTCTATCAAATTATTTACTAATATAAATCTGTCACTTTTTGTATAGGCATTCCAACCTAAAAAATAATTATATCTTTATTCCATAGTTTATACCGGCTTGATGTGTAGTGCTCTAAATCTTAATTTTTTTTTTTTGTAGTGCAACTCATGAAAACTAAGTGCTTTATTTAATTCCTTCTAAATGTTTTTCTCCTTTATTTTTAAGGAGTAAGTTAATTTTTAAGTAAAAATGCTATTTTGAAAACAAAAGCTGAATCAATTTTTTTTTACCCTTCAAAATATGGAAAAAACCCTTTTTTGTCACACTCGGAACTTAATATATTAAAAATGTTGGTATAATGTAAAATTACATTTTAAAAGATACCCTTTCTCCTTTCTTTTAACAGTATTTACTAAATTTTCCTAGAGCTTTTTGAAGAGCTTTATTCCTGGGAATTTTTTCTGTGGAAAAATATATGTATCTATGTTTTAATATTTTCCCAGTTCCAATTCCAAGAGTCCACAGGAAATATGAATTATTTTTAGTTAATATTAGATAGTAAAATGGTATTAGGGGTTGATGATTGTGTAAATTATGATGATAGACATTAACCTTTCTTTAATATAAAGCATCCATATAGCAGTTTGATAGTTTTCAAATATACTCATAAACTGTAATTATCTACTGACATATTTGAAGGAGTATTCATTATTTGTGACATCATGTATTTGCTATTTCCTACTCATAGTGCTAATAGTATCTTCATTGAAGTCACAAGAAATCATTGTCCAATTTCCACATTCTTGTCAGCAAAAAAAATGAAACAGGTTAATGAAATGCAAATAAGGAATGTTAATTTTTTTTAGTTGAATACATGAAATTTTCAGAATGTGCATGAAAAGTTGTTGAACTCATGAACGATTGCAAAAAATATCCCTATCTTCTCTAATTTGGATGGATTCTGCATTTTAATTATTCCATTACTTTCTACACAGTCCTTGTGCTGGTTTACCCAGCTTATGAGAGTTCTGTGGAAATGCACCTTATGAGTCCTTAGTAATATGAGGTGGAAAAAAATGCGTTCAAAATTATTTATGTAGATCACTGACCACTCCATAATTCTCTCTACTTCCATGAGCCTTTAATTGTGCTCTGCTGCTTGTGTATTTAAATGTCTCACCCAATGTCTCTTTTATTGAGTTTAGTGCTTATTTGTATGACTACCTGCAAGGGTGGATGGGTAAAATGAAAAAGAAAGGTGGGATTGTGTTTTCCTCTTCTGTCTCTCTCTTTCTCTCTCTCACTCTCCCCCTCTTTTCTAAACAAGCTAAGAGTTTTTATAATTCATCACCTGGCTGACAGATGAGTTCTGCTGGAGAATATTAGAAAATGTCTCAAATCTCATATATATGCTAATGGTATGCTGAGACTGGTTGGTGGTATGCCGGAGTTTTTAATCTGTCTCGACCAGTGTGGAAAGTGGAGGAGACAAGTCATTGCACTCGACAATTTATGATCAAACAACTGAATTGTAAAGGAAGAAGGACATGCAGAAAAGGAGAGTAATTTTCTGATTTAACAGCGTTGTTACTACAAATAAAGAAATCTTGATTTTGACTGCACTCGACATTAAATGAGTTTCCTGTGCCCTGCTCTGAATTTTTCATTTTCAGATTTGTATAAAGCACCCTGCTTAGATACAAGTGACAGATAAGGAGACGATTGCATATGGAAATCAAATGTGTATAATAAAGCCATCTTCTGTTTATTAAATAAACACATGTAGATGACTTCCGTGGAGAATGCACTGATAATTCTTCATTGTGTTATAGTTTTTTTGCAAGTCACAAAGAATCTTATTTAACAACCATGAATGACTAGATGCAAGCTTTTCTGTTTATTACCTTATAACAAACCAGGCAGTCTAATATATGGCATTTGTAAACATTTTATTTTGATTCTTTAGTCCAAGTTTTAGCTGTAACAGTACAATACAATAGTGTTCATGCTATTAGAGGTCTGGAAGCTGCATGAACGCATTAATATTTTCTGAATATTATGCTTTTGTGATAGAAATGGTAAAGATTAGAAAGATAATATGTACATTATTGTAAAATGAAATTCTGGTAGAAGGGGAATATAGCATACTTCAGTCTCCAGATTAAAAAAAAAAAATGATACCACCAAAACTAAGAAAAGACTGTGGGGTCTGAAGTCAACGCAATTATTTCTGATTCAGTGATTTAATGGTCTAAGTTTCAGATGTAAAAAACACTCGAAGTTCATCAAGGGTTGTGTTTCCAGTCCTATTTCTCACTTTTTGCAGACATGGCCTTCTATAAATTATTATAATCTATTGCAGTGTTGGGTAACATCTTGAATACTGGTGGGTTTTTTCCAGAAAGGATGTTTCTATTTCAACCAAAATTTTTCTATGCATTTTAAAGTAAAACAAAATACACTTTTTTTGCCTTCTACCCCTGCAGAATTAAGTTCAAATTTAAAATTTAGTTCACATTTTTATTTTGAGAATAAAAAAATGGTGAGGGGGGAATCAGTAATGTCTAATCCCAAATGAATTAAGTGAAAATTACTGGCTATGTCAGAGGACATTTAAGTAGCTCACCCTGCCTGGACTGAGAGGGGCATTATATTGTTTTAAGTCCTCCCTGTATTTATCTATATCTGAAGCTTCCTTAGGAAGGTTATAGACTCTTGGTGTATTTTTTCTCAAATTATCAGCAGCGTAGCCCTGCCCGTTTTTCATGCTTGAACTCTGTTTTGATGTTTTAGTTTTGAAAAAGGTGAAACTCCACCAAACTCATACCCCAGAAGCAAAGCATGTCCGCCTTCTTCAGGTATTTGCTGCTGATGAGTGAGGAGTTATGAAATTCTGGTTCGAACTTCCAAAGCACCAGGCAGCTTCTCTGCCTGGGGTAACTGTAATGTGAGCTTTGGCATAACTGCATCAGAAAATCCACATGAATTTCTTACTATGATTGGAAGTGATTGCTGTGCATGGAAGTGCACAACCAGTTCAAACAAGACTAGATAAGCTGTGTTGCAAAGCCATATGGCTTAGTTTAAACAGCACAAAGAGGAAGCCTTTGATCATGGCCTTTGATCAGAGTTAACCCTAAATGAAGTGGTGGGCTAATGTAGGTAAGAAGGTGTCAGAATCAAAGCAAGTAGAGGCTGGTATGAGTCTAGTAAAATAATTTTGGGGAAGACACTGGCATGCAGATGGTTTGTTCAATTTTAAACCTTAAGCTAAGGAAGAAAAAATGTAGCAGCTTGGGCACCAGTGGAGAAGACCAAAATATGGCAGAAACCATGAAGATGACTGGATGCAGAAGCTGTAAGTGTATGTTATCCTTCAGTGAGTTTCTGACAGAATTTGCATATGCATGAAGGGTCATCTCATAATGTTCAGGTAAAAAAAAAAAGTGTGAGAGACTGAAATGCAGCTAGAAATGAGGGTAGAATACAGAAATGTGTTTGAATATGACAGATAAGATGAAAGGAAAGAGCATGAACATAACTGTAGTTGCAGATGGGTTGATTGGCAGATCCCCAGATGAAAAGGAGACCTCTAGAAATATATTAAAATGAAGACAAGACAGAGGAAAATACCAGAATGTGAAGGAAATCTGTGGAAGGAGTTTGCTCTATGGAAAGAGTTTGTTCTGTAAAAGGAGTGATGAGGTGCAACCTCTAAAGACTGAATATTGAGCAGCAAGAAGGAAGAGATTGAATAAATGGTAACAGCAGGGGCTAGTGGCAGAAGGAGAAGAGAGCAGATAAGCAGAAAGCAAAAAGGAAGAAAGAAGCCCAAAGTTTCACAGGAACCTAAGGCTGCTCTGAAAGATGACTTTTTGGATAAGAAATATTAAGACACTGGCCATTAAAGTGGATGGAAATGGAAAAAAAGTTTTGTGTGAAATCTGTCCAAGCATAATGCTGTGAGGGGCTGGCAGAGTGTGAAAGTCTGTCTAAACAGGCTGGGGAAGAATCCTTTAGCTGTCAGTTCATCATTTGACTGTAAGAATAAGAAACTAGCTAGAGCAGATCAAAGAGTGAAGTTAGATGGGAGAAGATGTTCAAAGAGGTTTGCTGGAATTCCTCTATTTTCTAGACCTAGAGGTGAAATAATTTAGGAAGATAATGCATATCATCAGACTGGTGAAAGCACCAGTGCAGAGATATTTGCCTAGTTTAGTACTTGGCAAAGCAAATTTCTTGGCTTTTTGCTAGCCTGAATGATGAGAGAATGGACAGTAGGGAGGAAGTAAATGCTATGAGGTAGCAAAATGGGTAGTTAAAAATAGGAGTGCTTAATTTGGATAGAGAGATTTAACTGGAAACTGCCTCAATAATTCATAGGAACTGCACAACAAAGTGGAGGAAGTCAAACAGAGAGTCAGATGTGAAAAAACATTATAAGAAAAGCAAAATGGAATAGCTGTTATCAGTACAAGAGATGGAAGGAACTTAACTATTCAGGAACTGGTCCTGTACACTTCATCACATAATGGCCTCTAAAGAAGTAAGAGGAGGGAGTGGGAGTGAGTTGCAATCTGAATGGAAATTTTTTAGGGAAGACAATAAAGTACTTTGTGCTTTGAACATGCTGGAAATCAGAAACTGAACTCCAGTGTCTCATAATAATAAAAATCTCTCTTGTCTCTGCAGAGGATGTTGTCTTTCTAAGATGTATATATTTTTGTTTTATGTCACCAGGGCAGCATGAAGTGTAAACGTTAAAAATAATGCTGAAACTCAAAAGTAAAGTGGATTTCTTTGGTAAGCAGTCATTGAGCTAGCAAAGGGGAAGGTTACTTTAACTGGTTTTAGACAAAAGAGTGTTTTACAAGGTAGTACATTATCTCCCTTCTTCCTTTATCCTCATCCCCTCTAGTTATTCTCACTAGTCATCTCATTGTTGGCACAGGACCTAGGACATAGCAGGGAACATCTCATTGCAAGCAGCATTTTTTTATCCTGATTCTGGAGGAGGCAGTACTTCTAAAAGACATTTAAGTAGCATTTTAGGAGGCTGGATCCACATGCTTTTGTAGAAAATTCATGTGATCAAGCAGGTATACTATAGTATTTTATCAATAATGTGCTTCTCAACCTGAGACCTGCAAGCTGGATTTTTGAAGCTGTTTGGTGTTTATACAGATACATTCGTCGCAAGGTGAAGTAGGTTTAGAAGTCTCACCTGCACTATTTTAGAAATTATCTTATATTTTTAATTCTCCTGCTCTCCAAAATGATTGTTTCAAATATCTATTAATGATAAAGAAAGCAATATAGATGCAGAAATCCCAAAACAACAAAGACACATTTTGAATATAAAAATGTGAATGAATAGACGATGCTTTTCTCCCCCACGTTCACACAAGAGCTGTCTACACCACTGTGCTTGACTGCCCTTTTATTGCATGAAGGCAATACCATGAATAAATAAAACTGAAAGTGTGAAACAGCTTAGAGTCGAAATGTGCCCTTACCAGGGCATCGTGAAACTTTATTGAACCTCGATGCCTATGAACAACGCCTCACTTCAACAATGCCAGCAGATGGCACTCTTTATATTAAGTAGCTTTCATGGGAAAATTTAATTTTTTTTTTTTTTTTTAAGTTTTGGGAGGTACTATCCCATGTAATGCTTCTTCCTGAAATGATAAATTGATCTATGCAAAACTTCAAATAACTGTATTTTGGATGGTGTGTATAAACTGAATTTTCCTAATACATGTCTTAATGCCTGGAGAAAATTAGGAGATAAAATTCAGTATGACTGGAGAGTTAGCACTCCTGGGTGTTGGAAAGGGAAGGCATAGGAACAGACTTCTGGGAGCATTTTGCGACTGCTCTGTGTTTCTAGTGGTTAGGCATTTCCAGGCTGGATGTTGTGTGCTTAATTATGGTTGGACAGTTAATTCTGGATGTTTGCAGTGTGGCATTGGATGCTTTTTTCACTTTCAACAGAGAAGATATCAGAGGAGATAAAGGCATGTGTATCCTGGGTACGCTAGAATAGGAAGACTGGGAAGGAAGGATAAGGACTTCAAATCCTACCACTCTGGTCCTTCAGGAGACACTCAGGACTAGGAAAAGAGGCCCATTTGTGAAGCTGCCATGTGTGGGGTGCTGGCAAGGAGGTGCCTCATCATCCCGTGTGAGCTGAGAAAGCATTGCCTGGGCAGGGGAGGCACCAGAAGCAGAGCACCACTCCAGCAGCCGAGAGAGAGCTGCTGTTCCTCAGGTGCCTCCCTGCGGAGCTGCCGCTTCCAGCGCTGGTAGCCGCGCCCACAGGCGCTTGACAGTGGCGTGTGTTTACAGAGGGATTTTAACAGCGAAGGTGGTGTGAATTCAGTCTGTGAACAGTCATATAAGCCCCAGCATTTTGTAAGTGAAGAGGAAGAAGAAAAGCAGGTTCCCATACCTGGTAAATTCTTCTGTAGCTGATAATGTGCTAGGTTACTGATGGACACAAGCCACATAGCCCCTAGGGGAAAATAGAAAGCCTTCAATTTTTCCAGCTACAGCAGATACTTCAGCTGAAGTGGAGGCTCTCTTTCAGAGAAAGTCAGTGGAAATAGCTTCTGCTGAGCTAGAAAGATACTCTTGATTACTTGCTGTGCTCTTAGATAATCAAGGACACAGAAAATACCACATAGCATGTGACTGGCTTTGATTTATACCAGGAAACCTCTCTCAACCTCAGAACGCACTGTAAACAGCTGCTTCACAAACTTCAGACAGAAAAACCTCTTCATTTTTTATCTCTTAGTTAATATATAAAAAAAGTTTATTGGGCATTGCACAAATGCATAATTTCCGGTCCTTGCATAAAATTAGAAGATGAAACAAGGATGACTTCAAATAAATTTGTTTCTTGGGTGCAGTCTTTTGCAAGGTTTCAATTACTAACTCAAACCTGTTAAAAATATTTGGCTCATTAATCACATTATGTGCTTTGTTATTTAGTACTCTGGCTATTTCTGTCTTCTAGTGTGGAATTATATATCTCTCTGCCCTCTAGTAACTCCTTATAGAGTTCAATCATGATGTGATTTTACCTCACACTATGGATGTTTGCATAGATTTCATATCCTTAACTTTCCTCAGCTTCCTAGTTCTGACAGTGTTTAACAATAACATCAAGCTTTAGTAAAAGTAATTTCTGGCTATCTCAGTAATATCTTTTTCTTAATAGAAATACCCAAAGCTTAAAAAAAAAAAAAAAAAAAAAAAAAAAAGAGTAGTATATCTAATCTCTTTTTTTTTTCTTCTAACTGGGCTCAGTCTTTTTTTTTTTTTTTTACTCTTCAGTTTTCATTTTTTCTAATCTGTCTTAATTTCTCTTGATCACTCTGGAGCTACTCTGTTCTGCTCTGGTCTGCCTTCACTGCTGTAGATGGCAAAAGTTGTAGCCTAGAAAACTAAAACCTAAAACTGCTGTGTTCAAATGCTCCTTTTACTTCTCCCTTCTCATTACCTCTTCTATATATAGTGTGCATGTTTTCCTTCCTGTTTAACATCTTTGAATCCCCTTCATGCCCTTCGTTACACAGCTTTTGTTCAGGCACTTGGGACTTCTTAAATTGCTTATTAGAAACCTTCTAGCAACACTTCACTTATTGCCTTAAATCTAGCAAGAACGCTGTCACATCAAAATGAGCTATTTCACTTACACTTCTGCTTCTGCACAGTCACCTCCAAACCCTTGTATTGACACATTTCCTCTTTACCAAATATGAACCTTTGCTGGCTTGCTGCTTGTTTCTTTTCTTTCATTTCTTTTGGCTGACCTCCCAGCAACTTTATCAAGAAACAAAGCCTTGCAACTAAGCATTTAAGTTTTGTTTTTCATCTGTTGCTCATTCCAGTACTCCTTCCTGCATCTCCATCCTTCATGGATGCATTCAAAGCCTGGCAGCCCAGGTGAGGTACTGCAAAGATGTGCATTTGAGTAGTGCTAATATATGTGACCATGGCCCCTTCACTCATTGCAAATCTACACTGCTTTCCTTGTTTACACTTGTTGGAATGTTTTTCCAACTTTTTTGTATTTCAAAAGGTACTGTAGTATTCCGATGAAAACTGAAGTGGTTAGGTCTTCTATTTTTCTAGTGCACAGTAATGTGTCCAAAAGCCTTTGGTTGGAAGAAAAAAAAACAACATAATGAGAATTGCTATGAGTCTCTTTACAATGTACTTTGTCGGGTTTTTGTCACAGCAGCCCTGTGAGCAGTTCAGCGTGAGCTTCAGCAACAAGTTCAAGGCAAGAGCAAGGGGGTGATATGATTACCAGTATAAGGTGTTGGTCATTTTTGGTGATCCATGATGTCTGGGTACAGTCAAAGATCTTTCTAACCTCTCTTGGGCAGAGGAAAAAAAATGGAGTTTGCATTAAGGAGGAGAAAAACATATAGTGATAATCCCCTTAACTTAACCAATGATTTTCTATGATTTTCTGATTTAACTCATTTGTGATCCATGAATCATATCCAGAAAACCATGTATTATAGTTGTTGGGTTTAATAAATTCATCTTACATTAACTTCCAGTATTTAGTTGTGCATTGTATTAAAAAAATACTCTGTTACTTCAGACTTTCAAAGTGATTATTTGTTTTGGTATTCCTAGTTCTTTTCTCAGGAGTGAAAATGAACCATTATTTTACAGATCTTCATTACATACTTCTTCAGCACTTTATGTGGCAGGCCAAAATTCCTGGATTTGATGTGTTTCTTTGTGTTATTCTCTTTGTGTTATTCTACACCCTTTTGTATTTCTTCCTTTTCTTCCTTTTTTTTTTTTTTTTTTTTTTTTTTTTTTTTTTTTTTTTTGGGGGGGGGTGGTGTTTGGTTTTTTGTTTACTTTTGGAGTGTTTTGGGGTAAGGTCAGTTTATGAAATGTGACAAGTAGAGCCACATGAGTATTCAGGATATGAACTAATAAAAAAATAATGGTAGCATAATGAATTTACTTTGGTTTACTGTTTTTCCTTCTTAATAGTGTTTTTGCTTTTTTTGCCTGGCACAGAACAGCAAACTGTGAACTGCTGTCTTTGCATGTGGTAGTAGATAACAGAGAATCCAAAACTGTGTAGTTAAGAATATTTTTTGTGTATGCCCTCCTTTTCCTTTTGTTGGCATTGCATCTCTAATGACATTCTGTCGTGTGATCAGTCACTAAGTTGCATGTTCCCCTGACATACTTTTTACACAGAGTTGGTTCTGACTACTGTAAAAAACTTTCTGTCTCTACAAACTTTGTCATCTCGGTATTTTCCTTCTCTTCAACATTTTGTTGCAGTATGGTGCAGCACATAGTGTAGAATCTCATGGCACACCCTGGTAACTTTCCTTTCCCACTCTTTATTTTCTGTCTTTGTATGCCCCTGCATCTTCTCCTTTATTCCAGAAGAGTTTGCTTTCTTTCAAAGGCAGTGGTAAGGAGCCCTGGGTGAGACCCCTGGAAATTCAATCATTTTGTTCAAGCTTACTCGTGTACTTGCTCATACCTTCAACAAATCCAAGCAGATCTTTAAGGCATAACTTTCTTACTAGAGCCACATCAAACCCACCTTTGGTTTTATCAGCAGGTTTCATTGGAGTTTTAACAATTCACCAATGCACCCAGTTCTCTACCACACCCATAAAAGTGAGGATATTTTTCCAAATTTCTTTAAGTTATAGTCTATGTGTCACCAGTACTAGTTCACATAATACCTGAGTTCCTTTAAAGCTCTTTTATGAACATCATGTGATCTTGGTACCTTTTACTGTCCTCTGTAAGGATCCTTGTTACAGATTTTTATGAAAAACTTCTATCATTAGTTATCTTCTTCAAGTAAGTTGCTTCTCAGTGAACACCTTATCTAGCTGGCATAAAACTAGACCATCCATATCATTAGTGAGGTATTAAACACACTGTACTTCTGCATTGTTTTCTGAAAAGTTTGTATTTTATTATTCTAAATATTATCCTTGGATATGTAATTGCAAAATATTAATTAAAAAAGTCCAAATTAACTTCCAGGTGCTAATCTTTTTCAATAGGAAATCCTTCAGCTAGTCTAGAATTCTAATACCTGGAAAAAAAAGTTTTTTCATTTAAACTGGTGGCAGTTCATAGACCAGTGGATGGTCTATGAGCAAGTCAAACAAGTCAAGTTTATGAACAGTGACACCAATATGCAGCACATTTTTTTGCAACTGTCACACTCTTTGTTTCTTTTCAAAGACAGGCAAAGTGAGCGTGGTACTGCCCCTTTATATGTCAAGGTTCTCTTTCCAGATCTGCCTGCATGAATATCATACAGTATTGCAGTTATAGGAAGAAATGATAGATTATGTTGTCATCTGTGCTGTATCCTCTCATTTGTATAATGATTCGCATTATCAGTGCAGGATAAGATGAGGAGAGTGGGGCACCAAATAAACAAAGAGTAACATGGATAGCTGGACAAATGACTAGGAGGGATGCAGATGCTCCCAGTAGTTCAAATCCTAGGTGGGAGTGCATTAAGGATCAAGACAGTCTCCCACATATTGGGAGTCCCTGTCTTCCACCTTGGTGTTAATTCCTGGTAGTGTAATGTTACCTCTCCAGCCAAATGACCAGACAGTTGCTACTGTATGATCAAAGATTATACAGTCTGTACTCTGAGGCTATTTTCTGCCTTGTCCCATTGCATTTTCCAGATGATGGAACTTTCCAGACTTTCCAAAGGAGCAAAAGGACCCCCAGCCCCTGTATTTGGGGGTTTCCCGGTCAGAGGTAGAACCAGTTACCTGACCGTGATGGCTCTCTTCTGCCCTTCCCTAAGACAGGGTGCAGGTGATGGTGACATTTCTTGTCAGTCACTGGGAGGGGTGGGGACGCTGCTCGTGGGTTTGTTCACAGGCTTTTCTGGGTGGTTCCCCTGCTGCCACACATGCAGCTGAACTTTGCCGGGTTACCGCTTGCTGTTGCTTAGAGTTTCAGGGAGGCAACGCCACAGGCACAGCTGCCCTCGCCCCACAGGGCACTAACAGGTAGTCTCAGGGAGAGGGGAAATCAGGGAGAGAAGGTATTTAGGGGCAGACTCTCAGTTTGGATTGGGCTGTTGCTGCTCCTGCACAGAAAGTGCTAGAGAGCCACTGTGGAGAGACTGCTGCCCACCCGTATATTACACACCACTAATTTAAATTGCTCTTGTATGCTCGGAAGTTAATGCTCCTTTGAGCAGAGAGAAATCCAAAATAGGCAGTACATTATTACTTACTCATAGATCTGTACAGGAAAAATTCAGAGAGCTCTGCAGATCTTTATTTATATGCAATAATCTATATCATACACATTCACAGATATGCAAATTGCAGCTTTGCATCAGAAATTCACAGGAAAGCCTCAGGCTGATGTTAATTCCATCATTTAAATAAAGAATTTCCCATTGTTACAGAGGCCTTGGAGTGCTTCTGTGCTCTTTCTATTTACATAGTGATTTTCTCAGATGAACCAAATGTATAGGGATACAGGCTAGTGATACTCTTACCAGTTATATATTGAATTATTCATCATTACAGGAGATTCCAACCAATACTGATTAATCATTTCTCTTCTAAATACCATTTTTGTTATAAAGCTTCCACTAATTCTGTTCTCTTGCCATTATATATGATTTCTATCTGTTATCTGACTTGACTTTCAATATGGTATTTAAAAAGTACCAGAACTGTCTAAAGACTATTCAGTGAAACAGACTTTGGAAAGATACACTGTCAAGGGCAGAGTATTGAACAAGGCAGAAGGAGAGAAAAGAAAAATCCAGACAACATAATGATTCAGTTGCAGTGATTACACTTGTAGTAAGCATTACTTTCCTGGAGAAATGGGTGGATGGCCCACTTCCAGAATAAAAATAGATAGTTCTTATTCGACATCCCCCACAACCTTCTTCCAATATCTCTGATGTTAAGGCATATGATTTTTGTCATGTCCTCTGAAAGAACAGGTAGTGAAGGAGGTACTGAGTTCCTTCCATTTGTGCTTGGGGCTATCAATCCAAAATTAAGACAAAGATATATCTATATAATCATGTGACCCATGTCAGAGCTAAGTTCTGACTTCCAGGCCAGCTGGAAGGGGATGCTGTCCATGTCGCTGTGTTCAAGGCAGACACTAGAAAAATATAGACTGGTTATGTCCTCAGGATGTATCAGTTTTCCTCATGGCCTGGTCTAGTACCTATCCCCTATGCTCTTGCATCTACTCACCTTCAAATCTGTCTAGTGTGCCCTGCTTCATACCTAGCATATGAGCACGTGGAGAGGATTCAAGTTAGGAAACCTTGTGGGAAACGTTGGCAGCCTTGTTTGAGACAATGTGCACCAACTGCTTGCCATTTCTGCCATCCCTGACTCTGCTGCATGTGCTTGAGTTGGCCATAGCAGAAAAGCTATGCAAGTGTGCAGGGATGTCACCATCCTGTTGGAGTTATGGGGTCCTTCAGAATGTAAGATATATATTATACTGTATTATCCTGTGTTCATGAGTCCTTGATTTTCTGCCAGAATCAGGCCCTTTTCCCAGCTGAAGCTGGATGGCACTGTGTGTCCTAAGCCTATTGGCAAGGCGTGTATCCCATTGCAAATCATCCTCTCAACTCTTGAAAGGAAATGGTTGTCCTTGTGCTCCTCTCAAATCTGGTCACAGAGTCAGAGTTATGCAGGGAGGATGGTTGGGATCTGCAGTTGAACAGGGACTGAGCCACAGTGACTGCCAGAGTTTCAGAAAGCACCAGACTAGACTGCTTAATCCTACCTTTAACTGTCACTCGCATCTAACTTCATAAAGTTGTAGATCCATGTGATGCCAATTTCAGTCTCTAGGCCCATTCTTCGGGAGAATTTACCACCCTGGATAATATAAAGACTAAAGCTTTGTTCAAATGCTACGGCAGCAATTTGCTGAGACACCTTGTTTTTCTGTTATAAATCTCATTTCTGATATGCATGTTAAAATTAATTTCTCATACTTCTGTAACTCCTCTACATTTGTGGAGTTTTATTCCTGCAATATCTTCTATCTCTCAATTTAGTTCTGTATACATGTAAAATACTGTTAAGTGCAAGTAGTGGTCCCCAGATATAAATTAAAGCATTCTGAAATAGACAATATGCAGCTGTCATACCTGTTTTCACCTCTTTGCATTTTCCCTTGCAGTTGGAAATTCTGTTATTTTAATGATGTTCAAAATGAATCAGAAAAGTAGTAGCTGTCCTTCATGAAACACTTTTCCTTCTAAAATTACAGAAAACTAATCACTAGCAATTACAATTGTAAGGAACAGTAATGCAATGTAATATAATGAAGAAATTTTATCTGATTTTTGGAAGGTGCATTTAAGATTACTCAATTTGAAGACTGTTAAGTCAGATATCTTTCTTGAAAAGGTGAGTATTGAAAGACACAAGAATATACAAAACTAAATGTAAATATCAATTTTTGCAGGGACACAGTTTGTATGTGATCTTCAGTACTGAATTTGAATTTCTGTTCTGCTTTATCATCTAGATTTAATTTCATGCTGAAAAGTAAAACATTTGGATTAAAATGTGTTTCCACATTTTGTGCTTTAAGAGCATGATGCTAGTATTTTTGACAAAGAGGTTTCTAAAGATGGTTTATAAAAGAGCTAATTTTTTTGTTTCAGAATAGACATTCTCTTTTCTCAGAGGATTCATTTTATAGAGAAGATTTAGAACACATCACACATTTCTTTCTGATTTTGGTCAATAAAGTTATCATGTAATTATCATCAACCAGTATTTAATAATTAATTCCTACCTCTAGGGCTGTCTGTGGACAAAGTATGATATCTCATCTAAAAGCAGTGGCTGAATTTGTCAGTGAGGTATGGGGGAAGATAATCAGTGTCATCATGAATAATAGAGCTTTCATAATTTTAACTGCATTTAGAAACCATTTTTATACTTGTAACATGGCCAGAGTGCCTGCAGCTCAGGACTTCATACTTTTTGCGTAGTCTCTGAAATTTTGAGTAAAAATCTACCTTTACACAGTGTCTATAAAGCAGAAATAATGCAGCTGTGGGCAGCTTAAACAGAACAGTCCTTGTATACTATCAAATGAGACCAGCAGTTTCTGAATTTGCAATCATCTGAGGGGGGGAACTTGGATGCAAGTGGTTGTGCACTGAGACACCCTGCAATGGTCAGAGCAGTCCTACTGCCATGCCATGCTGGCACTCAGTCAGAACATCCCACATAGCAGCATAGTGTGCAGCAGCTGCACAGCAGAGGAGGCTAAAAGCATTTTCATATTTCTCTCTCTTTAGGTTGGTGGTTATTTTTTTTTTTTTTTTTTTTTTTGTTTTGTTTTGGTTTTGGTTTTGGTTTTTGTTTTTTTTTTTTCCATATCCAGCAGTGAGTCTAACCTACTGTTTGGCCCATAGCTGCCCGTTTTGATGTTGGGGTAGAGTTTCTTCAGGAAGCTGGCAAAGATGCAGGGAGTACCATGTGAAGTTAATGCTGTTAAAGTGTCACTGTCACACTTCTTGCTGTCACAGGCACCTCTAGGGAGCAGAGCTTCGTTCTAGCTCTACTACCTTCCCATAGCATACTGCAAGGGGGTTTTTAGTTAAAGCATACAGAATGGAAATGCTCTTCACATGGAAACACAGCCTCCATATGGCCAGAATTTTCTGGATTTTATTTTGTATCATTTGGCTCTTGTTTAACTGAAGATTTATCTAGATGATCAGGCTGCTCAAAGGCATGGAAGAATGTGGGGCTGTCCATAAAGGTTACTGAGTGTCTGTCTCTGGAAATATTCAAAATGTCCCTGGATGTGATCATATGCAACCTGCTGTAGGTGAACCTGCTTTAGCAGAGGGCTGGGATGAGGTCGTCTCTAGAGGTCCCTTCCAACCCTGAGTGTGATGCTGTGATATGGCTGGTCATCCCCCTCATGCAGAATGGTCAAGGCTCACTAGATTTCAGTAACCCTCCTCTCTGAGGTCAGGTGTACCTATCTCAGAGGTCTGTCTGGTGTGATTCACTTGGCTGCCTGAATTAACCTTTCACCTTGACTGTGCTGCAGTTTTGGACCTTGTTATAAAGCAGCCATGGTCCTCAACTGTTTGAAATGGCAATGTGAGTCAGGGAGGGGATAGAGAGCATTTGTTGTTCCTTATGGCATGAACTGGAATCCTGACTTTTTGGAGAACAATGTATACTGAAGAAAGAAGAAATTGATCTATTCCCTTTGTCAGACTCTGAGACGTAAACAAAATGGGTGATGCAAAATCAGTAGGGTAGGTACTGATGTACTAGTGATGTAACTACAAGATGCCACTATTTCAACAGTGTAAGGTTGATGTGAGGGCTGTGTGAATACTGTCAGGTCAGTGAAGGTCCACGTGACATGGAGAAATACAGTACTGAGGACTGTGCAGGAGCCAAGTGCCTTTAGAGATGCAGAGCAGATGTCAGCCACTCCATATTTCTGACAGACTGTTTGTCCAAGTTGATTTGCATCAAAAGAATGACAATTTTCAGATTGCTGTAGCTGTGGGAGATATAATGCTGGTGCTGGAGGGAAGGTATAAACTCTCAAAGTAGAAGGTTTGGAATTCTAAAGCTCCAACTCCACTGCTGGTCAACCCATGTCTCTGGGAAAATGCAGTTCCTTCAGTAGGCTTAACCTCCCTCACTCAAAACCTCTTGTGGTGGGAGAGGCCCTGGCTTGGAATATGGTCATGCCTCAAGCCACCAAGAGAGGGTAAGAGTATCTGCAGCAGTCCTGACGAGCATCTGCTCAGTTTCCTGTCAGTCCAGGGCAATTCACAGAGCAGTGCACACCATGTGTCCAAGCTCACTCCATAACCATGGCAAGGATCAGCATATCTGTCAAGAATGCATGCTCCTTATTTCCATGTGTGGCAGAATTGATCTTTATGGGAAAGAAAGATTTGTAAGCTTAGTCTGTGTTTGATCTCTCCTTTGCAAACAGTGATTACTTCCACCACATTTAAGTGAAAACATTTTGAAGTTTCATTGTTTAGCTATTCTTAAAAATGGAAACAATATGAAACACAATGATCATTAATATGCACTTCCAAAGAGGATCTACACCTTCCTTTCTATCTGAAGAGTGCTTGTCACATGAAAAATTCTAATTATAGTCACAAACTTAATGAGAAACACTGCAGTAAGGATAGCAATATCAAAAGGAGAGAAATTGAGAAATTACAGAAAATATTAACAACTTGCTAATTTCTCCACTTATATGTGATTTGTATTTGTATTTTGACTCCTTTATATCTCTTAGATTAAAATAATGATCTTCCAGGGATAAGATTTATACTTATTTTTTTCCTTTAAGAATATTTAATAATTTATTATAATATATTATTGTCCTAATTGAAAATGATGGTCACTTTGGAGACATGAAGGTTCAATTGTCCAAACCTTTTATTTCATTCAGTAGAAACTTCAAACATTTAAATATTGGTTTGTTTGTTTATCTACATATTGATTGAAGGGAGGTCCATTGATAGCTCTTTGTAAAAGAAAAACAAGACTCTTGAAGAAATATTTTTCAACGGGTTCTAGGTAAATAAGAGCAGGAATTACAAATAACCTTTGGAGCCTTTCTTGCTCCAGTTTGAAATAAATTCTGTAACCTGTGAAAGAACATAAACTTCAAAACACATATCCTTTCTTCAAACTCCTTTTTTGTGCAGCTTAGGGAGATATCCTAATATGAAACATACATTTTTTTTTCCTGGACTGCTCTTCAGTCCAGTATGACCATCTGTGTGTAGTATGGCTTTAGCTGCCTTTACAATTATTCTCTAAATTTAAGAGAAATACTTCTGAATTGACCTCAGCCTCTTAGGGAAAACAAAGACAGGCCATGATACCCACTAAGTATTTAAAAACAGACAATAATTTAACAGAAACCAAAGAAAGTCTCAAAGCCATTAGTTAAATTTTAATCTATACCATATTTTATAAATACATGGGATCTAAGGGCTAGAAAAAAACCATTAGATCATAAAGATTTATTTCCTGAGCTCAGTGATTTATGTTTGACGAAAGCATATCTTCCAGGCAGACTTCCAGACCATGCTCTGGATATATTAAGTTGTGGAGAATCCACCACTTCCCTTGGTAGTTAGTGTTGCTGTAAAAGCGTAACTTAGTACTAAATATGAATTTATCTGTCTTTTTATCTTATGGCTGTTGATTCTTTCTATTCTTTCTTTAGCAGATGAGAAGCCACTTCAGTGCCCAGTACTTATAAAACTATAATTAAGCCACCTTCATCTTTTATTTTTTCATCTTTCTTCTGATAAGCCCAACCGCTTGATTTCCTTTAATGCTTTACCACATGGCGGATTATGCAGCATATGGATCATTTCTATTGTTACTTTCTGTAACCTCAAAATATCCTCAACATCCTTCCAAAAGGAGGGACAAGAAGACAATTTGCTGTGATTCAGCACCACTTTGGTGAATCTCCTCACAGAAGAGAAATGGATTCCTGGCTCCTTTAGATGTCCCCTGCTTGGGCGCACATGCATCCCCTCACCCTTCTCCCCGTTTTTATGCTGTTTACCATTGCAGTTCATGTTTGGTTGCTTCTCAGTCCAGATCCCAAAGTGTTTCTTGGAGCTGTTCCTCAGTAGAATATGATGTCTCCTTCTGGAGGTTTAACTTCCATGCCTAGCAACAGTACACAGAGCTTTGCATTGTGACATTTTTAAGGATACTTGGGTCTAGTAGCCAAATGGTTGTTGATAGAATTCTGCAGGATTGGACTTGAAATGATGATTCTTGAAGATTGTCACTGAAAAACACTCATGTAAAAGGTGTTCTTTGCTGAAACTACCTCTTGAGAATTATTACTTGTGCTGTCGCATTTTTAATATGTTTTCATCTGGTATGATGTGTAACATAATGATAGTGATAATTATTTTGTGTCTATGCTGTTTTTTAACTTTGTTTGAAACAGCTTTCTATGTGGTTGTTTGTTTGTTTGTTTGTTTGTTTGTGTGGTTGGGTTTTTGTTTTTTTTTTAGATGACACTTGTTGAGTAAAAGGAAGGGAAAGGAAAGCCACAGTCTTAGGAGACTACCTCAGTGGCACACCTTGAAGACTTATTACACTTTTCCAACTGTCTGGCATGTGTTTGCATTTGTAACCTAACTATTCCAGTGCAATCAGTTTCAAAATTAGTGGTGACAAATGCACTGTCACACAATTAAGATATGTTAGGTTCTTTCTTGAAGTCAGCAGTGTGCTGAGTGGTTCCATGCTCAGTCCCAAGATGTGACTACCTCTGCATCTTCTTAAACAATAGAAAGAAAAAACCAGAAATTGATGGGAAATTTCCATTCAAACCTATTTGGAGGCAAAAGCCGTTAATATTTTATGGAGAAAAAAACCAAATCACCCAAACCCAAACTACCAAACCCAGAACATTTTAATATCTGTTTTACAAAGGGGCATAACTAAAAACAAAAGACTAACTTATCTTGCTGCATATCCAGGGGTAAAATGTTCTATTTTAACCAGTGAATTCAACATTTGATATAAAGAAGACTATTTTCTAAGGCACATTTAAGGCTGAAAATACTCTGTCTTCTAAAAGCTTACTTTCCAGTGAGCAGTGGAAGTTGTGCAAGACCACAGTTAAGACAGCAATAAGAAGAGAAATAGATTGCTAGAGAAATGCTGTCAATTGTTATATTCAATACCAAAGTAGCTTCTCTAAGAAAAATACCTATTTTATACCCAATCCAACACCAAACCCAAAGAAATGGTAGAAAGGGTTCTGTTTAATTTTAAGAAATGGTTCTGGAGAACCATATGTACTGAAGAAAGGAAATCATGGTCTATCAGGAAGGTGGGGTGGTTAATATAAGATTTGCATGTTGAGGGTCAAATTTCCTTTACTTTTGCAACAATGCAAATCAGTAATAAGTGTCATGAGGTCAGCAGACTAACTCTGGGTGCATATATTTATAATGGAGAGTGGAAATTTGATTCAACCATGGCTGGATTAAAGTAAATATCATGCTCCTGACAGAAGTGCCAGCATGATAAAATAACAAAATTAATAAATAATAAATCTCAGGCAATATTGTCTTTAAGATAAAAATGAGAAGAAGGAGTGAAACAGTGTGAAAATAACTGGCTCATTCATCTTAGGTTGATCTATAAGCTGTGGCATTTACTGATCTCTACCACACTGTGCATTCTCAAAGATGAGTAGGCAGTCAAATACATCCCAACTGTTTCTTTTCTTTTTTTTTTCTTTTTTTATTTCTATATTTTTTGGGTTGTTTTTCCTTTCTCAGAGAGACTGAGAGCAGAAACATTTTTCTGCATTATGCTACAGATGCCTTTTGCAGGACAAGAAAAGGAGATTTTTCTGATCATCCATTTTCTGATTTCTGAGTCATTTCCCATCCTACTAAATTGCTTAATACTCCCTGTAGCTGGACCTGTGACCTGGAATCTTTATGCAAGATTAATGGGAAAGCAAATGGGAATTAGTATCTGGGCGGGTTGCTGCACAGCTCTTGCTTTTATCTAGCACTCCACCTGTTTTTTTTTTTTTTACAATTATGCTTTCATTAGTTTCTCAAGCCAGCGATCCTAAAAGACCTTCCCATTTCTTCTCTCTGTCTTCCCTCCCCCCCTCCTCAATTCTTTCTATCTCCTATCCTAAAATTATCAAACACACTCTGCTTGTAACTGACATGCTGACAGGAAATTATTACACGTCATTACACTTCTTAAAACACAATTTACCCAGCCTTTGCAAATTATTCTTCAGCAAGTGTGAGGGGGTAATGGAAACTGTCTATTCCACTTACAGTTGTCACTCATGCTTTCCTCTGCACAATGAACAATTTATGTTTTCTCTCTTTCCAAAAAAAGGCTGGGCTCGAAATATGTAAAAGCAACTTATCACAGAATAGGGAAATAAACCTCCTGTTCAAGTTCCCTCACTCTGCCTTATTACAGAGCAGATCCATTTTCTATTGTAACCTCATTAGTCCACATGCAAGCACAGAACAGGCTGATGTTTATTTAGTAGGAGCAGACCTTGTGACTTCTGGCCTGCCAATTGCACTTGACACTGCTGTAAAAGAAAAATGATCTTGTGTGGCTGTAGTACCCAAAACTGACAATCCACAATCAAAATAGTCCTATTTGCCTGATATTTTATTCTTCATGGATAGCTACTGCAAAAGGCTGTTTGTGGTATGTTTTCCCCCTGTTGCTGCATCTTTTTTTTTTAGTTTGTGCTTTGTCTTTTGATTTTGTCTTCTGTAAATTCAAGCTACCAAATCGTAAAGCAAATAGGTCGTGTTTATTTAAAGGACTTGGAAACCAAAAAAAAATTTTGATGTGCTCTCCCCCTGAAGTTGATCATATTGATTAGCTTTCAGGCCTTCTTCTGTCAGACTCATTCTGCCTCAATGGGAGAAGGATGATGAATTGTCTGACGACTAAAGGCGGGGAGAAAGAAATGCTAAGCCTGGGTCTGGGAATTGGCTAAGTGCTTCTGCGGAGCCTCAGCCTCTCAATTGCTCTCAGCAACTTGGCCTCCTTGATTTATAAACTGGAGTGGTGATTAATAGTCTTTTAAGTGGACAAGGCAGGCCAAATCTGTGCAAATCGGGCCACTCAAACATGACTACTACTTGTAGGAGAAGAATAACAGCCTTTACAGAGAGGTAATTGAGACAGCTTCAGAGGATCTGGTAGTCTGCTTCAGCAGAAATAAATCAGCCACACAGGCCATCTATTCTTGAAATCAGTCCTTCTCATCAAACCTCCTCAGGTCAACACATGGAGTTGGGAATGTGGTGGGTTAGCAGATGTACTTCAGCCCAGAAACAAGGCAGATCGAGCTGCCACTGTGCTCAGAGAGGTGAGAGCATCCCACCTGGGCATCCCGCTGCAGCTTCTCAGCACCAGTGTGAACAGGATCCCACACATGCCTGTGCTTCCCTGTTGGATAAATGGGGCCTCTCCTATGGTTTAGAGGCTTGATTCCTCTCCCTTTCCTGCTTGTCCTGCAGCTGTGTTGCTACAACCTTTGCCTGGGCTGCCTGCAGCTGCCTGGCACCGGGTGCTTCCTTCAATGGCATGTGGCTTCAGGGCCAAGTCAGGCTTCATGCATCCTAGAGGATGAAGACAAGCTCAAAATGTTTTAGCCAACACTCAAAACCTGTAAGTCTCAACATCTCCTCTAGCCACAATGCTCAGTGGTGATTCTTTTGAACAGAAAAAAACACTGACAGCAAGTGCTCAGCATGCAGCAGCTTGTGAGCTTTCCTTTCCTCCAAAATTTGGTTCATCAGGCATTGACCACCCATAGAGCCGATTCTGCAGACAAATACTCTCTTGTAGAGGGACTAGTGAACTTGAAAGCTATTGCAGTGTCTGCAACCCAAGGAAAAAGCTTTTCTATACTGTGCCTGTAAGATGGGGAACAGAAATCATGGGACATAATGAATATTTATCAAGGAAATGATACCTGGAGCCAGGAAAGCTTAGAAGTGATAAATAAAGGGGGTGGCCAGAGCAATTGAGTTGTCTGGGGCAGCAGGATCGACAGGAGAAGGGTAACTTGTGGTCAGAGAGGAGCATACACTCTCCTTTCCCAGAGGCAGATTCCAAACCGGTGTCAATCTAGTGTCCCCTCTGGGGAAAGCTCCCCTCTACCTGAGACTGAGGGTAGGAACCACCAGCCTGATTTCTGAAACTCAGTTCCAATGAAAAGAGATGCTTGCTGTGAGGTTGGTAATATCTTTTCCACTAGCCTTCCCCAAGCAGAGGAGCTGCAACTAAAGTAATGAATTATGCCCAGACTCAGGCTATCTACAGATAAGTAACATCATTAGTCTGTTTCCATGAGTGCTGTGGGCTTCTATAAAACCTAACCCCAAACTGCAGTTTATCCAAAGGACAGGGGAGGTTAAAAACCACAACACTAGAACAACACTAGGACAACATAACACTAGAAAATTCTCTCTAGAGGAACACTGTTGTTTGTCTTGCCATTACTAAAAAGTTGCTTTTAATAGAAGGGGGGTGGGAATCACAAGACTCAGAGCTCTGCACACTGTTATCTCCTTGAAGGTGACTTCCCTGCTTTCCTGCATTTAGGTTTGTTCCTGTAAAAACTGTATAGAAAAATATCTGACTCACAGAGGTTTTGTGAAAACAATTTTAAAATCTGTACCGTCAGATGTCAGAGCACAGGATTATATACCAAAATATACATGTACACATAAACACACACACACACACACATTCTCAGATGTTCTAAGTATCTCCTGTGATGTACTTGAGCTTGTTCTTCTGACAGCAACTACTTTGAGTCTAGTGGCATAGACTCTTCCATGCTTGAAAAGCTCAGCTGTATTCTCCCCAGAGATGAAAAGTCTTGCAACTAGAGACAGAGGTGAGACTAAAAAGTCAGTTTCAGCCCATACCAGAAAGGGATGTTGATGTGGAACTGAAAGTTCAGTGAAAGCCAAGGCAGACTTTATCTATCAGTGATCCTTTGTCTCCCAGCCTGTTGCAAGCTTTTTGTAAGGACTCTACTGACTTGCTACTGACTGATGAAAAAAGCTCTCCCTGAGGTGATAAGAGAATGGAATACCCTATGACAAAACATTTATAAACAAAAAGGGTATCTCTAACCTCCAAATGGCTGACAGAAGTATTTTCTGGCCTCTAATGCTGGCTGGACACTACTCATAGCACAGCTCTCATTGGAAAGTGAAGCTATATTACGTGTTCATTCTCAGGGAAAAAAACAAAAACAATTCCCTTTTTGCAACATTCTTGTCTTATTTTCATTCATTGGCAAATGATTTTTCCCAATCATTTTTTACTCCTTTCTTATTTTCTTAGAACCTGCTGCAGTGTGCAGACAGGATTCTCTCTGCTGCTGAGAGGAGATAGGGAGCTGGGTGTCCTGAGGGTGTGGCTGCCTTGGGCAGGCAGGGAAGTCTTAGGATGAGCCTTTCAGAGGCTGGAAGTATCAGTTTGATAGACTTAAATAAAATTACAACATATATTTATGTGCATGCATGTTTGAACACTGCGTGTTTGGGTATATGTAAGTGTGAAAACGTATTAAGTCTAACAAAATTGGTTGTTGGTTGAATTTTTGGAAACTAAATTTATTTCTACATCAAAGACTTTTCAAACAGTGTGTGGCAGCTCTGTTTTGAAATTCTTTATGGCAACATAATAATTGAGATGGAAGAGGATGGTTCCTTGGATATCAAAGATCTCTTTAGGTTCAATAGAGAAAAGCAGAATGACCCAGCCAGCAGTAAATGGTGGGAAAAAAAAAAGACAAAAAAGTCCAGGCAAAACAAAACAAAAAGCAAAACAAAACAAAACAAAACAACAACAACAAAAAACCCACAACAAAACAAACCAAAACAAAACCAACAAAACAAACAAAATAAACAAAAATCCCCAAAACAAAACCAAAACAAACAAACAAACAAACAAAAAACCGAAACCCCAGCCAACCAAAAACTGAAAACAGACAAAACAAACCCACTAGGTGTTTCAGAGAGGACAAATGGATTAATTCTGATTTGTTATATCTTCATTATATTTTCAAGATGTGAATAATATAAGTAATAATATAATAAGCTGTTAAAATGATATTGTCAGTGAAGTTATATGCCTTATTTAGATGAGCCAAAATTCAGTTGTAATCCAATTAGAAGGACCCCAACCCCAAGGCAAACATAGATTAAATGGTTACAGCAAATAGTGTCGACCAGACATTACGATGATGAGGATACTGATGAAGGAAATTAAATATTGCTGGGGAACAACCTAAATGTCCCAAACCAATGTCTATAAATTGAAATAAGGTGTGCATCTTCTTACCATTGATAAAATCTGCCAAAGGAAATAGCAGGCAACCCCACTCTGGCTGCCTTTCTGGAAGCTATGCATCAGCTAAATCAACCTGTTAGGTTCATACAGGGGATAAAGTGCAACACCCTTTTGTACAAAGGAACATGAATCATTCTGTGTTCACTCACCACCTGTGCTGAGACCACAGGATCAAATGTTAGCCATTTGGCCCTGAAGTCTGGGCTCCTAGGAGACAGCATCAGAGAACTCTGTCATTGACTGCTAGGGTATTTCCTGCTAAATGCCACTCCCAGAACAGCTATAGGCTTGATTTCCATGTGGAGTGGCACACAGCTCATTATTATTTTCATTGATTTTACCTAAGTGTTTTTTCTTCAATCAGGGGTATCATATTGAAACAGCAACTCTTCAATTCTTTGAAATTATAATCCATACCTAAAATCTTTTCTACAAGAAATATTTGGGCCTTCACCTGGGAATTGAAATGCATATACATCTGTGAATGTTCACCAGTTCATTTAAAATCTAGAGATTCATACCGGAATCTAACTTCCTGCCGTCTAGTTCAAGAACTGGTATAGGTGGAATGTATTACAACACTGCTGTTTTTTCTTACAGTCAGTTGGCTGTCTGCAAGCTGTCCTGTCTTTTTTCGTGGCACTTTCAGACTTTGCAAATAGGGGGCCATTACTATGTCTTGAAAAGCAAGTCAGCACATATAAGAACAATAACTGCATTTTATGGCACAAAATACAACAGTTTGATACAACTGCCTTCTAGTTTTTTGCAACCATTTATTAAGATTCCACATCTGCCCACAGACAGACTATGCTTCGAAGAACTGCTGCACTGTCATGGCAAAAGTTTATTTTGCTATGGGTTGTTTCATCTCCAACCGGTTGCAATATTGATTTCTCTCAGTGGATTAATTATCAGTGGCAGTTTCAGTCTTCCTTGCAATGGGCAGAAGGAAAAATGATGTTTTTATTTCAAGGAGGTCTATTGACAATTGTGCCTGGGCTTCCCTTGGGTCCTAAAGTCAATGAAGTTAGAAGACCCATGTCATGAAAGTACTGTGCATGAAATTATTTATTTTTTCTTTGGAGGTAGTATCATGTGAATGCCATGATGACTGTTTTTTTTTTTTTTTTTTTTTTTAAAGAAGGCTTCATATGTTTGTCATAATATATTGTAATTTTAAAATAACACTGAAATTGGACCAATATCGAATGATAGCATAATATTCAAAAAGTAGCAGGAGTTATTCATACCAACAAGAAACCTATCAAAATGTTTAGTTTGAAGAGAGAGGATGCATTCTTCTGGAACAGAAGATTTTTCAGTTAAAAGCCCTACGCAGAATTTAGAGGGAAAATCTAAGCTTGTGTTATTGCCAAAAAAAATCTGTGCATAATGATTTGGGGGTCTGTAAAAATTACGGCCATAATGGATTAAATTTTGCATTTTATTGCCTTCTTTTCTCCCAAATATATATATATATATATATATATATATATATATATATATACACACACATCAATATACTTATCTGTTGATATAATGATTCTTTTATATTTTTCTATGTGTGTATATATAATCTACACATAATTGTTCAAACTTTGATGATATTGTCACAATGCAAAGATTGTTAACTCATTATTATTTTGAAAAAAAACCCATGAAAATCTTGTTACTACTAAATGATTTAATAATGTGTGCAGTTTTTTTCTTCAAGTCTTAATTGAAATAAAGACGTGAAAAGATTGCAAATTAAAAATTAGAGATAGTGTGGGTAAGAGTGCTGCTTTTCTTTTCTTTTCATTGCATTGTTTTGTTTTCAAATGTTTTCAGCTCTCTACAAATTTCCACTGCAGCACACAAGATTAATGATGTAACTGTTCATAAAATAATGTAAGGTTTTATAGTTGGCACACAATGTTGCAAGGAAAATTATATAACCTGGATTTAGTATCTGATTCTTTTAAGCTGGATAGCACTTCTTTTACTGAGACTTTGTTATAGCTATGTAGGCTAATTGGTTTGCATATCTGGAACACACTCCATCAGTTTTGTTACTTTCAGGACATACATTGAGGTATTGCAACTGAGAAGGATATTTACTCACAGAAGAGCTAATTTGGTAAAGAATCAAGCATAAATACAAAACTCAGCGATAGCATTCACCGCAGCTCTGTTGAATTTGCTCTGTAAATTTTAAAAGCTTGCAAAATGTTTCCCTCAGCTGTTTAGTCCCTCAGCTTTTTGCAGAGGTAAACAAAGAAGGAGACCACTATTTAAATATCTTCCTTATCTCCAGAACATTACAAGATGATTATTTCCTGAATCAAGACACCACAAAAGCCCAGGAACACATCTCCTAAGTAAAACCTGAAAAGTAAAACCTCTTTTAAATAGAAAGGGAAATGGACTGATGGGGTGGTAGTGACAGCAACTTCTGTGGATTTTTAATAAATTGACCTTATTTTGTGTCTTCCTGTTGTTTTGGAGTCAGACACTATGAATTCATTAGCTAGAGCTACACTGAACTTACAATGGTGTTACACTGCAAAACTCATTTGGGCTGTACAGCATGGTCAATGATTCCCAGCAGCTGTGTGAGTAGTCATAGTATTTTTTTGTTGTTGTTCAACACAAACATAAAGAGGTAATTTGTTGAGAATTGGGCTGTAGCAGAAGCTCCAAGCAGATGGAATTTTTTTTTTTAACTAATATGAAATATTCTTACACTTCTGAGGAATCTATTTCTTATGGTTCTCTAACCATTTGCAGTGGCTATTTGGAGAAGTGGTAGAACATCAGCTAAGAAGGAAGCTAGCAAAGTTTCGTACAAGAGAGCTAATGACATTGGGACATTGTTTCCTCATCAACCCAATTCCAATGGACAAAAAAAGCGGTTGTTGAAAAATAATATAAATAGGAAGTATCTGCAGTTTTCAGGCTTCCTCTCGGGAGACATGATTTTTGAAAACATTCTTTGAAGACTATAAATAATATATCAACTCATCTAAAAATTGAAAGATTTGGATGATAGAAAGTACAAATTCATATTATCTGTGTACATGTGTGTTTTTGCAATAAATTCAAGGACAATAATTTAATAAACATGTATTTCAAAAAATTATGAAAAAAACACATAGGAAAATTAAAATCATTATGTTGTAGCAAACAAAACAAAAAAGCAAAGAAACCACAATAAAGTTGAAAAAAATAAGTGAAGCAGATGTGCATTTCATGCTTGACCATGTTAGGACCATGGCAGTGCTGAGATTGTTTTAAGCCATCACAGATGAAACGTATCAGGGATTCCTCAAAAACCTGTGCTTGTTCATTTAGATATTACCATTCTGCATCCTGTTCCTTCCCTTGCAATTAAAATACTTGATCTGGAAATTAATCACATATATTTACCACAGAAGTGGTTCAAAAAGAGGCTTCTTTGGAGTCCTAAACACAATCCACATGGCCACATGTGCTTGCTTGCTGTGCTGGCTGGAAAACAAAAATGGAGTGGTCTGGCATTGCCATTTCTCTCTCTTTATTAGGGGCCAATCCTTTACCCTTGGAAGCCAGGATATAAATGCATTTGGGATCTTTGATTTCATTATTTATAAACTTATTTTCAAATAAGTCTTGATAGCCATTCTCAATAAGGTTCCCAGAAGTCATCACTTGGTGTTCTGTCCTGAGGAACCTATGTGGAGCTGCATATTGTTTAGACTTTCATAATGTAGTGCCACATATATAAAGGTGCAAAACATGAAAACATAGCTTCACTCTGCAAAGTTCCAGTATAAAAGGGGAGAAAGAGGACAAATTACTTTATTTCCTGCTGAAGAAACATGTGGATTGATTACTCTCGACATAATTTTACACAGGCACAGAAGTTTGCTTGGAAACAAAGTACAGGTGGGCTACACAAGGAAGCACACATAAGTATGCAAACTATCAAAAAGAACCATAAGAAAGGAAAGAAACTGAAAAGTATGCATTAAAACAAACTCAGCTTGATTTTAAGATCTTCAGAAAAATTCTTGCTCCCAAACCAATAAGACAATTTAAATTTTAATGCAATTATCTGAAATTAAAAAAAGACAGAGAAAGAGATTTTTCCAGATATGTTCAAAAATGGAAATGATATATTTATATCTGTATCTATATATCTCAAGTCCAGAACTTGAACTACAATGTAATTACAATATATTTACACTGTATTTATGAAGATGTAACACTGGATTCAATACTTCAGTACAAAATGTCTGATACTGAGATGTCTAATACAGGAATTACAAAATGGGTGGGTCCTGTTTGGGTTTAAAAACTAGGAGACAAAGTTCACATGCAAACACACATGGAATATAAATAAACATAATTTTTAAAATTGAAATGATTGAAAAGCAAAGAATCTAGAGTTTTTTTAGTATAAAGATTACATACCAAAATTTTCTAAACATCTACATTCCCTTTACAGATAAGACTGAGGGGAAAATGCACTGATATTGTGTGATAGACCTTAGATGTTGATGGGTGAATGTGGATCATGGTGGAAAAGTTTTCAATCCCTTCCCTTCCCTTCCCTTCCCTTCCCTTCCCTTCCCTTCCCTTCCCTTCCCTTCCCTTCCCTTCCCTTCCCTTCCCTTCCCTTCCCTTCCCTTCCCTTCCCTTCCCTTCCCTTCCCTTCCTCCCTCAGCATTAGTTGTGTTTATGGAATTTTTGCAAAGGGCCATATGATGCATTCTGACCCCAAATAGGCAAAATGAATTTCCCTTCCCTCAAGTTCCTGTATATAAAGACCAATTATGCAGATGAGGAGAATTTCACCCAAAATAAATTGCATGCTCCATCTGATTATGGGTAATAGATTATTCCAGACCTATACTGTCCTCAGGTGGAATTGAAGGATCCTTTAAACATCAAGGAATATATTCATAACCATTATCCTCTTAACCCTTTGATGTGAAAAGATTGCTATAAAATTTACTAAATTCATCTAAAATGACTTTTGAATCTCCAATCACTTTGTTCTCTGCATTAATAATACTAGGACTAATCCTGCATGACTTGTGAGATTTAAGATGAGTAGCTAATAGCTTTTGAATCAAGGGTGCCTTTCAAGGGTGCCTCTAAGCAGTATCTAAAACTGTGTGTGTGCAATTTGTTTTATCCAAATTGGTGCATATTCAGAAGACTATGTAACCCATATACAAACTGCATTTTCATTCAAGATGTATGTAACTCATATATGCAAATATAGTCTGAAGATTAATAATGGATTTCTTTACATAGAGAACAGAAAAGAACTACACATGAATCCTTACAGTTGCTTCTGAAAATTTAGCTCTATTTATCCAGCTAAGAAATGGGGGAGTTTGATTGTTCTCAGTCTGGTTTTGGATCCCAGATGTTTTTTGTGCTTTTTTCATGCTTGCAGGATTTGATTGGATTTAGGCTAACATCCTGAGACTAGTATTTTCCTCTTCTGTTCTCCACCTCTCATCATTTGTCTCTCAGGTAAAAAAAGTATGGTCAGAAACACTAGTTAGTGAGAGTAGCTACATCCAAAGTTTGAGCTTTCCTACATTCAGAGACTATTTACAGTCTGGCCATTTTCTTGTTTCTCTACTTTGTCTGACTTTCCTCTTTTTTCATAGTCTCTGCATCCAGTGTTTATCCTCACCTGGTTCTTTTGCCATTCTTCTTCTCTAACTGCCTCAAATTCAATATTCTTTCTTTCTTTGTTCTTTTCACATACCCCCAGATAACCTCCTGGCTCTTTCTTTGACATCCCTGCCTCCATCCCCTAAAGATATAATGGAATATACTTGCTATTTTCTGCTGCTTTTACTTTTTTGTCTATTTAGAGAATAAACTTCTCAGAACAAGGATTTTTTGCTACCCTTTATGCTTGCTGTGCCTAGCACAAAAGGTCCCCAAACAAAAGGTCCCCAAACAAAAGTTCACCCACAAATCTTATGCATGAAATCTTGATTTTCCCCCATATTAATTTAATTTGAGAATATTCATGTTCTTTTGCAAATCAAATAAAGATGTTTTCATAAACAGAAACAAAACAATTTTCGAGAAAATATTTTTTCAGCTCTCGAAAGTGGTGAAATCACAACTCATTCAAGAGTCTACATGTGATCTTGGATAGCATTATAGGACATGAATCCTGTTTGTGGAGGTTTAATCACAGAATCACAGAATAAGCTGAATTGCAGGAGACCCACAAGCCTAGCTGAGTCCAACTCCCAGCCCTGCACAGCACCATTCCCAAGAGTCACACCATGTGCCTGAGAGTATTGTCCAAATGCTTCTTGAACTGTGTAATTTAGGGATTTAGATGATTCAGCTTGTCTGCAAAATGGTTACTTCAGGAATTGGTTAGGCTATCATCAGCAATAATGTTCGAGATCAAAGCCCTGTGTGCTGAGTTGGCCCTCTAAGAACATGAAATCAGGAATGGTGTCAGTGTGAATCTGATGCAAAGTTCTGACTGGTTTTGAGCCAAATGTCCTTTCTGTTTCCATCCTCAGAGAAGATCATTCCAGACCAAAAATTACGACAAGCAAGTACTACTGTACTTGTGAGCAGATCTCCACTATGCCTGGGATGATAATTTTCCTCATGACCTAAATGTGAAAGAAACTGCTGCCAGAGATAATGACAAGAGCTGTAGGATGCAATGACACAGTAGAGTCTATGTGTATTTTGCTTACTCTTGAGCTCAGTTTGAGCCATCTCCTGGTGTGTTGATCAGGGGTCCAGCCCACCCTGAATTATTTAATGACTCATTGTACAGTGCCAGGTCTTGGGAGATACTCTTCCATATTGACTGTATTTTACCTGCAAATCCAAGGTGCATTCCGAGATGTGTCCTGTCTCCCTTTTGAGATGAAAGTTGGGAGCAGTCCACCTCCCTGTCTTCCTTCCTTTCCTCTCCTCCCTGTTCTCCCTCCCCTATAGTACATGAGAAGGAATTTGTGTGGACAGTTGGGAAGGGTGCATAGGCTGGATAGATCTCTGGTGTGGGTGCTCAAAGCCAGGTTTTGAGTTGGATGATCAAGATACCTGGGAGACTACTGCTCCTGCAGCTTGGCTCTTATGGTTGAGTGTGTGGCTGAGCTCACATCCACTGAGGGAAGGAGAGAATCTTGATTAATGCACGGAAAATATGTAGCATCTCAGATGTGATCTTTATAGGATGCTGAAGCGTAGAAAAGGCAGTGATAACTTTGGGACTCAGCCTGTGAAAGCTGTAAAGAAACACCATTTCCTGAGGCCTTTCTTTGGCCTGCTTGTATCTCAATGGGAACATTTGACTGCCACATAACTGCAATTAAAACATTCCACATAGTAAAGCAGTAATCAGCAAGCTGCACCCTAAAAAAAACCCTGGTAGACTAGCGTTTACAAGCTGTAAAAGAGCAGATGATAAAAAAACATTTTATTGGAAACACAGAACGCTTCCAACTGGGAAATTTCAATGCTGGAGAATACATTCAGACACATAACATTGTATCACAGCATGCTGTGTATTAAGATCAAAAGGATAGATAATAAAAATTTGGTTTATTGAGTGACTTTAGTGAAAATACCAGTGTAACCAGGTTGAAAAAGAGAGAGGAATGTTTACATGCCATCACTTATGCATGCTGTGTTTTAGGCAGTTGTTGACTTCCTGGGGAGGCCAGTGTGGTTGTAGCTGCTTCATGGTCTGCATCTTCTCAGACAGTCAGGGCTAGGGTTGCACACAGCTACATCCCTGCTCTTCACATACCTCCTGCCAAGAAGCAGCCAATAGTTTTCTTATTTATGTAAGGCAAACACAGGCTCATGAGACCAGAAATAACCAGTAAAACTGCATTTTGTTCAGGCCTCCAGTCTTAAATGTTCAGTGGAGTACTATCAAATAGTAGAACTGGAATGATTTTTACCACCTGAGAATATTACACAGGAACTGTACTTAATATAATTTGTTAACTTTGCCAGTCAAGCTGTATTACCTAGAAATAGCTTGTTAAACTAAACATGACAGTTCTCTGTATTTTCCAGCAGACAAAGGGATGGAAAATGCCATTGGCTTTAGAGAATCTTCTAATACTTTAAATAACCTACCACAGGAGAAAATAGTTTTCAAACTTATCTGTAGATATCTGTGACATGATCTGCTTACAGTTATGCCTGTTTACTAATATACATTTTTAGTAAGCTACTATGTTTTTCCTCTCTAAAATAGATTTTTCACTAAAATCCTTTTTCTCCATAACAAAAAAACCCCTAAAATAATAAATAATGCAGTTGACAACAGTGCACAGTATTTGCTGTTATTTTTTCCTAGGAAATTGTGATTTCTTGTGAGGACTCTTATCTCTTACTCTTCTGTATCTTGTTTTTTTTTTGTCTCTGATTTACACTTTCCTTCATTTTTAAACTGTCTGTGTCATGATCAGTGTTTTGGATTAGGGTTTTGTAATTGCTTGCCTGTGTTCAAATTCCTGCTATTTTTCTGAATGGAAGCATGCAATGATAAATTTTAATTAATGTTGATTTTATAATATTTTAACTCTGCCTTAAGGATAAAAACTAAGAATCTATCACTGTCTCTTAATTTTCAAATCAATCCAGGAATATATGAAATTAAACATCACAAAAGGCACTTATAGAAGATATAAATTAATGGGAAGCTGTTTGATTTATTATACAACAGATAAGATCTGCATGACACAGCTTCCTGATGGTTTATATGTCTATGAAATCTTTCTAATGAAGGTTATTCCTCAACTCATAAAATTTCATATTCCAGTCTATACTCTGTCATCAACCTATAATGCTAGATTTTGATTGATAAATATATTAATTACAACAAAAAATTCTTCTGTTGATCCAATGAAGATATGCTCTTTGAGTGGAAAATAAAAACTGAATTAACTTCTGCCACAGCATATCCACAAGGGAGCAACATAAATGGCCACTTGTTAGCTATTACTTTTCCACTTGGAACAGAAGGGGAAGACTTCACAGAAGTGAAGTCTTTCACCGATGTAATGAAGTAATGATCAGATATTGTTTCAGATTTTATTTCTCAGGATGCTTTGTTCTATAGGAAATACACACACACATATTTGGATTTCTGTGTTAGCTGGAAATCAGTTTCGTCTATGAACTTTTGTTTCCCAATTGTTTTCCCAAGCTAAGTTTGAATAAATGTTGACAATTAAGGAAAGGGCATCAAAACCTCAGGCAGCACTGCACAGGTAAAAATTCCTCTGAAAAAGACCAGCACCATTCATGTGCTTTGTTTCTTCTCTCTCCTGAAAGGCACTGGCAGCTCTCTGAGAAATAAGTATGCTCAACCCATCAGCTGAAGTTGGTTTGTTCACTGACTTAGTGGAAACATCCCTCAATAATGTTAGAGGACACTTGACCTTTTAGAGTCACCTGGCTATGACTGCTCATTATAAATACTTGTTATAAGGATACTGTCCTCATCTATAGCAATCTTCGTTTTCAAAATCAAAGTAACAGAGTTAGGTTTATATTTCCACGGTAGATGTCATTGAAAGAAAGCATGTGTTTAAATTCAACTCTTTGGAAAACAAAACATACACATGTTTTTAACATTAATATAAAAGTGTCCCAGTAGGAATGATTTCCTGAGTGGGAGCTTGCATCTCTACCAAGTATTTGGTAGAGCTCAAAACAGGATGAACATGTGGCACTTTTATTTTGCATCAAACATTTGCATAATAAAGGATAAACTAACAAAAGAAGTGACTTAAATAAAAAATGGGTTAGCCAAATAATGGAAATTTATCCTTAATGTGCAGAGGAGAGAAAGTACACATGAAAGGCCCTTTGGGATTTTTTTGAAAAACAAAGACCACATGAAAAGTTGATGTTTTGGGGGTTTTTTACCCTGTATTTCTATGAGTTCACCCACGTGCATTCATAAGCTTTATTTGCCTTTCTGTGAGACAATTAGAAAGCTTACTAAGTGGAAAGGAAAGTACTTTATCAATTAAGTATCAATTTCCATTTCCTTATTTATGATCCTGCAGCTAGTAAGCATCAATAATTTCTGCTTTGCTACAATGTCACCAGGAAGATTGATTGTACATGTCACCTCAATATGAGAAGATTTAAATGGAAAACATATACTTGCAACAGCACCAAATGCACTTTTGCAAAAAGGAGCAACTTAATCACATTTTTAAAAATAGAAGTTTTTAAGATGCATCATGCCTTTGTTCTGATGAAAGATCTGTATTTTTCTTCAAGATCTTTATTGATATCATTGTATATTTGTAACTATGCACTCAGCAATCAGCAAACTAAAAAAAATTAAAAATATTATTGCTAAAAGTGAAGCACCCAGAAAATAGAAAATGCCAAGGTCAAGGCTGCACAGAAAAAAAATTTCAATCATCTGCCTGTGCATATAAATTATGACACAGTTAATTAGATGATCAGTATAAAATTACTTGAATATTCTTGGTCTTTGTTTTATTCAGTAGATAGAACATACAGTGGTTAGGGAACTTATTGTCAATTGTTTTTCAGATTTTTTTCCAAATTCTCCTCCAAGAGAAGTCATTCACTTTTTGATGAGAGAGGTGCTTACATATTCTGACATATTTCTGTCTCACACTTTAGGCACTCAGTTTCCACAAATTTACAGAGATGCTTTAGCCCTCTATTCAGTACTGGTGTTTTCACAGGCTGGCATGCACAGAATTGTTCAGGTTTAAGTTCTGCCAGGAATTTCGTAGAATTATGGAAGCACTGAGACTGGAAAAGACCTCCAAGATCATTAAGTCCAACCTCTGACCAAATACCACCATGCCAAATAAACTATACAACTTAGTGCCACATCTAAGAACACTTACAGGGATGATGTCTCTACTACTTCCTTGAGTAGCCTGTTCCAAAGCCTGACCACCCCTTCACGAAGAAATTCTTCCTGATGTCCAACATGAGCTTCACCTGGCACAGCTTGAGGCTGCTTCCTGTTGTCGGATTGCTACTTGCCTGGGAGAAGGGACTGACCCCCACCTGGCTACACCCTCCTTTCAGGCAGTTGTAGAGAGTGATAAGGACCCCCCTGAGCCTCCTTTTCTCCAGGCTAAACACCCCCATCTCCCTCAGACACTCCTCACAGAACTTATTCTCCAGACTCTCCACCAGTTCCCTTGCCTTCTCTGGACATGCTCCAGCACCTCAATATCTGTCCTTAAGTGAGAGGCCCAGGGACAATCACTTCCCTGGTCTTGATGGCCACACTGGTTTTGACAGAGACCAGGATGCCACTGACCTCCTTGGCCACCTGGGCACATTTCTGGCTCATGTTCAGATGCTGCTGATCATCACTCCCAGCTTTTTTTTTCTGCTGTGCAGCTTTCCAGCCCCTGCTCCCAGTCTGCAGTGCTGTGTGCAGTCCAAGGGCAGGACCCAGCACTTTGCCTTATTGAATCTCATAGCATTGGCCTTGGCCCATTGTTCAGCCCTGGAGCAGGATTCTTGGATTATTTCGGGGAATGGCTCTTTGACAAGTGCTCAAGGGGTGTTGCCATTTGGGTGTGCTCAAAGCAGATAGGGCAGAAAGGACAGGCCCAGCTTTGAGCAGACTGCCTGCTTCATGGACTTACGATGTCAAAGAACTGGAAATGCATTCCTACTTCAAGAAGCATGTGAGTCCCTCTTTCTACAACAGTGTGCTATGGAGTCTGTTGTTCCTCTTCAGGCCTATTAAATATTTCTATTTCACAAAGTGCAGAAGATATTAACAAAGTTGGGGCTGAGGGATACTAAGAGGAGATAAATTCACATCCCTGACCCAAACTGATAAAAACGTAGAGATCTGGAAAATGCAGATCCTGCATGAAGAACCTCAATCAGTGAGGGTTACTGGGTGTTCTGTCTTTGTGCCACTTCTCACAGTATAAGCACAGATGGAAGAGTCCTGAAACACTGAAAAAGCTGTCTGTCTTCAGTGTCTCACACTGGCTGGCACTGATACTTCCCTCAGTGAAAGCTTTCTGGGAACCTCTTTGTCAGGACTCTTACTCACCTGTGTGTATATTATAAGAACACATACCAAATGAAGGGCATAGAATACCTTTACAGAGAGTGTGCAAAAGCACTGAGTCTTGTAGGATCTAATTTATTATTCCTGTCTCAGGTTCCTCAGTCTATCATTGTCTTCATGGATTAATGTAAATTTTTACACCATTGAGGGTGTTTCACAAATATGACTGAATTTGTCACTATACTTCTTGGATGGGTAATTTCCAAACAGGGAAGAGTGGCACAGAGAGGTGAAGGTGCCTCATTCTCAGCAGTGTAAGGTTCCCTATCCTTTGCTTGCAGAGACCTACTTGCAAGAGGGCAAAGATGGCTGAAGAAAAGTCTGCAGCCCACTAGGTTCCCATCTCAGCAGGGAAAAAGACTTTTGGTGAAGGAATAACCAGATGACAGACATGGCAGAGCCTGTGGAACACACCTGCCAGCCTGGCTTCTGCAGCTCACCTGCAACCCAGAACAGAAGTGCTCTCTATCTCAGTCTCTTCTCATATCCACTGGAAAAAAAGAGAACCAAAGAGCCAGTTGCTGGTATTTAGATTATCCTTGCCTGATTGATATATAACACATAGCACAAGTTGCCCTAGGGACTGGTGGGGATGAAAGGATTTTTTGCTTTTGGGATGAGGAGCAAAGTTTGGAGGAAAATACTTATAAGATGATATTAATTCATGAGTGAAGCTTGTGATTAATTGTAAGGTGGATGCTCTGTTTTCACACAGAATACATTTTCTGGCTACATATTGTCCAATATGATAGTACTTTTTAGTACTGTTTTATAGCAGTACCAATTATATTAATTCTTTATCCTGGAGAACACAATATAGTGTGCCCCATTACTCAGACATAGGTGCCTGTTATTGACAAGAATATTTTTACCTTCTTGGGGAAAAAAAATCTAAATTAAAGGTTTTCTACCTGTTCCAGCATTGTTCCTCCTCCTCTTCTCTTTCAGCCTTTTTCCCATCTTTCTGCCCCAAATATATACATGAAGGCAATATGCCTTTTTTTAAAAAAAAAGAATAAATTGCAAAATGAATGAAACTTGGTACAATGTAATCCCGAATCTAGAATCTTGACCCTGTTTTATGAGATCTGAGGCCTCCTTTCAGGTCTAGTTTTCTACTGACTTCTTTGACATGCTTCACTAGACCTAATAGCTCCCTATTACCAGTTACAATTTAGCATCTGAGCCAGGAGCTGGAGGAAAAAGGGAAAAAGGAGTGTAAATTATACGGAGATGCAGTGAACAAAGGTTTTATTTCTCCTGAGCACAACCCTTTGATAGGAAAACGGGGGAGACAAATGTGTTGCTAATTTAATTAAGTAGTATGAGATGGCAGGGTCCACAGATGCCATTTAGGACTGGATTAATCAAGAGCAGGTGATGAAAATGAATAGTCACACATAATGTTAGCATTTTTAACAATCCGACACAGTCTAATGGAATCAAGTGCTATTTAACAACAGGGCTCAGTTTTGCTTGCTAATCCAAATTTATCTATACTTTCGCTGTGCACATTCATGTGGATCAAGAACTCTGTTCCCTCTGATTCCCATTAATTTTCTGAGGCATATTTAGCTATTTAACGTTTGGTACAGCATATCCATGTCCCCTTTTACTGCACATGGAGCACTGCACTGTGGAAGCATTGCATCCTGTGTGCTGAACAAGTGTAACATCCGGCAGGTAAATACTTTTTGACAGCTGAGAGGTCATCCTTACCAGTATAAAACCTTTGTTTTCCTCCATGTGCTCCTTTCCAAAAGTACCAAAAAGTTCTGGTCAGCTGTTTCCTTATCAAAGCTTGAAAATATTTTTGTTCATAAATTTTGGGACTACCTGCAGCTGTTTGATACAGCTCTTCCAGTGGGCCTTTTTCTTTCCTGACAATAACTGAAGCATGTAACTTAGTAAAATGTTCAGCCCACCCTCCAGTGGAGTTGCTAGATGAAGATTGGAACCTCTGTCAGACTGAAATAAAATTTAACTGTACATGAAGTCATACTTTCCTAGTAAATAGTTTTCAGCTAGAATAAACTTGGTGCCTATAATTTCAATGCTTGCAAAGGATTAAAAGCTACTGTTGGAAATCAGATCTATGTCCAGTTGTAGTCTTACATTTCTGAACAGGCTGTGGCCAAAACGAATATATCAGCTTTACAAAGCAGTGGGCAAGCAGCTCATTCCTCTTCTCCCTTGACAATTTTTGACACAGAGGAGAGTGCGTAGGAAAGAGCCATGGCATCTGTTTCTCATCCACTTGAGCAGAGAGGGCATAAAGACTCTGCCACCTATGCTAGGGCTCTGAAATCTTTATAACCTATTACTTCTTTATGTGGTGTCATAAAAGTAAACCAGCTCCTGTCCAACATGAGACTGACAGAGCACTCTGCACTATTCCTGGTTTTCAAAATCTGAGCTCTCTTTGCCCTCTTAATGGATGGATTTATTACATGTCAGAGTGCAATTTCATAGTAGTTGTTATCAGGTCTTAGGGTAGCTTCTTTTTTTTTTCACAAAGAGAGGGTACTACTCCACTAGGTGCTATGCATTTTGCTGCATTTACAGAGTCTTGGCAAGCTTATGAAAATCAATTACAAGCAGCCATGTCTCAGTTGCTGTCTTTCAATATAACTGTTCCCCAATCCCTGAAGACTCTTTAGAAGAGATACCTCTGTGTGCCATAAAAACATTTGTGGTTTTAAGTACCTCTGAGTATAAAAAATCCAATGCAAGAAATCCAAAGATAAATATACATTTCTTCCCAATGAGCATTCCCAGGATGAGCTACCCAGTTCTGCTTAATGGTGTTTGGCTCTGATTTTTCAGGTGAACATTTTATTTTTCATAATATACCTGACAGGGAGAAGAGACTACCACCAGGGAGAAAAAAAATCACACAAAAAGGATCCTAAAATACAAACAGCAAAACTCAATAAAACGTTTTGTTTTTATATGAATGTGATTATAGGACAAAAACCCCCACCAGGATTACAGTAAATTTCAGGATTTTTTTGCCAGCTGTTTCTGACAACAGTACTGTGAGACTTAAAACTGTGGTAGAAGTGTTGTGAGGCCTTTAGTAGTAGCGTATTGGGGTGGCCACTCCCAGCTCTCTCTTATCTCCTTACATGCTGGTAAACACTCTACAGTCCTCAGCTGATTAAAGCTCATCACTTGGGATAATCTCCTAAACTACTACTGACCTTGGTGTCTGTTTATATCTTTTTGCCCTGTAGTTACTCCTGTAGCACCATAAGTTGCTCCAGCTGTACTTGGTAGTATCTGTCCACACTATCCTTAAAGCAGGTACATTCATAAAGCTGCTGTCACAGTTGAATAAATTTACCAGATCTTCCTGCTCACTGTTGCCCCCAGCTGAGACTTCACGACTCACAGAGCAAGTACTCGGAGACTTTTACTTCAGTTCAGTGCCAGGATTTTTACCAAGCTGATCTCTCCTACTTTGCCCTGACCCTGACCAGAGACACTGCTGTGGGGTGGCAATGCCCTAAACCTCTGTTGCTGCTTTGCATTTATGACTATGATCTGAGATTGAATGATTATCTAATATTCTCCTTCTCAGAAGAGCAGAAATAAGGACCAGTCAAGTGAAGATGTGTGATCAACTGAAGGAACAGGCTGCTTTCATTCTAGAAAACTTCATCTTGAATTGGTAGTTGAGAGTCAAGATTTGTTCAGCTGCTGAGGTGTGAGTGATGAAGGAGGAGGAATGTGTGCTTGTCCTTCAGGCTCATGTTGAAGTGGAAAAGAAGCTGCTTTGAATTGGAGTGAGGGTGGGGAGAAGGGATTACCAAAAGTATTTGATGTGTCTGTTTCTTGCTCTAATTAGGCTTTCAGAATAACATCTATGAGGCTCATTCTTTTTTTATTTTTTAAAGTTCTTGTACTTTCTCAGGTATGTTCACTCTTACAGATGTGATTTTGTGCATTTCATCCCCCTTTGAAGGCAGGGTTATGTTCTGAGGTATACTTGGGTATTTTAATTAAAAACTACAGGTAAAATATTTAGAATGCTCTTGAATTATGGAATAATTTTTGTTTTGCAAATGGAAAAGTGTAACCAATAGTCTTATGGCATTTTATATTAAAAGCAGTGTTAAATTATAATAAAGGAAAAAAGTTGAAAGAATTGCAGTCTGGATTTATGTATATGTGTAGAAGATTAATGCCTTTAGCTAATTTGGGTTGAAATATATATTCTAATAAGGTGTTAAAATTAGTTCTGAGAGTGCTCATCTGGCAACTATAAATATGTTGTATCAAAGTATAATTAAGCCTCTCTAAAGTTTTATCTCTTTACTTTTTTTGCCCTTGTATTTTTTTTCCTGAGCTTATAGGAAGTTGAAGTCAGTTGCAAGGACACCTCTCCAGAGGAAGTTATAGTTTCATAGAAGTTCAGAAAAAAAGTCTTTTATGTGTATTCTCATTCTTTGAAAAAGAATGGTGAGAAAATTGTGACAGTAAAAGGTTTAGTGTTTTCACAATTTTAAGGTCTGTCTGTAATTTTTTTTTATGCTATAAAGATCTTCAAGTTATCATCCAGACTTAACCAGATGGATGGAAAGCTGGATGGATGAAAACAAGTGTAGGATTTCCAGGCTCAGAAGATAGCAGTTGATGGGTCAAGCTTTGCCTTCAGTCTGGTGACTGGTGCAGAACTGCCAGACTGTCTGTGAGGGACTGAACTCTTTCAGTAATGATGTGGAGGAGATGATGGATGCCAGTCTTACCAAGTGTTCAGGTGA
This sequence comes from Phylloscopus collybita, assembly GCA_027886175.1. Classification (NCBI taxonomy): domain Eukaryota; kingdom Metazoa; phylum Chordata; class Aves; order Passeriformes; family Phylloscopidae; genus Phylloscopus; species Phylloscopus collybita. The sequence continues at coordinate 64,014,230 of JAJNNQ010000075.1, read as the reverse complement.
CGACAAGTCATGAGGACCATTCACTGTGCTCAAGGACAGGAGTCCCACTCAGAGATACCCAGGGATGCTAGAGGAGAGAGCCAAAAAGAACAACGTGAAATGCAATGGGGACAAATATTAGGCTCTGTGCTGAGGAACAGAACACCCCTTCCAACACTACAGGCTTGTCCCTGCATGCAGGGGAGCAGCTCTGTGGACAGGTGCCTGGGGGGCCTGATGGACGGTAGGCTGGACAGGAGCCATCATGCCCTGGCAGCACTGAGTCTGTTATCAGCACTGGATCTTACCAACAGGGCAATAGAAAATAGATGGAGGGAAGTCCTTATGTCTCCAAACTCAGCACTCCTAAGATGATGTCTAGAATGCTATACAGTTCTTTGGGATTCCACTGGAAATCAGAAAACTAGGAAATAGTGAATGGACCTACTGTCTATTAATATCTATAAATACTGTGAACACTGTTTCAAGGATTATTATGACATCTGTGGAAACTGCAGCAATGTCATTCATTTGGCATTCTAAGTATTTTATTTCTTGCCTTCGTAGTAAATTAGTTGTGCAGCTTTATCAGTGCAACCACACTGGCAAACTAACATAGACTCATGGTCCAAAAATCTAAAGAAGTGAGAGTCATTCCTGGAGTGTGACCAAGATGGATTCATTCATCTATTATAATGCCAGGTGAATATTTAAATAGTCAGATAGGAGCATCAAAGAGACATTAAAAAGCAGTCAATGTTTATCCCTGTCCTCATGAGTTAATATCCCAAAATGGAGTTGTATTGCAGCTAGAGGCAGTGGGGAAAGAACAGTGGAGTGACCAAAGTTTCACACTCTCTTTTATGCACAAGGCACTGAGACGAGTAATAGGGATCAAACAGAACTCATGGAGTGAGGGAATACTGATGCAGGGGCAGGAGAAAAAAAGGAGACTGGCAGTGTTGACAACAACACGACAGACCCACAATTTATCTTCAGCTGAAGATATTTTCAGAAATAAGATCTATCTACCGGAATTGTTTATAAAGTAATCGTTAAAAATCAATCAATATATAATCATCCATTCTCCAGAACACATTTACTTATCCATTTTTGGCTATAACATTTTTTGTACATTTAATTTCTTAGCTGTAGATTTCAGGAATTGGTGTGTATTGAGTACTGGAATATTCTGACAAAAATGCTTGATAATAAATTAAGCACCTTCATAGCTGCAAGTAGGAGACAAAAGCTACTGTAATTCTCTGCAACTGAAAACCTTTTTTTTTTATTAGGTCACCTGTAGCTATATTTCCTGAGTAGACATGTTGCCATAAATTTCACTAACTTTTATTCTTTTTCTCCTGCCAAAGGAAAACACTCTACAGCCATCACAGTGGACCTCCCATATATTAAATGGTTTGATCTTGCAGGTGTTACAGAATAAAACTAAAAAATAAAAAAATCCCAAACAACCTTTCACCCCAAACAACTTTATTCTGCATTGTTAAGAAATCTGCTAATCCATGTAGAACTAAAATTATGCAAAAACTCCTGGCATTTCATTGGAAAGGTTTCTAAGCTATATACTCTGCCTCTGTGACGTGACCTATGGCTTACCTGCAACATCCCTGAAAACATGCAGTAGAGACCTTAGCTTTCTTCTAAACTGAGAATTCCTTTTTGCCTTAGCTTCTGTCGCCTGTTCTATTACCAGTCCTTCCTCTTTTTAGAAAGAATCTTTAGCATCTGCAGTTCCATGGTGCTTACAGCCCAGTTTAGAGAGCGCTGTGGTTGCAATGGCTTCATCTGGAGAATATCAACCCAGCGTGTGAGCCGGGAGAGAGGAAAGAATAGATTATGGGAATGAAGAACAAAGACAATTAAGCTTAACTCCTCTAGGTGCAGTACTCATGGTAATTTTGGGAAATCTAATGGGAATGACCTCTGGGGTGAGATGCTTTACCTTGACTTCTTAAGGTGGAAGATTTATTACAAATACCTGGCAGCTGAATACTCAGAGTGACAAACCTGTGATCTCTGGGAGGAGTAGGTTTTCCCTTCCTTCAAGACAGAACACCAATACAGCTCAAACCTTTCCACCATTGTTTAAGGACCATAATCATTAGATGTAGACACAGTATCCCAGTTCCATTTCCCTAACAAAAAGGCAAAAATTTCGGGTTTTTTTTCTTCTTAGCTGCTTACAAGTAGGAGAGTCAGGTTCACTCTAGTGCACTGAGGGGCTGTTCTCAGTAGAGAGGCTGTTCTGCTCTGCCATCCCACCCATGTGCTCTGTATCATGTCAGGCTTTATTGATCTGTGTGGATGTATGTTTCTAGATCAGTGGACATCTGCCACAACACTAACAGAGCACTCCATAATTGCCAGTGATGAAAAGACTTCCTTCCCTGCAGGGATCTCAAAGAACAAACCTTGAAGTGTTATCTGGGACAATTTCCAAGGAGCTGGTGCTTTCCACCTTTGCACAGCTAAGATAGCAGAGGTTCTAGGTACACCTTCTACCACACACAAGTTCTTGTTGTTGAGTTTATTGTTTGGTTTGTTGTTTGCTTTGTTTTGTTTTGTTAAGTTTTTTTAAACAGGAAATGAAATTTGATTTAAAGTGGAAAGAGGGCACCTCCGTAGATGTCCATACATTCTGTATGTGCTTGGGTAAAGATCTGTGCATGACTTCAAGGCACACCTTTTCTCTGAGTTATTAAGAAGTACATATGAACTTAGCTGAGGCCTGTTAGGAATAAGCAGAGCTGTGAAAAAACTCTCAGTGAGGACTTCTGTCTCACAGCTTTAGCAATTGCGTAATTATGTAATTGTTGTGTTTCTTTGTTCGGCATGTGCTCCGCGGTCTCATTAATCAGGGCAGCGACTCTGAAATGGCCGTGATTTCCACCAGCGCGATAAGACACGTTGGCTGCTACATTCAGAGGGATAAATTGGTTATTTTACAAAGTCTCAAAGGGTGAAGGCTTGGGGGTTTTATTTCAACGTTTGTCACATGATCTCGCTGCATGACATCGCAAATCTCCCATCTCTGCTTTGTTGGTCTATATGCATGAATAATTTTCCCAGTGCTTGTTTGTAGCTGAGCGGGAGAAAGAGAATTACCGCCGCACAATCTCTTGTTGTTGGTGATCAGCATTCCGATGGTCTGAGCTGGCTTACAACAGTGTAAAGACATCAGTGGCATGTGTTATAATATATTGAGCATTGTACTCCTGAAGAACGCACGAAAGAAAGAACATTGTTCTACTAGGGAGCAATTCATCGGGTTTTTCCCAGAGACTCTTGGGTCAAGTTTTTATAGGCCTATTTGATTTTCAAATTCTTTTTCCCCCTTTTTCCTCTCAGTGAGCCATAGTGTCCAAACTTGTCTACATTTACTTCCCATGTTTTGTGCATGGTAGATGTCCTTTAAAAAGAGTATCTCAAATAAGTCTTTATTCTTGTTTTGTTGGCTCTTATTCTGTGTTTTCATGAACTCTGGCCCTGGCCATGGCAACTGCAAGAAAAATGTTAACATTGATTGACAGGATTAAGAAAGCCTCCATGCCTATCCGCATTTCAAACACTTTGGGAACAATGGTGTTTGGTGTGATTGAATTAATGAGATATCGTGGACTGTCAAAAGAGCACACATACTTTACATAAACCTGATTATCTTTGCATGGCAGAAATGAAAAAAAGGAGGGAACAGAGGTTTGGCTTTCACTCATACCTCCAAAGGAGCCATCAAAGTGTGTGTGCCCTGGCTCAGAGAGTGATGTGCCTGCTCAACTGGCCTGCCCTCCCTTTCTCTCCACATACTGCCTGGCTCTGCTTAGCATACATCAGCCATGGGCTTTAACAAGTCTATTCAGGCGACTGGGCCCAAAACAACACTCTTTTCACAGCTCAGCACCTCTGTGCTGATTTTTTTTTTCCTATGGGTCTATTGTTTAACTTGAACTAAGCATACATTTCAACAATTAGACCCGAACTGGCTCCTACCACCCTAGCTTAACCCCAAAGAGTGACATCAGTCATGATACTACATACATTTTGAGAGGTGAGCCACAGCTGGTGCTCACTTTTAGCAATAGAATTGCTGGAAAGAGAAGAAAGTTTCATAGGGAACTTCTTCCCACTTAAGTCTTTAAATGATATTTCTATTTTCTGGGAAATGTTCCAGCAGGCATAATAGTTTGGTGAATAAATACAATTCATTGAAGTAGTGCTGCATTTTAGCATAAGCTATTTTTTTTTTCACAAGAGGACATAATGGATTAAGAGGCTCTGAAATGAAATGTAATCCAAAAGCTGAAAGGATTCTGCCTACCTGCATACCTGTCTGTCTATCTGTCTACTTACCTGTCTTACAACCTCTCTAATAATTTTACATGGTCCTTACTACCTCAGATGTGAATTAGTTCCTCAAATACACATAGCTCTGGCTTACTGAAAATCATAAGTTTAATGGAAGTGCATTTGTTTGATGGCATACAGCCCTTTCAATCTTTTTCAAGCAAGTAGTCATTTTTTACTGAATTAAATGCCTTAATTTAAAAAAAATTCTATCTGATATTTTCACTCTATTCATGGATCATCATAATTATTTTTTTCTGAAAATATTATTCTCTTTGTGTGCTAAATTGAGATGGAGGAAGTGTAAAAATGTTATTTATCCAAAAGACTCTTGTCAGCAAGACAAGTCTTATATTATTTCTAGGTTGCCTAGAGTAAAGAGATACTCAAAAAACCTCAAAAAATTGTGCATACAAGAATATCCAGACTGTTTTTACAGTCATATGAAGAATGGATATTTTAAATGAAGTTTAAATAGAAAATCAAGCTTTGCTAGTTTGCTTACAATGTTTCAAACCTCTGAAGATCCTGCTATCATTGCATTACTTCTCACCAGGTAGGAATATATAGCCTTTATGTAAACATGAAATACAATATTCCTTTTTTCTAAAGGATCCTTTACTCACCTATGTCATGCTTTCAGTCTTAATGAGTAAGCAAGATATAGTCTTTGTAACTTGAGTGGTTATGGTGCTGAGCTGAAAATGATGAGGTTTGGTGGCCAGATACAGTAATTCTGCCTTTCCCTCTTTATGGACTTCCCCAAAAGCTTGTAGCACTCCCACAAGCTTTAGTGATTCAATGTTGTGATAAATGATTAATTTTCACTGAGGCTTTTTAAAAATACTGTAAGCATAAAGAAGTTTAAAAATCACCTGGTGGCACGTATTGAGCGTTGCTTTGTAAATCATTAAATAATTTATGGCAAAACTCATTTTAACATGTGTGCATATTTTCTGAGGCCATGGATTAGTGACAAGCCTATCATAACAGATTAATGTTTCAGATCAAGGAAAAGGTGGAGAGCACTGCACTGTGGAGTCACAAAACAAAATATTTCCCCCCAAAGCTTAGCCAGTAGATGTCTCTGTTTCACAAACCCTGCCATGGTATCAGCTGCCACATCCTCCTGCACCCCTCCTATTTATGTAAACTCACCTTTACATAAAAATGGCAAGATAATGTGAGGGTAGTGGTATTTTGAAGCCTATATGAAGTTGTCTGAATGGTCAAGACCTTTGAAACTCAATTGTGCATACAATAAGCAGTAAAAATTGAGACAGCTAGTTGGACATTCTCTAGTAACTGAATTGGCATAATCAGACTGCTTTGCACTATATGACAGGGTCTTGGGGGTACCGTCATTTGCCCCTTTTTATCAACAACCAGGATTTCCAGGATCTATATGACAACAGGTAGGGATGTTAGACTTCCCCTCAGTGCCTCCCATTTTTGGTAGTCATCTGTTCCTTCTGAACTCTTCCTCCAGTCCTATGACACAGAGTGAAGCAAGGGGAGCTCCAGACCCCCCTCGAGGAATTCGTCTTTCCTTCTCCAGTCTTAAGAACTTATATCCCCCGCAAGGAAAACCTGTGTAAAAAGATACTGGACAGGCAGGTGTCCTTGTGAGAGGGAAGGGAAACTAAGTGTGATGGCATAACCCTGCAGTCCTTCTGGCCCTTGAGCTGTTGCCAAATTGCAACGCCTTCTGCAGAATGCCCTGCTCAGTGCAGCAAGGAGCAGCTTCACCTTCCACAGAGTGTCACTGCCCTCCTTTCTCTCCCAGAAGTGGCAGTAATGCCTATTTCTCTTGCTGAAAGTTCTGCCATTGAGTTAGAACATGTTTTCAAATACTCCTTTGAATTTAAAGGGCCAGCTGTATGTCTATGAGATCAGCATTGTAAGGGAGTTTGAAATGGCAAAACCGACTTCTGCTTTTGTGAACACAGGTACTGTTGCTATTTATGTAGATGTATATGGTCTTTCCTGCTCTCTTAAGAGTAAACATTCACTATACCATGTTATTAACTTTAAACTTTGGGAAATAATATTGCTTTCTTTTCCTCCTCATTTCTAGAGAATTTCCAGTAAAACTATGCTTTTCATGTATTAAAACTATTATAAGTTGAAATTATACGAACCTTTATCCTTGATATAAACAAAAGGATGACCTTTTCCTCATCAAATAGATAATTTCAATGTGAGTGAAACCTGAGGTTGAGGATTTGTAACTGGTTTAACCTAATCAAAGTGTTGTCTGCTTCTAAGGTTGGCAATTCTTGTCTACCATCTGCTGTGTCTCACCACACTTTTCTGCCCCTTCTCTCACGTCAGCATTAGCACTGGCATGTGTGCATGCCCATGTAAGGTAGACTGCTGCCTGTGCCTTCTTGTCCTCCCCAGCCTCAGCACGAAAAAGGATAACAGGAACACCTGCCTGGGGGTTGGATGGAGGTGGGATTTTCATGTTTTATTTAGATGAGCCTCATGCAGTGGTGGAATCCCAGTCCAAAAATGGGAGGCTGAATGTTAAAAAGGTACATATTTAAGGATGGGTAACTAACAGCTATAATTTTTCATTCCACCCAAACAGAAACCTTTTCATTTTTATCTGCCTTCTTTTTTCTAGCTTCTTTACTGAATACAATACAATACATAATTTATATTTTGGCTCCATCAGTACAGATTATGTTATTATCTATACCTTTTATTCTAAATATAGATAAATTTTTAATAAAAATATGATTAGGAAAGCAAACTACATAGTTTCTACACTAGCTGATTTTTTTATTTTTAATACACAAAAATTTGTGAAATAAACATTGTAAGAATCCTTGGCAAGTAGGTATGAGCACAAGTAACAGAAAGGTGAAGAAATTGTGTGAGAACTAATCAAGAAACCTTCATCCAAGTTTGTTGTGTTTGAATTACTTTCATCTAGGTCCCACTTTGCATCTTGCACAGTAAGTTGATCTCTTTATCCTGATTCAGTGTCATGGACATGCAACCCTCCAAGAATCAGCAAAGTACCAGCTTTACAGCCCTTACCCCTGTTTTAGGCCTCCTCCAGGTGTCATTCAGCTAAACTGGCTTGCACATAGCTCACTGTGCCATCAGGGCAAGAAGATTTGTATTGATAGATAACTGTGCAGGTTTCTTCCACATTTATCCTCCTTGCCAGCCTTGATACCCCCTCTGTCTTCTTTGACAAGCAGGAAACCTTTCTCTTATCCTAACACACATTTCTAACATATTTTCCCACATGTGTGCTTATTTAAGGCCTAACTACAGGAAGATGTTATGTTCATGAAGTGGTTCTTCTCCTGTGGCTCTCAGATAGGTGTGTCAGTATCTCTCATTAATACTTTGGTGTCTGAGCAGAGGCTACTGCTGGTGAGCTCGAACTGGACCAGCAAACACCAGCAGATGTGGAGTGATGCTCTCAAGCATATGAATTAAAACATAGTGGCTAACATATTATGAAGTACTCTTAATTTTCCTAATCCTGGCAGACACTTTTAGCCTCATCTCCAGGAATATCCTGACCCAAGAGCAGTTCAGCAACAAAAATCCCATTTACCCCAGGGCACTCACAATTTCATTAGGCTTTCTAGGAGAAGGAATAGAGTTCACGGTCTTCTTGCCACTTCCCCATTCTTTTAATTCCTAAGTCAACTAATACAGAGTTAAGCATTATAGACAAGCAGAATTTGTTAGATTTTTTGCAACAGCATTAGAAATTTTCCATTACATAGGCCTCAAATCCTCTAATGTCAAAGATGTCAGATGATGGGCCAAAATGAAATACTTTTATCATCATACTTATTTCCTCTAAATAAGGAACACAGTGACATATTCCAGGGGAAGTTCATGTCTAATTACATTCTTCTAAAGAATTTCCACGTCTTCAGGTTTTTGGCAAATTTTGCAATAAATTTTAATTTAAAAAATGATTCTGTGTAAAATCCTATCAACTTTACAAAAATTCTGAAAATAAATTTCTTTAGTGACAATATATGTAAAATAATTCACTAGCTATGCAATATGTCTCTTGTTTTACATTATGATTTCCTGATCATATTTCCCACAGGGTTAAACACAGCAATCTGAATTTTAAATCTGGTAACATTTAGAGATTAGGAGCTTTCCTTGATAGTGATGGTTTTACTTTCTTTTACAACATTGTTTTAAGGGGTGCATTCTTTGCACTGCAGATTCAGTATCCTTGAGTAACCGGAAATCATTAATAAATACCATTATCACTAGCAGTGCTGAAACAGGGGAAGCTTTGAGGTTAGTACAATGCCCTGGCAGAACGTGTTTGACTGGATGAAAAAGTTTACGGAGATTAACACCCACTGAGCTAGCCCACTGGTAGGTTGTTGCAGGTTAATGGAAATGTGTGGCAACAGGCAGTAACATTAGCAAGGTCTTTATCTTTAGGTCTCATAAATATTCTCCTTAACCCCTGCTAACACCCATGTTTCAGGCTTTTCCAGGAAGAATTAGGACGGCTAGCTCCATGGTTGTTGTCAGGATTAGGCACATTCAGCTCAGGGTTTCCCCCCTCCTGGCTATCGGTTCAGAATTGCCCGGCTCCTTGGGCACTTATCTTGGGCCTGTATCAAATGGGATCTGTTGATTGCTGCCCTTGTCTCTTTACCAAAGAAAGGGAAATTAACAGAAAATTCTTGGGTAGTAGGGAAGTGACCTCAGGACATTTAGGTTGAAATGTAGTGCTCTATTAAGTAAAGCTCTGAAATGTATAAATCCAGGTTCACAATTTTCTGTGCTTAAAAATCAGTTTGGTCATTAAGTTAAATTTAAAAGGAGTTTGAATTTCTAGTAATCATATATGAGGTTATTTCTCTTTTCAAGCCTTTGTTAGTTTCTTTGTATGTTAAACCACAGAGAATTTTCCTTTAGTATATTGAAAAATGGAGCTGGGAAGGGGTTAAGGATCTTCGTTGACTGCAATTTCTCAATCAGCCTTGGGAAGCCTCAGGTCAACTTTGCTCATAAAACTCTGCACAAATATTTCTTTTTCTATCAGAGGAATTCTAATTCCACACACAGACCAGTGCCACTCAGATTATTACACATTATTAAAAATTAATTTTAAAAAATGGTTTGGTCCCTGAAACTGTGAGAAACCAAGCTTTGAAAAAACTCACTCCCATAATAGTAAAATAAATACCAAATAAATTCCTCTTTCGTGCTGTTTTTATATTTCTGTTATCTCTTGATTTTGAAATCTTTCCTCTCCTTCCCCTTGCACAGTACAAATGAAGATAAAAGACTATCCTTATGGAAAAATAAATTATATGGAATTTAATAGGTATAAAAAGCTGCTGTAGAGATTAATAGGTCTCCACAAAAGTTACTGTAAAAAACACATAATTTAATAGAAACTTTAATATAAAATGTGAAAAATCACTCCCTCCTGTGGTAAAACCTGAAAGAGGGTGGGCACAAGAGAAAAATGCTTTTGTCACAGGGAGACTGTTTTGCTGTGTGGAAGTGGGGTTGGAGTCACCTGTCCCCTGCAGCGTGACACAGACCCAGAGCCATGCTCCAGGCAGGGGTGGTCACAGACAGGTTACCCTCACAGGAGAGAGTGAGGGGACTTGTGCTCTTCAGGAAACTACTGCCAGCTGATAAAAGTGTGGCTGTGGGTGAGGGGTAGAAGATTTCCTCTTCAAATATTTTTTTGGCCATTGTCTTGTCCTCCAACTCAGTTCTAATCATGTGTGCTTTCAGAATAGCCTTGTTCTAACTTGCACTTTATTAAAACTTAGTCCTTTAGAGTATTTGTGTTCCTGCATTGTAGCAGAGATGTGACTGTACTAATTCATGACTTAGGTGAATATGGGATCTGAAATACACCCGAGTAGACATAAAATTCTAACCTTCTGCTGGTTCCATCCTGGTAAAGACCCATCTGTGCATGCATATGGGCCAAATCAGTGCTGATCCCAAGATGAGGATTATTTAAGAAATACAATCTTTTCATCAAACTGCTTATTTTCTGTCAAAAAAAAGTTTACAAATCTCACTGTATTTCCTAAAAATCTTGTGTGTTTTCATGTGTGTGTGTATGAGAGAAATTAAAGCCTGATTTAATGCATCAATCAGCAGGTAGAAGACCTATACCACCCCAAAAATATTTTTACTTGTTTATTTGTACACATTAATAAGTTTATTAAATATAAACAACATTCTTTATTAACAGAGCTGGACTGCTTTCTTAATAAAGATGGTAGTTACCTATAATTTTAATCAATGTCAACTTTTGAACAAAAAATTTCTGTGTTAATTTACCTTACAACTCCATAAGAATAAAAAATAAAAGTTAAAAACGCCACCAAAAATTGAGTTTGTTTGTGTTAAAACATTCTCAGAGTAATTTCTTAGGCAGATTTCCCGTTTCTTTATATTGCTTCATGGTAAATTCTGGTAATTTGGGTGCTTATCTGAGCAACTTTTCTTGGAGACCAAGAGAACAAAAGAGTTGAGGCAGAACAGAGCTATCAGCTCTGCAAAAGGAAGAGGGATGTATCATTTTTAGTGTTTTCCCAGACAAGACACGTAAGAAAAATATACATCACACAAAACTGTACAAATGAGACCACCTGTTAACCACCTGTTTAGCTGATAATTTACAACATTTGATACTTTTCAAAAAGGTCGATATTTGACAGATGCTGGCGGATAACCCAAATTCCAAAGCATCTCATGGAGTTCCTGCTTTAGTTACCACCTGCATAGTTGTCAGCAGTTTGTGGCAGTGAGGAGATTTTCACATATCCAGCTGTATGCTTCTCTGTTGGACTTTTCAAATTATATGCAGAAAGTACAATGAAAAAATTCCTGTGAGGATTCAAAAAGTGGAAGAAACAGGTAGATAGGTAGTATCAGGTAAGTTGGTGACTTAGCATTCTTTTCCTTAACATTTCTGATGCTGTGTACTGAACACCGTGGTTTTAATTTAGGTGAGGACATGAGATCATCCCAAGATCGATCAAATCTAAAAGCTAAGAAGGCTGTGTCTTTTTCCAGAAACAAGATAATGCCCAAAGTTAATGGTCATATTGCAGAAGCAGTAGATGAATTCCAAGTGTGTTCAACAAAAGGGATTTTCTTAAAAAATTCCAATAAAATTAAAAATGGCTTGTTCGTCCATTCACAAAAGTCTTGGAAAGGATGGACTCTAAGAATGTACAAAAGTTTTTGCAAAATATGGTTCTTCCACAGTCTGCTCTCCTGGGAGCAAAAATCATGAAAAATAGATGCTGATCACAAAAACCCCATGGGGGACTCTTCAAAATAGTGCTGGTGAGGACACACATATTTCCTGTATCAAAAAGAAGACAATTTCTATGTTACCAAGATGGGAAGACAGCACAAACATATGTACTTTGATCATGTGAGGAATACGGATGGAAAAGACCTTGAAACAGTTAGTGCATCTGAAAGGGATCATAAGAGACCACCCCCTTGCAGAGGATGAATGGCAAGAAGATGGTGTGTGACAGATGCTCAGGAGTAAGTTGCTTATAAATCATGTAAGAAATGGACAAATATTGCAGTAAGATGTTACCAGTATTTTATATAGGTTCTACCTTATGTAAAAGGAAGACGAATGTCTCTCATCCCTCATTTCGCTCACTCATGGTGTTACTCTGGATTCCTGACCAGCCACAAGTCTTGTTGCACACAGAACCTTTCCAGACCCTTGGGAATAAAGGTCAGTTCTCTCTGTATACATAAATGCAAGCTGAAAACATGGTATATAAGGTGATTTGATCTGATATTCCCACATATTTTCAACACTCAAGATATAAAAAGTGATCATTGCCCCAGAGAAGAGGATAAATATTCAAACACGAAAAGGACCATATACATAAACAACTATTTTAAGTATTAGATGAAAATATTTATTGTCTCAATCCTATTTGCTGGGACATTTTTCAGAGGACATTTTGTTTTTCTGCACAAGTTGGTTTTAGGTTTGAACTTGTAACATGAGCTGCAGAGAGTGGAGGCATTGTGACAACATCTCTTCCTTCCTGTCCCCTGCAGGTAGGAGGGTCAGGCAATAAAGATACTAAAGCTCATGGTGTACACACAGCAAGCACGGAGATTTGGGTCTGTAGGGTAAATGTGATTAAAGGGGCACGTCTGCTATATTTAGTTCAGCGTCTGTGGGAAGAGGTGGTCCGCTCTGAACAATGTTTTTGACAGATTACGTTTGCTTATGTTAAAGGATGAGTAGTTAAAGTCCAGAGAAAAAAGCCTTTTGAAGGCCATACAAAGAGAACACTCTTCGCCTTGTACAGGAGAGCAAATATGTGCTTTAATTTGTGTATTGTATGAGAACATAGTACTTCTGCTGCTCTACATTGGGAACGTTCCATCACATTTACTTTCTGTCCTAAGACTCTATTTTTTTCACTCCTCATTTCTTGCCTTATTTTCACCCTTGACATTTTCTTTTTCATTGGAATTATTTGTTTTTAATTCACTCTTGTGCTGTTATCCTCAGAGAAAGACACACTGGCAGAATAATTTTTTAAAATATTAGTGAAGAAGAACTTGATGATGATTTTACTAATATTTTCTGAAATTTACCTGAACTAGATATTAGAATTTATCAGCAGTGACTTAGCAGTAAAGTAAGAACCAAGAAGTCAAACAAAGAAAACATTTAGGCTCATTTTTCAGAAGAACTTAGAGGAATGTCATCTGTGCAAAGCAGTAAAGGAACTGTGTTCAGGGAGCACAGGTATGTAGCTGCTAAAAGTGATATTTATCCCTAGAAAATGTATTTGTACATGTAAAAATATATGATACTTGTTTCCGAATTGGTTACCTAGCCATTATATCTATGTGCAAAAATACGTACAAGGAGTATAAAAACAAACACATTTTATTCATCTACCTTTCATTCCCTACTTTAAAATTCAGGGAGAGGGCAAAACATTTTAAAATGTGAAACTCCTGTGATGGTGATTGACAAAGAGACGTGGACTCCATACATTGCCCATATGAAGCTGTTTATTGATCCACCTAGCTGAGCTTATATACCCACGCATTATATAACAAGTAATACATGCCAAGTGATATTGCTTAACATATGCCTCGTACTAACTAACACAGGTATGCCTGAAATGTACTAACACAGCAAGTTTCTCAAAATCACGCTTTGCCTTGCCAAGGCTTGAGGCCTAGCTCCTCTGCTCTTGACATGAGTGCAGCCATACTTCCAGTTCGGCTCTCTAGCTCCAGGCCCTGCAGGCACACCCCTGAGCTATATTTAATGCCTACAGTCAGCTATTTTTCCCTTAGAGGATAAGGAAATTTAATAAAATTTCTATGTATTTTCCCCTCTCTTTTCCTTTCCTTTAAATTTTTCTGCACTTGTTTCCTGAAGAAATCATGCTTGCATATTCAGGCTATATTCCTGTGTTATAAAAGCCATCTAATGGAGTGGGATTTTTTTTATTTTTTTTTTTTTTTTTTTTTTTTTAATTTTTTTATTTAGGAGATCATATGAAAGAGCAGATCCTTAGCTTGAGTAAGGTATCCTAGTCTCATCGACTACTATGATGCTCTGGAAATTTTTCTCAGCTAATGTCCAAATTTTAAACATTCAGTGTTTACAACACTTTTTTGTTCTGTAGGTCTCTAAATTCTAGTTTTTGGTGGGTTTCTTTTTGTTGTTGTTTTTTGTTTTGTTTTGTTTTGTTTTGTTTTTTGGTAGCTCATATAAAAATGACCAGTCTCAGGAAATTTCAGAGAGAGGAAGGGACAGGTGCTTTGCTCACAGTGAATTGAGTGATTTGTTCACAGTGAATTGTTTACACATAGTCTTAAAGAAAAGAATGTGCAAGTTAACTTTAAGCATCACCTCCTTGTGTGTTCAATTTCTGTTACTGAGAGCATGAAGGGACATGCAGGTGAGTTAACAGGTGCACTGAAACCAGCCCATGGGACCCAGGTTTCCCCTGGTAAGATGGGCTCAATGTTGTAACATGCTCTAAGCAGTAGCTGCAGAGAATTGTCAAATTCTATTTCTTCCTGTGCAAGGGAGCCTTTCCCTTACTGGTTTCTTCAGCTCCAAGGATGAGGGATGAAGGTTTCGGAACATGGGAAGAAGTTAATGAATTAACATATCTTTCCAGTCATCAATACAAAATGCTTCTTGTTCCAAGGTATTTAACATTTAATATACCCACTGTCTTTATTCCATTTCAACACAATATCCTGTCATCATACTGATGCTTTTACAATGTCCATGGTTGCAGTTTTGTGACTGCTCAGTCCTTCCTGGCCACCTGGAGCCATAGAAATGTCTGCACATTCCGTAACTTGCCTAGAAGGTATTTTTCTGGGACTGCCTGGCATCTAGAAGGTCAGTCCTTAGAACCTGCTGAGACATGCACTAATTGCTGTACCTTGGTGGGTATCAGATATAGGGGTTTTAGAGGAGGAGGAGGAAGAGATAGCAACATTAAGCATTAAGGTGGGCCCCTATTGCCTTGCCCACTGTAGCCCCTCATTCTCTTAACCTGGAGATCACTGTTGCTCCCATTTTGGCCACTACTCTTTCAGCTGTTATTCTTTTGCCCTTAAATATAGATAAGTATTTGTGGGATCAGCCTCAAGATGAGATCCTTAAAGGTCATTTAAGGGACATTCTTTGGCCATCTTTTTTGAAGGGGACACCCTTTGCAGAAGTTCAGTGTAATATTGTTACATCAATGACTGGATTCAAATTGGATGAGACATCTTGTCTGTCCTCAAAAAGGCTCATCTTGCCAAAAATAAGGGGATGGTTTCATCTTGAAGACAGATATCTACATCTGAGCTGTGGTATCTGCATCCGCTGTGACCTCCTGTAGGCTACACTGGAAATTTTGGCACTTTAGGGAGAAGAAAAGATTTATTGAAACTAATATGTGGAAAGAAGATATCCAGTGATGTTTAAGGATATGAAGATTTGTTTTACATGGCCGAATAAAAGAGCTTGGTTTGCTTGAAATCAAAAATAAAAGGTAAAAACCAGAATTTCTCTTTTAAATACTTCATAGGAATAAACACCAGAGAGGTTGGTAACCAGCAGACAAACCTGGACAAAGAAAAAAATTGAGATTTCTCAGCCAAGAAGCAGGTCTCTAGATTGCAGAAGAGTAAAGTTTTGGAACAGACTTGCTGTAAGACAGAAAGGGCAAAGGGTTGTTGTTTTTAGGTAAATTTAAAACTAGAATTATAAAAATGTAGTTGCCTGGAATCGGAGGGGATGTGATGATTTTGACTCTTGATACTTTCTTAGGAGTGCTAGTGAAGAGTATGTTGCAGAACAAACAGGGCACAAGGTTCTAATATTTAATTTCTGATCTTGAAGACAGCCAAAGAATGCAGAAAACCAAAAGTATTTCCTATAAGAGGAAGTAAATTTGTGTTCTACATATTTTCTCCACTCCATCAATAATGCATCTGCCAAATTTTTGATAGCAAATTTATTGCATATTCTAATTGAACTGTATAATCTTCTTTGTGACCATTCATTTGGTGTTCAGAATCAAGAGGAATGTTCAGCTTACTTTTCTGCTAGACTTTTGTTCTTTAATCATTCCTAGTGTGGACTGAAACCAAGTGAATTTTAAGCTTACATTCTGTCCACTAAAAATATATTAATTTAATTTTCCAATGTTTTTTTAATTTTCAGTCCCCTCCATATTACAAGTAGTACTGTCCCTACTTCTTTTCTCTTCACTATTGTTTCTGTTCACTTATTTCACTTAGTATGGGTGAAGTATCTCCTGCAATTTGTTTTAATTTCCTAATTCAAGTCTAATGCAATTCAGTCAAAGACCTTAGACCTGAAACCTAAAAGTCAGGGTGACTTTCAATAACTCTTATTTGCTCCCTTTCCATATCCAAATTAAATCTTGTCTCTTATGGAAGACCTTGCATAGACTTCACACCTGTTTTACAATTCCTTTCCAGTATGATTCTCTCTCAAACCTAATGAAACCCTCAAACTGACTTGCTGATACCATTGGTGATGCTGGTTATGTGACAGTATATTCAGAAGGGAAACTTATGTGTAAAAATATGAAAGAACAAAACAAAAGATTCCTTCAGCTTCTGGCACTGTTATAACAGCAGTTTCTGAGAAGTGAACCTTCTGTTTTCTGAAATCTCTATGATGCTTTCTCAGCTCTTGGTGTATGATAACCTATGCCTACCCTCTAACATGCACATAACCTTCTGAGCTACAGGATGTAATAGAAAAACTTACTGCCATATGAAGTCATAAAGATGGAAAAAAACACAAAAATACATTTACTGAAAATATGCATCTCAATATCATATTGTAAAGTCTGAAAAAATTAAAATATTTCTCTACAATATTTAAAGAAGAGACTTTTTTTTTTTATTTGCAATAATTTTAACTTTGTTTCTCATTATGGTATAGGAAATTCAGGGTAATAACACTGAAATAAATGAAATTTCTCTGGATTTATGTAAAGAAATGAGAAAAAAAATTGTTTCTCATTGACAAACAGAACACTGTTGGAGGTAAGTTCAGCTCAGCTAGGGAGTTCTTGTGGCACTTGGGGAAAATCAAGCTTTTTGTGAGTAATCCTGAAAATATGTAGAAACTTTGGGTAAGTCAGCTTGCATCTGATTTGGATATTTCATTTACATGTTGCACTCATTTTCACCTGCCTACCATCATATATGGAATATACACATTCTCGCTACATATGAAAAATGGTGTTCAGGGTCAGTTAAATGATCTTGCTATAAAAATAATAGTAATTAAATATATGAAGATGCCATTAGTGGATTAACTACTATCCTTTCTTTTTTCGTTTTTTGGGGGGTTTTTTTGGGGTTTTTTTTGATGGTATGTATCAAAGAAGAAGAATAAAATTTTTCCCTCTAACACTTCTGAAATTATTTCAAACTATATTGTATAGTCTCAAATAATAAACAAGAGTGCAACACAAAGAATGTAATGATTTTTTAATGTATAATTTCTCATGTATTACTTTTAATATGGGGCTTAGATGATGAATGGAAATGACACTTTTAAGCCATTAACAATATCATTCTCTTTAAGAAGGCATCAAGTGAGGTAGGAAAAGGATGGGATTAAAGTGGAAATAAATGAAAAAATAAAATTCAAAATTTCCTTTTGAAGATTACTTGTTTAAGGAAAAAACTTTGTGTTTTCAGTTAAACAGTCCTTTGCACCCAGGGAGCCTTTCTTTCACTCAAAGAATGCTTGTTAGTAACAATTTCTTCTTGGCAAAAGTTAAACGTCTTTTCTTTTTGATCTTAAAAGTTTAATTCTTCTATATTAATCCTGCTCTTAATCAGAGAGATTTACCAAGACTTAAGAAGGACACATGTACACACACAGCAGGGAACAGACAAGAAAAGAAAAAAAAAAAAAGGATGACAACTCCTATTTATGGTTAAGCTTTGGAAAGATATAATTAATTCAGAACCCAGATTATTCAGGATTCAAGGGATGGTAGCTTGCATTTCCTATCAGTGCAGATTTTAGCCCTGGAAGGTAATTTGTTTTTTTGACAGAAATTCTGGAGCCTTCACTTCTCCTCTTCAAAGGCCTCCCCATACCAATTAAAAGCTAATTGCATATCATTCTGGTGCCCCATAAAGGAAACTCTTTGTTTCTTCTGCATCATAGGTGCTGCAAGCCAACCAAACTACAAGTCAGTGCAGTTTCACAACATTAAGAAACAAAAAATACAAGGGACAAGTTAAACAGATGGGTGAGTTGGAGCAAATGTCATGTTGCAGCCCTCTGTCAGGAAATGAGGCTTTACATCAGACAGTGCTTTGGTCACATGGTAATCTGACTTAGAGTGAAAGCATTGAAAAAAGAACCTCTTTTAATTTGGTTTTTTTTTTTTTGGCAAATTGATCAGTTGCATAAAGTAATGCCTTGCTTTATGGGTCAGTTGTTGATTTTAACGTAGACGGTGCACCCAGCTCATTGGCCCAGGCAGTGGTCAACCTCACCCAGCGGTGGCAAATCTCAAAAGCCAGGATGAGGAGGTAAAATTACAATTTAATGGCACTTCCTCCAGAACCTCTTCCAGCTTGTAGTGATTTGTGGCTTAGGATTTCTTAAGAAAGAGATCTGTAGGGGTTCTCTTCCATGACATTTGATCAGTCGTCTCTTGAAATCACACAAACTTCTGACATTTGTAGCATCCTGGGACAATGACAAAAGATGTTCTTTGAAAGGAACAGCATCTGCATTTATTTGTTTTCAATTTTCTAGTTACATTTGTTGTCCCCTAGATGTCATAATGAGAAAAGGAGAGTACAGATATTCTGATTTTATCCTCTGTGAGGCATACATGGATTTTATGAGCTTCCACTACTCCCTCTCTCCACTTCAGTATTTCTTTTCTGGTCTGACCAGTCCTTTCTTTCAGTTGTTCTTTGAAAAAGAACTATTTCTCACCTTTGATCACCCACATTGGCTTTCTCTCCAAGTTTCTTACTGTCTGGTTTTGAATGTTTTTTGAAAGGGTAACAGACCAATATTTTAGATGCAAAACATAATTCACAAAAGTAACATAATTATATTTTAATTTAGGGTTTAAGGCTTTTTTTTCTTATTCTTTGCTCTTTTATTGAAGTACAGTGACAGGTTTATTCTCCTTTAGCAGAGATGTCAACAAAATTTAAATTTTTTTCCCTGCAATTTAATTTACAAGAGGAATGGTGCTTTTGTTTTCCTTGGCTACATACTCTATGTCTTAGCACAGATTGGATTAATTCTACTGTTCATTGCTTTGAGGACAGAAGAGAAAGTTCTAAAGCATTAAAAACACTCTCATCAGACTGGGAAAGGTGCATGACACAGCATTGTGGTGCAGTTTTCAACCCAGGGACTCCCCAAGTAGTTCATGCAGGACAGAAAGTCTTTGTTTTTATATGCTCATCCTGCTTTAATATATGCTGTCTCTACTGGGAGCAGCCACATATGGTCACTCCTCTCTGAATGCTTGCAGTTGCTTTTCTTAACCTGAACAACACTGAAACAAACCGTGGTGTTTCCATCTCTGTAGGAAGAGCTATCTGAGGATCTGCAGTGGCAGCTGAAGGGTTAATTCCCAATGGACACAGGGAAGGCAAACAGTCTGGGTGCTGGTTTGTAAAACGAATTTTCAATGTGTAGCCCACAGACTATCATTGATTGCGGTAAATAAATAAAACCACTCCTGACTTTTATTGTTGTAGGGAGTAATTATAATTCACAGGGCCAGACCCTTTGTGCCACAGAATGCTTCATTTGTGGTTTGCATGAGCAGATACATTAACTTCTGAACGCTCTTTTCATTAGAACGCTATTACTCATTGAGGACTGATCAATATATCATCTATACAACATCTTGAATGTGGATGTCTGGACCCATTGTGGGCTTGCTGATAATGACTTCTTTATTCAAGCCAGCTTGTAGGAACAAGGAGATAAAGAAAAGGGAAGAGAATTATAGCATATGCTCATGAAAGTATTCTAAAGGTTATAAACAGAAAGCAGGAGTAAAGCTACAGGGTAGGGAAAGCGATCATAGAGAAAAAAGAGTGTAAAGGAACTGAAAGTTGAAAAGGAAAAAAGGTTAGAGTTTCACTGTATTTCTTTTTCTGACATTATGCAAAGCAAGCTAAGTTTTAATAAACCTTCTTTTGAAACTAGTCCTCCCCTTTGGGATTATATTGCCCTTTAGGTTTTCATATCCTAATGCTCTGCTCATCTTGTGAGGCATTTAAGTATTCCCAGTGAAAGCAGAGCACCATTTTCCTTCCCCCTTGCAATCTTTTATTTATCTTTTGTTCTCCTCCTTTCTCTCCTCTCTCCTTCTACCCCAAATGAACTCTCTGGGGCTCAAAGGTTTTATTTCTTCCATTAACTTTTAATTTCTTGTGTATTATTTTTTTTTCTCTCTGTTCCAAGCTTTTCTTATGCTTTTTATCAAATTTTGTATCATTTTACTAGAAATTTAATGTGTGGTGTGACAGACTGTAGCTTGATTTGGGCTCACTGCACTCTCCATATCTGGGATATGTTTTGGGAAATGGAATTGAATAGAAAATTATAAACCCAAAAAACATTTTATTAATTTATTCTGGCTTTTTCCTTACTGATCTACTTTAGTTTCTGTTTTGCTGATAAAAAAAAAATACCTATAATATGTTCTGTAGATTGGAGTGGAGATGCCACACAGTTGAAGGAAATCCAGAAAGGTTTAGAATTTTTTTCAAGAAATAAAGAAATAAGAAAAAAGAATTTATGAAAGAATACTGAAGAGAGCCATAGCAAGTTTCAACCTTGGGGTGGGAAACAAAAAATAGCTTGTTTTTTTCTGAAAGAAATCAAAATCAGTTTGGTCATAAAGCAGATCTTCAACAAGTAAGTATTTTAAGTACAATGAAAACTAAAAGAGTGTGAATCAACCCACTGTTCATGGTGCATGGTACCTGCATAATGCATATAGAAAAATTAAAATCTTGTGAATTGATTTTAAGAGATTTGGCAGCTCAGGAGGAGCTTGCAAAGGAGAAGATTACTTTCAGTGACGGAAAGTCAACACCTGGAAGTCAATAAGAAGTTGAGATGATAAGGAGCACAAATCAGATTTCTGATGCTGACTGAAAATTAACAATTAAAGACCTTCAGCCACATTTTCAGAAATACTTCAGAAGAGAAAGCTGTTTTTAACCTCAACCCAGCAATCTAAAGGTGCTAAGCCTATTCATGGAAATTAGGGGCTAGATGTTTACACTGCAAAGAAAGATAAGCAGCATTTCAAACTGCTATAAGAGTGCTTGAAATATTGCCCAGTATATTTTCATAAAAGTAGCAGAGATGATCAGAAAAGCTTTCTTCTCACATGAGAAACAGATAAACGCAATTTCTAATAAGCTTAGCATGGGAAAACTTTTTGCCAAAAAAATTTAAAAGTGCTTCTGTATTCAATAGCCAGCTCCTTCCGATAAAGTCTCCACTAGAATGGAAATACTCTATTTTGGCTTATGTCCATTTGACAAGTCGCATCAAATATTATTATTTGGAGGTAGGTAGCAGTTTCACCTGATCCAGGGCTTTACAAAAGTTCAGGCATCTCACTTGTGCCTCGTGGTGAACTGTAAGGCTGCAGCACAAAAATTACAGGAGAGCCTTAATCTGCCCCAGCTTCCACTTTCTGTGAAGGTGAGAAAATGCAGTTAAATTATTAACTCTGTATAGATGAAGATTTTCAGTTTGGTAATCTGTGTGTTTATTTCAACCAAATGGGGTAAAGGGAAGATTCCAATCTCCAAAAAAAAAAAAAAAACAAAATTGTGTAGAGAAAAGTTAAAATCGGGGAAAAAAAATTAGCATTCAAGTTCTAGCTGGCAATCACCGTGGGTGGCTGGGCAGACCTGGTTAATCTCTGCCCAGTTCTTATCAGACCCCAGACACACACTCAGCCAGGTATGACCTTACCTAGAAAAGGCTCTGCAGCCCCTGTGCTGATGCAGGGCTCGTGCAGTACAATTCATAGTCCAGAGATTCCTGCTCAGGGTCCATAAACAGCATGTGGAGAGAATTTAAACACAGCTCTAGGATGCAGCACAGCACACTGCTTGCTCACTGCACTCTGGCTGTTTAACCTTGGTGCCAC
The DNA here is from genome assembly GCA_027886175.1 of Phylloscopus collybita. Classification (NCBI taxonomy): domain Eukaryota; kingdom Metazoa; phylum Chordata; class Aves; order Passeriformes; family Phylloscopidae; genus Phylloscopus; species Phylloscopus collybita. Next base: position 63,992,163 of record JAJNNQ010000075.1, on the reverse strand, counting down.
TACATCTCTTTGCAACTTGCTGGTATCGTTGCCTGTCTGTCCTGCCCTAATAAAGGCAGAACACAGGATTCCACTTGAGCTTATTGTGTCAGGGTTCACAGAACATTCCATAATATGTTAGTTCTCCTAGGGGTCACATATGGAGATGTTTCAGACTGCTTTATGTGTAACGTGCCTTCTAGATTCCAGATTGATGTGTCTGATTCTATGATATTCCAGCAACTTTATTCTACTAGTTTATAATTGTGGTGCTGAAGAAGGTTCAACAAACCAGTGTTTTGTACTTTGTTTCTGCTTTCTCCTGCTTCTCCTGCTTCTGCCAGACCTCTACAGACTAAACCTTTCTTAGTGTGACTGACATTGTTATTTCAGCCTCTGACTGTGTTTCTGAAAAAATTCTCCTCTTGCATGGGCTTCTCCCATAGAATTTTTCCTAGCTGGGTTGTTCCAGCAGTATTATGTAAAGCAATCCCAGGCTCGAGTGGGACAATACATTAGAGGTGCTTCATCCAGCCCAGAAGACTCTGAGATTCTTAGTGTTCAACAGGACTTGCTTTAAATGTCCTTGGAGGCCTTATAGCCTGTCTTGGGACTGGGAACTAGAATGTCTCTTCTCATTAGCCCTATAGAGGTAGCATCCACAGTGAGCACTCCATCCCTAGGATTTGGCCAATCCCAGCACCATTTTCCTGCAATCACCAGAAGCTAAACAGCAAATAATCCCTGCCCTCTGGTACTGCTTACCACTGTACACATTTTCTTAGCTTCAAAGTCCTGAATAGACTCCATAATTGGAGACTTGCAATTAGCTCCTTTGCATATCCTGTGCTCCAGCTGGTAAAAAGGAGAAATTCAAACTTCTTATCTTCAAATTCTTTTCTCCTTTCTGTGCATTTCAATGCTTTTCTGTTCCTTATTCCTTATCACAATATGACTGACATACTTCTTATAAAGTGATTACTTTTTGGAACAATTTAAACTTCACTGTGTCATAAGCTTCCCTTCTTTTTTACTATTTGAAAATTAAATAAACTTTGCAAAAGGATAAATATTTTATGTTCTGTACTTTTTTCCTATTGCCTAGACGTGTCAACCTTCTCAGTTATTGTTTAAATACTGTATTTACACCTTTTTTCCCTGCTAAGTGCAATAGAGGCTCTTTTTTTGTATAGAGTTCTTTCAAGTTATTTAGGAGAGTGTTTGTATTAAATATATTAAATAAAATAAAATATATCCCAATATACTGAAAAACCCCACATTATATTTATATCTTTCACTAAAAAGAGGTGTAAAATAGTAATAAAAAGTACTAAAGAATGGTTTTTCTCTAGAGACCTATGATGAATTCTGTTTTCTTCATTACTTTAAATAACAGCTTGGTTTTCATATGGGGAATAAGCTCCTTACATAAAAAATAGTTGAGGGCCTTTGAATGTCTAAAGATAAGCACAGAACTCGGAATAATCAGAGCAAATTCAAAAATCTGATATGAAATCCTTTTTATTTTTCAGGTAGGAAGATTTTGCACCTGCTTAGGCATTATCAGCTGTGCAAGCACCTAACACAGTTGGCTTTTCTGTGGGAAATGCTGGGAGGGACATTGAAACCACAGCATGAGGGAACAGTACCACGTCCTGCAAGTCCCATATTGAGAGAAGGTGAACAACATCCTAACTGCAAGATACGTGCTCATCTCACTTATTTGGGAAAATGAAAGGTCCTGAACCTTGTGATATCTTTGGACTCTACACTGAAGAAAGATGGTCAATTATAGTAAGCAGAAAGGAGAGAGACAAAAATTATGAATTAAAAAAACAAGCTGACAAGGGGAGGCTGAACCAATCAGGATTATTTAAGCTGAAGAAGAAAAGATGGGGGAAAAAAGGTAATAATGAGGTGAGATATGCAAAAGGCTGCTGTGAAGTCCAAGTCTTCTCCAGATGATGGATGGTACAAATGAAAATGGGTTTATACTACAGCAAGAGTGCTCCAGAGCATTATCCATGTTTTTCAGTGCGATGGAAAGTCTTGAAAAACACTTGGTGGAAATTATGGTGTCTACACAGACCTGTATAAAAATCTTGATCTTGAGGGGCTCTTTCTATTTCAGTCTCTGCACCATGGCAAACACTCATATCCATGTACTTGCCACAGCTATTTGTCTAACCTGTTCTGGGTCGTGCCTCTATATCCCCAGGCTGGATATTCTAGGTCTTCATTAGACTTTCCTTTAGGTGCCATTCTTAATGCCCTGCCAGAATTGGTGATGAAAAAAAGAAGAAGCTTTGGTATTTTGTGAGCAGAAGTACTTATCCACCCCGGCAAAACACTGCTGCTTTGCCTTACATGGGGTTCCTTAAAAACAGAGGAGATAGTGGCAGTAGGTACAACCATGGATAGGGAGTTAATAGGGAGTTGCCCTTCAGGTACCTGGCTGAGGTTCTTGATTGCTTTTTCTGGATTTGCCAGCAGTACACCAGCACGATCATAGAAGAGGGTGCTAAAGACAGAGGTACATGGGAATCCAAACACGGGTTTGAAGCCCAAATAACTGAAGCCAAGCTACCTGGCAAGTATGTGTGGAGGAACATGGGTAAGCTTGGAAAGCCTGTGCTAAAATACAAGCTGGTTTCAGATGCATGCTCCTGAGTTTCCCAGGTTGCCTCTGCACTAGCTGGTAGTATATCCTTTGTGCAAAGAGACTGTAATCCAAAGACCAGTCTTTGTCATGCAGACCCTGTTCTGCTTGTTGTGACTTTCAGTGTGAGAACTGTAAATTCACTCTCTGTGAGTTATTGTTGCCTTTGATCAGGAAGAAATTTCACATGAAACATTGTTCTATGTAATTAAAAAAAATTAAAACAAATTTTCTTGTTCTTAACTTCTTTGGGTGTCCTGTGAATGCCAGGGCCCTGGATTTTAGAGTAATGACATAATCTGAAAGTAAGCTTATTGAGCCATATGAGTGGCTCTGCAACACTTGCATGTCCTGAGGTTGGCTGTTTGGTACTCCACTAATCAGGCTCGTTCTCATATGCTGGTGAGCAGGATATCTGCTTATCAATTTTATCTTCCAATCAATATCTGAAGTATATGAAGCATGCATTTGTGTGTTTAGTGTGAAGCCTCATGACTATGTGAGAACATGTTGTAAAAAGATCATGAGGAAGGTGAAGGGAACATGAGTGATGTACTTCTGTGCAATCCTGCTAAATAATGTCATTTGAGATTGCTATGGTGGAGTGGCAGAGGCTTTTTTTCCATCTAATCTCCAGTTTTTGTGAGGTGTAGTTTGTGCAGTATGTATTGAATATGAGTATATTTCAGCATCTAAACTGGAAAAAATTATGTTCATGTGTAACTTTCCTTACTTTGTACATAGAAATCTTTGATGACTACTCAGGTGGATGAACTAAAGGATTTTCCTGAGTGCTTGAGGTATTATAGCCTCACTTATTATCATTCTTTGGAAAATGAAACAAGGCCACAAAGAGGTCTTGTATAAATTAGAAATGAAGCAAAATGAAAAAGTAAATAAGTCAGGAAAAATAATTAGCTGACATACGTTAATTTTTTAAAAATACTTGTTTATGGAACAAACTGTAATTAAACCCATAGTGAGCATATGGTATGCAAATACTAATGCAGTTTATTCGTATGTATTCAGCAGAATATTTGGGCAGATCATTCACATATACATATAAAAGCAAGCTGAAGACTAGAGTGTGAAAATTAGAGCAGTCTAGGAATGATGAATGTTCATTCTACTGATATTTTTGGTTTTGGAGGAATCCAGCAAAATAAAACCTCTGTAAGGGACATAAAGCTATTTAATTTTTTAATGAAGCTGCAGGTCTAAGATGAGGGGATGGTGAAACTAGTTGTGTTAGGCTAATTAAACCTACTGTCTTTTCTTTTCAATTTTCTAACACCAAGTATTGAATTAGGTGTAACCACTTTTAACAGTTCTGCCTCCAGTTTTCCATACTATGTACACCCAGTCATGCTGGAACAGTTCTCTCTCTCTGCTTCAACCTTTTAAGACAGAGTCCTTCTGAAAGTTTTGTTCTAAGACCTGACTTACTACTTTCAGAGAGAGATTATAAAGATAATCTTCATAAGCAATTTATTTTACATTGTGGTCAAATTAGCATTACTTAAAGCAAGAGAAGTTAAAAATCAGTAGTAACTCATAAGGTGAGCACAATGTATTTTTTAAACACTGGCACAAAACTGGTCAGTTCTTGCATTTTCTGATAACGACTTCCTAACATGACATTGTGAAAGTTTTTGATTTGCAGAACCATTGAGCTGGGATAAGTGAAGGAGAGGATATCAACAAAATAAATTTGGATTTGTGCAGTGCAAAATCCAGGGATTTATGGATGGGAAGGAGCAGTGCCTCTGGCTTCACAACAGGCTGCATTCCTTACACCTGTGCTCTTTCTGGGGCCACTCAGAGAGCACAACTGAAACCACATAACACAGCTGTGCAAGATCTTGGTCTCAGATCACAGACAGGCAGTGGATGAATTCCATTATTTTTATTTTTTTTTTCTCAGCAGAAAGTAATACAGAGAACCAAACCTGACAGGATTATTGGAGTTGTTGAGGTGTTTATTATTAACACCTCAATATATTATTTATTTTTAACATCTGAGTATATTATCCTGAAAAACATGTTACAGACAAAAAAAAAAAAAAAAAAAAAAAGAAAAAAGAAAAAAAGAAAAAAATAATCCAAACCCCCCCCCCCCAAAAACCCACTCACTGCATCTATACAAGATTTAGAGAAGTCCATCTGATGATCTGATGTCATCACTTGTGGTAAGTGTATTTCCATTGACCATAACACAGCTCCAGTAACTCACACAAGCTGAAAACTTGTCATGGTATGTTAGTATATGAAATAGGTGAGGTGCCATTAGATTTGTGAAATACTCTTAGGATGCTATGGCATTACATTGACTGACAAATGTGTATGTTGCTTTTTTTTTTTTTTATTGGACATTTGCATTTTTGAATTTTTTTTTCCCCACAGCCTTCACTATAGAATATTGTATATTGAGGGAAGGAACTTCACTGACTTAAAATTGATTTTGTAGGATGCCCCATCTTGAAAGCAGCAGTAGTGTGTGAAATGAGACTGCACAGAAAAGATTAAAGCAGCAGAAAAACTGCTCAGTAATGTTACAATATGGTTTCAAGTTGTGGAACAGCAAATAATGTTCTCTTAATAATTTTAGATGGTAAAATATTTCTGCATGCCGAAGAAGACAAAAATGTTTTGCTTTGCTGCTGCAGTTCTAGCACATACATGGCCAAAAAAGATTCATCACAGTGTGATGGAACTCCAGCAAAAAAGAAATGTGCCTTAACCCAGGGAAGCTTGTCATTCATTGCTTTCAGCTGATACAAAATTCACTGGTGGTGAGAGCATTTCTGATTCCACCGATGCAAACCATATCTGGGCTAATGGAACTTCTTCTCAATTCACCAGCAGAATTGAGGACTTTTTGCACTTAAGTGATATAAATTGCACCTGAGGCATTGCAGACATTGTGTATCCTCAGGAAAAAAAAAAAAAAAACAAACCAAAAAAAACCACAAAAAAACCAAAAAAACCACAGCCTTTTATTGTGTAAAGCCTAAAGCACTGTAAAATCATATTTTGCAGGTGGGAAGACAATGCATTCTTTTTAGTGCATGCAGTTATGACTCCATTGTTTTGAAAGGAACATGTAAGAACTTATGACTCTAAAGATTCCCAGTAGCATGTTCCCATTGCAAAACAATTTTCAGCTTTCCAGTTGCCTTTTTAGTTTTTCACTCTGTCTCTGTACACCTTCTCTTGAGCAAATTAAACATTTGTCCCGCCACATTTATTTGGTCCACCAAAGGTGGTAGTCCACCTTTCTATATTTAAAAAAATCCCACTATTTTACTGTGAATTAAACATTGATTTTAAAAATGGCAGTAGATGTCAGTTGGGTGTCAGTTTTAAAAAAAAGATAATCTTTTGCCTACTAAAATATTTAATATAAAATGAAGTTATTTGGTTTGTTTGACAATCCTGTATTTACCACAAGTGAAGTAATTCTTCAAAGTATGAATTCTTTTATCCTTTTTATATGCCTAACAGAAAAGAACTTTTCTCTTCACCTATATTCAATTCATTACATCCTCTCAACTGAGATACTTTTATTAGATAGCTAAGGTATGCAAACAAAAATGGTTTAATTGAATATTCCCTGTAGATCATTAATTTTTAGGATAAGCCCTGAATATATCAGAAAATACCGTTGCATTCAGGCAAAAATAAACTGAAACTTATCTTTTTTTCCATTGAAGTCCTCCATGGACTCTAAAGTTGATAATCAAACTTGAAATTAGATTTTCAAATTTTATAGAAATCTCTGTGAAATTTACATATTTTTCAGGGAAATGGATATTTCTCAGATATCATAATAGTTGAATTGTGGCTGGTACATTTCTGGATTAATCAGTGGAGACCATGTGTATATATATCACATGTGTTCAGAAAAGCTACTGTTGTATTAAGAATCCATGATATTTTTTATTGTTCCTCTTCAGAAAACAACACATACCAGCACACAATCTTTCTTTTAATTTGTGGATTTCAGATTCAGATTAAAGTTTTTGGGTTTAGTTTCAAATGTAAACCTACAGCTCTTTTATTTAAAATCTTAAGAAGTCTGACTTCCTTTATTTTAAACCTAAGATTTCCTTGTCCACAACATTGCATGTGTTTAAATGACAAAAAGGTATCAAAAAAGGGTGTTGCCATTCAACTACTCCAGCTGCCACTTTAGACAAACCAAGAATGCCACACCAGAATGCTAAGTTATCCTATTATGGCACTTGTGAACAGTTCACATACTCTAAACATGAAATTGAAAGTCCCCGTATTTTACTGTATATTTGATGGTTTAAGAACACTGTCAGAATAAAGTTTATAAATAGAGGAAATGTATATTAGGACTAATTTGTACAGTTAGGAAAAGTTGGTCAAACTTCCAAATCTACAAGACCTTTGGGTTTGTCTTCAAGGCAAGAAGATGTGAGTCTGGAAACTTGTCAAAATTTTCCAGCTGTATCAATTAGTCAAATATTAGAAAGATATCACAGCTCCCAATTAATCTGGTCCTGTTTACTATGAACAATCATCTCATTTTTTCTTGTGTTACTCACCATTATTTATAGTGCTATTTTTCTAAACAAATGCAAAATAAAAGGAAGAGAGAGAGACAGTATCTTGTAAAAAAGAGTTGATATAGCTCTGGAAAAAAAAAAACAAAAAACACACTGACCATATTTAATCTGCTACTTTTCCAGAAAAAGAGAGATACTCTTGTGTGATGCCCTTGAGTACTTCCCAGTGGCATGGACATTTGTAGTCACAAATCCGTCGTTACAGGCAGTCAATGTTTTCTGTGGCAGGTAACACGAGCAGGTAACTGGAAAAGGTAATTCCCCTGTGGAGCTGCAAGGAAAGGAACTAGTTAACCTGAACCAAGGTTTGTGACATGTACCTGTACAGAGGTCATTTGTGACTTATGAAACTGGAACTAGGTGAGGCTCAAGAGCACTTGCTAATTTTGCTCCATTATTTTCTGGTCATAACGGAATCGTCACATAAGGAGCAAATGGGGGATACAACTTGCCATCTTTGGTGGTGGAATTAAAAGGGACTTTGTTACAATGTAAAATTTTGCTTACCTGTACGTATCTCCAATGTCAGTGGTTTGTCATATCTAGATGGACAAGTGATCTCCTGAATCCCAGGAAATGTTCCAAAGAACTGAGTGAGTTAGGAGAAACCTTTCATAATATAACTTTATAACATAAGTGGTCTAATTTGTGTATATATCACAAGAGTGCAAATATGTACAAAGCTCATTGCTGCAACTTTAAAAGCACTTTTACAGAGCAGTAACCCAACAGTTTTGCTCTGTGTTACTTTTGATTTTAAGTAAACAACAAGTCTTAAAGAATATGATTCTGAACTCTATTATGCATAGAGTAAAACAGATTCATATATGACCTATACATAATAGCTGTATAGCTTTGTAGAATTTTTAAAGGCAGTGAATTAAGACCAAGGACTAAAGGAACAGTATTAAAATATATATGGGAACGTTTTCATGCATGATCATCATTTTGAAGTGAGGTTAGAAAATATCCAAGAGAGGAAAATCTCAGAATTTTGCAGAAGTAAATTTCCTCCAAGGTCAAAATAGGAGTGTTTCCTGGAGAAGGAAGTGGGAAAATTATTCATCTAAGTAGGGTTAAAGACATTGAGGCTGGCATGGGAAAGATGGTCTTACTCAGATGTGAAGCTCTTCTGGCAATTCTTTTTAGTGCAAAGCGCATAGAGGCTCTGGCATCTGCAGTGAAGGCTGATTTATAAAAAGAAAGTAGAAAGCTGATGCCATTGATGGTGAGGGGATTAAACTCTGCTCTATGGATATCTTTGAGTACCAAAACTACTGATTATGTACTCTTTGTGATAGGCAGGAATCGTCCAGAAGGCTCACAAAACTCTTGAAATATTTCAGGTCTGTTATTGACTGTGCTCCTCAAGGTTCAAACAGAACTACTTTCTCAAGTTTCGTGACTATTTTACACCAATCAAAACATAACATGAACTCAAGAATTGTCAACCCAGCCCCTCAGAAGCTTTCTTATAGCACACACTTGAAAAGTAATAAATTCCCCATGCTTCTGTGTTTCTTGGTTTATACATCCAAAAAGAAGTTTGAAACATGCTACCTCTGAAATGTTAGGTGGCAAATTATCCATTGGGAACTGTCATCAACTAACTCAAGTGAAATGGACAAAAAGGAAGTAATACTTATCATTTGTTGACTTCATGGGCCAGGTTTTAATTATAAAGAATTTGTAACACATTAACAGTTTTCTGGCAAGCCAAATTTTCCTCAAACTTCTTTTATACAGGGTGCTAAAGAAAACCCATACGTCTGTAATTATGTTTGATTGTTTAAAGAGAGAAAAGTGCCTTTTTATTTACCTGATATCAGGGAATTCCAAGGGCAGGACACGTTCTTTAATAAGGCCATGAACTGTATATCACAAATAAGACTAGTAATAAACTCTAATACTGATGTTATAAAAGCCTTTGTAAAGCAAGGTTAATAACGTGACAATAGTAAACATCTCAGTCAGCATAAAATGAAATGAAGCCTACAGTATTTTAAATGCATAGGTCCTGTGAAAATGGACACCAAGGAAAGACCTTTTGTTCACAAGCCTCTATATATAAAAAATTCAGTTTTCTGCTTGTGTCTCAGTTGAAGGTCATCTGTATACAAGCAAGAGAAACAAAACTACCGTACTTTTCTGTGAAATGCTGGGGTTGCACAGCAAAGTTTTCATTATTGCCAACACAAATTTTCAATCAAAGATTATTATTATTTATGAAATTAGAAGAATTCCATTATTTTTCTGTTAATTAATATCAGGGCCAGACATGTGTTGTATTCATTTGTAGTTATTGCTTTTGTTTCCTTTTTTGCTCTTGAAAATAATTAATACCGTTTGGCAAGGGACAAAAATACTACTCCTTTAATTCAGCCCTAGGACTGAACTAAAATAATCTAGTAAAAATGTCAGCTTACTTAGCTGGCCAGTTTCTGAAGAAGTACTGCCTGTCGAAGATCACCGCTGTGTCCCTCATTCAAAAGGAAGAAACAGAAGGATATCCAAGTTCAGGATCACATTTACATTTTGATGGGGTCTTGCACTGCTGGTTGGAATTAAGGATGCTTTCTGAAATTGGTGCCTCAGTCTCCAATCAGTTTCTTCTATCAGAAGGCATTTCCAGAGGGAGTATGTGCAGAATATTTGAACTAACAAGCAAATGCAAACACAATGATTTTTAGACAAATAATCACCTTTTTTTTCCAACAAAGAACACAAATTTCCTCCATTTGTGAAAACTAGAAAGAGTATTTGAAACTTTTCAACACCATTTCTCTTCCCTGAGAAAGCAGAAAATAAGAACTATAATGCTATTCATCAGAGAGTAGGGTATCATTTGCTTGTCCTTTCTAAAAGGGGATAGACCTACAGTCATTCTGGTGAAAATGTAGGAAATCGAACAAAGTGTATAGACTGCAGTAGGCTGTCTATACCTATCTTAATCTTCTGGAATAGGGATTTTCCACATCTTTGTCTAATAATTTTCTCAATTTCATTGCCTTTGAAAACTGTTGATGACTAACCTTCTCTCCCAAAAGAGAAAACCAAAACCAAACACCAACAAGTTAGGAAAGACGAAAATATTTAAAATAGTCTTTTGGTTTTTTTCAAAACAAATTCCCTCTTCAGATCATCTTAAAATATAGATCACTTTAAAAATATTGTATTGTAATCTGGACATGAAATCTCTGTTAATACTTTAAAAAAAGAGAGAAAAAGCAGCATAACACTGTCGCTGTGGGACACGATCAATGAGACACGGAGTTGTGGTTTAGAAGGCTGATGCTCTGAAAAGGGGCTGGTTTATTTTTAGAACTTATTTTTATACCTTTTTACAATGTGCCCACCTAAGAGGTGGGATTTCTGGATTTATTGGCCACACTAAGGGTCAACAAGCAAAGTCTCTCTTCAGAAGAGGGAAAAGTGAAAAACAAGATAGTTTACATAGAGTGACTTTGTTTACTGCTTCGATCCCTGGGAAAGAGTTTAAGAAAAATGCAAACATGAGAAACAGTGACTACATAACACCACCTGTTCTACATTCTTTTTTTTTTGTCTCATTCTTAAAACTCATTAACTATGAGTTAATGAATTTTAAGTACAAAGGCTTGTTAGGACATCATGGTAGTTTGATATAATAAAGGACAAACTCCAACAAAAGAAGACTATGATTTCTTAGTTAAAGCTAAAAAAAAGACAAATAATCTGAAGAGAAGACAAAATCACTGAAGTAGGAACATGCATCCATTTTTCAGAATATTTACATTTAGGAAGACAAGGCAAGCTTTATCTTTTTTTTAATTCTCATTTTTTGCCTACCAGAATTTCCAGTGAAAATTTACTACCTTTCTGAGGATTGCTGTAACACCTAATAACCTTCTTACTTTTTTGCAGGATTTTTGATGTAGAGGCTTCACTTCTCCCCCTCATCCTGGTTTTCATTAACTAGTCTCTGCATATCCAGCTTTTGACTAAAGTGACTAACACAATCTCTAGAGATATATAAAAGAATATACTAAATATAAGTTGAAGGGTCATATTATTTCTGCCTGTAGTGCTATTTCTGCTATCTTTGGAAATCTCTCCCCACTTCAGTGTCCAGGGTTCAGTATAGCTGCTGGTAGCATTGCAAATGCCCACAGAGAAGCTGCAAGAACAATATGGAAACTCATTTTTCTGTGAGAGGATTAGTTAGGAGGGGTCAGGTTTAAGCCTCTGACTAGGTAATGGTCTCTTCAGTTCACTCACAGACGTATCATATGATACAATGACCCTAAGTAGAAGATACAACAACTGGAACTCAGGTTTTGTCTTCAGTGAGTTGAGGGTTAATGTCCAGAAAAACTGTTCATACATTGTTATAGAGAGAATCCATGTACAAGGACAAGTTTGCAATTATTTGTTAACCTGAAATTAATCTCCTGGTTTACATGAATATTTAGTTCTGTGCCAGTCTAAACCCTGTTTTACAGAGGGAGACCAAGATTTTCCCTGGTATGTGAGTCCCTCCAAAGTGATGCTTGGTGTTTGGTGCACTTCTGTGGTCTCACCCCAGTTTGTCAATGACATGTCCTGAACATGATATTCCACTTCTGTGGATTTGTCCACTCTGGGATCTGTCAGCATCTGTGTAGGCAGATCAAAACTGTGAACATTTTTGCTGCCAGTTCATATTCCGCTGAGTATCTTTCAACATCACAACCACCTTCTGCCACCAGGTAAGTGTTCTTGAAAATGCACCTCACAAATTTCAATTTCTAGTTTTTTGCCTATAGCTTCATCTCTTCAGGTGTAGGAAGTTTTGTAGGAAGATGTGAGGCACAAGTCCTCTTACTGTGAGGCTGGAGATTGCAGTTCCAGAATGTGCTGGTGAAAGGTCTGGACATCACCTTCCAAACCAACAGGATACCAAAGCATCTGTCCTTCTTTTTTCACAGTACAAAAAAGCCACTCCTCAATGACAGTGATGGAAACCCCAGGGAGGTCAAGTTAACATCGTTGCACAGTTCTTCATGCAGTAACCATTGGAGGGGCAGAGATCCTGCAGTGTGTCACTTCAGGGATGAGAGCTGGCATTCAACATTGTGCCTCAGGCCCTCTGCACCCCTCTGGATAGGCTCAAGAGCAGCTTGGAGGTGCATTATACCTCCTGTTAGCAAATGCTATAATTTTGTCTAGAAGGTGCGAAACTTAGGTTCCGCATTCCCCCAGGTAAATAAAAGTCATTCCCAAAACCTGACTCAGAGCCCTGTGGATCTGGATGTCAAGTCACACACTGGTCAGACCTCAGGCAGGGCTCTGGAGACGCGCTGTGCCATGCCATGAGGAGGGGAATGGCACTGTTCTACAGGGTCTGGCTCCAGAGCCAGCTCTTGTCCTTGAGGAGCCTCTACAATCAGCCAGTAAGGAACATTTGCAATGCTGCTTTCCACAGTCACCTTTAGTGGATAGAAGGCATAAATTTCCAGGGCTGTACCAGGACATGAAGCAATCCAAAAAATACCACAGAAAGCAATGGCATGCCACTTAAGGATCTCTCCGGAGACTATGGTGTAACTTAATGCAATATAACAAATAATATAATGAAATGCAAATCTGAGACCTTAAAATTAATTGAATCTAATCCAGACTTATGTTCTGATTTATTTTTTTTTCATTTCAGCTAAATCAAGAGTCTGTTATTAATTCCTCATAAAAGGAAACTGAAGTACGACACTAACCCTCAGTCTAGGGTAGCTGTTTCTCGTATGATTCAAACCCCATGCACACCATTAATAAGTGCATTACAGTGGTGTAAGGTGCAAGAACTCAAACTGTCACCCCAAAGTAAGAAATGAATCTCCTTGCAGCAGTTGTGGACTCAACTAGAGCAATGCAGAAACATATAATTTTGTTTCTTTTAACATTTTTATAACTCCCTTACATTTAAAGGTATTTTTTCTACATAGAAATGTGTGTCTAACCTGTTAAATGGTGCTTTTTTTAAAAGGGGAAATAAAAAAGTAGGGTAACCCTTTAATAATGTTGGGGACAAAGCAGCCATTTCCCTGATATATTAAAAAATTGCAACGACAGAAGACAAAAGCACTGAACAGGGTATTAAAGAGAAACTCGCCTTCTGCTGTTTGCTTTAACAATCTAAAATAAAAAGTTGTATTCACATACATAACCTCCAGCTTTTCAACTCACCTGGAGAGCTCCCCTACCCACAATGCACTAAGTGGATGATTAAAAAGAAATGGGGGCTTAACTGAGGGGTAAGTGTGGGGTCTCTGGAGCTTTGCAAAGCACTGAACCATGCAGCTACAGCTGTCCTCCAAACAAGCCCAACATTCTTTATTTATTTGTTATGAAATATTTATGGATGTTATGAAAGGTTTAAAATAATGTGTCTGTCTCTCTCTCTCCCCTCTTATTTTTGCCCTGGCACAGTGTTTTCTAATGCATAAATAATTCTGGCCTGTGGACAGTGGGACAGCACATTAGGTGGGATGTATCCGCTGTATCACATTCTTTCTGCCTGAGAGAAAATATCATTCCTAGTAATTTTCTACACTTATACAATCTGCGTTGACAGTAAATAATTGATGTATGAATTTAGGACTAAACTCCAACACAATATGACTTTATGTCAAGGGTTACTCCCAGCAGATTTTGAGCTAAATCATCTTGCAAAATGGATTCTTTCAGTGGAAAAAAGGGGAAAAAAGGCTTTTTGAAATTATTTTAATGGAAAGATGGGACCTCTGCATAGTGCTTCTTTTGATGAGGTCTTGCTTTGCATGGCTGGTAATAAAACTGAGCAATCTACCCATTATGAGATTGGAAATGTTTCATTTGTGATCACAAATGGATTTTTTTTAGATTGACGTAAGCGAGTTCTCTTTTGTTCCTTTCAGCCTCTTCTCTTCTCTTCTCTTCTCTTCTCTTCTCTTCTCTTCTCTTCTCTTCTCTTCTCTTCTCTTCTCTTCTCTTCTCTTCTCTTCTCTTCTCTTCTCTTCTCTTCTCTTCTCTTCTCTTCTCTTCCTCTTCTCTTCTCTTCTCTTCTCTTCTCTTCTCTTCTCTTCTCTTCTCTTCTCTTCTCTTCTCTTCTCTTCTCTTCTCTTCTCTTCTCTTCTCTTCTCTTCCTCTTTTCGCTTCTTCCTTTTTTAAAAAAAACATTTCCTTATGATAGGGACTTAGCATGTGATAGGGTGCCCTCTGCTTTCCATGCCTACATTTTCCATAAAAAAACCCCACAATTATGTTTTAAATTACAAGCTGGATATATTTGCAACTTAAAGATACAGAACAGGAAGAAAGGCTTCATAGAAAGGATTACAAATTTCTTCCTAGTGCCTCAATTAAAATCCTTTTCATCATGAAAAAGTGGTTACCATCAGACATAAAGGAAACAAGGAAAGAAATGGATTAGAGAAGAAAGCTTTTATGATAGAAATGGAACTAAAATACTCAATACCTCTATATATCTTATTAGAGACTAGAGGGAAAGATCAAAGGAAAATCATTGTATAAATAACTCATCATAAAATGCTCTTATTTAGAGGAAGCGAATTAATAGAGTAGGGTGGGAGTTATTTGTTTAGTTTTCATTCTTTTTTCTTTCATGATTTAATGCACAGCAGAAAAAAAGTATGTATTTCCCATTATACTAAATATTTGCACCTCAGCTGCTGCACCAGGCATATACAGTTAATTTTAAATTAAAACATCATCACAGTCTTTGAACAAATATCAATATCATTATCTCTGTCAGTGATTCCTTGTCTGCTTAAAATTGTAATGACACTTGTTTACTTATGCTAAACCTCTACTTGTGGAAAATTACTGAATGTGTTGTGCACATAAACAGAATAGCAAGAGAGCTCTTTGTTAAAGGGACAAAACTCTCTCCTGGGACAACAGAGACAAAGCTCTCACTTATTTCTCGACACTCAAGTAAATATCTGCCTGTGACTGTTCTATAGATGGCACTCATGCCTCTAAGCAAGAAGCACAGATCCAAGTTCAGGTGAGGAATATTAAAAGCAAATACTTTGATCTGAAGAGAAATCCCTAAAAGAGCTTGACAATTGCTTGAAAAATACCCAATTTTTTTTTCCCTCTTATTTATGGATTTGGCAACTAAGACTGTAAAACAGCAACAAAAAGATGTCTTTGGTAGGGAAGAAATTTGCAGTAAAGTACTTTTTTGTGCCTTTGCTTGAGAAAGTTATGTATACTGTAAGTTCTCCTGTCATTTTCTGAAATAAGGAGAGAGAAGCTATGAGGAAAATGTTGAAAGCCATTTTAGTTAGGGAAGGTGTGATTGGAGTGTAATATAATAGAATTTGCAGGTTAAATTGTTCCTAAGAGCTCTCTCTTGCAGGGATGTAGTTCAGCTTGTTACAAATCTAACTGCAATTTCCTCAGTGTTCGTAAAACATGCAGTGCATGTAACTTTTTCAAGGCAGATGTTTAAACCCAAATACAAACAATGTATTTAATAGTTTTGCAAAACCTGAAAGTTACTTTCAACTGAGAGCAGAGACAATTCAGAAGCTCAAATTAAAAAACAAACAAACAAACAAAAAACAACCAAAAAACTCCCCCCAAAACAAAACCAAAACCAAAAAAAAACCCAACAAAACCAAAACCAAAACGAAACAAAAAACTGGCCTGCTGATATCACATCTCTCATAGTAAAAGCACTTTTGGCTGAGTTTTGAACTAACTGATTATCAGTCTAATAAATACGTGAAAGCAAATAACATCCTGTTTCATAATATTTCAAACATTCTGGCATAGTTCCTGTAGAAATAAGCCTGTCTTGGATATCCTCTTAAGTGATGAAACTGGAAAAGGCATCTGTGAATATGAACCCTAAGGTCTTAACACACTTGGTGTCATTTGGCTCTGTTTCCAATAGGATCATGAGGAGTGGAGATTCTCCTTGACAGAAACATTGTCGAGGGGTGCATGTAATGTAAGAAGCATAGAAACATTTGGGAATCTGAGTTGTTCCCACCACTTCAGGTCTTGTAAATTTATAGTTGAGAAAGAGAACTGCTTTCTGAAACTTAAAGGGGAAAAGGTGAGTCTGCTATTCCCACTGACTTCAAAAGAAACTAGGCTTCATTCACTAACCTTGAATTAGGCCCATAAATATAAAGTGAAATATTCTTAAGAAGGACAAAGTAAACCAAAAAGATTAAAGGATTAACACTGACAGTTGCAAAACAAACAAAGGCGTCAAAAGTCACTCTTATTGTTCCATCCATGGCAGTAAGAGCAGCAGATGCTGAGGAGATGAATGAGAAACCAACGCAAGTACAGCTTTCATTCAGAATGAGTTCCATTAGTAGGACAGGATCTTCCTGAGACAGAATTGTGGTGGTGAATTCTGTGCATTATTCTGTTTATTATTGTATACAAAAGAGCTTTTTTGGAATGAATGTAGTTTGGCCTTTTTTTTTTTTTTTAATTTTTTTTTGAAACCTCTAATTTCTGTATTGGAAAAGCCCTAGTTGCTTATTTTAAAAGAAAATAGTAAACAATTTTCCTCCAATCATGTTACGAGCAACTTTGAACATTTTATATGTCCATCTTCTATCTGATTTTATTTCATTTGTGGTTGTTTGGTTGGGATTTTTTTCAAAGCAATTCCATGGATTCCAAGAATATCCAATCCCATTTAATATGAAATTCTGATCTCTAGTAATTTTTGTCTGTATTGGTCCTTGTTCTGCTACATAAATATTCAGACTGAGTATCCAAAATTATGGTCAATGTCAAAAAAACAAGTTCTTTGTGGTTCGATGCATAATGATGTAGTGTTGCTGTTTTGTTCTCTAATAATAATAATTCCTTTTATTCTACTTCTTTTTTGGTGCTATTGAACACTGAGTTGATACTTCCAGAAAAAAATTCAGAAAGACTCCAAGATTACTTTTTTGCATTGCAATACCTAACAAAAGCCCACAGCTGCACGTATCTATGGGTTGAGTCACACTTGTCACTATATGTTATTATTTTGCCTTTATCAAGTCTGGTTTTCATCTACCATTTTAATTTTTCATCACCTGGTAAAGTTAAAACTTTCTCCAGATTTTCAGCCAATGATAGTTTTGAGTATACTGAGCACTCCCTGCTAATAGTAAACTTTTCTACTTCTTTTATCAGGTTACAGGGAGAATTTTGGTAGGATTCAGGCAGGTCAGAAAGAACTGATGCTGTAAAGTGTGGTAAATACATAAACATGATGAAAATGCCATCAGAAAGGCATGGTAAATACCGCCTTCAAATCCCGCAAAAATTATCATTTTCAAGTCACCATTCATGTTCTTTTTTTCCCTAACTTGTTTGGGGCCCTAGTTAGTGATTTTCCAGTTCTTTATCCTGGTTCAGTGTATATGTTGTTGCATATGGAAAAAAATTGCAGTGGGGAAAAATAAATAATTGCTTCCATTGGTGCTCATGCTATATCTTTTGTTCTCTGGAAATAAAAATAATGCTCCATGGAGAAACCAGAAAATAATACAGGAATTTATCACCAAGCAGAGGTGAATTTTCTGTGAAATAAGGATGAAACTGATGGACTGGTGGAATGACCATGTCAGACTCACTTTGACTTTTACATGATAAAAAAGTTTCATGGACACCTCTAAAAATTTTCTGGTGGTTGTGTCTGCCCTTCTCTGGGCAGACTGAGCTTTGGTTACTTTCAGTGGTACAATACTTACAGGGACATACACTGAGGTTACCACAGAATATGCTGCACAGACACTTGTAATTTGTGTCATTCACTAGTTCTAGCAATTTATGAAGATGTACCACTCTGTACCACTCAGAGTGAGCAAAGAGGTGTAAGCAGGAAGAGGAAAGAAAGCCAGCTACTGTATTGTGAAAAGCTGTCAAGACTTTCTCAGCCCCAGCTCAGGGTTTAAAAATTTATGTCCTTGTATAAGATCCAGTGAAAGATAGGTACTATTTTAAATAGTCTGGAGTACAAAAGGGATTATTCAAGAGCATCTGAGACAGAAGTTTTATAGAAAAGTTGATGGGCATAGTATCAGAAAAATATTGTGTTATCCATTCTAATGTATCCCTGGTTTTGTACTTCTACTGTAAGATTTCAGCTAGCTGAGGGTTTGTCATATACTGCTGACACACCAAATAGTCAGAAATTAAGTATGACACATGGGAATCTGAAATCACTTCAAGTGCTAAGAACTGTCAGTTTCTTTTATTCTATTCAGCTTTTGGAGGCTTTTGAACCTATTTGATTATTTTCTGTTCAAAACTCAGCCCTAAACACAGGTACAAAGTAAAGCTTCACTGATCTCATGATGCTGGAGGACTTTGGTTATTCTCTTTTGTTTCAGGAGTTAGAAAACCTGTCAGCTCTCTATACAGAAAGTCAAAAATGAAAAAGTGTTGCTACTTCTCTGATTTAATTTCCTCAAACTTCCAAAATTCTGTAATGTAATGACTCTAGTTTTAGTTCAGTTTTATTTTCTGTTTCGATGGCACCAACCAAGGGCTGTGCAACTGAAGATGACAGAAACTCCTGGAGCCATGGTAGGGGCAGGACAGGGAAGCAGTACCAAAACTTATGGTATATGGCCATAAATACCAGAGAAAACAGGTACACCAGGATGCACTGGGTAGCAGTAGGTGCTTGAGGTTGCTGTAACACTTGCAACTCTTTGCTGGACATGGACATTACTGAACAGTAGAAGAGACCTGACTGTCGTTTTAAACTTCTCTTTGTCACCTCTCCTTCTTGCCTACAGAGCTTCATTTCATCTCCTGCACTTCAGAAATCTAACACCTTTCCTCCCTATCACAGAATATCTGAGGGACTCCCCAGGAGCTCTAAGACCACTATGGGTTTGGCCATGCTTGAGCCAGAATTTTACTTGTGGAGGCCTTATAAATTAAAAGTATATCCCATGAGATCATTTCCCCATCCTTTTCTTTCTCAGACCTTCTTGTTTGACAACAGTCTAAAAGGGGGGGAAAGTCAAGATCTGGAAACCCAGTCCATATTAAAATTCAGCCTTAAGCAAGAAATGTCAAAACCAAGCTTTTGGAGAGTTAGTGATAATTTCACAGTGCTGGCTTGCTCATAAAGGCAATTACACATGCAAGCAAATTGTGTAGGCATTTACAGCACTTCTTTCTTAAGTGAAATGCTCATCAAATATTTTCTGCAGAGGCAAATATTTTCTGTACTCCTGCTTCATGTTTCACAGCACAAGTTAATGAGTTGGCTGACATTTTGATGTTCAATGTATTAGGCTTCATTGTAGTTCAGAATCTCAATCCCTGCTCATTTATGTCATTTTGTGAATTTATCAAAGGACAGGTCTTGCGAGGCCTGCTTGTGGGCCTCCTCCCCATTCTTTTCTTCACCCTCGGTGTGTTTTAGCATGTCTAGACTGCAGTTGCCCTAGTGCTGTGATGTGTAGCAGTGCTCGAGCTGACTTAAACTAGGCCTGGTGATCCCAGGTACAATATGAATTCAGTTACAGAGTGCTGGGCTGTGCCAGCGCTTGTTCCTTCCTGGCTGATATGGATGTAAAGGCAATGACCCATTCACTGTCAATGACCCATTCACCAGCAGAGCAGCCAGACTCTCCTCTGCCCTCTCCTGAACTGGGTTAACTTTTGATGGCATACTGGGTGAGAGGGGTGACAAAGCATCACGGGGGATTATATTCTGCCCTGTATAATGTCAGACAAGCACTACTGTGATGTTACTAAGATGGTCTTCAAAACAGGCCTTCCTTGTCTTCCTAAATTCCTTCTAGAGGTTACTGCTAGATTTTGCAGGACTGTTGGTCTTAGTCCCATTTATGTATTCAAGTCTATCGTCCACAAATTCTTTACTCTGAAGTACTGGTCTGTGTGATACAAAATTGATTTTGCCACCCAAAGCACTCATGTCTACAGTGTGTCCTATCAGAACAGAGATGGATTTTTTTTCTCTATTCCCTTCAAGGTAAGAATTCTGAAATTTTATTGTATTTTTAATATGAAAAGTAGGAGCTTGTAAATTTGCATTCAGAAATTCCACTTACATTGACTCATGAATGTAATAGATTGAATTCTCTATTTCTATTCTCTCTGATACCCACTCTCAGAAATTGAACACTTCTTATTGAAAATGTATTTTCTGTTATGCATCTGTTGAGGCCAGTACATAAAAGAAAAGGGATGCATATGGACATCTATCTATCTATCTATCTATCTATCTATCTATCTATCTCTATATATCTAAAAGAAGAATTAGAGTGCCTTTCTCTTCATTCTCCTCCATCTTAAATAAATAATTTTTTTTAGATATTTTATTTTCTTTTTTTTCCCAGGGGAAAAAAAAAAAAAAAAGCAAATATTTTCAATGTAGAAATAAGCAGCAACAGAAAAATCAAGCTTCAGCCCACCCCTGAGTCTTGGGCAGATAACCAAAACAGAGAATTTTCCAAACAGGGTTGCTTGACTTCCAAGTGAATCATGCTATTTTTCTTGGGAAGACCAACCCACTTTTTTCGATGTTGTTATATGCTGGATTGAGAAGATTAACTTTTTCTCTGTGTATAGCTGTAAATACTGTTGTCTGAGATAGATAGAAAATATATAAGCAAAGCAAAGCTTTTTTTTTTTTTAAATGCTGAGTCCTATTATGCATGGAATAATAATAATAATATCAATAATAATAATAAAATAATAATAAACAAATTATTTCAAGAAATCTGCATAGAATATAAGTAAAAATCACCTAAAATAAAGTCTGTTAAAATTGCCTTTCTAATGATTACAATTTAAATATTTTATCATCTAATAGGAAAATCAAAGGAATTCCTTTATTGTGTTTTGTTTTAAAATGTAAATTATATTTGTATCTATTCTCAATGATTAGCTGCACCAAGTTTCTGCAGCTTTCCTCTTGGCCTAAGCTTCCTTTTATTTGTCTTGACCAGCAATGCCCCCATAACTTACAGATTTCCTACATAAAGAGTTGTGGAGAGTGGTGTGAAAGCAGGTTTGTAGATTAGAGTTTTGGTGGCAACTTTTGGACAAGTGAAAATCATTTAAAAAGACTGATGAGCTGCAGTGAATGCTTGTTGCTAGATCATTCTCAAACCAGTAATGAAGTTGCAGCCTAACTAAGTTCATCCCTTTTCTATCCATCTGAATGGCTGGAGCACAGAATCAGAGCCACTTGATGTGCAGGTTTTTTAGGAAGTCCCATTCCAGTGTGGGTTGCCCTCTTCCTCTCTGGCATGTCTTTGGTGCTGTTCATGTGTCCTTAATGCTGGTGCAGAAAAGTGCAAAATCTCCATATTCCTCCTAGTCTTTGCAGAGCTGATATTAGATATAACTAGAGGTGCAGAAAGCTGTTTAGACCGGTGTCAAAAAAGTTTGTTTTCAAGACTTCCTTATTTTATGTGTAGGAGATTAGGGGAGGAAAGCACATTGAAATGGAAAAGTGAACATGGAAAACAAGAATTAAACAAATATTTGATCCCATAAAAATTTAAACCAGCATAACTAATATTTAGAGGAATATTTACATGTTTGAAAAAAATCCCCCAGCAAAAGCTCAAAAGGCATCTATTTAAATAACTGTCCTTTCAAGAGGTTAGATCAGCATATGCTGACAAGAGGCTTGTGTTGTGGGTTTTGTAGTACTCTTAGCCTAATTAACAAATGCATTACTGGCACAAGTAAGCCTGGAACAATTGCCAGTCAGAACACTCAGAGAGAAGTCACCAGGGAACACTGGATAGCAATAAAAAGCCATGGCTGCTTATTTTTAATTCTTTGGAGGGCCAATTCAAACAGCAAATGTAATTACAATTCTGTAAATAGAACACCCGAAAGCACTCCTTCTGGCATTAGTATGCATATCTTTGATATTTGTTTAACAAATGATCAAGTAGCCCTTTCCTTATGTTGCTTCTTATTTAAGGGGTTTGGAAATTTGAAAAGCAATGTTGAAAATATATAGCTGTGTAGGCTTTCACTTCCAAATGTATTGGAAAATCATGAACTTGGCTGGTGAAAGAGCCTGCATGTGGCTTTCTTCCTCATGTACAATTAACAGAAGAGGTAGGTTTCTGAATACTGTTTGGTTTTTTACCCCTTTATCTGAAGACAAGATTGATTATGTTGGAGCATGATAAGGACAAAATTATTTCAAAGAGGAATCATAGCATTTTAACATCTAAATGCTAAACTCAATTATCTGTGCTCCTGCGTGACTTTTACTAAGCACAACTAGAAGAGTCAAAACAGAAAGCAGAAAACTTTGCCACCCTTCAGATGTGGCATGCTTTCCCATTTCCTGACATACCGAGCATCTCAGCAGGATGTTATCCTACTTTGTAGTATTTTGTGCAGCAGGCAGGCTTGCTGTGGTAAGTCAATTCGGAGAAAGAGTGAAAGTGGCTAAGGCTCAGCAAGATGTGATCATAAATTAATAATGTTCAATGGACTGTGACTGTGAGAGCTGCTATTGGTGTTTCAGGTCAGGATAATCCCCAGACTCAGTTTGATTTAAAAAATGGCAACCATATATTTCATGTGCAAATGGAAGAACACAGAAGTCTTGTGGGAGGTAGAAAGTTCTTAGAAAGATCAAGGCAAGTACCAGAGGGAGAAAAGAGGGGAAAGAATAACAGCAATAAGGCCAAAGTGAAGTAAACTATCCTGCCATCTGTATGTTAGTACCTCATAAAGACAGGTAACACTAACAACATGAGTCTTGTATTAAAGATTCATATGATCAAAAAATCTCAAATTCTTGCTAAGTCTTGCTGGTTTTCCTCTGCCATAGAGACTTAAGTGACAGCTTTTTCTGTGAGCTAAACAGGTGGGTGAGAAATGGTAGCAGCTGCCAATAAGATGTAAATAAAAGAATAGCGTCTTTAAATTTCTTTCTGTTCCCCCTCCAATATCATTGTCTACCCCATTTTCAGTTTTGGTTGGGTTTTAGGAAACAGATACTATCTGGGCTTGGCAACAAAACACCTATTTATCAATTCTTTTCATTTCATTATTGTTCAGCAGCCAGTACTAGGCATCAACTTTAAAAGATGCTGCTACATTCTCAACATTAAAATAATACCATGTTATTTGTACAGCAGGCACAAATAATTCATCTTGTGTTTTTCATATTTTTAAAAAGTAAGTCTTGCTGCTGGAGTGTATTTACATTACAGAATTTATGACAGAGGGGAAACTCTGTAATTTAACAGAGCTTCCAGTTCTTTTAAAAGCACTTGTTCTTTCAAAGTAATGTGGTGAGGCAGGAAGGAGGATGGCTACTTGTGTGTCCTAGCTGGTGTGCTCATACTCTGCCCTAGCCTTCACAGGAGGAAGGACTGCTTTATCTTTTGTGACATGAAACAGTCTGCTCTGTCAGGGATACTTTGGGAATGCAGATTGGGGCAAGGTGGGCGGGTGGCATCACAGGATATCCAGTGTTGTTACTCAGCATGACAACTTCAGAGCCCTTGGTGGCTGTTGCCCCATGGCCATTCTGTATATGGTTACTTTGTTCCATGGGTTTTGGTTTTTTTTTTTTTTTTTGCAAATCAGTACACACACACACAAAAAAAAAAAAAAAAAAAAAAAAAAAAGAAGATTATTTTGTAGCTCAGATCATTTCAGATAGCTGATTTACAGTATGGTCTCCAAAACCATGATCTAGGAACTGATGAAAGGTCAGTGAACTAGTATGTGGGAACAAGTGCTTGGGAAAAAGAACCTATTTTGGCTTTGCTTCCAAAATCAAGTACTCATGTCCTGACAGAGACACCAAACAGGGTGTTTGCAACATGAACACCAACAGGGAGACTTCTGAAAGGAAAAGGAATTCTGCCTGCAGTGAAGACTATACCCCCAGCCTAAAGGCTCAAAGGTGATATACATTAAGGGACTTCCCTAGGGACTCTGTGGGATCATTGCAGCTGAAGAATCCAACAAATAGGCTGGAGCAAAAGCCAATTCTCCAAAAGACAGTGCACAGACTTATTTTTTTAAACCTTCATTTCAGCTGTTTCAGTTTTCCCCAACAGGTCTAAATGTCCCCTGTTGGAGATACCATCTTGTTCTGTTTTTCCTTGCTGATGGGCTCAAGCTTTGGAGGCTTGCAGTACATCCTGGGTGGGGGGAGCAGGGGGAAGACTGGAGATCTCCATTGTGATCAGCATGGGATCTCCTCACAGGGGTCTGCAGGAGTGCATGAAGGCTGGGTGACAAGAGGGGATTTAGTCTTCAGTAAAAGCCAAACTTGACAACCTGAGGGAGATTTTTCTCTCAAGTAGATAGGGTTGAATTAGGGATGAGCAGGACCTTGGTGGTGGATAGGCAGATCACTGGCTGAGTTTACTCATGGAACCTAATACAGCTGTAGCAGGGCAGCACTGAGTTTGCAATATAATATTATTTTCAGTTGTAAAGTTAACATAGCTTTAAGACTCTTGGGTTAAGGCTGAGCATCAGAGCCCTCAGTACCCACTTTCCCAAGGCTGGATGTTTTGAAGTTAGGGGAAATGATATCAAAAGCATCTAATCCCTAATCTAGTTTTTGTAACTTGTCTCTAAACTCTAGTGAAACCTATACATTCCCCAACTTGATTTGCCTGTAGTGATGAAGCTGCTATGTGGTATTATGTGGTGTCTGTCCTCTGAGTTCAGGTCCATCTCCCATTTTGTGTCACAGCTGGAAATGGAGTGGTGGTCAGAGGTGTCAGTCAACTGACCCATAGTAGAAGCTGTCACCCAGTGTGTGAAAGGCAGTGAGTCAATTTGGTCTTGAAAGCACCTGATCCTACTTGTTCCAGCTCTGATATGAATCATTAAACTGCTTCATGGAAGATATTCTGGAGGTTCAATTTGCTTACTTTAATACTTTCCATCAATTCCATATCACATAAAATGATAAATCATTATGGTGTGTAATGTTACAGAGCAGTGAAAGCAGTGCATAGCATTGTTCTTACTCCTGCTTCAATCACTGACATATAATGATTTCAGTGATGTAGATGTGGAATAATTTAGTGCCTCCACTCCACATTCACTCAGATATCACTGTTTCTGTCAGGTTTTAATAAAAACTAGGTGCTTGTTTAGATCTGGCCATAGCACAAAGTAAAGTAAGCAGCATGATTTATAAGATCTAGAACTAGGTTTTGTCAGAATTCAAAATAGGGCAATGAAAACTTAGTAGTAATGACATCCTATGTAGACTGGATGGGCAAAAAAAGAGTAAGAAACCACAAGAAACTTACAAAAAAATGTCTGCCTCTGCTTACCATATCTTGCCAGGGCATGTATTTTCCTTAGTTTGGTCTATCAGCATTTCAATGGAGTATCAACTTACAACCAGTTCTGCGCAGTTTCCTGTCTTTATGAAAAGTCTTCCCTATCCCTCTATCCCCTCTAAGGTCTTGGTGTGTATCAGATGCATATGTTCTCTCTTTCTATGTCCTTCTTAAGCTCTTTAAAATTATTTACTTACACTCTCAGAAGTTTCCTCTTACCCAGAATACTGCAAATAGGCAGCTTTACCCTATTCCACACAGCCATGTCCTTTCAAAATTGCTGAAGTGAACATGTAGTTAACAGCAAATAAATAACCAGTTACTGTATCATGGTTGTTTCTGATTTTGCTCTCTATTGCTGTCAAGATCACTTCAGAAGGTTAAACTTCTCTTCCATCTGTGTGAGATGTGACCACAGGTCTGGTTGCTCTTTTTCAGCCTAACCTGATTTACTGGGATCTGGTTGTCTGAATCTCTCACGTTTATCACAGCCACCACTGGAGAATAAAAATGTGTAAGATTGAAGTGCTCTGTCCTGATTGCCCTTTTCTGACAGCACTAGGAATGTTAGTTGGCCCTAGACCTGCTTCTGCTTCCTGTGGCCCAGACAGATGCTCTGATGCCATGGAGCTCACCCCAACTCAAAAGCCAACTGAGAAACAGCTGGTCCTAAGCTTGGTACTACCGGTGTTTGGGCTCCCTCCTTCATGGCCAGGTTGTTGGTTTAGATTTGAATGCTCAGCCATGCTCAGCTTTTTCCATGCAGTTCTATGTTGAACTGTAAAGGATCAATATTTTCAATCATTTTCCTAGAGTTTTTTTCCTTTCTTCTTTAGCAGTTGAATATTAAAAGTTTTATCTAGTTTTCAACGCTTGTATTTTACAAAAATTTCCCAGAATTCCAACCAGAGACTTTTCTTGAACTTGAGCTTATGAAAAATAAGAAGCAGCTTACCTTCTGTTTCTTTTAACATTTAATGATGGAATATGGGAAGTCTTCATTATTTCTGTTAGAATAAAATTTAAAATAACTGTATGTTTTAAGAAGGAATTATAAATACTTAGGCAATACTCAGAGAAACAGTCAACTTTGTACAAAGTGTTATCTGAGAAATTATATGCAATATTCAAAAGCTGATTGTGCATTTTATTATTGAAAATATGTGTAGGAGTACATAAAAGAACATATACATTAACACAGAATTATGCTTGGTTTCAATATTTCCACTAGTTCCTCTTTTATACAAAAGCACACACTTTGCATTTTAAGATGTTTGTGAACAATTCATAGATCCACACCAGAGTTTTACAATATATTTTTTTACAATATATTCTTTCAAAATATATTCTTTCTCTGAGGAGAACTGTGACAAGTATGTGATATCAGATAATAAACCTGATATTAGAGAGCAGTAGCCTAAAATGCAGATGACACTTGTGATGCTTTTGCTTAGAATCAAACATAAGCTTTTCTTTCCATGGGCTTTCTGAAAGATTGCTTACTTTGTTTCATAAATTATTACACCAGTTTAGACCCTGGGTTCTTAGGATGACAAAACCAGAGTTAAAATAAACTTAAAAATAGTTCTTCAGGCTCCCCAGGAGGCATAAAAGCACTTGATTTCTGAGCAAGACTACATGTCTTCATTTTGGTGCTGCATCAGAAAAAAAATAAGGCCTGCTAGACTCTGCTTTTGACCTTCGCAGTTAAAATACAAAACCATAACCAGGAGAACCACCCACTCCCCCATGGCTTCTCATCCATATAAGATTGTGTTCTGTACTGTGGATATTTTAAGCTGTACACTTTTGCTTATGTCTCATGTTCCATCAAACATTTTCCCTTTGAAAAACATTGCATGATTTACTTTTGTGCTGACATTGAAAATATCTATCTTTGGCCTGCTGAGTTCAGCAGAATTGAATCTATTTCCTTATAAATTTCCTAATTTCAAATTTGAAGTTGCTTATTTATATTTGTAGAAGCAGGGAGTCTAATTATCCTGTACAGAGAAGACAACATAAATTTTTGGAGGAAAGGAAAAAAGACTTAGCGAGAAGGTGCATCCCTCACTGGAGACATGTCCCAGCAATTGCCTGAATTTAACTGTACAGTGTGGTATAGCTACAAAGGATTCAGGTTTGGGAATAACTGGTTGTATTCAGTCATGAGGATATTTTTCTACCACAAAAAAAGTCAACCATGTAAGAGTTGCTCTACCTGCAGACAAAAATAAAAGCTCTTTGCAGCCTGTGGTTCCACAGTACTCAGGTGTGGCATAGAACATAGGGAAAATCAACTGCATGGTATCGATGGCAGAGCATTGGAAAAAAGCTTTTGCAGGCTTGGTGTCACCCTGACCTGCAACACATCTGCCCATCATCAGCATGCATGGAGCTTCCTGTGGCTGCACTGGGGCTGAGCTGGCCCTGGGCCCTTCAGGCAGGCCCTGGGAAAAATGGGGTCTTTTGGAGTAGAGGTAGCCAAAAGATTCAGGCACCCATTAAAATGCTGAGACCAGAAAGGGGGATGTTGTGGTCAGGGGTGTTAATCACTCCCAGGAGACCTGCCAGGAGAGCTGCTTGTTAGCTCACAGCAGAGGGGCCTCAGGGGAGCATTGCACAAACCTCCAAAGGCCGGAGCTTTGTCACATTTCTGGCTGGAATAGCCACGGGTTTTCTCCTGTGCATCAAGAGGCAAAGAAGGATGTAAACAGAGGCCTGGTAACCCCCAGGGACCAGCCTCTTCTTTTTCCTTCAGGAACTGCTTGTTGTCTCCCATTAAGGAGGATGCTGTCCACAGTGCTGCCGTTGGGGAATACACATATTCGTTGAAGTTTACCCAGCTAATTTAATCAGACACATATTGTCTCTGTGGAAAATGAGGACTGAGTTTTGGAGGGTTTGTTTAATTATTCTCTCACATACTTTTGTGTATCCTTAAAATGTGTCACAGTAAATGATCTGATTTTTAAAGTATTCAGCACATCCTCAGGTTAATGTCCAAGACTGTCTTTGAAGTAGTTGTGTTGCAGAAGGCAAGGTAAATTTTCAACCTCTTTTCTGTTTAAAAAAAACAAAGCATATCAGTTGGCTCTGCAACACTTGCTAGCTAAACTGCTTCAAGAAAAAACATTTCTAATGGGTTGTTTTTACATTTAATTTTTCAGGTGTTTAAGTTTTGGAGCGTTTTTAAGGCTTTTCCTCAATCAATTTTTTTTTCTTTTTTCTGCTACACAAAGGCTGTGACTTGTCTAGTCATAAGTAGAATACCCTTGTTGGCCATAAAGTATCCCTTAACTGTGGGATCTGGCGCTCTGAGAAGATTTGGAAAGATTAAAGCATTTGTATTTTCTTTTTTACCTTCTACTTTGCTTATTTGTCTAAATATTCTCCACCAGCATCTGATAAAAAAAAAAATCTTTTTTTTTCCTACACTGAAATAGAACATTTAAGAAAGATAAAAGATAGAATCTTAAGAAAGATCAAGTAGCTACTTGATGCATAAGACTTGATTGTGCTCCAAAGCACAAGATTATGATGAGAAGTGAAGGAAATTCTGTTGACAGCAGCCTATTAGTGTCAGTATGCTCAGTGGTGGTAAATCTCACAAGCCACAAGGAGCAAGTGAGGAGGAAAATGTTCATTGGATTCTGAAACTAGCTTGTTCAAAAGAAAAGAGAAGGACTTTGTTTTGAAATGAATAGTTAAATGTGAAACTGATTGCCACTGGACACTAGTCCAGTTCTTGATTTCATTAGTTTCATCAAATCAAGAAACAGGTAGAACTCATGGTAGAAGAGTCCATCTAGATTAGTTATATTTCAAGGTACATTCCTCCAGCTCAGGCAACCTTTGACCTCCAGATCTCAGAACCACTGGAACTCCTTAGCTTCATGATCCCTAGACTCTGGGAATCCCTTGTTGGTTTCTACAAAAGCTGGAGGCTTTACAGTCTAACCTAAGAATGAACAAATTGCTTTTATTTGGACTGAATGGGTTCTAAATGTGATGTAGTATGAATATTCTTCTAATCTTAATGAAATGTTTATCAAACACTTCTTTATCTATCTCAGGTCAAAGGAGCATGGCTTCAGCTGACTCTTCTTTCTGCTGTTTCATGCCCCTATTTTGCTGTTGCTCTCTTTTCTCTTATATATCTTTTTAAAATAAAATGCCAAGTGTCTGGCCACCCTGTCTAATAGACTAGTAAGGCACTCCTGGTCTGTGTGGAAGCAAAATAGCCCTTAAGGAATATCTCATTATTTCTCACTCATCAAGTACATAGCAATCTTCCTTATTTTTTTTTGTGTGCTTTTTTTCTTTTTTTTCCTTTTTTCTTTTTTGGCTGCCAGATACTACATAAGTAATATCAAAAGAGAAAAATGGGGAGGCACACACGACAGTAAACTTCTTGTGGGGCAAGAGAAGTTGCACTCATCCTTCCTTCACCACTGAAACAAGAAAAGATGTAGAGGAGAGGCTAGCATTTAATATCTAAATAATATATAATAATAATATCTAAATTGTGATTCCCACAGTTATGGTTTCCTTTGACTGTGTGTGCAGGCTTATTGAAAGGGAGTGAGAAATCGTCTACTCAAAATGAAAAATTCCATGTAGGATATTATTTCAGTGATTGGCAGAACTAAAGCAATAGGGGGGGAAATTGAAAAAGAAAAAAAAGCCCCAAACCCAGGACTGCATGGTAAAATTACATGAAATTATACAAAATTTATTTTGTCTGACACCTATTAATCTACAGAATCCTGGCATGTTGATTGCCTAGGTTGTAACTTTGTAGTTACACTGCTACTTGGTATTATGGCCAGCTAGCAAATATGAAGGAAAACCTAAACCATAAATCAGTCTCACAGCTACACTACTCGGATAAACAGAAGGAAAATTAAGAATAGGAAGTGTTTTATCTTGTTCTTGCTGGTTAAATTGATTTATATCTGTCTGTCACTGAAACTATGTTTTAAAACTAATGATTGTGGCTTCACATAGAATAGTTGATATTCTGACCCACGTCCTAAGGGCCTCCTTCAGTCCTTAGCAAACAGAAATAAAAATGACCCCAGGAGCCAGCACTCCACTGAGTTGCTGAATCAATGACATCTTCTTTGTCCAATTTCTTTGTTTTTTAAAAAAAACCTGTCAACAACAACCAAACAAAAACCCCCAAATATTTGAAGGATACTTTTCATTTTAGTTGGGGTGTTTTTTTTGTTTGGTTGGTTTTTTTGCTTGTTTTTTAAAAATAATTCTTGGGGGAAAACTCTTCTACTTCTTCCCCTTTTGAACGTTGCTGATGTACCAGGCTCTTTCCAAGCTCCAATAACAGGCCATTACAATATAACTGGCTGGGCTTGGCTGCCAATCTATAATGTTCTTGGCCATGATTAATCTGATAAATAATAAATATATCAATCTAGTCTTTTAGACAAGGACAAATTCTTACCAGCGGGGAAGCACGAGGCCTCTTTTACAGCTGCCTGTAGTGCTGGAATTAATTATTTAATGCTTAATTCTTCAGGAAATGAGAAAGTTTTGATTAATGTTGTCCAGTGTCATTTCTTGCTTGTTTGATATGTGTCAGATAATTTTTCCTCGGCAGTCGCTCTCAAGAAGCCAGAGGCTACTGTCACTGGGATCAGACACTGAATTTCTAGAGATTAATTGAAGTGAAAATTTAGAGAAATGCACCATAAGTGCTTGCCCAAGATAACCTTTCACAGGCTAAATTTAGCTTCCTTTGGTAATGTTAGCCTCCTATTGCCCTAGTGTAAAACATTTATTTTTAATGCTGTGAGAAACCTATTTTGTTTCTTTGACTTTTTTTCTCATTTTTTCTTCTTAAATCCATGTTTGCATGATTAAAATATTTAAGGCTTGATTCTTCTCCCATTTACCTCACTGTAGTTCTGCAGCTTCCATGGAAACCAATATAATGTTTGTTGGTTGATTGCAGAAGGAGATGGGTAGCTGGAGTTCTAATAAAATTAGAACAAGGTAAGCTCTAGGTATCAGCAGTACCTGAAGTTTGTGTTAGCTCTAGTTCTGCAAGAGATTCAGTCTGAATGATAGAATCTTGTTTTTCTTGCTATTTGTGCCAAGGTGACTCATCTAGCAATGTAGCTAGTCTTGAAGGGAGACTCCTATCAAGACAGACAACCTGGTACTGCTGTGACTACTGTGAGCATAAGATAAAGTGTTTCATGAAGCTTCTGGTATGGACATTCAAAAGTTGTAGCTCTGCACCCTCCAAAACACTTTTTTTCTGTATTGGTTTTTTCAGTGTTTCCTTCCATTACTGTCTTTGCTAGTAAAGAAGGGCTGCATTCTACCCTCAAGCCTATTTTACTGCTCTTTAAAATCCTGCAAGTGCTTGTGTGTATTACATCCTTTCAAGACAGGTTTGTTTAAATGCTAACCCAGTTTAGCAGACATTCCTCTGACAAAAATATAGCTCCATGCAGTGAGCATATTTCTCTAAAAGGTAACAATTTTGGGCTAAATAGGCTGGCACTGTGTACTCATGGTATGTGGTTATGGCCAGTCATCTAGTGCCAGTGGTAAGACACCTGTCCCCTCTGCTCAGCATTTTCCGAGGCCATGCCTGGAGTGCTGTGCCAAGTTCTAGGCTCCACCATACTAGAGATGTGGACACACTGCAGAGAGTTCTGCAAAAAGCCACTAAGAAGATTAAGAGACTAGAGCATCTGTCATATGAGAGAGCTGGGACTGTTCATCCATGGAAAGAGAAGGCTCAGAGCTCATCAATGTATATAAATGTCTGACGGGAGGGTGCAAAGAGGACGGAGAGAGACTCTTTTCAGTGGTGCCCAGTGACAGAACAAGAGGTGATGGGTGCAAACTGAAACACAACAGGCTCTGTGTTTGTGCATGGAAACAGGTTTTTACTGTCAGGGTGGCCAAGCACTGACACAGGTTGCCCAGGAAGGCTGTAAAGTCTCCATCCTTGGAGGTACTGAAGAACTCTAAACATGGTCTTGGGAAACTGATTTTATGTGGCTTTGCTTGAGCAAGGAGGTTGGATCAGCTGATTTCCAGAGGTCCTTTTCCACCTCATCCATGCTGTGAACCAATCTGTGAACTATTTCTCTAACCTGACTTCTTCCTAATTTATTACAGACACATCTTTCTGGTATGATTTAAGAGTTTTCATTAGTGATAGTGGAGTTATTTCAGGAACTCACTCATCCACCCAGGTGCAGCACCATTTAGATCTAAGGGCTAGGACAGAGGAGTGAAATATTTAAAACCTGCCCATAAATAATCTACATGTTTTTTCTAGACATGAAGAAGAATTGAACTGAAATATGTTGACCTAGGAACCTTCACAGCTTTTGGCCAAATGTGCAGAGCTCTTGTGTCTCACCTGGCAGGGAAAAAAAACAAATAGACTTTAGAATTTTAATACCTGTCTAGAAACAAAAGAGGGTTTCAGACTGTATATTGTTATCCTTTTATTCAGAAAGAATAACTCTTCCTATAAAATTCTATCTTAAAGCTAAAAAAGTTTAAAATCTTACTGAATTTTGTTTCTCTTGTTTTAGCTTTGTTCTGAATATCAGCTGTTTGAATTTCTACGGGAGTCAGGAATCTTAAATTTGTAGCTAGATTACAAAATAGGTGATGGAATTGTAAACATATGATTAATTTCCTAAGGTTTTGAAAAATATACTCACCATTTCTTCCAGCTAAGAAAGATTCTACATGGGAATCATTCACATGTGCACATGCACACAGAGACTTTTCCACACTGATTATAAACAATTTATATGAGGTGGGACACTTTAAAAAAATTTCAACATCTGAAGGGATATAAATAATCAATTTCCCTAATAACTAAATGCAGCTTGAACATTTGAAATACAGATAATGTCAGAAAGTACCATCGTAAAAAGCCTCTTTGCATTTTTCTGACTAGTTCTTTTCGAGGGAATCTGATTTTTTATTTTACTTGTTGTCCAAGCAAAAAACAACAAAGAAAAAGGCTTGAGCTAAAAAAAATAGAAATATGAACATGAAAAACTACAAAAAGTTTAACTAATTTTTGACTCACTAAAAAAACCCCCAAACAACCTCTGTGAAACCTAACTAACCTAAGCTAATGCAAGGCATAAGAAAAAGGTTTTACAATGTGTGAATGTAACTTCAAAAGTTGAATTTGTTTAGGGAATTTGTATTTTCTGCTTCTTTCTTCAGGAACCTATTTGCATTTTAAATAATTAAAGCATTAAAACTGAAAAATTTATAAATGAGAGCTGCGAAGAGAGTCCTGCTTGGCAGACAATAGAAAAGAAATTATTACCCTGCTAGGTTTGCTTTAATGTCATATCTGTCACTCTCCCCAAGGTAGGTTCATTACCATACCAAGTGCACCTCCTGCCACCACCTCCCCCATGCACACACTCTTTTTCTTCCACTCCCTGCCACTTAAGGACTCTGGATCTCTAGGGGACTTTGATCTCATTGTACACACTAACCCAAACAGAACCTCTGCTGTTCTCAATAATTTTTTCTTAAAAAAAAAAAAAAAGAGAAAAAGAAAAAAAAAAAAAAAGAAGGAGAGAGAGAGAAGCGTGTGTGGGGGGGGAGGGGAGTGAATTTGTGTGAAGAGTGACAGAACGCTTTGTCCAGCGCAGCTTTGGCTGGTTGTAACAAGCGTCAGGACATTAGACGCAACAAAAGCTGGATTGGCAGTATCATCAATCACAGCTCTGACAGTCGACTTCAGTTTGTTTGTTCCACTCTGCATAATAAGTGATTGGATCAGGTTTAATTAGATATTGGGTAATCAATCATTGCCAACAAGGCAACCCAGCTTGGGATCTAGATGCTGCAAAGGGGGGGGAAAAAAAGCAAATCTCATCCAGGGTGCATAAATACTCAAACGTATAAGCACATAGGGTGAAGCTTCAGAGGAAAGGTATAAAGATGTCTGCAAGATGGCACATAATAGAATCGTTCACATCTGTACTACTTGTTACCAGACATCTGCAGTTTGACATTTTACTTTCGCTGCATAATTACTTTTCAATATAATATAATATACTGACCTGAGGGAGAAAGACAAAGCAATTAAATTATGCATAAGATCCCTTCCTCCCCAATCCTTACCAAAAAGACAAAAAAAAAAAAAAAAAAAAAAAAAAAAAAAAAAAAAAGGAGAAAGAGCAAGACTAGGAATTAACATTCTTATGGCTATTTGAAGAGGACAGAGAATTCTTCCTCCTGCCTGCTATGATGAGTCCCACTGCATAACTTGTTAAATCAGCTACTCTGAATTGAGATTACATGAAATTATCTTTTCCATCTTATTTTGCAATGTGTACCTATAGATTAAGGCCCACGCAATGAAATAAAAGGAGTGATGGATGAAGCAAATTAATCCCATTAAATTTAATTAATCCCATAAATCGAGAGAAAAGTTGAAAAGAAATTCTTCTAGAAGACCCAAAGGGAAGTGTACCTGCATTTTTTATAAATGAATAATGCTGATATAAGTTAATACAGGATAAGACGAATCACTAATTAAGAAGGACTGCATTATCAGAGGCCATTTTAAAGAGCAGGGTAGGGCATGCACAAAGCAGGTAACAGCAATGTGGAGCCTGACTCTGGTGTGTTCTGTGCTCTGCCTAACAGTGCCCATTTTACTGGCAGACTCTTTGCACTCCTATAAAATGTGTGGGGAGAACTCCATAAGAAAGTGGGTTCAGAGAAGCTGCTGAGCTGGGAGAAGAGTCACTCCCACTCAGAAGCATCAGAAAATGCTGAGATTTAAGCTGCACAAAACTTCAGTGGAACCAGGACAAGCATCCTACTCATTGGTATCTACTGTTGCATTTAGGTGTCTTTTAGAAATTTGGTGAGTCTGCAACATAGAGTGCAATGCTTCAAGAACAGAGGTTGGTCAGGGATAAAAATCACTGCACTGATAAGGACCAGGAAGGATTGCTGCCTTTGCCTACTACAAACTAGACTAAAGTTTCAGCTGACAGTGGTTTAAGGGGTTATTTTTTTGGTTCATCTGAGCTGGTACTTGTGTTCTGACAGATGAGCACCTTAAAGAAGTCTATGGCCTCAGTTAGGCAAGATGCTATGTTAGGTAAATACTTCAGTATGATCAGAGGAAATTGGTCATACTGAAAGGACCTGCCTGTTTACAGGATGTGACAATAAATTCTGTCCTTTAGCCTTTTTAACCATAGCTGAGGGAGAAGCCTACTGAGGGCTCATGACTAAGACCTCATGTAGCAAAAGAGCTTGTTTTCATTCTTCTTTCCACAGCTGTCACTGCCAAAGTTTTTTGCTTTGTGGTAGAAGTGCAGAACATAGTCAGACATTGTGCACAACTGTTTAAAAGGTATTAATTTGGAGGAAAGAATTGAAGATTTCTTGATCAAAAAAGCCTACAACCAAGAGTTGGCATGTGCAAGCAACGTATTTGATTAAAGCATGTTGGATTTGTGGTCTGGAATTTGCAGGTGTTTTCTGGTCAGTGTGGAAAAAGTATCTGAGATTTTGCATCATGGTACAAACTTTAAAAAGAGAGGAAAAGGAAGAAGAAGGAAAAGGAAATCTATGATAAAGATTTTCCTCTGCTCAGCTGTGATGTGCTACATTGAACAATGTTTCATGTTTGACACACACTTTAACCTGACACCAGTGTAGTGATAGCCTGAGTATTTTGTCCACTAGAGAAAGCTTTTATCTTGATTTGTTGTGTTATGTATTGCACATTTTATGATGTATCTGGATCAGCTGCCATGATTCCTAGACCTGGGAGTAGCCATCAAATTATCAGAGTCAGCCATCATGTCATAAAGAGATAGTGTCCCCTGACTCCTCTTCAGCCTCCTCAGCTGAGAGTCGGGGCTGGGCAGAGCTTTTCTCAGACACACTGGATGTCAAATATATTTTCCTGCTGGGACCAGTGAGACTGGACTCCTCTGTAAAATTTGTGGTGTGACTTTCTAACCAAGCCCCCTCTCTTATCCTGCTTCTCTTGATTCTCTTCAAACTCACCAGGTTTGAAGCCAGAAGCAGTGGTTTTTCTAATCCTCTCTTCTTTTATTGCAGGGTGTTGTTATCTGATGGAGCTGCCCAATACTGAATGCACAGGTTCCAGCAAAGCAGACAGCTTTGATTTGAAGATACTTCAAATCTGATAATTCTGCTCATTGAGTGACTGTTCACAGCAGTGTTTACAAAAACCTACACCCGTTTTTATTTTTATGGCCTGTATTTTTATTTCCCTGCAAAAGAGGCAACAAAAAATTCTGGAATATGCCCTTGCCCTTTGTCAGAAAAAGGGTCTGGATATTTTTTAGGACTGCAGTGTTTACTGGCAGGTAGGACCCAACCCAGGAAGAGAGTTCTCAGGTTGCTGTACCTTGTCCCCTGCTCTGGTACTTCACCAGTTGCATTGCTGTCAAAGTCCAGAGTGTGTCTGACCTCCAGCATGACCAAAACCTCACAGCAAAACGGTCCAGTTACTCTGCCTACCCCACTGAGAGTGTGGTATGTTCATTCGTGGCATGTTAGCCAGTTGAGGATGTGTACAGTACTATGTCCATGTGAAACTTAAAAATTAGTAGTCTAAATAGTGATAATTTTCATGAAGTTACTTAATTGCAACCAAAAATAAAAAGTCTGTGATTTATTTCAGTATTGACATTCCTTTTTTGGTCTGAACTCCAAATCTTTTTTTTAAAATCAGATGCTCGTTAATTGCCCTCTGCTTCCTCTTTTTGTCAAAAATATTAAAGCAAAACATTTCAATAGCTTTGAAACAAATGGCTTTTGGGTTTTTTTCCCTAAAATTTCTTTAGGTTAGTTTACATAAACCAGATTTTCATGTATGAGTAGTTTTTCATTACTGTTCCTGTGGAGAGCTACCTTTCCAAACCTGGAGTTTATTTTCAGAGTGTTTTACACAACTTGGAAAAGTAGTAGTGATGAAGAAGAAGAAGAATTTTGAGAGTCCCAGTGTCATCTGCTTAGTAGTTCTGGAAATTTTTGAGTATATCGTGACATGAAATCACTTATCAAACTGTGTAGGAGCTGAAGACCCTGGGAATTCAGGCTGCAGATCCTTCATCAGGCTGCCACTCAGGCTTCTGAGGAGTCAAATGGATGAGCAAGCATGAAACCTGACTGAATTGGGTTGTAACCTCATCTAATTCAAACCTTCTCTATGAAATGGTTGTGCTGTAATCAGTCTGAGATCAGTCAGTCAGAGGGAAACAGAGTCTTTTGAACAGCATTTCAAAAGCTCATTTTATTATTACCAGACTTGCCACTGGAGCAACAAGTACTGTGCCATGTGTGTCCCAGGGCTCCAATAAAGACCAGTGACCCATTTTGCCAGGCTTGAGGCAGATCTGCCAGGGGACAGTCTGCCTCTTTCACAGCAACTTTGTTGGAGTTCATATACAGTACCACAGATAATTGGGTCTCTAATCCATCTGTTAACTGTTCAAGTTCACATGACTTCACTTTATTCAGAAATTCTGTGACAAAATAGTCTGTTAGCTCATCTTGGATTCTCTTTATTCCCTGACACTGTATAGAGAAGGCTTCTTTTTTCTCTTCTTGCTGTTCCACTGCAAGTAATCATACAGTATGTGAAAGGAGATCTGCCCACAAACTCCTCTGATTCTTATTCCCTTTTCCTGAAAAGGACCTTTGCAGCTGTAAACTTGGAAATGGCACTTTCCTTGACATTTCTCTGGCAATATCTGCTTAGA
This sequence comes from Phylloscopus collybita, assembly GCA_027886175.1. Lineage (NCBI taxonomy): Eukaryota > Metazoa > Chordata > Aves > Passeriformes > Phylloscopidae > Phylloscopus > Phylloscopus collybita. Next base: position 63,953,822 of record JAJNNQ010000075.1, on the reverse strand, counting down.
AAGCTTGGGAAAAAAAACATTCCTGCAAGGTTTCCTTGTAGCTGGCATTATTGTTTTAGTGAAAGAGAGCAGAAATGAAACAGAGTATGGACAAAACAGTGAGCACTTGTTTGTTAGAAAACAAAACTTCAGTAGGGGTAAAATATTTTCATAATTCATTTGCTAATTAAGTCAAGTGAAATGTTATTTGCAATTAATTTATAACATCCTTCCTTTCTGAGTGAAAGTCAGATTTCTGTCTACAGTGTCTCGTAAGAAGACTTTGTCATGGTCTTGTAAATGAAATCATGATGATTTCACAGTATTTGAGGAACAAGTCAGAGGGAGTGTTTGTTGTTTGTTAAATTTTTATAGCTCTGGCCTGGCTTTCTTCAGAAAAGATCTTTTTTAGACATTATACTTCATTCAGTTTATTTTCAGTGTGGTATTTGCAGGCATAGTAGATTTTTGCGATCCCCTTAACTACCTTTTTCCTATTTGCATTTATATATGTCTTGCCTATGTACAAATCCAGAAAAAAAATAACCTGAGTATTGGCAATGTGTACATTTCCAAGAGATTCCCACTTTAAATATCTTCCCTCTGGGCCATATGGTTTAAAGATATCTCTGACTGTCCTCAGAGCTCATTTTCTTTAATCCTGGATTAGCCTTGTTGCCCTTCCTTACCTTTTCAAGTACTGCAAAATCTTTCCCCCACCCCACCACCTCCCCCCCAATGCAGTAAGGAGAAAAGAACATAATACTCAAAATGATTTAAATTTTGACCAAAGAAATTAATAATCTCAGAGTATCCTCCCTGGATTTCTAAACTTGCATAAATCTTCATCAGCCTATGCAGGAAACTTATTTTTCTACAACATCTTGATATTTTAAGAAAGAAGATTACAATTGTATCAGGGTCTTTAAGGTGTCTTCAGCAATCTCACCTGTATTGAATATTCTTGAATAAAAAGTGGACTTATGTCCATAAGCCACCTAGACAAACAGTTGGATTTAATTTGTTGAAAGAGATATTTACTAATTCTAATCAGAGCTCACTGGTAAGATGTCGTAGAAGATGTGGGTGTAATGCTCCAAAACAACTTGGGCATTTCCAAAGATGGGAGCAAAGCAAGGTCTCTAACAGCAGAACAAGTGCTACTTGTTTGGGATCAAGGAAAAAAAAAAAAAGCATAACTAAATACTAAAGGGGCTCCAAATGGAAAAGCTGTGTTATATATTTTTTGTCAATATCATATATATTAAATGAAATTTCTGAGTTTTCATATTCCCTTTTCTAATCTAGAATAGTAACGAGAGGATTAAAGATTGCTTCCATAAATCCTACTTCTTACACTGACTTGAGAAACACCATTTAAAAAAACATTCATCTTCTCCCTCCAAGCGCAGAATTGCTGAATGACACTCAAATATTAACAAGCAACATTTTCAAATTATGTGGCTCCAGCTTAATAATGAAAAACTTCAGATCATGAAAAATCACTGGCTAAACAGAAATTGCACTTTTTCAAAACCATTAAAATAATTTTGTCAGTCTGCAGTGGTGGTGATCGCTTAAGCAATTATTTTTTAATAGAAGATTGTAAACACCTGCCAGAATCCTTCATATTGGTGGTTCCTTACCAGTGGATACTCTTTTAGAAACAACTACTATGCTCTTAAAAAGAAAACAAGCAAACAAACAAACAACCCTCCCCTCCCTGAGCCCTAAAATAACAATATTTAGACCAAATGAACCAATCAGGGAAGAAAAAAAAAACAAAACCAAAAATCAAATGCTCATATGTAACACACTGAACCTGTCTTCATGTCTGCTGTTGTCTCTGCATATGAAAATACATTCACTATTTATAAATGTTTTAATGTCTTGGCATGTTTACCCTGATGCTGGTAAGGATTACTTCACAAAATGAGTAGTCTCGTTGCAAACTCTCTCCTCTGTGCATTGGAACTTGCTGGACATGATTTTGTGTTGCTAGAGAGGAGAGCAGGGCTCCAAGGCATGGGTAAGGGGGCTAGAGAGAGATGTGAAAAGGAAGCTGGGTGAGATTTTGCACTCTTGCCACCAAACCAGCAGCCGGTATAGATGAGACAGCGTTACAAGTTTAGAACAGCTGCCAACTAATGTTTGATCAGGGATAAAATATGCCGAGGTGACAACATCTTTCTCCCCTGCATTTCAGGGACTATCATTAAAAATGCAGCAAGGCTCGTACAGGCCCAGAAGGTCCTATGTTCTCTCAAGATACAAGGGAGAGAGACAAGTTCACAAGATGTCAAGAACAATATCCATTTGTGTTTACTATGCAAACCCGCTGAGTAACCTTTCTATTCATGTTTGTACTAAGGACCATTGAGAATTTAGGGGGAAAAAAGGGCTGCTTAGAATGAGAGGGGCACGGCAGCTGTGGAGGAACAAATGTGTGTTTGGGAAGTGGAAAAATGCCACTGCACTGCTAAATGGCTTCTCTGAGAGGGGAAAAAAATAAGGCAGAAGTGCAAGATTAAAAGATGTATATACATTTATACCAAAGCCCGGCTGGAAAAGCTGCAGCACGGCTACAAGTTAGTGTCCACAGCCCCTTCCCTCCTCCCCTTTTAATAATATATTGATGTAAGCAGCTTGCGCATGCCAAACAAATTCTCTACATAAAAAGTCAGCTGTCGGAAGGAGGCTCATCAATCTGGCAAAGTGCACTCAGGTAGAACGCCTCTCGGGGAGCCCTCCCCGGCAGCCTCGCCGCTCCAGGGAAAGGGATCGCTCCAGCCGATGGGCTCGTAAATGTTCATTAAAGAGTCTTCCCACCAGTTCACAGGAAAAGCTGTTGTTTGGCAGGAACAATGGCAATTTAATTCTCAGTGATATCATGGGAGGCTATTGCAGATAATTGAACTATAGGAAGTTTTGCTTTTAAAATGGCGGAGACAGCCAGCAAAATTCTCTCAATCTTCGCTAATACAGCAAGGAGAGCGAATCCCAAGATGTTCATTTTGGGATTCTTTGCTGCAGTTCTTCAGTAGGCATATTATGCATTGCTGCTCATGTTTCTCGCATTGTCTCATCATTTCTTCTTCTCTGAATAGGAGGAAGAGGAAGAAATGTATTTATTTTTCTGTTGCACCTATGACTTCCTCAGGAATGACGACTAGGTATCACAGTTTTAGGAATGCTATGCAATATCATTAAGCAGCTACAAAAGACACACCTAACACACTGAATTAGGAAACATATCTTGTAATTTCAACTGTGATCAAAAATCACTTGCCGTCTCAGTATAGTGTCTTCTTCTTCTGAAGCTAATGGTGAAGACCTTTTCTATTTCTATAGACAACATTGTATGAATTAACTAGATATTTTCCCTAATTGTTTAATGCTCTAGAAATTGAGTTCTGTGCTTTGGTTTTAACATCATAGAGGCTGTAGTGGTGATTATGATAAGAAAATCTTTGTGCACATACTGGGAGAACAACATTTTAGGCTAAGAACTGAAATATTGAGATGACTTTCCTTTTTAATAGACTGCTTAAAAATAATTTGTTTTAAACATTTTCACAGATTGAAAATAGTGTGGTTGGCTTTGCAAGCCAGTTAGATATAGACTGGAGCTTTTCATAAATGCTTTACCATCCATGTTTTAAGAAAATATGAAAATATTCTATACTACTGCTTTCCAAAATTAAATACTGACTATGAATATGTTTCAGTCTCAAGATGATCATTGCAGGAAGCATAGTAAACCACCGTGAGTGCTAGTAAAATTATCAGTACTCAAGGAACTAAAATATTTAGTTTTAAATTTATTTGAGTTTCAATTTAAACTTCAAATTTGTTTCAGTACAGCTGCACCGGTTTCTGCTTGGGCAGATGATGATCAAAGAATAAGAGTATTGAGAAGACTATCTCAGGAGATTAGATTTCCAAAACAGAATAAAGAATCTCCCACAAAGAAGGTCAACTAGTTCTCTATTAGAGAAGAGGTCTTTTTGACATTTTTCTTTACTAGTGAAAATAGTATAAATAGGAGTCTCTAAGACTTCATCTAAAAGTGTGATTTTACATGTAGGTAGGTAACTAATAAAAAAGACAGTACTAATGTTTTACTTTTGCTTAAATGACTTGTGGGGACATTTTTTTCAGACAAATATATGTCTGTTCTAAAATGAGTGAAAATATCTATGCAATCCCTTAGTTGGTTTAGCTGAATTTTCTTTCAGATCAAAAAACAAAACCTCCTACCTGTCAACCAACTAGAAATAAAACATTTTACTTCCTGCATAAGAAAGTATTTTTCATGGCCAAGTGACATTATTATGCTTAGAAAATAAAGGATCTGTGAAAGACCTAAGGTTGCTGTAGAGAAGTTGTAGATGCCCCACCCCTGGAAATGTTCAGGGCCAGACTGGATGGGGCTTTGTGCAGCCTGGTGTAGCAGAAAATGTCCCTGCCCATGGCAGTGGGATTGTACCCAGATGATCTTTATGGTCCCTTCCAAACCAAACCGTTCTCTGATCCTGTGAGTACCCAGATGGAACACACCAGCATGCATTTGGATTTGTTATAATGATGTTCCACATAGTGGTCAAACCCCTTAAACTACTTTGTGAGAGTGGTAGCCCCACAGTGTGTGAAGTCATCCAGCTTGACCAGTAATGCTGAGGGAAAAGGGAATCTCATCTTCTTACCCTAACCCCAACCTAAACCCCAACCATAGTCAGGTTGTGAAAGTTGCTGGACATCACAGACAAAGAAAACACTTCTCAGAGATCAGATTCCTTTACTGCAAGCATGTTTCTGGAGAGCTTTGGTATTATCATTAGAATCGGCATAAAAAACTATTAATTGGCATCAAATATATTCACACACATGTATAATGGCTTTATTGCAGCCTTATGCTAACTTGAAAGACAGAGTATGCTGCTCTGAAAAGAAAGTCTGAACTTTTTATGCTATACCATCACTAGTACCTTTATTCCTCCAGGAGCCAGGAAAAGGTCAAGCAAATCTGCAAAATATTTTTCTTTTCCTGAGGAGGGTTTCTCAGAATTTTTGCCAGGGACTCATCTTAACTTTCTTCAAAAAGACATCACCTGATGGTACTACTAAATTTGAAAAAAAAAAAAAAAAAGCAGAGATGCAAAAAAAGAAAAACAAAACAAAACAAAACAAAACAAACAAACAAAACCCCACAAAAACAAAAAACTCCCCCCCCAAAAAAAAAACAAAAAACCCAACCCAACCGAAACCAGAAAAAAAAACAAACAAAAAACCCCCACAACAACAGCCCAACAACAACAACAACAACAACAAACTTGAAAACCAGAGTTATAAATTTCCTAAACCTAGCATTTTCCTGGATTAATTATTGGAGGTAAACCATAGACCTTGCCTTTATACTGTTGAGACTGAGAACATTAGAAACCACTAAAAATGTCTGAGAAATTTGAAACAGTAACAAATTAGGTAAAAATCAAAGTGAGGTTTTGTGTGTAAAGGTTGTCAATTCTTGTAAGATTTTTCACAAACTTTTGTTAAAAGCCCCATCTCCTAAACCCTCTTGATAGCATCAAAATCTAAGCATCCATCCATAAAAATGGAAACATTAAAAGATTTTTTTTCTTTTTTTGTCATGGAGGAAAAATCCTCCAACACCTGAACATGTCACATGAAGGCATCACAGAGTTTAAAACTGATACAAGAAGGCAAACTGAATAATGGTGTCCTATGTGTGTGTGTATTGACACCTCATATTAGCAGCTAATTGAATTTAGGATGCCTTGAGTTGAATTGAATAAGTAAGTTGAATTGAATGACACAGCATTGTCTGCTGGCTGTTAGTTCAGTATCCCTCATAGTTATTGCTGCCTCTTGCTTCCTTTCCACTTTGTCCATACTTAGAGCAGTCATTTTATTCTGCCTGCTTAGCGCCAGCTTGGCCTCCTCTTACATCACCTCTAAAGATTCAGTGTTGCTGCGAAAGTTTTCCTTCAGCCATGTGACAGGTGATTAGCATTTTAGCCATCAGCACCAATGTCAGGATGTCTTCACCTGAAGATGAACAGCTCTTTCTCACCTACCCGGCACTTCCCTCGCTAACAAAGGCCAGCTGCCTTTGGCACCGGTGGTGTGTGCACCCACACAGGCAGAGGTGAAGGGGTTACACAGTGCAGGTCTGCCCAGCAGGTCTGTAACACATCAACAGTCCTGCTGCTTTCAGCAGGTGGATGTGCTCTGGCCTCCAGCCCCCTTGGTTGGGGAAACCAACCCAGCACTCTTGAGGGGTCCAGCTCAGCCACTTGACAACAGAGGGGAATCCCACCGAGGTCAGCAGGAGCAGGGGTAAGACCAGCTTGCCAGATCTTTTGCAATACATCAGAAATATCTCTGATTCTCTGAGGTCTGGCAAAATTCAGAAGCTAATTATCTAACATTTTGTTTCTAGCATTTGTCACTGTTTTATTCTTATCCGCAACTTTCAAGTGGACTGTGATTTTAATTAGCTTTTGCTAGAGAAGGATGTTGGAGAACTTGGAGATTTTTAAAGGGGAGCCTTCTCATCATGTGGGGTTTTCAATGCTTACTTGTCTCTACTAATTAGAAGTGCTTATAAATTAATTATAAGCCTGCTTTACAAACCAGTAGGAGAAAAACTGTGTGCTATGCTGGATATGATTAAGATATAAGAACAAAGAATTCAAGAGAAAACACAGTATTTTTATTGACTGACCCATCTTTTAGTGTTTTCCTTGTGAAATTCATTTTTCTTTATAAAAAGACCTCCTGCTCTTCCTTAAATAAAGATGTAAGATTAATTTCGTAAATGGATTTTTGACCACTTTAAATCAACATTGCAATGATAGCCTGAAATAATAAAAAAAAAAAAAAGAAGAAGAAAATGCACATTATAATATGCAAATGCTAACATTCTTTACTTCTGACACAGAGAAGCAAGTAAAATCACGGTCTGTATATAGCCTAAGGAAGAAACATAACTCCCTGGAAAGCATTCCTGTATAACTGTACTGGAACAGAGGGAGTTATAACCTATTGTATAGGATGTGACACTTTTCCATCTCCACCTCATTTTGTCTCTACTTACCTCTATTACACCTGGAATTTCAACACTGACATTTTTTTTTATCAATTTATCAATTCATCTTCATTTAGGTACTTGAAGAGTGGAGAACCTAACATGTGCTTGAAATTCTTCCTTCTATTAATATATGCTTTGAAGTCTTACCTCAGCTGTGAGTAAAACTATACAAAAGGTATGACAGGAGAAAAAAATTAGAATACTAAATGGAAAAAAAATAATACAAGGAGGTCTATAATGTGTGTAATCTCACTGCTTTATGGAGATTTTCTCTCATAAAACCAAGAGTGTGGGATCAGAAAGTGCAAATGAAAAATAACTTGTTATGGTAGGATGAATTCTCAATATTTTTTTCATCAATTTCTGTTTGAGGTTTTTGTTTTTTACTGCTGCTCAAGAATTTTTAGAAAAAGGTAAAAATCAAAAGAAAAGGGAAAATCTGTGGTTTTCTGCTCCGTTATGGCACTTGCCTTTTTGTTTATGACACTGATTGGTCAAAGCATCTCCTCCATCACTGAAGTAGCCTGAAAAACTGTTAAGACTCTTCTGCACTCTTCTGTTAAGATTCTTAAGAATCTTTTCTTTCCCTTTAATGTTTTGGTGACTTCTCCATCTGATTCTTATCTTGTCACCTAATCTAGAGACCTGCTGTGTCAAAGGACACCAGCTCTCTGACGCTGCTTGAGTCTGTTCTGCCTCAACCTGAATACACAATGACCCAGCCCAGTGAAGTGAGCCAGGGCACAGCAAATCAGGTGCATCACTGACCTGCTCGGTGAAAGGCATCCATCTGACTGCTCAGCTTCCCTGTATTCTGAGAATGTCAACAAAAACACATATTCCCGATGTCTACTCTCCTTTTTCTCTTTTGGGACTTTGTGTGTTTTGTCACATTTAGAACTGAATGACAGAAATAACCTTTTCCTCCCACTAAGAAGGATAGCTTGACACAAAAAATTGACCTGGAGTCTTCTGTCTGAAGAAAGGACTTTTTGATGAAAAAGGGAAAGTTGGACAATACTCTGTGCCTTTTATTAAATTTTGTGTGTGTGTGTATGTTTTTTTCTTCTCTGTATTTCAAAACTTTGGCATGAATCTTGAAATTCAGAGAACAGAAATTTCTATGAATTTTGAACTCTGACATGCAACTGGTAAGTTTTCTAAACTCTAAACCTGAAATGTATTTAAGTTTACTATACACAGATCACATCACACACCTATGACTGTCTAATCCTGTCCCTCATTGAGATGAAACGAAGCCACAAATACTCTTAACTCTTTCCCACTGAGAAGATGTGAGACACAGTCATAATACAATGCATTCTTCTGCCACAGCCATTCCTCCTCCTCAGATACTGTTTCAAATTCAGTATTTTTATGTTCATAAGTTGTACTTTTACTTCCAGTTCCTCTTCAAATATCTAGTGATTAATAATGTTATTTTCATTTATTTTCAGACACTGCAGGGGTGTTTTGTCCTAATTCCTTCATGGTTATTTTAAGCTGTTCTTGCATATTCCCTGCTTCCTCATTGTTTTCACTACTTTTTAGTTTAGAAATGAACCTGAGCTGACTTAATCTGTCTCTTAGGGAAAAAGTCTTCTCTGAATTTTCTTCTGAAATCAACATGAATACTGTTGATATTTTCAGAGGTGATTGGAAAAGAAACTGGTGACTTGTACTCCTGTCACTTTAAAGACCTTTTCTGTATCAGCTTATATTAATTATTGTTTTCCCATAATTTTTTATATGATTTAGGTACTGATTGAAGTCTAATATGGCCTGTGTGAATTTAATATAGACTACTTTTTAATTAAGAATCATTAGTATACTATGCTAGTTGTTAGTATGACGATGCTTTGAACACATTCTTCCAACACTGACTGTTCTCTTCAGGAGTGTCATAAAAAGACATTATTTTAAGTCAAAAGAATTGATGATTCCCTTTTGTTTTCTGTCATTTTTCAGGAAAAGGTTTATTTGGAGTTCTTTCTTACTGTCATCTGAGGCAGAATATAGAATTCATTTACTTTGTCCAAGTACTTAATTTTTAATTTCTTCTGTATCTGAGTGATTCATAATGCACATATACAGGGGAATAGTACTTTAAAATATATGCCTATCAGGAAAATGCACTATTTGTTATCTATTAGCCTTTCATAATAATTATTGACAAATTCTCCTACTTCCTTTCTTTGAAATCTTACTTTTTAAACATTGTTCTCTTTTCACATATTAACTGCAGCAGAATCATAACTGCAAGAGTCATAAGAAAAAATTTAAAATCCCAAGTATTTTGTAGCTTCAGAGCTGCACTTAAAGACATGCTAGGGATGGGAAGATTTGATAATTTTGAGTGTTTAGCTTTTATTATATTAAAATCAGCAAGTATCATTACTAGTTGTGCTTAATGTTCCTGTGCATATCTACAAATGTATATTCACTCTCATTGCCCTTCTATTTGGGCATCAGACACTTTTATCCATTAACTCTAAGTGTAACATTCTTTCTCCACTTCTTTCTAATTATGAGGTTCAACAAAAGGGAATTACTCTTGTAATTCTACTCAGGATTTATAATTTCAGAAAACCCTAGGTGCAAACCTACATTCCAAATATCCTCACTTAAAAATGGACTGCTGTAATTATATAATCATTTCATTCCAAATCTGCAGGGGACAGTAACTCAATAGAAAGCATGAAAAAAATTAATGAGAAGTTTAATTATAATAATATCATTAAATCCTAATAAGAGAAAAAGTCTAACTTTATTTTAGCTTGGACATCTAATATAATTTTGTCACAGCATGGTAATGATATTTTCTCAGTTTTTAGAGAAACTAATAATGTAATGGCAAAAGCTGGATAGTTTTCATTTTCCTTCTCCTTCTTTTCCCTTTCTTGTATATGTAAATAAAAAGCAAAAAAAGTCATTCTTTTAATTGTAAAAGTACGTGGACAAGATCTAATAGCATTTAATTCATATCAGCTACACATTTTTCCATTAATATTTAGCACTTCACCAGAAGATTTTAACAATTATTGTATATCTTTTTGCAAAAACATACTTTTCCTTTCACAATTCTGGCTTTTCATTCTTAGTGGCTGAAGCCAGGATCTTTGGGGTGCTTTGCCTTCTACTTTAAAGAGCAACATACAAATGATAACAGCCAAACTTCCATGTTACCATGGCTACAGAATGGCAATTGCATTCATGCTTTATTTAGCAGATATCAGAATTTCCCTATTTTTTCCCATTTACAATCCAGATACTTTACAGAAGTTATTTATAAAGAGCACAACATTCCTGAACACACAGCCCTGCTGGTGACAAATGTTTAAACGTGGAGTGCATTAGTGTGGCATCAGACATTGTCAATAATGCATGCTCACCACCATTTAATTATTTTGAAAACATCTGTTGAAGTAAAATATGTTCCAGAGGGGAATAAGGAAGTCAAGTGCATTAGTGACTGTGTTAACCACATTTCACTCTGTAACACAGAAAACCCTAAAGGGAAGACCAGGATTCAAGGGCATCAGGAGAATGTTAAAATTCATCTTCACTTTTAGTCTTTGTAGCTAAAGAAGTGGCTTAGATAAATCTTTTGCTTAGGGTTGGTTTTCCAAAAAATTTTTAAATAGGGCTAAGGTGTTACATCAGAACATGTAGGGAAAACTCTTTTTTTTTTTTTTTTTTTTTTTTTTTTTTTTTTTTTTTTCTCCATACCATACCTCAATGTATGCCATTTATCTTCTGAGAGATCCTAAATAATTACTGAGATAATGTGATACCATTTTACAAGTGAAGATTACTCTTAGCAAAGAGTAAGGAACAACAAATCCTCCCAGTGCTGGTATCAGAGCCTGATGACAATAAGTTTATGTATGACTCTTTAAAATCTATCCAATTATTAACATTTCATCTTTTCAGCATCTTTCATAGATTACTTAAGGAGGCCATGCAGGATGCTTATTGAGGTGCTGTCTGACATATTCCACTGGAATAACTCTCTCATTGCACTCTCTGTGAGAACACCATTGACCATCATCATCAAGTTAACTTAGCAGTCCATAGCTAATAGTTCAAGGATCTAATTGATCAGGGTGTGCAAATATAGATATGCCACAGGCAGTATGAGGCAACTGTCTTAAATTATGTGGTATGAACACAGAAATGGACAGCATGTTTCTCTAAATGCTGCACAGAGAAGAAGGAGCCAAATAATTAATAGAACAACCCAGCATGTCACACTCAGCAGTTAAACTTTCCTTGAAGTCCTGAAGCCTACTCAGTGGAGATTGCCTGAAGCCCCCAAAGAACAATGCAGAAGGTTCAAGCAAGATGCTCACTGGGGGGCTGACAGCAGCACCCAGCAGGGAATAGTCAATGCTGATCTGAAGGGATCTGCATGTGGCTGAAAATGCTACCAAAGGGGAAAATAAAGTTGCACTAAAATAGCAATAAGAGACAGCTTTGTGAAGAACAGGTCGTGGAAAGAAACGTCCAGTGAGGGAGGATGTATGAAGCTTCAGAGAGAAGGAAAACTCATGTTGAAGTGAGCAAAGAAGACAGCAGCAGAAGGCACCAAAGGCTGTAGCATGATGTACTCCTGAGGTGGCAGAGTGAGGCAGAGTCCTGTCTACAATAATGAGCACAGTCCAGGCTCCTTGGCTCCCCTGGCTCAGGGAGAAGAGGCTGGACTCAGCCTTCCATCAGTCTTGAGCCCACTTGAGGTGTAATTAATTTTCAGAAAGGTAAGTATGTCTATCTATTGACTGTAGGGGAAGCATGGTTCATGACATTCCTAGCTGAGAGCCATTTATTTAAGATTCAAAGTTGGGTGAGAGGAATCCAGGCTGGGAGTATATGGGGTTTATGGTCCTAAATCTTTATCACAGCAGGCAGCCAGTACCTGTGTTAATAGCAGGGAACTCTCTGAGAGCCATTAGAGGAATTTGGGGGAGATCCACTGCTTTGAGGTCCCTTTCTTCAGCCTCTTTAGTATGACAAATAGCTTGAGGCTGCCTACCAGTCAGTTATTTTTAAAGATGTGTGAAAGTGGATAGAAACATCTGTTTAAAGCCACCATTTTGAACTGTCTTTTCAGTGATGTGAAAAACATACCAACCTAATTTAAGTGGAGTATGCAGAGCTTAATTTTCACCAATACATTTTTTTCTCTCTCTTGGTTTTTCATGTGAAAGGCTCATTTGTCCATGAAAATCAGATCTCCAATAAAAAAAAAAAAAAAAATGAACAAACACTCAAATCTTTCTGTGCACACAAGTATGGACTGCACAACTTAAAATCACCTTTCACTCTAAGTAACAAATGAAAACTATCACTTAGTTCATTTAGCATATTTTTGAAAACATGAGAAGAAGCTTGTGGCTAGAATTTTTACATTCTCCCTAGATCCCTCTGCAAATAGTTGAGGAGAAGATGAATTTTTCACCAAAATTTCCTGATCATCATAAATAAGTCAACACTAGAGAGAAGGTTTATACCAAGGGGGAAAAAAAAACACACACAACCCCAAAAACCCCCAAAAACAAACAAACAAAAACCCAACAAACAACCCCCCCAAAAAAACAGCAACAAGAAAAAAAACTCCACCAACAATACCCCACCATCACCACCAACAAAAAAACTGCATAGGAAGATAGTGGCAGAGAGTCCAGTATGACATGGGCACAAGTTCTGTTCAGGGAACAAAGTCCTAGTTTGTGCTGGAAGAATGTTTTGAGGGAAAAGCTTTTGGAATATGCAACCACAAAGCAGGTAAAGAAATTACTGCTTTATTTGCATAGTTGTGGAGATGATAAAATAGTGTTAGCAATATGCAGTTCTTGAGTTCCTGGATCTGGCACTTTACTTCTATACTGTCTTTTTTCAAATCTCAACACATCGTTTTCAGAAATTTAACCCATTATGCTTTATGTTGTACATACTGGACTGTGTAGTCACATAGATATATAAGTCACAGCTGCTTATTGTCAGCTGTTTGCTGGGTCTTTATGTTATTTCAGCTTCAGTTATTTCAGCTTGTTTTTGATGTCCTTTGAAATATGGCAGTTTAGAAGTAGTCTCAATAGACAACTGGCTGCATATAGTGTTTTTCTTACTACTACTTCCTAATGAAAATGCACTGTTTGTTGTTTAGTTCCAACTTCGAGTTCTTTAAAATGCAACAGTCAGAGAATACTTGAAAGTTTCTGGCAGTTCTTCCTGTGTGCTGTCAGTAAAAGAAAAAAAAGTCTGCATATTTAACATAATTTAACAACTCTACAGCCTGAGCAATTATCCTAATAGCAGGGAACCAGGACCTACTGGTAAGTTTTATCCTCCCTTTGTCAGACTTGTTTCTTTGATATTTGTATCTAAATGCACACCACAGGGCGAAACTAGGCTTTATTAAAGGAGGGTCAGCATTCTGTTAATCTAATTTAAAAGCATTAAGGGGAGTAGAGGAGCATTAATTGATTTGTTGGGAGGGTTCTGACTCCAGCCAACCTGTGTTCTTGCTGTTTACATTCTCTTTCATTTAAATAATATTGAAAAAAATGTACTTGAGCAGTAGTACAAAGTACATAATATTTTGTCTTCAATTTAAAAATCATTCTATAACAGATGTTGATACATAAAAAGTGAAGTAATTTAAAACATCACAAGTTTTCATAATCAGCAAAGACTCAGTTTTAACATAACGGGAAATAACACGAAAAGCTAGTCTTTAGTGCAAAGAAATTAAATTGTTTCGGTAGAATGGAGCAGGCTGCTTCCAGAAAGGAGAGTTACTTTCTGTATAAAAGTGCTGTGACCATTACAGTTGAAACAAGTGAGAAAAATATTCTTAGAGTTGCCTGGACATTTTTGGATAATGATTAAAATAATCACAAACTCCAAACTGTTGAAAACTACATTTTCCAATGGAATTTTGCAGTTCCGATTCTAAAATATATTTGGAGGACGTGACCTTTTGTTTCATAATTTGTTTTTCCCCATGACTCCTATCTCCTCTCACCCTTTTTCTTCTATATGCAACTTAAAAAGCTGAAAGAACAAAGAGAAATTTAGTAACAGCCTGGAGAAGAAAAAAGTATGGAATTAGTTCTCCGTGCATAAAAAGCACAGCCACTTATTTTTCATGGATTCATACCAAAGATTGATGAAGTTAGCATTTAAGAAGGTGCAGTCTCTGATTGAAAATGTGATTGAAGTTTTCCCACAGTGGGAGTTTTTACTGGATTCCCTTCTGTGTGGATTCTCTCCACGTGAGCCTTTTCTTCAGTGGGGACAATAATAAATGTCTAACAATGTTTATTTTGACAAGGCTTGTAGGAGTTATTCTCTCCACCAAATCTACTCCTCTGTCATATTTGGATGACTGTGGCCAATGAATGAAAACTTGCTGAAGGGAACACAAGCATATTCATGTGTGATAGTAATATTTTGTTGGGAGAGAAGTGAAATACCCAAATATTTCCAAAATATAAATTAAAAAAATAATTGCACTTTAAAAATCTGTGAAGAAAATTTATCCTTGTAATTTTTTATTGTATTTTCAGTTTCTTTGAGCCAAGATCATAATAAATTATTTACAAAGACTTCTAATCAAGGATTTTCAAATGCTTAAGGTGCTTTACAAAGCTCAAGCAGTCAAAGGAGAAGCAAGATGATTTCACACATATATGGGATACATACTAGAGGAATTGATTAAGCCCTTGATTAAAATTATATCAATTGTCTGAAATTGATAGAATGAGTGAATTCACATTTCTTACACAATGCAGTTTGTATAAAGGCAGCAATTTGAGCCACCAGAGAATATGACTTAGATTTAGCCTTCCATTACATATTGAGAACTTATTCAGACAGAATCCTAAAGGTTTTTGACAGAAATCCTTAAGGAGGGAAAGATGATAACTAAAGTTAATGGAACAGTTGTGCTCCTATACACATTTTCAAGCCCCCTCATTTACATGTTCAGGTGGCTCACCAAATCTCTGTGTGGTACCTAAACTTCCATATAGGTATGGCTGTAGTGGAGGAGACCACACCCACAAGGACTGAGAAAGTAAAAGAGTTACCTGTGTCACTTTAGGGGAGTGACATACTGACAAGAGTTTTCCTGGTGCTTGAAGCTGACTTTGTGGAGTTTTCTATTAAACATATCTCTAGCCAAAGCAATGAAGGATACACAAAATGAGGCATTTGTGAGATATAATCACAGTCACAATAATTTACTCTGTCCTGGCTATAGCAAAGGCACCCATCTTTTATAAAGCTTTCCAGCTGTCAGAGAGTTTAAGAACTCAAATCTCTTGCATCAATTGTAAGCAGTGCCCTTCTTAGGAAGTCGGAGGAGCTGCTGCTGCTCTTCAGGTGGCTCGAGGAGCAGTGGAGAGCAGGTCAGCAAATGTTTGTCTGGAAACCACAAACAGTATAGGGAAGGTCAGATCCCACAGTTTTTCTGTCCCAGCAGTATCTAGGCTGCTACTTTTTGCCCTGTGCACTGTGCCATATACACTGGCACAACGGAGCATCCTTTCTGAGATCAAAGTGAGAGTATCTACTGAGAACACTGTGAGTCTCTGGAGCTGGTGCATCCCTTGTCTTGTGCCTGCTCTGGGCCTCAGCTCCTTGAAGTCATCTCCCACTGCATGATAAAAAGAATGCCCAACTAGATCTCTGCCCCTTCATGAAAGACATTCAGCTGTCCCTCTTATCATGGGATAGGAAGAAGCTGCTTTACTTCTGTCTCAGCCCTGCCTTGCAGAGTCACTTGGTCTGGAATTCTGATTGCTTCAATTGGTCTCAATAATAGCTATAATTAAATATTGAAAATCTATGTTGGAAAGAAGACATTTTGGGAATAAATGTGATGATCTACTCTGGTAGATATCTCTTGAGAAAGTGAAGTTATTCACCTGCAATTTATACTCTACAGAGATCAAATTTAATTTAATTAATAGCTTCTCAATTCTTCTCACGTAAAATAGTTCTGGGAATATCTGCCTTTTTATCATCCTGTTTCTGAGTGATTTGAAAAAAAAAATAAAATATAAATTAATGAATGCTAAAACACAGGATCTGCAAACACCTGTTCCAACTATTTCAGCTTTTCAACTTCAGCCAGGTCAGTTTTTATTTAAATTCTGTATTTTTTTCTGTCTGCCTTAATATACAGCAACATTTGCTTTTCATGTTTATATAATGAGAATGTCACTGCCAAATAAACTAGTTAAAAAAAACATACTTTTTGATTTTTGCAACCTTGAAATTGTTTTCATTTCTGTTTTCTTAAATTGTTTGCACATTTAAAAGAGGGCAAAACTCACAGCTGACAACCTGCTTTCCTGCAGGAAGAAAGAGAGGACAGAGATTGTCATGCTAGAGTAATTTCAAAGTATCTGAAGGTTCAGGCTCAGACACTTAACTTGGAATGGGAATACCCCAGTTAAGCACTGCATTTGAAGTTCTTCCATGTTTTGTACAGGTCTTTTATTACATTATTCTGAATGAAATTTGAGAAAACCAGAAGAGAACACTTAAAAAAGCATAATCCTTCCCCCCACCCCCCTCAAAAAGCAGTGTATTTTGAAGATCCCTCCACAATTTTTTTTTTTTTTTCTCTAGAAGCCATACTTCTTCAATAATTCAGGAAAAGCAAGAACCAGCAGATCTTACAGCATATTTGATGTGCCAGCAAACAGGCTGGAGATTGTTTCATTTCAATTAGCCCCTTTGTTGCAAACAAAAGACTGACAAACACACTGAGAGAGGGACAGGCATATGGCACTTTTACTTTCCACTTTGCTTTTTATTTGATGATAGTTCTCTTATCACAGCCTCTCACCGATTCCCCTGCCTGGTGCCCGCTGCCTCCTTTGCCATACTTTATCTACCATTGTTCCCCTTGTATCGTCTTACTTGGGATCAAGTGATTCTCTCCAGCACAAAAATAAGAAGGCGTATTCTTTTTCAGCCTCTTCTGATCTCCCAGGCTAATTGGCTCAGGTGTAAACCAAGCCAGCAGGGCTGTGACTTTGATGTGACACTTTAGAGCAGCGCACCTGGTAACATCCCTGTTTGTGTGTCAAATACCAGCCGGCCTTGCCTGCTGCTCAAACCCAGCTAATAAAAACGCTAGTAATCACGTTGTATTACAAGGCTCAAATTCATGCTGTTACTTTATTGCAAGGTTGTCATTAATTTTGCAGGGTGAACCTGGAATCCGATCCGACCTGTTTTTAATGAGTGTGGGTCTGTGAGGAACTGTGTAAGTGAGTGACAGAAAGGTGACTGCCAGCTGTTTCTTCTTTACATATGGTGTTACCCTTTGCTTTGATCAATAATGCTGTTTCACTTTAAAAAGAAACTCGTTTTGTAAGGATGCAGAAGAGGGGCCTTCCTCCCTCCCTTGTCCCCGTGGTTTACTTGTAAAGTATACACAATTAGGGAAAGGTCAGTCAACAGTAAGCAATAACTTACTGTTTTGCTAGAGATTGTTTCCCTCTTTTGGACCCGTCGTTTAACAGTTGTCTTATTATTATTGCCTGCAATGGTATTTGGTAGAATTACAAACCTGAGTAAAGCCTAGGAGAATTTTTTTAAAAATGGGCAAAAGAATGCAACTCTAAAATTAATCTATCAAAATTCTTCTGAATCACAAAGTCTTTTTGACTTCAGTCTGGTACCAGTGAAGTTATTCTGACACATAGTATTTATAAAATTATGCACATATATGTGCTTATGCATCTTTGCATTTAAAATAGAAAGCATTTGTTTTTTTTGTTGTGAGGAAAATATTAAATCTTCCCAAATTGTGCAACTATAACCGTAAATTTCTGCAACATTCAACAAAGATGTTATCAACAATTGATCAGCCCAGAACCAATAGAATTTGTAGTGGTAAGCTAGGAATGCAGGATAACGACAAGATCTTACTTTTAGATATAAAGAATTTTCATCAAGCAATTTTTGATCATTGCTGTTAATCCTTTTGGTCATAATAGAAAAATATTTTTGAATGCTGAAAGAGATAAAGATACATTGTACAGAAGCTAAAATGTATGAGAACTTGGAACAAGGTAGCTCATAATTAATTAAAAAACAGATTATTTGTGGTTTTGAAATTGAATTAAAATTATAAATAATTTCTGGAGATATGGGGGGAAAGAATCCAAAATCTCTAAATTGAAAATGAAAAGGAAAAAAACACTGAAGATTTTGAATGCAAAAATGCATTAAATGATTCTTTAAATTCCTTTTTTTTTTTTTCATTCATAGAATATAGGTTTTGAACTTTCACTTCTACAGCTTGGCTAGGAGTCCTAAGAAGAATGCTGGAAATTAACAGCTCAGACTGAGCTCCTCAGAGTCACAAAGTGAGCCATTTAGTGCTCTATCTGCACTGCTAGCATTGTTGTCTTAATAACAAATACAAACCTGTCAGATCTTCCCAAAACAGAAGTGCTTTGTACTGCCATAAATAAGTCCCTGTAAGTTAAAATATTACAAAATTGTAAATTACAAAAATTGTAAATTCACAGAGCCTAAGACATATCTTTAAAAAATATGAAAATAATTGTGGTACACATAAAGAGTTTTTTTTGCTAAAATTTCTCCAAATTTTGCAAACAATAATTAGGCTTTGCTGTATCTAATGTTTTCTTGATGTTAAAAGGACTGAAAAGCACACTAAGGGTACACATGACAAAACAAACTGAAAAAAACTCTGACATTACCTGTAAAAACAGGGAAGATGAAGTAAAGTAATTTTACACAACCCTTACATCTTCAATATACTCATGATATCAGAAGTGCAAAAGTAAAGCAATCCATCTAATTAAAAATAATTCAAAGTGTGTATAAATATACAACTAGTAAAAGGAAGAAAGTTGAAGTACACGCAACAAGAAGACAAAAACAGTTTAGCACAGCTTTGAAATGTATGCTTGGAGGCCTTTGTTGCCTGTCCATTTTAGGTGACTTGATCTCTAAGGTTACATCCTTTTCCGACTACTTTGTTATTAGAAATAGAATGAGGAGTTGAAGGTAGCTCAAAGGAATGCAAAGAAAAATATTAATTGATAGATAGAAGTGATTGCTTTACACGTCAGAAGCTTCATGTCCTCAGGGCAATAGAAGTATTTAGGGTTTTGCATTAGTTTCCTGTATTGACTTCAGTGAGAACACTAACAGACTCTCACAGAAACAGCCACAGACTGGTGTCAGGCAAAAATCAGTCACAATTGGGGGATATTTTGAGGAACTGAGAGCAAAACATTGACTATTACTCTAGATAGTTTGCTAAATTTGCCTATAAGGAAAATATCTCCTTGCTATTTGACTTTTGCCCTAGTGAAAGCTTCTTCATTTACACTTTTAAACCTGCACAGAAAAAAACCCAGTGATGAAGAAAAAAAAGGAAGAACACAATTTCTGTCCCACTTTCCTGACTCTTGAGAGGTCTGGGACCATTGAAATCACTGAGTTCAGTGATACTGTTCTTCTCACCTTCCTAGAGGAAGTTTCCAAGAAGAGTGACAAACTTTTTACATGGTTGTAAATATATATGCATTTATTAAAGTAAATTTGAAAAAAAGGTTGGGGAGAAAATTTATTTTAATAATAACAGTTCTGCCTCCTCCAACAAATGTCCAGCCCTACCCATTCTTTAAAAGCATCCTTTACTATATTATTTGCATTAGCCTGTCCTTTGTTCGCTTGCTTGTTTTAATGAAAAACTTGCCTCACTGCTTTCTTTGGAGTAACCATCAGAAACAAAAGGAGCCAGCCCTGTCTAGTTTTTCTGGTTAACTGAAATCTCCAAGACGAAACTCCATTCCCTAGTACGAAATTTCCTAATAACTCAGAAATGCAAGTTTGTGTAAGATTTTCTGTGCCCTTTTGCTTTTCTTGCTTGCTTTCTTTTCCTCCTTTTCCTAAAGGTAAGAAACTTTATTTTGGTTTACCTCCCACCATTGACCTGGTAACACATCATCATATTTTCTTCTCTGTTTGATTTTCATCACTTCCCGCTTATCTATTTTCATCACTTTCTCTTATCTGTTTTACAAAATATATGCACAATCCTTTTGCCCTTGAGGCTAACCCAGCAGTGGTCTTTCCAGTCTCCACAAAGATTGTTTGGTTTTGATTTCATGGCTCTGAATGCCAGCCAGAACAGTACACTGTTAGATCAGTGACATCTACAGACGTTGAAGTAACCACAGAAAATTTTTGCTGTCGTTCTGTGATAAAAAGTCTTTCTGAGGATTTTATTTCTTTTTTCTGTTACCTTCCTTTAGATGACTGACTCAAGTGCAATTCTGGGAGGGAGGGAGGGAGGAAGTGGCTGCTTCTTTCCTTTGAGAGCAAATGAATATGTTTGGGCAGAAAGGTTTGGAGACCTCAGGGTGTGGTGGAAACAAGCCATGAATCTGGGAGCATGTAGGTCCTGCAGAGAGATTGGGAGACCACAGGAAAGAGCAAGGATCAAACAAGCAGGCTTCTAAAGGGATGAAAATAATGTAGCAGGGGCTAGAGGGAAAGAAGACAGAACTTGCTGCAACTCACCTCTGAATTGCTTGCCTAGAAGAAGGACACAAAGAACAGGCAGACAGCTGGTTGTAGAAGCCATTTTCATTTCCGTTCTGTCTTCCCTGCTTGCAAGAATGCTTCTTGCAATTGTTATGAAGATTATTATTAAGAGTGTCACTAATAGAAGCATCAGAAGCCTTTCAGTCTTATTTTAGAGCTTCTTTTCAGAGATCATGTAGGTAGATCCACTTTGGAATTTCAGCCCATATAAAGTCCTGCCCCAGGAACATATCAGACTAGGTGAGATGGCAGACAAAAATGAGTATCCTACCTTGGCTCAGTATTCAGATCTGTTTCTTTTAAAAACATTGTTACATTTTTATCTGCTTTGTCTTGTGCATCTCTTGAATATTCAGATGAAATGTGGTTAGTTTTCTGTCCTCTCTCACAAAATTTATGAAGGATCTTAAGAAATGAAGAAAATAAAAGAGGGAGGTGACGTTACATGAGGGCAAGCAGAGTAGCTACTGTCAGTTTTCCTGCTAAACAGCTTCTGACTTCAGTCTAACCACAGTGTGTTCTACATGCATCAGTATGTCTTTCAAGAAAAAACAGATTGTTATGGTCAATTTATTACCTACTCCATTTATATGGCCTGATGACTAATATGTCTGTGCTTAGCATTTTTTTAAGAACAGTGTGAGTTTTTTGTAACAGAAATGTTCTTTCTCTTAGTTATGGAACCATCTTCTGACGTCTTTAAGCTCTCTGATGGTTGTAACAAATCTACACAATGTTTAACCAATCCATCATGTATTATTTTCTTATTATTTTCATTTTCAGGGCATAATTCTACCTCTGAAAAGATGAATCTCATTATATTTTTATGACTTATTTATAATTAGTGCATTGAATAAGGATAATGATGTTTCCTTACAGAACAATATGTGATTAGAATCTAGGTTTCTTTTTGGTATGTTTTGATATTATTGTCATAGCCTACCATGCATACTAACTCCCAAGCTTTAGTATTTGATACCAAATTAATCTGTAACTTTACCATACCCCCAGAACTTGAAGCAACCTATCACACCATCACTTTCAAAAATAATTTTTTAAAGTTGCTTAAACCAAATAGTTAGCTGGATAAAGCTGTAATGCAGTACTGATTTTTTGAGAGAACCTAGGAAATTTCCCAAACCCATAATTTACTTTTCCTTTGGTATTTTCTGTTTTTGGGGACTTGTGATTTCTTATTTTAATTTTACATTCTGCTACTGTGTCTCAGTGACTCATCTTGTTCTTTGAATTAGTTTTCTGTGTGTCTTATTTTTCTGAGGATATTTGTTCTGTTTTTTTTTTTTGTTTTTTTTTTCTTTATATTTAAGAAGTCAGTTTGTATTTCCTGCTTCAAGAAAGTCCTTAATATCATCCATTTCCTTCTCTACGCTAAAGCTACCTACAACAGAGTCATG
Source organism: Phylloscopus collybita (assembly GCA_027886175.1). Lineage (NCBI taxonomy): Eukaryota > Metazoa > Chordata > Aves > Passeriformes > Phylloscopidae > Phylloscopus > Phylloscopus collybita. The sequence continues at coordinate 63,931,703 of JAJNNQ010000075.1, read as the reverse complement.
GAACATTTGTTCCCATCTTCTCTCCAAAGCGGTTTCTTATTTTTTGTTTTATTTGTAGAAATGATTCAAAGGTTTATAGTCATATTAAAACTTTCAGATCTGAGAGTATTTTTCGTTGTTTTTCAAGACTTTTTTCTTCCATTTTCTAAGAATTCTCTGTTTGTATCCTTCCACTTTACATCTTTAATTTAAACCAGAAACCTGCTGCTACTCGCTTGGCTTTGGTTAGACTTTTTATTGTGCTAATTCCTCTAAGTAGACTTAATTTAATGAAATTGTATCTCTTTAGACATTAATTTAGCTAAGCTTTTCTTTTTTTTTTCTCTAGTATAAGTTGGTTCCCACTCTGCTAGCTGGCTGTAGATGGCTCTGTATCCCTTACAAGATTTAAGTACAGTCACTGCTTTCAGAATTATTCAGGTTAGATTTTTTTTTTTTAGTGAAGCTAAAATTTTTCAATAAAAGATACTTTTGTTAAAAAACAATGTTACTGCTTGTAAGTCAGCCAAAGGCATTTCATGCTATCCTTTCCTGGGAACTCATTGTCTTTTGTCAATGTTTCACTCTTAACTGGAATTTTCATTTTGTGTCTGTTTTCATTTTCAGCACATTTCTTTTTTTCCTTCTGATTTTTTAAGGTTAAATACTATTATTCCTGTATTGTAGATTATTGCTTTGAAAGTCACAATGCTCTTTCTTTTTCTTTCCAGTTCATAATACATCTGAAGAAACAGTATGAAGTTCTTTAACTTCTAATTCTGCTACATTTTACTTTCATACATGATGAGGTTGATCATATAGCTATAGGTGAAGGTTATGTTCAGAGTATAGTAAAGTACCACAATTTTGGGCATTTTCTGATGCCATTCGCATGCATTTTGTTGAGTAACTTTGATGCTGCTGAAATTTGAACTATGATCTTGAATTATGATCTTGAGCCACTCAAACTGAAAAGAATCTTTTCTTGACCTGATACAATTTATTAAGAATGCATTAACACTAGAGCAGGTTTTGTAATGTATTTTACTCATTAAGGTTGATTTTAATTTTCTATTTCATTTTTCCTGATCACTTTAGCTGATTAAGTTGTTCCAAATATTTGAGTTCAGAGATCATTGTGAGGATAAACCTGAAATAACTTTGTGGTATCATGCTTCTCTGCTTTTCCAGATCATTAGAATACAAATGAGCAGTGCTGATCTTTGGACACTGAGGCATCTTGATTTCACTCTTTTCTCACTGTGAAACTTGTAATTTATTGCCATTCTTCCCATCGGTGGTGCCACTTGTGCAACGTTTTCTTCAGCAAGAGAGACTTTTCCCAAAGACTTTGTGAAGGTTCTTACATACTGCTTTAGGCAGTTCTTTTCCCACTATTTTGTCAATACTTTCAAGCAATCTTAATGCATTTTTGTACCCTTACTTGTACCTCTCCTCATACACACGTGTTCTGTATTAAATCCTGCCTCACTTTGCTCAGCTACCTCCTAACCCTGGTTTCATGTAATTACCTTCACAAATAGACCGTTTCAACTCTCTTTATGCAGGATTCCTCTTTTGTTTTCACCTGGCCTTCCCTGACCTGATTTCTGTGAGGTCAAGAACTGTTCTGAAATCCCATTAATCCCGGCCAAGATTACACCACATCTGGCTATCAGTATTGGGCTAGCTGCTGTCTTCAAATACTGCATGATTGGCTGTTTCTGTAAAGCACCACAGAAAGTCTTGTATATTAAGAAATTTGAAAAAACTAAAGAACAGATGGGCTAAGACTCAAACATTTGAAAAGGTTCATGAATGTCAAACTTTTTCCCCCTCTTATTTAAATTCCTCTCCTCAGAAAAACATTCAAATAGGCTGATTTTTGAAAATAAGTCTTGAAGCAAAATATTGTAGTAATCTAGATGTTTGACAACTCACAAAACCCATTATGAATTCCCTGGAATTAAAATGTTTAAGGATAAATGTAAAGAGAATTAATAAAAAATCTTCAGGAATGTAAATATGTAGTTTGGACATTCAGACTACTGTAACTCTGTCTTTTAGTGAGGTTAGAAAGCTGTTAAAGACATGGAAGATTATTTTCCTTTCCTTTTCTATTTTTTTTTCAAGGGTCCTACATTGGAGGTAAAGAAGGAAAATCACTCAGAAAAATTCTTATTATTTCCAGTAGACGTCAAACCATTTTGCCTTGCAATATCAGGAACAGAAATTTTATCCTGAATATATTTCTAATGACTAAGAGAGAAAAGACGTTATGATTCAGTCTTTCACCAACAGGAAAATGCATTATATCTGCTGACGGTATCAAGGCAATATTTACCACAACTGATTTTTTTGAGACCTTAGCATTACATCAGCTCATTTGGATCAGCTCAGTTGTTCCTTAGCATCACTAGCTCCCATCCAGTATTGTCTGGGAGAAGCACTGAAGAAAGTAAAAGAGGACAAAATGTGCAGTAACTTGCTCATTTCTATTTCCAGCTTCCAGAGATGCTCCATTAAATAGCGCTTGAGGAACCTCCTTTCCCATGGAGCTGTCTAACTGCATTTTAACTCACACAGACTTTTGAAATGTAAAACATCCTGTGGCAGTAAGCTTCAGGTTTGTAGGGGAGAGGTGAGTTCTTTTTCTAATTTTATATATATCCAAAAGATGGCAGATACGCTTGGAAGAAACACTTGGAAGAAATAGATGAGATATTGTTTCTGATGGAGAGACTTTTACTCTCATCAAGAAAGACAAAAATAAACTTATCTTCAAAAGTTAAAAAGACAATTCATGTTTTAGAAACCTGAGAGGAAAATATTGATACCAAGTAGACCAGAAAGTTGACGGGAGTTGATAAAAAAACTACATCTTGATTTCTTTGGATTTTTTTTCCCTTTTGTTTCTTCACTGAAAAAACTGTGATAAAACCTAATTCTTTTTACACTTTTACCATTTGTTGCACTGCGGTTAGGACAATTTCTTTTTCCCAGATTCACATTACTTCATGTGGGGAGAAAACAATCAACTTTTTTCTGACTTGGCTTGTTTATCCTTATAAAAGTGTCATGCTCAGAGAACAGTTCCCTGACCAGCCTGTTTATAATTTCTTTCTCATCTGGCCTGACTCTAGTTTTAGGATGGGATCAGTGGGTCTGATATGTTTGGAGAAGACTTTGTGTGTTCATTTCCTTAAACACTTCCTATAATCAGTAGAAGTTATAGTTTGCAAAAACACCTACCTATCTTTTTGCTGAAACAGGTATATTTCACAAAGGTTTGTTTCTTAACCCAACAGGGTAACCAATTTCTTTTTTTTCCTATCTTCTCCCTGACCTTTGACTTGCCTGTCATGCATAATCCATCTTGATGAGGAATCTCCCACTGAATTACTTTTGTAGAAAAGTGAAATGCAAAAGAATTTTTACTCTGCAGCAGGAATGAATGGCAGGTGTGGATTAAGAAATAACCCTGGGTATTTCTTGTTTTAAACAATGATATGATATATGATATGGTATGATATAATTTTATACCATATATCATATATCATATAATACCATATCATATATGATGGCAACAAGAAACTGTTAACTTAATGAGATTTTCTGGGTTTTTTTAGGAGAAAACAACGGTGAAGTTCTTCCCTCACTCCCCAGAGAAGAAGGAGGTGGTGAAAAGGTCCAACAGGGCACATTTACTATAGAAAGTGCCCATGGCTGGCGCATACTGGCAAGTAGGGCAGGTTAAACCAGTGAGGTGAGAGATTGAAGGGGCCTTGACTCTGAGTGACAACAGAGGGATGGAGTTAACAGCTAGTACAGATAACTGACTGGTAAGCACTGACCATTATGATTCACAGAATGGGAAAGTTGGTCAGATGGACCAAGAAGCATGAATCCAAAGTATGGCACATAAACCAAGCCATCAGGTTAGGAACTTTTTCCTCATCTCTTCAGCTGGATATAGGAAAACTCCAGGGTCACATATCCCAGCCTCACTGCTTCTGATCTTCCAGCAAGAACTCCAGACTGTTTTAGTTCATTTCCAGAGTTCATGTAAAAAGTGCTTTTGCAAACCTGCTACCAATAAGTACAGTCAGCTCACCCTTGCCCCCCCCCCCATGCTAGCAAAACATGTATTGACAAGGAGTCAAAAACAAGACTGTCAGAGGGAATCCTGCGTTATTCTCCACCATCTTTTGGTTCAGCTATATGATCTCTTTCATGACACACTGGAAAATCTCTAATACCATATAGGAGGTAGGAAAACATAATTTGATGGTTTGCTATTACAAAGAAGTGTGTGAAATTATAATTCATAAGGGTACTCTGGAGAGTATTAATCTGTCTTTGTCTCATCACCTCAGCTGTAGACCGAATAACCTACAACTGGCATGAAAAACTATTGGCATCAAATACCTCTGACTGAAGCAAAAAAAAAGTAATGAGTAGTATTGTTTTGTGATATGAGGTTCCCTGAGACAGAATAGAGATAAGGGAAGTTGAGTCAAGTACAGTTTGAAAGATCTAGAGTGTATTGCTGGTAGGAGATATAATTGCCTGGTCAAGTGGTTATATTCCCAGACTTGAATAAAGAACTGGAAAAAATACAGCCAATGATAAAAATGAGGAGTTTGTGAACTCTACAGTCTTGTGGAATGCTGACCATCAAGAAGCTGAGTTCACCAGAACCTTTGAAGCAGAACTACCTCTCAGTTCCCAAGACTGAACACCAAGCTGCCAATATCTCGTTACCCGAGTTCTGTCTGTCTCCAATAAGTTTTTAGAAGACTGTTTTACTTGTCGTATCATTAGTTAACTGCTATCTAGACGACACTCTGTCAACAGATTTGTTGTCTCTGAGTGGTAGCAGAAGTCAAGCAAATTGAGATGGATAAGGCTTCTATAACCTTCCAATCCAAATGAGTAAATACCCATTGTCTTTGCCAGGCAATGGCATCATGTTATTTCCAAACCTCCCCTTTTTGCTCTCTCAGAAGAGACTAAGAGACAGAACAATAAAACCTATATATTTCTCCATCTATCAAGAGGGACATTACAGCTACTTAAGCCACATCAGGTAGCACACTAGCAGTCAGAATGCTGGCCAGTGTCAGTCAGAAAAATGTCTGAGCCTTAAGCCAAGACTAAATTATGATTTCCAGCTCAAGACTCTCTGGCTGATTGGCTGAAATACTTTGTCTTGCAGCGTTGCAGAGAATTTCTGGTATCACAGTATTTTTGTGATATTTATTTTCAGCAAAAAACATGTTTAAAATTTGAAAAGAGAAGGTGCTGAAGGAAAGCATTCATCAGACTGTTTGGCTTTTCTCCCAGCTATTGCCTTCGTTGTTTAGTTTGTCAAGCTTTTGCTCTCTTAGTGGGTGATACTCACTGCCCTCTTGACTGTATGAGCAAGCAACAGTAGCACTTAAGCCATGGTGCCCAGTGCTGCTAACCCTGAGCCACTGCCAAGTGACAGCACCAGAACTTGTGTGGCCATACCATCAGTGCAGGGAAGTGGATCTAGTCTAGCAGCCTGGCAGTGCTTCTGTTCTCTTTCTGGGATCTGAGCCTGCAAAGCTGGTGGTGCTGCTTAACATTTCTTCATTTACCTCTGTTAACAAAGAAAACTTGGTCATGTTCTTATGTTTCTCAATTGCCTCATGTTTACTCTGACAAGTCCTCTAGTCTCTGGTTTACTAAAATAATTTTGTAATTTTATTTATGCTTTTAAATAGTTGCATTTATGATTAAGTACTCACCATCCTATATCTTTTGCTAGAAATATCATGGCGGTGTTTGTTTGCTCGTCTTCTACTCTTGGTGCATAATTATATGTTTCATGAAAACTTCTGCATGTTTTAGACATACCTTGTTCACAAGATCTGGTAATCCGGTGGGTTGGTTTTTCCTGTTTTCTGTAGGGGCTGTCGTAATCAACTGGGACTGTAGTAACAACATCTGCATCACAGAAATGATTTGGACAGGTGCAACGTGCCAATTAAAATAAACAAACAAAAAATGCTTAGATTCACTCCAGCAGTTTAATTTTTTTTCCTCAATCCTAAAGTCAATTTGCAATTAATTTAATACCAAAGCAGAAATGACAGATGATCTAATTGTTTATATGGTACAAGTTTAGAAAGACATTAGGCTACCATTCCGGAGAACTGTTGCACATAATTGCTCAGGTGTTCAGAACACATTTCATTCCCCCTGCTGTGCAAGGACTTCTGTTCCTGGATTTTCTTTCTATGGTTCACCCAGAAGTGGGATTAAAAAGAGAAACCTAATGATAATGAATTGAATTGTTCACATCTAAAGGGGGCTGACTGGCAGGATGCCGGAAAAAAAAGAGATCCCTGACGATGGTTAAAAAAACAAAAGTAATTGGATTACACAAAGAAAATAAGATAAACATTCATTAAAATTACAGTAACAGACTGTGATTAATGAGCGTATACAAGTGCAAGCAGCGCATATTCTTTAGGCCCTGCAAGGCCTGCATCCAGTGGTATAATTAATAATTTTTAATTGTTTAGTAAGTAATTGCTATGTTCTTCCCAGTTCAAAAGATGTGAACTTGTTTTCCCTAACCTGATTTTATCTGTGACTACTATGGACTCATCAAAGGTATTGTAATTGGTAATAAAGTTCAACCTGCCCTCTTTTGACTATGAAATTTGAGTTTATGTTGTTCTGCTTAGGAAAATCATCACAGAACTTGAAAGGACGCACCATGGAAGAAAGTTCCATATATCCCTTCTTCCTTACATGGTAAAAAAATTTCCATATTTGAAGGTCAGAGTGTTTAAAGGTAATGAAAATAGATACATTTGTACTTTAGTAGGGAATTTTAGCTCTTATGGTAACATATGCATGTTCGGCAAAATCTGATTTTGAGTTCAAATACTCTGATGGACTGGAGATAAAATCAATCAGAATTGTGTATCTGAGTTTTGTTTAAGGACTAAGAGGACACATTGTATCTTTTTGGAAGTGCTCAAAATGCTTTGATAGCAATGGTAGCTGTAGATCCAGGCCTAAACCATAAAACTGCATGTGAGAAGCAAGCTGACAACTTTTCCAGTCCTTTGGTTACAAGTTCCTTAACAACACTTTTCAAGAGCTCCCAACTGAGAGCAAGAGAGTAGGTGGTGCCTATATACATACCACACCTAGAAACAGTGACCTTTTAAAGGGTGTTAAACTCAGTGTCCTCCTCCCTGAATGACTGCTTAGCAGGCTGCCTACAGGGTGCCATAGTGCTGTTCCAGTGCAGGAAAACCCTGCAGGCTTTTGGAAGTACCTCTGAATAAATAGGAGGTACAGGAAGGGAAGAAGAGTGAGTTTGAGGAAGCTAACAAAAATGGTGCTCGCAAATTTGGAGTCCCACAGGAGAAGCTCTGGAGAGGAGTGTATCTATTCCATGAAGTCCTTGGGAAACTTGCTGTAGGTACTAGGTCATGCTGGTTACTGCTGCACTCCTCATGGTCCATGGTGATTTCTCTCAGTCACTGCACTAAAAGATGGTCAAGTTTTCCACGTGCTGGCAGTCAATAGCTATATTTGAATGACTGAATTTTCTATACACATTAAAGCATTGGGAATTTTGCAGACTGCCTTCCCAAATATCCTATCTCCTCTGACTAAAATCAATGAGGAGCATCAGTGTCAAACATTTATCAGTTATTGTTCCTTAAGGTTGCCTTTCAGAGAGTTTTGATCCCTATTGCCAGTGCAGACAAGGCACTGATATATTTACCCAGCAGGTATGGCTGATCTCAGAATCTACCACAACTCCTCATTTTAAAACACCTTGTCTGATTTCCAGACCCAAGAAGAAAATCTCTGATGTTTTTGTTTTTTTGGTAGGCATTTGCCTTAAGAGATGGTTGTATGTGGCATCAATAGCACCTGTTCAGACTTGAATTTGTTCAGTGCTTTCAGACCAAGCTATTAATTTCAGTGGTTGTAGCACAAAATTACTATTACGATAAACAAATTATGTATTGTCCTAAAAAAAAACCAAAAAAAAAACCAAAAAAGAACAACCTGTGAAACTTCAGAAACTCCTCTAAAACTTAGTTACTTAAAAATTCTGTCCTCTCACTTCTGCAGTGCATTTTTAGCATAATTGAAAAATCCAGCTTTTGGGCACAAGTTTTGTAATGAAGAGATTGATGTCCATCTTCCTTCTCCCTTCTCTAATTCAAAATGGCAAATATAAAGCAAAGATATTTCAATACCTCTTACATTATGCTCAGGAGAAATGAGAATAGCCTTGTGAAGCTGAGAGAAGAAATATACATCTTGAAAGGTTTGAAAGGAAAAGGGGGACAGGAGCTGAAAAAATCAACTCAGGTTTTAGACTGAAAAATCCATACAGCAAGGTGGTTGGTAGATTTTTGTACAATTCTTCCTAATTTCTTGAATTTTGGGAAGTGCATGTAGATTTCTTTTATGTGTTATTTACATCTTTATGCTAGAGGATGCAAAGCTTACATTCCTGCCCTGTGCACTAGAGTACCAGGTGAGAACATGGGGTATTACAGTGTGTTACAGACAGATCTTTTTGTTCTTATTTCCTTTATCAGAGCAGAATTCCTCTCCAGAGATTCTGACCTACAATGTTCTTTGGGGCACAGAGGTTCTTGCAACATCTCCCTATTGTCTGGATGAGGAGAGAGAGAGAGAGGGGAACATGGGGAAGGTGAGCATGGCTCAGTTTTCTCTTTACATGTGCAAAATTAGTGTGCTAGAAAGTCTTTGATCAAATGTTATAAACATTCACTATTTACAACCATAAAGCTAGTCATGAAGGGTCACCACAGCTCTTTGGAAATACAAATGTGGTTATTATTGAGAGTTTCCTCTTTTCTGATCTCGTTTTTGTCAGCTGTAATCCAGGCGTTGTTCTCTATCAGCCAGTATCTTCACTGTTTCCAGCCAATATTTTCCTTTCCAACTACAGTGCACTTTGCATGATTCCTGATGTAGCCATAGTAATCCCACAGGGATACTAAGAACAAGCAGCTAACATTAGCACTTAAGTGGTTTCGCCAATAAGGTTAATTTTAATTAGTTAAATGGAACAAAGTATTTTTGAAATTTCTTAAAAATATAGATGATATTTGTCCACTGTGGGTAAAGGTGCTATAATCTTAATCCTACTGCTTTAGGAAAAAATGTTAATATATATATATAATTTTAAGTAATTCCTTCAAGCTACACTCACAAAACATTCTTCACAGAGGAATGGCATTGCTTATATTACAAAATTAAAAGATGGATCCATTAAAAGACTTTTGAGAAAATGAAGTATTTCTAGTACAGCAGACTGAGGAAATATCCAGGTTTGGAGATCCAAATTGGTTTCCATTATGGCTGTAAAAAGATTCTCTGTGTTTAGTAACACTCTGTCTCTCTCTGCCCTATGTGCAGGTGTGCCCTAAGGTTTTGGTTTGAAACCTTGTGATAAGTTATAGTTTAATAACTAAATGGTATGAGTAATTTTAGGATTTTTTTCATAGAATACTAGAATCATTGAAGTTGAAAAAGACCTCTGATATTATTAAGTCCAACCATTAATCCAGCACTGACAAGTCTACCAGTGACCATATTCTTAAGTGCCACATCTGTACGTCTCTAAAATACTCAGGGATGGTGACTCAAACAGTGCTTCTGCACCTTTAAGATTTTCTTCTGGAAGGACATCCAATATCCCATGACTGCTTTGTCCTTCAGGACAGTCTCCCAAGGGATTCTGTTAACCAGTGTCCCCAACAGGGCAAAGTCTGCCCTCCAGAAGCCCAGGGTGGCTGCTCCTCTGACTGCGATTTGAGGCAATACTCTCAGGGATCTCTCATAGTCCCACACAGATCAATCAATCTCCCAGCTCAGGCTAATAGCAATGGGATATAATGTCACCCTGAACATATGCACTAAGCCCAATGCATTGTGGAGATTAACTGAGCAGTATCGGATGTAGTGACCATGGGGGTGATTTATGGAAGAATTTACCTAACTATTTCTCCAGATGCTCAGAGCTGAGTGTTTGGGAAAACAGCTGGTTGCCATGAAAACTATATTTCTGACTGATTGATGGGCTTTTGGGGCCCTTGAAACTGGGGACCTGATCTCCAAGATATCCTAGTGTGGTTTTGGGATGCTCAGTGTAAATTAGCTGCAACCAGACGCTGTGCAAACTGAGCAAAATGAAATGTCTCCACCTCTATTGAATCTATGTGCTCCTTGGTGTTTCCCTGAGGGAAATGATCCAGGAGACTCCTGAATCACCAACTAAAATGCATTTTACACCAGAAAAAAAGCCCTGGCTTCCTCTGTGGGGTAAATCCCTGGCTAGTAGACCCTGTCTCATTAGGTCCCACCACCAGAATGGGACCTACATGGTCACACAGGGGTACAACAGAGTGCTGGTATTGAATACCATGGTGTTGATTTACTAAGTGGGTTTTCAGGCATTGGAAGAAATAGTAAGGTACCCTTATGATGTTAAAACTGAGGGGAAAATAGTGGCCATGAAAGAGAGGTTTGAAAACCACCAGGGAATGTTCTTTGGCTTAAACAAAACTGTTGTAGTCACACCTTGGCCTTTTAGGTAACAAAGCTTTCCTGTGTTTTGCTATTGATAGCAGTTTTAATAGTGCTGAAAACAATGAATTACAAACCAAAACCTGCTTTTAATTTCAAAGTTTCAAAGTTATTTTTTGAAAAATAAAAGATCCATCTTATTTGACATTCCTACCCTAAAATGCACAACTGTTATAATTCAGATTAACTCCACTTAAACTCACTCATCTGTCAATACTGATTTGTATCCAGAAAGGCCTAGAGTTTTAGTTTTCCAATGATTTTCAATTTATCTCCTTATGCATTTGTTTGAAAACTAGGTCTAAATAACTACGTACTCTCAAGATAGAAGAGCTTAAAATTCTGTTATTTGGGCGTCTTATGTCTACTCTTTATGTAAGTAAGTGCAATGAATATGTGATGTACAATGTAGAGAAAATTTAGGGTTTTTTTCTGAAACTTATAATAGCAATTGGACTTTTTATTTTCTCTGTATTTGTTTCATGAAGACACACCACCATGCTCTTCTTTCATACTGGTGACAGAGTAAAAATGCTTTTTTAAAGAGACATTTAAGGATATTATTCTCTTTAACATTATTTTTCATGTGTAAAGCAGAAGTAAAAAATGCTTTTGCTAATCTTTCAGGCTTCATCTCAAAAGGATGAGCCACTCCCTCTGCTGGGGATATTTCTACAAACTGCACTGCAAATGAAAATGATGTGAAGTTTTGTAAGCAAAATGCTAGAAACCCAGAAATTCTTCTAAAGTCATATAAAACCTTATCTGTGTTATTGCATAAAACATTGCCCAAAGTATGTGTCTTTTTTCTCAAAAAAACATACCTCATTCAAATTGGAAAAAAAAAAAAAGAAAAGAAGAAGAAGAAGAAACAAAGGAACAGAGATACAAAAATGTAAAGATTTCTTAGCCAACAGGTTTTAGGACTTTTTTTAATTTCACATATTTATAACTTAATTTGCATTTTGCCAAAGATAGCTTACTGTTAATCCACCAGAGCTCCTTCCAAGTACAGGTTAGGTTTAGCCTGGACAAAAGCTGTAGGACATGACCAGCAGGTTTTTTTGTCTTCATCTATTTACACTCAAAATAACACCTGGAGGGTAAAAATTCTCAGGAAGAAAATTCAGTTCATTCCCAGTTTTTGTTCAGTTACTGGCCTTTTGGATGAAGCTGCAGTTGATTCCAAAGAATGTCTCTGATGGGATGCCAAAAACTGTTCCAGCACATATTCATACATATATTGGTTTCTTAGTCAAGCTGCAGAAATGTGGAAGCTTTGTGTTTTGAGCATATTTTAAAAGATACAGAACCAAAGCATACAAGGTCAGGTTACCCGTCTTTTGTATATTCTTGTTCTTGCCTGATTGCTGTGGGAATAATGCATTTGCCTATATCAAACAAGCCTGAAGGAAGCATAAATGTTTCACAGACAAGAATGCTCCTAACAGGCTCTGTGAAAATTGTTAGCCAGGTAGAGGAAGGACATCCAAATTTAGGCTACTGCTGATGACAGGGGAACAGATCTACATGGTAGCCAGGATTTCTTTCAGGCTGCATGTGTGAGAAGATCAAAGGGCATATGTATAACTTCAGATTAGCCACAGACTTGCTGTTGTCAATGTAAAGAAATTTTAAAGAAAAAAAAGGTGGAGAGGTTTGTTCTGGAAAGATGAAATTGATATTTCATCTACCCCAGTGTTTTCCCCTTGTTTCCAGAATGTTACTTTCATATAGAACATTTTGTGTTTAAACAAATTCCTAACTTGATACCCTTTGTATTTTGAAAAGCTCAGTAATTAGTGTCTCTGTGATATTGTCATTTTAGTGGCAAGTTGTTCAACAAGACATAATAAGTCCACAAAATGAAGACTGAATTCTAACAGCCTTATGTTGAAAAACATTAATTTCAGTGAGACTACCTGAATAAAACAGTCTTTGAACACCCCAGAAGAGGGCAAAAACTGGGGTGGTAATTGCACTGGGAACAGAAAACATGACTGGCACTTACCTATTTTGAAATTTCTGAAGGCTCATTTTCCTTCTCACACCCATTGGTAAACAGAGGAAATTCTAGTGACCACAGGTGTCAGTGGGAAAAAATGATCATCCATAATTATTCACTCGATATTACTTAGCTATTACTGACTTGATTTTTTTCTCCCGTGGTCTGGGCCTCTTCCTACAATTCTTCTGTAAAATGCACACAAATAACAAAAGATGGAGCATTTGGGGGACCAAGGAACAGGTTGGTTTCTTGAGAGCTGGAAGACCTAGTACAACTCAGAATTATGAGGAATAAAACCTGTTTTTATACTAGTTATGAAATGGTATGCATACTGACACCCAACTTCTTAAAAGTAAGGAAAAATATGTTGCAAACCCAGAGAACATTAAACAAAGCAAGGTCAAATTTTGAGACCATGTCACTGTAAAAATGTCTAACAGAAGACCTGTAAGATTTTAAGAAGGTTCTTGTAGACAGTTCATGGTGCAATAAGGCTGTGTTACATTTCTTGTGCCCTCACGTGAAACTGGAGGTTGACAGAGGCAGGGTGTTGAGGCAAGACAAAGTGTGAACCCAGCAAAGCATTTAGGTCCACATCCAAAGCCAGATAAATGCTAAATCAAGCACTAAAAGCTGTATTTATGGTTTCATGGTATTTTACCTTGAGGGAAGAGAGAACCACTAAGATTTTTTCCATGGGAAACAGAACATGCCAGTAGCTATATGATGGGCTAAGTCAAGGGTTTAATAAATTCAGAAGGCATGGAAATGATAAGTGCTGAAGGTAGGGCAATGTGTTCTGCCTGCTGAACATACAGCTGCTACTTTAGCAAATGCAGCGGTCATTCTTGCTTCTCTCCCGTGGCTCTTCCAGGTGTTTCAGTGCACACAACATCTGGAGGATAGCGCACAGTTTTATTCAGGTCATCTATTGTTCTTTGGATTACAAATGAAGTCCTGTCAATTTAACTGTGTGCTTGCTGGAAGAGCAACATTAAACATTACCAAAAGAAATTTTAAAAAGTAGTGGTCATTTTTTCCTCTAGCTAAAATAAATTGTCAGATTAAATTTAAAAAATTCATATCATCCTTCCCCTCAGAACCTCTGCAACTCCTACACGACCACATGCACTGTTAAGATCTTTCAGCTTATGAGGCTGTGCAGTGTTGTGGGGTGGCCATTCTGCATAGAAGCTGAACCCCGTGCCAGCTCACAGCGGGTCACAACTTTGCTTCCATTATTTTGCCCTTTGCCTGTCTCACAGAGGCTTTATCAAATGTATAGGCTAAAGTATGGCTGGCTGATTCTACAGTTGTTCTAGACACACAAAATGGAGAAAAGAATTGTCTACATTATGTGGAATTTGTTCAGAGATTTTAGTAGTATCCTGGACTTATTTAAATGCATTGTGAATTTTTCCTGGAAGGATTAATATTCTAATAGAAATGTGATTTCTGTTTAAAATATATCTATATTTAAATATGTATGTGTCATATAACATAGTTATCTTATTTGATTCTCACAGATCACATTTCACAAGAATTCTCAAATAAATATTCCTTTGCTTGCATTTATATCACATTCTGACCCTTGAAAAAGTTTGTGTCTGGTTGCTAAAAGTTTTCTAAATTATTTTCAGTCTGTAAAAAGCAGTAAGGGAACTACAATCTAATAAGGGAAAAGAGAATGTTTGGTTAACTTTTACCAGAGTTTCACTGGTACATAAAGCCTCAATTGGTCCCATCCTTGTAGGAAATAAAAAAGGCTCATAATTTATGCCGGGCCTCAGGTTGTGCAGCATAGAAAAGACAGAAAACCTTCATTTGTTCTTTGCACCTATAAACCATTTTATCTCAAAGGATAAGTTTTCTGGAAACTAAATGAAAATCCTCTTGTCCTGTTCTGGCTCAGCTTTGCAATCTTTTATGGGGTAGGAGTGTGCAGTCCTAACAATGCCACACACCTGTCAGATTACTTTCATAATGAAATTACTGTTAAAAAGTGGGTTAAGTTTGCAATAGTTTTAAAGGTCATGCAATTAAAAGTTCAAATCTCACATGAATGTGGCTTTATGTACTTGACTGCATTTCTTTCAGACCTACATGGTCTGTAGATATTTAACATTCATTATGGTTTATATTTAAATAACTGAGTATTTTGGGGTATCTGTCTTGAAGTGACAGAGCAGGTCAGACATAGAGCTAGAATGATAACCCAAATGTTCCACTTTATAGTGTAAAGTTGTAGCCACTTTTAAAGTACTGTTATTTCAATGAACCAACATAGGTGGAGTCCCAATGCTTTGTTTTTCAGACAATGAATTTTCATGTTATTGCTGTTAAACTGATGACATGCATTATCTACACAATATATTCCTTCTTTAAGTGTCAGTGTTTTTAAAAAAAAATCTGTTACAAAAGCAGGTGCATGGGTTGGTTTGTTTTTTTTTTTTTTTCATTTTGAAATGTAATAAAGTCAGTTTTTTGCCTCAAGCAATACTAGGATTTAAAATAGGAACCACTTTGAAGCACCATGAAGTTGCACCCAGCCTCTAGGTTATTAAATGTGTTTTCTCTCTCTGGCTTCCTAAATGCATCTCATTGTTTAATGAAATTTTAACTGTAAGATTTAGTTGTAGACATTTCAGCTGGACTTCCTTTAGAAATACATTACAATGCACCCTCTATTGCAAAACACAATTTGGATTGGGGATTGTGGGAGGGGTAAACTAAAATATTTTTTTACTTACAGATCGCAAAGATGAATAAACAAATTAACAGTATCTCAAGGGAAGCAATAATATGGCTGGTGGGTGGGTCATCTCAGAGGCCTGGTCAGGGCGAACTGAGCTTCATCCTTCAAGGGCTTGCTTTCATGCACAGCTTAGTTTGTGCAACTTACAACCAAAAATAACTTGTTCTTTTAGAGCAGATTGATAAATAAGCATTCTGTTCCAGCAAGCCTGCCTTTCCAGTTGATGCAGGATACTCTTATAACTAGGATTGGTGAGGGAACTTTGGCACTTTAAAAACTGAGTGTGTGGTCATGAAGGCAAAGCAGATCCTCTGAACCTTTAAAACATTATCACCCACAACTTTCAATGTTACTGTTCACTTTACATCAGTTTAAATCATATTGCCCAGGAGATATATACCTAGAAGACTCTGGACTCTGTAGTTACATGAAATAAATTCTTTTGCAAAAGACAGTCATATACTATTGAGGTATTAGCTGTAAATTCACAAAAGCCAGGGTATAACTAGCACATAAGTGTCATAGATACAGGAATAACACTATGCTAAAAAAATGTGAAAGAGGAATATTTGTATTTTATCCTGATAAGAAGTAAAAGCTCAGCTAGGTCAGTTGAAGGCATTGTGAGGGGACAAGAAGGAGGAAGAGGAAGATCCATAACCATTATTTGCTTTATATTCATTACACAGATGGAAGGTTTCAATTTCCAGAACTCAGTTTATCCTCTTTTCTTTTTTTTTAACTTTTGTGTTAAATTAAAAAAAAAAAAATTTAAAGGTATATTTAATTATTTCAATCTTTTATTTTTAGAGAAATGTTTCAGCTTTTTTTTTCTTTTTTTTTGTTCATGTAGGCTTGTTCCATAATGCTAATATCTTATCCCTGTTATACTCCAACCGCAAGCAAAATCATGTTAGAGCAAGTTGTTTTCTGAAAGAAAGTTTTATTTTTACATGCAACCAAAATGAGTTATATTACACCTGCACAAATGATGTTTCCCTTATTTTATAAAACTGGAAGACAGCCAAGTTGTAAAGTGTTTCTGTAGGTGCAGAGGTTTTATTTTCACACGCCTTTTCCCAGCATCACTTGCTTCAATGATTTGGGTGTTCCCCTCAGGTAGGTCAAAATTTAAACATGTTAGTACTGAGATTGGCCACACCCAGAGATAATAGATTTTTTTCTTTTTTGGCAATGTTTATGTTAGCTAAATCTATGAGAATTATTTTTTGAACTTGGAGCAATTCTTTGTTATTGGATGTCAGGGGTAGCTGATGCTATTACATAGAGATTTCCAGAATCATTGCATGAGATAAAATTAGGTGATAAAGAAGAATATTTGCACTAAGAAAATGGAATACTGAGTGATCCCAATAGTCCATCTAGTTCATGATCTTGTCTTTAGCCCTGGATAGTAAAAGCTTTGGAAATGCTGCAGAGGGCTATGATTTTATTATCACCTTGTGCTGAACTCCACAGGCAGAGTGGGATGTGGGAATGCAGTTTGAAATGACCACACTCTACCTCCTAGAACAATGAACTTCACTTCCTGCTGGCCTCAACCCAACACCTTTTGCAGCAGCTTGCACACACATACACACGCACAAGCCCCTGCCCTAAATCCGGCTCCACAGTGAGAGGGCATGTCTATCTGGGGTGTAAAACAATTCAGTCCTAGTAAATTTTCTGTCTATTTTTCTGCTTTAAACAGCTTTTGTTTGGTTAATTGGTGCTGTAGGCAGATAACCAATTTTCTCCTGTGGAGGGATTAGTGGAATTCCATTGTTGAGATGTTCTAATTGTTAATTTGCATGCTTGAGAAAGATTATAATTTTGATTGTGAAACCTACCAGGGCTGATTTTTTTTCCCCTGAACAAAGTAGAGGAAATAGTTTTTTGCACTTAATTAATATCTACACAGTGTCAAGCATTGGACAACATCAAAAACATTTATGAAACATACTTAAAGAACAAATATCCCTAATTCTCCTCTGGGTACAGTTCATGGCCAGCTCCGTCTCCAGAGGAAGTTAGATAAACCCTAAGGCTGAAAAGTCCTGTAAAAGCTGTTAAGCTCACATTGGTTGCAGAAGCCCAGCAAATACCACTCCTGACACTGTTCTCAGTTCACACTCTAGAAGAGTCTTGTCTTTATCTTTGCACTTCTTTTCCCAGTAAAAAAGAAGTAAGGTTGAGCTATTACCTTGAGGTGTATAATTGGAGGCAAAGTCCTACAGAAGATGAGGAACTTTGAAGTTTTCACATTAATGAACAGTTATGATAAATCTGTTGGAAAAGATGGGAACTTCATTTTCTTCATGTATATCTGGCAGCTCATCAGAAAGTTCCTATCTGATCAGGTCTGGGAATTTAATCCCATTTAGCTAACTTGGGCTAAAACTTCTTCTGTCATTAGGCACTGCTTTTGGAAAATGCAAAAAGAAATTTCTATTTCTTCTTTAGGGAAACACTGACACTTTTATATTGCTGTGACTTTGTGAAGACGTGTGGCACCAATATTGTCCTCAGATGGTACCAGTCATTGCTAAACTTAATCCTGTCTTTATTCCACTGCTTGTGCTCTGTTAATATATGAATAGTGACAGGAGAAGACCTAGTATTTTGAATTTCTCATGCAAAAAGATGCAAAAAGTCTTAGTCTTGTGTGGGTTTTTAGAGACTTTTTCAGCTGTGATGAATGATTGTAAAGTCATTGCAAAATGTCCTAATACAAAAAAAAATTCTTGCTAGAATAGTGGAACTCATTACATGAGACCATGGAAATTTAAGATTATCTCCTTAATCTTGTGGATAATAAGTTACCTTATGGATAACTAAAACTTTTTCATTGCTACAGTCAAGTTCTGCAGATGGATGGGCAGTCCCAGGACAAGGCAGATTAAAATGGTGGAAGGAAAACAAATCAAGTGCGTGAATCAACAGCATGAATCTCTGCTCAGAAATCCAAAAATCAGGAATGCCTGAGTGGTGGGAGAAGGCATTAATTGCCTTCCTCTGAGCCCCAGAAATGAGAAATTAAAGAATAAAAAGCATCTGGAGTCTTGTGATATTGGTTTATTTTCTCTTACTCTGCTGTTCAGAGGTCTAAAATAAAGAAAAAGAGTTTCTTCAGAATTTTCTTTCTGATCAAAGCAAGGATGCGAAGAATCAAAGTGTGCATTGGTTTGAGTGACAAGATCCTAAAATTCCCATATTAAGTAATGTTTGGATAATTATATACTGGTGAGCATTACACAAATGTTTTGGGTTTTTTTAGCTGACTGAGAGAAAGGGAAAAAATAAGACAATTAAAGAAAACCAAACAAATTTAAAAGTTTTATGCAAATATTGACAGATAAATATTTTGTTTACTGTTTTCATAATACAAGAGAAATGTCTCTGAGCATTATACAGTTGACTGAAATTGCATTAAGACCTTTGGTTCTTACACAGGCAGGGATTTCTTCTTTTAGACCAGTTTAGTCAAAGCCCCCTCTAACCTGACCTTGAATACTTCAGGGATGGGACACCCATGGCTTTTCTGGACAACCTGTTCTAGTGCCTCACCACCCTCATATTATAGAATTTCTTCTTAATATCTAATCCAAAACTGACCTCTTTCAGTTTAAAGCCATTCCACCTTGTTCTACGTACAGGCCTTTGTAAAAAGTCCCTCTCCATCTTTCCTGTAGCCCCTTTAGGTACTGGAGGGTTTTTAAGTTTTTAAATTTAAGTTTTCCCTGGAGCATTCTCCTCTCCAGGCGAACAACCCCAGCCTTCTCAGTCTGTCTTCACAGGTGAGGTGCACCAATCTGCTGATCATCTTCATGGCCTTCTCTGTGATTCCAACAGGTCCAAGTGTTCCTTGTGCTGTGGATCCCAGAACCTTACACAGGTCTTCAGGTGGGAATCAGTCACAGTTTCACAGTTTGTGCCATTTTAGCAGCCCAATGTTTTGTATTGATACTGAGACAATTCACAGGTCACCTTTTATGAGATCACTTCCAT
Organism: Phylloscopus collybita; assembly: GCA_027886175.1. NCBI lineage: Eukaryota > Metazoa > Chordata > Aves > Passeriformes > Phylloscopidae > Phylloscopus > Phylloscopus collybita. The sequence goes on along the minus strand of JAJNNQ010000075.1, from coordinate 63,912,327 downwards.
AATATAGGGACTTTTCATAAAGATAGGACAAATATAGACCTCAATATACACTCTTCTCTCATTAGCTGGTGGGGCTATAATAAAAGACCACTTAGATAAACCAGATTTGAAATGATAGTGAATAGCACACCCCAAACCTCCACACTGGGATGTGGCTGAACAGGTATGGCCCTGGTTAAAGTGGAAAAGCCCAAGCAGTCATGAAGATGAAGAATGTTAAGGAATAAGTCATTGCTGAAGCTAAGTCCACAACTGGACTCTTGAAAATAATTGCTGTTTCCTCTTTGTTTTGGGAAAATACTTCCAGACTAGGCAAACCCTTTAATTTTGACATAACAAGGAATATCATTCAAGCGTTACTATTTTTTATTGTTTTATTGTTTATTGTACATTATATTGTTTGTCCATAACAGACCCAGAATAACCTTAAGTGGATTCTATTTTTAGTTTTAACTACTTAGAGTTATAATAACTGCCTGATCCTTAATGCCTATGGAACCATCACTGTGAGACTGTGAATAAGTTAAGATACAGGCAGACGAGATATCCACAGACTAGGATAGATCCAGATGGTTGTACTATTTTTCAATTTCAATAACTGTCAGATATCTGAGATTCTAATGGTTAATATTCTTCATAATCTTTGAGAAGAAAAAATAAAATGTTGGATTGGGATGAAATAAGTTTTTGATCAAGCTTCTTCATTACATTTTATGGAATTCTAAATTGGCTTGAAATATTTAAAATTTTGGCTCTGTGTTTCAGGTCTAGATTTTGTAGTTCTGTCAATGTAATCCCAACAACCTCCAGGTCTGGGCACAAGAGTTGGTAGCAAACAGATTTTTTTTTTTTTAAACAGTGCTTTTGGAATATTAACATTTTCATCATAGAACATTCTCTTGCAGTTTACAGGTCAGGATGACTTGGTATAGGAAAGGCTGGAGAAAATACCATGCTTCTGGATGGTGATGTCATTCTCAGAAGCCTGTGAATCTTCTGTACTATGAGTCTGATCTCAGTCCCAGAAGAGCAAATACTAAAGACCAATGTTTGAAATTTTCAAAATACTTTTGCTAAGAAAATATAAAACTGTGTGTTTTGAATATTATATATGGGAGAAAGCTGTCATTCTGAAATTCACTTTGATTGCTCACTCACCATGATTTTAATTGACTTTCTGTAGATCAGAAATAGCACTGGGCTGCAGACATCAAATTAGAGTGGTCCCAGACTGCACTACATGCAGTTTGCTGGGTCAAACCAAAAAACTTCATTAGTAGTATAACATGTCAAAATTAGTCACTTAAGAGTGTAAACAGCCCCAGAAACAGGAATGAGCAGGCCTCCAGCCATCTGCTTTGTGTGTTATTCCTGCCTTTTCACTGTAGGCACTGATTTTTGTTCATTCAGCCAGATGATCGTCGCCTTAGATTCAGCCGAGTGTCCCGAAGTAGCAGAGAGCTGGAGATGTCAACAGATTGCGATGCCTTCCGGTAGGGGCACAATGCTCTGGGCTCAGCAGGGAGGACCAACATCAACAGCTGGTACATCCCAGGACCTCTTTTCCATCTTCTCCTCTCATTTTTTTCCTACAGATGTGAGAAGCAAACGATCTTGTCATTATTAGCAAAGGCACCCTGGAGTAACCCTACACTCCTTTTAAACTCAAGCCAGTGACAAACCTTCCTCCCCCATCCTCCCTCCCCCTCTCTTCTCACCTCTCTTCTCTATTATATTGACATTCTTAATTTTTACATTATTTTCATGAGTTTTTAGTTTCTATCTAGTATATATTTTTTTGTTTGCTGCCTGTTCTGCAGCAGCTGGTTTTTATGTACCTGATTACTCAATTTATGAAACCGGATTTATTTGGTCAAATTCTATTGAGATGTATTTGTAAAGCCCTATGAAATAACAGAAAGATCTTGGGTATAAGTAATTACATTCCTTCTTTTTTTTTTTTTTTTTTTTTGGGCACCAAAAATATGGAAAGTGTACACTAACCATGCAACCAGAAAACAAATCCTAAAATGTGTGATCAAAAGAAAACATTAGCAAGCCTCTGAACAGCAGTAGCAGCATCAATTTCTAGTTCATATAAAAGAGTCAGTAGGGATTAGGCAATTGCTGTGCAAAGAATAAACCAATGATTTATTCAAAATTAGCGTTTAGCTGATAGCCATTTAATTAAACTGTTTGCTTTAGTGTTTGTGATTTTTAATGGATTTTCAGGAGAGGTTAAAGGGAGTTGAAGGATGAGATTTAATACAGATTATAGAAAGCTTTAATTTCTTGCTAAAGGCATAGTACGTTGATATGTCATCATTCTCATCAATAGAGTGAAGAACAAAATACATAAACATATCAATAGCTTGTGGGAAAATTGTCCTAACTTTATATGAAAAGTAAGTATTTGTTTCACAGAATATTCTGAGTTGAAACAGACCCACAAAAATCATTGAGGACAACTCTCACATAAATAGCCTGTACAGGGGCCAAACACATGACCTTGGTGTTGTTGGCACTGTGCTCTGGGCTAATCTCAGGTAGTTGATAGTGTCTCTACTCCACAGCCAAGCTTCAGAAAGGTTCAGGACCAAAGTGAAAGGAAATATCTTATGTTAGACATGCAAAACCTTTGGAGTTAATGAGCTGCTCTAGTGGTCTGTGTGGAGAAATAACCAGGGCTTTGAGAAATGCCCTGGTGAAATCAATTGCTGGTGGGAAAAAAAAAGTGAAATATTAGATGATATACATTTTCACATCAGATGAAAAATATTTCAGTGTATTTACTAATCCACTAATTAATGGGAGTGGAGAGGAAATATTTCCTAAGTTTGAGCAAGGGGTGGCTATTTTGGTGAATTTTTGCTACCCCTCTATCTTTTGCCAAGTACTGAAGAAAGAATATTAAGTTTACCAGTGCCCTGATATGACACTAGATCTATTTTATTCTGGGTGGATTTCTAAACTTTAACAGTGTGCCAGTTACTTGGACAAAAATTAAGTGTATTAAAAAGAGGAAAGGCATGCCTTTAGAACTGTAAGTCAGGAAACCTTTATTCTTTGCTGTAAATTCCAACTATGATAATGATGTAGTCTCTCTGTCATTAGCAGAGAACCTGATTATGTGGCAAGCTTTGGGTGACATCTGTTTGCCCTTGCCCTTTAACAATTCCATGGAAGGAAAAAATGCAGTGAAGTCCTTCTGCCCCCTGAGAGTTCTGATCCTGGGGTCAGGTTGAGAGGACACCTAACCTAAATCAATTAGGTTAATCATAAATGTCACAAACATTTTAATTAAACCACAACAGTGATACGATGAGCATTTTGTATGAAATAGTTTGTCCTCCTCTCATGGCCTCAATGCTCCTGCTAAAGCTCAGCTCACTGGGCACACAGGAATGAAAGATTCATGATTTGGAAAGACAGCAAGAGGAGAGAAACATGACTGTAACACTGGTGGGCAATACACTTGGTAAGGCAGCGGGGCAGCTGAATGGCTGGTGTCAGTCTATACCTATATCTTCACATATGAGGAGCTCACATTGCCCCTCGCCTCTTGCCAGTTGAGCTTCCACATAGAAGCTACCTATGGACTTGTCCAAACTCATCCTGGCAATGGATGTACTACAGCAAGAATGTTCTAAACCAGGAAGTTACACAATACTTCTATTTCTCCTCGCTATACATTTATTAGCCTATCATAATACTTGATTTAATAGTATCACTACATATGGTTGTATCACAATATGTTTTTGCTATCATGAAAAATTCAGATGTCATTGTTCATTCCTATACTGTTATTTAGTGATTAGACATCTCAAGATATACATAAGAGCCTTTAATTCCTAACATTTCCGTTCCTATTTGTATCATTAACTTGCCTGGGTAGGATTAACACCAAAAAAGTTTTAGCACGCCTTGATATTTAAGTAGTCTTGGGAAAAACGTCAGTTTGCAGACCTGGTCTAAAAATGTTTGAATATCACAGCAGCAAATATTAAAAGCACAGCTGTATTGCTCTTAGAATGAAATAGACTGGAAACTTCCTGCATTATAGTGTAACTCAGAAAAAACAAATCATCCTAACCATTGATTTAAATCAAAGTTTTTTGTATTTAGAGGCATTTCAGATTCTGTGATAGAAAGATCAAGTTATCCCTGTACAAAAATGTCAACAAGTCTTGTCAAGTATAACCACAACAGGTCCTGCACACTTGCTGTCCAGATATCATCTGTCAAAGTTGTGTCTATCTCTCACTTTGCTCCAGGGAACGCAGTAAGGAGTGAGGTGTGCTTTGACTAAGATAACAAGAAAACAATGACAATAGAAAACACACATAAGTTCAACTGTGAATTTAGTATGGTCATATTTGAAAAAAAATGCTAAGTACAATTTGTAGAGGGTGAGTAAACCAAAATCCCTGAGGTATTCTCAGGAAAAAAACACAGAAGTCTATGAGTCTTCAATAATATGGCATGGTGTTCATTCATATAAGCACAAATTAAAGAGACTCTTGTATTATTGTTATTCATTTGTATTGATTTTTTTTTTCCTACTCAGAAATTTATACTAAGAAAGCAAGATAGTACTTTAAAGTGGTCATTGAGTGGTATGGAAAGTAATATGATAGATCTTTCAGTTCAGACATATTAAAAAAACCCAAGAAAGTGTAGTTCTTTTATAAAAATAGATGATTTGCAGAAGAAACTCTTCCTTTTATTTATGTAGAATGATGTATCATAAGTGCTAGTTGTAAGATACTGTTAATGAAAAATATTACCATATTTTATACATTTAAATGAATATTCTTTACATTTTGTCTACTTTCTTCTTCTTTTACCCAATGTCATGTGTCCTCTTCTTTGTATTTCCTACCTAGACAGCAAGAATGATACAGACCTCCTGACAATGAATATGCAGCAGCACCAGGTACAAGAAGATTTGTGCAGCCTTCACTGAAAAAAAAATAATGCAGCAAATATAGAAGACTGAATCAGAATGAATTGCTGAAATCAAGTAGAAGCATGTTTTTGTCCAAAACAAACATCTCATATGACAGCTCTATTATAAAAAAAGCAAAAAGTAGGAGTTTCATGTCATATGATGCAAATCATAGTTCTGTTTAAGGAAGATTTTAGAGTAGTAAATTATGATCTTGCTTAAACTGTGATTTAATGATCTGTAGTATTTCTGAGGCTTAGATTAAAGCTTTCTTCCTGCTTGAAAATGTTAAGTTTTGTTTATTTTTTCTTTGAATAGCTCTTAATTTTAATGTGGCACTGTGACAGTGCATGTAGCTAGGAATTAAGCTTAACCCTTTGAAGAGAGGACCCAGATCCTTCAAATTTATGTGGATTGTCTAAAAAAACCATGGAAATGTGTAGCAACCAATGCACTTAGTGAAAGGTGAAGTAGCCCATAGCAACTGATCCATGTTATCCAGGAAGAACATAGCCACTGATGTTGGATCTCACAGGAAGCATTAAATTTACTTGAATAGAACACTACTCTTGTGAGGGAAGCCTGGTGCTGTAAGCCCAAGGAGTCTTTTGCCATATCACCTACTTCTCTTTGAAATTATTAACTACTGTGACTTGCTCCAAACAGGAAGTGTCATAAAATGTTGGTGCTAGTGGACAAGCTGCCCCACTCCTTCTCCTTTACCTTGGTTAGAGTGAAAAGTCAGGACCTGGGTTGCCTGCAGGCACCTCCTGACCCATCACATCACTCCATTTCCAACATCACTCTGCACTGCACCTTCTCAAGTTGCCATTCTCTTTTCCCCTCAGGGAATAGTCCTTGATTTCACTCAGGGTCAAAAGTGCCTCTTGGGACCTTTGTCAATATTAATGTCATGTATTAATATGGCAATTGCACTCTCAAAGGTCAGTGGAGAAATCAGAAACCCAGTCAACTTTTCTGCTGTCTTGTATTTATAAGCTAGAATTTCTTTGTGGACGTCCATTCATCCCACAGCTTTTGCAAAATGAAAAGTCTCTTGCAGACAGAACTTTAAAAAATACATTATAATTTTTTTTTCATTTAAGGAATGGAAGCAAGATGGCTGTTACTGATAATTTTTATTTTGTTCCTTCGTATATTTTGTAGAAAATAGCCTATAATACAGTTTTAAAACGTCAGTACCGTGCAAGTGATGACTTTCTTTTCTTCATTTTACACTGATAGAATTGACCATAGTGAAACCAACTGTAATGATATCTCAGGTAAGTGTTCCAAGGGAAGTTTATATCCTTTGCAAAAATAAAACATATTCAAAATCTTTGGTCTTTCCAAGTCAAAATATGTAATTCTTCCTTGTTCTGGGGACATGGTTTCCTTTTGATGAAGAGTAGACCATCTCTTGCTCTTCCATCAAGTTCTCTTCTTTCTCTTAGTCAGAAAATACCTTATAGCTTTAAGAAGGCAGTCTTCAGTAATAGAGAGAATAGGAATGATAAGGGTTAATTAGGTTCAGTCCTCTCATTTCTCTTTCAGAATGTCACAAGCAAATGTCAGAAAGAGATACACAGAAGAGTGCTCAGCCCGGCAGGCAAACCTTGCTTGGCTTCCCTACTCAGCTTTGAATTTTATTTTAGTTTCAATAGGAAAGCATGGTTCTCCTCATATTTTGATCTTTGCTGATATATAAAGATTTATAGTGCTACCTTCAGGCTAATGTAGGGACCATTTTGACAGGCCTGGGAAAGCACATGAAAGAGCTACTTTCTGCCCATCTGGCTTTTTCACCTCAAACAGTCTTTGGGTTGTTTCAACCTTGTATTTGCAGGAATTTTTTCAAAAAAGGAAGAAAATTTAAAAAAAAAATAAATTATGCAAGTACCAGTAAATCAGTATGAAAACAGAGCTTTTTCTTACTTTAGGACAGATTTTCAAGGGAAGAGGTGCTCAGAGTAAATAGCATATTGTTTGTAGAATTTTGGTGGTATTAAGAAGCATTGCTGAGAAGCAATACCATTTACAGTGGTACATACAGAGTACTAAACTGCTTCTCTGCTCTTTTGCTTTTTAATCAGAATGTTATCCTGTCACTCTTTTCCTTTCCTCATTGTAAATCTTCACCACACCCTTGTACTTTTCCTGTCCTGCTGCTTCTTTTCTTGTTTTAAAGCACCTTTCACAATTTGCAAAAACAAGCCTTTGTTTACACTTTTGAAAGACATTAAACTTATAGAAATTTCATTATCTACTGTTTAGCATTCAAGAAGCTAGGCTTTTAAATTTGTATGAGCAGCATATGGGTGGACCTTCTCTGCAAGTCTTGCTTTTTTGTTTTCTCTTTTTTTAATTCATTCTGTACACAACCAGTACTTAGAATTACTGCTTTGATCCTGAACACTCTATGAACTCACTAAAAAATTAAATAACCGCTTCTGTAAAACAATTGTAAATACTTCTAGTTGTTAAAAAAAAATAACCCCCTCTCAAAAAAAAAAAAACCACACCAAAACCAAAAACAACAAAAAACCCACTTCATCCTTCATTTTTATGAAGAAGGAATATCAGTGTGAAAATATTCAGTCTTGTAATCAATAAACATAACCTTCCAGTGTGTTATTACAGACCTTCATTTGTCTTCAGGTTTTACTTGCAAATATTATTGGATGCACAGCATGAAGGTCATTTTATGGGAAGTACATGTATCAGATACGACAAAGGTAACATGCCACCAGAGTATCTGAATTTTCAGAAAAAATGCTACAATAAGATACTACAGAGTAAAAAATAAATAATAATTCTGAACTGCATTAGCTTTTACAAATGTCAGTTTTATGAAGATAGTGACTGAAAAGGAAATGTTATTCCTAGTTTTGCTCTGTGTAGTATTACTATTGTCAAACTTGATGCTTGACATTTCAAATAAAAAAATGAAAGTTTATCTGTGCTTTCAGCTTCTTAGCAGGAACACAGACATCCCAAGCGGAGGAGTTAGTTTTCAGATTTATCCACTCATTTCATTTTCATCCAAAATCAAGGATGATGTTTTCTGGAGAGAGGAATTTAATATTGTTTACATGTTAGTTCCATGGTACTTTGTATTCAACATGTCAGCATTTAGAAACTAAGCTGTTTTGCTGGAAATCTGGGGACAGTATCTCATCTGAATGCAGCCAGCTTAATATCAGAGACTGAAGAACTCTCTGTTCAGGCTAGATGCTTGCAACATCTCTAAAGGTTTTTTGATTAACTGAGGTGAAACCATTCTGTATAACAGGGTCAGCACACACAAGCTTTCATTATTTTCTTCATTTACATCAATTAGAATTATGGAGGGCCTGAGGCTACTCCTGACTTCTAAAAACATGATCTACTCCTAGGTGATGTTTAAATAGAGCACCAGAAAGACCACATCATATTTCATTAACAAATAAAACTTTTATTTCTTTCATCAATGACAGCACGATTTATATTAGGTGCAATGCTAGAGCAAGTCATTAACATATATCACTCAAGGTGGTCAAACTCTGAAGAACTAGAGCTTGGTGTATATCACAACAGTCAATCCAAAGATAGTGAATTTCATTTTTGCACAGACTGCTTTCAAGAAAGAATGAACATCAACTGATTTTGTGAATTCCGGTTTTCTTTTATGACTGCAGTGTGCAAACCACTGCTTTTTATTATGGCTCAACTGAAGAATGCCTTTACAAGACTAGAAAAGAAAAAAGAAATTGAGTTCAGGTCCTCTACCTTGAAAGCTAGATGAAAGGAGTAAGTCTACCAGGCATGGAGGTGACACAGTATATCACATGTCAGAACTAGAGAGGTATTCCAGGGGTGAACCAAAAGAAACATGGTATTGATAATACTGTAATTTTCTACGGTCCAGTGTGTAACTGCAGACATCTCTCCCATGGATGTTGTATTCAAGGTGAAATCAATGCCACATTTTCTTTTTTTCAGTGTAAGTTATTGCAAGTCACTATCGACCTGTTCAGCAAAGCAAAATTTGATTCACCAAGAGTTTTATCAGCATGTATAAGCTAATTTCTTGCAGCAAGATTGTTGCTGCAAATATAGTAAATGCTTGTGCAAATTAAAGAAAAAAAAAGTTTTGAATGGTAGAGTAATATGGTTTGTTAAATAACATTGGGTCCATGCTGTGGCTGTAAATTCAACCATGCAGACAAGAACCTAAATATTTCCTCTTTTGCGTGGAAAGGTTTCTACTTCAATTTTTTTTTCCTATTTCCTTTTCATGTCTTTGTAAAACCCCCTAGACTCTAAGGCTAGCAACCTTATTCAACTGGTGGATAGAGACTGTTAGTAGAAACAGAGCTGAGAAATATATACTTTCCATTATTTTACCTGAAGTAACAAAGGCAATGACTGATGTTATTAATATAGATGCCAGATAGACTGGAACAGTTTTAGTCTGGCATGGCGTCAGGAAAAAAAGTACAAGCGGAGTCACCTGGTGTCTGTAGTGGCCCAAGTAGGCCACCAAAAAATAAATTTGGGATTGACCCAAACCATCCAGACCCAGAGATACAGAGATACTTTGTCACTGAGGTATTTGGTGATCCTGCAGATTTAGAAGAGAGGAGGGAGGTCTCACAGAAGTCAAGTCATGTTTTATCTTCTTTTTTCCTGTTGTTTCTCCTTTTCAACATTTGTTGAAACCTTCCAAAGTATGACTAGAAAAAGTAGTTTTTGCAACAGCTCTGATTACCTGTCCTGAACTTCAAAGATCTGGTCTGCTTGGATCTATAACAATCACATTTGAATGTGCTTTTGCACATCAATTCTAAGCCAGAGGTGCTCAGCTTTTCGGTGTGCTAATTATATAACATTAATATTCTAAAGCAAAGTCTAGTCCACAACTCATGGAACAAGCTAATGTTCTAGACTTACTCTCAAATTTTGGATCGTATCACATACAAGAATTAGATATCTACACAAAGCCATAGGAGCCATCTTCAGGCCTGGAGAATGAAACAAAAAGAAAGAAGAAGGAATTTGGTTTTGGTATGGTAAAGACAACACAGTTGTATTCAGTATGGTAGGAAATCTTATTGAAAGAGATGAGAGAGACAAATTAGATCACAAGTAACAAGAAGAATTGGAAATGTGAAGGGTGAAATCTGACAATCTCTTTTCTGTGGTTTTAATAGTTGTTGTTCAAGAATATTGGTCATGGGTCCTTACCAAAGAAGTCAGAAGTTATTAGAAACCATCTCTTGTGTCTGTTACTGTAGATGGTTTTCCAACTAGCTTTGCACAAGGTTCTATTTGTCTTGGTATGACTCACTGTATTCAAATTGCCTAGTTCAACTCTATGGGACAACCTGAGAACTTGAGGATCTTCTGGGGATCTTATTTACTGTTTCACAGATCTATGGGGAAAGAAGTGTACTTGGACTCAGAAGCATTTAACAGGAACTTACTCAAATGTTGCCCATCAGATTTCTTATGATAAACACACTTGTGGCCATGCTGAGTGCACAGCTCAGGACTCCAGCAAATTGAGTCATGTCTGAACAGTGTTCACCAGCAGAAAAATGCACTGCTGTTCTGCCCGTGCTGTACTAAGCATACTGGGGATTACTCTGACAAAAAATTAGTTCTAGGAGCTGTAATTAGTAAGTTCTAAGAAAGGAGAGGCTGTAAACTGCTTGGAAGCACTGTGGCTCGTAAATCCCAGGTGTTATGCTGTTCCAAATTCCACTTTAAGTTCGAGGTGAAATGCATATGGAAAATAACATGTTTTAGTTGGTGGTTAAAGCTGCATGTTGTTGAGATGGGTAGGCTTCTCATTCCACCTGTTGCCATAAAAATGTTGACCTAAGAATGCATATAATTTTCCCATGTGATGAGTTGCTATATGAAAAATAGATAGATTGAACAAATACAGATAACATAGCAGTTGGGTATGGAGGCAGTAATGATTATCACAGCAAACAGTTTTCTCAGTTCATTTACAGAAGTTCAAAAACCTTGACAGTAATTCCCAGAAATCAGTGTATTTTCCCTGATTTCCTGTTCCATCTCAACACTTTCTCACAGCTTTAATCAAACAATGGTTGGATTTGCAAATAAATCCAAATACAATGTACCAGGACTGTACTACAGAAAACAGCACGTGAACACCTAATCCCTGGTGTAATGAACTGGCTGGTAATGAACACCAGAGCACTTCTTGCAAGCTAGGCATAGATAACAAAGGCACAGAGTTCATTACACATATTAGATATTACAGTTGTGATTGTACAAAATCTATAGGGATGGGAGAGGGAACTGAATTTTCTGTCATATGATCCACCCGTATATGAAATTATGACAGGATCTTTGCTCCATCAGATACTCTGTGCTCAGCTCCTTTTCATGGAGCTGGAAAGGATTTATTTTCACACAGAACTTTGCCCTCAATTGATATTATAATGATTCTTGTAATTTTGGTCTTTCTCTCTATCTGATCTGATATGTTAGATGTTGACAGTAAGTTTTAACATATGTTTCTTCTGTAGATTTTGACAGAGTGCTGTTATTTCCTGTATAATAACAGTTTCAATTTCCTGTTCACCATTTTAGTTTTTCATACAGTGATCACAGAATAAAATCTGTAGGGAAGACTGAATATAGTTTGATCTAAAAAGATGGCTGATTAATGAAATGATTAAACTCATTTTTTGTAGCTAACAGATAAAGTAGGAATGAGAGCACATTCCTCTTCCTTTTATAGAGCTGGTTTCATGAGTATAAAAAACAAGGCACTGTGTTTAAGATTATGAGTTTTTAAAAAATCACAAACATGGACTTAATAGGAGACTGAAATTAAACAGCACTACAAAAATTCAACTAATTCAGACTTCAGATGTACTAGAAAGTTAATTTTCATGACTTAATTATTCTGTGAAGTTTTAGAATATTGTTTATATTTACTTTGGAAAGGACTCTTCTGCTGTCTCTTTAAACTATAGAAAAAGAATAGTTCAGATTACCATCTGTTATGACCTGGAATAGATCCACTGCTTAGCATTGAAGCACTTTATACATGCTGAACTATATCTAAACTAAGAAATAATGCTGTGCACTAGGACTAGGTCTCTCAGATACAGGATGGGCAACTCCTAAAGATGAGGTCTAATGTGGTCCTGTGAACTGAATACACATCAGCCGATAAAGCACAGTCAGATTCCTTTTCAAAGCCTTCCTTCTTGTTGAGTTTCATCTGAAAAAAATTAATACCATTTGTTCTTCTGGGCACTCTTTGGTGTGAACCAAAGCACCATAAAATATGTAATTAGAAGGAATCAATTCAAAATACACACCTGATCCAAATGACACAGATAGTGAAGATGAATTTTGTACAATTCTAGACAATGTCTGTCTCATGATTCTGAAAAATAATTCTGTGTAACTTTGGAGGTTAGGATGCCTGTTAAATCAGCCTGGAGTTCCCTCTTTTAAATTCCCTACTAGTTTACATCCATAGCGCAGCAGTAAGTTTAACACAGTTCTTTGGAGAGCCACCAGTAGAGTCAATTTGGCACCTTGCAACCATTTTGAGGAAGCTCATGGCAACCTCAAGGCAGACCTGGAAGTCCTAGTGAAGACCTGTTTTTCCCAGATGTGGGATGTGACATGTGATGATTCCAGTGTCTTCCGAAATGCACAGGAAGAAACACAACTGTAGAGACAGGACAATGAATGCTAATCATGTGCAATTAGGAAAAAATAAATAATTACATGGAGTGAAACTTAATACATCTTCTGTAGAAATGAAAGGCAAAATTTCCATGTGGCACATTTAGAAACCTTCTGTTTCCAATACAAAATATCTAAGAAGATTGTGACTTTTAAAATATGTGTAATCCCTTGGGTTTAGTCAGGCCAGTGACTTTATTCAAGTTAATCATGTGCCTGAGAGTTTGGCTTGATTGTGCCAGATGTGTTGCCTTGAAAAATTTAATAAATTACTCTGAATTAACTTGTAGTGTGTTTCACTGTTTGCAGAACATCATTATTTCTCTGAATTTATTATTTATTTCCACTGATTTCCTGGATGTTCTTTAACTTAGTGGACTGACCATGTAGTCAGTCTTTATGATTATTAATTACTTGATATTTTAAAATGGGTCTCTCAATATTGCTTTTTTTTTCTTATGATTGTAAGTGGGTATGAATACAGCCAATTAGATCTATATGAAAAGTTACAAATTTATAGGAACACCTCTTTATGTGCCCTTATTTTCATGGCTCTCCTGCTGTTATTACCAGGAGAAAAAGGATGATAATCTGTTTCCAGAACACCCAATATAGTGTGAGATAATCTGCTGCAGTTATGAAAAAGATGCTTTTATATGTGCAGATACAATGTACAAGCTGCTCTACATAAAGACCAAACTTCTTACTGGTGGAACTCCACTAAAACCAAGGGTGTTACATCAAAGAGAAATTTGATCCTCAAGACTTAAAAAATAGTGCCAGGGATCACAGATAAACCAGTGACTACATTCAATGCTCATGTAGCATTTCTTTCCTTATTATTATATATTTTAAAATAAGTAGGGCAAATAGGAGATAATATGCTTTTGATTTCTTTGACTTAAATACCAACATACTTGAACAGATTTGGGTTTTTTCAGTCTCCTGACGGCCCACTTGCTTTGCCTTGAGGTCTATTTCATGGAGTACCCTGCTTTAAGACCATTTTGCTTACAGTTAAATGTTTACAAGGAACACTCCTAATAACAGTAGGTGCTGTCTGTGCTTTTGAAAAGGCACAGAACTGTCATGCCTCTAGACAAAAGCAGGAACCCATTTCTTTTATGTTGGCCCAATATCATCACATGAAATTCTTCTAAAATCAGGATGAAAAGGCAACCTTTCTTCAAACCTTCTCACATTCTCTAAGGAGAGCATACATTGTCTGTCATAACTTCTGGTTTAAATCCTTACCAGTTAGAGCTTCCTATGGAGCAGATATTTTGTGACATTGCTAAGCATTTATAGGGAATTTCTGTGCTTTAGAGTGTGACTTTACATACTTCATTGCACAATCTGGATAAGAAAAGAGAGGTAGACCTTGAAAAAACACACACAAATATATTTGTTTAGCTGAGCACAGGAATTAACCAGCTATTTTCCTCCAGGACCAATACACAGCCTGGAAATAGTGAAGGAACAATAGAGCTGAACCTCATCACAACTTGTGATGAGACTGAGGCTCCTTATTGTATGAAGTCTTGTCTTTAAGCTTTTGTTTATAAGTCCTGTCATTGCAAAGGTACCCTTTGATACCAACTCATGTTTATTTCTTATTCATCCTGGTAACCTTACAAAGAATTACTGATATTTTAACTCACTCTTGTCTTCTGTCTAGGCTAGGAAAATGAAAGGCTCCACCTCAATCTGATTTCAGGATATAGTGTACATGCTAGCCATTAATTATTATTTCTTTTTAGAAGTTTGAAGACAACATCATAAACACTACTGAAATTTCCTTGGTGTATCAGGTGATGCTAGTAGCATGACCTATCTAATCCCTCCTGTGTGCAGGTAAAGACTGAGGGGCTGTGTGTTTTATGACAAAAATCATCATCCTTTGGCTTGTATTGAACCCACCTGTCCCAGGCTACAAATTTTGGGTGGTTTCTATTTGTTTGTTTTAGTTTGTTTTTAAATTATGTACTTGCCAGGATTTAAATTAAACCTTTCAGGACTTCTGTAAGCTGAAAAGTTGGCTGTACATCATTGTGACTGAATATTGAACTAATCACTTCAGTTAACTGTTGGCTATCACTGACAAGAGGGGAACTCAATAAACCATGAATTAATTCAGAGCTCTATTCAGCTCAATTTGTTGCTGTAAGTTACCTTTTGTGAGTTACAATATCCACTTCCCAACTGAAAAGCTCTTACTAAATCACAGCAGCAGCCAATTTCAGTCATGACCCATGCAGGGCTGCCCTTTCCTTTGTGGTATTCAGCTGTCATTCAAATCAACCCTTTTCATTAAATACACTGTACCCCATCCTATGAAAGCTAGTTCAAGACAAAACATTGAAACTTCATACTACTATTAGAAAAGGTGTGTATACACCTTAATATTTTATATATTTAGTCTCAATTATAGGCAAGCAGGATGCTTCTCCTTAAGAAAAATGAAAAACTGGGAAATATACTTTGTTCTATAGTATACCCAAACACACCAAATACAATGACTGTTCATTTACTTCACTATTCTGAGGTGTCATAAATGTTTTTGCTTTTTTTACTGAGAATATTCATTATTTTTTTATTTATAATTTGTTATCTGGAAATGTTCCATAAACCATGTTTTTAAAATGCACATGTATGACATGATTCACTAAGTTTTCCCCACTGTGAATGATCCTGCATCATGATTAAGGAATTCTTTCAAATATTGCTGGTAAAGTTATGTGCTCTCTACTCAAAGAGTGCAAATCAGATAACCAAAGTAGTCCTTGTGGGACCAAAAACTATGAATCCAGGAAAGTCTTCAAAGGGATCAGAGTTCTCTCAAGCACCCAGACAGACACACACTATGTCTTTTTCAGTGAAGTGAGAGGATGTTTTACAACAGAAAATAAGATAAAGACAGTTAAAGTTAAGTAATACAGCCAAAGCAAGCTGAGATGCAAGAAGCTTATTCAAATTAGTTTAGAATGGATTTTTATTTTTTCTTATTTTTAACATAAACTCTTTATTTGGTTTCCTATTTATTTTATACATCTTTCCATTTTTATATTCCAAGAATGAAAATCATAGTATGGAGCACTCATAAGCACCCAGGTTCTGTAGTTTCCAATGAAGTTTGTTATGAAGAATGCGTCTAAAACTCCTATCACAGGAAATTTGTGCAGAAGGTTCTTTTTGCCAGGATAAGTTAATTGCCTCTTCAGAAAATTAGTATCTTTAGTATTTGTTTTTTAATAGATGTTTTCTGTATATATACACACACACACTTTGTGGTAAAACATCTATTTGTAAGTGTAATACTTAATTACGCCACATAACTGCAGAATTATGCACACTTGGTATCACTGCATCTTCTTTTCTGATGTTTTTATCTGTAAAAAAAAATACCTTATATGCAATATTTCAAAATAGTGAATATTCTTAATTTCTGATAGATGAATGCATACCTTTTTTTTTATAGTTATAAAAGCCATCATATTCAGACTGTTACATGAACAGAAGTTTTTACTAACGTTCTGTGAAGTTTCCAGTCTCAGTCTGCCCACCACTGTGAAAAGCACAACAGCAAACAGCTTGATTAACAGTACTGAAAGAGGGGAAAAGGTGGGGTAGATATACATCAGCTGTGCTGCTACTCATCATGGAGCTGTTTTGAAGGAGAATCTATCTCCACTTGTGAGGTGTTTTAACCTGATGCACTTTTATTTTCCACAGATGCAATTTTCCATCTTCCAGGTTCAGGTAGACAGTGAACAATTGCCCTGATAATTATTGTTTTGAATGAAGAGAATGACCAGGAAAAGGAAATATTGTTTCCTAAAAAACCTCCAGCAAAATGCTACAGACCCTATTATTTGGTACAAATTACCACTTCTCTCTTTTGAGCACTTTGACATCCAGGAAAGGAAAACACAGCTCTTTCCTTCAGAGTGACCAAAGGAAGAAGGACTCAAAGCAAAGCTGCTGGTGCAGCCAGGTCACCCTTTGAATGCTGCTGTGGATGGTGCTCCAGGCCAGCAGAGCAGCCTAGAAACCCACTGAGCTTGGCTTGCCCTGACTGGTGCTATCATCCTTAGTACCAAGGGACTTTAAAAGCAGTGACTCTAGTGAATTGCAGCCTCATGGATTTCATGCTCAAGGAGCTTTACTGAAAATCTGGTTGTATGACATTCTTACTCAGTAAAATTCAATTGGTTCTGTGATACCTTACTTTCTGTAAAGAATTCTTTTGCTACCCCTTCTTACGTTTATTTTTAAGTTTAGCTTCAGGGCTAATAGGAAGGGCTTGACTGCTGCTACACAAGCACTCCCCTCACAATGTAATAGGCACCTGACCCTTTCTGAAAAGATCATTTATCTGAATAAAATATGACTACATGAATTTATAAATCATATTTCCTTTTCAAAAGCAATACAAACAAATGCTCCTTCTATGTGACAATCTAGGAATATAGAAAGGTGTGTTTATTTGGACAAGCAGAGTCCGTCAGATATAGAGTCCACCATAAAACCTCAACTCAACCTCTGCACTACAAGCCTCCCACTGTGTTCATTCTTTGATGTTTTCTTGATTCTGGAAGTGCAGAGGTTCTTGCAAGCTAAGAAAGCCCATTTTAAAATCTCATTCTAAAAAGTTTTGTGCTTGGTCTTGCAAAAGTCTCACACAAAACCCATGCAGAGGTCCTCTAGCAGCTCTTTTCTCCCCTTTTTCTGCTTTCATGACTGAAAATACAAACCACAAGGCTAAATAATTTCTTTCAACCCTAGCCTCCTTCCAGCCAATGTGGTTTTAAATGCATTATATACAACAGCAATTTCAGTATGAGAAAAAATGCGTTCCCTTTCCTGTCTAGCAGTGTTTAAAGGGTGATTTTGGAGCAGACAGACATGGTTTTGAACTGCTTCCATCTGAGAACTACAGCTAGCCATGCCATTTTCTCTAGCCACTGCCTAATTACATACATTTTTAATGCTTTATAGGAGCTTCTACTTCTGCCACAATTTGGAAGGGAGCCTCTGTGCACAGGTTGACTATTTACATGGGAATGTCAGCACTTTATCCTCTTCATAAGACAGGCAGGAGGATCAATGCTGATTTTCTCCTTCCTAGCAGGATTGCATGGCAAGAAAGAAGGTGCAGGGCATGCTGCAGACTGAGGAGCAGAAGTGCAGGTCCAGAAAATGTCAATAGAGAAGGAGATCAAGCATCATCTTTGCTTTATCCAAGGAGCAAATAGGTGGGAAGGGAAGGGTTTATTTGGATCAGCCACAGGGACTCAATCCCAGACTTGGTAAATAGAGAATAATAATTATGTGGTTTGTTTGTTTGTTTGTTTTATTGCTCTTGTTGAAGACTATAAAAAAAAACTAAACCAAAACCCCAACAAGGCATTTCATGATTATGAGCTCTCACAGAAGGCCTCTGGGTCTTATGATTTTTTTATTTCTCTTTCCACTTTTTCCATTTTCTTAAACAAAGAAAACAGCCTTGTGAAATGGTAAGATTTTGTAGCAGTCATATATAAGTTGTAATAAGTAGAAAGATTTTCAGCAGCAAGTACTGGTTCTCAGGAATGCACCTGCCATCTAGTTAGAGAAACAAGTGGAGGTTCTGCAGTTTACACAGGCTTTTTAGTAGGCTTCCCACTAGTACTTCCCACTTTTTACTTGTTTCCCAGCTGTACGTATAGCCCTCTTCCTTTGCATTTTCTCAGGCAAAGTAAATTTGCCAGACTTTCAGCTTTTAAACTCTGCATGTATGGCCTATGCAGACTCTTTTTAGCTTGTACTACATCGGACAGGTTTAAAGGAGCCAGAGACCTCTACGGTGTCACACAAAATGTGTTCTCTCTGTATTGCCCCGGCTTTGCTTCACTGTAGATTTACTCTCAGTAACACAATTCTTCTACATATGCACCTGACAAATTAGTGAGAAATCTACGCCTACCATGGTGAAATTCAAAAGAAATATTGAAGCCCAAAATTTCTGGAGAAATAAAAAACAAAGGAAATCAGCAAAACCTCAAAAACTGAAATTCACTTGATTTATTTATTTTATTTTTTTTACATGCACCTGGAAAGCTCAAGGTTTCATTGAAACTGCAGGTGAAGCAAAGCAGAATTTTGAGAAAGAAAATTATTCTGAATTTCGGGGCTGAAGGGAGATTACTTCAGTCTCCTTGTTCAGATCCATTTTTTTTTTATTTTTTTTTAACATGTAAAAGACTGATGAGAGCAAAGGGTAGTTGTTCTTTCCTTTGGAATGCATGTATGATTTCAAATAAATAAAGATGCTTAACAAATGGAAAGATTAGTATTTCTGCACATTTTAAATGAGTCATGCGTGACAGTAGCCTAATTCTTCTTATACAATCCAAGTTCACACAAAGAATGCATTAAACATGAGAAATGCATGGATATTTTTACATATTCAAGACTTCTTAATGGAACATCAAAACCAGAAAATGTTCACAAGGATGAGGTCTTCTGGGAATATCCTATTATGTTTTTCATAAGAATAAATAATTCAAATTTTTATCATCATAAGTTTTTCTTTTATGGTGCCCTATCTAAATTATTATTTTGGTCTAGATACAACAAGAATTTGAGCATGTTGGACAGTTGTTGCTAGAAAAATTGGAGAATTTTTCCTCTTTAATCTTAGACCACATATTCCCTTATTCTTTTATTGAATGCATGCTCTTAAGAAATTTAATCCCAAATAGCCTTATCAGTCAAAATGCTATGGGAGCTACAATGACTTGAACTAAACCCATTTCTATTTTATGTTCAAGCTGTAATGACAAGTGGTAAATTCTTCTCTCCCTGTATCAGAGTAAGAGCAGTTATTTAAGTATAATGATTTTATTTGTGATAATTACATGGACATTCCAAAAGGCAATCTGAGATCCTCCTTTGGTTTCTTCTCAGTATTATCTCATCAATATATTCAACTGGCCACTTAAACCAAGACTTAAAATGCTTCTGCCATCTATACATCATAAAGAGTTTCACAGTAAAGTCATATCTGTGCTTCATTTTAATATTTTCCAGCAAGGGGTTGAAAAGACTGAAACAGCTGTAGGGCACAGATGCTGATGTTTGAGATGATTTATCTCCCCCTTAGCACCTCTAGCTAAGAAGTTGACTCTGTATGCTGTTTTCACTGTGAGTCTTGGTGAGTACTTGGTTAATCTGGGGTCAGCCTCCTTGCAGATGGCTCTTTGTGACTGCTGAAAATGTGCTTTCCAGAATGACTTTTGTGGTTAATATTGTTTAAGTTTTTCTCTCTCTGAGTGGGATTTATGTTTAAATTAATTAAAATCTAATGGTAAAAAACTTTTTGTCAAATTTTGCTTGAAGTGGACATGGAAGAGCCTGTTTCTGGGATCTGGCTTCCTACATGAGAGTGTTCTTCAAATTCATGAGTAATTTACTCTCCCAATTGTACCAACAGTCAGACTTATAAAAAAAGGTTCATCAGTTCTCTGTGCATATGTCCCATTATGTTCCTATACCTAATGGCACGCTGTATCTTGAGCTTTGTTAAATCTTTTAATTAAAACATGTTAACAAAGCCTAAGAAAAATAAATGAAACTACTCAGAAGAAAATTAAATTGAGAAGTTAAGCTCATTTATAATTATTGTATTTCAATTAGGCTTTACTAGGGCTGGGTGAAGGTAGAGATAAAAAGAAACTACTTTGATGTCTGAGTTTCATAAATATTTCTAGTGTCCTATTTGTGGAGTCCACAATACTAATGATAACAGTTTACCACATGCAAGCTTTTTCATGCCAATTACTATACTTAAGAATTCACTCATAATATTGCATCAAAACATGTCAAGGCTCAGCCCCTAGGTTTGTAAAGCAGGTTTTCTTTATTGCACTTAGAAGTACGACTACTCACACCTCTGATTCACAAATTCAATAGACTTTTATTGTTACTCTGTCAGAAGTCCTGATTTGTTCAGTTTATAGAATTTTAGTAGGTGACTCTTAGATCAGGTTCAAATCTCTTAGCTGGATTACAGCATACTTGTTAGGCAGAAAATGTACCTTATTTCTCACTAATATAATCAAATTTTAGCTTCTAGTTTTTCCATTTTATCATCTTCTGCTTCTAAATTAAGGAGTCATAAAATAAAGAATTCTAGTGATGTAAATATTTATTGTCAGTCACCTCTTTACATTTCTTACCACCATAAAATGTTTTGCTTTCCAAAGCTTTATAGTATAAAAGTTCTAAAACTTCAGAAGTCAGTCCTAATCTTTCACGTTTTTGATAACTTCATGAATTAAAATGTATTAATTCTTAAAGACCTAATAATGCTAGTCAGCTCATTACATACTATCATCTGTTTCCAACAGCTACTTTCCTAAATTACAATATTTTTTACAATAATTAGCAACAAATTACCGTACAAAGGAAGTAGTTCCATTCATTTTGAAACAACATTTCTTTTTCCATTCAAAGCTTATGGCCTAAAAGATCAAATAACTTCCAAAAATTTTTGCTGATTTTCCTGCTGAATTTCTTAACTTTTCTATAATAGTGCTTGTTACAAGTGTGATTTGCTCTTGAAGCATATGAAAACATGTTAATTTTCATAGGGATGACTCTAGATGAGCTAAGTTGATGATGCACATATGTACTTACAAATTAGAAGGCTGATGGATTGTCCTGCATATTTTTTATCATACCATTATGATCATTTAGAACACCCTACTTTGTTTAAAAAAAAATCATTAATTTAATCATCAAGCCACTTATTTCTTTTCCCAGTGAAAGAAGGACATTGAGTGATTCACTCAAGTTGTTTAGGTGAATTAGTTCTAATGGATTTCTGTATATTTGTTTTTTTAGGTTCTGCCACCGCCAGGAAATGAGCTCATTACTTAATCTGGAAACCCAAAAAACAACCTTCGGGCATGCTTAAAGTAGGTAAGTGATTAGACAATTCATCTGATCACAATAATCTGGGGAAATAAACCGTGGCATAAAAGTATCTTTTAAAGCTTAGGTCACGGTTAAATTTTGACTTCAGAAAGCCACCCTACCAGAACCAAGTTAAAGTGTGAATTTATCACTTACATGCTTCTTCATATTGCTCTCCATTCCACAGAAATAGAGTGGAATCTCAGCATAATGTTTTTTTCAGAAGAAATTTTTAGACAGATGTAACACTTGCCAAAAATACTCCTTGACTCTTTTCAGTGGTTTCATGGCCTTGATGGCAGCCATGACACCGTCATAATCTGCTTTGCCCTCCAGCTGTACAGAACAATTATATCTGAATATAACAAAGGTTATATTCAGATATGCTCTCTATGTCACGGTGAGTCAAGCATTCACACCAAGTCAACATCACCCAAGGTCTCTTGTCTCCCAGTGTGTTTTGCTGTGCTCAAGATAAAGCTCTAGAAAACTATTGAAAAGCTAAAAGCCTTTCTATGAAATGACTGAAAACTGTAATTCTTGCTGACTTATTGTAAATGCCACATATTCTGGTAAGGTGACCTCCTCATACTGCTTTCATGAATGAGGTTACACAGTTGTAAAGCAGAAGGATTTGGGGTTATTGTGGGTTTGGGTTTTTGTTTCATTTTTGTTACATCTCCTTTGCAACAATCCAAACTAGAATCACAAAGTAGAATTATCAGCTTGGAAGAGACCTCCAGGGGTCTCCAGTTCAGCTGTCTTTTCAAAGCAGGGCCAGCTATGAAATCAGACCAGGTTGCCCAAGGTTTTATTCAGTCCCCTAAAGCTCCAAGGAAGGAGATTGCACATTCTCTGTGGGCAATATCCGGACAACCTCTTTCTGTGCTTGAATGTCCTGTAGATGAAAATATTTTGCCTTAAGTCAGAAGTCTCTTGTTTTAATTTATGATCATTGTCATTTGTTCTCCCACCATGCAAGTCAGTCAAAAACCTGGCTCCCACTTCTTAATGACCTCATTTTTGGCCTGATCCCTGAGTCTTTTCACACAGGTCAGGCGTTGCAGAGCTTTAGGCATCTTAGTGACTTCTGCTGAACTTTCCCCAGTTTATCAATAAGTTTCTTACATAAAGAAGACAGGTGGAGTCTAATAGGGGCCATGCTAAAGGAAATAAAATTTTCCTGTATTCACTGGCTACTGAATCAGAAATAGCCCTTGGTGGGTGGAGCAGGACTGACTTGGAAAATTTGTGATCATAACTATGCTGGTGGAGCACTTTCATTGCATAAACCTGGTGTGATCAATGTTATGCAAAAGTGTGATACAAATGATCATAAGCTACAGTATCATTGTGCTATATGACTCATTGCTGGGGCAGTTCTGGCTGTTGGAAACAGCTTTTCAGCCCACAATAAGGGTGCCAGCAATATTTAGGGAACCAATTATCTATGAGCCTGCCCCTTCATGCACCTGCTAGTGGAACTCAGGACTTTGGGATACAGAAGTGTTCCTGGTATTCTTTGAGGACTGTATTTGGGTAGTTTAGTAATGATTGTCATTAGCTGAATGTTAAACCAGTAAATTTCCAGTGACATTTTAATTTCCTCAACTCTGTATTGAAACAAGTGATGGCAAATCATATCAGTGGTTTCTGGTTCTCAACTGAGAAGCAGAAACTCCTGAAACTTGCCAAAATTTATCAGCATTGGCCATCAGACTCCACTCCAGTTCAGTGTAGGAATTGTAACACCTTTATTGAAAATTGAAATCTTGGCATCCAGGAGAGAAAAAGGGGTGAGACACTAAAGCTGGATCTGTTGAGGTTTTTCATGCATTCCCAGAAACTATGTCAGAATTTCTTCCTTAATATATATATATCATATATATATCTTTCCAGCATTCACTTTATATTAATTAGCACTCAATATTTTTATTTGCCTATTTGGTAATCTGGCATAGGAGTCAGTGGCACAAGCAATAATGATACACGATGATAGAAAACTGAGAAAAGAATCTGGGATGGTCAGTAATGAACATATTCACTGATGGCTAAAAAATATATTCTTTTATGAGAAGAATAGCATGACCACTCTAGTATCATCAAGAATGTTTTCACTTTAACATGTATTTTTTTTTCAAGTTGTATTAACTATAGCTATAACCAATGCTGTATCATAATTTATTTCTTCAAAGTGTTGCATATATTAAAGAATGTCAAACCGTAGCATTGTCCTACAGGATTAAATGTATCTCTTTTTTCCTCACACAATTTATTACTTATTTCTTCAGTAAGTGGGATGAACACTGATCTCTCAAGTGTTTAAATGCCATTGAAGCCGCTGCCTCAGCACACAATAGTTTCTGTTACAGACACACTTATTACAAAAGAATGGGTGAGGAAACCTGGGCTCGGACCACATGCAGCTGACAGCACTGCTGTCCACTGGAGAAAAGAGATACACAGAAGTGTTGGTTTAACATCCCAGCCAACAAGCTAGGCCCAGTTTAAATTCCCCCTCCCCCAGCTTGCCTTCCCTGTGTGTGTGTGTCTCTCTCTCCCTTTGTTAGATTCACACACTCTGCTTTTCCAATTGCTTTAGCCCGGAGCAGTTGACATTTACCCCAGCTAGATAATCGAGGAATAACATTTGCGTTACAGTTTAACATGACCTCTGCCTCTACAGCTCTTTTTAGATTACCTTCCCCCCCAAAAAATGGTTGCTGACACCATAGTGAGGCAGGAGGTGGGAAAAAAAGAAAAGAGAAGCTTATTATTGCAGTGGCACAGTCAATGTCATGAGAAGCTGCTCTGCCCTTTTCAGTTGTGGGTGAGCAACTATTAAGGAAAAGGTATTAAAAGGAGGAACAACTGTGATGCGAGGGACACACAGGTTAAGCTCAAAGCAAAGGTTAATGGATTGACTGTTACCTGTGTATGAGGCTTAATGTTGGTCTATACACAAGAGAATTGCTTCGAGGTTGTATTTTTTTCATGAAACTAAATTAAAGGGCTAATTTATTCCAACATAAAAGAGTGAGATGCTGCTGTTGTTGTTGTTTTAATACATGAGAACACATTTTTAATTCAAAATGTTTGCTTTTTATTTCAAGTACAGTGTGATTCTGAAAAGAAGAGTAAAAATTGGCATTTTCGGCTGAAGACACTCACTTAAATTTAAATGGAAGAGTTCTAATGTTCAAGGAAACTAGACAAAGTTTAGAATAATAGTATAATATTTATATCTCAAATGCAAAAGGTTTTGTTAAAAAAATGCATCTCAAATAGAAACAAAAAGAGTTTCTAAAGAGCAAAAAAAAAGAAAAACAATTCAACATTTCCTTCAGATATCTGTTTTTCAAATTTAAGGTGCGTTTCTATATTAAAATAGATTTTGGGTATCAGTGGCTGTGAATTCTTAGAAGAGTTCCAAGTGAGGAGATCAGCAAGTAGCTGTTCTATAGAGAGTTAAAAATAAGTGGGAAAGGAGTTCCTTGTTTGTAAATTACTCAGTCAAGTTAATGTCTATACAGTAAAAGCAGACTATCTCTATTTATTTCAGGATAAAACCAAAACAGGCAGACATATTCAACATTTTGATTTGTTTTCTTTTTCAGTTATGTCATCATGATAATGAAAAAATAATTGGTGTATATAATGCTCACATTACTGTTATCAAAATAGACAAATTATTATGATATAGAACTTACCATATTACCTTCTCCCTGTGAGTGAATTTAAGTAAAATCTTGTCTATAGAAAAACCAGTGACAGAAGACAAATACATTTATAATGAAAGGAAACCAACTAAAATCAGGTTTAGGCCATCTGTAGATTTTGAACTTTGTAGAGGCTGTTTCATCATGATCAATTTCTTTATCTAGAGTTTTTCTTAAACACCACCTTCC
Source organism: Phylloscopus collybita (assembly GCA_027886175.1). Classification (NCBI taxonomy): domain Eukaryota; kingdom Metazoa; phylum Chordata; class Aves; order Passeriformes; family Phylloscopidae; genus Phylloscopus; species Phylloscopus collybita. The sequence continues at coordinate 63,886,788 of JAJNNQ010000075.1, read as the reverse complement.
ACTTGATTAAATTGTGTTTTCAGGGAAAAGCTGAGCACATAATATCAATGAACACTAGAAGCAGACAAAAGAGGCAAATCAGTCAAATATTCAGAAACTGTCACTAAAGCTTACATCCTTTTCCTGCTTGCTTGTAATTTTGAGAGGGAGAATCGCCAATAGAAATATGTAACAGAAATCCAAATCAAGAGTAATTAGCAATATGTGAGTTTAATGGAATATCAGCTTTCAAAACCCTGACATTTTAGAACTGTCTTATTAATGCCTTCCTTAAAATATGACCTATTATTCTCCTTCTTTGCCAGTGTTGAATTATTTCCCAACATTCATTTTTGGGTACTTTGCCCAATTTTATTTTAAATTTCTCAGGTGACTTCCAGCATTTTTCATGGCAGACTATTGCTAAGCTTAATGTATCTGACTGCCCAGAACTTATTTTCCAATACTCATCTTTTTACCCTGTCTATTATTTCAAATGATTTTTCAGCACAAAGACTGAGTTATATCCTCACACACTCTTACCAGCTGCAGCTGGTAAGATTGTGTTATGAGCAATTGCTTGCACCAGAAGACTCTAATCCTTATTTATATCCAACATGAGTCTTAATTATCTCTTCACACTAATTTTTATTATGTACATATGTATTTATTTCTTAAATATTTGGTTATTAAGGACAGAAAACTACCATATATTCTCAGCTAATACAGTTAAATTAATGACTGTGCTTTTTTTTTTTTTTTTAAATTCAAGCCAGTGGCATTTGGCCCAGACACAGATTATTAGATGAGACACAAATACTGCAATATAAAAATCAGTGTAACTATTTCCCAAATGTAAGAGGAAAATGTGTTATAGTTCATAAAAAATAAATTCCCCAATGTTCAATTTATTTTAGTTATTTATTTAAGGAAATAATTTTTATTTATTTATGTATTTATGTATTTAAGGAAGATGCTTATGCAATTAGTGACTCTTCCTGTGGCCTTCAGTACTCTAGTGAAGGGAGTTTTTCCAAACAGCTCTTTTGGTCACAGAGCAATGCAGTTTTTGGTGATCCAAATGTCACATGTAATGTTGAAGATAATGCAGGATTTCTGAAAAACAGCACTTCATATGGGCACACTGTCTTTCTGATGATGCTGATGTGAGGACCAGGCATGGTGGAGATGTTCCCATACAAGTGAATTATGGGGTTGCCAGGTCATTCCTAATACTGTCTTAACCCAGTAGGTGCAATTCCTTCTGGCTATCAAAGGAACAGAGCACGAGGACAAGGGGGGATTTATTAATTACTGTATCTGCAACCAGTAGTTTTCTTTCACTGTGAACAGATTCACTAAGGACCATTTTGAAGGGTGTTACTACATGATTTTTTGTTTGAGTCTTTCCTGAAGTGTGACACCAACCAGAAAAAAAGTGAAAAGTTAAACAGGGAAAAAGGAAAAATCATCTTTACTGATGCACCAGAAAAGTTCCTGCCTGAATAGGACTTAACAGAAGTTTGCTATGCGGAAGGTGAGGACTGTTACATGGACTTCCCCTGCTCCAAGGTACAGCAGAGTGGCTGTAATCAAGCAACAACTGTGCCAACAAGCCCATCCATGTGCTGCCCTGAGGGATTTACCAAGAGATGAATAGGGGGACGGTGTGAGGAGGGATAGATGGAGCTGAGGTGAGCACAGTGAGAGGGCAAGAGTTAGTGATGAATATTTCACCTTCTGCAGGGGTAGTCTGTATAGCCAGAGCTCAGCAGCAAAGGAGGCACTGAACTACAGTAAGAAATGATTAGAAAACTTTACTCTCAGCATGACGTTAGAAGCTGATTGTGCTCAGATGACTTCAGCTGAACACTCCTCTTGTTACATCTTTAACTGGATAAGCTCTGTGTCACTTTGAGCAGTAATAACCCACCAAATTGTATAGTGCTGGGAGGAACCCATGTTACCAAACTGCAGAAAAGTTTGTGTTAAAAGTGCAGGATCTGGCCTTCCTACATTTATATGCATTACCCTGTGAGTTGAAGGCTGTGAATAGGCAAATGATTAGGATGAAGGGCAGGTTTAATAATCTGCTCTCAGTTCACACATGACCAATATGGACGCTCACCTGCAAAGAATGGTCCTCTCTAAATCTCCTCTGGCAACCTTCCTGCACAAAAAGGCCTTGCACTGCCAAATCCTGATCAGATGTCTATATTTTAAGAACAATAAAGTTTAAAATACTAAAAGAATACCAAAAATACATGAGCTATAAAAACCTTTTGAATTACATTTGGTTACAAATTGCTTCATTCAATATCACTCTATTTCCATCTCCAAGCTTTGTTTATTTATTTATGACCACACTTACTTTAAAAGCTATAAATGGGGAAAAGAAGTTGAGCTAGTGTCTTAGAAATGATAAGGAAAATATATTGAGAAATTCGCTATTTATCTGACCACTATTTGTATATGAATTACTGCCACACAGAATGAGGATGAAAATAATTTTTTCCATTTTTGTTTGCAGGTGAGTGTTGTAACGGTTGGTTTAGTTTTTAGTTTAACAGCACATGGAGTCTGTATCTTTCAGCTGGATACATTTATTTCAAGGTACTTAGAAGCTGACTTTTATGAGATTATTTAGTCAGTGATTATTTTTGTTGAGAAATGTGTCCTTTATCCCTCTCATTCATCCACTGCTAAGATATTTCTGTTTGTCAGAATGCCTCCATTTCTGATAAATGACTGAAGACTGACTGCTACACTTTATTAAAAAGTAATAACAATTTTTGTACGCACCCTTCACATTGTAAGGGGGGGACCATGAATCAAAGGACACTGCCTGTCTGGGCCTGATAAATGCATCGTTTACCAGCTGAGGAGTTATTTAGGACTGGCTATTAATTTAAATCACATTTATCTTCCCTGAATGGGGGGAGGTTGCTGTGATAGGACTGCGAATGACCAATAGTGCAGCTAAGTGCACATTATTTATTACTACCGCCTGCAAAGCACTGCACAATATGTTAAAAAACCCCAGTGCCAATTACCATGGTTAATCTAGTCAGGGCAGTAACAGATTTCTTCCTAACACAAGCCAATTTCTACACTTGTACTTTTGAATCTCTAGAAAGCCAGTGTTTGCTCAAAATTCCCGATGATTTGAAAGCGCTTATTTATCCCCTCCTAAACTGTTATAGGCAATACCAGCACTCTTCAGTTTTTTCTTCATTTTGGGAAAAAAAGAAAAAAAGAAAAAAAAAATAACCACTTTCTTTAGAGATTTAAACCCAGAAATTACTAGAGTAGAATAAAGTCATGTAAACCATGCCTTCTTAAAGATTTCTGAGTTTTGTTCCAAAGGCTCTGAATAAGGAGAAGTTTTTCTGAAGCTTAGGGAACACTCATGCAGAACTGCTCCAGGCCACTGGAATTTAACCTGCTCAGAAAATGTTACACGTAGAATTAAAGTAATTCTGATGAAAACCATCGCACACAGGGTTTTGTAAAGCCCGGGGTATGAATTCAGCATACCACATATGCCTGCTGGATATAGTAATCTCTGCCTTATTGCTATGGGCTAAGACAGCGGTTGTCAAGGCAGGTGCCTCTGAAATTTAAAAGTGTAGCTGAAATAAATGGCTATTGAAGAACAGCTACCAAGATGCCCTAAGTGCATCTGCAGTGGTGGATTATCACCTTCTGAGAACTCACTGAGGGCAAGAAGATCTGGAGGTGGGCAATGTGGTCTCTATTGTGGCTCGCATCCCATGTAACCAACAGAGAACAGAAGCACAGTAAGGCAGATACAGACACATGGAGAAATGAAGGAACAACAGACATTGAAACCATAGTTCTCTTCCTTAGCTGCAAGAAAATATCAGTGAGAAAGATAACAACCAAGCACTGCTTTAGTTATCTGCAGTCATTTACATGCACACTCACTCTTGTCCCACCATTATGATGACACTAGGGTCCCTTCTGGCATTCAGCAGGAATGTTGTTTTTTCTTAATGCTGGCTGGTCACTAATTTCCAAGAAAAACCCACCCCTATTGTTTCCCACTGGTTATGAAAATCTTACTAAGAAACAGGTTTCCATGGAACTGCATTCAAAAATCAACACTGTGTTAGCAGTGGTACTTGCTACATCTACTGTCCCCCGTACTCCGATAGGTTTAGAGCCACTGCTGCCTTGTGTGTTGACAATCCCACAACTGGAAGAACAGCTAAGTAATGATTACCAATGTCCAATACTATCCAGTGTTATGTATGGGCAATTCTGGTTTTGATTGCTTGTCGCATCAGCTCCCAGCAGTAATCAAGCCTTTATCACTAAAAGCAAAGTACAAGTACTGAACACCATGTTTGGGCAAACTGTTGGATTTCCCATCCCATTAGTCTGAGGATATTTTTACAGGATATTTTTCTGCACTTAGCCCTAAAATAAATAAACAGGAATCTGAATAGAAAGATATTGACACATTATAAGAGAGGATTAGTTCTAACAAAATGTTGTACATACAGGTCCCTGGAAGTCTGAAGCATTTAAAGCAGGTATAAGATCTTTACAATTTTTTTTTAAACAGTGACAGCAATTAACCGAATAACTAACCAGAGGTTATACTGCCTTTTCTATCAAGAATTTTTTTTTAAGACAAGTTGATGTTTATTTTTTTCCCCCTTGGGCTATATTTGATGCTCTTATTCAGCCACATAACAGGAACTAATCCAGGACATTTCATCACAAAGCTCTTCATATTTGTCTCCTCACTTCGGAAAGTTTGTACAATTCTGGGAATCTGTTTTCCTTACTGGTATAAATCTCTTGTTTTACCTCAGAGGACTTGTGGCATAGCTTTGGAATCTAGGGCTGGAAGGGAATGAGGGGACTGAATCCAATTCCATGCTCTTGCAAGCAAACCATATCATATAATCTTTTTATACTTATCAAACTCCACCTTAAAAGCAATTAGTTTTTTGTTCCTCAGCCCCTACACCCTTACCATGCTTGGGAAGCTCTTCCAGGGAATGATTGCTGTGATAGATAAGATCCCTTTTTTCCAATTTCCAGCATAAACGTACCCCCTTTTTTTTTTTTTTATGCCAAAGTTGGCATTCAGCTTAAATATTTTGCCTCTATCTCTTGTGTTTATATTATATGTATTTATAAGCAACAGTTAAATCTCCTTTAGGGTCTGGTTTGTTATTCTAAGTGTGCCAAATTACTTTGGTGTCTTTTTGATATTTATGTACCAACTGTATTGTTTCCAGTAACAGTTCATCTTTCTTTTAATAGGTACGTGATCCTGAAGATTAGGTTTTATTAGGGTACTGGATGGTGATACTGATGGTTTCGTATCCTCTCTGGAAATACCTCCATACTGTACTTCAGAAACACGTTTGCCTTTCTTCACAGCTACAGCATATTGGCAGCTCACAGTCATACTGTGATCAGCTAGAGAGTTTAGGTCACTCTCTTCTTGGTGATTTCTGACAGATGAGCTCGGAGTTTATAGCAGAGTATTTGTGTTATTAGTCCCTGAGTGACTGACCTTGTACTTTGTGCTATTGAATTTCATCTTACTTCTATTCCTGTCGATCTCAAGGCTATCTGATTCTTCCACTGCGATATCCCGATCCGCCTCCCTACAGAAGATGTGTCCTGGCGCTGGTGTTATCAATACTTCCGTGCATGAATCAGATCCCTGATAAAAATACAACCACTCTCTTGCTGAAATGTCTCAAACTGGACCACACTCCAGACTAATAGCCTCCTTTTTACACACCCTAGTCACCACTCTCTTCAGCGAAACATTTACCCAAATTATATCTATCTCTGAAAATCTTCAGCTGCTCCAGCTTTACCAGTTTTACTGGTCTTCTTATTTGCACTATGGTTTTGATGTTTGGTACCTGAATATCTTCCATTTGTATGATGCTAGGGATGTAAGGGTGGATTCTTGTGTTCTTTTGTAGTTGTTCCTTGACACTGGATTTTCAAACCACCAGCACAGTAATGCCTCAGAGGGCTCTTTCTATGAGTATGAATATGGATCTTTATGAAACTGTGCCGGGAGGAGAGAGAAGGAATAGAACAGACTGACTGGTGAGACTACAGCTTCAATAGCAAAAAAGAAACCAGGCATTGAAATGAAGTTGAACAAAAGTCCATCACTTGAATATATGGCAAAAACAAGAACGTATTGTTTTCAAATTTTAAGCTATCAGTCATACCAATATGCCAAGCCCCTGTCAAAAGCACATAATAGAAGGAATATTTTTAGATCAAAAGCTGCTATCATTTCATATGGGTTTTCATAACCTGGAGTTGTACAGACTGAATATTCAGGGCAGAAGATTTGCCCTGAAGACTTTGCATGTCAATCATTTATAGTGCAACGAATGGGTCATATCCACATTGGGTCACATTTTGCTTCACTTACTACAAATTCCCCAACCTAATATTTAAGCTGTGTTATACTAAAAAATATTTTTGATCATGTCTCTGCCATGTTATGACTCTAAGCATTATGTTTTCCACATAGACTATAGAATAAAGTCCTTGACCCGGTTAATCCTCAGGCTCTGGTCTGTCTCTGAGTTAAAGATACGCAGACACCTCCGGAGCTAAACACAGAAGATCACACTCCTTGTTCTACTGCTTCAGTTCTTTCCTTTTTACCAAGAACCATTTGTAGGAGCTCAGTCTGTGCTACTTCCTCTGCTTACACTGCAGGTATTCAAAAGACAGTCAGTCTTAATTATCCCATCCCCCTTCACACATCCCCACACCCAATTAATAATGTTCAGTGATGTATGAAGCTGAGTTTACATTAATGTAATTTTTTAATACATTAAAGTGGTGCATGTCTCAGGCATTTTATAAATAAATGTCACTAATTTATAAATACTTGTGCCACCCTGGGGATCACAGACTGTGAAGGGGAAAGGGCAACAGGGGTGCAATCCTCTCTCTTCCCACTCCCATTTGTAGCTCCTGGGGATGCTCAAAGAGATTAAAACTTGCTCTTGCCAAATCCCAGGACATGCAGCTATTACTTACTGTGCACAGTGCAATATAGCTTAGCCTCAGAAAAGAGCAGCCTAGGAACTTAGTCTTTGCTGCCACTCTAAGAAAAATTGAGTGTTTCTCTAAATAAGGAAAGGAAAAAGGTTCAGGTACATGAGAACCAAAGTTTCTCTGTCAAATCATATTCCTGATGCCTTTTCAAAGCCTGGAGCTCTGTAATACCGACAATAAATAAATAAATAAATATGTGTTTCTCCATGTGGGGGCTTGCAAGATGGAAAGGTTCAAAATTCAGATTCATAGTTACTAGATCATTGAAATAAAGATTATCTGTTACTTAATCTACAGCTTATTGGAGTTAATACATGAATTTAATTCCACATTGTAACTTGGGGTGAGAGAGTAAAATGGCACAGAAATGCCTAAAAAGAAAAAGTATCTTTGGATGAAATTTTGAAAGTAGACACAGATGCTGTCTGACTTAGTTTTGAGCCTGACTTATGCATGTATGGGGAAAGTCAACAAGATGCACCACTATGCAAACGTTCTTTAGGACTTCACCTCTTTTGTTGACATTGCTACTAAATTTCTAAGAATTCTGATTATTTTTTTTTTCATTTATTACTGTAAGACTGTACATTTCTGCAGCAGAAAAACTTTAGTACAGAGTCCAGCACATTTATATAACAGCCATATATTCTTTTCCAAATCAGGAACTAGGTGTATGATATAAAGGGCAAACCAAAATTTTGTTTTGAATACAATACATTAAACAACAAGGCAAAAAAAAAATTATGTTTCTATGCCCAGATACGGGATATGCATATAGAATGAATGTTAATCCGTGGTAAAGACAAGAGATATTTTGGCTTTTTACGAAATGTGAAAAGTTATTAATTTTTTTCCCCTCTGTCTATGGTGATCTCTACCATCTTAGTTTTTTAACAAGCAGAAAAAAAACCCTTTTGTTTTTAATTCAAGATCAAGATGAGGATTCTATACAGGTAATTTTATGAAAATTTTAGGAGCTTTGGTTTCAGTCATTGCCTACAGTCCTTTTCTCCTGCTGTGCTTCCTGTGAGATGGTCTCTGAATATGCAGCTTCATTGTTCTTTTTGGCCTATGTTTGCAGACTATTTCTAACCCGCATCAATGCAATCCAAATAATCCTCAGAAGTTGCTTCATTATTTATTAGAAAAAGCAATCTGGCATGCGGTGTGTTATTGACAGCTGAAATCCAATACTCAAAGGTCACCAAAACAAATACCAGAAAGAAAAGGTGTTAAAGCAAATAAAAATACACCTTTTTAATTTTGACTGAATTGATTAAATAACAATTGAGTGGTGTCACAGGTCATAAGGCTTTGAGACATAAGGTCAGCTTAATAGAAAAGAGCCTGGGGCCATGTCACAGGGTATGCTCTGAGGCCTAGGACTGAGGCCACATCATTGTGCTCACTCCTGCCCTTACCCCATGTAGTCTGAAATGAAGAAACGCCTCAACAGAATAGAGAACAGTCTAAATAGACTAGTGCTTATCGCTGAGGGCTACCCCCTGAGTCAATGCTGTTTAGACCTGATTGCTTTATTTGAACTGAGAGTACTGAGCATCTCTCAGTAAACGTTTTATAAAATTCAGTAGGCTGAGAAAAAAACAAAACAAAACAAAACAACAAAATAAACCCCAAAAAAACCAACTAAGAAACACCAAGAAAAAACCTTTCTATACAAGCAGTAGACTATAACATATGTACATCTCTTTACAGTCCCACAGTTCAGCCCTGTCATTTCAGGACTGACATAAAATGAATGAAATAGAAAATGAAACACTTTAATACATTAAAATCAAAAGAAATTCCTATGTGATTTTGAGAAGAATGAACCTTGCTGTTGTTTATACACACTAAGATTAATTAAACCTACATAATTAGTTTAGTGTTGGCTTTTTGTATGCTAAATTATTTTGTTGGTAAATATATCTAGGCCAGGGAATCTACTGCCATAGAAATTCATACCTTCAGATGCTGTGACTGATCTTTTTAAAAGGGCTTAATAATTTTATATTTAATAATACAAATGGAAAATCTTGGTCTGTCTGTAGTTCAAGGAGTGACTTAAACTTATGTCCCATCAAAGCACAAGAGATTAGCTACATTAACTTCAGCAGGTTAACTGGAAAACAGCATGTAGAAAATTCAGTATAGGAAAGCAGAAAGTTATCTAGATTATTTCACACTTTCATGCCTACCTGCTGGCTCCAGCAGAGACTAAGGCACATCTCCCACTCCTGTGGCTGAATCTTCTAGCACTCTTCTCTTCAACTTTTCCTGTGTCATTCTCACCTTGGACTGGTAAGGTAAGCAGCTGTTACTGAAGTGTATAACAATACTTCTCCATTGAAGAGAATTGGTCTGGAAAGATTTTTTTTTTTTTTTCATGGACATGTGTAGTCTATTTTGGTTCACTGGTACTCCAGCATCCATTTGAAAATGAGTTCCAGCAATACCCTGTCATTCCCAGACTTCCCATGGCAATGGAGCTGCTAAATTTTGTCCTAGTTTTAGGCCTGGTCATGCTCCCATTTAATGAATGGCTAAACTTCTGCTGATTCTCAGGACAATGATTCCGATTTTCATTTTTATTTATTTTAATTTTAAATTAAATCTTAAAATTAATTATAATTTATTTTAATTATACTTAAATTTTAATTTTGCACACTAACACATTGACTCACTACATAACTAAAATACAGGAAAGTTCTAGAGGTACATACTTTTTAATTTTTCAAAGTTGGTCATAATCTATGAAACATGTAAGAAGATTCACAAAAAAATAAAATTTCAATCCAGTTATACAACTATTTATGAGTTATGAGTTTCAAATATTTAAGGAAATAAGGTATGGGATCACTTATATGCAGTAGTCAGTGTCCCATAAGACTTTGTGGTGGAAAGAATGCTTTTTACCACTGTGAATCTCATACTACTTTCAATGTGTTTTCTACTTAATGACAATTTAATTGCCTGGAGTTGGAAAAAATGGCTTTTAAGATTTCTAGTTTACCTATTTTCTATGTTTATTGTCCTGGAAGAGTTTGTTTCCTTTTCAAACAGTTTATTTTAAGAAATAATAAATGTCTCCGAAAGATAGTGCTTTAAATATAATTATACAAACAATGAAATTCAGGACCTACTCTGAATATAAACATCAAAAGCTAGGGCTTTAATTCACAAACATCTTTATCAGCAGTGATAAAGCCCATAAATCACTCGATATGGACAATGCTTAGTACTCTTAGGAAAGGAGTTTGAACAGTATCAACCATAGAAACTGTAAAAAGACATTATTATATATACAAAAAATTTATGTGCACAGAAGAATTTGTGCCTGCAGTTTTCAAGTATCTGGACATAGAGAAAACAAAATCTAGCACCTATACTTGAATGAAACAAAATGTTATTTCTGAAAAGTCATTTGGGGAAACTCTTTCTGTGGAAATTACTTCTCCATTCTGTATGCTCCTATAGTTAGTGCTGTGATTGGTGCTCATAGAAGAAAGTCAGACTGCAGCCCTTTAAAAACATCTTTCAGAATGATGATGTATTTGATGTATGTGGTCTACTATGGTGGGTGGAAAACAGCAATGGAAGAAAATGTATGTCAGTGTGCAGAAACAATGCATACGTGCTCGATGGCTGGAGTGCTCCATCCTGTGTGCCTTGGACAGGGTCCTCTTGGGCAGCTCCTGTGCTCTCCACCAAACCCCAAGGCCAGGGAAGAGTCAGGGAGGAACTATGAAGTGCTGGCTCAAGAACAGCCTGAAGATCTCTGGTCATTCGCTCAATGTTAAAACTAGTAGTTCACAAAAATGCTGCATTTGCAACCCCCTGGTGCTTTGCAGGTTTGTATAATGACCTTCATCTCTTCATTACTCACAACAGGACTTTGCTCGCAATCTAGACAAAGAGCAGATAATCGAATGTCCAACCTAACGTCTATACTTTCAAATCTTTCTCTTTTGAGTTTGAACTGAAACATATAAACATGAACCCTGTGCTTCACCTTTCTTTTCAGGCTGAAAAGCACTGCTCTTGGCAGATGCAGTTTTTCTGGATTCAGGCAGAACATTTCTGACCTTTTTTCTCCCCTGCCTGGGAGTCCATAGTGAAGGATGGGGTGATATAAGTGTTGTAGATCATTTGTTACAATCCTGCAACACCTCTAGTTTGCTTGCAGCCTTGGATTAGATTCTTGTATTAAACACCCAAGTTTTAAAGAATTGGAACACCTAATAGCTTGGGTTTTCTGTATGGGTGGGCAACAGGTTCTTGTACTCCTGGCATTGCCAGGTTTTTTAGGGTGTCCGATATTAAGAGTTTTAAGTGGTTTTGATAGATGATCAGCTTCAAAAAACTGGTCACTACAGCAAGTCCATATTAGGCATCTTCAGTACTATTTGCTTAAATCAGGATTCATGGAGTGAGCTCCAGTCTCCTTGGTCTGCTTATTTACATTTATTAACTGCATTGCTTAACCTCTTGACTCTTTCTTAGCAATGTATTTCAAACTACACCTTTTATCTGATTTTGTGTTAGGCTAGAAAGTCTTCATAATAGTAAGCATTTATGCTGAAATACTGGTTAAATATTCTTAAATTTGCCCCTTCTGGGTCATATTCTCCATTTCTATTTTAAAATCTATATTAGTTCATGTTCTTGCATCTTATCTAGAATTCTTCAATTCTGCTTCATAGATTAAATAAAATTGGGCATATTCTCTGAGGTTTCATTCAGTCTTTCTTCTCAGCAAATTAATACAGGACATAATGTCCTGTGAGTGGATAGAGGGTTAATCAGTGTTTGTATAACCTTTTCCTGAACTTTCATAAGTGTTCCAATTAACCATAGTAACTGCAAAACACCACACATTTTGTGGTGTACAGTGCTTCCTTTCCCTCTTCACAAAGTTGCTTTAAGCAGCCATCCATATTTCTAAAAACTCTGACTAAAATGTGGAAGTTTAAATCATTGTTCAGTGTGTATAGGAAGCACCAGCTGAGATGGATTTCAGTGGCTGCTTTTACCTGGCTGCTCACAGATTAACTTCCTATTAGCTTATGAGAAATAAAAAGAAACAAACTTTTTCCTCCATGGAGGAAAAGATCTTGTTATGCAGATAATTTTATAAAAACTTTCTTTCCACACTCTGTGCATGGAGAGATGGTGCCCTATAGCCTGAGAAGTTGGAATTAGAGGAGATGTAGGGGAGGTGTGCAGCACCTGTTGGTGCAGTGTTGAACTGTACCAGTGAAAAGTCCTCCTAGCCCATGTCTGTAGTTGACACTGCAGCTGTAGGCTACGCAGTGAAAAAGTATAAACTGTGGTGGAGTGGTCCATGAGCACAGTCCATCTGAATGAGTAGATTGACACAAATATCTCAGTTAGAGAATGGTATTACTGCCCTAGAATGAAATTAGCCCATCTCCTGAAAGGTGAAAATTGACTGATATCTGCAAGGTACAGATGAAGCTGATACAAAGAACTGATAGATTACTTCAAAATCTGTGGGGAAAACAAGCATACTTGTCAAAAAATGTCATACGTAAGAGCAAGCCAATTTATGCAAAACTCTGTAATTCCAAGCCCTTGTCATTAAGAATTTCAAGACTGACTAGTGGGGAAATGAAGCAGGCCTCCAGGAAAGAGGGTTGAATACCATCTTTATTACAGAGAAATATCTGAAAGGTACAAAATTGGCCATATGAATTTCAATGCCTTGGATTCCTATTACCATATGAGTAAAATAACATTACCATAAAAATTCAGGTAAGTATTAAAAAAAAAAAAGGTTAGTTATATTGTTTTGGCAGTGACAGAGATTCTTTTGTCTCTAGCATAATTTCTCACACAGCTGCCATGATGCTGTGTAATTTCTCATCTGTATTCTTTGATATATTTCTTTGACTTTCTCGTATTTGAAAATAATAAACTAAAACCTAAAAGGAACTAAGAAACACCACGTAGTTCAGGGGTTGGATAGTTTTAGCTGCATCTGATAATATGCTCTGCTAGTTGTCTTCTGCAGAAATAGTACTTACTGGTTTCTTCTCACCTTCAAGTTTGTTCCTAATTATGAGGAGACTTCTGACTTCACTATCATGAACTCGTAAGTTTTTCATTGTTTTCATTGTTTTGCAAAACTGCCAAAGTGTGCTAAGTAACTGAGATGTCCAACTACTTAGGTTTGTAATTCGAATAATTAGAGATATTCCAATCCTCATAAGCATTCACAAAATTATAAAAAAAAAAAAAAAAAAAAAAAAAAAAGGTGCACTCTCTAACAGATCTAGTGGAAAGCCAGAACATGTTTGAATTAAATATTCTTTATGACTCCTTTATTTGACAAAAATTCCCAGACCATGACTTCCTTTCGTAGTTCAAATGTCAAGCACCCCTTCCACTGTCGTCAGGGTGGCATGCAGGAACAGAGAGAGACCCTAAACAGAAGTCTTTAATGATGACAAGCCTGGTTGACTCAATGACCCACAACATCTTTTGTCTCCCTTTCTCCCCATGTTGGCTCCTGCTGATTCAGATGGGGGAAGCCAACTAGCAGAGCAGTTGCTCATGCATAGTCTAGGGAAAATACTTCCTTCAACCCTGTGCACAGAGTGCAAAAGACCCTTCAATTTCCTCTATACGGGTTTTTGTAGGTTTTTTTTTTTTTGTCTTTTTCTCTGATTGACTAGCTTTATATTGATTGAAAAGTCATTTCCTTTGCCCAGTCTTCTGAGAAACAAAATAAATGTTTTCTGTGACCCTAACTCTTAGATTTTTCTTTCCACAGAGCTAAAGAAAAAGTTTACTGTCAATTATATTGAAGGAAAAATTATATTGTTGTTTTCTAGCACTTTTTTTCTCCCTATGTGTCAAAAGGGAGCAAATGATGCATTAAAAGCCTAAAAGCTGAAATAAAGATTAGGTGTAAAGTGCTATTGATCCCTTTACGAAAAGAAGCAAAGACAGATTCCACTCCACTGTCAGGTTACATTTTCAGTAAGTTACCCAGATGCAAGATTTGAAACTTCTACAAAAGAGCCCTTAAAGTGTTGTTGAAAGCATCAAATAAGATTATACCAGACAGGAGAAACAATCGTTAAAAAATGTCAGTGGTTCAGCTGAGGTACTGCCAGTAGACATTGTGCCAGTGTTTCATGTAGCCCAATGCCTGAACATTTAAGATGCAAAAATGAAGAGACAGAACTTTAAAAGCATCACTTACTGCATTCTCTGTGTGTACCTCTTTCTCTCTGGCCCCTCTTTCTCTCTCACCACACAAGTATACGTAGCTTCATGTCCAGAATCTACATTTTCTTAGACATATAATGTAGTTTTCACAGGATAGTGCAAAAGAAAGCTCTGATTTTCCATTCCCTGACTAGTTATTCATCCAAAGAATAATCTGAACATTTTTGAGATTATTACAAGCTGTACTGCTTCTAATGAGATAACTATTGCTATAAGTCAGCATAGCAGATTTTCTTCCAATTACTTTACCTTCTTGTTCCCGAGAAACTTTTCTGATGTTTGTTTACTCCAAACAGGAAGATAGACAGCAGCTGAAAAAATATGTGACCTCTTAGCAAAGACTATATGGTCAAATATCATCATTTTTGTACTGTTTTGACCTTAAAAGTTTATTAGAAACCAGTTAACTCAGGGAATACCCCTGATAATATAATACTTTCTGCAACCACTGATAATCCGGTTTAGCATCTGAGAATCCAATACAGACATCTTGACTATGAAACTTTTGATTGTTACTTACATGAGCTGGAAGCACCAGGGATTGGTAAATCTAAGGAAGAATTAGACAGCTGATTAAATTCCATAAATAAAGAAGAGTTCTATCATGCTAAGGCAATGAATTTCCTGATTTTCAGTAGGGTGACTTTAGAACATGTCCAGCAATAATTTTTGTTGACAAACAAAAATAAGAGAACAAATAGAAACAAATACCAAATAAAGTCAGGTGATGAACCTTCCTTGTAAACTACCACATCTGGAAATATACTGATTATGGAGAAGTAGACTCCCCTACTCAAGAAACACTATCAGGAAGCAATCTTTGTAGAGCAAGGGAATGAAACTCTCATGGCAGGTGCGTAAATTCAACATAAGTCTAAAGATGACAGATTATTTGGGGTGAAGTGCTTTCAACTAATGCTAGAAGAGGAATAAAACCTCAGAGATGGGTCTTAAATTCAGTTACTGGAATGTAAAAGGAATTTCTAAGTGGTCTGTATAATCGTATTAGAAATCCAAGGAAGAGAAAATACTAATTACTATTAAAAAAGATACTCTGTCAGTTTGTGAAACTGGTGAACCCTGGCTTCACACAGATTGTCCTAGGTTACCTTTCCCTTTCTATTTGGTGCCACTGGTCTTTTGTGCCCCCTTTATAACATGGTGCACCCAGCTCTTTCCCAGCCACCTACAGGTTGCTGTAAATAAACTTAGGATATTCATGGACTGCCCCATGTATCCTATCTACTTTTTCGCTTCCAACAGGCAGAGCTGTGTCCTTATCTAGCCCTTGGATTATCTCTCTCTATTCCAGAGCCCTTCTGCATTTTTAACACAGCTGAATAACAGACTGGGGATTCAGTAACAGCTGTAACAGAAGCAGAGGTGAGGAGTCAGAACAAAATTTTTGTAGAGCTGGCTGAACAATGTACTTTTCATGTTTACTGTATGTAGCCTTAAATGGTGAACTGAAGCAATTCTGTGCCAATGTTCTAATGGGTAATAATAGCCAAAATACTTATAGATGAGGAGCCCTTAGACAATATCTTGGAGGACATATTAGAACAGCTGATATGCATTGTTACACATAAAATTTTCAGGAGTAGAAATGTATACTGTTCCAATGCGTTCTAATTAAATTGAACCTGAAATAACTCCATTTAGGCAGTGTTATGCTGCACAAGGAGTAAATCTTTCAAGCAAACAGCTCAAGTCAGGACTAAAAAACTCCACACTTTATGCATTTTAAGCTTTTTTTTTTTGTTCTAATTCTAGCTAAATTTAATGATACAAATGTCTTTTACCATCTGGAAAATATTTGGTGAGCTTCTTCATCTTCCTAGTCTAATTTCAGTGAAAATAATCTGGTTCATATACTTTTAGACTGCTTCATAACATAAAGCAGAGGATTCTACTTTAGAATGATTATGATATTTACTATGAATTAATAAATCATGGATAAGTCAATTCAGCTTGATCATATCTGCAATGATGTAACATTTAGCAGTTGCTTGCAGCAAAGCCTTTAGCCAGTGCTTTATTGTACTGTATAATCAGTAGAGGACACAGAGCAAGACAATAGTCTGGGGCTTGGCTTTTGCATTGGGATGAGTTGGCAACTTGCCTCCCTTGCATGCAGAAATCACACTATATTTTCTGGCTGCTGATAATCTTCCCAAACATCCCACAGTAAATTCCTGCACTGTATTTTCCTGTCTGAAAGTTTCCTTCTTCTGAATTGATTAAGACCATGTGACAACAACGAGTAAAAGGCCATAAAGTGGGACCAGCCAGACATTCTGGCAAAGCAGTATATTTATGGATAATCAAGTAATTGAAAATAAAATATAAAAATATGCATTTGTTAGAAACCTTCTAATAGTTTTCAGATCTAAAAATGCTCTTTCTACCAGATGCTGCTTTCATTCATCCTTAAAAATGTATGCATTATTAACAATTTTCCAGTTAGATGTTACATTTTAGAAATATTTTCCTCATACTTCTATCACTGAAAGCAGCTTTATGTGAGACCAAGGAGGGAAACCTGTGAATGTATTCATTTTAACATGCTGAAAGGATCTACACAGAGCCTAGTGAAGGACAGCTTTGGATGAAGTTCCTTGACTGACCACAAGAATGACTCTCCACTTCCCATAGGCTGGTTATGTGATGAAGATACAGCACTGTTGATGTATAACATGCCAGCAGCTGATGTGGAAATCAACACTGGTGAAACAGCAGCACAGACTTCAGCATGCACTGAGATTCATGTTAAATACCATGGGTTAATGCAAGACTTCTGAAGAAGATTCAGTGTGCTGCTTTTGGCTGTGGTAATCTGCTTCACAGTGGCTAGTATGGGACTATATTTTGGGTTTGTGCTGGGCACAGGGCTGATAAGTCTTCATTTCTTTCATGTATCTCCTTAAAAGAGGAAACAACCAACTCCTTTCCAGCTCACCCTATTTTATGAGTCTATGATCCTGTGTTAGCTGGCATTTGATGCCAAGGATTGATTCTGCTTATCCTTTGAGCAACTTACTCTCCAGAAAGAGAAGGCTGAGAGTCATGTAAAATTTAGATTATGCAACACAGAAAAAGACAAAGATACCTCTGAGAGGAAAAGGGACCAAGCATATTCTCAAGAGTGACAGTAAAAGAAGTATTCTAGGGACAGAAGAAATTATATAGACTTTGCTTCAGCTCAGAAAGCCCCTGAGTTGAGTGAAAGCATACCTGGAAGCAAGAACCTATCTTGAAAGGCCACAGCAGGCAGGGTTTTATTTAATTAGAAATCTTTGCTTTCTGATGAATATTCCCAACTTTTAATTTTTTTCTGTTGTCATTATTCTTTATTAAAAGACTGCTTTTTGGTTTTGAAAGTCTTTTTTTTAGGGCAAGAGGTCTTTCTTTGCACTGAAAGCTCTGTGAGAGAGTGACTTGTTACAATGTCGTCAGAAAGGGAGGGCGTTGATGAACCACTGCTCCTGCTCTGCAGCCAGCTGACTGAACATAAGGGGGAAGGTATTCTGCTGCTGGCTGAATGAAATGAAATAGAGGTAGAGAAAGGTACAAGTGAAAATATGAAAACGCAAGAGGAATCAGCGTTGTGAAAAGTACTGATAGGATCAAGGGAAAACAAAAACAGTGAAAGCATTTTCTCTGAGACTTTTCACAATTCTGAAGGAAGGGAACGTGAGAAGAAACAAAAACTGCAGGAGAGTGTAAAAGGAAACCACTGCTCATAGGAGACATCTATTTTTAGACTTAAAAGCACACTGTCACTGTCGTCTGTGGAAAACAAACAAAAAAAACCTCTATTAAACATGTTTTTAAAACTGGAAAAGAAATTATATACAAAAAAAAAAAAAAAAGGATCTGAAGACATTTGCAGTTTTTCTCATATTATTTCCCACATTCTTCTTCAGATAAATGTGTCACAGGGTTCAACCTATGTAACACCCAGCATTTGTCTGTTCACACTGACCTGATTTTCAGGAGGCTTTAGGATTTCATGTGTATAAGCAATTTATCATGAATACATACACTGGAGTTTGTCATGCATGTACAGAGCACAGTTGCCAAGGCAAAAAAGTTGGTAATGGAAAAGGTGTATCATTAAATCATTAAAGCTTTCTTGCAAACCATTCCCTGTAAATCAGATACAAACCATTTAAATACTAATCTGTACTAATGCTCTTACGTGTAAAATAAGTAAGCATGTTTCTAATGCATTTTAGACAATCCTTCTTTCTTGTCCATATTTGCATTAAGTGCATATAGTTTCACACATTTAGATAGTGATTCTTCAGCTGAGGAATCAAATGCTACATCAAAGCAGAATAGAATATTTTCATCATGCATGTAATGACAATATTTTGCAAGTGTATTAGAAGCAATAATTGCTCATCAAATAAATAAAATGAATCTTTGAAAAAATGTAGAGCAACTTTAATAAAGTATTTGAGCTGCAAGGAAAAATATTTAAATTTGTAATCAACACATACAAACAAATCACTCATCAAATTTCCTAATATTGTGGTGCTAAATAAGCTAATTATCCATTCTAAATGTTATTAAAATAGCTTTTTCTCCTTTGAAGTTAACACATTAGTTTTAATAGAACTATCAGACATGAGAAATATAAAAAACACAGGCAACAAAACATATGCAGAATACAAAGTACTTGTTCTTTCAGATGTTTGGACTTTGTGCTGGGGCATAAGAGGTAGTGTTTAGAACAAAACACTAGAGATACAGAGGACACAGAGAGCTGACTTCCTATGAAACACTCTGAATGAATTTCAAAGATTAAAATCCTGCAGTCAAAACACAAAGATTTTTTTTTTCTTTTGAGCAAAAATATCTCTCTCCCAGGTTCACTGGGTCTATACTAAAGTAAAAATTAAGAAAGACTTTGAGGTTTTTTTGTAAAGCAAACATAGTGGTACAGTACACAGATGTGAAAAATTAAACTATCAAACTAAAATCACATCAAGAATTAAAAGGGTAAATTTTTACAATTATTCATGTTATAATTTACAGCTGAAATACATTTCAACAAACAAAATATTTAGTAAAAGTAATAAAATTATCTTAAATTCACTAATTCACCAGAAGAATACAAATATGACTCAAGTAGATTTGTCTTAGAAAAAAAATATCTACTCAGAGAAACATAACCATTGTGATGACTAATCATAGCTCCATAAAGTATGTCACTAAAAGTTGACTTTGAATAATTACTTTAATTAATCTTGTTTCTTCAAATGCAAAACACAGCATAAACTCCATATATTTATTATGTATATTTCATGGGAAATGTGAAATGCTAGCATTCTCCTGTCTCCTTATTTGGGACAAAGAGGAACAGGAGAGAAGTTTGGCATCCGAAGAAGTTAACATAGCACATTTTCTCTTAAAACCAATCAGAGAACATTTAAGGATTTGTTTTGTTTTGTTTTTCTTTTTTTTAGCAGCATTTCCTGGTAATTCCAACATATAATCAGTATAGGTGCTCACCTATTCAAACTGTAGCCTATGTAAGTTAGGAATGGCTTTCATTGTTATTTGAAATAAAAAGTATCCAAAAGTTTTAGAAGCTCCACCTAGATTTGGTATGATTTTACCTCTGGAGATATATGTCTCTTCATCCCTTATACAGACAGGTTCTAGAAAACCTGATTAGATCAATTATTTAAATTTTTCTGGTTAAACAGGATGGACTGAACCAACACAGTGATCAAACTGAGGGCTGTTGTCAGCACAGGACACAAAATAATTATCTGTGGAAAACATATGGGATTTTAATCAAGAGGTTCAAGAGGTCTGACAAACTGCATTGTCTACAAGCTCCTGTTTACACCACATTTGGCAACCCCAACACCAACTGCACTTCCAGCTTCGGTAAACCTTATATATTCTTTCCCTAAATTACACTAAACTGTCTTGAGGAAGAGAAAACAAAAAAAAAATTAGCTGAACTTGTCTGTTTCTTTCTCTTATGAGCCTTTCACATGAGCCAGTCACTTGTGACTAGCTAGCTTTTGTCATTATAATGACAATTCCGACCTTCTTTACATCTTCACTTCTTAAAAGAGTTGAAAAAAAATTAGATTAAATGGAATAGTTCTTTCCTAAGGTTCTTAGTGAAGAGGCGCAATATGTACAGGCTTCAGACATAAAATGTAAAGGAAATGACTGGGAAAAGAAGTAATAAAGTCCTTAAGACTTTAGGCCCAAGCTTAAATTTACAAACTATTCACTTAGGAAGGGAAAATATCCTGAGCTTAAAAAACAAAAAAGAGAAAAAAAAAATAGCAAAACCCCTCATGAGTGCTAAAATCTCTTTAGGGTCTTGTAAAAGAAATTGCCCTTTGGACCACCTCCAGTTTACTCATATTCCCACCCAAAATTGAACAGTTGCCCTTGACCACATATACTTGTTCCTAGGGTATTACGTCTATTTTTTGAAAGTGTTTCAACTGAAGCATGAAGAAAAATGCTGTGTAAATAAAAAATATTGCAAACAAATATGTCAGCATTTCTGATTTGAATTTTCTCACAGACTTTTAGTTTGTCAAAGCCTTGATTTTCTTTTTCTCAGCTCTGTATTTATTTTGTGAGAAACATTGCTAAAAATGTTGTTACTGGAATTTCCATTGGACAGTAAAGCTGTCTTTCAAGCTGTCTCCTAATGTCAAGATAGAATGGATCATGGTAAACTTAAAATAGGTTTCTGGTCTTTTAATATTTTAGTTCACAGAATAAGTTTTTTACATCTGGATATGTCTGCTAAGGTCAGTATAGCAGTAACAATTTATACCAAATAAGGATAATCTCTGCTGTTTGACAAAATAAAACCATCTTTGCCCACTCAAACAATTAATTTCAGATTTAATAATATTATATTAAAATTCCTATTTTTTTTCCATATAAATCTGTGATTGATTTATACAAATGTGATCAGAGGGCTTTTTATACCTGTGACTTCACAAAACTTCCTGTAGGAATTTGACTGGATAAATGGGAAATAATCATTTCTTGAAACGGCTTTGCAACTTTTATTATTCAAATGCTTTGTTGGCAAGGACTTAAACATAATTGTGCTGAAACTGAGGCATATAAATTAAATAAAAAATAAATTTGCATTGAAAGTTCATTTTGGTTTCTTTACTGTCTAGCTGACACTGTATCCCACAGACACACCATACTGTCTCAAAATCATTCAAGGATTTGTTATGATCTGAACTGAGGCTTTAAAACTTAAACCTTTAGCTGGACTGATGTGAGGAGCTCAGACTCCTGGAGGAGTTCAGTATGTCTGAGGATTTTGAGGCATATAACAAGCATACAAGAACTCTCAAACCACTACATTTAGTGAATGCATCACATACAGCTTCTGACGTGCAAATCGTAAGCATCTGTAGGCAATACATCGACTTTTAATAGCCAGCAAAGTAATAAAATAATATTGCCAGAAAAAAAAAAAAAAGTGTTTATATGTTTCTATAACCTCTACATCATAGTTGAGATACAGTTACGGCTGAGGGCTAACTCCACCACTGACCTTTTATGACATTCTGCAAAGCTCACTGTCAGCACTACAAGCTGCAAAGTAATGGAAACAAAACCCAAAACAATTCCCAAACCGAGATCGGTTTCTAACCACATGTAAGCTCAGCCATGTTACGTAATAAAGTGTTCCAGCATGTATTTTGCATCTGTAATTATTTCCCATCAGTCCCTACACAACCCTACTGGTGTGTGAAGTAGTCATAACCCATATTTAGGAGGATGTTTGCTCCTTTTCGGTTCAGAATTGATGCCTTGTGTATGCAGACAGGCAGAGGCAATTTAATTGTCCCTCAAAACAATTTTGTCACTCAAGTTATATCAGTACTCAATAAAACAGAATTCTCTCTGCTGCAATGCGTACCTGGTTATGGCCCAGCTTGGTGTTCAGCTTGGGCTCCCGGCAGCTCTGATACGCTACAGCAAAACTCGTTGGTAGGGTCTTGGCTTACAGGCAGTTTGGCTCACACTGTCATGGCTGTGGTAAAAAGAGGGGACTCTCCAAGGCTTTCAGGAAACAGAGGTTTTATTTGGGGGGGTCAGGGGATCCCCCAGCCTCAGGCCAGTGCCTCAGAGAGACCCTGAACCTGGGCTGCAGGGCGTTTTGGTACAGGACAGTTTGGGAGGTGGGTACAAATTATACAAACCAATAAAACAATCCAAACACTACATGCCAACTAAGTTACCTAAATTCTAACAAATCCAATTGGGAGTGGTCTCAAGGGAGACTTGTCAACTAGTGGCTGAAGCTCTTGGACCTTAAAGATAAGAATTCCATGATGGACAAAGGGAAAAGTTATGCATAACACAAGGATGAAACAAGAAAAAACCAGTAGGGAAGAGTCTCCAGGCAGAGACTCTAGTTGTCCTAGAAACCCTTATCAATCTATGATAAGAATACATTCTAAAACAAGAGGCCCTTTCAAGGTATCTAAACTACCTTAAACTTACAATATAAAAAAAACCCTATACTATATTTATAACTAAAGCTTATGAAACATTTCTTGCAAACCCACACTCTCATTTTCACTTACATCACCTATGCTCTGAATGGAGATTTGTGCTGTCCATTTAAGTCACACTTTACCTAGTTCAATCCAACATAGTAAATTAATATTTCACTTGGAGTAAGCATAGTTGAAACATTTTTCAACGTGTCTGCACTCAAGATTTTACTTTCTAAATGCTATAAAAACAGCTATGCTGACTTTACATTAATTTAAATATGAAATAAATATTCATTTAAGGATGTAAACTGTAAAAAATATTTTCAGAGTTGATATATTTTAAAAAGCATGTTTTAATGTTTGAAAGATAAGTGGGTATCAAAAAGCCAAATAGGTACACATGCAATGTAAAATATTTAAACTGAAATTTTTAAATTTCAAGGTGATCAGTTACAGAGGGTTGAACCTTTCTCCACAGAAGACAAGGTGGTATCTTGCAGGACTTGTCACATGAGAAACACTGGAGAGTAGCCAGGCTGCACCAGCTTGGTTCAATGAGCTGTACCTGGTATGAATCAGCCTTTAAATGTGCAGATGGAGTCTGGTGAGCTGGGGCTAAATTTCAGCAGAAGTTCGTGGAGAGCAAGGTTGGATTTATTAATATACTGATTTTCCTGCAACTGCACTTTGATCACTGACTTAAACTGATGTTCTTGGAGTGAGGAAACATATGCTAAAGAAGAACTTGTCATGCAGGACATCTATAATTAAAGAAGATCTTCAATGAAAGCATTTCACAACACCTCCATTAAGCTTTGTCATACTGCAAAAAGAACATGAGCCTCTGTGTAAAGAAAAGTTAAACAATTGTCAGCTGAAAGCAGATGAGGATTTTATTGAATACCTGTATTACTAATGCATGAAGAGGTACCCATGCAGAGCACAGCAGATACAATCATTGCTTTTAATCGTTGTGCAATTTTTATTACCAGTAGAACTACTAAACAAAAAGAGGAGGATAGATTTTCATTACTGGTAGCCACAGTTTTATTTCAGGAGAAATCAGTAGCCTAGGTCACTGAGCTGTCACTGATTCTAGTGCCAGGATCATCTCCACGTGATGAGACAGGTAGCTTTGGTATTTTGAAGATAGCACAGATCAGGAACTCAAACTCCCACTAGTCAGGGTCACATAAAGGACAAAGAATGGATAACCCTTTCCAAATCTTCCCACTGTGAAGGGATAAAATTATTTGACCAGGCAGTAAAAAAGAAAAAAGTTAGCATGCACTTACATAATCTTTAAAGGAAAGTATAACAATAAAGAAAAAATATACATTAATTACCAGTTATCAAAAAACATTACTGTAATTCCTATAGTCATATGAAGTTTGCACTAAGGCCACAGTGATTGTATCTTGAGCCATGGTGGAAATATCCTGAATACTGGAAAGCAGCTTTTGAAGCTTTTGTTCAGTGTAGGCTAAGGAAGAGACACTGCTGGGCAGCTGTCCTGGCAGAAACTAGTACTACAAATCATGCTTTGGCTGTAAAGTTGTACTTTCTTTTTTTTTTTTTTTTTTTTTTTTTTTTATTAAAATATTTAGAGGTAGATGACAGATAGAAACTGATGTAAATATGAAATTTATTTAACACTCAGTGTAAATCTGGTTTAATGTTTTAATTTTATTAATTATCAGTGCAAATATTTTCATTTTATTTTTAGGTGAGGGTCCACACTCTTGCAAGTACTACTGAAGCCATTACCTGCAAAGGTAGCCACAACCAAAGGAGGAGTACATCTACTCTGGATAGCAGATTCCCACTTTGAGAACTTTGCTTTTCAGTTCTCATTTTTTTTCCTTTCACTATTCTACAGAGCTTACAAAAGAAATTTTTTAAATATTAGATTCAAGTGTAATCCAGAACCACATTCTGCACATGGTGTCTGGTCAGAGGCTCTTTCATGAAAAGATAAAGAGTTCATAGGTCTTTATTAAAGGTAGTGTTAAAACAGTACCTTACACCCTTGGGTGTAAGAAGGGAGAACTGAGTGTTTTGTCTCCTTTCACCTTGCTCCTGGAAGACTCAGGTCAGAATATAGAAAACAGAATACAATTGTTTTTTCATTCATTCATCTTTCTGAGCCAACAGCAGTGCAAAAGGCAGGAAACAAACTTTCATTTATTCCTGGTTTTAATCTCTTCTATGATTTTCTTATTAGCTCTTTTCCCCTGTCTACTGCTGTTTCATTTACAGGCTTTCTCAAGTACCCTCATTCTCAAAGGGAAATGCACCTGTTTTTCATTTGATATTTTCAAGTCCTGTGATGTCAGTAAAACTCCCATCCCTACTACTTTTGATTTATATATTAAGTGTGGCTAAACTCAGACATGTGTCATTTTTCAGGGTCTAAATAGAAAAAAAAATTCAGCTTTAAAAGGTGGTATCACACTTTTGAGTTTAATATTATGAAAAGTCAACATGAGGCAAAATCACAGAGATGCTAAGTATTTCAGCTTTCTCAGGGAACAAAAATATGAACATTAAAAATGTACATTTCTCTTCTTTTCAAGTATCATCAAAAAGAGGTTGTTCTAAAAGCCAATGAGGAGGCATGAACAGTGGCAAAGAAACAGGTAAAACATAAAATTCATTGAAAACACATAGACAGTGAAAACATTAAGGCTTTTTCTTCACATATGGGGATTTGTAAAACCAGGAATAAGTGTTACAAGACTTAAAAGGTGTCCTGAATCAATTCAGAAGTTTGCCAGTTTGAGCTTAAGCCAAATGGCTACCCAATGAAGAGTAACAGATGCACCTGACATAGCATTCCAGTTCAAGGACATAGCAGAAATATCACTCTAGTTCTCCCCAGTGACAGAAAAAAAATATTGATTGCACATTTACAGCTCAAATGCTTTTTTCCCCCTCCTTTTTAGAGTAACAAAAGAATTCTAAGTGTATGAAGAGCTTGTGGGTTTGGCTTCAATTCAAGGCCAAACAAAGGGCTCAGACTTTCACCACAGACTACAGAAGAATTTGCAAGTTCTGTCTTCAGATTTGTGAAAACTTGTTGATCTTTCAAGGTAACAAGCATTTTCAACAGCAGGAGCACACAACAAAGCAAAATTCCTTTTGTTTTCTGATGGAAAGGCTTACAGGTGCCAAAATCCATCTGAGAAAAGGTTAGCTGATAACTTGAATTCAGGTATGCCTTGTGCATTATACACTGAGAACCTGAATCACTGATAATTGATCTACCAAACCAAGTCACTGAAGAGAGCCAAGTAATTTGGATAACCTGGAGGTGTAAATTGTTTCTCTAGGCAGGAAGCAGAAAGAGCAAAATGGGGAAAAAAGGCCAAAGAGTTCATATTCGTATTTTAACTTCATTTCATTCACCGAAAGGAATAAATAATTTCTTGAGCAGGTGAAGAAAATGTATTTATTTTATATATATATTTAGTATGAAAATACAAATAAACACGGAAGCCCCACAATAGATAATTAATTTAAAATGGCACTTTAAAAATATTATCCTATTATTTTCAGGTGTTTACCTAGTCTTTTCTGCTGTTAGGTAAACATTAAAAGAAAGCCTGTATGTTAACCCGTTTCCCCTTTTTTAAAGTTTATTTTTATTTTCAGTTGTCTTCACACACATAAAGACAAATTTCTCTTCCCTTCTCTCTCTTCCACTTTATTTTTCCCAAAAGAGGGCAAAAAGTAAGTAGGAACTATGAAAACTTAGGCGAGTGCCCAACTTCTAAATCATCACTATTAATTTGTGATTGATGTTTTCAGTTTTTTATGACTGATATTAATACAAAGGCTATGTAGTTTTTAAAAGTAAAAATCTCATGAGAGGCAAACATCTGTCAAGCAGTCTTGCTAAGAGACAAGAAACCAAGCAGAGTAAACAACTGAAGAAGAGAAGCTGGCTTTTAACACAGGAACTGGGGTAAAAAGACATTAAAATAGGCTACCAAAGACAAGTGGAAAGAGTTGAATATGAAAGTCACTTCATTGCCTTGGGATGGAGCTGGAGCTCAGTAAGAGAGAAGATTATCTAAAAGCAGCACAGCACAACGGGATCGGGTCTGTAGAGCTCCTCAAGAGCCAGTGTCCACACCAAGCACATTTTTGGGGGAGTTCACTTCAGGATACCACTGAATTGTTGCCATCAGCTGAACCTCCATCAGCAGATGGAGGGAATTTGGGGGTGTTTTTTAACTCTGTATGCAAAAGATTTTTATACTTTGAGATGGCCATGTGTTCTGAATCAACAAGTGTTAGGCGGGGAGAACTGGGAAACTTTCCTCAAAAGAACTTTGCTGATTAAAATCTCAAGAAGCTCCTTGTTGAAGATCAAGAACCTCTTCAGGATTGAATAATTGTCTCATATCCAGGATACAGAGCTACTGGTACTAAAATGATATTACTCTTCTCTATTTCCAGCTTGATATTAAGCATAAAATTTACATTTTGTTTTCCCTTTTCCTTCCCAAGGGAGTTTGACTGTTATAGTACATTTCAGATGTAAATAAACTTGCAGTTAGAGAGTTATGCAGTTCAGAGAACTGTGTAAATGGTGATGCTTCAAAAGGCAGAATTAAAGACCTCTTTAACTTGTACAATGATTTTTAGTTTGTACTTTTCTGTGATCTCAGTTAACCAGTATGTAATGTGACAATGACTTTGATTTCTCCAACACCCCAAAATTTTACCATTTGTTCAAATATTTTAAAGTCATGTTGTAACTGAAATTCTTTTTCTTTTGTATGCTGAAATGTTAATGAAAGCACTCAAGAAAAGTGCTATCCATAACAATGCTGCATGGGAAGGAATGTTTCAAATTTGGAGTCCCCTTAAGAGTTGACTGTATATTCAAAGAAGCCAAACAAGAGTGAAACCTGCAGTTATTGAGGCTGTTGAAGCTGCCTAGTCTCTGAATACACCTTCTGATGAGCAGAGACCATTTTATGGTGGCTCTTCTAGAATGGAAATAAAAAATACCACATTATGGATCAAGCCTGTTTTTAAAATCGTTGTGTACAGCTTTGGTACAGCAGTTATAGAAACACTGGAAATACAGTAACAAAGGGACAAACAGGACAGCTATAAAAGATAACTGAAGTTTAAAAAAAGTTATTAAATGTAGATAAACGTGACTAGAATTATTAATGACAAATTATTTTTGAGATATTCTTGTTCCTTTTAGTTCATTTCTTGTTAAATCTATTACATCATCAATTCTCTTTTTGTTACTCATCAGTATTGCTCAAGTTCTGTGGGAGAAGAGGTTCAGCTGGCCATCTCAGGCAGACTTAATGTACCAAACTAATTAGCAAACTTTACAATATAGTGGTCTATTTGTGTACTTGGGTTTTTTGTTTATTTTCTTCTTTTTTATTAAAATATTGTGATGAAGGTTCTTTCATTACTAATTTCTGAATTTAGAATTTGAAAAAAGATACTTTTTTGTAAATTATCCTTGAGGACTTTTTCTATCAAGTTATAACAAATATGTACACACTAAAAACACAATCCATTTTGAAATTAAAAGTATTTTTAATCACTCATTTAATCACTGGAAAATATTTTCAATCACTCAACATTTTTTCTTGTAAAACTAGATAACTGAATGTGGGACTTCAGAAGGAACTTGACTTCTGTATATGTGGACATTGTGGTTTTTCCCTTTGTAACCTTAATGCTTAAACATAAGTCACTGAACTATTTGGGACCTGGATATTTTTGCTCATTTGTCCTCACCTGAAATACACACATATTTTGATTCCCTGTGTTGTGTTGTTTTGTTTGTAGCTAAAATAAGATTCAGTTGCTAGAGTAAACCAATCTCATTTCTGTTCTAGTACTTCTTGTGAAAAATCTATTAAATATTTTTTTCCTTCCTGTTTATTAGGCTGTAATGAACAGATGTCTTCTATTGCTTCCTTCCTCTCTCTTTCTTTCACTCCCTCCTTCCCTCTCCTCCATTGTATTTTATTTAATATTCCAAGGGCAAAGACAGTGATTAACAACCAGCATCTCATCTGAGCTCCCATTTTTAAACACAGCAGGTCAAAAAAGCTGAGATATTATTTGGAGATATGAAATTCTGGTCCCAGGTGAGGCTCTCCAGGCCACAGAAAATGAAGCCTGAGGGTGCACAGTATTTCTTAGCTGTACTTTGTGTGACACTGATTTCCAAGATCCTTTCAAGCTTACTTATTGTCTACATTCAATAATATTTTCTCCTTGCACTAACTTCCTCCATTTCCATTCCCACCTGAAAAAGTAGTTTAAAAACATAAATTAAAAGCAAAAGAGAGAGAGAAAAAAAAGCATACCTCTAATATATATGTTCTAGTTCTAAAATTCAGCAGCCTTCTCAGAAATCTAAAAACAATATTTTACTTTTTCATTTATGAATTATTTCATTTTTTGAAACACATATTTACAGAATAATTTTATAGGAAACCTAAAAATAACAGTAAATCAGACTGAAATGAAGTAAAATGGTGACTAAGTTCTAAATAGTTATTAGTTTCTACACAAATTCATTCTATTTTCTCATTGGTTATTTCACAGTATTAATAATGATAAAGATTTTTATTTCATAACCTAAATATAGTTTCCATTTAAAAAATTCCTATTAATCCTCCTATTGTTTCTCACAGAATTATGTGTCCCTTTTTACACCTGACTTGTTACCTCCAAAACCTTAGGGTTCTTCTAAGGTGAAGAACTGCTGGCCCACAAGTGTAGAAACACCTACTGCTAGGCATGTTTTGAAAACCTCAAATATGTTACAAAAAAACACTCTAGCAGACAAAAATAGTCCTTAAAGTCTTTAAAATTTTGGTTCTTTTTTACCTTTGACAAATATTAATTCAGAGAAAAAGAATAATTACAATATGTGTCTTAAAAACATCTATATTCTCCAACATATTGCAAATACAAAATTAAAAGATTAACACATTAAGCAGTTCTGAGTATGCATATAAGGAGCTGCAAAAACGTAGATGTCTTCTGTTTTCTTTTACTGAAACTTGATCACAACAAGCAGAAATGACTGGTCCTAAATATTTTGTGACACTCAATTCTCTTCCCTGGATGAGTGTATTTCTAAGCTCAAAATATTGGAGCAAAGGGGGTTTTTTCCTGTTCTTTTATGGAGGAACAAAAATTCTGGTTTCAAAGCATTGCAATTTTAAGTCACCAAGAATCATTATTGCCTTCTGAAGCGGCGTCTTAACAATAAGTTCTTATTTGTCCCTCAGTACAAGCACACATTTATACATTTTATTTACTCTTTCAAACTTGCACAGATTTTCCACCATTACTATTAAAATTAAAAATTTATGAAGATATACATGTCATTATGTCAATCTGATATCTCTGCAGTTAAAAAGTCTCACTGCATTCCTAGAAGAATCTTAAGATGAAATACAAAGTCTCCAGATATCTCTAACATGTTTTTATAGATCTATGTGGCCTACCTTTGTCTCTTCTTGAAGTTCTAAAATGGTCACAGAATATTCTGCATGAAATTGGGACAAAAAATTTCTACAAATATATTGAGTTTTATGACAAAATCAAGAATATTCTTCGAGGAATATGAGCATGTGTCCACAAGACTGAATGAAGACTGCAGTTACAACAAGAAAATCTTTCTCATTCTAATTTGAAGAAAAATTTGGACTCTGCTGAGGAAATTTGATGTTTCATTGGATCTGTCACTATAGTAAGTCTTGATATATCCTGGTACAAACATGATTTTGAATAAAAATTTTGTAGTATATTATGAAAGAAATCTGCCATATGAGTTTTCTCTTTGAATACTTTCCTAAATAAGAAATTATTTGACTTGCCGAAACCCCTTCCACAACGTTGCCCATTCAGGCACTTTACATGCTTTTCCTGCTTTCAAGTAAATAAAGAAAAATTCCTATATTATTGTGTTATATTCATAAGCATTCACAATGCCTACACACTGCATACATCTGTGCTCACACTGAATTCCTTTTGTCAGTCTCTGGACTCAGCACCTGGAACAATGACTCAGTTTCACAACAGAATTTATTGAACTCCTGCTGTCAGTACCACGTAGATGTTTTCTACATGTTACTGTGGAGCATACATCCTCAAAAAAAAAAAATTAAGAAACTTCTTAATTGTTGTTTAATGCCGGAGCTCTGCTGGATTCCACGGTTTCTCTCCTTAGGGAGGATTGGCATTCTTTGTGTTTGTGCATACATGAGATTCTCCTTTCGGAACTATTGTTTCTGATACTCAACATGTATTCCTATGCTGCTGATAGTTGGTATTATTTTTGCAAAACTAAAAAGTGCTCTGCCAATACAGTGGAAGGACACCAGGTACATAAGCAATGAGTTTATCAACTGAGATTTGTCCTTAGAAATGTGCAAAGAATGAGTGTGTGTGATTTAATAGCAATTCATTAGCAATTCATAATGCTGGCCAAACTTATTTTACATTGAAATGCCACTTTCTGTCTACTGTTGGAACTAAATGGAAACAGATAAGTAGTGTTGTGGTCACCAAAGTCTCACCAGTTTCTCTATTTAGATATATCCCTTTTTGGCTCCTTTCTTGGAACCAATGCAGATATAGTTGATGACGGAGAAAAGTCAGGAGCTGCAGCAAAGTCCAGCAGTTCTGATTGAGATTGATGGGCTTTAATAACATTCTCATTCACGAAAACTACTGATAATGCTCACACCAACTACAGATTCCAGACAGACTTCTACATGGCCATATACCAAAATATAGAAAGAAGTTTATACTTTCATGAGAAACTTTATATCTGATGTGAGTTTAGTGATGAATATTTGCTGTTAACATAGAGCTGACCATGATCTCCAGCCATTCCTATTCCCAGAAAGCAGCACCAATACCAGAATTTTCCAAGTGGAAGAAACAGTGAATGGATACTATAATATAAGAAAATGCAACATACCTGTAACAGTAGCTTTGAAAATAATTCTTATTGTTCATTGACCATACTGTTGGGATATTTTATTTCTTGAAGATTTTAAACAAATGTTCTTTTATTTGTTGTTGGTTGTTGTTGTTTGGTGAGAAGGGGTGCTGTTTTCAAAAAAATTGCTTATTTATTCATTAGCTGAATACAGGAATATGGGATAAATCTGTGACCACAGTGGGTAATTTTTTCTTTTTTGGGAAGATGTGGAATGAGAAGTGAACAAAGCATGTAGCTGCTTGTACAAAGTATTCACAACTGAATGTGAAATAACATGAGAGAAGATATCTTTTGGCATCTCAGTTAATAGCTCAGACTGCACTAATATGACAATATAATATATTGTCTTTGTACAATGTAAGTCTCTTAATGTGCAACTTCTGGTAATTAGAGTATCAACATGTAGAAACACGAATGGATTGCACCCAGCCTAGCAGATCTAAAAACTAAACTAGTTTTTAAGAATTAATAGTAAAATTATCAACATAAAATTAAATTTTCATACCATTATGATGTTGTTATGATGTATACAATGGCAGTGTGCCTATCGATAAGCAACATAAATTTATCTGTCTCTGAATTGGACCATGGATTTCATATGCACTGATTTCTTGGGAAAAACACATCTATAGTTTGTAAACTCTTTGTATGTTATGCTTTATGTCTAAGAAATAAATGTTATTATGTCTTTCCATTCATTTCACAGGGCAAAGATGGACCTCTGCTTGGCTGTGTGACCACGTTTCCCAGTGGCATCCCCTACTCACAGTATAAAGGATTATTTGCAGGTGGTCGCAGGATTAATCATGACTGAGCTATGGTGAGCTGAGCTATGGTGAGATCACTTAAGATTGTGCCACATACCTAATTGTCCAAATATATAAACTCAACTATCCCAAATGCAAGTTGAAATATTGCTGTTAGTACACCACTGAAACTTAGATATAGCTGCTAAGATGCTGGGAGGTAATCCTTATAGGTAGTTATTACCAATAGAGGTAATAACTTACCTCTATTGCTTAACAGGATCATTGTTCATATGTGTATACTCTAAATTATGCAGCCTCCACCATAATATGAAAAGCGATTTCTTCCATCTGTCTCCATTTCTGTCAAAATACCTTTTTTTATCAGAATACATACTAAATATTTTAAGCACGTGCTGCAATTGTTTCTATTCTCTATAGAATATGTTAATATTTCGTAATACCAATGTTAATTTCAACTACATTTTTCTAGAATTCCAACTTTTGCTAGCTGAAAAACATCAAGAAAGACTTTTTATGATGGCACGTAGACTGTGTCCCCCTTGCAACAGTCTGTTTTCAAAACCGCAGTTGCCCTTGACAGGAATAAGACCTTTTAGCAGCATGTTAAAAACAGAGATAAAACATAGTCATACAAGTTTCATAGCCATGTACACCACTTATTTTCTCTAGAAAACTAATACCAAATACCAGTAAATTAATGTCTTTCAAAGGTTCCAGGGGAGAGAGGTTACTACTCTTTTACTCTTCAGTGGGATCACTTAAGAGAGCTGTTGCAAACTCAGTACAGATAATGGATTCTAATGTCACACAAGCTGAGAGGGAAGAAGTGTTCAATTTACACATTTTGCTCTAGTGCTCTGGTATTGATTCTGTCCTATAAACCAACTTGTTCCCACCTAAGACTAACATAAAGCTGTCTGAACTGAAATGCACCAATCTGTCTAAAGCATCTGTTTTTGGAGGAAGAGAGGAAAAAGCCTAGAAAAGCAAGGAAGGACATAACTTTCTTTTTGTCCTGTTAATGGTCCCATCTGTGAAAATAAAGAGTGTGAAAACCATCAAAAGCATCCAGGAACTTTTGCAAGGTGGATAGAGAAATATGCTTTCATCTGACAACCTTGAACTATCAGAAAGACATGATAGAAAAGAAACTAGAGGGTGGGAAATATAGAAATAGCTAAGAGGGCATTGGATGGTGGTGTGGTTTAACCCCATATGGCAACTAACACCCACACAGCTGCTTGCTCTCTTCCCTCCAGTGGGAAGGAGCAGAGAATCAGAAGGGTAAAAGTGAAAGAACTTGTGGGCTGAGATAAAGGCAGTTTAATGGATAAAACAAAGCCATACACACAACCAAAGCAAAACAAGGCATTCATTCACTACCTCTCATGGTCAGGAAGATGTTCAGCCATCTCCAGGAGAGCAAGGTTCTATCGTGTGTCATGGTGGCCCAGGAAGGCAAATGCCATCCCTCTAAATATGTCCCCCTGCCTTCCTGCACCCCCGCTTCCATTTATATGCTGAGCATGACAACATATGTTCTGGGATAACCCTTTCATCTCCTGGGGTCAGCTGTCCCAGCTGTGTCCCCTCCCAACTCCTTGTGCTCCCTCAGACTCCTCACTTGTGGGGTTGGGGCGAGAAGCAGAAAAGGTCTTGACTCTGTAAATACTGCTCAGCAATAGAGAAGATCTCTCTGTGTTCTCAACACTGTTTTCAACACAACTCCAAAACTCAGTCCTCTGCTAGCAACTACAAAGAGAATGAACTGTATCCCAGCCAAAACCAGCACAGATAGATTTACAAGTACAGACACATATGCATGAGAAGTCTCATCTGGATAAAGGCCTTCTATTTTGGGTAGCACCACAAAATGTAAGCCTTATTCTCTGGTATATTAACATAAACTTTGTCAGCAAACTTGTCAAAATAAGTAAACAAAGGTAAAAACTCTGATTTCTGGAAAACAGCAAGAAAAAATACAAAACACTTCTAAGTGCCTTAAAAATAAGAATAAGGTGAAAAGCAGCCCACACAGATTCATTAAGAACAAAACATGTCAAACCAATCTACATTCTTTTTACGAAAGTTAACAGGACTTGTGGATGAGGGAAAGTATGTGACACATGCTGACTTTAGTAAGGCTTTTTACATTGTTACACATGACATTTTCATAACTAAGCCATGGAAATATAAACTAGATGATACTGCTGTTTGGTGAGCCTAACCGGTTGGAAAATCACACAGAGAATAATTATCAGTGGCTCACTGTCAAACTGGAGAGATTTATCAAATTGGGCTCTTCAGGAGCCTGTCCTTAATTTAATGTGATTCAATATTTTCATTACAATGGTGGATGATAACACAGAGTGTAAGCCTATTAAATCTACAGATGACACCAAATTGTGACAGATGTGAAGACATTGGAGGACAGGAATAGACTTTGAAGTGGTCTTGTCAGGTTGGAGAAAAAAGCCACACGTAAACCACTAAATGGCAAATGCAAAACTCTATACTTAGAACAATAAACTCAACAAATCCATAATGGGGAATATCCTTGTGAACAACAGCATGGTCACTTGCCAGACCTATTTCTGTTTAAACAGGAAAGCTGCCTATGTCTAAGCACTACTGCTATTCCCAAACTCAGCACTTATTCGATGAGACCAATTTGACTTGCCCAAACACCCACTGTTTGTTTCCTTCTCTGACACAAAGTGCTTTGAAACAGGTTCCTTGACCCAGAAATTTTCTCATTTCTTCTTCTGTCTCACGTGCTGTACTCCTTACCAAAAATGACTGCCCCTAAATTGTCACAGGGGCAGAGACTCTCCTCTCATCTCCTTTTATAACACTGATATTCTCATCTTCCACCTCCCTGTTCTCACCAGCTTCTAAGTGATATAAACAATAGCCCTTCTGCAAAGTGTCTAAGTGTCTATTCTTCCTTCCAATTTTATTTTTTCCCAGTTCTCTCCTGCTTGACTTTGGTTTCTCTGTTAGCTGTGCATTCTGTAAATCTTTCATGCTCCTGAACTTGCAATATATTGGCATTACTCAAATACCCATGCATTAGCTTTGTAAAAAAAAAAAAGGGAGGGAATGTCAAGACTCCTATCTAGGAATTTTCACTTGAAAAACTGGGATTTGTTCTAAATTTCTGGTGAGATTCATGTGGCCCTAAATACTTCAGAGCAAACTCCCTGCTCTTCATTTGTTTGTTGAAGACATGATCAGAGCAGCTGTGTGCATTTAGAGCAAGATCCAGAGGAGGGTGGAAAGTGGTTTTACAGATGCATATCTCCTAAGTTCCATATAACCCACAAGCACAATCTGGATTTTCCATCAGCCACTCATCTTCAACCCACCTCTTCCACAACATGGAACACTTATATTCAGTTATGTAGACCAGATTAAGTAGTGTTTTAAGTCTAGGTTTGGCAAGAAAAAAAATTCTCCATTCATTCCTTTTCCTTTGGCTAAAAATCATAACTTCACAGACCATTCTGCTCCTACTTAATCACATCCCCAGAAACTTTCAGGTTGGTCATTAGTTGTAATACTGCTGAGTACAGATATGGGTCTGCATCAACAAACAAAATTAATTAAAGAAACACAGAGAAGGGTTGATTGCCAAAGTTGTAGTTAAGTACTAAGAATCTAAGATTGAAAATTGAAAATGAGCCACCAGTTTCATTCTGCAACTACAAAAAATGAAATCAGAGATTTTCTTGATAAATTATTCACAAAAAGAAGTTGTGGATGAAGAGGAGGAAATCCAAAGGGAAGCTGGGGAAAGATCAGAGTGTTAGAAAACATGTAGGATGGTACAACAGTGAAATTGTTCTTCCTAAAGAAGTGAAGATTTGGCAATATTTTTCTCTTAGTTTTGTGACTGTCAATACCAGCATCTGCTCATGAATTAACCCCTGAACTTTCACAACTGACACACAAAACAAATCCCCTCTAAAAGGCAGGTCTGTGCATTTGAAAACCTTACTGCATTGCAATATTTCTGTAGAACTATTGGGTCCTATAGATCAGTCTTCCTATCCTGTTCTACATAATTCTAAACAATTGCTGATTTCTGGGGAAAATTACTCAGATTTGACTGATAAATGTATAAATGACACCTCTTCCTCACCACAAAACTCATCTGACACAGTTTTGAAGCCCAGTGCAAGAACTTAAAAATGAGTAGGAGCTGCATGCCCCATTTAAAACAATCTCTAATTGATTATCTTCTTGTAAATCACAAGTTTAGATACCTCTGACTCCTTTTAGGATAGTTTTTAAGAGAACCTGAGGCCAAACATGATTACAAAGCAGGACTTTTAACTTTACAAATAGTTTTTAACCATAGATCTTCACAACCAAAAAATAAAGAAATTATGCCCTTTCTCTTCTCATTGTATATTTTTCCTCTTTTTTTCAGAATAAAAAAAAAGGAGAAAGAAAAAAGCCTATATATCCTTCACTGTTAATTATAAAGATGAGAATAGGTGTGTTACTTGACACTGTAGTGGATGGATGATTATACAACTCCTTTGATTAAAAGGAAACATCAAATTGAGAAATCTACAAAAAAAATGCTAACATAGTTAAGATAAGGCATGACAATCCCTGAGTCTGATCTTACTCGCAACCTTTAATTTTTTGAAGTCATGCATGAGTCAAATCACAAGGACTTAGCTAAGAATTTTTTTAAAATTGAAAATTCAATACAAAAATATAAAAAATTGCAAAAAATACACAAGATTTGTTCAAGCAAAGACTACAGCATTAGTGGTTTAATGACAGCATTTTCAAATACTGGAAATTTGCAGGCCATAAATATGAAGAAATGTTTAAGTAGCACATTTCTTACATAAATATTTTTGTTCCACTGAAATCTAATGAAAAACATAGATATTTTGCATGTCAGTAATTTCTACTGGATAGTACAGGTTCATACCCAACAGTTATTGCCCAAGATTTTTAGTTCCAAAATAATTTATGAGGTTATTTCTTGATATATATATATATATTTCTTTTTTTTTTTTTTCTTCAGACACACATGCATCTAATTTGTATGTAAAATTGCTAAAGGGAAAACCTCCCACATCAACATCTTTACAAAAAGCATTCTCAATCAGGTAACTCAGCTGGAGAGACCAAAATCTATCTGAATACCTCAACTAGCATGAACATGTTCATTTAGATCAGATATGAATTAGTATCTGTGTGTTCCTTCTATAAAATCAAAAGTGAAGTAGGATTATTACATTGCATAGGTGGAAACAAATTTGTTAAACATGAGGAGTTTTTAATGTTGATGATAAAAAAACGTACAGGACTACCAAATATGGTTGTGCCAATTCTTAGTTAAATAAGATTCATTTCAATTAGAATCTTCAACTCAGTCTTTTGGATATATATCCCTTCTTATCCCTGTGAAACTTGTGGATATCAGCTACTAATCATGCAACCATGTATTAGAGTTTGTACTTTGATATGTTTACTGATGTGTTTCGAAATTCTTGTGTTTTGCTTCCTGATCATTTCAGAAATTTCATTACATTTACTGTACAAGTTGTGTCTCTCAGAAGTTGTAGTACACATGTTAAAAAATTAAAAGCATTGACAAAACAGGTGAAAACATGTTTTAAGAAACACATCTTGAAATCTGCTAAATGGTGGAAGATCCTGCCAAATATTGAAGGTTTTCAGTGCAGCTTTTTAAAACATGAAAGCCAAATCAGCCAACCATGCACTCTTCATATAGACCTGGCTCCTGACATAAAAAACTTTCAGAGTTTAGGATGTTTGCTGCTAACAGACCATTTTCATAATAGAAGACAGATTCCTAAAGAATGTAATGCATTTGAATATTGTTGGCTTCTTAGGACCAAAATTAACAAAAGTAAAGCCAGAAGACAGCTGTGATGTTATTAATCAGAAGAAATAATATATTTCTTTGCTAACATCTACCTTGAATTCTCAATATTATTATGCATAACTATAATTGAGAAAGTTATGTATGTTTTTTTGATTTTTTTAATATTACAGACAGCAAAGTGTAGGTACCCTAAAGGCATTCTAGAATTTTGCTAGGAAAACAATTACAATGAAAAAGTGTACATTGATATTAGGCATTTATATTTTTCTATTTATATTAGGCAGATATTTTCTATCTGCAATCAAAAATATGCTTAAGTCACAATCTCTACCCTCTACCACAGAGAGCAGGCTCAGAGCACAAAGACTACACATTTAAAATTAAACTAATTTGGAATATTCACTCCAAGAAAACACCTAATATCCTTCAGCTGCCAGGACACTTCCAGTACAGGAGACAGACTAGATCCAGTCTGAATCGCCCTCCCCAAGATGTCTATCTAACATGGGCCTTGGGTTCTTGGCACCAATTGTTACATATCACAGGTCCATTCCTATTGTGCTTACTTGGTAAAGCTGTGCTAGGGTTTGTCATCATTGGCAAAACTGCTTCAGGCTATTAGAGTTTGAAATTCAAGTACAAAGTGCAAGACACCACTTATTAGTGTAGCTCCCCTGTGCCACCGAGGCCTTTGAGACTCATCTTTTTCCCAGGGGGAAACCTACACAAACACACCAAGTCCTGATGTCATGTGTTCATTATGATCATGGTAAAATAGCTTCAGCAGAACAGAATTTAATCTCCAGCATCCACTTTCTTGCTGAGTAGTATATACTGCACTTGATGAGAAAAACCTCGGGTTGGGTTTCTGCTTCAAACCAGAGAGACTTATGGTTAAAAAAGTAGGTCTTTCAGTACCTGGATTTATCTTCTGGGACACACCATGAGGAATTCCTTCAGTATCAAGTTATATTCGCTGTAGTCCAGTCCAAGTGGGAGGCCAAAACAGCAGAAGGCAGCTTAACTGTAAATAGGAACTGAGCAAAATGATGTTCTCTGCTTTGAGAAGCCAGAAGATATTGAATGAGGTTACTTCAACAAAATAAAATATCCTATTTAGAATTTATAATAATTATAACCATTTGATTCATATGACTGTTTCAATACCCAATTTTTTGCAGTATACCTTTCTAACAGCATTTTTGTCACTATTCTTGGTTAGCTCTAATTAGACAGAAAAGGACATATTTTGAAAAGCAAACACTCTTCAGTAAAAGATGAGAAAAGTAGCTGTGCTCATGCCTGTCTTGCTCAATGACACAGAAAATCCATTGTGCAACTGAGAATAGAAACCATATTTTCTGAGCCATAGGCCTATAAATTTAATCAAAATATATTTTTATTCTCTATTTAAGTGTAATTATCATTTGCTTTGAAAAAGCACTCTACCAAAATAGTTTGTGGAGTAATAGGTAAGGAAAAAAAAAGAAACTTGTAGTCAGTTTTTGAATTAATAAAAGGAAAAGTTTAATATATATGCTTGGAAAATATCTAACACAGTTAAACAAGACCCATGTGAAATATATCCAACCATCTAAAAATGAAGGCAATTAGCAGCAATTATAGAGCTTCTTTCCCAAAACTATATATTGTAAATCCTTTTAATCAGTGAAAGCACCAATACCATCAAGTCATTGTGTGTCTGAACAGGAAGCCTAGTATGTAAGAACACTTTGCTTTTAATTAAGTTTTGGATACCACTTTCTGCAGATTATTATCAGGAGAGGTGCTGCATAGAGGAAACTATGTATTTTAGGTTCCTATTAAAGGATTAATTGTATTTTTAAGTGCAATATGTTAATGAGAAGTAATGGTTGTTTGCTGGAGGTATATTGTACTTAATAGGTTGGTGGATTAAACAGTCCCTGCATTAAAAGGAATTATTGTATTTGTCATAAATACCTTTGAGGATAAATTTGCTTTCAACTGCTGGAGGAATTCTTTGATACAAAACATGAAGG
Organism: Phylloscopus collybita; assembly: GCA_027886175.1. Classification (NCBI taxonomy): domain Eukaryota; kingdom Metazoa; phylum Chordata; class Aves; order Passeriformes; family Phylloscopidae; genus Phylloscopus; species Phylloscopus collybita. The sequence goes on along the minus strand of JAJNNQ010000075.1, from coordinate 63,846,262 downwards.
ATTACATGAAGGTGACAGGAGAGGTAGTCTGCATCTGTCAGGTGTGCTCCTGATCACAGGCCAAGAAAACTTACGAAGTAACCTGGGGCATATTACATTTAGAAACAGAGCCCTGTTATCAAAAATCAAAGAATCCGATGTAGTTGAATGTTTTGTATTTGGAAAGGGGAAGGGAAGAAGTAATGCATTTGGAATTTACTGTGTTTCTGTACTAGCTGCACCTTTTCTGCTGGGCTCAGTAACCCCTCAGAAGGCAACTATAACAGTATCTGCTACTGTAATGTAAAAATGAAGCTGCAAAAGCTAAGTTCTCAGTTTTTTAACACAAGCCCCAAGCCACGACCACAAAGGGCAATTTAAGAAGGGGAAAAAAACAAACCACCCAACAAATGAACAAAAAACAAACAAACAACCCCTCCCCCCAAACTTGAGAAAAAAACCCTGAAGGACATATCCAGAGTGAATACTTTTCATCTGCTGCTTCAAGACTGGGTAGTTTTGTATGAATTATTTTTCATGGGAATTTTGCAAGAATGCCTTCTAACCCCACCCACCCTTTCATGTTGGATATGGCTGTTAATTGTGCAAGGGCATGGGTGGGGGTAAAATTACTACTGTGATTTTGTAGTAATTTATTTCTAGAGACAAGGGCTTCTTTTTTAGCAAGTGTACAATCTAGACTAAGTCTTTTCTTATAAAAGGTGTGGACTTGATTTTCTTTCTGTCAAGTACGCTGCAGGTATAGTTTGCTGACATTGCTGTAGACTCAGAGAGTGAGACAGTCGGGTGAAATGGGGGGGCTAAGACTCGATTTGGTTCTGTTGGGAGGACTGCACAAGTGGACAATTATATTACGAGGTGAGTGTGTACACATGCCAGTATAATGCCAAGGAGATGGAGAAAGGGATAAACAAACTTTAAAAGGTCCCATAAGGAGAAAGAAAAACAGCTTTATGTTATAAATTGCAGCAAAGTTTGAAATCACAGAGAAGGAAATATAAAATAACATAATGAAAAGATATCTGGATACTAGTAGAAGAGTAAAAAGGTGTATTTATGGTTATACAAAACATATGCAAACAGACTTGTGAATAAAAATGTTTAACTTAAGTTTGAATATCAGCATAGCAGTGCTTGTAGTTTTCAAAATAAATTTTCAGTGGTACTCCAAATGTTGAAAGTAGATGAGACTCTCAGTCTCTTCAAATGTTACAGGATGAAATTAAGGCATGCTACTGGAGAGATCATGGATTTAGAGCAAAAGCACTGATCCCATAACCTCCTCCCTGAAAGAAATCTCTCTGCAAACCTGCAACACTTCCTTCCCTGTTTCAAGATATCCTTCAGCCCTCACAATTCATGACAGATGCCTTTTTCAGAATAAAAGCTTAAACTTCCTTTAAGAATGTTTAGACTTCAAAAACATAAGAAAGCTACAGTTGCCTTTGTTTATTTATTTGATGAGGCCTTTTCGTGCTGAAAGTGGCTTGTCAAAGAAAACAGTCTGTGAGGCCCAAACAAAAAGTTTAGTAACTCTTGATGAATGATATTCTATTCATTTTCTAAAATGTTCTATATCTCTGTCATAAGGAAGGATACAAGATCATGCAAGTACTTTTGACTTGTCAGCTCCTCCTATGATTTTTCCTGTGAAGTTGGAAAAAAATAATGTGCAAAAATTCTATTTTGTTACAATGCAAAGTTAGAAGATCTACAGCTGTTTCTCTTTAAAATATACAAATAAAATGCTACCATGCTTCAAGATGTAATTTATGTGTTATTGTTTCTTGCATGGAAATTACTAGAATTGTGGTTTCATAAGGTATGATATTAATTAAAGCTTAGTGTTAAACATATGAAGGCCACGAGAACCAAATTCTTAAAAATTCTAATAGAAAAGAAGATAAATTGATAACAAGTAAGTCTAATATGCACTATGAATGAGTAAGTTGTCCCTGCCTGTGGCAGGAGGGTGGGAGCTAGATGATCTTTAAAGTCCCTTCCAACTCAAAACATTGATTCTATGATTATGACTGCATGCTTTAAAAATGTAGGAATCGATAGAATGTTTACCCAAAGATCTCAGAAACAGGATTTGTTTCCAAACAGTTTAATAAGAAATGTGCCAGGGCAAGTGTTAAATCTGTTCCTCAGTCTCATTAGTATTTGTCATCTGAAAGTGTTACCAAGGGAAAGAAAGTCTAAGGTAGTCTAAAACAAGGCCAAAAAGATTTATATTGGCAGTCAAAGTCAGCCTGCCAGTGCAAGTCAGTTTTTCCGACTCTCAGTCAGTGAGTCAAATAAAATGAAGTGAGTCTGGTAAGATGGTTATTCCTGAAACCAATTAAAGACAATTCCGAGGTTCTTTCAACTTACCCCATTATAACCTTCAGTAAACCACCACCTAATTTTTTTTATTATAATTATTTTTTGTAAATGCTAGCTCACAGACAATTAGTGTTCTCTGTAGGAACTCACATACTGGAATGACTTTGTAGAAAAGCATTGCATAAAAGTTAATTGACTTTAGGGATAAAGGAACTTTATACAGGATGGTTTTCTGAATCTGTTCAGCAAGCCATAAAGTTCCAACTAGCTAGTTTTGAAAATGGCATGTCTGGCTTCTAAATTTAATGGCTTGAGAGTAGAGCTAGTGGTAAATCTGAAAGACTGAAAATTTGTTTGCAGTCTTTGAAATTAAATAATTGCATTGGTCTGCAAAGTTTGGGATGCTTTGTAATAGTTTCAACATTAAAATATTTTTATCTGTCTCAAATTGTGCTCTCCCTTGTAATCACAATTCCTTCTCTGCATGAGCTGGATAGAGTCACAATTCTATATTTTAGGACATTTATTTTCTCCTTTGTAGTCACATGATTTGTGGGAGGTTTCTTGGGCTTTTTCACAGGTTTTGCACTATCAGCAGAGAACAATTTCCCTTAGTACATTGTTTTGGTTTAATTCCAGCTGGCAACCAAACCCTCCATAGTCAGACTCTCATTTCTCCCTTAGTGGCATGGGGAAGAGAATCAGAAGGGTGAAAGTGAGAAAATTTGTGTGTTGAGACAAAGACAATATAATAGGGAAAGCAAAAGCCCTGCACACAAGCAAAGCATTCACCACTTCCCATGAACAGGCAGGTGTTCAGCCACCTCACAGAGAGCAGGGCTCCAGCACACCATAGCTCCAAGGCCTGAGAAGACAAATACCCCCATCCAGAATGTTCCCCCTCCCTTCTTCTTCCTCCAGATTTATATGCTGCACATGATGCCATATGGTATGGAATGTCCCTTGGGTTAGCTGGAGTCAGCTGCCCCTGCTGTGTCCCCTCCCACCTTCCTGTGCACTCCCAGTGTCCTCCCTGGTGGGCTGGGTGAGAAGAAAAGGCCTTTACCCTGAGTCAGCATTGTTAGACAATAACAAAAATATTCCTGAGTTATCAACACAGTTTCCAGCACAAAGCCAGCACACCCATTTTTATGTTCACACCTCTTCCTCATTAAACATCACATTGATGACGGTTCATTTACATTAGGATGTCTGACTGATTTGGAGAGAATCCCCAGAACAAGTCACAGGTTAGTCTAGAAATGTATTTATGTTTTAATTTACTTATTTTAAACTTTGTAGAGACTAATCAGTTCTGATACCAGAGATACAGAAGAATGACCTCCCAAAAGAAGTACAGAGTTTTACTTACTCACTTTTATTTACCTTTACCTATATTCTGCCTCTGAAATGGTAAACCAGGCAACAGAGATATTTGTCCTCATTCCCCATCCAGCATCTTCTAATGTGTGGTTTATGGACATTTTTCTGCCTACCAATTTGCCTCTATGAAAATCAGAAGTCCATATTTTTCTTTCTGGAGACTAATCAAAAGACCCTTGAATTCTCCTTTAGAGTTATTTTTAAGGACTGGCCTCAACCCTGACACCTACTTTTCTTGTAATATTCTGTTCTATCTAAGAAATCGATAGCTCATATCAGTAGTTTTTGTGTTTAAAATATAAGTTCCTTTTGAACTCTTTGATTAATTCCACTTATCCTAGCAATATATTCATATAGACAGTTTGCTCTAAAATGTTTCTCAGCACCTCTTCATTCTGAGATTTCTCCAGTTCATCTTTTTGGGGGAAAAAAAAAAGACATGGACATAGTAAAATCTCTGAACTCCATCTTTGAATGTCAATGAAGATAACTGACAACTTTTGTGATGTTTTCTTATTATCATAAGGAAAGTCAGAGCTTAGTCCAGGTAGTTCTTTGCCTCTTCAGTTCAACAGGCCTGGAGGACAGCAAAGTCAACTCAATATTGATATAAGCATAATCCTTTGAATTCTTCTCTGGATTCCAGACCAGTGGAAAAATATTTTCCCATTAAATCTTCCATGTCATTACACAGAGAATCATCTGTTCTCTTGCATATCTTAGAACTGCAGGGAATAGCATGAATCAGGTTCAGACTCTAACATGCCGCCTGCATTCAGTTTGAAATGTAAATATTTAGAATTGTGAAATTAATTTCACCTCAAGTGATCTGTCTGTGGACAAGAACTTGCAATGAAAATAACAGTTAGGACTTATAGTTAAACTGTGGCCCTTCAATCTGTGAAGACCACACAGATTACACAACACACTGGTGCTAACTAGGAGTCTGCCTCTGGCACTGGGCAGGGAGGAGGTTATGTAGCCCTGATTATAACAGGTGTGGTTATTTGGTAGACTGAAAGAGTATGCAGATGCTGTATAGATTCTGCCACTCAAAGTGAATGTGATTTCTTGTTTCAAGGATTCTGGTCTACCAAGGATGCCAAGGTGGAGGTGCTCAAGAGTGTTTTTCACAGCTGTTCATCTTTAGATGATGAGTTAAACCCAATCAATATTTATAAGTGCCACAATTCCAAGCAGAGAACACTACCAAGAGGAGTTGTCAAAAAGAAAAAAGCATATATGGAAGAATTATTTCAATCTTCCATCCTCCTTGCAAGTAATGCTAAAGGATGAAATCCAAACAGCTACCAATTTGTCTGTTGCAAAACACTGCTATGAATGATGAGAGTACTGACAAAAAGTGAACACACATACATGCAACTCTATGACAACCTTATGTTTATATATTTTATGCATGATATGTGTAAACACTTGTACCAGTGCAATAAGTTATTAAAGAAGACCTTAAAATATGTTCCCCTCAGTGGAGAACTTCATACTTGAGGCCACTATTTTTCCAATCATTAAAACAAAAATTCTCTTGTGCCAAAAAGGAGAGGAACAAAGTTCATGATGCTGGTACATAATTCAAAAAGGAGCTAGCAAGATTCCAAAAAGTTCTAATAACCAGCCACAGAAAAAGCCACAGTAGGACATAGAGATACTTTTTTCTGAGTTCTTGAACCCTGTTACCTATGCTGCTTCATTACATATCTCTAATATGTATTCTGGTAGTATATATTATGAAGTCGTTGGCAATCTTTTAAAATAGTGCTTATTTAACAGCAGCTATCTAGTGTTTTGGTTTACCCACTCATTGTTTAAAGCATATTTTTCATCATATTTACAGCATTTAATTGAAACTACAGTCTTTTGCCAGTGAGAGAGTGTAAAGTCAGCCTCAGGTTGAATTTTTCCAGACTGAAGATGCCCCAAGTTCTTTTGCTTGTCCACTGCTAATTTGGTGGGATATAGAGGGCATACAGAAGCATCATTCAGAAATGGGTGTCACACCAAATTCTCCCTGGCAGAGCTACTTGGCTGACCAACAACATCACAGGTTGGTGTACAAGGCTGTTCACGTGGTTGTGTAGTGCAATTGGTGTGTGCCATCAACTAAGTAGGTGTTATTTTATAATGCATAAGGCCACTTTTCTGTCCTGGTGCTGGGAACTGATCACAGTGTTGGCAGCTATCTAATGCACACTGAAGTACTTGCACTGAAGTGATGGCTGCACTGATCAGACGTGGCTGGGAAAGAGAATGGGTAACTACTTAAACAACACTTAGATGTTGAAATGGACTGTGAAAGGGTGAAGCAGGGATATTCAAAATTGTGAAGAATAAAGCAGAAGATGCTGAGATATGGCCATGTTGTGTCTACAGAAAAGTGATTTTTGTGCCAATACAGCCATCTGTATGCCCACCATACCTAGTTCATCTCAGCTATTAACTACATCTCATTTTATCCATAGTTTTTTCACACACAACTTCATTTCACCAATGAAAGAGGGATAGCTTAAACAAGCAAGCAAGCAAGTAAACAAACCTAACTCTTGCTAGTCTATTTTCAAAATAAACTCTCAATAATTAGTCTGGAAGGGATGATTTCCCTTAAATACCTGCAATTTGGTAAAAAAGATATTAATAGTTAAGATTATGATGAAATTTTTTACCTCCAGACAAATTATATTTTGTTTGAGATAAAACTTATATATTACTTCCTATCTTTACATTCCCGTGAGAAAAATGAGAGAAAATCATTTCAGGTTGGTCCAAAATTGATTTTTTCCACAATTTTTCAGGTCAGCTAATGAAGTGAAAAATCAATTCTTCACACAGCTTTAACTCAAGCCCTTCTTGAATATAGAATTATTACTTTCCTCATGAGCATTTTCCATGGCATTCCTCACCACATAAATTAATTTATCTTAATTTGGCATAGATTAATTAATTTATCTTCACAATACTTTTGCAAAGAACTGGGACTGCTATTTTGATTTCACACAAGAGAAGTTGAGGTATAGTTACATTAGAGAGCAAAAATTGCTCTTTTGGATGCTCCCCACAACTACAATCTAATTTAGCCAAGTAGTTAGCTCTTGCATAGAGTCCAGAGCTCACAGCACAGACTATCTAAATGGTCAAAGCACATTTCTCACAGACATCAGCTTCCTCTATGCTTCCATAGTTCTTTTGTGACCTGGTTTAGAGAGTTTGATACTGGACATCAGAGACTGGATTCCAATTAGCTGTTAGCTATGAGAAATTTACTTCAAAGGTAAACTGGTTCCATCACATAGGAACCAGTACAGAAGCACAAAAGAGTTAGAAATACTTAAGAAAGATAATAATAAAGTAAAAGAATATATATCCCCTGTAACAATAAAATAATCACAGTGTTGGATTCTGCTGCCCTCCAATAGAAGCAACATTACAATACAATACTCCACTACAACACTCTGCTCCAAGCCATTAAGAGCTGCTGCCAGAAAGAAAAAACAACACAATGAGGGATATGGGATAAGACCATGCATCTTTAAATCATATATACTACGGTAATGATGAAGATGATGAATGTTTGAGGATGTGTCTGCACCCAGATATGACCAGGACATTCCACTAGCAGTGACTGCAAGTTCAATGACACACCAAAATTTGCCTACACTGTTCATCTCCATTCACATTTTTTAAATAGTGCCTTGACATTTTTCTTGAGATCCAAGGCAACAACTCCCTTAAAATAATGTGGGGAAAAAAAAATCCTGTGTTTTAGTATGACACCATTAAAGTGAAACCAAACTTTGTGATTTGTCTGTCTCGACATCTTCCTGTAGTCTCATTACTGCAAAACCAAAGTGATTTTCGTTCTGAGATGTGATTAAATTCACATTCATGTGCTGATTGAGGTGTAGAATCTTTTATTGGGAAAAAATATAGACTTCAGAATTGGCAGTGGAGTGCTACAGTACTATACTTTGTGAGACCATTAAATTTAATCCTTCCTTCAGACTCACTCCAAGGGTGATTTCAATTAAATTTGTTCAAAATTTATCAGTTTCCTGTATGTATGCATAAATGATTCAAAGGCACTTATGCCATCACTGAACAAAACTTATTGAAGGGTACATATTATTGTTATAACTTTTCACTGTTGTTTTTTTGGTTTTTTGTTTTTTGGTTTTTTTTGGTCCTCTGCATTAAATGCTCTTACTGTTCATTTGGAAATCAAATTTATTTTTCTATGCAAATCTGAAGTATTCCTTAGCCAACAATACTGCTCTTTTCTTTGGCATGATGGTACAGCTATTTCCTAGAGGGAAAATTATGGTATTTATTTTACTAATGACTTGAAAAGCTGTTTTCTGTCCACTGCTATGAAATATGACATTGTTGTTTCTGACACCATTTTCAGAAGACATGATGGAGTTTGTGAATGCTATTCAACATAGTTTCTTTATTTTCCCAATTAACATTATGGGAGGTGCACTTTTGCAGTTAAAAAATACATCAGTGTTGAGAAGACAAACAATTAAAGCTGCACAAGCATCTCAGATATAACATTAGATAAGAGGGCAAGTACTTAGTTCACAATAAATGTGTTTGCTCTTATCTATCTACAAGAACTTATTGTGGCCTGAAAAAATTATCTCCAGGAACCCACTGGGTAGGGCCCTGGTTTCTAAAGGTGTATCTGTACTTGAAAGTAATGCTTGCATACTTGCCTATATGCCTGCTTGGGGACAACAGCTTCATGCATTTCATATTTACAGAAATTTAAAGCCCATGATAGATCCACCTGTGGCTTCGTAGCCTCTTGAATCTGCCCAAAGGAAAAAGGAGAAAGGAAACTAAGTAGTCATTGTGTGTCTGAGTAAAAGACTTCTGCAGAATATATAAGTCAACTGTTTGAGCAGGAAGGGGGAAAAAAACCTGATAGAAAATATATATATGTCTTCCAAAATATATTTGAGCACATTTGGATGTAGCCAAAGGCTCAATGTTAGCAAGCTATGAGGATTAAGCATTACATTTTACTCATCAACTACTGGATTCTGCTGCTTCCTTCTATAGAATAGCTCTGCCTCAATGGTTAACCAACCCATTTCAATAGGACTGCTTATTAAATAAACTATCATTCTGACTGAGTAGGAGTGGCAGACAGGACTAGCACAGCAAGAATTTTGTTTTAATTACTTGCTATAATTCAATCTTTTTATGCTTTTGTTCTGATTTCTTTTCATGATTATAAACTCTGGGAGAACACAGAGCCTTTCTTAAGTTATGCTTTATAGCTTTCTTTCAAATGAACTTAACCTTCATTTTAAAGATGACATCAGATGTCATCTTCTGCTTCATCACAAATGTATGAGCCATAAAACACTATGCATAATCTGTCTAGCTAAGGCTGACTTCTTGGGTACACCTTCTCTACTCCCTCCACCAGGGAGCAGGGCAGGATAGTGGCTTCAGAGACTTAAGTGGTTTCTCTCTAATGCTGCCAGGACATTCACAGAAAATTAGAGTGCATTCATCTATCAAGTTACCCTGAAAGTCACAGTTGCTCAAAAAATCCTGTAAAAGCAGCACTGATAGAAGCCATCAAATTCAAGGCAGCACATATCGAACTTCAGATGTAAAAATTGCCACTGTGCTCTGTTGTCTAGAAACTAGATCTTCTACGTGACTCAATTCAATGCACAGTTTTACTTATTTCATGCTGTAATTCCTGCAGAAGACTAATGATGTCAGTACTCTGGCTGTTAGTCTGCAGCAGATACAGCAACAGTTGTTTATTTTCATTAATTTGGTTTTGGCTGGCATTATAGAAAAAACACAGCTATACATAATTTGTTTGTACAGTGACTAGCACCAGGGAGTATTGGCCCGTGACTTGAGCTTCTAAGAATTACAGTAATGAAGATGATTCCCAAAGGAAGGTATGCTTGGCAACTTTCAGATATAAGACAATAAATTTTTCTACCTTCTTTGGAGATAGAAACCATAGGGAAAATGGGTGGTGCAACTGTTGCACATTTTTTATATATAGAAGTTTCCTGGAGTAAGTCCAGATAAATTTTTCATGGCCCAATCGTTACTTATATAAAATGAGCTAGTACATTGAATAATTGCATTCTTTTTGGTCTTTAACTAACTCACATCCTAAACTATCTGAAAATTGAACCTTGTGATTCTTTTTACCTTTGTACTTTTAATAGTTTGGATTAAATGGGCCTTTAAAATTTTAACGTGGATTTTTTTCAACTAGACACTTAAAATCAGGTATCTAAGGCAAATATTAATTTTTTCATTTAGACTCTTAATTTTATTCATTATGGTCCTATTTTCACAATTTAGGAAAAAAAATAATTTGATAAAACCCAAAACTCTAGAAAAAAAGTATTTGACTTAAAATTATGAGGAAGTTTTGTCTGTATAAATTGTGAAAATCCTGGCATCTTAACTTTTCAATAAAATAAATAAATAAGGGAACATTATCATTAGTAAGTAGTTTATATTTTACAGGTAAAACAAATGATTTCTAAGGTCTGTTGGGCGTTTGTCATTATTATTTGAAACAAAATTCAAGTTATTTTTAACTTAAAAAATGGAAAGAAATGGAGTATTTAAACTTATAAGAAGCAGAATTTTGTTTTTCAGGTCATATTTGCAAAATGCATGAGGTTTAAAGCCCCACAGCGTATTAACATCTGAGAGGTGCTTTGTGTTTTCACAAGTTGTAAAACTTATATGAGAGCCCTGCGTTAACTCTCTTGTGCTTCTGTGCACTGAAGCTAAACAAATTAGGTATTTCACAAGGTAGATTAGCAGAGCCCTTAATACCTTAGTATATAAATGCTAATACTGGAACTCTTAAATAAGGTAAGCCAAAGGAAAATTAAATCTTAAAGGGAAAACCAGTTGTGTCTGCAATCGCACAGACAACCCCCCACCCTGTAAATTCAATAAATTCATTTACCCTTTTTTTTTTTTTTCTGGTAAGTGAGGAAAGTAATTTAAATGCTTTAGCAAGAAAGTAGTTTAAAGTAATCAATCCAAGATAAAAAGTGAAGGGAAAAGAACCCCACCTAACCCATTTTATCCTGATACATTTACATGATTCCATAAATGTACCTGGGTCTTCATAGAGCATCAAGAAAAAGTCCTGGGTTCAAAAAGTTCAGATAATGATAAGAATTTACATATCCCTTTACTATTGGACATGCTGAAACACATAACTCCATCTGTATCACTTCTCCTTTGTCACAGCTCACTTTAAAGAACAATATTTTAAGGCTGGTTTGATGTATTGTTTTAGGGGAACATGCACAGTTCGCTATAGGGTGGTTACACAAATGGTATTACATATCCAGCATGAAATGAACATAATATTCTGAAGTACTGGAATCGCATCAATAATTGTTTTCAGACATATTTTATACATATTTTTCTTTCATTATCACATAATTTGGTTAAAATTTTATAAAGTGAACTTTAAAAAAAAAAAAAGAGTTATGATAGAGAGTGCTGTAGTTTTTACCAAAGCCTGTACTGTAAAACCTGTCAGAAGCACTGAAAAACTCTTTTCAAATGTAAACAATTATACTACTTTCTTTAACGGACTTTTCTTTTTCCCCCAAGGGGAAAAAAGAATTTTGATTCAATGAAACTTACTGAAATTCTCTTAAATTTAATTTACTTACCTCATTTACTTATTTTCAAATACCTAAATGTCATCATTCTTTCTTCAAGAGAGGAAAAGCATGTAAACCACACTTTTAAGTTGCCTCCATCTTAAATCTTCTGAAGGGCTCTTGACACATAACAGACATTCATACTACCACTTTCTCTTGAAAATCATGAGATGCTGAGGAGAACCTTTATTGCATGCAGCCTCACAAAATAATTGCAGCAAAGATGAATGCAATAAAACAGTACTTGATCAGACACCAGCACACAGACCTTAAGTGTCTAGTCAGAGAAAAGTGTGTGACAAGCAAAATAAATAACTTATCTCTGTTATTATACTCATTTTCCTTTTGTAAAGAAAAGGAATTTTCATCAGTCAACAAAATAACTTTAACTTACTTCCCTTTATCCCAGGCCTTTATAATATCATTAAAATAAGAACTTAGTTAAATATGGAATTCCTAATTATATTAGAAATTATTAAGCATGTAGAGAAGCTGGGAGATAGTAAAAAACCAGGTTAAAAGCTGTAAGGCAGTAAATTTTACTGACAGGGAAATTATTGGATCAAATGGTGACAAACCTAAGGCTAGCCTTCTGATTGAGCTGCTTGGATGCTCTATAAAAGATTTTTGTTAAACAATGGTTTATTCCTGAAACAGCTGGTGATACAAATTGAGAAAACATGCTCTACACAGAGGATGATATGTCTGTAAGCAGGACACTTGTATTGCTTTGTTCCTCTGCCCAGCAAATGCAGAAGATTGAAGAGCAAGGGGAAAAGGATGAAATTCAAATAGTCATAGAACATGGACCTCACTCTTAGGGCCTAGTAGGAATATAAGGAAGAAAGAAATATAGGAAAAAAGGACTCATCAAGCTTTAATCAAATGAGGAGGAAGACCAGTGCTTGTTTACCCATCACAACATGAACTTGATCTACTTTGGGGGACATAAAGGGGAAAAAGATGTATTCTTGGATGGGTAGACATTAATGTCTTTGTACACAGCACTGTGGAGAACTTAGCTGAAATGTTGGTGTCTATTCATGCCATGCACATTCAGGAGAGCTGAATTCAAGCCAGAACTCTGAATGCACAACACTGAAGAGAATCAAACCTATATTGTAGCAGGAAACCAAGAGTGCTGGGATTTCTGTTGTAGAAAAAAAGAGAAAGGATAAACACACAAGGAAGTAGCTCAGAGAGCTATTATCAACTAGGATAAATTTAGACAGGGAAGGACTGACTGAAGAAAAAAGTCATCAAAGATAATACTCATGAAAAGGAATGAGCTGAAATTATTAGATGGCTTTTTGTGGCCAGAGAATTGATGTTCTGAAAAAGCCTTCCTGTGGTATAGAAGACATAAACAAATCCTGGCCAGCTATAAAACTTGCAGACTGTAATTGCTGACACTACCATTTTCACCATGTTTGAAGGAAGCTTTCTCCTTTCTGCTGTGATGTTAATGATTGAAAAGCAATTTTTTTTTTCTCTCTCAAAATTTTAATTTGTATGAGAAAGGCTATGAAAACTATTTGTATGAAAAATTAATGTTCTGCTTTTATAAAATGGCTTCTAATACAGATGTTTCCCATGGGAAAGTCCAGCTCCATGACTGTATATGGCATGGGGAACTTCTGGCCAAAGTTCTGGAAGCATGTCTACTCATATGTGATACAAGAAGAAATTCAAACCCCATTGTAAAGAAATTAGATGTGTTTTCCCCTTGCCTCATCCAAACCTCCTTTAACAGTAGGTCTCAGGAATTTTATCTACCTTCATATTTGAGAGGGCTGGGATTTTTTATGACACTAATGAATTTCAAATGTAGAGCTTTCAAGAACCCAAATTTCAGTTCTGCAGAAGCACAGAGTTTTATAAAGAACAATATGCTTTTCCATTGTTTTTGGCACACAAAATGCAACAGCAATTCTTAAAAAAAAAAAAAAAGAAAACAGGAAAGGCTGCTGAAATCCATATGAAGGCTCAACTGTTTCATTACAAGAACAATTTTAGAACATGGGAGGCCAAAAATCAGACGTATGCTAAATTCAGGTTTTTTTTTCAGTCTTGCAGGTGATCAGTGAGAGTTGAGAAGTCTTCATACTCCATTGAAGATGGATCTGACATTACTATGTTACCAGTGATGTCAAACACAGGCCACTCTGGTTTGTTTGCCCTGTCAGTTCATGCACAGGAGCCAGACAATTTAACTACTCAGGCGACAAGCTTGGCAGATGAGGAACCCAGATGCCAGTTTACACATTTTGCTTTTCCAGCAGTGGCATCTGAATCTGGTTGGCCTTTGATTTTTATTGCAGACTTTTCAAGCTGCTGTGTAGCTAGTCTGTAACAGTGTTACCTTTGGAACAAAGGTAATCTGGAACAAATTGTTGCAAAGACATTTCTAAGTATGAAGATTTTATATGATTTTTAAATATGATTAGTGTTCTGCAACTTGTGTAGATACTGCTTGCTTCATAAGATGGGAATCATTGCATGCAAACTAGATATCATAAAATACCATCATTAAAAGTATGGAAAATTACTGGTCAGTTGGAAATAAGATGTTTGATGCCTATCCAGTGTAACCTATTGGTTATGGTGTTTACATAAAGGATTTGAGGTTTAAAAACCCCAAATCCAAAGGCATTCCTGAATTGGTGAGCTTTCCTTCCACAAATCCATCCTTGGCCTCCTCTCTGTCTTATGCAAGTTTTGTGCTTCTATTATTGTTCCACTCACACAACCACCATCTTGATATAGTATTTCTTCTGCAAGACGAAAACAGATTTTTTGAGCTCTTCACTCCATGAATAAAGCTTTATTACTATTTGGCTCAACAGGAGTAAAAAAGAGATTTAAAGACAAGACCAGAACACAGACTGCATGGAATTCCCAAGTAAGCCTAAATATGTCTTGAGCTCAGTCTCTTGGACATCCCATTGGTCCCCCTGAGGCTGAATGTTCCAAGTGAGCCCACAGAGGAGTCTGAATCACTGCTGGCATGGCCTGAGTTATAAAGGACACAAGTACTCTGTGCCTGGTACTATACTTGTGCTTCCTAAAATGTGCTGGGAGAGGAGCATTCAAAATGTCCACCCTTTAATCAATGCTATGGCTACACCCAACTGTGCTTTATTAAAGAGAGCCTGGAATGATTTCACCAGCTTACAGTTACAAACACAGAGGTGGTTTGTGGTTTGGTTTGGTTTTTTTATAAGGTAAGTGCTCCGATATGTCTGAAGCCTGAATAAATATACATGTGTTTGTCTATCATACCAAGGTGAGGTTCTATTCTAGAGCTTTGTTTTTGTTTAACTGAGTAGTATTTCTTTTTAAAAACGTAATTTTCACATCTAAAAATGTATTACTTTCTCCATTTATGATCTTAGAAGTTAAACATCTTTTTTTACTTTCTATATTAAGATACTCTGAGCTATACAATTAATAGAAAAAGAAATTCTCTGCCTCTTCAGACACATAAAACAGACCTTGGCATTTGACATCGCTCAGTTACAGCAGCAAGACTGAGACTGAACCTCTTTTTCTCTATAGATATGGCAATCATGTTGTATGGACTTTCAAAAATTCTTCCCCAGTGCATTTGGATATAACTATACATTAATAATCCTTTCTTCCTTTCTGAATTATGTGTATCTTTAAAAATATTTGTTTTTATTAAAAGGTAATCTTCCAAATCACATGATATTTACTTAGGCTCATGCTTTCATCATAACCTAATCTGTCATATTTCAGCTGGATTTGTTTTTCATTCCAACTTCTCAATTGTCCTAGCAGCATTTAGAACTAAAATCACGCATAATTTACAATATTTTTCATGCTAAATTAGACATTAAGAATATTTGTGGCATTATCACATTATTCTATGTATAATTGTCATATTATAAAATTATAAAACCGTATAAAATTGCTTCAGCAAACCAAAGATTATGTGTTCTTTATTGACTGCTATGTCCAAGTATCAGCTGAACAATTATTATTTTTAAATGAAGGAGAATGAAATTGTTTCCTTATTAATTTTCTTCCTTTAAAACTTACTGCTGTGTCTTTTCAAATACTGTGAGAATAAATACAGTGAACAGCTCTACCAGCCCAACAACTCCAGGTCACTCTATCACAGTTGGAAATATTGTTTTAACTCACCATAATCTTCATAACATAACTTCTTTCAGGCATTACAAAATAAAATTTTATAATGCATCAAGGATGTCATTAACTTAGAAAAGAGGAAAACAAAGCATAGTTAAGTTAAAAAAAAATTATTTGAATTCAAGTAACTTTCCATTGGGATCTGTAATACAGATAACAACCAGAACTGTGCCTTTTCCTAGAAGATGTTTTCCCTCACAGTGATGAAAGAAAGTCAGCAGTGAAGAAGACAGATAACAAATGCTTGCTTCATAGTTAAAATGTGTACAACTAGAAATTACGCTTCTGAACAGAAATATTCGAATCATGCAACACCTCAAACACAACTCATTCACTTGCATACTCCAAGAGTTGGTTTCTTCAACTCTTGGATATCAGGCATCCTACCCTGGTAGGACCAGATAGCATAATACCCCACCCACCTTACAACCTAATACTGAGCAACATCAGATGAATGCCATCAAAGAATTTCAAGTTACATTCAATTATCTACCCAAATTGCCATAGACAGATAAAATGCCACAGACATTCTAAATTATCTTATAACACCCAATGTGACATATACTCAAACACAGCAAATTTTGCTGGTGGTTTGCCACAGGAATAGATACATGTTCCTGGTTTCCCATTTCCATGATTGGTAGGAGATAAAATTAAAAGAGATGGAAGTTACTGACCTCATTCATCCTGGTGAATTTCACACTTGAGCAAGCCCTGTTCCTCTGTCTGGGAAGAAACCTAAGGCCACAACAGAGCATAATGCCTGCACACTTAAGGCCATGGATGAATAAAAAATGCCATCTGTTTGTACTAAAAGTGGTTCTCATGCCACGTGTTGTCTAAGATTTCCCAAAATGTGTGCTTTCATCACCAAATGTAGCTCTTCGATAGCATACTGAGACACTGCCATTTCACACTGACATGTGCAATCCTCCACCTCCAACAATATCTCAAAGAAATACAGAATACCTATTAAAAGGGGTTTTGCTAGTGGTTTGGGGTTGGGTTTTCTTCCTGTCTAAAACTATCTGCTGCTAAAACCATCTCCTGCTTCAGGAAAGTACTTTAAAAGGGTAAAACATGCTCAGTCTGATATTCTTAGGTAATCTATGGAGTGCACTAGAACTGAATAGTGCTGCACAGAATTGGAATGAAGCACTTTGCAGGAGGAATCTGCCTGTGTGGGTGATTCTCTGACTGCCACCAGTGCTTTGCCCTTGCCATGGTGCAGACAGATTCCTTGACCCAAACTTTTGTCATGGACATATTTTGTCCTTCCACCTGGCTTTCTCTTTCCTTCTTTTTCCTTCCTCTATGTTTGCTTTTGATGGACAAAAGAAAAAACATATTTCCAGGCAACTTGCTATATTTACAATCAAGTGACATGGCAGCCAGACCATTACTTATCAACTCTCCATTAAACTTTAATAGATTAATCATCAATTATTGAGGGATTAATGTTCAGATCCAGCTGTGCTGTCCCAGTTCAGTTCACAAGTGCCAACAAAGATACTTTATGGCCTATGCTGTTGAGCATTCAGATTCTCAATCACCTCTTACTCTCACATCTCAGCTTTCTGAAGCAGAAAAAAGAGGATTTTTTAAAATTGAGTATGCAGACAGAACAAGAGAGAAGAGGAAATTTGAGCTAACGAATAATTTTCCAGTGCATGGGATTGTTCTGAATTTTGTAAATAAACATCTGCATTTAAACATTAAAAAAATAAACAAACCCAAATACTCAACACTTGAAGAGCAGCTTTTTAAAGTAGGTAAAAAATGCTAATCTGAAACATATTATGCACAGATTCTGTAACATGAACAAGTGCATATCTGCCACATAGTGGCAACAGAAAGGGACAGTGACTTTACAATAAAAGTAAAATTACTATTATACACAGAGCTGAATTTTGGATCTAAAAACAAACCAATTTTTATAATAGCTGTACCCATTTTTTAAAGGTACACAGAGTAGCAGATGATTTGAAGTGGCCTGGTACTTTCCCTATTAAGAATGAAAATTGAAATTCTGCATCATGTATGTATTTTGTCAAATACAAGTACTGAAGCACAGGTCAAGAGTCAATAAGACTTAAATGAAAGGAATTGGTACCTCTACCTTACTTTGGAGATCCCTGTGCACATGCCATAAAGACAGGCTCTGTCAAGCAATCTTTCCCTTCCCCTACCCCTGCCAATATCAGTCTACCTGTCAATCCACCTGCCTATTAGTATGCTGTTCAAGGTTGAAAAGAAATACCAAAGCACTGTCTCTCAGTCAGTTTTCATTGCCACAAGGAATAAACAATGAACAGAGAAACTTTAACACTAGTCCATTATAGTCACTTGTAAACCATTAAGAGTTATAAGCAGACTTTGGGAGTAGGCAGGTAAATACTGAGATAAAAATTATATAAATCAAGGTACTGAAACTGTCACCTGCAAATCCTACAGGGGAAAGTGAAAATGTATATTGATATATAAAGAAGATCACTACTGTGAAATGCTGAGTGTATTACCAATCATTTTGTTAGTTGATTGTTTTCTTTGATGAGTCTGGGAAATACCAGATGGAAATAATATTGTCTTTGACTTTCTCAGAAGACTGAAGTACATAGAAAGGGAGTTTGGAAAATAAAAATTCAGTGCTGTAAATATAGGCCCCAGATATCTTAGCTGGGGCTGTGGTGTGAGGTTGACCACTAGAGAATATTTAGCAAAAATCTACTGTACTCCTGAATAGATAGGCTACTGGTGTTTTCCAGACTCCATGAGCTGTGTGCATTGCTCTCACAGATATGCTTGCACAAGAGCATGTGCTCCAATATATTCTCCTTAGAAGAGACAGACATGCTGTAACTGCACACTGTAGACCAAGGTCTACCTCTTTGGGCACAGGGGAAAATTTTATCAAAGTGAGTCAATAATTGGTACCCAATTACTTACTTATGGGTGGAATTGTTATGATGTCCTCAACCTATAAATTAAAAAAACCCTGATAGAACGCCGGTGGACTTTGCTTACAGCACAGCCCTCTGATGGATATTACGAGGGAAAGTGAGTAATGTTTCCTTCTGTTCATTTGGCAGTGTACTGGAAGACTAATAAAATCTGAACTAATTCCAGAAGAAACAAATGTGTAAAAGGACATATATTTAGACTAACAAGCTGGTTTGTATTTCTGACTGTTCTGATGCTTTGAGCAGTTATTTTAAAGTTGAAAAGCAGACTGGTCAAAGGAAAACTTACAGGTGTATCAAAATAATTTTACAAACCTTTAGTAGAAATTGTCACTCTTCCCTCAGTTCTGATGGAGAGAATAGACCTGAAGAATCTTTACAGGTAAAGAAGACTAAGGCAAGTTTTGTAAGTCTTTCAAACATATATATATATACATATGTGTGTATATAATTTTTTTTTTTGCTTTGGAATAATTTTTTTTCCTCTTTATTTCATACATTCAGACACACAGCAACAATGCATCTGACTAGAAATCATTTGATACATGTATTTGACATAAATTTGCTAGCAAGCCAAATACACAAGACAGTATAAGTCTGTAGCTGTACCACCTTGGGCTTTGATCTTGTCAGATCTCATAAACTAAGCAAGATTGGGCCTGCTGTGTAATTGGGATGGAAGACCTCCAAGGAAAACCCAGCTGTTGTAGGAAGTGGTGTTGGTCACTCAGTAGGTGGTATTCTTCACTCTGGCTCCACACTGAATCAATGCCGTACTAAGATGCCGCTGGTGGCATTATCTGTGCACCATACATAAATCTAAGATGCTGACCAAGTGGGCTAATTAGATATCCCTTGGCACATTTCACAAGAGCTAAAATTGTTAACTGCAGCATCCTGGACAAAGTCCAAACTGAGTAAATACACTATGCCAACTTAAATATTCTCTACAGTTGCAACTAAATAAAGTATTTAAATACCTTTAATTCATTGTATACTGTTTTGTATCATTTATGTACATTGTTAAACAACTTAAACATTTTACTCTGGAGGTGATGACATTTCACTGTTGGTTGAACTAATTCCTGCATGGCCTATAAAACACAGCCACAGTGAAAAGCATCTTGTACAAGTAAATATTTATACAGAGCATTTTTACTGCTACACAATTTGTTTCTCAAAATATACCTTAATTAGGCCAAGTTCTTTTTGTGAACAAATAATAAAATTAAAAGAATTATCCTATATTTTAGCTCCTTACTAATTCATCATCTAGGTATGTAAATTTTGACAGATGGACAATATTTTCCTTTACAATGACCTAAAATTTAAAACAGAACAAAACTTCCCAGGTCTTCAGAGCTTCAAGTATTTGAAGATTGCAGAGAACTGTATTGAAGTTTGTACTGTGTATGCAACTCTACTCCTACACTGGTACAGAATTCACTGAGCCATTAAATAAAGTGCATTATTAAAATCTCAGTGTTATGTGACACAATTACGATGAAGTTTGGAGTAACATCTTGAATTTTTATTGCTCTAAAATGTACAGAGTTAAAATTAAAGCTCCTTACTCAGCTGTGGATTTTAGACCTCTGATAACACTGTAGGTAAAACATCAGCAAGAAGCGAGATTAATGGCAAAGTAATTTTCTCAGGAGAAAGAACCTCTGCTGTTAACATTCCAATTTAATTATTTAACTGTCATTTTAATAAATTAACACATGATATAAAAAGCTATACATTGGATTACATTTGTATAATTTTGCCAAGACTGAAACTGCGTAATTCAACACAATTTTATTTGGCAATACTCATGTGAAAGGAAGAATGTATTTAAATGTTCATTTTAATGACATCTTGTTTGAACAAGTCATAATAATTAAAGATATAATAACTTTATCAGCAAAATTAGCTGTCAGATCACTATTTTATTGTTGATCCTAGAATATGTTGAAATAACGCTGTAGAATATTTTTGAGGGAGTGAGGAAGGGAGAGGGAAGTGCTGAAAAAAAATAAGTGTTTCTTAATCATGTTGAAATCACAGATGCTATGGAGAAATGTGGGCCATCAAAACAAAAGTAGCAATTCCTGTGTTACTCTGTACCAATATATTCTGGATGTTCTTGAAGGAAATTTTGCTGGACAGCCTCAAGATTCACACACAAAAGGAAGCATTTTTTTACAAATCAAACGGGGTGTTTGTTCTAAAGGAATCAAACAACTGCATCTTCTTAAAGCAAATTTTATTTACTAAAATTCTGGAATCTCTTACTGTTTATAAGAGCACTTCATCTCACTCAAGACTGCCAGGAAATGCTAAAACTTATTTGTTAGCCAAATCCTAGAATCTTTTCTTTCACCTGAGCAAACAAGCTCATCTTTTTCAATGTGTACTTCAGTGTTTTCTGGCACGTTTTATACTGAAAAGTGTAGAAACCAGAAAATGCACCAAGATGAATAATTGGAAATGAAATTTCCCAACCCACAGTGAATGCTCTGGACATTAGAGTGCAGAGTTTCATGTTGATGGATTTATCCTTTTTCTTTCATGCAATTTCAGGAGGGGGGAAAACAAACAAACAAACAAACCCAACAAAACCATGTCTGTCTTTCTTTCCTATGGAAAGCCTTAAATAGGTTGGAGGTGGACTACAACACCCATATACACGTATATATTACAAAACCTAACCTACACATTGGTCTTTCTTCCCTCTCACCCCTCTTCTGTGTAGAAGAGTTGAAATAAGGGATCAACTTGTTTTAAAGTATAAGACTCCAAGGTTTTTATTACAGAATTTTAACAAAAGATTAAGTGATAACCCCTTTCCAGATATTTTCTAAAACAAATTAACAGGTAAAGGGCATCATGTTTTTATCATTATTTGTATCTAGACTCAATTCTTTTGTCTTTAAATTCAGAGGAAACAATATTTTGTCACAGAACCAGAATTTAGATAAAAGTGGATATTAGTATTAATTTGCCTATTATTTGTTAATTTATATACTATTTTAAAATGGGCTGAGGTAGGTGGATTGAAGTATTAAACAAAGTTGTGGGAGATGGGGAAGGAAAGGGGAAACCCAAAGCTGAGAAATTTAAATTCAGACCTCAAATAAGCATGAATTACTCCTCCTGATGTTAGCGGATGTTTTAAAATAGATGTGGCCACAGATTTCAGATGCCTAAAGGTAGAGTTCTTAATGCACATTTAGGCACTTAAGTAACACTGGCTTGATTTCAAAATATGTGTAGAACTGTAACTCTCACTGCTTTTGAAACAACACTTTTGTCGGCTTATATTTGTGAAGTTATCTCAGTGCAGAGTTGGGAGCTTAAATATGTAAGCCTGAAAGTTATGAGCACTATTAAGTAATTTTTTCCAGAAATATAGTGATACATTTTAATGTGTAGTCAAAAATTGTATTTAAGATCCTTTTCTAATTATCACACACACACGGTGAAAACAGACACAACAAAGAGATTTTTCTTTCCAGTGGTAAAAGCAAAGACAGGGCTTGGCAGAAGGCAAATGTTTCTGACGTCTCAGGGACACAGGTGCTTCACCCTTTTGAGAGAGAAATAATTTAGGTGCTTAATTAAGGGTTCTAGAGAGCAATTGTGGGTACTTAAAAAATAAGTTTTTTCTTGATTAGTCAGTAAGGGCACGTCTTACCATGTTTTTATTGACCTGAGTGAAACATTCATTGAGAAAGTTAAAAACCAAAGGATACAGCAACATTTCTACTTATTTCCCCCAAACTGTCCATTTGTAATAATATTCAGAAAACTTTCAATGGGAAAAAAAAAAACCTGCACATTTGAGGATTTGATCGTAAAATTATACCCAATAGATTAAAAAGAGCAATGGGTTAAAATATCCTATTTCTTATCTCTGCATATATTGTACCAAATTACTAAAATATACAAACCCTTCTTTTCTACATTAGATATAATTTTTCTTCATGAACAAATTTTCAAAGTTTAGGCATGCTAATGAAAAATGATTTATTAGTTTTATTTTTTTTAGTTCTGATTATATAATTATTTCAGTAACTGCCTTGCTTTCATGAATTCCTGCTATTATACTTTGATTATGAATTTGTGCTTCAGCCATGGTAACAGGTAGTAGAAAAAGTGGGACCAATATTTAGATGTTGCAACTCTGCATTGTTTGGCAAATCCATGGTGAAAGGGAGTTACAGCAACTTACATCCCTCTAAAATGTAATCTTTTGTCTGATTTAATATCCATCCATCCATCCATCCATCCATCCACCCATATATTTAGGGTAGAATGTTCATTTATCAACAAATTTCCATTCAGTGATCCAAAAAAAATAAAGGGAAAGGAGGAGAGAGATGAGTCATTTCAGCACAGTTTAGACAACTACGTTAAAATTTAAGGACTCAGAATAAAAGATCAATAAATGAAAATCAAAATTTCCTTTAAAGGCAATTCACATACCCTCAAATCCATGCAAACCAATAGTGGATTAGGAATGAACAGATTTGTGTCCCTTCATTTAAAATAAGGATGAAGTCAAGAGTGTAAGGGTTAACCCAAAAACATGTGTTCCACATTACACAGAGAAGAGGAGGAACAAGAGGAACAGGAAATTGTCAGCATAGAGGACAACAAAGCCTTAAATTCAATGTTGGGTTTAGAAGACAAATAATACCAGGACAGAATAGCAGTAGGAAAGAAGTGCTTATATAACTTAAATGAAAGGGCTTAAAGGACCTGATGGCTGCAGGAAATCCTTGCACAAAATTATACCTGCATAGGTTAGTTTCAAGATTATGTTCTAAACATTGCTAAAATGCTCATATAGAGCTAATGCAGACATCCTTTGCAAATGTAGCAGTTTTCAACTTTTATGTCTATAACTTTTATGTCTGTAGTCCACACTACCAGTACGTACAATACTTTGATGAGCAACCAAATGGGTGATCTTCTAAGTCTATATATGCTTTCTGTTCTTACTTTTGTAATTAATTTATTCTCAGCATTTTATATCAACCCTCAACTAAGCTTGGGTCAAAAATATTTTAATATAAACCAGAAATAGTCACATAAGATGATTCTTAAAAATAATTAATTCAACATATGCGTATTTGTTTTAATTGACCACAGACTGATGTCAGAGATTACTTGAGATGGAAATGTACCTCTGCGGGCTTATTCTTGTTTCCTCATGCACAACACCCAAAATATTGCACACAGTCTGATGCTGGTATTTCTCTCAGTTACTACTGTTGAAGACCTAACCTCAAATCACTTGCAGCAAGTTGTCAGTAGACAGAACAAAAATGTTTTGATGTTTATGAAAAGCTATCCTGAACTCTCTGAAGCTAAGTTTTTTTCATGATTGGTTTGGAAGTGCTTCAAATAGATCTTTCTTGTGGGATTTTACTCTTCAAATTCCAGCTCCAGACACAAACCAGAGGTGGCAAAGATGTTTTAGAGCTTTACAAGTCATATAACTCAGAGGCAGCTCCAGAAATCAATGCTAGCAGAGAGAAGGGAGCTGTTTTCTAAACTGACATTTTTTCCACTCTACTTTCATTCAGTCTTAAAGCCTTAATGCCAACACAGAGACACCTATTTTTCTCCTTTAAAGCAGACCTCTCAAAGAGGATGACTGCAGCATTTTAGCATTCACCTAAGTACGGTAAGTGGCTGCGTTCTTCTCAGCTGGAGGATTGACAGCTATATACAGTTAAACACTGGTTCATTTTCCTATTTTGTTGGGCTTGTGCGTGTTGTGTGCACCCTACTAAATTATAAACTGCCTGTTTGTTCTGTATTGATTTTTGTTTGTTAAAGTTCTCAAGAGGTTGCATGACTTCATTCATACAGAGAAATACTTCATGAAATCTTAATCAAAGCAGCAGCTACATTGTCAAAAAAAGAACTCACACTTCAATTCTCACTATTCCAATTGAAATTGGAAAATTGAAATTGGGTTTTTGTTTACTTTTCCAACTTTTATAATGTTAATTTTCTTACCTTTAATTCCTATGTTTGAAAATTTATCTTTAAAGAACAAGTTCAGTGAGAAATCATTCAGTATTTTAATATAGGCTATTACCTTCTTGAAAATGCTCTGCTCTTGGAAGGGATCCATTCTTGAACGGGATGAAGAATTTGTAGAAACATTGCGCTTCACTAAAGTTGTTCACTCATTCAACACAGATTTCCATCCATCATGCAACATAAAAGTCTGTCTACTAACAGCAAATAATTAGTCTTCCCACTCACTCTTTTGACACTCACATTTCAACAATTATTTTGTATTTAAGTACCAAACACTGCTTAAACCCAGCTGTACAGAGTGGAACATTGCTCTTTCCTAGTCATCTACAAGGATGAAAGCCATTCCGTATGCAAGTCACCAAGGTAGCCCCCAATGGTGGATGTATTACTGAAAAGTGTGTTAAATATATTTTGTTTTCCTCTTCAAATTCATTAAGAAACAAGTATAAAGGCCTTGGTCAAGAGTCTGTCCTACAAATGATAGCAACAGCAGAGCAAGGTACAGAGTCATGACCTGCTTTTCCTTCCTCCAATCCCCAAGACACCTCTCAGGTACACTCTACAGAGGGGTCTCTAGCTGGCAGTAAGGCTTTTCTAACTCTTCCATCCCTGTTTACTTCTTCAAAGCTAGAAATGACTGACCTACTAGGACAGCATAAAGAAAAAAACCAAAAAACTGAGTTTAAATTTGTAGAATTTTGATCAAATTCAAAATGAAAACAAAGCTCCAGTTGTCAGGAGTTCCTCAAAGAACAAAATCCCGGTTTTCCAACCTAGTTCAGTGAACTAATAAGTTCCTATATTTAATTGAGTATATAAAGAAAGCTCTTCAACAGTGTGTTTATTTTTTTTTTGTTTCAAAAGCAATCTCAATTCTACCTCAAATTCATGTCAAACTCCACCTAAAAATTCAGAAATGCTCAAGAAATATCTCAAACATTTCAAAGGTGAAGGAACAGACCTGCACCAGACTCTCTCATTTTTGATTTCTGTTTTAAAACAAAATGAAAATCAGATTTTTACACTTTTCAGTCTTTGATTGCATACATGTACTTAATCTCTGAATACAATATGAAAATTTCCTTTCCTGTGGAAAACAGTTGATGTTTCTTGACCTGCAAAGTACTGATGGATTCTGATTGCCAATATTGTTAAATAATATTTGTTAAATGCAAAGGCAGTTTTCTCACTCTTCAGTTTTTAGCACACTGTTAGATGCATGGAATTAGAGCTTGCCCTTTGGAATTATGCTTAATATTGAAGTGAAAGGGGGAAATAAACAAACAAACAAAAAACACCCAGAACACTTGATTCAGATTAAATAGCAATTTAAATGTTTATAAACAAATTGGCAACAAAAAGAAATAGAGAAATTTTAGAGGGGGAAAAAGGAAAGCTGTGCAGATATGAAGGAATGAGGAGCTATATAACTGGGAAGGAAAGAAGGAGAAGGAAAATATTATCATAACATAAAATTTCAACACATACAAGAAAATATTAAACTGCTAGTAACACTTTAAATGAGGCCCTCAAATGCTGATTCATGCACATGTAATTACTGAGCTTCCATAGGATCTTTTTAACCTTAATTGAATTTCCATTGATTATTAAGAGCCTGTTTATGTAAGGTGAACAACTACATAGATGTTCTATTACACAGCTGTTAAAACTAAGTAAAGACCTTTTTAGGAATGATTTGGTGTTTAATTAGCATACAATAACTCTCCTCTTAAAACAAAATTAAATTTCCATTTGAGAAACTTAATTTAAATTGTTAGCCAAATGTGCATACCTGCAAGGTGGTAATTTCAGATTTGTGTAGCAGTCAAGGTCTAGTAATTCTGCAATGCTGAAGGTTAGAAAATCTGAACTCAATTCTCTATTAGGTGATTTTAAACCTGATGTACCAACACACAAATGAAAGACAAAAAGTATTCGTGTTCCTCCTATTTTTCATTCTTTAATTAACTTTGAAATACAATCACTGAACAAATCATTAAAATAACACAAAAATACTTAAAAAACATTATTTTGGGTGATAGAATTGTAATGTATTTGTGAATATTTAGAGAAAACTGTTGCTAACTGTGGCTTCATTTTCTGTTTGGACTCGTCACATTAAAATGAAGGTTCTTCTGTACACCCAATGGGATTTGTCTCATAAACTAAGCCGCCTCTTTCTTTGCCTTCCAACATGCACGAAGAGTGCATCAGGTCTGCTGCTGTTCAGCAGACTATCAAATCTAACAGGGAGGAGCTGGGGTCACGATACCGCTATGAACTCAGAGCACATCAATCTCTTTCCAGCTTTATCATTAAACTTACTGTGTAAGCTTTGACCAAGCCAGGTTTTGAGGTGAAGATCCAAAGCCAAAAAAAAAAAAAAAAAAAAAAGAAAAAAAGGCTGAAGCCTCCAGGGGTAAGGGCTGAGAAAAACCCAAGACCACCCCACAGTGCTATTGAGATTGTTGGGTTTCTGTGCATGACGTCCTATGCAGCTAGCAGACTGCCTGCCTGAAGGGACAGAGCCTGCCAGAACAACATGCCTAGGCCTAACCAGGAAACCACTGTCAGCAGGGAAAATTCCCCACCCAGGCTTGTAAGAGGCCATCTAGGGGTCCTGTTGAATAGTGAAAGGACTAGGTGGGAGGGGCACTATCACAGCAGCTCTTCCTATGGTTCCACATGGAGCACGTTAGCTTCATGGAGAACTATAGCATTTAGAAACACACTCCCAATGCAAAAGAGTGAGAAAACACTGAGATTTTTGGAAGAGAGAACTTTCATTTTCCAGCAAATTCCATGCATGTATGGCAAAATATTGCCTATTTTGTTGAACAAACACATTAGGTAAGTCAAACAACAAACAGACTCAAATTAGACTATCTCTTGTGAGTTACCACTTCATCTTCTTAACCTGGTCATCCACTTCCTTTGCCACTCCTGTAGCTGTAGAGGACTTACAGAAGCAGCCCTCAGGGATGCAGAACATGTTGCAGGAGTGTGCTAGAGTGGTTACTACTAAGTACCAAGCACTCCCAGGACTACCAAGCTCACTGGTAGCTCATCAGCAGACACTTAAGATGCTGGGCATTTCCTGACACCCCTTAAAGCCACAGAGTTTCAAGGGAGCCCTTTGGTCAGGCACCTAAATGCAATTATCCCCTTTCTAGTGCAAAGTATAATCAGCATTTGCAGCTTGAGTTGCTCAGCAGCCTAAAGCCCAAGTGATGCTTTCCCTTCCCCTAGCAATCCACCTGCTCAGCACTTGGAGCACAGGCCAAACCACTCAGTCCTGATGGTCTTCTGAAGACTGAACATACATGAGCAATGCCTTCTGCCATCTGTAATTAAAGGAGTAGGATTTTTGCTATTACTTTTAAAATCACATGAAAGTAATGTCATGTCCTTGACTGATGATCTACTTATGAGCTTCATGTGGGCAAGCATATTTCAGAAGTGGAACTGAGCTTGTTGTTAAACTAAAACAGGGTAAAGTCTGTGCCTGACCTTGGTGTTACCTAGGGTGGGGCATCACTTATAATGGGGAGGAGATTTGGCAGAGGCCAAAAGGAAGGGAATCCTGCACTTTTCAAGATTAAAATATATGTTGTACATATTTGTCTGAAACATTCCCTGTAGTTTTTTATTAATGGTGCATCAGTTTTACTCTGATTTGAGGCATGGTGCTAGCCAAGGATGTGTTATTGGACAAAAAAAAATTCAAAAGTCCAATTATGTCAAGAACATGAGTAAGCTAATAAAAAAATCACACATTCATTTATGAATTTTATTTCAAGTGGCAATAAGTAGCATAATTTTTTTAAAGCATAAGTAGAAATATATTTATTTGCTTAACTTCAGCCAGCAATTATCATAATTTTTTAGGTGCTTGAAATCCCAAAGCATCACCTGATAGATTTTGGAAAGCTCACAAGATCTCTTATACACATAACAAATCTTTTTGAATGAAGTTATCCAGAGTTGACAAATCTTAATCAAGGATCTGTTTATAATGTAGTTCTGAATTCTGGGTCCTCCAAATTAATTTTCTTGGCTACTTTACTAGGTTAATAAATAAAATAATAAAATAAATAAATAAACAAAATTACCCACGCATTTTAGTACATATGGCTAGCAAAAGGATTTGAAATGGGTTCCAAACTGTCCCGTACATCTTTGACTCACTGCAATTTGCCTTTTTGTTTGAAGCAGCTACATGAAAATATTAAGGATAAACTGATTATTTCCTCATTTTTTGTGTGTATTTTTTTAATCAGTGGCATTTTTCTGGATTGGAAAATAATCCCTGTAACTGCACAGACTAAGGGAAAATTTGCTTTTCAAATGGATACTGACAGTGGCTCTTCAACCATCGTGTATTTTCATAAAGATAATATCTGATGCTAAGACTGAAGTACCAGCAGTACATACCTTCTCCTCCCCATCTGAGATTTTAACA
Source organism: Phylloscopus collybita (assembly GCA_027886175.1). Classification (NCBI taxonomy): domain Eukaryota; kingdom Metazoa; phylum Chordata; class Aves; order Passeriformes; family Phylloscopidae; genus Phylloscopus; species Phylloscopus collybita. Next base: position 63,817,217 of record JAJNNQ010000075.1, on the reverse strand, counting down.
GAGAACCCAATGAAAACAGCTAAGGCTACTGTGGGGAGTGGAAGACAAGGACAAAGATGTGTCTATAGGAGGTCTTTGTAGGCTTTGTTAGACCTTTCATGTATGTCTCCCTCTTTACATATGTCAGTTGTCTAAATATGCAAGTATTACTAGAAAAATAAAGAAAACTGTTTGCAATTAGCTTCTATGCCTGTGTAAAATAGAACTGAAACAGAAACTTAAAAGCACTGACATTTTTTACATTCAACCATTTCTGAAGCTTTGCTAGAGCTTCCACTATAAAAAAAAAAAAAAAAAAAAAAAAAAAAAAAAAAAAAGAAGAAAAAAAAAAAAGAAGAAAAATAAGTTTCGCTAGTAAGAAAAAATATTAGGAGTAAGATTATAATTCTTTCCATTTCTAACTTATTTTCTCTTTAAATCCTGGCCAGTGTTAAATCTCCTGCAAATATTTTCTTTTATCATGACAGATTACTTAGAACTGGCTCCTGCAAAGACTGGAACAAATCAACATTGTTAGTTCACAGGGAAAACCAGATTTGTCCTGGCCAATAGTTCAACTCTTACGAGTCGTGAAAACTTCCACTCCTTACTTCCATATGTGTTTATGATAGTAATAAGAGCTCGTAGTTTTAATGAGAAGCCCTAGTGAAGTTTTCAAGGCATGCAGAACCAGCTCTTACAGAACTATCTGTGCTAGGAAGAGTAGCTGGCTGCCTCAGTGATACAAGGATGGATGTTTAGCTCCATGCAGCAGGGGAGCCAAAGCTGCACAGGCTGAGAGGGTAGGCAGAGAGGAGATCTGTCAGTAAGGACCAGAGTGCTGGCCCAGACATGAGAAACACCAAGGCAGTCAAACATTGCAGCATGATGATGGTGCTTACAGGAGCAAACAGCATGGCAGGACATGGAGAACAGGGTGAGAGGACAGCCAGCTGAAGACAGTCCAAACAGAACCCCTCGACATTTGTTAGATAACCGTGATGCTCACAAGTTATCTTAGGGAATAAAAGAGCAGGTCAGCTCCTTGCATACAAGGGTTCAGCAAAGTTGGCGAGAATATTCATCCTTCCCAAACTAAGGCATCTACAGCATAATTTGAATATGGCAAAGTAGGGAGGATGTGCTATAAAATCCTCAAAATATGGTGAGCAGAAGAGGGTAAGAGAGAGAGACTTGGAAAACAATATGAACTGATCTAGCCAGATGTCAAAATTTTCCTAAACAAAACAGATGTTCCCATCCTCCTTCCGTCCTGATTTTTTTGTGTTTCTTTATTTACTTCTGTTTGGCTATTTTTTTTTCCAGAATGTTGCTCTGCTCTTTGTCTTAAGAGATTTAGTTTAGAGACTTTTGTTGTTGGGCATTAGTTTTGGTTTTATTCCGTGAGAAAAGTGAGAATGAAGTTGATGATGAGTTTGGAGCACAAGGTCTGATTGGAGGCTAAAGGAGCTGGGATTGTTTAGCCTGGAGAAAAGGAGGCTCAGGGGTGACCTTATTATTCTCTACAACCACCTGAGGAGTCTGTAGCCAAGAGGGGTTATCACCTTCTCCCTGGTGATAAATGTCAGGACCAGAGGAAACGGCCTCAAGTTGTACCAGGGGAGGTTTAGATTGGATATTAGGAAAAAATCCTTCACCAAAAGGTTTGTCAAACACTGGAACAGGCTGCCTATGGAAGTGTTTGAACTTCAGGCATTTGGGGATGTGGTTTAGTGGTGGACTTGGCAGTATTGGGTTTATGGCTAAATATTTGAGATATTTTTCAGCCTAAGTGATTCTGTTATTCTCTTCAGGCATAAAAGGTGTGAGAGCACCAGAGTCAGAATTTAAAACTTTTGTCATTTTTTTCACTCACATTTTGGGTAGATTTTCTTAATTGGTTTGAATGAAAATCAAAACCTTCTAAGCCATCTTAGCTAATAACTTCCTCTATAACTCTTGCTTCTTTCCTCCAAAAGGTACCATCTTTTAATGAAATCTAGAAAGCTGCTTAGGATTAAAAAGAGTCTTTATAAAGGATCTCAAGTTTACAGCAACTGGAATAATTATTGTAAAATAAAAGTGTTGACTCAGTAATTTAATTTGTTATCACTAAATAATCTAATTTTTTCTCTTCTGTAGGTGTAGTAAAAGGCCCATGAAAATTTAAGACTCAGTATTTGCAATGAAAATGAGCTAAGTAAGTTCTAGAAATTTGAAGTCCTCATGAATCATATATGCATTTAATATAATGTATCCACGTTAACACCTTTTGACTTTTGAGCCAATTTCTTCTACCAGAATTAACAAACTTACCTCTAAAAGTAACCAAAAAATAGATGCATGCAACAGGAACCAGGAAGGGGTACACATTTCAGAGTTTCTAACTTTAGCTCACTGTTTGCCAAGAACATTCAGTGTAGAAGACCTGGGTAAAAATGGCACCAGATTTTAACTTTGGAGACATTTGATAGAAGCCCTATATACACAGGATATAGATAGATATAAAATGACTGCTATAAGTATTAATAAAGACATGGCTGAATAAGCAAACAAAAGCCACATAAGTAGATTTTAAAAATGAAGTGATCTCATATATTTTTTTTTTACTGATTGAAATATTGTTCCAATTTGTGGAGTTTATTCTGAGTTATATAAAACTGTATGTTATTAGTGCTAGCAAATTGATTACAAAAAGCAATCACCTGTTATTATCACCCCAGAACAGACAGAGAACAAGATAAACCTCAATGATGGCTACATCATCTCATTTTACAACTAACATTTAGAAGGAAAAAAGTCTATTCTTCTCCCTGTAGATAAAAGTAATCTCAACTACAGCCAAAATGTCATTATTAATGCAAGATACTTAAGTTGATCTGCTTTTTCTTCTGTTTCCCATCTAACATTGTGTATGTTTAATGCTATTTACTAGTTTGTCTCTGAAATGCAGCTTGTTAACATTAAGGCATATTAACAGCCTTTTTTTTTTTTTTTTTTTTTTTTTTTTTTTTTTTTGTCTGATAGAATGAAACACACAGTTGAGATCCAATGTTACTGAATCAAATGGAAAAAAAAAAAATCTTCTTACAGCATGTTTCAGTTGGTCTCAATCAATCAAACTGAATCTTCCATGATACAGGTAAATGTATTTCTTTCCTTCAAATTTTGCCATTAATTTAGGATTTATTCAGAACCTTGAAAGCAAAGTTTATGTGACGTGTTACTAAAATTGCAACTATATTGCCTCTCTGAAGAAAAATGAATAAGCCTTTTATGTTACAGGTTTTATAAATTAATCAGGTCACTGCAGACCTAAGTAATCTATAATATTGCTAATAAGCGTGGCAGAAAAATTAATCATTCAACTTTTATATTCAAAATAACTAGCAATAGTGATAAAGCCAACTGCAATTCAAAAAGTAGGCAAAGTACCTGTTAGCTTGTGTAACCTCACTTCTAAGAAATACTTGTAGGATAAAAGTATTTTATCTTTTAAAAAGATTCAGTGTGTATTCTCATGCCAAGTACTCTCAAAAAAAAAAAAAATAGGTTCAACAAAATACCTTTGCCTTGTCAGATCCTTCGATAGCCCTTTTTTTCATTCAGATAACCAAGGATCCACTGCACAAAACTCCCTGAACAGCTTAAACTGGGGAGATATGGTTGTAATATTGTATTCTGAATCAGATAAAAAACTTTCTCTTGCTTTTTGTTCTGTCTTTCCGCTTTTCTCTTAGATTCCCTTTGAGCATAGAGAAATTTGCAACTTGCAAATTTCTGAAATGCCAGTGAGTACTTCACATTTACTCCATCATAGAACTAATCAGATGCTTAAATTATTCACCTTCCCTGGATTCTGTTTTACTTCCTTTCTCCTGAAACTCTGAAAGCTGAATCCACCCAGATGTTTGATCAAAGTTTCTGCAGGCACTTGTGAAAAATAAGACTGTGCATACTTTTTTGCAGTAGAATCCGTGGTTAGATGGCATATAACTTGCATCACATTGCATTTTTATTTTAAAATATTTAGATTTTTTTTTCTGGCAGTTGATTTTCTGGTAGCAAATCCTACAGTTTAAAGCAGCCTACCAGTCTTCATTATAAAGTTCTTGTCTGTTGCTTTTAGGATGCCAAACTTTAGCTGTTCAGATTGCATTTTCTATGGTAGGCATCTGACCTAAGACACTTTAGAAAATCTCACCTCTGACAAAAAAAAAGCTTAACAGAACTGGACTATTGATATAAAAAATGAAAAATCCCTTTCACTGAGTGACTTTCTGCACATTACATCTTAATTTCAGAGCTGCACCCATTAAGTAAAGCATCACTTCTTGTGTCAAGATGGTCCTGAGTGTCCACTTCAGTACAGACAAATTAAAAGTAGGCAAACCAAGGGACATCCTTTCTACAAACCAGTGAAGGCCATGAGCATGCTCAGTGTAAATCTAAAGCCTCTCAAGGCTTTTCCTTCATGCTCAGCTGGGTAAGCTGGGGAATGAAGCAACAGGACAAATAGAGTTTAGAAGTAAGGCAGAAATCAACTTGCCACTTGAGTAACCAGGGTAAGACTAGAGTGATTTGTAGTCATTACAACAGCGGTAGCTTTTAAGGAGGGATTTAAATGAGGAGGAAATTGTGGGTGTTGGTGCATAACACCAGTGTGCTTGAAGGAAAATGGATAAGCTGGTGATCAAGGCACTTGGTCGCAGGAAAATTAGCACTGATGAGACTACCTAAGTACTCAAAGTCATGAACAAAGGATTGCAAAATTTAGCCTGAAGTTTGTAAACACACACCAAAGAACAATTACCAGCCTAACTCCTGACAAAAGAAACATGAGGAAGATGGAAATATTAATGTAAGTGTTGCATTAAAAATAATTATGATATTAAAAGATAAATATAAGATAATATAATATTTTGTTAATTACATATTGTATAGTCATTACTCAATTAAAAAGGGCTGTAATAAAAGATGGCCTATTACATGGGAATTATTGTAAAGTTATTACTCAACTTCATTAAGTGAGGAAGAATTAAGTCTTATATAAAACATGTATTTAAAGGAAGTATATATAAACTTAAATGTAACATTATTGACAAACAATATATCTATTGCAGTTCCATGGAAAATTGTATGTTAAGGAAAAAGATCCAATCCTAGTTTTTGAAAGTACAACATTAGATTTGCTATAATTAAATATTTTACTATGGCTTCTGATATTCTTCAAAGGTAAATGTTATCATTCAGTTAGCTTTTAAGAAGATTGTACCTTGCCATCACACATATGGGCACAGACACAGACTCTGTTGTTAATTGCTGCCAGTAAAGCGTAGAAAAGTTTTCAGTGTTGTTTGATACAAGGACAGAAGGATTTCTATTTAAACACTTCAGTCTGTATATATTAATGAAGGCTTTTGACATGTATAATTGTCAAATTTACATGGAAATATAGCTTGCCAAGGTACTCCATTTTGTGAGGATAAAAGCCCATATATGGAAGCATATTTCTCTAGTGGTTTATTACATTACCCAATAATTTTCTCACGTAGAAACCATAGCTCTCAAGAAATCTTAATCACAAAGAGAATTGTGATGTTGATGTGAGGTCTGTGAATGAGCAGTCCTGGTTTATTCCAGGCATCCAAAAAGATTCTTTTAAGGTAATACATACTGATAATAAATATCTTTATTTATTTAAAATAATAGTCAAAATTTTCATGTATTATCTTTCAAACATGCCAAATATTTCTCTATCTGAGAGAAAGATAAAATATTGAAATCATAGAATCTCTATTAAGGTATGACTTTAACATATCAACTTTAAATGATAGCTATATTTAATTGGTATTTTATTAAAATAAAATTAAAAGTTAAAATTAATACTTATATGTAGAAAGTTTCCCAGGAAACAAATTATTTCTGGTTTCAATATTTTTATCTCAATATTTGATTTTATTATTGATTTTTCCTTATTGAAAAGATTGCTCATGGTAAGATTATTCCAAAGAGAGTTCCACTTATTTTGGCTAGGCTGTAGGTTGTTTGGAATACCAACAGGTTTGGAAGGAGCAGCACTTAATCATGATGTACTTTCATGACATTCTCCCCAATTCTTTGATTTTCCAAGCATCAGGGCTTCCACAAATGATTCCTTATATTGAACATCCAGTTTCCATTTGAATATGAGCTGGAGGTTACATATGTGTATCCAAGCCTTGGAAATGTGTGACTTCTAAGAGAACACATGAAGGTATTTGGAGATATTTTCAGGTTAAAAGTCTTATGTGTTGTGGAACTTATGAAATGCAGAATTCACTACTATTCACTAGTTAGCTGAGGTTTGAAGCAAAAAGAAAAACCCAATTCTTTTCCTCATATTTTTAGTTTAAATTTGTGCTTGTGGCCTTACATTGCTTTGTATTGCATTGAATTAAGATTTCATACTGCTTTGTAGTCAGCTTTCTTTTAACATGGAAAGCAATTTAAAGTATTTAATTTTTTCCATAGAAACTTTTCTTTAATCCTGTGAGTGGTTGTTTTTTTTGTTTTTTTTTTTTTATTATTATTTTCAAGGGTCTCTAATACTTCTTCCTCCTATAGAAATGCAGATTCCATCTATATATTCTGATGATTCATTGTCAATATAGTCAGTAGCCTATCCAGAGGGGTCCTAATTTCGTATTGCTACTATTCTTCCAGGGTATTTAAATACCATCTTTTGATACAATGACACACTGATGGTGTTGACAATGGCCTTCATTTTCTGCAGAAAACATACATTTTTTAACCTGTTCTGGAGGAAAACTTTTGTTCAGGCAGAAAATTCTTTTCAGAGCAGCATAGATGTCTGACTGTGTTAAAACACATTTTTTCATGAATGGACCAATGAGCTGAATATGTCCCTTCATCATCAAATAAGCTGAACTCTGAATCACTGCATGTGTTTTACTGTCTACCAGTGCATGCTGTATACAAGGTTTATCCACATTTTAAATTTATATTTAACTGCAGATGATAAAGTAAGGTATTTATGAGAAATCCTTAGAATCCCAGCTGAAATGTCCCACTTTCACTTCCATGCTGACAGGTAATTTTTGGAATCCTTTGTTCCATCATGTTGCACCATTTTATATTTGCTTCATTGAAGTTATATCATGCTATTTTTTTTTTCTGACTGTCGTGTGGTACTAATTCAAATCTGCCCCTAGTTCTGCAGACATTCCACCCAAATGGCCATCTTTTATCAACCAAAATTCTTATTTCTGTTAAAATTATAGCAAACCTACTTGAAATCATGTACTCATAAGAACTATTTATAGGTTATAGAAGGTCAGCCCAGTTCTCACAGTATTATACTTATCTAATTCATTACTAGTATAAAAAAACTTTGTAAGTTCTATTATATCTTTACAGTGGTACAGTACAGTAGTATTTTAACACTATGAAGCATTTGACAGCACCCAATAAAAGGTAGAAATATGAATGGGGTGGGTGGCATAAGTACTCTGTGGTACCTGTAAAAAGTGCAGTAGTTTTAAGGAGTCTATTCCTCTGCATTTGAACTTTGTATTTGAGAGGTTTTCTTGTATGTTGATACCTTTTCTTTCCTACACTTCTGCCACAAATTTCAAGTTCTTTTGGTATGTGCTTGTGATGCAATAGAATATATAGTATAATGTAATATATTTATGGGAGTTCTTTTTGTTTGTCCATTCTCAATAGTAATGTATGAACTTACATTCATAATGATGTATGTTCTAGGTGATATTAAATCAACTCATTCTTATTACAAAGCCAGATTTTTCTTAAATTTATCAATGTGGTAATGCTGCCAAGCCATATACTAAAGAGTTTGACAATATAAATCAAGTCCCTTTATCTTCCAATCCATCAGTACATTTCTTTGCTTAAAATTTATTGCCCTGGCAGTTGCAAATATGTGGGGGAAGCCAGCTACTGTAAAGATTTACATCCCTAACATTTTTTTTTTCAGGACAAACAATGCAGAAAGAAATGTTCTCATATATAGAGAGAAATGCAGCAAACCAGTTACTTTACAGATCAGTTTACTTCTCATTCCATTATTTAATTTTGATTTTACATATTACTTTGATTTTTTTGTTTTGACATTAATATTGAATATCAACTTGAACCAGCCTTTACTTCATATGTAAAAGGACTATTCCAACCATAAGTACCCCTATAATCTTCAGACGAAACTCAGTAAGATCTAGCAAGGAGATCTAAGGAAAAATGGGAAAATAGGATTGGGGATTGAAGGAAGATGCATTTGCATAGTCTATGGCTATTGTCTAGGTATCTCTTTAATAACTAATGAAAATAAGTTCAGGAGTTCTCAGTACTGGATGACTGACAAGACACGTTTTGTATCTGAAACCTAATGGGGACGTCGCTTGGGGACGTCGCTCTTCATATCTTAAAAAAAATTGGAAAAAAATTATTTCTTGTTTTTGATGGCTAAAGCTAATTGTTGGATACTTAGCATTGGCTTGTATGAAAATAAAAACGAATCCTCAGTCTCTTCTTAATTAGTTGAACTTAATTAATTGTACTGTAGAAGAAAATGCAGGCTTATGATTGTGCAATGTATGATTGGGGTCTGCAGAGGTACTATACAGGCACTGATTTTTCAGACTCATTAGATATTGCCACACCCATAATTTCAAGGCCAAGGTAATTTAGGACTTAAAGTTGGGCAAGAAAGCTATTATGTTCCACTGAAATTTTCAGGACTGCAAAATAATTTAGGTCAAGAAACTGAGCTCATGACCTTTGTATTTTGTGAAAAAAAAAATCAAAACCAAAAACAAACAAACAAAAACACAAAAAAACCCCAAAACAAACAAACACCCAAAGAAGAAACCTAATCTCCATCTCAGCATATAGCCAACATATCCATATAAGCACTGCTTTCCTTTAATGAATCTGGATCTGTGAAATTCATGTTATTTTGTCCCAAGTAAGTACCTAAACACCAGAGAGTTCATCATCTTGGGGTCAAGTTTACACTGTATATGTAACTGCTGTTGTGTCTATCTGCTTCACCTTCATCTGGGGATTCCTACCACATCAGTTATGTATGAGAACAGTCACACCTCACAAAGGACCATGGTGTCCAGGTTGTGTAAGCCAGTGATGGAACTTGCTCTCCAACATGCAAACACTCTTCATCCCCAGAATTCACCCCAGCATGAGGAAACCACTTTCGACAGAGCAAGTCTATTTCCACAGAGAATTCTCACTATTTTGCAAGAGATTACCAACTATATCTAGGAAGTGTCTAGATGAAATTTTCAGCAAGCAGCAGGACTTGGATTGTTTCAGAAGAGGATGAGCCAGAAGCTGATGTGACAGTAGTATAGGCAGGGCAGTGGCCCCACCTGTGTGGCACAGTCCCCCAAGATCTGAGCAGAGCATGTAGAGCAATTTTTTGGTAAGAGGCTACATAAACTGATAGTGTTGAGTTTATTTTGACAGTGGAAATAGTGGTGATCCTAATTTTTTAATTTAAAAATTAGTCATTATAGCTGTGAGGAAATAATGAAAAGTATGTTTTCTCTCTGTTTGGAATGACACTTGTCATATTTTAACCATCTCCCCAAAACTCATGTAACTTTTAGAGGTTTTTCACACTGTATAAGCAAATGTGTTTCTTCCATTTGTGTTCTATTGCAGCTAACAGTTTATCCAATGATTTCTACTTATCTTGCACTTTAATTTTAACTAGAGCCTTTAGTTTGCAACTACAATCTGAAGAAATAGGAAATCCACTGGGCCAGTAAGTCAGACAGCTCTGGAGGAACTGCTGACAAAAGTTTGGATATTGTTACCCAGGTAGCATACTGTGGTTATTGGTGGAGGGAGCTATACTACATGCCTTTCGTTGTTGTGTGTTCTACCATTGGGGTGCTGCCTATAGAGATATATTTCAAGCAAATATTAAAAAAAATAATAAAAGATCATGAAGTATGGACTCTACATCCTCCAACATACAGTAAGAGAACAGTTAGTGTGAATAAAGACAATGCAAATGAAAGCAGCCTCTGAATCCAATTCCAGTTCAGAGGCATCTAAGTTTAACAGATAAATCTTCCCCCTCACTACTGGTTTTAAAAGTCTGCTTCATTTTCCTTTCAGAATTTTTCTATAATTAATAAGATTGTTTTTACAATTATTCTAGTTTATGTATATTCTGGTTTATGTATGTTTTCTTTCTCTGGCTCTTATTTAAAAAGTGTTTCTTTAACAGTAGAAAAATACTTATTGTCTTTAGGGGGTGTTGGTCTTGTTTACCATGGTAATTTAATTTTTCTTTATTGTATTTTACCTCCTCATCATGCTAGAAATTCATTTTTCAAACCTCTTTGGTGATCATTGTTTTCCTAGAAAGTTTCATTCCTCATCAAAATTATCCTCATATTTACATGTCTGAATCCTTTCACATGCAGTTTTTTGCCCTTAAAATCTAGTGACCTTCCAAGTATTTTTTTTAATATGCAAAAGAATTTTTTGAAAACAGATTGCATAATGATTTTTAATACTTCATTAGAGAACTTTGGCTGCTTCTGAGCTAAAGCTTAAAGTGGTGCTAGTTTTAACCAGAACATGCTTTGCAGTTAAGCAGACCACATCTTAAGACAGCTTTTTAATCCCTCTGATAATTGCTTTTGACTAGAAAGAATCGCCATTTAACTAACTTCTGTTCATACACATTTCAACTGCAGAAATGGTGGAGTAACTTTCATATAAAGCACACTGAGAACCTCTAAAACATAGAATTCCATAGATGTGTCTCACTGCTTCACTGACATATCACAAATTAACAAGTACACTACAGTCAGTAGCACTGACACTTTGTATGGGGTTTTTGTGATCTCTGGCACAGAAATGAGAGGAATAACACTAATCAAATGTCAGTATTTATCCAGCAATCTGTTTTTTACTAACTACAGTATTGTCTCTGTGACAATATCCAGGTTATCTTTTGCAATTCTGTAACTCAGAGTGTTGAATGTTTAAAGAACAATAATGTCTCTGTATGTATCTGTGTGCACCCCCTCAAAAGCTTTGATTTATTAACAAAAACTGCAATGCAACTCTACATACCAAGGGTCTACCAAAATCGTAGAATCTTTGCCCAGATTTGCCTAGATTTTTCTGGGGATACTTCATCAAGATTGTAATCAAAATAAAGGTACAACCTGCTCAGAAAAAAAGAATAAACAATGGATACATTTCTCAAAAGGCTAAAATTGCAGAAGCCTGAAAGCCATAAAAATTGGTGTTGGCTACACCCAGGCAGTGTAGTCACCTTACAGTCAGGTGCAGTTTCATGAGCAAGGGAAAAGGAGGACAATGACAAATACAGCCTGGTGGTTGTCTTGTGGCACAGCTGATTTTGAAGCTGTGCTGTGCTGAACTGAGCACCCAGTGCTCAAGGCCATGCAAAATCATTGGTGAGTTTGGAAAAACTTATCAGCTGTGGGCCTCAGCTCACAGGCGTCTTGTATTGGAAGAGACAGAGAGCTTCCAAAAGAGCTAATTCATCCTTAGTTATTCTTATAGCTGTTCTACAGCTATGTTAGCTGTATTTTGAAATGTATTCACTTGAAACATGTCATCCTCAACTGTTTTCGACTACATAATTCTGAAAACAACTGTCTTGTGAATATAGCCACAGTCTGGCATTTGATATCTAGACCCTGTAGGATGCAAAAAGCTGAAGAGAGGTCTCCAAACTTAGCAAGAAATACAGATAATCACTCCTCTTGGGTCTCTGCAGTGGAGAAATTCTCTTTCATCATTTCCCCCAGTACTTATCTGGTGCCAAATACTTCTTGTACCTCAGTTTATGGGTTTTAAATAAGTTTTCAAACAATTGAATTGCTAAAAATATCGGTCATTCAAATACTGTGATGTTCCAGGATGTTCTGCTACAAGGACCAAAACCTGAACGCATTTTGTCTCCTAAAATTATCCTGACAACACATCTAAATTTTGTCAACATAATGTGCAATTCATCCTCACATGGCATGAAAGACACTTTCTCTCCTGCATTATGTGCTACATTTATCTGAGAGGGCAAACTAGAAATTCCAAAGTGTTATTTACCTCAATCCTTGATTCCTTTTAGTATTGCCTCGTTTCACTTTTTCATCCCTACTTACAGATCATATGCAGGACACAAGTTAGAGCAAGATGGCAAATTGATCATCAGGCTTCTGAATGCTCTGTGGTTTTCTAGCAGAACATCATCATTTCAAAGCCGTTTTGAGGGTTTCCTGTGGTAGGAACACTCCTAAAGAACATGGCCCAAATGACAGATTTTTCTAGTTGCATGCAGGCTTTCCGAGTGGGAGGAAGGGCGAATGGCCTAAGCATGGTCATCTCTGCATGATAGAATTCTCTGAAGAGCAGATAGTTTAAAAGTACAATACAAATTGCCTACAAGAGTAATGCAAAGCAATAATACACGATATCTATCTGTCTGTTCAAGACAGGTTCTTTTTAGATTAAATACACACTGCAATAATAAAAAGTAAATTACTACCAGGTCAATAATTTAAAAAAGGATAACACTATAGAGAATGATAAAGAAACTGATAAAATTCTTATATGGACAAATTCCAAATCCTCAAGTCTGAGAAGAGAACCTTTAAAATATAATTATTCCGGGAAAAGATTGGTGTGATGCTTACCTCAAAATTATGCTTGTATGCATGTTAGTTTCATTTTTTCTGATTTTACTGACGAAACTATCAGCTGAAAAGTCAAAGAACATGTGATTTTTTTAAAATTCTGAGTTCATGCATATTAACACCACTCTGTTTAAGTCGTTTTCTTACAAAGTTATAAAGTATTTTGAATTACAACTTTATATGTGGAAGTATTCTATAAAATAGATAACAATAGATAACAATAATGTTTGCTATTTAGACTGCAGTACACTGTCTCATGCTTTCAGTAGTACAGTTCTCAAAGTTTACCTCAGTTGGGTTGCTTGTACTACAGATAATTGCCGGAGAAGATGTTTTTGGTCTGTTGAATTAATTATTTGGATTATCTTTGCAAAATATGTGAAATATGCCATAATGAGTCAACTATAATAAAAGGAACGAAGGAATGTGACAAGATTTTATTAAAAAACAAAACCAAAATGTTTAAGAATATGTATTCTCTTAGAAATCAAATTAGAAAGGTAACAATAGTTTAATAATTTCATATTGGGGTTCTGATTAAAAGAGAGAATTGAGCATTACATTGTTATATTTCAGAAAGCATGGAACAACAAAAGTGCTGGCACATTTTTCCCTATTCTGTGCCTTCTCACTTCCCCAACCTTTCTGATGTCTTTCCAGTTTGGAGCTCCTGCTTAGATAAAACAGATGACTTTCTGGGCCTGCTTCTGCTAACAGCAGGCAGGAGCAACGGTGACTGATTGGTTGAAACATGAGGATTAATGGGTATTTATATTTCATTAAATTTTATGCTCACTGGAGAATAATGTATCACTCGCAGATATTGAAACATATGTCAACCCTATCCACTTACATATAATTCAATTTGACTTAAATGCATTGATCAAATTTTATTAAAGTCCAATATATCTTCCAAAAAGGCCTGCTAACACAATATTGCTGCTTCACATTCATCAGATAAAAGGAGGCAATTGTGTTGTAATTCCATTTATACCATTTTTCGGGAAAAGGGAGATTATTGTGCAGCGAATACTCATTACAAGGTGACTGGTGTTGGCTGAAGGACTTGAGACTGAGATTATTAAGTGAATCCTCAAGTGGTGCCCTTTGGTTAAAATTACCCCAGGGTGGGTCATGCTTGTTTTCAGCCCCAGTGGAAAAGAGAGATCAACATTGTTAACGATATTATCCAGGAAAGTTTGCCATGTGAGATTTTGAAAAACACTAACAGTTTGTTTCATTTTGTTGGGGTTTTTTTTTTGATTTTTTTTCCTTTGAAGCTCAGTTTATGAAACATGCATAACTGTGGTTGAAATACTACTTTTCAGTTTTTATTCTCCTTTTTCCTTCTCTACATATCTCCATTTTATTTAACTTTTGCTATTATTCATACTGAAATGATCAAGAAAAACATAAAATATTTCTTCACTTCTTCACCTCACAGAAAAGGAGGGTGTTTTATATAGCCCCCATTTCAAATAATGGGATACTTCTCAAGTGCTGGAGTTTAGACTCTTTCTTGCAGTTTGTACTGTGCAGAATAGAATTAAAAAGAAGAGGTTTTAGTCCTCCTAATGAAAGAAAGTGAAGATTTCAGCAGGGTCATTTAGTCATCAGACTATCAGGGTTTGGGACAGTGGGGTTGATGGAATGGGTTTTAGCAAGCTCTTTGTTTCTGGTTCATGCTCATTACAGGCTAAACTGCCTGCCTTTCAATATAAAAGTGAACATCTCAACACAGGCCTTTCAAAGAAAAGGTTCACTTCTAGAATAGAAAACAAAGGAATAGCCAGGAAGGATGTGCAAGAGTCAAAATAAGGGAATCTGAAATTTTAAGCACTCTCAGGAGACATAAAATCTGTATTTACATCATACTGGATTTGAGCACATCACCTGGATTAGTGTCCTATCTCACAACACTGAAATAATTTTAAAGCCACTGTGAGTCTTACTTCAATAAAAGCATATTTTTTCTATCCTGTTAAGCTTCCCCCAAATAGCAAAAGTCTTATTTTTAAAAAAAGTTTCTCCTTTTAACCATAATTTTATTTCCCATAGGTGCTATTTTGTTCTACACTGACTAACAGATTTATGAACAGGGTAAAGATTCCTGTACAGGTTTATTATAGTGTTTGTCCAAAATAATAAACAATTTCAAAATCAGTACTTTCACTCAACTTACATTATATGATCAGAATTTATATTGCTGTAAATAAAGAAGTGATATATCAAATGAAGTAAACCTTTCAGGAATACTTCCCTGATAGATGTTTTTCTGATCAGCTGCCATAAAGTTACTGTCCTGATTTCTAGTCATCAAGCAGATGTATAAATATAATATATTTATAAATATATTATATTTATAAATATAATATAATTTTTCTTCATTCTTGGGGAAAAAATTACATTTGTACAAACATGGGATTTCATATTAATATACAGAGATGAATTAAATATATTCTTGAAAAGAAATTTTAAGTAACATTAAATACTGACAATATCCTCCTTTTATCAAAACCCTTGCAAGCTCATTAAAAGTGCTTTCTGTGCTTTATGCAAATCACCAGATTCTGTCAAGATGCTTGGTCCTACTCTTCTAAATACATGATTTAGCTTTTCCCTAAACAAACTGAAGGTACTTTGTTGACTTGTGGAGAAAAGTGATTGCCCCTTTTTTCACTCTGTGTACTGGTCAAGCCCACCCTAAACTGAAACCATTGCAGTTTGTATACCCAAAAATAGTTTTCTCCCTTTTATATAATGAGTGAGAGAATTTCTTGACAATTAGTCAGTTCCTTCATCCATATACCTTTGGGTCATCATGAATTCTAAGCACCAGGACTTTCAGAGGCACATTGGCTATGTTTCAGAGATTAACTCTTTTTAACCTACCTAAATTACTGTAATTCCTTTCAAAAACATCTCCTAGGACTTTACATAGTCAGTGGGTTTGTGCTGGTTATATTAGTCCACAGATTTGCGAACACACACATTATCTTTAGAATATCAATCTTTTTATATACACTTCAGGAATGGTATGTATGAGTTTGCAAAAAGAAAAAAAAAAAAAAAGAAAAGAAAAAAAAAAAAAAGAAAAAAAAAAAAAAAAAAAGAAAGGAAAGGACAAGTGAAATACTTCCATCCTTTCATTTTAAGAGATTCTGAAAGTAGTTACCAAGAACAGCAAGAACAGCTGATGCATAGGAAGTCCCACCTGAATATGAGGAAAAACTTTACCTTGTGGGTGACCACACACTGGAATCTGTTGCCCAGAGAGGCTGTGGAATCTCTTTCAATGGACTACCTGGATGCAATTCGGTGCAAGGCTCTCTAGGATTCTCCTGCTTCAGCAGAGATGTTGGACCAGATGACCCACATTACCGTTTTGGTGAGTCTGTCATTCTGTGGTATTTCTGCTACCAAGTCTTCCCTGCTTCACAGGAAAACCACTATGACAGACCTGCTCCTCTGAAAGTGTCAGTGTCACATCTTATTGCAGCTAATTTCGTGCTAAAATATTTAAATAAAAAACAGATCCAGACACCTATTGTATAGGCAACCCTTTAAACAAGGATGGTCACCTCTTCTGAGATTATTCTGTACCATGGGGTCTGTGCTGTTATCACACTCAGGACAAGGTACCCTTCTGGCAGAAAAAAACTGGTTTTGCCTCTTTAATTTTCTTGCTGCCCCCTTCATGAGTTTTTTCCACTCCCAATCACCAGAGCAAACCAAGCGAGCCAGTAAGACTGCCACAACTTCTGGAGAAAGGATTTCTGTCTTCCAGTTCCTACATTCCTCTCCATTTGGTTTCTGGTCAATATCCAAACTACTGTTTGCAAGAAGAGAACATCACAGTTATACATCCTCATTATTCGTAATGCCTAAGGTTCAAACTCATGGTGGCATTTCTGTTAGACATACTTTTCACTCAGTGAATTGGGAAACAAAAACAGTAGCATGTGTGTCGTCTATGAGACTCCGTCATGTGACATTGAAAAATAGCATTCAACCAGTCTCAGACCCTCATCACTCCCAGAGAACAAATATGGCATGTTACGTAGGCATAAAGAATTACCTGTGTTCATCCCACAAATTAGAAGTCTTGTTATTACTTTTGAATAGCATATAAGCATTCAAGGAAGCTGATCTTCTCATTGGTACTACACAAAGAATAGGGGGGAAATAATTTTTTTTAAAAATAGATTTCTTGTCAATTATTAATTCAAATCTAATCACATTACAATAAGATGACATTTTAATTGAGCTTCACCTTTCTTATTAACTGTGGAAAGATATTAGTCTTAAATTTACTTTTTTTTTTTTTTTTTTTTTTTTTTTTTTTTATTCTTAGTTCACTTACTGTTATAAGACCCATGAAAAAAAATCACTCTACTGGCTCACCAAAATTGCTGTAAACTTCTGTTTCGCCACAATGCTTTCTTTGGTGACAAGCACAATGTAAAACAAACACTGTCACGATTTAGGGCATTTTTCCCCACCTTTTTTGGGACTTTGAATGGAAACCTGAGGAACCACTGTTGCAGACTTGACAAAGGGAGAGGATGGTCATCAACATGTCAAGGAGAGTAGACACCTATGAGGGGCAAGAGGCAGGTGGTGCTCTTTGAAAATACAGGCTGGTGGGCAGACTGTAATCGATCAAGAGGAGAGGCAGAAGGATTTTCATACAGCTCTGGGTATCCAGTGTTTATCAGAAATAATTATAAATCATTTCATATTATCCTTACGATACTTCATTTTATTTATCCTCGGTTTCCTACAGGAAAATAGAAAAAAAGCAAATCAGTCCAGCTCTTCACAGACATCTGTTTTTCGCTCACTTCTGTCCTAATGCTGGAAATTTTGCTTTTCTGTTACTTGCCTGTTTGTTGTTCAAATTACTTTTCGGGGGGAGGGTTTACTTCTTTTTTTCTTTTTTTTTTTTTTTCTCTCTAAAGTTTTGGTTTTTTGTTGTTGTTGTTGTTGTTGTTGTTGTTGTTGTTGTTGTTGTTGTTTTTGTTTTGCTTTTTTTGAGTAAAGCGGTGGCATAGTTTTTGGTGTCATGCTGACTTATAGTAGTGTTAGAAAAGAGAATATAATTGTTCACACCCACCCCTTCCTGTTGTGAAGCGCCAGAGGACTACAAGTAGGCCATGAGTGCTTGAAGTGGTTTTGTAACAGCACAAGTGCAACCAAATACGCTGTCTGTTACCAAACAAAAGTCCCAGAACCCTCCCTGGTGTCACCAAGTCACTTGGTGCAGTCATAGATTTCTTTCAGCTCTTCAAGGATGAAGAAGCTTACCTCTGTTGATACACAAAGAGATTGCTTACTTAGGTGCAGAAATGATCATGCAGTTGTAAGCTGGAGACTGGATGACTCCCCCTCTCCCCCCCAACTTACTCCTCTTTCACCAACCCATAAAATTACAGGTGAAAGTGCTTTTTTATTGACAGGATGGGTCTGCTTCTGAGGTATTCTCAGGAACTGATCTGTAAGGAAGAATTACAGCAGCCCAAGAAGAGCTGGCAGACCACAGCAAAGGATAGAAAACAGATCTGACTTCTAGGCTGGTGCCAGACACACCTCGTCTCCTTTCCATTCCCAGGTTTTTACCTTTGCTGATAGACTATGCAAATGCACCACAATATTGCTTCTCAAGCTGTTACAGGTACAAACTATCTAGATATTTAGATACTGCGGTGTCCAATAGGATGCTATCAATCTTTTATAGTAAGGGAATACATAAATTATAAACAAATATGTCCTTTGGTCTAGTGGAACAGCATAATGATCAAAGACACACAATAGAAATGTATTTGCTTCTACAGTAAGCTTTATTCCCTCAGTGCTCAGTCCATAGTGATGGACAGGCAGTGAGCTGTCAGTTTTTGTTCTGTCTGTCACACTACACTTACCTCCTGTTGTTTTAAGTAATCAATATGGGGGCTGAAATCACCTACCACTACCTCTGCTACCTACTATTTTGTCCACTCATAAATTATGAATCCCTGCACAACGTCAAGTCTACAATTTCGATTGCATTTGCTAATCATTGATCAATAATTCAAAAGCCTCTTCTTCTTCAAGGGTCCCTAGTTTCCTGGAACATATGGCAGAAGGCTGACAGTGTTCACTAAACTATTCCCTTACCACAAAAAATAAGACAGGGAAAACAAGTTGCTGGAAGTTTTTCTTTCCTTCCTTCCTTCCTTCCTTCCTTCCTTCCTTCCTTCCTTCCTTCCTTCCTTCCTTCCTTCCTTCCTTCCTTCCTTCCTTCCTTCCTTCCTTCCTTCCTTCCTTCCTTCCTTCCTTCCTTCCTTCCTTCCTTCCTTCCTTCTCTCCTCCTTTTCCTTTTTTCCTTAATTTTTTTCTCTTTTCCTTTTTCCTTTTGCCTTATATTTTCCTTTTTCTTTTTTCATTTTCCTTTTCCCTTTTTCCTTTTTCTTTTTTTCCTTCCTTTTTATTCTTCTTTTATCCAGGGGATAGACTTGTTTGTTTTTTATTACCTCATCTTTCTACAGTTAATGACTGCACAAGTACTTGAATGCAGTATCTTACAGAAGTATTTTCAGCTTCATATCTTGAGATGTGCCACTTATCAGACAAACTGGTTTTACAGTTTGATTTTACAGTGATAATGAGTGCTATGCTTACTTTTACTGGGACTGGGCTATATTTCCTATTTCCAGAAGGAAAATATTTCATATTTATGTTTTGGTGTTTATTTGCTATAAAAGATCATGAAAATGAGATAAAAAATAATCTTTATTGTGTGTTCCTGTAAATGCATAACCATGAACACCATGAGGGATAGAATCTTTCACAAGTGAATCTGAAGTCCTTATCCATTACAAGAGAGTCACAGAATGCCTGCTCCAGTATTTCTTTCTCTGAGGTTATTTTATTAGCTATTTTACTGCTAGAGTAGGACCATGAATAATAAATACTATCATACAGAACAATTCTGATTACTTCTCCATGGAAACCTTTTAATGGCCAGATCCTGAAAACACATACAAAAATTCACTTCATGAATTATCTCTGTAGTTTAAAGAGGAGCTCAGGCATGCTAGTGTATTTGATTATTTTCATAACCACCCTAAAAAAGACTCTAACTTTCTCTCTCTCTTTGTCCTATGAGCTTAATTTTAGAAGAAGTATAAAAAGACTTGTTTAGATTGTGTTGTACAAAATCCTCCTTTAATAAAATAACTTTCTTTCTTGTTATATTTAATTGGTTAGGGATTTAAATTAAAATTAATGAATTAAACCAGTATGATATGTCATATGATTTTTTGACTTTTATTGCATCATCTAAAATAATGTATTTACCTATACCTTCATTTCCTATAGCAGCATGTAACAATTAAATGAGTTTAAAAAAAAAAAAAAGCAACCCAGGATTTGGGCATTTAAATACTTGCTTAAAAATCTGTTAATAAATTCACTAACATGGTCACTATATCTTTCTAGGAGTCAGGACATTGTAGGCTTATCTTGAGATTAACTGATATAGCAGCCACAGGTATAGCAACTATCAAACTGACCACCAGCTTTATTCTGGTTGTATCAGATGCTCGTTGGACATTTAAAGGTGGTAACTTGCAAGGTGCTTTACAAGAAACACGAATCACCAAAAAATTGCACCTTTGCTGCCTAGTAAAGCTTCTATAAAACCAGAGTTAACAGTATTCCTTTCTGTTAAAAGAAAACAACAACTCTACTTTCCTTAAAGTTCAATCCTAATTTCAAAAGTTGTAACTGGCTTTTGAATATGATACCCCTGACATCCTGTTTTTTTTTTTTCCCTTTTTTTCAAATTTGATTTAAATATCCAAATTATAATTCTTCGCTGATTTTTTTTTCATGTACAAACAGGAGCAGAATAAGAATCATTTATATAATATAATATATTGATATAATTATTATGCATCATTCTCAGGATGACTAAAAATTCATGTTGTGTTATCTAACTTGATTCATATCACTGAGCCTAGAGGTTAAAGGAAGTTAAAATCAAAGGGGCTTCTAGATTACAATATGTTGGGTTTTGCCTTTTTTTTTTGTTTGGTTTTTTGTTTTTGTTTCCTGTCTTTGGTGTCTTTTTGCCTGTCTAGGTAAAAATAAGAAGTTATTTTTACCCTACACTATATGTACATGCAGTTTTATCATGTATGGGCGCATGAGCTTAGCAGTCAGAACAACAGAATGGAAGAGAACAAGAAGAATGATAATGAGGTGATGCAGGTGCACAGAGTAAGACTTTTCCTACACCAATAACTTGGAAAGTTTCTTGACTAGTTGAAATTATTTTGGTGGAAAAGAAGGTTTAAGAGACCTCATTACCATCACTCCAGATTTTTATGTATTTTTCCTTTTCTACATAAGAAGGTTATTTTCCTAATCGTAATTCATTTTTGCATGGCTTTCTTGTTAGAGTTATGGCCAAAAATAAAAACTCAAAAACCTTTCCAAAGAGAGAACAAATGATGATATGCATTGTGTAGAGTAAATAGATGGAACTACAATTCTACATTTCCATGGTATCTCTTTTCTTAGCAACATTAAGGCTTCCCAAAAGTCAAAGTTTACTGTAGATAATGGAGACTTTGAAAGAATACTGGTTTTGAGAATTATTCTCAAAATCACCAGAGTAACATAAGGTGTCTTATTTTTATCATTTAAGTTAAGATTTGGATATTTTAGGGCAAATAAAATGTTGGCATTTGTTTTAATGTGAAATTAAATTACATTAAAATCAAAATATTCATAGAATCCCAAATAAAAAGTGTCAATAACATTTTGGCAAAGATGTTCCAAGCAGACTAAAAATATTTTCTGCAAACTGGTAATTAATGACACTGAAGTTATGAATTAAACCTCACATATACAAAGTTTGAAATCTCTTATAAATAGTTTTACTTCCAAGTGCAAACTTTAATCTTTGCCTTATCTTACTTCTGACAGGGCCTCTTTTTAGCAGTAATTCTTTTGTCAATTTGAATCAATCATGCTGAAACCAGTTCTGTGCAATACACTTTTTGTATTTCTGGCAACAGCTTCCATCCTTGTCTAACATATTCCAGAGTCTGTGGTAATGGTGGTGGAAGGAGTCTGCCACAGAGCACAGCTGGACATTTGGCCAGCATGTAAAAAATATCCAGATGCTTGACAAAAATAAGTGTCAGAATCTGTTCTTTTTCTGTCTTGTTTGTTCCTTAACATGAGGAAAAAGATTTTTACACTGAGGTTGGCTGTGCACTGGCGCAGGTTGCTCACAGAGGTTGTGGAGTCATAGAGATTGTGGAGTCTCCATCCTCAGAGATGCTCAAAATCTTCCTGGACATAGTCCTGGGCAACTAGCTGTAAGTGAGGAGTAACTAGCTTGAGCAAGGAGATTGGATCAGATGGCCTCCAGAGGTCCTTTCCCATCCCAGCCATTCCATGATTCCAAATCTGTGCTCTTTCTCTCTCCTCAAAGATAACAAAATTATATTATTGGTACTAGCCATTACAGCTTGATTTCAGGACCAAATTTCTGACACTTTTTTTGATAACAGCAAATATTTTTATGGAATCCAAACTTGTTTGAGTCCATGATCATAAATTCCAAAAGCTGCAACTGAATTTGTGACAGTAAGGGCATAATTTAGTAAAGTCATATGTTTTTAAATTATGAGATGTCATTTCCCAGCAGGATTGCAAGACATGTTGCAGGTGAATTACACTTCTGATACAACTGGTGTCAGAGATTTTAGTGATCATAGCAAGTGGGATAACTTCCTGGGGTGAAATGAGCAAGAGCTCACCTGGCAATCATGCAGAGTTTTTTTAAGCGCTTTCTTATCCTTTTCTTTCGTGGAGAAAAATGTTGTAACAGCCATCACATGAAAGTACAGACAGGAAAACTAAGCATGAAATGCAAGTAGAAATTACATTACAGAAAAGAAGATCCTCATGTACTAATTTAAGCCAGTGTTCAATTGATGGGAGCTAATGAACTACAAAAGCTCTGACATCTTTTGCAGCCGACAACTCTGTGTAAACTAATCAACATTAAGTCAATATAATCTAACCCTTCGTTGTTCATTGATCTTTTTTACAGGCTACACACTGCCTGGCCATGTGAGTGGTTCAGAAATATATGTCAGGAAGAGGACAAAGTTGTTACCACAAAGGAGGACTAAATTAAAATTGACCAGCCTGAAAAGAAAATTAAAATTATCTCCTACATATCTTCATTCTGCTTGCATAAAATGCCTATATTTTTCATTAATGCCTGGTAAAAAGAGCCTGAGCAGTTCATCCATGCCTGTCAGACTTTTAAGCATTCCAGATGAACCTACACAATGAAATCACTAAAAACTTGGTATGACCAAAGGCTGTTTCCTCTTAGAAGGAGATTTACCAAGATTCACCAAGACTACAGGCTCACTACTTTTCTCATTAAATTTTAAAAGGGCTTATGAAAATTTGATTTTAATATATGAATCTCTCAACAGTTTTGAAGCATTGTTAGAGAGCCTTTCCCACAAAAGCGTGGCCTTTTCTTGTATATGTGGATATGCATGCATCTTATCACTAGACTGATAAAGATGTTACATCTCTTTTAAAACCATCAGTGTTTTTCCAATGAGAATAAAAGCCATCTTTTCTCCTAGTGTGTCTTAGACAGAAAATTGAGGAGTTTTCATTGTGGACATGGGAACTAGACATTTGACCTGGTAATACATATTTATTTTACTAACAGAGAAATGATACCATGTCGCTCAGAGCCTATATCAAATGTCTCTATGCTTGTAGAAAGAAAAATAAAATATTGCTTTGAAATATAAAACAGCATATAGAACCATTAGTAAAGATAATGTTTACTAAAATCCATGTTTGAAATTAGTACTTTTCTGTATATATTTGGAAAAAAAATATGAAAATTTAGAAGTAATACCCTACTTGCAAAGATTTTCTGTAGTTTTCTGTGCTACTACACCTTTCTCCTATCACATTTGTTCTTTTTATTTGGAAGTTTCAAGGGAACCTAAGTGTACCAGAGACCTGACCTAAGTGGAACTTGATAAAATATATCCTGATAACTATTCCCAGCTCTCAGCAAGGAGATTCTTGAAATCAAAACTTTCCAAGACACATGCTAGCCACTTTGCTCACACATTGCCTCAATGCAGAAAATAGGACAGTCTGTGAGAATATGCCAAGAAGGTCTTCACCTGCAGAGAAGAATTGTTTCATATTTTTCTGCTAGAAAAAAAATAAAAATAATTTTTATTTATCTTTGAAGAGGTAATTTATTTGAAACATGAACAATAGATTTATGTGTAATCCAGCTTTTGAGTGTCTTTTTTTACTGGGATATTCACAATATTATTGTCTTTTCAGGATCAAATTACATTAGAATTTAGGTTTAAAACTTAGTTTTTATTGCAGAGTCTGAAATAGTATCTCTGCTCCTATGACAAAATTGGGAGGGAATCGCTGGGGAGGAGTGGAATCACATAAAGGACATCTCCCAAATGTCTACATCAGAAAATGTTATTGAGTCATGAAACTACTAGAGCACAAGGCGAAAAAGACATGGTGCAACTTCAATCCCAGCTTTTTAGTTTATTCAGATGAAGGACCCTCAAATGGTTTAGTTAGGAATTAAGTTAATTGGGTTTGGTGTAAGGTTGGTCTACTTCCTGCTGGAAAGTTTCCCATATTTCCTCAGTATAAGTAGCGGCTGGACTCCCATGTCACCCTGTTAGCCCAGACTTTAATTAGTTCTGGCATTCGCCTCATAATGATAAATGCTGAGATGATGAATGGAAATGCAAATGAGTGTGAAGTGGCTCAGCCATCAGTGCTGAATATCATTAATACCTTCCTACTGTTAAATCGATCAATGTCATCCCAGGATCCCTCTGTTCAGCGGGTGCAGATGGCTGTCCGCCAGAATGCCTTCCATTATATTGGCAGTGAAAACTTTGTGGGTTTTTCCTCCCCATATGCTTTTATTCATCTTTTGCTGAATATTTGTTTGGCAACTAGAACTCTAATATATTTCCAGCTGAGATGATAACTATTTAGGGTCAATAAGCGAGTAGCTAATTTAGGGCAAAATAAATATGAATATGGATCTCTTCTCGCATCAGGAGAGAAATATCAAGCGCATATTCAATAAATTGGAGAGCAGTAGAATTTTTCAGGGTATGAAACTTCATGTTGTAGCATCAAAAGAGAACATAAAAAGATGAAAGTGTTTATTCATTTCTCAGGTGTTTTGCATCTTTTTATTTTACAAGTGACTGGGTTTGTCAGCGTGTCCGTAGAACTAAATTTCATAAGACTCAAATGGCTGGATGATCAACATGAAGTTTTAATATCTAAAACATTCTTTTTGTGAATATGAAGAATAAAAGTCGAAAGCATTGGGAATAATTTTTTTATCTGTTAGATTGCATTTTTGTGTGATGTTTTGGGGGTCATCCACAAGGATGCACATTATCCATGAGGGGTCTTTCCTCATAAGGAAACTTTCCAATCTAAGTAGATACAGATGTTTTTCAAGGAAGCGTTTTTGCACATCTAAACTTAGGACCTAACCAATGGTTCCTTCAGGGATGCTTCCTTGCATACACTGAGGGAGCATGGGAATTAGCCTTTGTGAATAACCTCCTCTCCCTATAATTCACAACTTTCTAAAAATCTCAGAGAGTAATAAGTCAAGAGTGCTTTGTTATGTCAGATCACAGGGAATGTATTTTATCCATAGAGAGTCCAAAGAATCACCTTCTAGGAAGTTACTGAGATTCTAAACACACCCCCGTGCATCAGCCTGGAGTCTATTCACTTATAGCTCATGTTCAGCCATACATGATAACAGCCAAAACATATAACTTTAACACTGTAATCAATGTAATCAAGTCTCCAATTGTCTATGAATCTGCTTGTCTGTGGCTTTGGAAAGACTGAGGGAAAACATTGTGTTGTGTGTACATCCTGTATACTACAATGTGAAATGTGTATTGGTCCTTCCATCTCGGTTTTTTTCCTCATAAATAACACAATCATTTCCTTTCATAAACCCTTTCATTTCATCCTCTCAGTGGGCTGGAAACTCTCCCATGGATTGAGGAGTTACTGGAACTGGTCCAAACATAAATCATTCATTATCAGGTTCTACTCTTTATATAAATGAAACTCTTTTTTTTTTTTTCCCCTAAATGTCTATTTTACAAACATTGATTTCTATAAAACACCCTTTCACTTACCCACTGATTTTATTTTGTAATGGGAGAATTTTCTGATCTTAGGTTAAATGTTTTTTTCTATTAGCATAATGATAATTGAAAATAAAATCAGACAAACTATTTTGTTTCCTTGGAATGTGTTAAAGCTTTGGCATCTAGAGTAGTGCTAGCCAATTTCAAGGACTTTGGGAACACAAGGAAATGAATTAGACATTTTAATTATGAGATTGTGTCACTTTATAAGATGGCTAGGGAAATCCCAAACAAATTTTAATAACAAACCAGTAATTTAAACAGAATATATAACACTTCTGTGTTATTTTTTTCTAGGTTTTAATGTTTAAAAAAATATAATGATACCACATGCAAGGAAGCTGCTACACTGACCTATAAAGTGAATATGGAATTTAATGATTTGTTTGCTTGTAGTGAACACTTTCACAATGTCCGAAGTAGAAAGTTAAAAACAGTGCTCACTTTGATTTGAAGAAGAATAAAACAATTCTGTGGGGGGAGAAAAAAGTGCTAATGATTTGTATCTGTACAATATAAAGCCACAAACAAATAATAGGAATTATGTCAATCAAAATATAGAGAGCTAATTATGTTTCTGTTATTAGTGCAGACATAAACTTGTTTGTCATTCAGTTTTTGCTTGTCGTGTTAACAAAATAACTTTTTATAGTGATTCCCTTCTCTTTTAAAATTATTTTTATTCTTGTTACATACTAGCTTTCTATAATACCAGATGTTTATTTAGCAGTTTAAAGAACAGTGGGCAAAAATAAAGTGACAGGTGGAGGAGTGTGTCCAAAACAGACTCAATGTGAAGTGAAATTATATGAGGTCTGGAGCACAGAAATTAATGTGGGAAGTCTGTGGTAGACATTTTGTCAGAAGTCTGTCAGCTGTGTCAGTAATGTGACTTCATGAGGGTTTCAGATTCCAAGACCATCCATGCTTCTGGTTTTAGCTATACAAAATCACTTACCAATCATTTCTTAAAGCAGCTCTGATACAGTTTGAGATGAAGGTGGTCCAAACACAGCAGAACAACTGTGTCTGCTTTGCATAGCCTCTTTTATCCCACTGATGTCCTCATAAGCTCTGATGGCCATGCCACATCTCAAGCAATGAGAATTTATAATTATTCAGAGCTTGCTGTTTTAAACTGACTTTCTTTCTCAGTTTCTTGGATTCTCCATTTCAGCTGACAGCTCATCTTGAAATGCATCTTTCAGACTCAATTAGGTATTTTCAATTATCCACACCTGTGCTATTTTACAACTACTAATGGATTTCTATTATCATGTACTATTTTTAGTACATATGTCTTCATTATCTATCTTTATATGTGGTAATTTTTTACAGAGCATTTCCCTACCCAGTCAGATCAGGTGGTGATTTTGCCATTAGTTTCACTGGAAACAAAATTATTTTTTGCAATTTTTGTTCTAATTACCATCCAAACTGCAAGCCCATTCTGCTGGTTGTGCCCATTGGCCTGCCTTTTTTACTCACTGGAGGCATGTGCAAAGAGAGATATTATGCAGAATGCATGAAACCAGGATTTTATGTCCCTGAAAAAATATCTGTCTATTCTACATCAAGCTGATAACATTATCCTACTTTTCATTATTAAAGGCTGCTTTCAGTTACTTATGGCTTCAAGAATTCTAAACTCTTGGGTGTGTGTCTACACCTGCACACATGCCTGTGTGGTGTTGCCTGTACGCTCATGGGTAAAGCTTCACATATCATTCCAGGTAAAGAATATTGCCTATTTATAGCTAAAAAGAGCAATCAGGGTGACCAGCAATAGAGACAGACAACAATCAAACAGAAAGAAAGGGATGAAGGGAAGTTAAAAACTAAAAGCAGGATTAGGACTGCAGTGAAGGACACTGAAGTAAAGGAAGTAAGTCTTGCTGAAGTCTGGCAAAGTTGGAGACAGAAGACCTCTGGCTGGTTAGGTCAGGGAAGTAGAAAGATTCCCATCAGATGCTGGGAAAGAATCAGGGCTCCCAGGGCCTCAGGTACATCTTGAAGGTCAAAAACAGTTATGTGAAAGCCCTTGGCAAGCTGTAGGCCTCATTTACATCTGAGAACATTTCTATGCAAAGGACAAAACCTCAGTACTGCTGATTGTAGTCAGACATGATAGAGGCTTGTGCAGTGGTCTAAAAGGTTTTAGTTCAGCTAATGACAGACATAAGTCAATTCATTACAAGGATCTAGGAATTATGACTGAAATGCGTGAACCTAAAAAAGCCAAGCAAAAGCAGAACCTATGCAAAGTCAAGGTCTTCACGCACGAGGAACTTTACCTAACTCCCACTTTGTGTGATACAGAGCAATTACTGGATCAGAGAAGATTACAGGAAGTTCTGTGGTTAAAGCAGCCTTAGAGAACTGGATTAAACCTTGCCTCTTGTCATACTGGTTGTTAATGAGGCTGGTCGAGTAATTTCAACCAAACTTTTTGCAGGTGGTTACTCATTATGTACTCTTCATTTTATGGATCACTGATTTGCAAATTTGCTGGCTGCTCACATTTACATTGGTAAGAGCTGTGCTCTGTTATCAGGCAGCTAGAGAACATGCAGAGAAACCAGGCCATATGCATGCAGACAGACAAGCAAAAATCAGAGCATCAGTGTAGCCCAGGTGGACTACCAAGCTGCTGAAGCTGCCATCAACATCAAAAATCTTTTTCACAGGTCCCTGCTGTTGTCTTTTGCTGACAAGTCAGAACATCCACTCAGGAGTTCCACTAACTGGGAGACAGCTACAAACCACAGTCTGCAGTCCAGAGCAAAGCTCCAGTTCATGAACCTATATCAGTGTTTGAGTGGTATTGCAACACATCTCTGAGAAGAGTCAGCCTACGCTTACAAAATTAATGTTTCTACATATCAGCTTTTTCCATAAAAGAAAATAAACAAACAAACAAACAAACCAATAAAACCCACTCAACAAACAAAATTCAAACAAAACAACCACAAGAGAAATAACTGCGCTATTCTGCATTGGTTTTTTTTCTTTTGATAGTGTTTGCTGTGTACTTTTGTACTACAATGGTGACCAGGATACATCCTCACAAAATCAGCATTTCTCTCATGTGTGCAAAGTTTGGATAACACTCAATAACATGTCACAAGCCTTAATTGAATAATAAGGGTGTAAAGAAACAGTCAGGATTTGATGCTTTTGATAACATCCATCCATCCATCCATCCATCCATCCATCCATCCATCCATCCATCCATCCCATCAGTTGAATCTCAGAAAAACACAATGTGGTCATGTAATTAAAGACTACAATCACACCCTGCAAAAGAGAAAATCACATCTCCAGATTTTTAATATCTGAAAGGCTGACAACAAACTTAAATGTTGTTCTATTTAAGGCTTTCTCTACATTATGAAGGCTGGAAGGGAGAGACAATGAGCAACATTCTGTTTACAAGCTCTATTGATAACATGAAAGAAGATTAAATGTTCATATAACAAAAACCACTCTACAGGGATCAATTTGTTAATGACAGATTTGCAGACTTATACTAGTATAAATCCAGCATGGCTGCACTGAGATCAAAATACTGTTAATTTACATAGGTGTCATTTGTATTTCAGTTTTATCCTTAATCTTGTGTTTCTCTTTAGTCATTGCAATTTTAGAGAAGCATGTCATAACTCAGAGGGAAATTTTCAGGACTAGAACATCACTGGAATGATTTTTGCATATATACACTGGGAGATTTTAAATAAATATGAAGAATTAATTAATTTGAAGCTGACTGAGAAGTCTGGCACTGTAATTAAAATAAAAGACAATTGTAAGGTGAGTCTGGAGGAAAGCAGGACAAGAAGTTTGGGTTACTGCAATATTTTGCAAGTACGTAAAGGTGGAGGCAGTTGAATTAACAGCAAAACAAAGAAAAAACAATCATAAACAAAATGAGGAATAGCTATGGCATTCTTATGGTTACAGACAGATGTCTAAGCTGACTGTTTTCCTGAATCAACTTTACTCAACACCTGTGAGCATGTGATTAATTTAACCACAGAGTACACAGCGTTCTTTTCTTTCAGTAAAAAAAAAAAAATGTTGACCTCTGGTATTGCAAAAGAAAGACAATCAGCTAACCTAATAGGCCCTTTATTTGCTAATCAAACCTCTCATTAACAATTAATTGGATCAAAAGTTCGCTGGCCATTATTGCTGTGTCAGTTCAACTCTGAGGGCCTCAGAGGATGAAACTAAATGAGCTGGTCAGGTTATAAATAATTTCCAGTGGCTACTCCTCTTACCTCGGGCTATTCAGGTAGAGGTCAATGTCCTGCCTACTGCAGGCAGAAAAGACAGTTGCTGTGACAAGCAAGAGGCATTCTTCCTTTTCTAAGAAGCTCATTTAGGCTTAGTAATTTAAACCTTTGTAAAAAGCCACAGTATAAAAAGCAACTCTGTACTGCAGCGTTTCTGCTTGTACTTGCTTATCATGAGTGAATCAAAGCAACATTTCAGATTGCTTAAAGCCTTTCAAAAATAAAAGAAGCCAGGAGTTGCTTTAATCAGGAAATCTGCTTCTTAAAGAAACCCTGCAGAGACACCTTTATGGCAATGTAATTATTTGTTTCTATTCTTAACCTAATAATCCAGGTAGTGACTGACAGGGTTCAAACACTGCTCATCAAATAACATGAAAGGACCTGTCAGAAGTGAATGAAGATACAAATGAGAATAAAGTGAACAGGGTTTGGTCCAAAATATGTGCAATGCCATATTTAACTGTTGGTTTTCTCCTTTTTCACCAAAAAGATAAGAGAGGAGGGGAAAATAATTAATCCTTCTATTTTCCCTTTAGAAAAAAAGTGACAAGCAGGTACATCACCTCTTAGCATGCACATATTACAAGTAATATTAGGAAGGAGGGCAGTGTGGTTGGGACAGGCCATGACTCAAAGACCCTGTGTGCTGAATGTCAATATGACAACAGAACTATTTGTTCATTATAATTGAATTAAAAGAACAAAATAGTGAAGGAGATGACACCCATCCAAGGCCATTTCACAAATCAGGCAAGGAAAAAGTGTGGCATAAAATGATGGTTGGAAGGAGGAAGGAATCTAGAAAAATAATGGTGTTGAAATGTAGTGCCATGGAATAATTTATGGGCTTCAAGATAGGATGTAGAAGTTGCAGAACTGTGGGGCTTCTTTTATCAGTTAGTCAAACAGAAAAGTCTTTTTATTAAAAAGAAAAAATCAGAATGTGTGAGCTACTTAAGGAAAGAATCTTAAGTGATAGGTTCATAAGTGGTTTTAATAGGATTTTATGCATACAGTAACATTATCTGGGCCAAATAAGGAAGCTGAGTATATAGAGAAGCTGAACAGCTCCTTACAAAGGGAACACCTAACAGCTCAAACTGTCACCTAGAATAGAGGGCAAGTCTGAAAAGAGAGAAGAGTTCTGGTTGTTCAGCAATTACACATAACAGTAACTCCAGATGCTGCACAAAGCTGTGTGTACATGGTTTCTTTCCTGGCAAATGGAACTGTCTCCTAACTGGCCAGAAGGCATGGGGGTGTGGTTAGGTCAGCACAACATTAACATATTTATACAGCTTTGGCAAGGCTTGGGAACAAAACCAAATTCTTGCCTGCTTGGAGCATGATCAGAGGGAGGTCAAAAAAAGATTGATAGCTCTGAGTAGCTGAGACTTGGAAACTTCTAGTGCATAATAATTTTCTTAGGGCCCTGTAGAAATTCAGGATTACAGTTCTGGATACAACTACTGCTATTGCAGACTCCTGCTGCTGCAACAGGTTGTGTCTGCAGCATATCTCCACAACCTGTGTGTTGGGGGAAAAAACCAAACGTCATGCCTTCAGACATTGAATGTTCAGTCTTTGGCTGAGCTATGTAGCATCATTGTAACTGATTTTAACAAAAAATAAGATATATAGGGAGAAGAGGGTGACTCACTACCTTGATAATGGTATCCCAGGTCTGGAGAAGAGCCAGGAGGAGGAAACACTGACCTAGGAGTCACCCCTCCTTATGAATTTTGCAGTTTAGTGAAAGATGCACTGGTCAGGCAGGATTTGGCTAACTCTGACAGGATTAAATATACATGATTTCATTCCAGTGACAGGCTGCTTTGCTGTCAGGCACATGTATCAAATATGACGTAGCTGTATTTGGAGATATTTTATCCATTTAGTAATGTATATTATTTTATATATACATACTTCCCTCCTGATTACTTATTTTCAATACATTAGCAAAGATGTTCCCCAAAGGGCTACAAAAGGGGCCTGGGAACCGGATAAGACCATTCTCCAAGCTTAAATTTTTAATATTAAAATGCATTGAGATTTGCTATACACTTGCTCAAGATGTATTGCCCCAAGCAAAACAGTGTTTTATAGATGGACATGCAATTTTGTTGCTTTCAGCTGAGGTCACATTTGTTTTAGTGGCTTGAGGATGTGCAAAATAATGAATGAAGTATAAATAAACATTCTATGTTTAAAAAAAATCAGTACATTAAGTATTTTATATGCATATACTCTCATACAGACATACACACTTCCCTTTATGTTGAAATAGATCTTGAAGAAACACAAGTCAGGTAAGAAATTATTATATTTTCTTCTTTTTTTTTTAATTACATGAGACTTCATCTTAGATATCTTGGGTGAATCCAGCCTCTTTTTCCACTGACAAAGCACAATATTTTCAGTTTAAATCATGCCAAGAGTAAGCCCTAACCTTCTTACTCTCCTACAAAGAAGAGACATCTGTTTCAGTTGGAGCATAGCTGAAGCGAGTGTATGAGGAAGTTACATTAGATCACTTCTGTCTTCCTAATTTTAAATGACACCAGTATTTGAACCATACTTCATTAAATATTCCTGAGCATGTTCTATCTCTACAGCCCACTTTCATCAAGACATTCAGGGAAATTTGTGTGAAAATCTTTCTCTTTGAATACATAATGTACGATTGCTAATCATGCAGTAATCTCATGTATTGGTTTTCCATTATTCCTAAGGGAGAAAGAAAAGTTATTCCAACCGTTTCATTGGTTTGATAAACATTTTATCTAAAGTTATGCTATGACTACTGTAAAAGAAATTTAATTCACACTAAACCCCAATTCTATCCTGTTCAACTCAGTTTAAAAATATTTTTCAATGATGTATCAGTGCACTTGCTTTAGTTTTTCTGTGTTTTCTGTAGGAAACTAGGGAACTACTTTTCCAAAGTTGAGGGGTTTTTTTGTGGTTTTTTTGTTTGTTTGTTTGTTTTTGTTTGTTGGTTTGGGGGTTTTTGTTTTTGGGTGTGTTTTTTGTTTGTTTTTGTTTTTGTTTTTGTTTTTGTTTTAAATTATGTACAGGAAAACAATGTTTAGGGGAGGTGGTGGTAAAACAGTGGGAATTTAGCCAAGGAAGGCTAAATTCTGACTGCAGGTAGAGTTAAGATTTTGTAATATTGTCCTTAAATGAACGTCTGTGTTAACATTAGAAGCAGGGGAAATACAACTTCATACTGATAAAAAGTGTAACCATTTATTTAATGTGGAGTTCTCCTTTCAGAAGTGTTGGGAAAAATGACAATAAGGAAGAATAAGGGACAGTAGATGGAAAATGAAAAAAATGTTTGCTTTTGAAAGCTGAAAAACCTCAAGCATTTCTCTATGCCATGAAATTAAATTAAAATTTGAATTAATGGTTTAAAACTCTGGGTGACCTTTACTGATGTATTTACGAACAAATAAAAACGAAATTAATGTTTACAAATTATTAAGTCATTATATAAAAAGAAAGAACTTCTTTTTGATAGAGAGCTCTTCTATTGTATACATTAACATCTTAAAGCAAATTCTCCTATTCATGAGCTGCTGCCTTGAGCTGGGTTTAGGTAGGTAATGTGATTGCTGGGAAGGTATAAATGAAAGCATGCATCTGTAGCTGAGTCAGACTCAGAACTAATTTGGAGTAAGAGCTAAGGCAAGTGCAGCTGCACTGTTTGACCTTTATCAAAGGTCTCTTCTCATGAAGACAGGACTTTGAAATTTGCTCACTTTTCCTCATTTCCTTAGTCATACTCTGGCAATCAGATGGGATGACACAGGTTTTGCCACAGTAGCCTTACATTGCCTGAGGACATTTTCAACCTAAGTTATCCAGCTTTAGAAGAGCTCTGCATTAATGGCATGAAAAAACCCAGCAATGCCATAGGGCTAGAATTCTATCCTTATGGTTTGTTGTCACTTCTGTAACACGTGGTGGTGTACATCAGAGGATGCTTCCTCAAATGATGTAAATCAATGAGGCTTTAGCAAGGACAAACATCCATATTCATTTAAAACCTCTAAAGACCTAGATGACAATTTGCAAAGTTAATATTGGGTTTCTCTTTTCCTAAACCATAGACAAGCAAATATTTTGCAATGTAGATGAAAATTTTGAGCATTTTAAATTATAAAAATGAGATGTCTTAAACTTCTCTTAAAACAGATGTTATAACTCTGTTCTTCTCTCCCAGAGTTTCTGTGGTAAGTAGAAGTTCTAACAAGATAAAACACTAGCTAAAGCCTTTTTGATACCATTAACATTGGCATAAACAATATTCAATGTATTATTTCCAAACCAAAAATGACAATTAAAACTTGAAAGACACAGAGGTTTAGTAAGTTTATGTGGTTTTGTTTTAATTTATGTTTTTACTCCATTCTTGCCAAGAATAGATACCTAACAGGAAAATACTAGTGTTTATGTAAAAGTACATTGTCATTGCCTCTGGAACACATGGATTTCACAAGGCATCCTTCAGTTTCAGTGCTCACTGGTTATATAGGTATATATATGTTTTCAACAGCAGAGTCCTCCCTCAGCCACCATAAACGTATTTCAACATATTTGTATGTCTTTATACCTGTTCTGTTAATAGCAAAGTGCCAGTGCCTTGCTCTAAGGAAATATTTGCATTATAGAAGCAATGTACTCATTTGCAAAGTCTATGTTAAAACCAAATGAATCCTACCAAATCGCTCAGTAAATGAAACAAGTTTTCAATCCTATTTGGCCTCATCATTCTAGAAACCTGCAATATCTCCTGATTAGTCATTAACTAGCAGTACAGTGGAGAGGTGAGGCAGAACTGGAATATAAGAGGAGTCCTTTGTAATTAATTGACTTCTATTTTTTATCTTGCTGTGTTTTGGGGTTTTTTTTTCTCCTTCAAGCAGCAACAGAGTGAAGTGTTAGAAGTACAAGTCTGAGGAAAAGGGATGTTGCTTTTGTTTGAGTTAAGGGTCACTTTAAGTTATCTTTTCATCTATCTTCTGCTTTATAAATGATCTTTTCCTTAATGTCTTCTCTTGTGCAAGAGCTAGAGAAGGAGGGGAAGAGAGAGCGGGATTTCTAAGCATTTTTCAATGCACATCAAGTAAAATTTCCTTGATATCATCAGACAGCTTAAGCATTAAAAAACTCTGTTCAAAAGGGGAAAAAAATGAACACATTTACAAAATTCAGGATCACATCAATGGTAAATGTTTTGGAACTCATTCCTAAGCAAAAACATTTGGGGTTCTTGTGCCTGGAGGCTTCCTTAAGTCAAGACACATACAACGAGAAGTCTTGGATACCTGCCCAGGCAGACTGTGCCAGTCATCTCTGGCAGTCCTTACAGTGGAGATTATAGTTAAATGTGAACTGATTCACATTACTTTCTATTTTCCAGTTCTGACAGATGGAAACAGATACCAAAGAGGAGTCCAAATCTCTCCACATGTTGATCCATCTCACTCATCATGCTCTATATTCTGCGTTCAAAGCAGAGAGCTATTGCGCAGACAACATTTTGAGAAACCTTTCATGATAGGAAGGAAATAAAATCAAGTGCACACAAGCAGATACTGGCAGGGATCTGTGCTCTGTTCCTAAACCAGGGAAAAAGACAAGATGTAGATCTATAGCACCTGACTTTAGGACAAGTTATTCAGACAAAGTTGAAGGAAAGTTAGATTAATGCCATGGGTCCTTGGGTCAGACGTGGCCTTTGGTGCAGCCATATCTTCCATGGACCTTAAAATGCTGTGAAGAAGGCTCAGTTGCCTGAATGTTGCTCCAGCATTTTTTACACAGGGACCATGGGGAAACAGATGCAGCCAGAGCTCCACTACTGCTAGGCACTACAAGACAAAGTAGGATGAATGGGGCCTGAAATTCAGGACACTTTCCAATACGTTACTTGTATTCTTGACACTGCTTTTTGGATTTTGTATTTCATTCTGACCCTAAATGAAACATTGCTAAGGCTTTTCAGGGTTTAAGATAAAGCAGAAAAAGAAGCAGCAGCATGACAATGCTTTTTTCTGGAGTAGTTCTGCTAATAAGCAGCAGAAAAACATCACGTCTCTGAAAATTGAGAAACCAAAAATAACTCATGTATAGAAATAAAGGGTGTGAAGACTAGAAATATATTTTTTTAAATGTTAATTTCTTAATAAGATAAAACTTATGTTTATAATAAGCTTTCTGACTTCCCACATTATTTGTTTTACCCACTGAGAAAGAGATCTCTGAGATCTCAGAGATTCTGGGTTTGGACAAGTTTCATGATAACCTGTCACTAAGTATGGGGGAAAGATTCAAGGGAAGGTCTTGTTGCAGAAAAGGCTGAATGCTGAGCTCAGCCTTATTTGTTCTATGGCCACCTGTCAACTCGGGTGCAGATACAGGCTGGCAAACACTGCACCTGCAGTTTGGCACCAGCAAGCCTGGGGTTTAAGTCTAGGGTTTGGTGGGAGGGTACTAGAGGCATGTCAAGGAATCATGATAGGTAACAGGGCACACAAATCTGTGAAAATAGGATTTCACTGCCTCTGCTGCTGGAGGAACAACTTTCTGAACTTGAATGCAAAGGCATGCACTACTAAAAAACCTGCTGTGTAGGGGGAAAGGCTCTTTCCACTCTGAAAGAATCAATTTTTTCTCAATAACTGGTTGCAATTCATTAGAAAGGACAGTTTGAACTACTTAAAAGTGGTGTACACTCTTTAAAAATCTGTTGCATAAATGTTATTTTTTTTTTCCTTTGGAGCACAAAAAGAAAGGTACAAATATATTTGAATATAAGGGCGGTATTATCCATGATCAGAATTTTAATAACACTCCCTTGAAACTCTCAGGAATTGTTTTTCCATCAGGGATGAGAAATTCAGAAATAAGGGAGTGGCTGACAAATATTTTGTTCACAAACAATGCTGTCTAATAGTGGCAGTAGTAATCACGTTAAGTGTTTCAAATCCAGAGACTCGAGAGAACTGTGTAACACAAGAGAGCTTTTCAGCCTGTGAATCAGGCAGAGGATGATGTGACCAAGAAAGATTACAATCAGTATATCAAAGACAGCAAAACCTGGCTGGAGAGATCTGGGTTGTTTAATCAACTGGCATCAAATTTTCAAAACCAGCCTAAAGTGATAGGAATGGAGATAAGAGAGGATTTGCAGCTAGTGGTTGCTGTCTTCTAATTTGACTGAGCACCAGCTGTGTAAATACAAACAGTTACACAGTAATATATTAATGCATAGGACTTCCTTGTTGCATGGAGTGTGCTCAGAAAGGACAACTGAAATCGAACTTTTTAAAAATTCAGACTGAAACTGAGGACCTCAACTGAATAATTGTGGATTTTGATTTGATTGCCTGTTTTCATATATTTTGGTTGGAGGATTGAAAGAATGAAAAAGAAATAGTTTCACATCAGGATGAAATTTATGCTTTAGGAGGTTTAAAAGCCAGCTGGGATCTCACAGACAAATTGGAAAATTATTTTTAAATCTTTTTAGATGTTCCTTCTCTTTCGTTTGAAAATTTTAAATAATTAAGGTGCCTTGAAGTGGGAAGAACCCTCCACATTCCGTTAAACAGAGTAAGAAAATAGTATCTCAGATATTTTGCCTTCTTTCTTATTTTCTTAACCATAACTACTCAGTCTTTTGACTGTAAATTATGAAGATTTCAATTTCTGCCAAACTGCATTTTTAGCAGTTAATCCACTTAGGGGAATCCAGACACTTGGGTGCATCATAACAGAGTTGCCCTGTCAGATTAACCCATTACTCTTGGGTTATTATGATGTTACTAAAAATTTATCTATCCATAACCAAATGTCTTATGATTTATGTCTCTCCACAAAACTATTTGCAGTAGGAGATAAATGAAACACTAATGTTTCATATGTGACTAATACAAAATAAATAATGCAACTAAGTGAACGGAAAGTTATGCAAATTCCATGCCATTACTGAATAATGCACTGTTCAATGCGAAAACAAACAACCAAAAATTTGAAAATTTAAGTTATGGGAAACTCCTCATAGAAAAGAGTTCTAATCAAACGAAGATAAAGATTTTTAAAATCATGCACAAAATGCAAGGCCAGATATTTGATGCCATTGTTAGATATAACAGAAGGAAATGATCCTTTAGATTGATTTAACAAGGCAATGCTGGAGGGCGAGCGCAGTATATCCTGTCATAGAGTCATTGGCTGCACTAAAATATACCAAATATAATTTTGCCACAGCAATGTGATTAAGTGTATTTAAACACTTAATTTAAAATAAAAACCATCCCAAATAACATGTAAAAATAAAGAAAATAAGTTTTTGGGAAAGCTTTTAATACACTCAAATCTTTTAGAGAAATTCATTTAGAACACTGTAATTTCTCCAGCAGAAGCAAAGCCATGCACTGCACCAATGGTGTGAGTGATGATAACTGACGTGTAAAAGCCACTGATCTTAAACTTTGAAATAGATAATTACTCAAAGATGTGAAGCCATACCTGTCCCTTAAATCAGTAGGTATGGTAAAAAATATTGAAAATTGCCTTCTTATCATGAAACAATATTTAAAACAGAGTGCAAAGTGTTTTTTTATAGCAAGGGCATATATACATGCAGTTGAATCTGAAAGACAACAAAAGGAAGGTAGATAGTGACCTTTCTGGACTCCAAGGAGATACAGGGCTGGTCATACTTTTTAAAATATGTTTGACAGCTTCTGTTCAGTTCTTGCTCTTAATTTTTATTTTGAGACTCTAAGAAACACAATTTTGAAAAGATGCAGTAATATACTGTTAGTAATAAAAAGGAACAATGTACTAATTTTCATAGACTAACTGTATAATTAATCAAGTAAAGGCTTAAAGAGATCAAATTTAAACTGAACTTTGAAAAAACTTGGAACCTAAACAAATTTTTCTTTTCGCCTCATTGTAAGTGATGGCAGTTGCTTTTAACATCGATTTTTTATATTGTTCATGCTCAAGACTTTAAAAATTGTTTCAAAATGCTGACTTAAAATGAGTGAGGAGTAGAGATAAGGGTCAACCAGTCCCAACTATCTTTAGAGGACCAAATACAAGAGCAACTGTTAAACAGAAAAGGATCAACACTGACAAACCTTGATCTTCAAGTTTCTCCCGATTTGTTTCCAAGTCACCATGTGCTAAACTTTGCCTTGATATTGCTTCATATATACTGATGCTGGGGCAGAGTTAATTTTTCTTCACAAGGTCTAGTATGGGGCTAAGTTTGGGATTTGTGGTGATCACGGCGTTGACCTAGAGTTGTTTTTCTTATTGCTGAGCAGAACTTGCAGAGAACCAGGAAGTTGGGGGTGCATAGAAAGCTGGGAAGAGACACAGCCAGGACAGAGGTCCTCAACTGACCAAAGTGATATCACAGACCATATGGCATCATGCTCAGGATATAAAGTGAAGGAGAAAAGGAGGAAGGTGGGGACATTTGGAGTTATGGCATTTGTCTTCCCCAGTCACCATTACAGGTGATGGGGCCCTGCTCTCCTGGAGATGGCTGAACACCTGCCTGCCCATGGGGAGCAGTAAATCTATTCCTTGTTTTGCTTTGGTTGTGTGCATGGTTTTTGCTTTCCCTATTGAATTGCCTTTATCTCAGCCCATGAGTTTTCTAGATTTTGCCCTTCTGATTCTCTCCTTAATCCCGTTGGTGGGGGAGTGAGCTGGCAGCTGCATGGGGCTTGGTGTCTGGCTGGGGTTAAACCACAATAGTCTTCATCAGTTACTCCATGCCATGTGTTGGGATATCAGATTCAATCATGTGGGGTGCTGCAAACATGTTGTTCAGGTTTTACAGAGCTGATAACCCCTCTCTGTTGTTCATAGAGCTGCATTATTTTTTAGCATTACCAAATATTGACAATATTTATGGTATCTCTTTGCTGGTATTTTGAAGTTAAATAATCAAAACTTACCTATTACAAAGAGAGAGGCTGGACTATCTTCTGGATTCTGAGACTTGCCTTACATAAATTTGTGTAAACAAGTGGCTGCCCTTTGCTTCGTTCTGCCATTGTTACCTCCTAATATGTCTAAGAGCAATACCTGCTCTGAACACACTTTCTGGAGAAGACCTAATTATTTTGTCCTATATCAGGGAGCAATCTAAATTGAGGAACTTCCATGGCCAGAAAGCTGAGAAAATCCACAAAACAAAACACCTGACACTCTGTTATCAAGTGTGTGCTTTTTCAATAACCAGTCCACTGCAGAAGCCCAAAAAGAAAAGCCCCACTGTTTCTTACAAGTGGATTTAAGACTCTGCATTGTACTGCAGGATGTTGATTTCTAGGCATTTAGGCAGTAGCCCAGGAATAAGGAGGAAACACCCTGTTGATGAAGGATATAGTGACAAACTGGCCTAATCAGAGGTTCTGAGACCAGATGTACACTTCACCTTCACAGCTATCTCCCAGTGTCTTGGTCACTACAACAAACAGCTCTGGCACTGACTTTTGGCAAAGAGGAACTAAATCAGCATCATTCACCTTGGAACAGCCGCAAGCTCCTTGACTCTCATGTGGTTTTTTCTCTGGAATTAAGGGAGCAGGTCCCCTGGCAGCAGGACACAGACTGTGGTCAGTAACAGTATGCCATTCTTTTTCCGTGCCCTCAGCTGCAATACAATCAATGCCATGAGCAGGGTGACCTTGCAAGCTGTCCATTTGTTCATCATCCCACACTGCAGTCATGACAGAGTGTTGTGATAGTTGTCCTACACAGCCTTCTTCAAACACAGTATTTCCAAGGTTCCTGTTTAAGTTGATTTAACGATGCACTGCTAAAGGTGGTAATTCATATTCCTCCTTCTCACCCTTGCTTCTAAATACAAGCTTCTGCATCATAGCTTGTGCAGGTGAATTTATTTGTTAACCAATATAATGTGTTAAATTCCAGAAAACAAATTCAATGAAACATTCTAGTGGACAAAGTCAGCACACAGATATGTAGGGTGAGCGCAGTGGGGAAGTTAGGTCCACAAAGGCAGCAAGAGAATAGTAAAGAGAGAAAAGGATGAGGACAAAGGACAAAGAGAAAGAATGGACATGAAAGGAGGAATGGTGAAGAAATGTTTTGCCCACTGAAATGGCAGGAGGTTATTAGAAACACCCAGCTGCTCCTTACCTAGGTGTGCAGGTCATAACTCCAACATTCCCACTAGTCCTTTCAGGGGGGCATCAGATCCAGAAACACTGGTTTAGTACTGCTGAACTAGACCAGTAATGAGCCACACAGATCTTGCCTTTTCTTACCAAAAATGTTGGCAATTTTCCTGTTGTCCATTAAACAGTCAGTCTTATTGTACAAAAACATTCAAAGAGTTGAACAGCAGGTGCATAAACACCATGTGGCACAAGAACTGGGAGATATTACAGAGAAAGTGTCTTGAAACTGAGAAATCAGGGAAAAAGTGGGAAGTAAATGGAGAATCTAAAGACTGTTGAAAAAGCTCAGGTGTCCAGAAAACATGTAAACAAAGGATACAAGAATGCAATCTCTTCAAGGAAAGAAGTGAAATAATAAAGAAAAAACCCAGTATGTGTAATCATTTGCAAAATGATATGATCCTGCTGAGTTTCTGTTTCAAGTAACATGAAACCAGAATATTTACCAGACAATGCCACATTAAATCTCACCAATAGCTGTTTTACAGGAAACAGTAACAAGAAAATAAACTTTTGAAAACTATGCATGGCTACTGAATTAAGTATGCAACTGTAAAGAGATTATTTCCATTAAATCCCTGATTTGAAACCAGACCTTAGAAGACTTCAGAGAGTCAAAAATGAGAAGCTGACCACAAGGGGAATTCAATTTACAGATGGAGGAACTGGAATAGGAGAATAAACCAGGTAAGTATAAAGATCAAGTAACAGATTTTGATGAAAAGATGGTGAAGGTAAAGAAAACACAGGATCGGCCTTCAAGCTGCATACAG
This sequence comes from Phylloscopus collybita, assembly GCA_027886175.1. Classification (NCBI taxonomy): domain Eukaryota; kingdom Metazoa; phylum Chordata; class Aves; order Passeriformes; family Phylloscopidae; genus Phylloscopus; species Phylloscopus collybita. The sequence continues at coordinate 63,774,916 of JAJNNQ010000075.1, read as the reverse complement.
AGACAAAGAACAATGAATTTTCAAATAGCATCAGAATGACAGCAAGACCACTAAAATACTCACAGCACATAGACACAAGTTTTGCAAATGGGCACCATTAATGGACACAATAAATAATTTTTTTTTCAAAAGCATTCCAACACTTAGAAAATTTATCTATTGAGAAATAAAACATATGCATTCTTCAGAAAGGACATGACACCACTAACATCCCTCACAGAAATTAGACTGTCCAAAATTAGGAGGATTTTGGGAAGGAATATTTCATCTACTGTAAAAATATAAGCAGCAACATTAATGAAAAGGACTTGTTTATGGGAACTGTTCAAGAGAAACCATGTCCCTTGACTGGAATACTATATTAAACAGAAATTAAACTTATTAAAAATAAATTGGACACCGGTGCACAAATGAATTTGAGAGCTGCTAATGGTTTGGAGAGAAAAATATAGTCTTAATAGGAATATATATGAACTATATAAAGAAGTAAAACAAAAATCCAGACAGATTACTTATTGGAATTATGTCAGAAACAGGATGTCTATATTGAAGTAGACTTCAAGTTCCTGCAAAGGAATTGATATTATAGAAGAACAATGAAAAATGAAAATGTAAATGGCAGGAAAAAAATATGAAAAAACCCCAAATGTGTAGAAGTGGCAAAGGAGCATCCAAATCATAATAAGTATTTAAATTCCATAAAGAAAATTACAAGTAAAATAATACAGATACTGCTAATAACATGGATATTTTAAATTAAATAGAAAAATAAATAAATATATTATGACACATGAAATGAAAAAGTCATTTGATGACGTCCATATAAATATGTATATATTATTTTCTCTGGCAGGGAAATGTATATACTATATGTTGAAATTATCCAGGAAAGGACACTGTTAGAAATTGTCTGCAAACTTTGTAATTCAAATGAACAAAACTAACATTTACTAGACACTGTGCCATGTCAGGAGCAGACAGTGAACCACAATGAAATCACCTCAAGTTAAAATGTTTTTACGGAAAACAGTACTACAATTTTTTGGGGAAAAAAATCATCAACCAAATTAAGAGAAAACACCCACATGAGTACTAAAATATTTATTTTGATACAATGAAAATTTCAGGAATCATTCAACCCTAATCTAAAGCTGTATAAAAACCCCAAAGCCTCCCCTTATTCTGCCAGATCTGTGCTAATTCATACTCAGTGCTGGGAAGTAACCAACTCTTGGAGAACCCAGCACCAGATGCTGTGAAGAGTCATCCTGAGTCAACATTCTTCACAGATATTGCACACATTTAAAGTGTCCTCTCAAATAATACAGATCTCTTTCACTTGTACCAGTCAAGCAATAATGTACTAATATTTCCAAAGTTCACCTCCAGTGACATCTGTAAATGAATTTGGACTGTTAATCTAACTTTTGCCCTCTCTGGCTCATGAAGCATAATCCTGGACAAGCATAGACATTTGTGTCCATAACAGCCAGCACTTAATTCAGAAAACAAAAGGTTTCTCCTTCACACCTGTTGCAAGAAATATATGGGAGATGTACCCGCTATTTATTTATTCTCCACCCTTCCATTCCTGACTCAATTTACAGAGGATTTAGTAATAAATATCCACAAGGTGCCTTGTGTGATGCAATGTATTCAAGACTACAGAGAGTTAGGGCAAATCACTGAGTAGAAGCAGCTTTAATGTTTTGTTAGAGGATTGGTGCTTGTCACTGCATAAGAGCAAGGCGTCCACGCTCATCAGCTGGAGTGGTCAGCTTCACCAGCAGGAGAGAGTGGGGGTTTTCCTCAGAGAGGTGCTGGAGGAAAGCTGAGTGAGTTAAAAGGATTTACATCCCTCCTGGAACAATATACTTGAAATAGTTACAGAAAAACACTCTTCCATGCCTCAGTCCCTCATTTATCAATCCCATATTTTTTCTCCATATCTTTTTGGTATCTGCTTGCAGCAGCAAGAAGTGTTCAGACAACACAGGTCCCAGAGGAGATAATATTTTCATGATGCAAACTTTGCCTTCCCTTTCAATGCCTAGGATGTCCTAGTGGTTGAAAAAAGTCAGATCATGAATGAAATAAATGAAATACAGGTAATGTTGTCAGTAAGGGAAAAATCACTTTGAGATTCATGGAATCCATTAAATAGTTTGGGTTGTAAGGTATATTTAAAGGTCATCTCACACAGTTTCATTTGGCTGAATATACATAATTTACTTTTCCTCAATTCAGTCTGTAACTTTTTCCATGCAGAGTTTCATCATAGCTTTACTGCTAGTTTTTAAAATAGCATTATGTACCAGTACATAACTTTTTTTAGTCCATCAAATGACATCCATAAGTGTAAAGTAAAGGTAAAAGACCACCATAAGTGCCACCATCATTCATCCCTGATGTATTTCCTTTAAATTATATTGGAAATGAAAAGTACCAAGGCGCAGATATCTTTCCAAAGCAAATTGAAACAAATAAAAATCCAGCCAGAAGAAAATGTTACACACCATGTGTCACAGAAGGAACAAACCAGACATAATAGTTGTCCATCATATGCTATAAAGTTCTCAGTATGAAAACAGCAGTTGAAAAGAATCACACACCTGGGAGCCACAGCAAACTGCAAAATATTTCTGATTTCATGTAAATAAAAAAACCTTCTCCCTGCCTCCAATCCACTTCTATAGAAGGAATGATGTAAATCATGAATTGTATTGCAATACAGCAAAGAGCCAGGCCATCCTAAAGCAGTAGGTATTTGTTTTTTCTGTTCTTCTCTCAAGACAACGAAAAGATATAAGAATAGAAGATTTTATTTCTTTTTCTTTTTACATAAAAATTGATTTTCTTTCAATACAACTTAATAGATTTGTGTAATAAAATGTTTATGTGCCTTTTTATTACTTAATGTTTTCGTTTCCAGATTATTTGGTTGGTGATTGACTAGCACAATTATATACAAACCTACTAAATCAGCTGTTTAGTAGGGTTTAGGAAGTTTATTAGTCTACTCAGTATTAAAACATTTGCCTAAATATAAAGGTAAAGTGGCTTCTAACATTTAAGCAACAAGTAGGGTAGACAAGCAAGGAACTAGCCCACTAATCCACTGAAATGCATATATCATTGTTAGGTGAAAAGTATGGAAAAGAAAAAGTAGCAAGTAAGCATTTTGCATTCAGGAGCAAATACTTAGTAGTGGTAAATTAAGTTATCTGTACTGGAAGAAAATTAACAACTAGCATAGAAAAATGAATTAAGAACTCCCTGATGTATGTAATTGTGTAATATTCACCTTCTTTTTCTCTGACACAGAGAAGTAGCTAACCATATCTTAGCCTTGGCATATATTATTTCTATTAATGTAATAAAAATGGTTATAAAGTTTTGCTCTCCCTTTTTCATGTATTCCCTAGAATGAACCACTGGTGGGCAGCAGCCAAGTGCAGTGTGGGTGAGAGGAATTGCAAGATATAAATGAAACTTTACCAATCAGTGCAAAAAGTTATGTAAACTAAAGAGCTCATACAGGAGGGCAAGGGTGTTTTTATTATCAGATGTTCTGCTTCATAAACTCATCATACTGCTTTCTCAAATTTGGGCTGGTCACTGAAGTAATTCAGAAATCAGTATCATAAACATCAGAAAAAGACACTGAAACAATAAATTCAGAGTAAAATAGGAGTGATTTTAGTCACTTCAGACAGCACAGCTCTTTCACTTTTAAAGGTACTTTCACAAAAAATATAGGTGTCATATATCAGCAACAAATCATTGCAATGGTCATCTGAGCTTTTTGTCACATCCTAAAAGTTTATTGGAACAGGAGGTATCAGAAAAGGAGAAAAAAAAAAAGTAAAAGTTGCATGAATTCAAGGAAAAATGGAAAGATGCAAAATGCACTTGCATACCAGACATTGCTCTCAAATAAAGGTGGGGAAAATTGATGATGAATGACATCAGGGAACTCTTTGTCCTACATATTTAAATTTAAATCTCCTGTAATCCTGAGAGCTTTTACTTGCTCAGTTAAACGGTGCCCTGTACTTGAAAGGGACTCCTCAGCACCACAGTAGTATCCAAAGTCAACAGTAGCAATTTTCTAACTCACACTGTAAATTACAATTTCCACTTCCTTTTAGTGTGTAGTTACTGTTTTTATTATTGATGCTGATTTGAATAAAACTGCTCTTTGAAGGAAAGAAACTTTTCTCCTCTCATTTTCTTGCTTTCTTTTTCTTCAGTTTAGTCATGGATGCTGATGTTCAAATGGTATGTTTGGTAGCTTCTCCTACAACAGCCTGTTTTAGGAAAAATCAAAGACCTTCCTGAGCCACATACAGCAGAGTGTAAGAGACGTGGCAGGTATCATAGGACTACCTGTTAAACTTAAGGTGCTCTTGATGTTGATGTGTTGATTCTGACTATGTTTTCTTTAAAAGCAAAAATCTCCTCTACAGTATATCATTATCACTAGCACAGGTCAATACCTTTAAGTAAAAATCTGTTTTAACTGTGTGATAATGGTGTGGGTGGACCTTGTTTCTGAAGTGTAATATTCTTTATTCACTATTTATTATCATCTGAGATGTTTATTTCTGCTTCTGAACTGAAATCCCTCACAACCTTAGTAAAAGATGCAATGATCCCTTGCCCAAATTCCCTTAAAATATTATATCAATTAATTTAACCTATTAGCTTCTAGTATTAGGAATCATTACTCCATGTAAATACATAAAATTTTATTTCCACTAAATAAAACCATGGCATATAGAAGATATCCTGTGAGGAAGGTTTAATTATTCCCTTAATTATTTTAATTTTAATATACTTTAGAAAACATTAAAGTTAAAACTGTGATTAACTGGCCAATATAATGTATTAATACATACTCCAAAACTGAAAAAATAAGCATTATCACATTATCAAGATATGTCCTGACATAAAAATATTTTATGTAGACTGACCCAAGATTTATCTTAAAATATATAAATATATGTAAATTTATATGTATAAATATATATGAACTTATATTTAAATATAAATTTAGATACCCAGTTCTGCTAGATATGGACTGTTTCCAACCTCTTTGGCAGAAAACTTCTCTCTGGTTTGTAGACATATTAGGTCATTGACAGTTTATGTGCTCATTGCTCCTTTGTGGACAATGTCTTTTATTCTACCTGACTCTTCTCCTTTCCCAGTGTTTATCTCCACCCCTTGACATCTTTATGCATAACAGTTTTAACTCTTCCTTTTGCTAGGCTGCACATCAGGAGCTTATCTTGGCTTCTGTTATGCTATAGGTCCAACATTTCCCTGATCATCACTCCATATGTTTTAATGTCAATATTTTTTTTTTTACATTGAACATGGCAATCCTGAAGAAGAAGGCACAGAGTTCAAGAGGTCTCTCTGAATATATATACATATATATATATATATATATATATATATATATATATATATATATATATATTTTTTTTTTTTTTTTTTTTTTTTTTTTTTTTTTTTTTTTTTGCTTGTTAGTGAAGAAATGGGCTGAAGGAAGCCTCTCAAGATACACTGCAGGGAACCTTTTGCAAGTGTACCACATCCTTGCAAGTTATTAAAGCAAACAATTGTTCCACTCATATATTTCTTTTCCTCTGTTATTTCCTGTTAGAGAATTAAAAGGTTATAGAAATTCTTCATATTATTACTCTTAAAGCGTTAGATCACTTTCTGTAATATTATTTCTTTCTATTTCCATTGCTTCCAGTCTCAAGGTATTTGAGTTCCCCCTGTATGCCAGTTTAATCCTTCATCATGTTGACAGCACAATATGACAACATCAGCATATTTTCTCCTTTTAACATTTTTCGCTTCATTGTAAAAACATTCAACAAGCTCTGTGGTTAAAGAAACTCCCTTCAGCTTCAAAGGTTCTTCCTTTTTATTCTCTATATCTACTGTGGTGAATCAATAAATCTCAAGTCTTCTCAAAGACATCTTCTCAGTGTCATTATAAAGATCTAATGCCTTTCCTTACATTTTGCCATATTTTTTTTCCTTTAAATAAGTGATTTTGTCTTACTAGTCCTTTAGGAATTCTTCTTTAACTTCAGAGCTCAAAATTGTCCCACCTATATTAGGTCTGTGACTTGATCATATATTTAAAGGTGCCATGTTTCTCTCCAAATTTTCTATTTACATCCAGTAAAATAGTCTGTCTTTGGCCCTGATGGTTGTGAAGAAATTAACTGAATGCAGAGGCATCTGAGCCTGAGATCTTGAAGGAAAATCTTTTAAGATGTTGAGTTACTGTCTCCTTTGTGTTCAGGAGATGCTAAACAAGTATCTTGTTAAAATGCCAACATCGTTCCAATCATAAAATTACCTCAACTGATTGTACATAGAAGGAAGAGAACAGATTGTGTTATGAAGGACTCCTGCATAGTGCTCAGCCTGAGCCACTTGTGGATGATGTTCAGAAGAACGTCTTTCACCGCCAAATCCCTCAGAAGAAGCTATAGGAAGGAAAAGCCACAGGAATTACTTTGCAGAGCTCACTGGTATATATATATGCTGACACAAATGCCTCCCAGATCAGCATTTTATAAGTGACATTCAGACCTATAGAACAGTCATTACTGAATCATTGTTTATCACTTTTCTTTACAGTGAGGTTGTAAACGGTCTCATTTGAAAAATTCACAAGGCTCTCAGCCCATCTGTGTCTGTGTCCCATATCCTGAACCATACCTGCTGAACAGGAGCAAGCCTCAGGAGCCTAGAAAAGGGCATATGTATAACAACAGTAAGTGGTGACATCTCAAACAACTCAAATTTAGTTTTTGGACAAAACTTGGGATGGTATCACTGCTTGCAGCCTCTCATTTCAGGTTCCAGCCCTCATAAGCACGTCCTGTATAACATCTTTGGCTTTATCTCCCAGAATAATGCTATGATTCAGAACTGCCTTTCATATAGAGGAGAAAGGTACATCATGTCTTAAACAGAAAAAATCTATTATTTTTTTCCTCTTCCTTATTTTTCTGGTTGGTGGTTTTTTTTGTTTGTTTTGTTTTGTTTGTTGTTGTTGTTGGTTTTGTTTTGTTTTGTTTTTGTTTTTGTTTTGGGGTTTTTTGGAGGGTTTTTTTGGGTGGGTTTTTTTGGTCGTTTTTGTTTGTTTGTTTGTTTGTTTTGGGTTTTTTTTAATTTTTTATTGTTTGCAGTTTTTTTGTGGTTGATGTTTTGGTTTTTTAAATGGAAGAAAAAAGACTTACATAACTAATTGAGTTGGGTTTTGCATCGGCATCTCACTGTGAGTGAAAAAATCAAGATTAAAAAATTGTGCATGTAGGTAAATTTGGCACCAGCCAATCAAATTCTGCTTGGTTGTGAACATGTGCTTTTTTCCATTCTATTTTGTCAATGAATGCCTGCTGTGTAGTACACAGTGCACTGAAGTGAGATTATGAAAAAATGACAACAAAACATAGAATTGCTAATTTCTGTACTGCATATAACTTCAGTTAGGCAAAGTGCATTATATAGCAACTGAACTTTAATGCATACAATTTTCTTTAGGTAAAATAAATCGAAATTTTCTTATATATAAATTAAATTATTCCATCGTTATGCAAAATTTTGTTGTAAGCCACTTCCAGACCAATAATTCCTTACTCTCTAAATATGTCTTTTTTAAACTAACTTGCACTTAATTGAATAATATTGCCTAGCTTGTCAAAAGACTAATACCAGAAATATTTTGCAAGAGATTTTTTTAGGATAATGGGATAAATAAACACCTCCAGTCTATTGTGAACTATCACATTACTGTATAGAGATTAAGGAAATTAAATCAAATTGACCTTGAAAGTGCAATCATGTATACCATAGCTGTTACCTGTTGTTTCTCTGGGATGAGAGAGAGAAAAGCTACTACAACTTTTTTTGTTGCCAATATCTGTCTAGACATTTCTGTATACTCCTACTAGCGCCTTTGTTACACTGTGTAAGCCAAGTCAGTGAAACATCTGAATTGGAATAATTCCCCTGTCTCTTCAAGTGTGGTTTCCACATAAATATAGAAAGAAAAGATCTGTGTCCTTTTTCAAATATTGTATTTCAATTGCATATTATGAGAGTATTTTGTACATGGATAGCAATGATACATAGTGCTTTGTACAGTCTAACTAACCATAAGAAATACTGTTGGAACACAGGGTGCTGTGTACTTTTTTCATCTCTGTACTATTATTATTCAAGCTGAATACAAAGGAAGGACCTCAGCTTGTGAACAAAGTTATTCTCTAATTTTGTCTCTGTTAGAGTCTTATATGTCCTAATTAACTAAGGCTCACCTACACTAGGAAAGTTATATAATGCAAACAACTACTACACTCATATTTCTTTTCCTCTGTTATTTCCTGTTGGAGAATAAAAAAGTTATAGAAATTCTTCATATTATTATTCTCAAAGCATTAGGTCACTTTCTGTAATATTATTTCTTTCTATTTCCATTGTATCGTAGGTACACTAGGAAAGAGTCCAGCACTATAGGTGTAAACCTTTTGAACAAAAGAATCTGTGCTGAAGAGTTACCTGTGTGCTTATCTATATCTATCTTACAGATATTTTGGGATCATTTCTTCAGATAAACTCTATGGCTATTGAGTAGTAGTGCCTGCAGCTTGTGAGCTACATTCCTAGAGTGGACCTTCTGATTTATCCAACATCTAGCCCATGTGTTTTGACATATGTGCCAAAGTAAATAGGATGTTGAAGATTTGTTTATGATCCAAAGTAAAACCTTAATTTGACATAAGTTACAAAAAGCCTCAAGGAAATCCAAAGATGGGCGTAAAACACATATTCATAAAAAGAGGCATGTATTTTTCTCATTGCATCACAAATAAGCTAAGAATTTTATTTCAGGAAATCAAGAATAAAACTTTTAAGTTCTTAAAAATGGATACACTTTAACAGAAATTACTGAAACACTTGTCATAATCACTTGATCTACTATCTATTGCATTTCATTAAGTATGCTAAACTCAAATATATAAACACATTTACTTCTGAAAAATATCCGGATGTTAGGAAGATTCAACCTGTTGAATCCTTACTTTTTTCCTGCTCAGTGCTGCTACGAATCTACACTAAGGAAAAAAATATACTGTTAAGAGTGGTTTATTGAATATTTAAATCTGACAGTGATGATCAGTTAAGCTGTAGCTTTAAAACACATGCACTAAGCAAAGCAAATCTTACAGTTCATCTATGATCTCTCCTGAAGACTTAAAATATGATAAGTCACAAATTCTCATGGCTAAGCTAATATGTGCGTACATGTGTTTCCTCTCTGCCAGGGGCACAGTGTCTCAAATTAGGCTTCCATAAGATTTCTTGCACCCTGTGCTAACAGGGCAACAGCTAGCAATGTGGCAAGGAAAACATTGCTACGAACACCTAACAACCTTGTACATGGTGAATACAGTTCTAAACATTTTAAAATGTCACAATGTTTTCAGAATCTCCATTATCCCTCTGTTTCTGCCAATGCAGTTTGGATCACAGAGAAACAGAGTGACAGAGACCTCAGTGTGGAGAGGTTTCTCCGAGTCCCCAAAACTTGTAACCTGGCTAACAACCAGCAATGGATGAAATCGGCCATAGCTTTGTACAGCTAAGTCTTGCAAATTCCTTAGCAGAGGGCCTCTGCACTTGCTCAGGATGCCCTGTCCCAGTTTCTGGACTCCACACCAACCCAACCCAACAGCATTCTGTGGGTGGGGTGATGCCGCCTCTGCCAGTGCCCCGCAGGGCTTGATCTGTTTGCTCTTGCCTATCTGTGCACTATTTTCAGTTTTAGTGATTACACCTTAGTCCTTCACCTCCTCCTCCATCATTCCTAAAATTGCATTGCTTACTTCACTCTTGCTTTCAAAAGATAGAGGTTGGTATTTAACCTGAAAGGTGGTAGGAGATGCCCATTTAATTTGGCCACCTTTTATTAGGTTATGAAATTCCATGCAGTTGGATCTACCACTGTAATTACTGAACTGTGGCCAGGGTTCCAGGAGCATCCTTTAGAAACTTTGTGTAAGCAACTGAGTACTACTGTGTCTTGAGGAGGGATTCTCAAGCTATTCATTATCTTTCCTATTAAAAAAAAAATAGTAGATTTCCATCTTCAATTAGTTTACGTTCAATTTCTAATGACTGGAACTTGTTATACATTTTTCGGAGAGGTTAAAGAGCTGAAAACCATTGCTTCATGCATGTGCAAGGATTACCTCCCACCTACATCATTGAAAGAACAAAATAGGCTGATATTTTATTACTCCATTTAAAGCACTGTCTGCTAAATCAAGTGTTCAATGATTTTCCTTCAGGTATATGGGCTGTGTCTTGCCAACCAACTATATTTTCTAACATTCCTCTCTCTGTCCTCTTGTCAAAAGTATAAAGTTCCTGATTGCCAACTATGGCTAGTTTCAGCATCCAAAAGAAATAAGATTGAAAAAAAGTCTTTTAACAAGGATTTTAAAGAATTATTTACAAAATGCATTCCTGATAGGATTTTGCTAAAGGTAAAATTACTCCTTACTTCTACAGTACAGTCATACTTTCTATAAGGTAATGGGCAGAGTGATTTAAGCAGAGCTATCCATTGGTTTCTGGCCTGAGCAGTGTACTATTAGGTTTTGGAAGAGTCTAGAGAGAAGCTTGGCTGTGGAACATTTAGGAATCACAGGGGCCTTTTGGCTTTTCATCTAAAAATTACAGAAGTACATACAGTCAACTGTGAAAGACATTCCATTTCTGTGATATAAATGAAATAGCAAGAAGGAAAGCAATACTACTTCTTCCTTTCCCACAAAAACTATAAGGCTTAATGCCAAAAGTCTATAAGGATTTTATTGCTTAAATACTAACTGGCTGCAGGCATCTGGAATCTGCAACATGTTTATTCTGATGCAAAGCCAACAATATTTTTTTAGAAATCTAGGAGAAACTCATCGTTCTCCTAACAAAGCAGTTAACTGCCCTCTGCCTAGAATAGTCATAAAATGCTAATTTATACAAGGTCATGAGAAAGCAGAAGAGCAGAGCCCTGTGGACTTCCATGTCATACCAATAAGGAAAATCCAGTCTTTTCCCTAAAGCAAGCAGCCTCCTCCTTAAGTGTCACTGAGCTTGATTTGTTCCAACACAAGCATGAGGTTTGAGGGATTCTTCCTGACTGCAGACTTGCTGACATGTTTACGGTGTCAAGAAAATGTTTGCATTTCCATCTTTAACGTCAAAGTATGAGGTCTAAAAGCAATCTTTAAAATGAAAACTTAAACATAATCCAAGGTCCCAGAGGTAGTATCTTGAGTATAGGTTTTTGCCCTAACCTAGCCAAACTCCAGAGTAAAAGCAAATATTTCTATAAAGAATTATGAAAATCAAGCATTTGCCACTGCCATGGTCCACTTATCATTTGAGGGATGGTCATATTATAAACAGCCACAGAAAATGTTTTCTGTATGTCAAGTCACTTCAGTTTCACAACAAGGTAGACATCAACTTGTAGATAAAATTTGGCAGAGTGTCTTTACCTATTTTCTTTCAGTACAAATCTCATGAGAAGAAAAATCTGAGCCAGGAAAAAAATGGATGTAGAGAGACTTTATAACTGAATCACTTTTTTTGAAGAGAATTCCACATTAACTAGGCTGTCATTAGTCAAAGTTAAGCACACACCATTTCAAGTCAGGTTATGTTTTACTGCTTCAGCCTTTAGACGTTAGTCACAAAGAAGCTCTAACTTCTATTTGTGCAGGGAAGACCTTCTTTTAGCGCAAGGTTGTCACCAAAGAGAATGACTTGGAGATCTTTACAGACTGAAAAAAATTTACCGATTAGAATTTAAAGCCCCTGCAAGCAGTACAGTCACTGGTCATACTGTTGTTTCTAAAACAGCTAAGCAGTATTTTTCCTGCCCTAAAGTGCTCATGCCATGAAGGACCAAGTCTTTAAATTAATAGCTCAAAGTCTTCCACTATCCTGAGTTGTTATCTACACACCTACCCATCTGCGTCTTGGGTTACAGCAACAGGACTACAGCCAATAGGCCTAGATAAGTTATCCCTTCCCTTCCCATCCCTTCCCTTCCCTTCCCTTCCCTTCCCTTCCCTTCCCTTCCCTTCCCTTCCCTTCCCTTCCCTTCCCTTCCCTTCCCTTCCCTTCCCTTCCCTTCCCTTCCCTTCCCTTCTCATACAGCATGGGAACCACCAAGATGATCAGAAGTTGGAGCACTCACCCTATAAGGAGAGGCTGGGGCATTAGGATTTGTTCAGGTGGGGGAGAGACAGCGCGAACTGTCTAGACTCAATACTAATTAAGCTCCAACTCTTAAGAGAGCTTTTTGAGGTGATCAAGCCAGAATTTCCTCAGTGAGGCACAGTGGACAGATGAGAGTCAAAGACGTAGGTAGAAACATGGGAGGTTCAAGCAAAAATCATTCAAGTCAAATCCTTCAGCATTTTAAGATTTGTAAGACTAGCTAAAGCACTGAGCCAATCAGCCTGACCTCACAGGAGCCCTCCTGTGATGCCTTTCTAGTGGCTGTGAACCTACCATCATGTGCTGAGATTCAGATTTCTTCTCAGTTTCATCTTAATACCTCTTACCTGTACAAAAATGGAATAATTACACATGAAAGTGTAGTCTGATCAATGATGGTTACAGCTACATTTTTTCACAGAAGGTTTCTTCATCAGACTAAAGTTGGTTTCTAAAAAATAATATGAATTCTTAAAGATGTAAGATGCTATATTCTGTTTAATACTCAGATTTAATTCTAGGTCTGACCAACTTTTCTACTACAAAGCATAACTAAATTCCTGGTTTAAATATCAGGAGTTGTATACAAAACTCAAACATCATCACAGATGGTGAGTATGTTTTTGTGACCATTTGTAATGTGATAGTTTGTGGGTCACTCCACAATAAATGGGCATCTGGAATGGCCATTAAGGTTTGTCAAAATTATTACACATCTTCAAATGATGGTGAGAATGGGTGGGTTAAAACTTAACCTCAGTAATAAGATCCATCCATAATTGGCAGAGACTGTAACAATACCCCAGCTGTGCCAAACCAAGAGTAAGAAACATCCACAGTGCCAAAAGAAAAGCTTGCTGAGGATCTTCTCTCAGAGGAGGGAGTCCTGAATTAGGCAAGATGTGAAGGAAGCCAAGTAGCTTTAGCAAAATAAAGAAAGTTTTTCCATAAATAAAAACTGGCTAATATGACAGAGAAAATAAGAATGTATAGTCACTTTTCAATGTGGAGAGAAGTAATTTGTGGAGCTCAAAAGGGCCAGTAAGGGAACTATGTTGTGTTCAGATTTGGCACAGAGGAGAGGGTAAGTCCTGAAGTGACTTGTGGTTTGCTGATACATACTGTCTCATGGGAAGCAGGTGGAAATATCCCTGCTCCCCTCCTAGCCACTGACAAAAAACAGAATTCTGGCATTAGTCCTGTGGTCTTATCCAGTAAGACTCTAAGGATATATCATGAAAAATAAACTATAGGAGACAAAAACAACAACAAACTATTTTAGACCCAGACCAGAAGAGCAGTAAAATGGAAAATATTGTCAGGTATATATGCTTCTGCACATTAATATTTTAATGCATGCTTTTTTTGCAGTATTGGCACTTTTCTGCTGCAGCTATGCAAATTGACTCCTGTCATTTTGGGAGTAAAATCTGTTAGAATCCAAGAGCACAGAAATCTTTATAAGCAACTCATTAAAACAAAGAAAAGAAGAAGCCCTCAAAGAAGCAGAACTGTAAGTCAAACACCATCAAGATAATAGACAGATGCTGGAGAAGACAATTGCCTTCTGTGAAGGCTGGAGAGAGGTGTTGCCATTGTCTGAGATACCTGAAACAGAAAGAAGAGAAAAAAAGGTGAAGATAGTAACAGTGGCAAATGGGCCTGCAAGTAGTATTCTAAGCAATGAGCAGTACATCAAACTGTGAGACACAAAACAAGAATGTCTGCCAGCATTCTTATGCCATTTCCTTGAATGTCTTAAGTGAAGCCATCCAAACTTCCCTTAGAGGAATACTGTGTTCTCATAGTACTGGTGTTTTCCAACACTGTGAGGTCAGCAAGAAGGTGCAAATATTTTCAGAATCTGAACACAACTATGTAATAAATGCTGGTGGTTTTGTTTTTTTGTGGTGTTTTTTTTTTTTGTTTTTTTTTTTTTTTTTTTTTTTTTTTGTTTTGTTGGTTTTTTTTTTTTTTTTGGTTGGGCTTGGTTTGGTTTGGTTTTGGTTTTTTTTGGGGGGGGGTTGTTTTTGTGTGTGTGTGGTTTTTGTTTGTTTGTTTTGTTTTGTTTCTGGTGTTTTTTTGTGGGATTTTTTAGGGGTTTTTGGTTTTTATTTTTGGGTGGGTTGTGGTGGTTTTTTGGTTTTTTGGGGTTTTTTTTGTTTGCTTTTTTTGGGTTTTTTTTGTTTTGTCTCAGCAGCCACTCTAGTTTGATTATTCATTTTTTTACAATTGTGGGGAAAAAAGTGTCACCAGCTTATTATATGTTATTAATGTTAAACAACAACAATGAAAAAAGCCACACCTCATTTGTTAATATGATACCTTTTGTACACCTGTCACAATACTGGAAATCTGAAGGGCTTAATCTTTGATATTACATATTTACAAGCCTCACAGATCAAACTCAAATTGTGTTTCAACTGTACTTTACCTAGAGCAAGAAATGTCTAGGCAGATAGCCCAGAGCATATTTAGAGCTGCCCTGCAGTCAGTGAGACACATGAAGTGAGTATACAATGTCAAAGTACTGTAAAAATAAGTCAGCTAGAATATAATTGGCTTGGATCATAGGTCTACAGGGCTAAGACACCAGAGCCATTGGTAAATTACACAGACATTTTTACTTGATTTCCTGTTTTTTCAGCTCTGAAGTGATAATTCTGGTGAAGATGACAAAGACTGTTGAAGAGATTTTATTTAATACAGATGGACATGTTAATGCAGAGTGATCTACCCATCCCTCCAATTAGCCTACTAGGTGCAGCTTGATATAAAGCAGAGACTGGAGCCCTGAGGACATGAAGCAAGACAGGGAGAGCAACATAGCTCAGCATGTTTTCAGGAAATCCAATTATTTGTCTGAAGCTTTGAATTCAAAAGTGGATTCAGAAAGTCCTAAAGCAATTATGATTTGCACTGAACGAGACTGGCTAAAGCCAGCAGCTAAACGTTTGTATTGTTTTTGGCTTGTGTGCTCCATTTATACAGTAAGGCCCTTTAGCACAATCATTTCAGCATGTAACTGAAATGAGTTTAGTTTTCAATAGGATTCTTCTTTCGAATACGTTGATAAGAAACACACCGCTGTTCTTATTTTTAGTGCAGACAGAAGGGCTCAGAAAAAAATTCTAGATTTCAAAAACGATTTGAAAACTTTTATCAGCTTTAAAGAAGACAGTGTTGTGTTAGGTATCTTGCACAAGGTGATAATGTTAAAACATTTGCCTGGGTGAGTACCCTTCAGTTAGTCTACTGACTCTTCCTATGCTAGCATGATGTGCTATGCCAGCATGATCTGAGGCACGAAACATTCCAACAAATATGCAAATCCTTTATGCTTGATATGTTTGCTAGTTACTTTGGTGAAGAAAAAAACCATATTTCTAGACATTATTCTAAGCATATTTTAATGCTTTTACCACCACGAAGTGCTCTATATTGCTGAAAATGTGCCTACCAATTTTGATACTTAAATACCCATTTAAGTATCCATTGTCCATATATATTACAACCTTAAACCCCTTTATTAATGGTATCAAGAGATACCTGAAACCATTATAAAGAAATAAAAGTATGGAAAGTTTTTCTTCTGAGATTTTATGCATTTGTCTCCTGAATAGATAGTGACCCTGAGCATATTTATGTAAAATCACTGTACTCATAATTAATGTGTGCATGGATTTATGTTTTCCCTTTACATTCTGTTAATGAACACTAGGTATGTGATTTTTTTTTTTCAAAATTCAACAAATATAGCAAATGAAGTGCTGTGAGGCAGGAATCTGTAACACCAGGAAATTTATTTTTTACATATATATATTTAATGTGTGCATTCCTTAAAAGTCAGTTGTAAGTTAATTTGTTCTAATTTCAGAGACTCTTTAGAGATTATAGCAGAAGAACAATGTGAATTTTAGTCATATTAGTCTTATTTTAAATCATTTATGTGGCTGTTCTTGAAGATAAAAATCTATTTTATAAAAGCTCACTCCTGAGCTGTAGCTGCTAGATATCTTTTTAAAATAGCAGTAAAAATACCTTATAAGCAAATTTGGCCCAAAACTGGGATTCCAAGTTCGCTGGAAGTTTCTTTTTAATTTAGTTTTGATCTGACCTGTGGTGGCTGTTTCCAATGTCCATAGCCCAGGCAGACTCTGCAGGAATCCAGGCAGGGCTCTCTTTGAACTCTGTCTTGAGTTTGCTAAAACCTACTTGAACCCAAGATGTTTTAAATGAAAGACTTCAGACTGTATGAAGTAGCATTTTTTGACAAAACTTTGTTTCCTTTGATAATTTCTGAACACTTCTATTTACAACATGCTTTGATTGAAGACAGACTGCTATGATGAAATGACAGATGTTTCATAATTATTCCCTTCCAAAGCCTTTTGGATGCAAGCCTCTTCATAATTCACAAATGAGTTACTCTACTTCTCTTTGACTCTGTGTTTTCGGTCATTAATAAGAAACAATGTCTACTTGAGCAATTAGCTCAACATATTTTAATAGACTTCTAAAACAAAATCACAATTATAACCTTGTGATTAATTTCCAAGATTAGTTATCAGAAAAATTGAATTCTGCTCAGTCTTGCTGCAAATACTGTGTCATGGGTTTTGGCCTGCCACAAAAAACCTCCAAGAATGCCTGTATAAGCTTCTGTGATGCGTCCTAAGGCTGCTTTCTGCGTTAGATCTCCAGTCCCAAACCATAATCATCCATTTCTACCCTTCCAACAATTTCCTTGTCTTTTCTGTTTATTGCTTAGGCCTGTTGTTCATAGATATGAAGTTTGTTTTTTGTCAGCATTGAATATCTGACACAAACCACCCCAATGTGCCAGGATAGTTACCCAGCCCTGCCCCAAGTTGTTTTGATTGTTACTGTGGAAAAAACAATGCTGTTAATTCTCTCCCTTGTCTGTGAGTAGCTAACAACCAATGTAACAGAGGCTGTGTTGGAAAGTGCTCCAGGCACACCACCCCTCTGATTTAGCATCTCTGGGCAGCTGACCAGACTGGCTGAAGGATGGGATGATCCTGCTGTTAGTTAATTGTGCATATGTAAAAGTCAGAATCAGACTGTCACGCTGCATAACTGCAATTAAGAAGCCAGTCTCCATATTTAGCTGTTCTCATGTGAGGTTTTTGAATTAGTAAACACTCTTGCTAGTTAGTTTACTTTCTGAGGTGTTTGCAGGAAGCAAACAGATATGTCAGGAACTATACAGTTCCATTCGTGTTCACTCACAGAGATGCACACAGGCATAAGGGTAAATATTTATGCATAAAGGACACATAAAAGCTTTTGTGATGTTTTTAAAGTGTATAGTGAAACAGTAATTCCAGTAAGTGCAGGGTGCTTTGCACGTTAATGCTTCTCTGATTATTTAAATGTTTGAGGAATTCACTCGCCCTTCATTCTTGCTGTGAGCTGTGTCAGTCAGTTTTTATAGTAAATCTCTGTCTTTCTCTGCAGGGAATCTACAGAAAAAATAATCTGAAACTCCCTTGTTAGGAAGGTGTCAAATCCTTAATTCAAGCAGCAATTGTGTACAAAAAAAAAAAAAAAATAGGATATTTATGGATATTCTGTGGATAAACCTGGTATCACAAGCATGGCAAATCTTTTTCTATATTGTCCTCAGTTAAAAAAAAATTAAGGAAAGAGTAAGGAAAAAACCACAGATTACAAAAATAATAATAATAAATAGATGATAACTGTATAGTACACAATAGAAATGCATTATGTTGGTTTAGCTTGCATCAAAATGTGGATTTTGTTCCTAGAATATAATACATCTTATTATGCTTCTGTTGTTTAAAATTTCAAATGTGTTCATATACGCACAGGCATACGTGTATGCAAACAAGACTTTTTTTTGCAAACCATTTCAAATAGTCAAAATATTCCAAAATATCACTACAGATACCTATACAGCATAAAGATTTTTCATAGATCCTTTAAAAATTAAGTGTTTTTAGCTGTCTTGAAAAGTAAAATATTGATTGTCAGATTATGGCATCAGAGAAGCAGAATAGTCACTGACAGAGAAATTTCTCTTCTCCAGTTGGGGCCGTAACTAAAGCTTGTTTTGGAGAAACCTGTCATCAATATCCCTATTTTGATTGCATTTTTTAAATGAAGTTGCACCTTAGTAATTTTTAAAATTATGGAATAGCTGGTCTCTCTTCCTGAAAAGAAGATAAAAATAGTGAATATAATGCCAAAACTTGTACCTTTCACTTCCTTGGTGGAACTTAGGACAGAACTGACCTATGAAGTCCTAAGTGGTTTGGTTTGGGTTACTTAAGTGCCTCTCTTCTGAATATATTGCACTACATTAAGTTTACTCTTTGAAGGCATTTGAATTCAATTTCTCTTTGGAAAAGAAGACAAAGAAGTACTATTACTACTCTCCATTAGTATTACTGAGCTGCAGGTTTGCTTCATTATGTAACTGCAAAGTTTTGTTTGGTTTTTCTTTTTTTAAATTTTTTTTTCATATACCTTTCCATATTCTTTACCATTATAAAAGTTTTAGGGTGTATGGCACTATGACGCTTTGGCAACACCAGTCTGTGGTGGAAAGCTATTTTTGACTTTGATTATTAAGCAATAAGGCAGATTTCAGAAAGCAAACAATCCTTTGGAATTCTAAGAATTAGAATAAAGTTTATCTTGAATAGATTTTATTGCTCCTTTTATTATTCTGAATATTAAGTGTATACATTGGGTAATAGTAATGTAAAATTATTTATGAATTGTGAATAAACTTATTGTGAAAAAAGTATCCAGTGAGGATGGTGTTGATTTGACTCCTTTGTGACCATATAGAAAAAAAATGGAACAGGTGCCTATTCACAGGTATGCAAAACTCCACCGTTTACATTAAAACAAAGCTAAGCCTTTACAAACAATGGCTTAATTTTTCTTCAAGTGAATTTTAAAATACCAGCAAAACCCTATATTTAATATATGTTGCCCCTGCAACATCTGCATTTATAGAAATGGCATTATGATGGTAGATTTAGCTCTGATGACCTCATACTGCTAAGGAGGGCAGCTGAGGAGGGGGCAGGACAACACCTGTTTTGTGGAGCCTTATGGAGAAGCTGTGTGGAAGTCCTGTGACTCCTTCTCTAATCACTGCCATTGCTCACTGCTCTCCTTCCCTCAATTCCCACCCCCCAGCACCTCGAAGCTCACTTTGTGTTTTAATTTCCCTGTGCCACAGAATCACAGAATAAGCTGAATTGGAAGGGACCCAAAAGTATCACTTGAGTCCAACTCCTGGCCCTGCACAGGACATCCCCGAGAGTCACACCATGCGCCTGAGAGTGTGGTCCAAACTCTTCTTGAACTTTGTCAGGCTTGGTGCTGCAACCATTTCTACAGGGAGCCTGTTCCACTTATATCTTCATGTATGAAATTTTAAAAGTTGTTCGTTCTTTCTTTTTTGTTGAAATCTCGTCCTGTCAGTGTGTTACTGTTGAATTAGATGACACTGCAGGAAAATACACCAAGAAAGCAGTTTGTGCATTAAAAAACCGATTTCATTAAAAGTTTATTACATTTCTCCCAGCTTCCTGCTTTTGAAGTTGGATGTCTACTGGATGTGGCTTTGTTGGGAGCTATTCCAAGCTCCACAATTTTATGAATTGCTCTGAGAGGCAATTTTGGCTAGAATGATAAGTATTCTCTTTCTTATGACAACAAGAATACCAAAGATTTTTTAAATTCAGCTTCCTGAGTTTCTCATCTGGTTAAAGATGGAGAAATAAGTGCCTAAGAAAAAAAACCCCAGGTGCTAATATTTTATTGGAGGAGCTGATAAAACTACTTACAGATACCAAGGCAAGAGAGAAGTTTGTAGCACCTGGCCAAGTTATGGCTGAACAGATTTGGAAAGAATAATTCAGGATATGCTTTGGGAATAAGATCAGTCTCAGGGCCTGAGAAAATTTATATAAGATTTTATAAGCTTTTCTCCACCTTGCTTGTGGGTTCAGGGAACTATTTCTCTCCTTGGTAGAATTTGGTTTCTGCGGAGAGGAGTTATTCATGAACTGAATTTCTGTCCACCTTCCCCTGCATTCTAAGTTGGTTGTACTAGATACTGAACCTGTAATGCAGGACATCAAACTATGAATAAGTGTGGGATCCCTCTCCCACAGGTTTGTTATATCAGAAATCACTGCCCTGAATCTTTAAATACACTTAAGCTAATTAGAGAATTCATTCACACAAATTTTTACAGGTGCGGAAGCATAGGTCCTCCTATGCAACAGGACACAAAAGTCAGCTCACTGCTCTTTTGACTGCCAGTCTCTGCCCAAGCATTTTTCATCTTGCAATACAGATTTCTCAAGTGAAAGCCATAATTACTCACTTATAGGATTTGCTAGGGTAAGTGTTCTGTCATTGTGCTGGAAGCTATGTTTGCACTGGCAAATCCAACTTAGTGGAACTGGAGGGGAAAAAGTGAATGACTCTAACTCAGTGGACAACACACTTATAGAGAAAGAAGACATCTGAGTTTTATTCCTGATCCAACAATTCTTGAATTACACTTTACCCTGGAGCTTGAAGATACACAGCTCTAGGGACAGCTAAATTGAACTCAGACTCCAAAGTCCTTAAGATTTCCTGCATTGCCCTCTGGATAAAGAGAAGTGTACCCACCATTTCTTTGGGATTAATTTAAATTTTTTTTCACTTATTTTCTCTCTTTTTTTTTTAATTTTCTTTTTTTTTAAATCATTTTTGTTCATGTGGCTATATAGCTTAAAATATATTCTGATTCTTAATTTTTGCATTAGTGTACTAGGGATGGAGCATATCCCATTTTTAAGGTTTTTTTTTCTTCTTCTCCCTCCTCCCCAGGATTTATACTAAGCAACTCTGAGATGAAAGCCGTGACTGAATTAAAAGTGAGAAAATCCAGAATTACTGAATTATTTTTATAGCTAAGCTGTGGTCCATTGTATGTGCTGGGGAAAAAAAAGAAAAAAGAAAAGAAAAGAAAAGAAAAGAAAAGAAAAGAAAAGAAAAGAAAAGAAAAGAAAAGAAAAGAAAAGAAAAGAAAAGAGAAAAATTATACTTTTATTAAAATTTTATGTATTTAAAAAATGGAATTATTTACTGCAGTTTGCAAATGGTTTCTTTACGTATTTCTGGTTTCCATGGATAAAATTCCAAGAAAAAGTCAAGAGCCTTATGGGAATTTCAGAAGCAGTTATCTTCCTTTCCTTCTTCATGGCATGGGTGGTCAACCTCTTTAAGTACCTCTTAAATCCTGCCTTATTCTTCACCCCCAGAAAACGCAAGCAAACTATGGTGGTTACAGCAGGGAGAGAAAAAGTGGTAATCATCTCTTCTAACACAGCTGCAGTAGCAACCTGCCCCAGGAATTCTGGTATTGATTGTGATTCTCTGAGTACTATCCCTGAGGAAACTTGATCAGGTGTTCATTGTTCATCGCTACGTCACAACTGCCTGACAACAAACCTCACTGTCAGAGGGAAGGTGTATCCAAATCCTACATCTTCTTCTGATATTTTTGTATGTTCTCAAGGGGATGAGATGATTGATGTGAAAATGGTCTCTTTCCTAAATCTTGATGTGCTATATGAACACACATTAAGATTTAACTCTGAATCCTTAGAGTAGCACAAATAAGAAGGGAACTCCCAGCAGTGCTTTGCCTGTCCTATACCCCCTCTTTTTCCCTTTGTTTCAGAGTGTTAGTAGGGAGAGAAAGGATTTTTTTTTTTTCATCAAGAGAGCAAATTCCAAACCTCAAGTCCCAGGAGTCCAAAACAAGGTGCTCAAATCAGTTGTTCTGCCACTGTTAAGTTAAAACTTGATTTTCCCATCAGCAGGCTGAGGCACTCTACCTCTACATATTCAAAACATACCTGCATTCCTGCTTTGTTGAACTCATCATAGATGCCTAACTTCTCTTTCACATAGCAAAGACAAACTTTATGATCTGAGAAACTCAAGCTGCTTTCCATGTTGCAGCTTTACAAGTTTAGTGGGAAAACACCCTCCAGACCATGCCCTTCTAAGTATACCAGAGCTCTGTAGGTAAAAGGATTCTTGGTGTGGCATCCACATGCACCTGGCAGGCCCACACAGACATTCTCTAGAGCAATAAATGTGCACAGAAAGTTAATAAGAAGAGTCCTCACTCCCAAAATATATCTGGGTTTAGTTATCTAAATAGCTGATTGTATAAAACCTCTTTCTTGAGGTTTTGGCTTTTATTGCTTAAAGTTTTACTTAAAAGTTCACTGAAATAAATGTAAAATGCATTAAAAATGCCTTTTTTCTTTCAACATATGGCTCCATTGCCATCACTCTTGCACTGTTATCCCAGGTATTTATTTGCTTATGCCACATCTGATACTGAGATCTTGGTAACACATATGATGCCTGGTTTTGCTTCATGGTTTGCACCAATTTGCAATGGTGAGTTAGTCAGCCCCACAATGTCTGAATTGGGTTTATCACATTAACAGATAAAAAGAATGCAATTTGATCTTGTAAATGTGCAGCATGTCTTGTGTTTATGATCAGCAGTTTACATCATCTTAGAAAACCTGTGTTTGGACTATGTGTTCTAATAGATCTTCTCTACAGCTACATCTTGAGATTCTAAGATCCCCTTAATTCTGGCAGAAAAAAAAAAAAGCTGCTGAAAATTTATTTATATTCTGGTATAAAAGGTTATGAGACCATTTATTTAAAAAAGAGACCTCTTATTTAAAACAAAAAGTGCCTTATCCTTGATGAGCCAGTACCTATTACAAATAAAGATGTTTTCAGTTCAGTCCCATGTTAGGAGTGTACAATTTGCAATGTACAGCCCTTGTTATTGGACGACTTTAGAAGGTCAGGTGCTTGCTCATTAAAGGGCATTTCTGGCTTACAGGTTATTTGTAAGAAGTATCAAACTAAATTGTGGTTTCTGGTAGAAATGCTGGCAACGGCAAAAATAGTGCTCTGATATTTTGACCTTCACAATGTTACATGCTAAAAAACCATCAAGACCGAATGATACAAACAGCCAAGGGTGCATTAAACTAAGCAGATTTTTTCATCTACTTCCAATTTAGTCTTATTTAATTTAGTTTTTAATAAAATGCATTTCTGTTAGCCATCACTTCACCCTATTTTCTGTACAGCTTCAAATGACTGCCTTTTAGAGCTATGAATAGCCAAAGTAAAAATCTATAGTTACATTAGTTGCAGGTTATTGGTCTATAAGTGCTCATTAAACACTACACTTATTCTTTTCAATTTACAGTGTTATTTGTTTTCTTATTTCATTGGCTTTGATAGGTCTTTTAAGACTTACTTTTGTGAAAGTATCCATGCCTCTGACAGTAGAGCATAGCCAAGCTCTGCTACCTGAAACTGTAACTCTCAACTCCTACCCACTCTCTTGAAACTTATGGTGATTGATGCTCAAAATAAATTTAGATAAAAATTAATTTGAAAATGAGAAGAATTTTGGTAGCTGAGTTATTTTAACCAGGATTATTTAGGATATTTATTTTTTTTCCTATTTAAAAGGAACATGGAAAAACAGAATGAAAGCAAATAAATATTTATAGTTGGGAAAAAGTGTATTAAAAATGTGTTAAGCTTAAATGTAATATTTTGATCTTCTAACTTTTTAAAAAAATCTTGGCAATCTAATTTGGTGCCTAACTGAATTCATGGCAGCTGATTTAGCTTATATTCATTTACTTTGTGACAAATATGGAGGTCTAGTCTTAGTAAGCATATCCCAAGATGATTCCCAAGGACAGTGACTTTAACAAAAAATGCATTTGTTATAATTTTAATTGTGGTTAAAATAAATGGAGAAAGTGTGAAACAAAGAAAAACAAAAATCCACACTAAAATTTATGCTTGAGGGGATGTTAAGTTACAAGGAAATAATTTATATTCAAAATAAAAATTTTCAATCTGATGCTAGATAATAGGCAAGGAGGGGTTCAGAGCTAAACGTATCTAATTCATATTCTGGTTGTGTGAGGAAATTATGATTTTCTGAAACTAAACTTAATTTTATAATTATGTAGAGAGATTTTCTTCTGTTGCTGACAATAAATGCATCTTGGTGTATTCAAACTCTGACAACATCAAGAACAAGATATTTGTATAAAAACCAAAGATTTGTGATTTCCTGTCAGGGAAACTAGACTGTCATCAAGAAGAAAAGGAAAAGGAAAAGGAAAAGGAAAAGGAAAAGGAAAAGGAAAAGGAAAAGGAAAAGGAAAAGGAAAAGGAAAAGGAAAAGGAAAAGGAAAAGGAAAAGGAAAAGGAAAAGGAAAAGGAAAAGGAAAAGGAAAAGGAAAAGGAAAAGGAAGTGGTCTAGGATGGAAAAATAGGTACCAGATAGTCAATGAAACTACAGGCAAAAAACCACAAACAGATCTGATTGAAAATACAAATGGATCATCAGGACCGTATAATGAAAACCTTTCAAGGACTGTCAGGGTGGCTATCTTGATATGTCACAGCAAGGTGTTCATCTGTTTAAAAAAACATTTGTTTATTAAACCAGCTGGAAAGAACTGTTATATTCTGTCAGTAATGTAGCTGAGTTTTACAGCTTCTGAAGCAAAAGGCACCACATTGTGCCTTTTGGAGTCCTGGTTCATGGACTGCTATTATTTAAGAAAAACAGGGAAGAAACTTAGAAAGTGGTCTTGCATGTCTTCAGGTGTCATCCTTATCCTGATAATCTTATTGAAAGAGATTAAGGAGATTGGAAAATGTTGTGCAGTAGATATGCTTTGAGCAATTAGATATGTCAGCTGATTATCTAAAATCTACTTCAATTAATAGATTTTTACATCACTCTTTGCATGCCTCAATTTTAGTTTCATATAATGATTTCTTACAGATTCCATACAAATACAGGAATAAAAGGGAGTGTGGCAGGTTCAATAGCACAATATATGAATATATGTGAAATAATTTTTTTTTTTTTTGTAAACTCTATGCAGGATCACTTCTATAACAAGTGTTTTTTAGTTTTTTTCCAGATCAGCACAATAGTCCTTTATGATAGTAACAGTGTACTTCACCTCTAGTCTCATTTTGCTCATCCTACTCATTCCTTCCCAACAGGAAGTATGATCCATCCTTGTGAATTTCATCACAGTGCTTCCCAAGTCAGACTGGGCTGTGTATTTTCTGCCTTTTCTTCACTATCACTTCTGGTATCAGCTCCAACAAGATAATTAATAATGAGTTAAATTTCTTAAAGAATAAGTAATTTGATTCAGTGACTGAGGAAGACTTTTTTCAACTCACTAAATGTTATATTTGAAGAGGATGTTGCTGTGAATGAGGGTTTTGGCTGCTTAAACAAATGACATAAAATGTATGGGCAAAAAGCAGGTTTTAAGATGAATTTGTGAAGGAACAGCTTTACTGAGTTCAACGTCAAGGTTCACTCTTCTACTTACTACATGGATGAAACTTACAAAAGAAAATTGGATTAGAATCAGTTTGGAATGGTTCACATGGACACTGGGGATGCGAAAGAATAAGGGTGCAAAGAATATGGGTGCAAAAAGATAAGGATGAAAAAGGGTATGGTAGCACTTAACCATGGATTAACTGAACATTTTTAAAGTGATTCAATAGCATTAGCTACAATAACAACAATTACTTAATTACAGATCCAAGACAATAACATTTATGCTATAATCTCTTTACACAAACATAGGAAGAGATGTGCACACACCTGTATGTATCCCCATCAAAAATTCTCAGGTTCAGCAAAATATGCTAAAGTCCTTTGTGATTCTCAACAGGCATGGGTTGCACCATGATGAGTGTGTGTGGGCAGGGAGTATCAGATTAGATCTTACCATCAACCATGGCCTTTTGAATATTCCAAATTTGGAGGGCAGGAGGATGCACCAGAACAGATACTTAATGGCAAGTCCATCAATTGATAGAGCTGTCTGAAAAAATGTTGAGGTTTTGCCATGCCCACATGGCTATGTTACAGGAATGTAGCCTGGGAAAGGTTGTGAGGAAGTTTATTCTTCCAGGAGCTGTCCATAGTCCGTGGCTGAACCTACTGCCAGAAAAATGTGATTTAACAAATGTTATCTGTAATAAATGTGAGCTCTCCCTAGATCATTGTGGTAAATTATGAACTATTAGAGTATCATGAGTGTTTCCTTGTCGAAAAATCATCATATTCTGTGAAAATAAAATGTTCCAGTGCAAAACCAAGTAAAAATCTTCATTTTAATTTATTTTGTAACTGATACAGTGAGTAATAGTTCATCAAGGTAAATCTACGAATGAGTGTGTAAGAAAAGTCTTACACTCTTCCCAGGCATTCCTGCTCTTAAGGAAGTCTCATGTTGGTTTAAGTACCATGTATTTTCACTCTGTGAAATATAATTTTTTATAATATTTTTGATTCTGGTTTCAACAATATTGATAATTCTTTAATCCTTTCAATTATGAATCTGTTATCAAAATTCTTTTTATCAAATATTTTCAAGCTATCAAATGGTCCTTGTGCCCATACCAACAGGTGATGGTTCAAGCTACTACTGAAGATGGTTCACTCTGACAAACACTTCAGTCAAAGAACATAAAAAAAGTGTTAGTTGATTACCCAAGCACAAAACTGAATTCTCTCCAAAAAGGCCAAAAATAAGATGCAAATTTTTAATTTAAACAAAATTTAAATCTTCCTACATGGAAAATTGTCTGACCTACAATACAACTAGATAATTAAATTAGTCAGAAATGTGTTCTTAGAATTATTAATTTCTTCTAGTAGGAAAGTAGAACATGTGATATATTAAAAAAAAGAGTAAAATTTAATATATAAATATAAAGAACAGGAAAAGAAAACACTAATTAGAAAGAAATTTATAAACCTTTATTTTGCTATGACAGAGTGAAAAGGGAAGAGAAAACAGAGTCTTTAAAGGCATACATCTCTTTGAGATGGTTGAATTATGATCTCACCTCTTCTCTTCCCCTTCTCCTTCCCCTGCCTCCTTTTCTGCTTCCCCTTCCCCTTCCTCTTCCCCTTCCCCTCGCCTTTGCCCTTCTCATTGCCTTTTCCCTTCACATTCATCTTACATTTCAACTTAAAGAGAGTATGATATATTCTTTTTTCAAATTCATGCAGTTAATTCTCTTCTGCTTCAGCCTATCCATTACAAAAGTTGCCAAAAGTTGCCAATGTTGAACTATGATAGATCTCACATTGTTTTCCTCTTTTTTTTTCCTCAAGAGCAGTTTGTCTACAATGTGAAGGCTTGATCCAAAAAAAAAAAAAAAAAAAAAAAGGCAAGCCATTTTAAAGTATGTGTGTAATAATGAATGGCTTGTAGCCTTTCCAGAAAGCCAGATTTTTAAAAGCCAGATTTTTAAAAGCCAGAATAGGACCAAAATATTTGCTGTAAATTTCCCTTTAGCATCCAGACAATTAGCTCATTTTTCTTTTATCTTCCATAAGCTCAGTACTCTTTGATGTTTTCAAAACTGTCAGGGAAGTGGCCTTTGATGTCTTCAAATCAAAACTAGATATCCATCTGGAAGATACGCTTCAGTCAAGTACACATTATTCAGCTCAGTGCAAGGATAACCAGGTGAAATTCTACAGCCCATGTTTCAAAGGTAGTCAACCAGATTAGCTAATGGGTTTTTTGCCATTACATTTTATGAAGCTATAAAAAATAAAGTACTATGCATCTTTATATAGAGCCTAAAAAGAGGATCGTAAAAAGAACTGTGAGAGAAAGCAGATATTGTTACAGAATGATGAATTTTAGATCATGATAGGACATAGAACAGTGGGGAGAAATCAGAAAGATCAGAGGTGGACAGGTTTTTATGCAGAAAATGTCCATTGCAAATAGAGCTGTAGAGCTTCCATTCTGCGGTTACTCTTACTCGGAGGAGGAAGATAAAGCAGAACAAAAGAGGCCTAAAAGAAGCATAACCAGCCAACAACAAATATCTGATCATGGCAGAGTTTTGTCTACCTTTTCTGTTGCCTGCATTCTTGTCTAGGCAAGTTACGAATTTCCATCTCATGAGATCTCTTCAGCAGTGCTTTGCAAATCTGGGAGTATAAAGCAGCAGATAACAGCAGAACTATCTCTCTGACTGGATAATGATTTTGAAATTTGTTGTCAGAGCTCCATCTTATACTATCTGTGTAACATCAGTAGTCTCATTTTCAGAGTCAAAAGGCCTTCAACATCTAAAGACTCAGAATATATATATAATTTATTTACCCAAGAGTCACCATAAGCCTGCTCTGTCACATCACCACACTAAATACATTTCCATTTTTGTTCCTAAATAATTTGAAAGTAATTTCTCATCTATGCATTTTTAAAACATGTCTTTTTCCAAATGATGAGTTGTGTTTTTAAAAGTGTTTTATTTAAATAAGTCCCAGTAATTTTGTGAATTTACATTGCTTTGTGAGACTTCTACCATTCCTTGACAAAGGTGCAAGTTCTTGGAACATGATATTTCATCTTAGCTTTCACTGTTTCCCTTTCTTGTTATCATCAAACCTCTCTATTAGAATTTATTGGCTTTGTAGCTCTGTCTCTTTCTGAGTTTTTTCACACTAGAGTATATTCTATGTAAATGTGCAAACTAATGTTTCTGTACACTACTTTTCTGAGAAAAAGAGGCTGCTTCTGGCAGTTTATCTAAACCAGAGGAAGTTTCCTAAAGGCTGAGTTAATGAAACATAGTCCATAAACAAAGGATGTAGTGACTGTATTAACTCAATTCCTCTCTGCACTTGCTTACTGTTCTCATTGCTCGTTTGAGACAAATAAAAGGACTGAAGTTATATTAAAGAGCTTCATTTTCTGTCTTGGTCCTTCTCAGCCAGATCACTATCTGAGGATGGGTTATACATACTTGGTGAAAAGTTTAACGTGCAAACTGACTCTCTCTTCCCATTACACTAACAAACCATTTATTTCCCAATCAGGGAAATGCTCAGGCCTTCAGACATCTTGGAAATATTTCCTGGGGTCTTCCAGTACATCTGGCACTCTAAGAGAGTGTTACAACACAGATATAAACGAAACTTCTAAATGTGTTTGCATTGGCATGTATGTGCCAAAATACATATCCCACCACCTAGATCATATGTAAAATCAAACCAAATGGCTGGTGTAAAACATGCCTCTCCACAGGATTCAATTAATTTCTTATATGTATATTGATTCACCTGCCATTATTCTAGAATTAAATGACTGTAACTAAGCAGAATTTAGTTGTCTTCACATTAGGAATAAACTGGGCACTGCATCAATATTTCAGGGAAAAGTTAGTTAGAATATTAGCCTAAGTGCAAATATTTAAAATGTGCACATAAAAAAGTATGCAAAACAGTTGGTGAGTGCACACAAGCTGCAACTGCATACAAATGGAAAAATGTGCTTTTTGAATAATGTTTTTAAATATGCTGTCCACAATAGACAGAATGGCTCATGATAAACCTACAAATCTTAAGAATCCTTTTTAAGGAGTTTTAAATTACTATAATTCTTCTCTAGGAATAAAAAAGAGAGAGTCCCACTCAGTTTTTCTACTGGCATTTTCATCTCTTCTAGAACACCTAAACCTACATTTGTTAAGTTCTTCATAGACCCCTATATAACTTCATTCTAATTCTGAATTTTAGTAATGTAATCAGAGAAGAAACTTATTTTTAGGGAGTTTCTTATCTAATTCATTGAACCAAAACAACCAACCAACCACTCTATCAGCTCTGGCAGAGTAGCTTTTATTAACGCTGAGATATGAAAAGCCCCTTTGTGAGAAACATTCTGGCACTCACAAGCCTCTCTGAAAGAAGCTGCTGTGTACATCCCTTTTGAAACTTTTCTCTTAATTTTTCCCCATTTCCCCTGAATTAAGCCACCATATCTCAGGTCATAGCAAAGGCAGCAGCAGGCCAGAGTGAAGGCTGCTCATGCTGTTGCACATTGAAGAGAGAGTGTTGACCGCTGTGAGAATCATAAACCTCTCAGTTTGATGATCAACTGAGCAGTAAATTAATTAATCATCATTTTATGCCTCATCAAGCACTTTGCTGAGGCTCTCAACAGGGGCCAGCTCAATTAGCCAATGGGAAGCAGACTGTTTTGTTTAGCTGGGTGAGTCTTCCATAAACAGAGGAAGCTTTGACAAGCTAATAAATATGTCATCTGTCTGTGTCACTAGCTGCAATGTGGCTCCACCTGTAAAGTAGTGGGATTATGCTTGGTATGTTGGATAGCAACTTGAAAGAATGAGAACGAGTTATCCTAACTCCTTCTCAAACAAAGCACTTCTCATAGCTTACCAGGATCTTTAGCCAGTGAATTTAGGCTTTATTTTTAGGAATTAGATACTTATTTTTGACTACTTAAACATATATTTATATCCTTTTACAACAGATTCTTGGTTTTGGCACAGTAAAACTAGTCAGATGCATTTATAATTTTAAAAGGCTTATTTCCATTTATTTCCTCCCTAGATAAAAAGAAAATGCCCACTCTCCACAATAAAAGCTGGTGATAACAAGCTTCTCAAGGTAAAAGCTTTTGATTAAGTGGCAATAATGCTTCTGTCAAAACAGAAAGGTTTGAAAAGTCCTTGTATCAAATCCTGCGGTTCCACTGAAGTCACCGGAATTGCATCAATCTGACTGCAGCCAGAATTCAGCTCCTGTCTCATTAAGCATTTCATCATTCAGAATGGAAAACAGAAATCTACATTTAGAAGTTTCAGCCTTGAACCAAATCACTGACTGTTGCAAATTTGTGCCACTGACTTTCATGTACCTTTATGGTCATAAGGGCCCATTATGAGTTTCTAATCTGATTTTCTGCATAACATTGCCTATAACCTCTGGCTGAGCAAGAGATAATCACTAACATATCTAGTATTTACTGGAAGATATCAAGTGGTAGAAAATCCAGCATCTTTTGATAAACAACTTCTATAATTAATTATCATCACTGGTAAAAATGTGCACCTTATTTCAGATTTTATAACTTCAAATTCAAAATATTTCTTTGTCCTAAATCTTGTTCCACGGAAAGGGGCCCTAGGTTTCTTTTAACACATTTTTCAAAGGAAACAGTTCTCCCAAATTTTTTGCATTCTCTTCTCTTGAGAAAATTAGCAGTACTCTTGGGAGGATGAGTAACATTTTCCTTCACTCAGCATCCCATAGCCTTGTGCATAACACTGATGTATTGCCAGAGCTGGACAGAAGCACCTTCTCCCCCCTTGTTCCTGGACATGTACACTCAAATTTTAGTGAGATACGTGTTACCTTTCTATAGGTTTGTGAATTTTATTCCACTCTGGCTGACTAGAGTGGGAAGCTGATAACATTTTGGTACAGTGGTGTTAGAAAGGCAGATGTGATTAATGGATTACTTGTTAGGAAAAGTGTCTACAGAGCACTTGTCTGACTGAAGCTTCAATGCACAGAATGGCTCTCTGTCCAATATAGAAGTGTTTTGGTTTCCCAAAAAATAAGTGTAGAAACAGCAGCATTTTTGAGTGGTGACTTCAAGATCTTCTCAAGTGTCCACACAGGCAATTCCCTACATCTGCCACTCCAACTGATAGGAATGGCAGCAGCTCAACTGTAAATAACATCTTAAACATTGGAAATTAATTTATAAATCACAGTCAGACTTAAAAATTTCTCTTAGAGTAAGATCATTGTGTGAAGGAGTGCAGGTAATACTCAATGTGACTCAGTTTACTCACTAAGAGGATCCTGTCAGTCCTGTCCTCCTGTCTTAAAGTGACTTGTTTTATCTGACGTGGATTTAACCAAAGTGTTTAGGCTGCTCCCTGTATGCATTCTTCATAGGTATAGCTCCACCTGTTTCTGTACAATGTACAAACATTCATAGAAAAGTTACTCTATAATCCTTCCAAGCCCTTGAGAAGGCTAGAATATAAAAAAAAAATAATCTCTACATTCCCTTGTAAATGACTGCACACAGTGATGATTCCTTTTCGCTGTTCTATTTTTAACTCAGTCAGTCTGGTTTTAATCCATGTACTTTTCTGCAATGATTTCACACAGGACTAACTTTTGGCTATGTGAAGTGACACGTGTTAGAGCCTTCCTGTTCCAAAAAAAAAGAACCCACAGGAAAAAAAAAGGAAAAAACCCCAAACAAACAAAAAGCTATGAGCCAAAATTAGCTTCTCAGTATAGGTTACTATATAATTGTGAATTGTACCTATTCTCAGACAAAGGGAAAAGAAACATCAATGGAAATTAGAGACTGGTGGAAAAAATTAAAATATAAAGCTGCCACTTTTGCAGCTTCAAGGATGGTAAAGAGCTTTCTGGAAGTAACAATAGGAAGTGGAAGTAACAATAGGACAAATGGGAGCATCTGAGGAATGGTGAGGGGGAAAAGAGGCACACAGTGATTTTGAACAGAAGACCCACCAGTATAACACATCTGGCCTAGAGAAGCAGGAATTGATCCAGCCTTTTATCAGGATGATGAGCCCTACATGCATCTGCACAGATACACCTACAGACACCTCTCTCTGCAAAATTCTAGTTCCTCTGAAAGGTAATATCAATTTTATTTGACCAGTCTACTTCCAATAGATCATACTGATCACTGATCATCACCACATTTCCAGTACCTGGACATGTGGTTTCATGGTTAGTTTTAAAGAATGCATGCATGGAAATCAATAATTGTGTTACCATGTATGTCCATAGGAAAGAATATTTGAATTCCATCATATCTTTTTGTATACTCCTGTAAAAAATGTAAGCATACATGCACTCTACAAAATTTTGCTGCTGTTGCCTATGTAAATATGGGGCATTGGTATATATTTATTTCTCATAAAATGTTTTATGATACGTAATTATTTCAAAGGATGAGAAGATGCCAAATGATGCAGCAATAAATTTCAGAAATTAAAAATAGCAAGTTAGTTTTGATGATATATATAAAACTATTTTTCTTTCCTGACTATTCAGCTCAATGACTGATGTTTCTTCTAAACTCAGCAGTTTTGCCTTACAAGGGTTGGTGTGAACACTAGTTTCTGCTTCAGGTCATGTGGGTTCAAAATTCTAGTGTTTCACTTTGAGTTTGATGATTGCTTACTGAGAACTATTTGTCTTCACTTGTATAAATCAACCTACATTCAGCAAGAATAGGCCATGATTTCATCAATACTTCAAAAAGTGAGTGGACATTTAGCGTGTGTTTAATGGTTATAGATTTCATAGTGAAACCTTTGTGGAGTGGTACCCAAAAAAATTCTTTGAAAAATATCTGTGTTTCTAGTTTTCATCACTATCACACGTTTCAATGTCTCTTGAAAATTGCAGAGATTTTTTTCAAGCCTGTGACTTAAAAAGAAAACCAATCTGAAATGGGCTTCTTGTGCACTCACATGGACAGATATTAGAGTCTGATCAATGGCTTTCACCAACCTCAGACAACATTGGACTCTGGACCATTACTTGTAATATGTTGTTACAAATCTAAGTAAAGATAAATTACATAAAAGAAGAACTTTTACCTTTACTTCTGTCTTCTAGAAATCTCTGTATGCCACTAGCCTTAAACCAGAAAAAATCTGAATTACTTCAGCTCATTTTTCCACTCTGCTTTTGCGGATAATTTTCAGTGATAATTTTTTTTTGTTCACAATGTGAAATTTGCTCTGCCTTGTTCTATTTTACAATAATCTTTCTTAAAGATACTTTGAAGTGAACAATTCAGAATAATCATAAATCTTACTGTCATACAGACATATGTGAACTTTCTTTTGAAAGCTTCATTGTTACTCATTATTCTGTCTGGGATTACCCCAACCCCATACGTTCCATCCTTTATCCCTTTTATGAAGGGCAGAAACTTTAAATATTTGACAAACTCTACTCACAACTCAATTAAATTTTGACTAATAATATCACATAAATTTTATCCCTTTTGTTTTTGTCCAAGATTAGTACTGGAATGTCTCAGATGAGTTTATAGAAAGCCCCTTTATTCATCCAAAGTATAATGTGGAAACTAAGAAATGCATAGGACAAAGAAACTTCACTTAAGAGCATTGGGAATATGACTATGCTGGTGATTAAAGAACAAGATCTAATCTGATTTCAGGCCTACAGCTGAAAATCATCTTTCGTAGAAGTGTGCCTGCCAAGGTTATTGTAAAATTATCCCAGGCACCAAAGTGATGAATAGTCCCAGCGTTCGCTGTGATATGGATGCCATCCCTGTGGGGCTTCACCAAGCGGGATTTTTCATGTGGACAGACTCACATGGAGGACAGATGGGAAAGAAAACAAAATTAGTTGATCTGAGCTAGAGCAAAAATCCATCTTTCCTTTGCTATCCAGATTGTGCACTTGCGTTTGTTTTGGCTTGTTTTTTGGTTTTTGTTTTTGTTTTTTTTTCAGACACGGAAATGTGTTCTTAAATTATACAACTCTTCTTATTTTTCCTTTAGGGAGTTATCTGCACCTTTTAAGCTGACCTTGGGTCTAGTGCTGATTTGCGTTCTTGAACCTTTATGCCGGCCTAATTTTAGACATGCTAAGCAGCAAGCCTAATATCTACCTAAGTTAGCACAAAAAAACTGTGTCTCCAGTTGCATTAATAACAGCCTTAGTCCAAAGTTGAAGACAGGCAGTTCTTAATAGCAAAAAAATGTTTCAAGTGGGAATGATCACTCAAACTTAGCTTTGTGAAAGTCCAGCTGATGAGGCAGTCAAACAGTAAGAGAGATATTTAACAGGCAGGAAGGCTTCCCAGGAGCCAGTCCTGGGATGATACCAACAATCCCACTGACAAAAACACTGTAACCAGTGCCATGCAGAATCAGGGCCAGCCGTGGTTTGGGCAGCACATCTGAGAAAAATCAGTTCTTAGGCATTCTTAAAGCTTGACAGCAAAAAGAAGTCTCTTTGATACTTGCATCATTATGTGCTGGTGACAAAGAAGGAAGGAAGGAGTTAAATTATGCTTCTGTTGCATCTGCAAGCGTTGCAGTTTGATTCTGAGATAACTAAAAGTTGCAAATCTCATACAACATATTTGCCTAAAAAGAAGGTTCTGGAGAAGTCACTATTAAGCTGTTTAAAATTGTACGCCTAATTTTAAATTTATTTTAGCTTCACATCTTTCTGTTTTGGATGTAGGAAGTATTATGCCAATAACTGTTTCACAGGGGATAGAAATGCAACAAATACACATTTCTCTCTTAATCAGATTTCCCAGGGTGAGAGGTTATACTTAGACAGTCAGCAGGGATGTTAGGATTATTTAACTGCAATATAAGTAACACCTTAAGAACTGATTTGTCAGAATGAATTGCAGTCCAGAGTGCTTTGCGTTTTCAGCTAAAGTTGCTCTTGAGATAAAAGGCACTTTTTAAAGAATCACAGTTCCTGTTCTAACTATTCCCCCACCCTTGCCTCCAAGGCATTTCTTATAACTCTGATAAAATCACAGACCAGGTGCTCCAAGACTTTCAAAATAATAAATTCCAATCTGTCACTAAAAAAACAAAAGGTTAAACAAGTTTATAGAGGTAGTCTGTTCCAGGTGTTATTTTGAAAGTGTACACCTAATTTATCATTTTTCAGTAATAGTTACAAGTGATAAAGATCATGTAAATACTCTGTATTAGAAATAAGCTTTCATTTTGTCATGCAGATAGTACTAATGACTAAATAGACTTTAATCAGGAGATCTCCACCTACTAACGTTAGGACTGAAGAGTAATGTTATAATCAGATTTTCTCTAAAATAAAATGCTTGTGCTGGAGAAGCAAAAACATAATGAAAGTCATACACTGGTTATATAGCAGTTTTTATAAGAACCAGAAGCATGAAAACTTTTCACAAATCACCTACTTTGGAACAGACTCTGCATAGGTTCAGTGGGTATGTCTATCAAGTGGAACGAAGCAATGGAAACTGCTAACATCTTCCATATGTGGCAGCCTTTAAATTATAGTACTATTTTGGATGCAGTGAATAAACTCCTCTGAAACAGCAGTACATCAGATGGGTGGCTGAGTTTACTTGTAGTTCCTCTTTTACTATTTCCAGTCAGTCTTACACAGTTCTAGTTCTGCTATCCTGTCCATTATTTATTAAAGTAGATAACTAAAAAATACCCTCTCTTCTGCTCAAAAAGCTCTGAAATGTGTGCTTTGGCCTATCATAAATCAAACAAGAGGCTATAGTTCTCAGCTATTTTGAAGTTAGGAGGAAAATCCAGGCCTCAGTTAAACAAAGTGCATGAGTATGTTCTTGAGTGCCATTCAATTCAGTGTTTTTCCTTACCTGTAGAATAGGTTGCTCCATCTCTGTCAGACTCCACAGTCTCTAAATCAAGTGTGGCAACATTTGGGGTAGCATTATGCTGCAAGCAGGCACTAAAGGCTTATGGATAGGCTTCCATATGTCTATATATATATATATTTCAGGGGTTCCATAAATGATGAGAGGCTGCCTCACCTAAAAGTGAAAAAAAATTCTCTCCTATTATTTCCCTCTATGACACTCTAAATTCTCTCTCTTTTTACCCTGGCTTTCTAAATTATTTTTTAAGTAATGGTTCTTTCTTTTCAGCCCAGTCCCTCTCTGTTCCTATACAAATACAGTAGCAGAAGTTAACTGCCCTGGAACTTTGCTGTTGAACTAATTTTCAGGAAACGTATAAACAGATCTCACTATAAGCTCAGACTATAGAGATTACAGGTGATTTTACATACTCTTAAAATATAATTACATATCAACTTAGGGCAATTTCTTGTATAAAACTTGAAGAGAATGAAACTGAGTTTCCTCATACATGGTTAAAGACTGTTCTTTCAAAGGAAAAGATGCTCTTCCCTGCAAAATATTCTGTTATAGTTTGAAACTCTAGGGAATGTTTTGGATTCTAGGGAGTAATTTCCCTCAAGAAGCAAAAGAGAAGCTTAATGACTATAGCTGTACAGCATACCTGTATTGAGGTTTCTAAGTGTGGAAGCAAACATGTACTACTAACACACACAACTAAGCTGAAGTCCATTGCTTACGACTACAAGTTTCATAATACATAAATCAGTGAAGCTTTGCAGTGTTGTGGAGGATTCTGTGTGTTTAACTCTCTTGTTGCAACTGCCCTTAAATGTGGAGTCTTTTAGCAAGGCAAGCAGATTACTCTAAATACTTTTAATTTTTTTAGGAACAGTGAAAGAATTTTACTGTTTCTAAAAAGTAAGTTGTGGTACTTATTGAATAGCAAGCTACTAAGATATTTTGTGTTAATTTAAGGGAGATAAATGAACTAATAATCTCTTGAAACTAAAAACAGTTCTTCAATTTATTATATGAAAACACTTAGAAAATTACTACTAATTAATATTTTTAGTTGACACTTAGATGTCATGTCTATCTGTGGTTTATTACATACCATAAAAGTGTATAAGATGCTTTGTATTGTTGCAAAATGTTTTATCCCTTCAAGGTAGATTAGATTTAAAGGTTCTCTGTTTGTATTGCAGGGGGGGGTTGTTTGTTTGTTGTGGGGTTTTTGTTTGTTTGTTTTTTCCTTTAGTCAGGCCTCTAATAATTCCTTTTTAAGATAAGAAATATTTGGGTACACTGAATTTTGATTTTTTTCATAATATGTTAATTGTGATAGATAGTGAAAAGAGTCAATGGCTAAGAGTTTCCCAAAATGTTTATTTTACAGCTAGAGACAGCTGGGAGGAAATGGTGGTACTGAGCTTCAGCACCAGAGAGCAGCACCCTCTAAGAATTGTGATTCAAAATTCCTTCCTTGAACCCCAATCCTGTTCTGGACGAAATAAATGTACCTCAAATAGAATTTGGGGGCATAGAGTATGTAATTCTCCATTTGATTAACTTTTCCAGCTGGCACATGGAAAGAAGGATGTCTAGCAACACTCAACTTTTTTACCACTTTGATACAAACCTAACACATCCATTGGTGGAATAGCACCAGCAAGTAGCCCACATTTTCACACCAGAGCACATGACCAGTCTAGATATAACATGAACATAAGACCACCTTCATACCCCAAACACATGGACCTGGGTTAGCAACATCTAGCCCTTTATTTTCTTTTGTTTGGAATTTATAAATAACAATAATGTCAGTGACTAGTAGACATTACTGTTCTCCTTGGGAACAGTTCAGCAATGCCCTCTGGCAGTTTTTCAGCTGAGCATGGGAGCGCAAAAGAAAGTCTAAAAAAGCATGCAATTACCCCCAGGAAATAATTACAATGCAAAAAGCACTGGATGGTACAAGTGACATTCCAGTAAACGAGGTGAGCTTGTATCATCACCCTGCCTTTGCCTCAGGGATATTCCTGCCAAAGGAATATCAACCAGTTCCAAGAACATCCAAGGATGGAGGTGGGGCTGCATATCAGCCTTTCTGGGTCCAAGTCTCAAGGAGCCAGAAATGGTGGGCAAAGGAAACTCCTGCTAAGCCAAGCATTGACATTGCAAGTCCCAAAGGCCGGGGCAGCAAATCTTGCTGGAGGTGATTTTTAACCACCAGGTTGGAAACCAAACCACACCTAAAGCAGCCTTGTTTATGTGTGAGTCTTACCTATTCCAAACTAAATGATTAAGAGAAATATGGGAAACGAAGAATTTTTATGTCTACTTCTGTTCACACTCACTCTCATGGGAACAGGATCTCTGTTCTTGAATCATGTTAAACTTCAAATTTTAACCAAATGCTGGATTTCTTTCAATTTTAACCTTCTTTTGGCTCTGGTGAAGGAGCCTCTCTTTGTCTTAGCAGGTAGAAGCCATACCCAAAACACATTGCAGAAACAGTTGTTGGAAGAGCAGACAGTTAAGCTGGATGTGACCAGGTTTCATTCAGTAAATTTCCCACTCACTACAACCTTCTAATCCAACTCAACTAGCCTCACATATGTACATGCAAAACCTGTATTTAACCAGGTAGACTTTCTTACCTAGCTACTGTTTCCAGAGGCTCACAGAACAGCAGCAGCTGGTACATGGTACTGTTGTTCTCATTCTTTGTTTCAAAATACCTTACTGCAAAGGCATATTGACCACTTCAGATTCAGGATCAACTCTCCCACATTTTCTAGATGCCTTTGGGGATTATATAATGCTAATAGGACAAAAAATTAATGCCCTTACACATCTCTCTTCTGTCTCTGAATTACCACTATCATAAAAATGGAATTTAACTTGAAAATCTTTGAAAGTCTGAATATACTTCTGGCACCCTCAGGTGATTTATACTATGCAGCCTTATAATACGGTGTTGGGTTCTAGACACTTGGTTGAAGCAAACTCCCCATCTGAGCTTTCCAAGGTATACCATTGGTAATGCTCAGAGATGGGACTGCCAAAACTGTCAGATAATCTGCTTTCCAAACAAAATAAGTAAATATCCAAAAATGCTTGAGTTGAGGCTGCCTCAAGCACTTTTACCTCACATAACCAGCGCTTTTGGAAAGGCCTCATTGACCTTGGCAGCACATTCGAACATGGCTGAATAGTTCTTGAGCAATTTTTCCAATGAATTAGGCACAAACAGGCATGTGTCATTGGGCACACATGCAGTTTTTTCTATCTTCTCTTTCTCCTTAAAAATTAATAATTTCTCAAAACTGCCGTGCAAAGAACGTCACAACGAGTAATATGTCCTAGTGTATTGCTGGCTCATGTTTGGTGTGTGAAATTACTTAGCTAGATGCTTTGCAAACCCTGCAGAGTTGGGTTCTGACCAGAGACCTGTTAGTCAGTTGCATTTATCTTTTCTGACATTCATCTTAATCAGAGAATTATCATAAACTGCATGTGTGAACTGACTGTGCATACTTTCATTACCAAAGAAGGAAAACTTATGAATTTGGAAGCATTGACACAGTGTATTAAACTCAGTCATCGACTTTTCACAAATGTAAAAGCTACACCAGTGAAAGCAGAGAATAGTGATGTGTATTACCTGCTGTGCATGAAGTGTATCTATTCACTAAAAACACTTTAGAAAAGTGCACAAAGACCATCCCACTTCTAGAAATTTAATCTCTCAGAAATCTTCACCTCTTACTTTATTGCCAGGAGACTCCAAAGATTTTCTCTTTTGCTTGACAATTGGTTGTCAGAAATTATTAATTCAGTGCTATTTCTCCCTTGACTTGTGTGGGGAACCAGCATTATATTGATGCTGCTGCACTGACAAGTACCCTCTACTTGGCTGCCTTTCTCCATTTCCTTACCTGTCCCGTCAAGTGTCATTTTTCATTCACCTCCATTCTGTCCACCAATCATTCCTTTCTGCACCCACTCGTAACTCACAAGTCTTTCATGACTTCTCCTTTCTCTCCTCCTCTCCTATTTCTTCCTTTCCCCCATGGGTCAAATGAAAAAAAAAATTCTAAAAAGTTGAGAGGGTGGAGATGGAGAATAAAACACATTTTGTTATAGGCATTGTGTTATAGGCAGCATCGCAACCAGAAAAAAATATGACTCATCCTTAGTTTTTAGCACACATCTTTTTTCTGCAGTGCTGGCATGAAATATAACCATCTGCTGCCATGAAAATCTCCACTCACCAGTCTACCTTGTTCCTTCTCCCTTTGCCATATAGTTAACATATTCTGAGAGCTTCCTTGCTTTAACATCACTCGTATGGAAACAGCTTTGGGTGGCTATGAAGCAGTCATCACAACTCAACCAAAATGTGACACAATCTCTGTACTTTTATCTGCAGATGTCAGGACACAGTACGAAGTTTAAGGCTATTATCCCACTTCACAAAGGAAAAGGCCAAGAAAGAGAAACTGAATAACCCAACAAATCAGCAGCAGAGCCACAAATGTTGGCCAGGTCTTTTGAGTTTTTACATGTCCCCACTTTACAAGGTCACTGCAACACAAGGAAATTAAGGAAGGCACCTACAGCCTGAATAGAAGTCCAGTCCCCTTGATATTACACCTTCAGCTGGAACTTCAACAACACAAATAATGTGGCACTGGGTTCAATGGGAGCAGTAACAATGGGCATTTAATGATGCTTTGTTACTTCCATATAATACTTTAAAATTAAATGTCTCTATAGGCCTGTTTTCCTATTGTTTAGAAAATACCCAGCAAAACTTAACACTGAGTATAGATCAATATTACTTCTAAAGACTAGCTAGACACAAAGAAGGTTTTTATGAAATGGTTAAAATAGAATTATGCCATTTTTCTCAGTGGCAGGCTAAACAAATAGGTTTCCACGGTTTATTTCAAACATCTCTTTGCAAGATTTATTTCTGTCATTTTTAACGGGGCAGTGTCCTGGGTTGTGGAGCCAAATATGTGTATTCTATTCTCATCTGTGGGAGAGAGGCCTGATGCCTTCTAATAATGGGCCATTAGCACACCCCTAGGCTATACCCCTGCCCCCAGAGCGGTGCATCTGCATTTCTATCACCCTATTGTGAGATGGATCACATCCCCCTGGCAGTGGTGGGGGGGAAGGCAGTTTTGCTGTCTGGATAAAGACACAGAGACAGGAAAGCTGCTGGCTTCACCCAATTTCCTGGGAGGAAGACTGGACCCCTTCTCGTCCACTGGACCCTTTCCTACCACCACTGGATCCCTTTTACCACCACTGGACCCTTTCCCCCCCCCCACCACTGGACTCCTTTTACCACCACTGCACCCTCTTCCCCCCACCACCACTGGATCCCTTTTACCATCACTGGACCCATTTTTCTACAGGCTCATCGCTACTCCAACAGAATCACGTCTGCCACTTCAGAAGGACTCACGTTTGGACTGCTTTCAACACCCTGACCCACAGGGTGTCAGGTTGTAGCTCTGACTCTGTCAGGGTTTTCCAAAATTGTTTTTTATTTGATTGCTTGTTTGGTTGGGTAGTTTTGTTTCCTATTACATTTGTATTGTTAATATTCCTAGTAAAGAACTGTTATTCCTATCCCCAAAAATCTTTGCCTGACAGCCCTTGATTGCAAAATTATAATTTGGCGGGGTGTGAGGGGTTTACATTCTCCATTCTAGGGGAACCCCAGTTTCCCTGGCAGAGACCTGTCTTTCCAAACCAAGACAGGCAGTAAGTTAGTAAACTACATTATTCCACACTCTACTATTCATTAGCAGAAGTTCAGACAATTAACTATCTTGGAACTTTTATTTAGAATTAGGAGAGGAGGGAAACATGAGAGCAGCTGAAAGCAAGATTTCTCAGGGGAAAAAAAAAACAACAACAAACCTCTTTAATGCTCTTTAATGTATATTTCTATTTGGTTTGATGCTTATTTGTTTTTTTCCAGTTTACAGTAAGTGCCTTGTTATGGTCACATGAAAAGTTATTAGAGAAAAGAAGAAATCTTTATAGGGTTTATTTGTTCCAACAAAAGCCAGGGGAATTAAATATAAACAAACTGAACATAAAATATGTAAAGATAGTACAGGTTGAAAATTAACAGCTTATTTTTAAAAAGGGAATTTAATAAAGTTATGCCTTTAGCTATTTCTAAACTGGAAAAATGATACCTAAACATGTAGAGAATGTTGGCAAGTTTTCCTACCTGAGCTGGAGTGTGAATAACTGGTTATTATACTTCTTGTATTTTCTTTATTTTCATTTATTCCTCAGAATTAAGTAGATGACAATGTTATTCTACTATACAACTGGAAATATAATTTTCTTTCTAAAAGAAATGGCACCAATAATATAGATTTTTTTTCTGTAGGATTTTCAAATCAAGGTGTTATCTCACGTTCATAGTGTCTGTAATTCCATCACATAAACCTAAACAGCCACAGTTCAATGTGAGTGAACTCTGATACAACTTGGAACTCCAAAGCTCATTTTTGTCGCTGTAATGTACTGAAGGAATTAAAATAAAAAATGATGCTCCAAAGAAAATGTTCATCTCCACAACCAGTAATTGTGATTAAACAGAACGTAAGATTAACCTGTTGCTGCAGGCTCAAAATAAGTAGTATAATGATAGCACAGATGCTTGATTAAGTGTTTTCACTAAGATACATTGGGGGGTGTGACAGCCACCGTAGCAACCAGTACTCACTTTCAGTGCATACTTGAGTATATAGTTATGTAAAAGTTCTTAATGCATGAGAGCTCGCTGTGACAGCCTTACAATGTCTATTTTGTATAATTGTTTTATTTCATTCTTAAATGAACACTGAGTAATGTTTACCTACCTGCTAAAACTGATGCTAGTTTATGAGTGGTGTTAAGATCTTTTAATAGCACTGTGCAAAGAACAGTCGTACACAGAACTAATGCTAAAGGAGTAAAACATTCTTAACACTTAGCACTTAATTGTATTTTCACACTTGACATTTTTCTAGATTCTTGGCTGCCTAAGCAAATGTGTGGGTTTAAAATTATTGTTAATTTCTTCCTAATTATCACTGGGAGATTTGTTTTTTAGACAAAGTTTTGGGTTGGACTTACCAATTTGAGCATATCTATAGCCTAACTATTTCTAGAAGAAATGTTTATTTTAAATATAAAAATTACTGGTCATTAGATTATATATATCATACAAAGTCTATGATAACTTTACATCTAGGGAGAGAATTGTGCTCTTTAGAGGAATTGATAAAAAAGCAAGATAAATGAGAAAGAAGAAGTGGGCAAGGAATCTCAGAAAATACCCAGAAATTTATAGAAGTCTATCATGAAGTTCCCTCATAGAAGTTCCCTCATTGGCAACATAAATAATATATTCATCTGAAGCATTAATTAGTTTTGCAAAATAAAACCTTTTCTTTAATTGAACTATCAAGAAAGAGTTTGGTGCAAAGTATAATGAAAAGTAGTTCTGGGAAGTGCCAGCTGAAGTGTATGAATACTCTTCCAAAGCACCAAAGTGAAAACTTTCAAAAACCCCCAAACCTTTATTATGTATTAGAACTCATAAAGGGAGCATTGATTCTACACCAGAGAGCACACATCCAATTTTTCTTGTCTTGTTGTTACCATTAGTGGCAAAGTGGTGTTTACTTATGTCAGCTTAGAAGCTGCTGGCAGCTCAACAGCCAGCATCCATGTCATGAGATGCCAAGTGGCTTACAGAACGTGGTAGACTCAACAACACAGTCCTGATGTTTGAGTTGTCATTACAGAGGTGGGGGATGGAAGTTTTCTAAGAGGGAGGAGA
The DNA here is from genome assembly GCA_027886175.1 of Phylloscopus collybita. Classification (NCBI taxonomy): domain Eukaryota; kingdom Metazoa; phylum Chordata; class Aves; order Passeriformes; family Phylloscopidae; genus Phylloscopus; species Phylloscopus collybita. Next base: position 63,730,315 of record JAJNNQ010000075.1, on the reverse strand, counting down.
GTTTAAGAGCCTTCCTTAATCATGTGAACAGCTCCCTCACAGCTACATTGAACTGTGGTACCCAACCAGAATGAATACAGGTTTTCCTGGGAACAGCCTGAGGACAACCCTGAGGAGAAATACTTGGGGGTGGTGGTGGATGAGAAACTCAGCATGACCTGTCAACATGCACTAGCAGTCCAGAAAGACAGCAGCATCCTGGGCTGCACCAAAAGAAGTATGGCCAACAGATCAAGAGAGGTCATTCTCCTCCTCTTTGTTCTTGTGAGAACCCTCTTTAAGTAGTGAGTCCAGCTCTGAGGTCTTCAGCAGAGGAAAGCCATGGGCCTGTTGTACCAGGTCCAGAGTAGGATCACAAGGATAGTGATAGGCCTGAAGCATTTCTTCCGTGACAAAAGACTGAGAATGTTGGGGTTGTTCAGTCTGTAGAAGAGAAGGCTCCAGAGAGATCTTAAAGCAGCCTTCCAGTACCTAAAGGGGTGCTTACAAGAGAGTTAGAGGAACTTTTTATTGAGGGCATGTAGTCTTAGGACAAGTAGGAGTGGCTTTAAATTGAAGGAGAGTAGGTTCAGGTTAGTTATAAGGATGAAATTTTTCACTTTGAGGGCAGTGAGTCATTGGAACATGTTGCCCAGAGAGGATGTTAACACCCTGTTCTTGGAAGTGTTCAAGGCCAGGTTGGACAGGGCCTAAAGCAACCTATTTTAGTGGAAGGTGTGCCTGTCCATGGCTGGGGGGTTGGAAGTGGATGATCTTTAAAGGTCCCTTCCAACCCAAATCATTCTATGATTCTACGAATGCACCCACACCAGACAGTTCTGAATTAGTCTAGGCATAGCAGCCATTCAAGTCACATTCCTTCCAGCTCTCCTACCCTGCTTGCTGCCTGAAGCCAGCTACCTTCTTGGTTATGTGGTCTACATCAGGTTAGCTCATGTGTGTAGCTGCTGTACAGAGTTGTGGAAAGATGGAAGTATTGGTGGAAGTCTGGAAAGCTGAGACATAACCCCAGGCTATGTCCTGGAGAAACCAGCAGTCTCAGGTGCTGCCCCAAGGCAAAGACACCTGTCTACTGCCTCCAGTGCCTCTCCCAAGAGGCAAATTGTGGAGCAGAGACAGTTTAACAAGTTTGAAAATGTGTAGTGATGGGGGGGGGGCAGACAGCATAATGTAAGTCTGCAAGAAAAGAATTTCATATCTTCTTCTAGTTCTTGTTGCTTCTCCTACTGTAATCTCTGAAGCTCATAATTTTTAAGAAGGCTATGCCACGTTTGAATGCTTTGACATGTTAGATACTAATATGTGGGTTCAGTTCCAGGAGCTTCAAGTTTTCATGAGCTCCTAAAGCTAAGATTGTAATTTATTTTCACAGATGCATGAAACTTCTTGTGTTGTACGTAGTAGTTCTTATTAATTTCTTCACTCATCTATGTTTAGAAAAGCAAATATAATCTGGAATTCTGTGCAAGACATAGGCCATTGTGTAAACAGGGCTCTGTCATTTACTTTGCTGGTAGTCATGGGACCATTTTTTTTGTAGTAGTAGAGACATGAGATATCTTTCATGATGGCTTCAGATGTATCTCTGTTGCCCCACCTTCCTGAATGGTGAAGGTAAAGGAGAACCAAACAGAAAGCAGACCTGGATTTCATCAGTCTTGACAGAGAGCAGAGAAGACATTTATATTCCCAGTGGGGGAACTTCTATGAGATCTGAAGCCAGCCCCTCAGATGCTCATCTTTTCCACTGTGCTTCTTCACTACTTTTCAGTAAAGTCAAACTAGAAGAGTGACAAAGGTCACCTGTGCACACCGACTGAAGAGCACTCCTTCTTGAAGAACAGCTGGTATAATCCCTTCCTTGCTATAGATTTAGGTGGAAAATTTCTCCCACCTCAGACACTAGAAAAGCATAATCTGCAACTGCTTGGCTGTATTTGGTAAAAGCTCACATATGTTATCCCCAAAATAGTGTTTTTTCTAATACATGAGCTGCACTCCCATGTCAGGATACACAAAGGTAAGAGAAGAGAGTTACCAGTTGAGTCCTACAGCTAACACAGCACGGATAGAATCATAGGATCATTTTGTTTGGAAAAGATCTCCAACGTTGTCAAGTCTGATTGTTAATCCAGCACCATCAAGTCCACCACTAAACCATGTCTCTAAGTGCCACATATACGTGTCTCACTAGTGCCCAGAACTGGGTGATGACCACTTTCTCAGTTCTGCTGTCCACACTATTTCTGAGACAGGCCAGGATGTCATTGGCCTTCTTGGCCACCTGGGCAAATGACTGGCTCACTTTCATGTGACTGTCAACCAGAATTCCCAGGTTCTTTTCTTCTGGGTTGCTTTCCAGTCACTCAGCCTGTAACACTGCACAGGACTGATGTGACCCAAGGGCAGGACCTGGCACTTTGTCTTGTTGAACATCAAACCTTTTCTCATGGATCCAGACTGTTCAGATCCCTCTGCAGTGTTTTGCTGCCCTCCAGCAGATCAACACTCCCATCCAAGCTGGTGTCATCTGCAAACTTACTAAGGGTGCACTCAATCCCCTCATGCAGACCATTGAGGAAGATAATTATCAGGTCTGGCCCCTTTACTGAGCCCTGGGAAAAAACACATGACCCATGGTCAACTGGGAAGCCCACCAACCATGGTAAGTGGTGTCAAAGTCTTTACTAAAGTCTAGGAAAAAAATATTCACAGCCTTTCCCTCACCCCCAAAATGGGTCACCCTGTCATAGAGGGAGATCAGGTTACTCAAGCACGACCTACTTTTCCTAATTCCATGCTGGCTGGGCCTGATATCCTGGTTGTCTTGTGTGTGCCAGATGCTCCTGCTCAAGGTGATCTGCTCCATGACCTTCCCCAGCACTGATGCTAGACTGACAGGCCTATAGCTCCTGGATTATTCTTCTAGCCCTACTTGTAGGGTCTCTTTTCCTTCTGCAGGGTCTCCAAGAGCTCCTCTGCAGGATGATGTGACAGAGCTTTTCCCTCTCCTTTTCCTCAAAAATTTTCTTCCAGATTGACTTTTCTGGAAATATATTCACCTTGTGTTGTCTTTCTTTAGTGATTATCAATCTCTTTTACTGTTAAGGATTTTCCACAATTATAATGTTCATGTTTTCTCACATGGATATATGACCCATGGCCAAGAAGCTTTGAAAAGAAAACTGACTCACAAAAATCTTCACTCTTGTGACCAGTGTCAGGACTTGAGGAAGCAGTATGAAGCTGAGTCAGAGAAACTTTAGGTTAGATATCTGGAACATGTTTTTCATGCAGAGAATGGTTGAGCACTGGAATCAGAAGGGGTTTATCTAAAGAGGCGTTCCCACCAGCACCCAAGAGGCACAATATTAAACCCTCCTGTAGCAAAACAGTTTGACCCTGCTATATAACACTCAAGTCTAAGACCCATATCTGGAAAGGCTGCCTGCCAGAAGAACCATGTCAGACTTTCTACCACCTTTGCAGTGATCTCCCATTTTGATCAACCCAGCAAGAGTTTACTCTGGAAGGCTTTGTGAACAATTGTTACTGCTGTGGGATTGGTAGCCTGCTTTGGTTTTCTGATTTTCTTAACTTACGCCATTCTAAGGATAAAATATTATTTCATCTATCTGTCAGTCCTGAATTGGATAAAGATATGATTTAAAGAGCATGAAGATAAAGGCCTCATGGACACACAGTTCAACTGGAGAGTGATGTAATAACATCAGAACAGTTTGAAACTTCTTCACAGAACTTAATTTAGCTCTTAACATTTCAGCTTTTTTTTTAATTGAATAATATTTGGAAATATTTACTGGTTATATTGCTTGCCTCTATTGTTAGATGTATTAATAAAAATTCTTGTTTATTTTGAACAAGAAGTTGCTAAAATGACTAGTGAGAAATCCAACTGAGAAACCACTTCAGTTTCAGAAAGTTACATGTTTTTTCTGATCTCCCTGAAAGCAAAGAAATCTGACAATGAAATAGCATAATGAAAGGCTTAATCATTACTATCCAATACACCCACACCTGAGGCCCTAGGCTCAAAACTGTGAAAAAAGGGTGTAACAGGCAGGTACACCAGGCATTGCTAAGACTGTTACATGCGAGCACGCTGCAGAAAAAGACTACATGGGTGGTCATATGAATAAATCAAATCCCTGGAACTTTTATGTTTGCTGCTCTAGAGTTTGACTACAGCTGCATTGGGATGCAGAAAAATTTGGGATGGTTTTGTGACTGGGGCATTCGCTTTATCATGCCCCTACATCATGAACTGTTGCCAAAAATGGCAGCACAGGTTTTGCACATGCTATCATGGGCACAGCTATGTGAATGACTGTCCTTTACTGACATTCAGATGCAGAAGTAAGTGTATGGAAGCAATAGTTTTATCCAGTATAAACCATGGCAGCTTACTGCAAAATTCCTTTAAGGTGTCAGGTTGGGAACTTCACAAGAAAACATAAAATGCTTTAAAGATTTAAAAGTTTTCCAGTCTAGTACTCCACAAAGTTATTGTATTACTACTTCAATGAATAAAAACAAGGCAAAACAGATCAGTGGTTTATCTCAAACAAATGTATTTCAGTGCTGCTTCTTTCAACATGCAGAACCCTACTCACTGGAAAACCTTTATTGCTGTTTTTCCTCCTCTCCTCTCCTCTCCTCTCCTCTCCTCTCCTCTCCTCTCCTCTCCTCTCCTCTCCTCTCCTCTCCTCTCCTCTCCTCTCCTCTCCTCTCCTCTCCTCTCCTCTCCTCTCCTCTCCTCTCCTCTCCTCTCCTCTCCTCTCCTCTCCTCTCCTCTCCTCTCCTGTTGCAAACGAGTTTAATATTGACGACAAAGACTTAGCAAAGACTGGACAGGTATGTTGGGTTTGTACCAGTCTAGTGGTTGATTCTGCATACAGCACAAGCAAATCTTCAAACTTAACTTCAAAGCCTACAAAAACTTTATCTCCCAGATTACTTCTTCCCACCAGCATCTACAGTACAAGATGCTTGGAAATCAATCCCCTCCGACTCCAAACAGTAGCATATAAAGTACTAAATAGGAAGAAAATTAGATACTTGCCTTCTAAACATCCGTATTAGCTGCTGTATTGCATATTGCCTCTCTGTTGCAAGAGACCATATACATCCCAGATGATTTTTTATTGCTGATCTGTATGGATAGGAAAATGTTTAACATCCTTTTATAGAGCTGGATCTGCATTAAGGCCAATAGTAACTCAACTGTTAGCATTCTGAAGTAGAGTACAGAAAATTTACATTCTAATAGCAACCTCACTGTGATACTTATGGCTGCCTACAACAGCATTGAAGAGTGTTTTTTTCTTTTAAAGCATTGTGATATTGACATGATGCAAAAGTCTCTTAAAAACTTTATAATGAAGAGGCCTTTTACAATTTCTCAGCTATGGGCCACCACAAAAGAAAATGCAGTTCTTGTAAATTCCAAGAACATAGAGTACACTGTGGCTGTTCCATATTTTGGCACAATTGAAATTTCAAATACATGGTTGCAGATTTTAAGAATTATGCTTCCCTGTGGCAGCTTGTAAATTGAATGTCATTGGAAAATGGAAGTCAGTGGCCACTCAAGCCACCACTGATGCTGTAACTCTCTGAAAAAAAGTGTTTCCATTCTGCTGACTGGCTGAAATTATTGAAAAGAGTGGTCAAATTGGTAAACAGTTATTGAAATAATATTGGAAAAATAAGCAAAAGACAGTAAATATTATGGCCACAAATTTCTTTTATTCTAATGTATATTTGAAATTTAGTGAGATAGTAATTATCAGATGTTTGGAGTAGTCAAAAGTAGTTGTACTAGAGCCATTTATGAGTAGAAAGGTTCAAAAAGCTCAAGTGATTTCTAAAATGAGATATTCAGTAATTTTGCTTTCAAACTTGAACTCTTAAGATTTGAGAATATACATTAAATTATTCACATAAAACAGAAGCCAGAAAGATAATTAAATGGGAAATTAAATCAAACCGTATGTCAGAAGCATCACAGTAATGAGATCATATTTATCCCTTTATTTCCTCCTGCTTCAACTCCTTCCTGAAGTTCTCAAAGGAAGCAAATAAAAAACATGTTCTAGCAAACTTCTGTGGTTTTATATACAGGGACATTCAGCTGGCTGAGCTCTTCCATGCATTCATGCCACAGATGTGCTGTAATATTCTTCTTTTGTGTTAGTCCAAAAACACTTTTGTAAACCACCAGTACATAGGATATTATGACACCATCACACCAGAATAGCAAAAAGGCCATGGTCTGGGTTGATGTCAAGATTGAACTATCCTAATTCTTTGCTCCTTCAAGTCAGGAACATAGCAAAGGAGAGAGAGTATATCAGTCTTTTTGTCCTCTCTGCACTGAAAAAAGACATTTTTTCTCCAGGATCTCATGCCTAGCCATGAATAATAGTGGGGTCCATTACAAATCAGAGAGATGTACAAACTGTCTCTACTAGTGAACCACACATATGGCTCTTCCTAACACAAGCAGAATTTTTCTGCTTTACTCATAGTATTTGCTGAGGATGAGTCAACAAAAATTAGAAAAGCTAGTAAATTCTGATCTACTTTTTATAATGAGAATAATTTTTAGTGTAGACTTACATTCAAGTGTCTTCTGATATTGATAAATTTTTTTTTTAGTTTTAATAGAAGAATAATTTAAGCAATACAACAAAGTCTACTACAGGAAGGAGACCCTTATTAAATCAAAATGGAACTTCATATGTTTCTGACTGTTTGAGCCTGAGGCTTCTTCCAGGTGCTAGTAATATATTGGCAGCCAAAGTCAGGCAAAAGTTCAAGAAAACACTTCTCTCCTTTTAAAAGTCTGACAAGCAAAACTTCCAGTTACTGTTTTGAATAAATGATTTATAGCCAGCTTTCTTAGGAACAGTTATCTGTCAACGATACTTTTCTGTGGGTCCACCTCTTGAAAAATCTGTTCATTAGTTGCTTTACCCAGTAGTGAACCATACAGTGAAATACAACTCTTTCTTTCATTTACATCATAGAACTTTTTTTTTTGCATGATCATAATCACCAAAAAAAAGCAGTTACTCAGCCCTGGCAGAAAACCTAACTTCTGCACTTCAATCCATCCATGATCCAATTTTTCTTTCTTTTGACTTTTACAGTTGTGATTTCTATTTTGCTGAAGTATGCAAGAAGTGCGGCTGAGCTACCATTTTCCAGCCTTCACCAGGAGACACAGCTTTGTCTGTGAGACTTTTTTAATATATTCTTCACAGTTGTTCTGTTCTCTCTTTAAGATCAAAAAGGATGTTACTTTGTTAGTTTTGGGTTTTTTTTTTTAATAAATAAATGTAAAATGTATTGTTTCAAATTGCAAATCCTTTCTTTTTAGCTTAACTTTTTTCAAGGCTACTCTACACTTCTAAAGTAATATGCAGAGGTCTAAATTTTACTGAGAATATACAAACTCATATTGTTTAAGGATAAGATTGTTTTAATAACACTATGCCCAATCAAGTATGCTATAAACCATCACAGGAGACACAGTAAATAGAAAAAAATTAAACATAAAATAATGACTGCTTGGAAATGCACTTAGTTCACTTATACATATAGCCTTTACTTTCAAAAATTAATAATTTCACTATTAAACCTATATGAGTCACAATTAGATTTCCACAGGAACAGTTGCTATTAAAAAAAAAAAGAATTCAAATAATCAAATCACCTGTGAACTTTGCTTCTCATACAGAGATAAAGTCAAGATCTAAATGTTGACTATCTATGAAAAGGGCTCCCAAATCCCCAAAAAAGGTTTTTGTACTTTGATCACGTTTCAAAATGGAGAAAGATAGCACAGCAACTCACTGTATTGAGCTGCTTTTTGTGCATGAAGAATGTGAGTATCCTACAGAAAGAGACAGAATCTTGGAACTCTAAACAGTGAGCATATCTAGGGTATATTTTCAAGAAAAAGTCAATACAGCTGTTGAATTTTAGTCATTCTTCTTCCTTTATTCAGCTGCCGGTCATTCACATTTATGCTTTCTTCTTGCAATTTAAAATCTTTAATGGGTTCTCTGTTTTGCACTTAGAATGTCAAGAAGAATAATCATGGACAAGTTACTGTTCACACTGACATGTACATCTAGGCCATAGCATTTCATTATAAAAGCCATTCACTATTTTTAATATTTGGCACATGTAGTAATTCTTTATTCTCTTGATTGGGTTAAATTTCAGGACAGAAAAGACCCCATATAGTTCCTATAAAGTGAAAGAGATTTATTGGAAAATTTAAATTTTGTTTGAGTTTTTGTTTGCATTTTAAAGGGTGGCACTATTTCACAATCAGAATCCTACAATCCCATTTAAAGAATCTATGACATGGTACAAATTTCTGAGAGGCAATTTCTTAAATGTCGGTATAAATAAACTGCATTACATAAACTTCTGGCTTCCCTAAAATAGGAGACATATCACTACAAAAGTAGACAGGAGTAGACAATATGTGGACAGAAATATTAAAAAGGGAGAAAATCTAAACTTAGGTGTAAAAGTATGATAGAGTATTTCACATCCTGCTTAAATGCAGACCAGATTTGAAGTACAATTATCTGATTTTTAACTATCTTTCTTTTTCCTTTTATTTTTTTTCCTTTCTTTCCTTTGAAAAGAACTCAATGGGAATGATGTACATTAATACATCCATGAGGGTAAAACCAACCTAATCTTTCACATTTGTGTATTACTGGGTTAATATGCTCAGTGTGTGTTTTTTCACCCATTCCTCCATCCACCATATGACGTTTTTCTAGAAGAAATTACACATGTAAAATACATGCCAGAAGAGCTGGATTACACTATGATAAAGTTCTAAGGAGATATTGCTCAGTATTACCATATGTATCACTGGGAACTGCTTTGTAAGGCTTCACAAAAGCAATCAAGTAAATGAAGGAAAAAACTTCTTTTCAAATAGCAGATCTTTCCATAGACAAAATAAATTATTCAATTGAAACCTGTTTCTGAATTCTTGGGTTTATTCCCATTTTAAATGGCAATCACTCTTTCTTGCTGGGGATAATTTCCTTGGTCTCAATAAATTACTGAAATGCATGTTCACATGTACAAAGGTAGATATTGAATTTTCTTGGTCCCACAGATTTAGCACATATTTAGCAATTTACAAGACACATTTTTTAACAAATACCAAATTCATGTTTATGTATGGTTGATGAGCAGAACATCAGCAGTTTACATAGCCTGTTTAAAATTAGCTTAGTCTCATAAGTTGAATTTATAATAGTGATTGCTGCTTTTTCTAAATAAATAGTTCATATTCTGACCACAAGAATGAAAAATTGACTGATATAGTCAGATAATTCTGAATACAGTTTTGTTGTTTCCTTTTTTTCTTGCAAAATTTGTTTAAGGACATATTTTGCCTGAATAACAACAGACTCATTAAACTACACTCTTGCCACTATGTCAGGTGAGAAAAACACACAAAGGGATTCTAGTGCTCAAAACTTCTTCAGTACAAGATTCAAGAGATTCCTGGCTGAGACAGCTTTCCATGGCTTGATTCTACTGAAAATCCTATCATTGGTTAGGGGAACCCTTCTATCCCAGAAAAAAAGTCCTGGAAGTCATCTTGTACGGAGCAACTGAATTCCACTGCTAATTCCTTCATACACCCCACTGAAGAGATCCACTTGATTAAGTGCACAAAATGTAGACAAACATAAACATAAAAATCTCCGATATTTGGTGTTTTGAGCTAGCCCTACTACTACTTACTAAAACCTGCTATAAACCTTGTGCTTTCCTGATGTGTGTTAACTGTCTTGTACAGACATGAAAAACGTCTGCCATGGAGAAGGAGGAACAAGTAAGAGTGAATGATGTTTCCTCATGTGGAATCATAGCTAAGACCTCTGAAATGACTTGGGAAAGATCACTATACAATCCATTCAAATATATAGAACTGAAGGATGCTTCAGAACTTTCCCTACTAATAAGCCTGGATTTAACCATCCCCAAATGAATATCCTCAGACATTAAATAAAAATAAATATTTTAAAATATGAATATGTTTATGGAAACGTTTAAAAATGATAGGAGAAATTTCGAACTTTTTCCACAAATTTTAATTTGGTGTTGGTTTCTGTTATATTCAGATATTCAAACTGCTGGCCCCCTGCACTTTCAACATTCCAGCTAAAACTAAGGAGGAATCATGATCGTAAAATATATAAATTTCCAAAAGAAACTTGGACAAAAAAATACAGGGAAGAAAATCCCCAGAACACTTTCTCCTGTTTGTTTGTTTTGGTTTTTTTTTTATTTCTTTCTTTTTCTGCTGGGAAAGACAAAGACTAAGATAATTTTTTTTTATTAAATAATTTGAACAAATAATTTTCTCTCTCCTCTCAGAGCAAAGAAGATAATATTTTAAATATTTTTTTTTAATTAAAATAATTTTCATTTAAAGCCTGCCAGTTCTGACCAAATAATGATGAAAGTACAAATGAGAGAGAATGTATTTTTTAAAATGGTGAACAAAAATACATCTTATCAGTATAATTAGAAAAGAGAAGATATTTCCTCTGTATACTGTGGTTCAGCCCCAAGTACATTAGCATGTGGGTCTGGGGTCTGGGAAAGACCATAAGTCTGATTCTTTTTATTTTGCTGTATACCCTGAATCTTCACAAAAACTGAAGCTAAGCATCCAGGGAATAGACCCACCTGTGATTTGTCCTGGCTCCACATCCCAAATCTCTAGGGAGCTTGTGGTCTCCACAGCCTCAACAAACACACAGAGCTAGGTGCTGCTTTTGGAGCAACTGGTGAAGCTGGTAATAGGGGAAAAACACAGCAAATAGGAAATCTGCAGCAAGGGTCTAAAGCAAGAGACATGAAGAGCACAAAGAGAGAAGTATCAGGAGTGACTGAAAGAAGATTTTTTCAGCACAACCAGGGGACTATATGGAGTTGTTCCAATCCAAGAAGTCACAGGTTGTTGCTGGGTGGGACCTGCAACACAGGGACATGGTGGGCAGGAACTTATTTTCCACCTGACTGCATTTGCACTTTCAAGAAGTTGACTTCTAAAACTTCATCTGAGACACTGAATGCCTTCTGAACAAACCACTGTGGTGTTGAAGCGTTTTTCAATAGCAGCCATTTCACACCTGGAAAGTACAAAACTCACAACAGTGTAGAGAAAACAGTTATGGTTACAGATTTTCCTTGCTTTTGCTTTATTGAAGATCATACCTTGATATGCATATATTCTTAGATATTCATAGGCAGCTTCTCTTGAAAGCAAACAATGACTCATACCAACATTAACTCAGTGTTTACTATATATAATTATTTCCATACTATATGTGGTTATTTATGCATATATAAAATTATACATATATATTTATATATAGCTTTATATATTGGAATTAATATTCAGCAATAAAACATAGATTCACTAGTGCCAATGTTTACCCTACCTTCAGTGCACGGTGCCTTTTTGTATTGAGAATTTGTCTATTTGATATGTGAGGATTAAAAACCTTAACAGAACAGAATGCTGTATGATAAGAGGCTTCTCAGGCTGTGGTTTGGAAACCACTGAAATGAATGCCATGAAGCAAGTCAGGCCAATTTAAAACAAAATGAAAAGCCTTGTCTATTTCATTTGCATTAGATATCTTTGTTGGTTTCAGTTATAAAGAGTGCCCTGGAACTATTATATGTTTATGCTATAAAGTCCCCTGGAAGAATTATATTCTAACAAGAACCAGTGTTCACCATTCAATTTTATCAGGATTTAAACTTTGAAACCATCCTTGTGGTTAAAGAAGAAAGTCAGAACCTCACATACTTCAAGCAGAACCCTCAAGATAAGACTTAGGCCTTTGGCAGTAAGGTTTGTTCTGGTTAGTAAATTGTATAAGTAGCTCACCTTACTGCTTATTTCTAACATAGAAGTACTTCTCTAGTTAAGCAAAGCTATTACAGCTTCTTTTTTGTTGTGCAAATATTTTAACCATCTGTGAAAGTCTGACAGTAGCTTATGCATGATCTCATAGAAATATGTTTGAAATCTTTTATTCCCCTTTTTAGTTCCTAAAGGTTTCAAGGACTGTCAAATAGATTCTCCATTTTTTTTTTCCCTTGGAAAGGGGAACTCAGAGCTCTTTATAATCATCTAAGCCCTTTTGACCTATGAACCCACTCCGAAGTAAGTGGCATTTTGATATGCAATGGACAGTTTTTCACTGGTTACTTGCATATTGTTTTATGCTGGTTACTCATCACAGACTTAAGCAGATAGTATAAATTTGAAATAGGCAGTCTAGCACTAAGTTCGTTCACAATTCCAAAGAGAAAGAGTTGCCATGTACTTGTGAGAACATTTGGCCTTCACATTTACTTCTGGGCAAGAACAAAGCCCAATATGAAGTAATTTTTTTCTGAAATGTTAATGCAAAATTACATAAACAAATGTTTCATCCATAGACCACTAAAACTTAATGATATTATCAGCTGTTACTAAGGGTTTTCTCCAAGGACATCACAAAATCATTCAGGCTGAGGAACTTTAAACAAATGCCCCCTTATTATTTTTTTAATCTTCTAGAACTTTCTATTGCCTTCGGAAATAGTTTGTTTTTCTACTGCTCCACAAATCTCAGGACATAGGTGCAGCTTTTTGGACCTGGATGCTTGTTTTTTTTTTTTTGAAGTTTCCTTGAAGGAAGTAAATTTAGGCAGATTTGCTTCTTTTTGTGATGTATAAACAGCCAGGAATTTGGCTTACACTTTGGATTACACTCCCAGGCACACGGTGGGACCCTTGGGGAGTCCTGTGCAGGGCCAGAAGTTGGACTTGAGGCTCCATGTGGGTACCTTCCAACTCAGCATATTCTATGATTCTGCAAAATCTTGCTCACAACTAAAACAAAACTAAATGGAAGAAAAAAAAAAAAAAAAAAGGTATTCAGGAACTACAGTGTCTACAAGAAATCACCTGAATTCAAAAGACATGGAAATTGAAAGGCAAGGTGACTTCAAGCAAGGGATTCTAGACTGTATTTTCAAATACAGATGATAAAATTCAGTTTCATTAAAACATGCTTAAGGATTAATATCTCCATATTTGTTAATAGACATTTAAAGAGCTCAGTAATCTAATTAGTCTCAACAGTATAATTAGCAGTTTCACTCACTGCCTGCCAGAATGGAAATAAATGGGAATGCTGAACTTAAGCACCTCTTGAAATACTGACATTAGTTTTTCTGCTTCTGCAGAAAATTGTTTTGCACTTCATCTTTTTAGGTACATCTTTATCTCCAGCAATATATAATTATCCACAAGTGTTTGAGCATAGACGCAAATATTTTTCTATGGCGGAAATAGTTTGGGGGAGAAACAATGAACTAAATATTTGCTGTGTGTAACTCAGTGCTAGGAAACTCCTTTGGGAACTTAGAGATTTGGATTCCTTTGAAGACTGGTATGAAGCCTCATTTCCACACTGTAGGTGATCATTCTTCTGTGATGGAGGAAAGAGTAGATCTGAACTCTGAAGAAGATCTGGACAGTACACTGTCCACTATGACAAGGAGGAGCCAGAAGTATTTGGACAGGATGTTGATTAAGGTTTACACTGATGTATGTAATTTCTGTGGATCAAACCCTCTTACTTGCACTATTGGCAGAGGATGTCCAAGTGGCAACTAAGTGCATATGGACATGGCAGTCATCCTCAGGCTCAAACTGTCAGACATTTAGATTAATCCTGCCTTCACTACGTTGGAGTATAACCAGCAGACAAGAAATCTATAATGAAGACAGCTACAATCTGCACCAGTAACTGACCAGTATGTACTCTGATCTTCAGCAGATCCTGAGAGCTGGGCTAATGACAGTGTATGATTGATAATTACATCTGTTCTTTCTCTTCTGTCTGCCTGTTCAGCAGAAAGTGTCTTGGCTCTCTGTGAAGACAGGGAGAGCTTACTTTTTACATGCAGCCACACATGTTTTCAAAGGTATCATTTCTCCTACTGGAAGGGTATAACATTCTGATGAAGTCATTGACATACAGCTTGAAATATGACACCATATGGAATCTGTTCTTTAGATTTCACGCACTTGTCACAAGAATGACTTGTGACTTTCTGTTAACTTCTGTTTTCAGACTTGTCAGTCTTAAAATAAAGTACCAACACAGTGGTTTCACTACTTGCAACTGATTTAAAATGTCTCTATATTGCATCATTTGAATTATCTATTAGAAACAAAACATGGTGCTGTTTGGTCAAGTATGTTCAGATCCTTCTGTTCTACAGTGTAAGACTGCAGGCTGATAGGCATTTATCACTTCAAAAGAATCTCTTGTAAATCAGACTGAACACTGAGACCAGCCACCTAATTTATCATCAAGTACAATCAAAGATTACAGTTCATCAAATACCAAAAGCAAGGCTGGTTTTCTACAGTTTTTTTTCATAGCTCTCTTAAATTAAAAGAGGCTTCCTTCACTTTGATAATATGTAAATAATAAATAAAAGTGTCTGCTTATACTTCTCTTACTACCTTCTGTAACAACCCCATGGTGATGAAAACAACTATCATCTGCTAACTTGTATAACTGGCATGGTTTTAAGAACTCTGAAACCCTCCTTCAAGGCATAACTAAATGTCAACAGAAAGACATATTTCCCACCTACACAAGTAGGCTCGTAAATTGTGATTGAAGAAATACTTGGAGTATATTTGTTCTCATTGACAAGAAATTCACAGCCTTCCTATGAATAGATCAAAAAAAGAAAGAAAAAAAGCTTGAAAGATTGAGGTACATAAAGCAGGACTTACTTAGGCGAGAGGCTGTTATGTCTTCATCTGTGGATGAATTTGCTGCCACCTGAAGACTTCTTCTCAGCTGTCATTAAGACCACTTTGATTGTAGTGGATGACCTCAGAGGCTGTAAGTTACATAGTCACCTAGTTATTCAGTCCATCTGTAGAAGTATGATCCCTCTAATATGAGGTTGGTCACTGCTGAGGTTCCTTGAGTAGTCTCAGCTGCCCTTGATGTGCCTGATCCCGTTGGTTACTCGGAGCATCTGTTCTTGAACCATCATACTTCTAACAACCCACAGCCATCACTACTGCTTCGCCAAGCAGAAGGACATGACCCACTTCCTTTGAAAAACATGGTACTGCTGCTTCATTTTTCATAGTAATAGTCCCCCACAACATGCAAACTGGCTTTGCCACTCCACTTCAGAGGACTACAAACCTGTGTCTTTCAGATGCCAAAGAAGCCTTCTTCTTACCTACTTAAGCTTACAGGCAATCAGGCTGGAAGAAAAAAACAGGACATGTTCTTTTGCCCTGGCATCATGGAAGATACAGGATAGAGGAGAAAAAACCCTACACTACATAAAGTATAATAAGGATTATAAACCAGCAACTAAAAAAATTAGCAAGAGACAAGTTTAATATTTTATTCATGACTGTATATTTTAACCTAGAAAACCCCTTTTCTTTTGGAAGAGAACTCTGAGCTCAAAAAACTAAAAGACAAAGGCTCTATCCTCATGCTGTTGTGGGAATTTCAAACAAACTGCCTGTGCTCTGTTGCCATGCTTTCGTGCCTGCTTGTTTTGGTTTTGGGAATTCTATTCTCAGGCACGGTGTTGAGCACAAGGTCATGTTCAGTAAACAGCCGAAGCTCCCACATCTGTTCCCAGAGGAGGGGCTTCGGTGATGGTCTCTGGAAAATGACCAGTGGTTCCCAAGTGTCCCACCTCTGGGGTGGGCAACTTGTAAAATGTACAAAAAGGAGTCAGAAATAAAGGTGTGGTCTCTTGCCCGGGCTCTTGCCTGCAAGAGCACCATGCAGCCTTCACTGATGCCTCCCTGTCTCTCTCCTCGGCGCCGTTATCAGTTATATATGGTGACCCCTGACGTGACCTGCAGCCGCGAGAACAAGGTAAAAAATACCTTGTCCCCTTTTTAAAGAAAAAGGGAATTTTATTTCTCTCCGCAGGGAGAAGAAATTTGAAAAAATGAACCGGCCTCTAGGACCGGAAGATAACTACGTGTTAACGATGTGGGGTTTGTATCTCGGAAGATGGGAAGTAGGTATAACCTCAGAACAGCTAACACAACTATACAGATGGGGGAAAAAACAGGGTTTTATCCCGTACCCCAAAAGAGCGCGGTATAGGTCATTTTGGTCTCTTTTGGGTCACTGCCGACCTTCCGCGAACTGCGGCTCCACCTGCGTCTGTCGTGGACCCCTGCCGTGTCACCGTGCGCTCCAGACCTCCCTGGAGCGAAGTGCAACATGTAGCATGGGGACTGAGACGCTGGGGTGTGGAGAACTGCTCTTTGGGAACCCAAATGACTTCCCTTGGTCCAGCCCATGTGGCAGGTGCCCAGAGTGAGACACGGTTTTCTCTGTCTGCTTCTGTGCTGTTCAGAAAGCAGGCTGAGAGGGATTCGTGGCTCTCTCTCACATACCCAAGGGAATTCCAGGGATCGTGTAACCTGTGCTTTTGCAGACCCTTGGTTTCAGGACTGGGACCTGGCGCTGGGATGTTTGCCTCGCATCTGCCGAGCACCCTGACTCCCTGCACAGCACTCCTGGCCTGGTGAACGTCCCAAGTTGTGTATCCTGTACCTCCCTGACACCATCCCTCCAGAGACCTGCACGATGCATGGAGGGGACGGAGCACTGCTTCGACAGCTAGCATCCCGTGATCAGACTCAGAGGGACTCTTCCCTGTGGTTTTGCTTGCATTCCAGGGAGAGTGTTGTGGACCTCTGGGGGCGGGATTCTTGGCTGGGGTTTGGGGGGGCAGGATTGGGATGAATTTTGTAATAAGGGTCATTGCCTTGCATGGCACAGCATCTCACCCGACAAGGATTCGGCGACTGGTCACAGCATGTTTCAAAAAAAAAAAAAAAAAAAAAAAAAAAAAAAAAAAAAAAAAAAAAAAAATGGGGAAAAAGCAGGGGATAGTCCCTGCAATTTAGCCGACAGGCAAATTGGAAACTGTGACCAGAATGAGAGCCGACAAGTGGAGAAATCTATGAGTCTTCAATCGAAGACCTCTCCACAAGCAGATATAAAAATCTGCATTTTTCTTTTTTTCTTTCTTTTTATATAAACTGAAAGGGTGAGATGTTGCCATGCTTTTGTGCCTGCTTGTTTTGGTTTTGGGAATTCTATTCTCAGGCACGGTGTTGAGCACAAGGTCATGTTCAGTAAACAGCCGAAGCTCCCACATCTGTTCCCAGAGGAGGGGCTTCGGTGATGGTCTCTGGAAAATGACCAGTGGTTCCCAAGTGTCCCACCTCTGGGGTGGGCAACTTGTAAAATGTACAAAAAGGAGTCAGAAATAAAGGTGTGGTCTCTTGCCCGGGCTCTTGCCTGCAAGAGCACCATGCAGCCTTCACTGATGCCTCCCTGTCTCTCTCCTCGGCGCCGTTATCAGTTATAGTGCTCAATGCAGCCTTTTGTTGTTGCCAAGCCTAGAAATCCAAATGGTCCCTTTGACGTGGTGGTTGCTGTCCCTGAACCATCCTACATGCCAAAAAACTCCCCCTGCCCCCTCTCAAAAAACCCACCCCAAAAAACCGAAACAAAACAAACAAAACACAAAAATCAGAAAAAACATACAAGAGCTAAAAACCCCTTTTCACTTACCCACCAAAATGTTGCTAATAGCCTAAAATGTAGGCATCTAATCCTTATCACTTAATAGTTTAATGAATCAGGCCATAAATTACTTGTTCAAGATGACACAGGAAACCTGTGCCAGTAACTGAAACCCTCTCTTCTCATACCTGGCCTAGTGGTTTACCTGATCTTGAATTTGCTAAAATCAACAGCAGACAGTTCACTTACATCAATCACTACATCTGTGCAAAACAGTGGTGTATCACATCAGATTTATATGTTCAAGGAAGCCTGCAACCATGCCTGTATTGTATCACTAATACATATGTCCATAAAGGAAGACTGCTCGAAGGGAAAGGAGTATCCACTACTTTCCCCGTGAATCCTGCTGAGAATGACAATTATCATGGAGTGTGTGAAGAGGATTCTTGACTCCAGGAACTGGAAAGAAATCCTAAAGCTAGTTTCATGATACAACTGATACACTCTTCCTGCTCTCCACCCCTGCCAGACTTCTCTATCCTGATCCTCAAATTTACTACTGCTTGCCAGCAAAAGTAATTCTTTTTCTGAAGCTTGAGTTCTTGAATACTGATGTAAGAATAAATGCCTGGCAAGAACGACACAATAACAACATTCTAGTAGCCAGAATAAACACACATGAATGAAAAACCTCCACCTGAAATACTTAATATTGCACTGTGAGAAAATTCTGTTTATCATTTCAGCTAATTCCAAAAACCCATGGCTTCCTCAGATGATTCAACCAAAAAGTACCAAAGAAGGCAAGGAGAATTATGAGATAAATGGTTGTGAATCATGCTTAAAATTTCATCCTTTTCAACACATGACACAGGCATATTTGAGGAAAACCTAAACTACATGAATGGGATTTTGCCTGGACTACTCTAAAAGTACAACAAGTGTGCTTGTCTCTATCTTCTCAGTTCATGGGAAACTAGGTTTGGGTTATACGTTTGCATGCAGAATTTCCTGAGAGAATGTTTCACAGAAGCGGCTGGTTGCAGTGTACTTTTTTTTTTTTTCACTACTCTTTGAATTTTTTCACTTTTTCTTTGCTTTTTCTGTCACAATAAAATGGCTTCTGAAGGAGGAAAAGGCTCCTCTGTTCAGGATTTGAACAGTGAGTTACATCTGCTGCTCCATCGGATACATAAAGCTGTAGTATCTCCCTCCTTGCAGGAATGCCTGATCTGCCGTGTGTCTTTCCTTCCCCTCATTCCCCAAACACCGTTTTCTTACACATTCACTCATTCATTTACACAAGACAGAAGAATTATGAGGGAAATGCTGTGGTGCCAATGAATTTTCAATGACCTGACTTCTAGGGTACTGCCTGGCCACATAGATTTTAGTCCTACCTGAAAGGGGTCTTTGGGGACATTTCTCAAAATGCCAACTATCATTTAGCCTAATCAGAAACTCCTGACTCATGCACAGCACTCCACATCCAAGTCTACCTTGAAAACCCTAATGCTCAGTTACTGCAAAACTCCTTCTTGAGGTGTCTTGGTGAATCTAGCTCTGGATAAATATACTATCATGCATTAGCAACTGAAATTTAGGAAGATTTTTTGTCAGCGAGTAAGTAATGGACATTTTGACGAGCAAATGACAACTATCTTACATTTTAGCATTACACTTCTTTGTCTGTTGGAATATGAAAGCAGCTGCTCTTCTTTCAATATCCAGATGGGCAGATCTCTTACTAAAGGTTAAGTGTTATTACACAGCATATCAGGGCAGCAAAGAAAAAGTGAAAATTCTTAATTAATTGCTCTAGTTTTCCTTCTCTCTTTCCTAACTCAAGCCTCTTCTACAAAAAAAATTCATCATTTTGATCAATCTTCAGACTGTGTTTGGTACAGAAAGGTTGTACTAGAAATGTTTGATTTTAGAAGCCTTTTCTTTAGTCTTATATGGGAGTTGCTCTGTGTTATTACTCATATATACATGCCCAAGAATAACATTTAATTTTGGCATGTAATGAGAAAATAAACCTCCTGTTTACTTTTGTTCACCACTAATTAGATATAATACTTTCCTCAACATTTGGCAAATCATAATTGCATAAAATTAAGGAAATTGAGAGAATGTTCATAAGGAGGCAAACACACAATTCAGTGAGAGTCTTTCCTCTGTCAGGTAAGTAAATTCCCTCCATCTACACACCCAAACCAACTGCTCTCAAAAACAGTGGAAAGGCCTCCCTTTGGCCTCAGTGGCTTTTGGATAAGATCCAGCCTATTCCCATTAAAGTCAGCTCAGGACTTGAGCTAGATCATGATGTAACTGAATTAATTAGCATTAAGTTATGAGAAACTACTCTCCATTACTACAAATTACTTGTAAAATAGCCAAACTTTACTAGCATTAATGATTTCAGCAGTGTTAGATGAAAGTTTCTTTCCACGAATATTACTAATTGCAACTTTACGGCCAAGTTTGAGTTTTCAAATTCCCATTCCCATTTTACATTAACAGGTATACAAAAGCATGTATGCCACCTCATTGCTACCAGCAGCCCGAGATGGGCAGAATTAAACCCACTACCATGACTATTCCCTTAGACAGCATGATTTATTGTGTTGGGCCATCATGAAGTTCCCATTCGTCGGGAATTTTGCACAGCCTGGAAGTCCACTGCTGTGAACTTCTAGTCTGCTTGGATTTGGTGCTCTGATTTAATATATATAAGAGAGTTTCAAGCTGGGAATTTGATGCTAGGTCTGCACTTCTGGCTCAAGCCCAGCTGTCTACATTTGAAAATGTATTTGATTTTGGAACACAGTTTTCTGCAATGGAATGTCAAGAAAATACATAATCAAGAGGGCATCATAGATAACGAGCTACAAAAACCTGTTTGTCACCCTCCTCCCACAATGGCGAAGAGCCTTCTACAGCTGCTAATTAGAAAATTAGAACACCACAAATAGATTATATTTTACTGGCAGCATAGCATCTTCCCCCCAGTGTTTTGAAGTACTTTTTGAATTGTTTGCTGTCAGCAAAACAAGTACGCTACCTGCGATCCTATAGACAACAAAGCCCGGCAGCAGGATTTCAGTCAGGTGATGTCACCCAGGTAAAATTGTACTGACAAGCTTTTAATTAAAGTTTTCCCACACATCTTTCTGCTGGTCCCCAGGAGCTATTATTCATTATGTGCCGACTGTCAGCCAATTGTGAGTCGGGAGGGAAGTGTTTTATTTTCAAAGCCCTTGCTGACAGCTAGAGAACACTTTGTTATACAATCTGTTTACTTTTTTCACACACACAATCTTGCTAAAGGGGAAATGGTCATGCAGTAGTGTTTACAGTTTATGGCAATAATTAAATGCATCTGGCAGAGCAGTAGCTGAAAGGAGGTCGGTGTGGGTGTGGGTGAAAAGCCATAAAATTCCTCCTGTAAACAGTTACCTTCACCTTGCAGAGCCCCTAGCGTTTTAAGACAAAGTTTCTTTGGGAAAAGGCAGGTCTAAACAGGTGCACATATTCTGAAATGGGAATACATGGATCTAGCCATGTTGCACTTGATGCTAAGAAACACTGTCCAGGAATCACAGTAACACTGTTCTCATCAATGATTAGAACAGTTTGAACTTGTTACAAAGCATCTGCTTGTCCTTCATGATGCTAAATCCCAAAGTACTCATCTCTGTGTGAAGAAATGTAGGAGGAGAAGCAACTAGTCACCAGATGAAGGCAGAAGGCAGTGTGGAGTCCTATTTAACCAAAGGGAGAGTATTTGACACTTAATACCTACAGAGAAACAGTTCTTTCAAAATTTTTAATAGCTTGGATAAAATTCTTTTTATCTTTTATGACTGGTGATGGTAAATATTTATTTCAAGCTACGAAAAACTTTTAAATCATGGTAAAATGTTGTAAGCAATAATCACCACATCACCTGAAGTATTTAATAGTTCTGTTTATGAAGAATAATAGGAAGTTAACAACTATGCTTAAAATGTTAGTAGATGAATTAAAGCCAGTGTAATATTCAGATATGGAGGTAAAAGGAAATTGCAGGACCCTCACTGCCAGACTGCTGGGAATTCTGTGGAAATCACTTCCACTGCAAAGCAAAGACTCTGGAAAATAAATTAATTGGTCAAAATTTAAATACCATCTTTTATTGATATTATCACAAATAGCTATGTAAGTTTTTGAATGGATACACAGTTCTATAGTTAATGAATGAAAACTTTAATTGCTGTTAAATGTCTTTAAATAACTGACTATATTCTTAGAAAATAATTTTCTGAGATGCAAAGAAAAATTAAGGAAATTAACAAACTGGTCCTTTGAAATGGGAAATGGGCTGGTTTTTGGTTATCAACATAATGGGCCTTAGTTATCTCTGGACAGGAAGGGGAAGTGGTTGTTGTAGACAGTGCAGTATGCCCACTTTAAGAGGCCTTTTCTCTTTGGGTACCATAAAGTGTCTTTAACTCACCAGCATATGAGCTCATCAGTGCAGATTTCATTAATGAAAAGGCACATACTGAAGATTCTGATTACAAATTTTACTCATGAGTTTCACTTTGCAGATTGTGCTTTCTCAGTATTCCTATATTTTCTTTTTTTCTCTAAAAAACTTATTTTATTCTTTTGGAAGTTTACTGGATGGTAGGAGCATTATACTTTTTTTTCTGTCAGAGACAGAAAATAAATTCTGAGATACTACACAGTTACATTCAAATTAACATATTTGTGATCATACTGTTTTCATATTCCTAAGCTTAATAAAATCAACATAGTAAGCAGTCAGTAAGCAGTTTACATTAATCTTTAAGATCAATGTTATAAGGGAGTGTTATTGTTTTAAATTCAGCATTACAAGCACTAACAGCAAGATTTATTAGAGATTTCTGAAATCAAAGCATAGAGATTAGGTGATTTTGCCTGAGATTTATGGGGTAGAAAAAGTAAGGAAGATTTTGCTTCAAGGTTCAAAGCTGCCCATGCATTTTAGTGGGTGACTACGGCATCCAAAGTTCTTGGGGTGTAATCCTAGGCTTCTAACTGACAAGGGGAAAAGTTCTCTTCAGCCAGTATGGCCCTTTCATTCTCCTCTCCTGTAGGTCTTTTATCCCAGAGAGGCTGGAGGAACTGGAAGGCAAAAGGAGCCAAATATCTTCAGACAGAGCAGGTACTTCAGTCCAGCAGGGATCATTCCTTCAAGGCACAGTGCTATGCTAATGTGGTTGCACATCTTCCTGCTGGAGCCAGTCCACACCTAGGTGATTTGAAGTGATAGGAACCAACTATCTGCAACTGGCTTCCCAACTCGTTCCCTTCCTTTGTGATCCTGTACTCAGGGCTCTCATCTAACAAAGGAAAGGGAGAAGGAATACCACTGGCTCATCAATTTTCACATGCCAAAGGAAACTATCAGTCAAAAACAACAGTAAAAGATGAGTTGGAGAGATGCTTACAAACTGATGTATTATGAAGTCACCAGGAAGTTGGAAAGAATTCATTTTATGAAAATAAGATTTTCAAATAAATCTAATATGAATTCTTTAAAAAAAAAATCAGATCTGTCTGCCAAGGTGTGATCTTACTATGTGGACACATGGGTGGATTTCTATCATGATTGAATGCCAACCAACCTAGTTTTTAACAGTTTGCTGAAAGGATCTATTTTGTTTTTTCTATCTAGCAAACTGATATTATCATCAAAGCTCTGAAAAGAAGTAAAATATGAGGGTAATGCAAAAAGGGATTGACTTACATAAATTCTGAAGACCTGTCAGTTATGCAATACCATTGTATTTCAGGTTAAGAAATATAGTAGACATTTTCTCTTGCAACAAAATTATTGGTTTAAATAATAAGCATGAACTGCCCTCCTTCTTCCAGAACACACCATCATTTAAATATTCTTCAAGTTGCCTGCCATTGCCCACATTTTCTGCTTCTTTCAGATCCGAGCCCTTATTTTCTAAACCATATTTATATTGGGGGAAGAAACTTAAAAAAACCTAGATGTATTTCATTGAATATTTTTCACGTATTAAAAACACTTACAAAAAGATTCCTCCTAGATTCCTGCCCAAAATGATCTGTTTAGAGTACAAAACAGATCTGCATCTAAAAAAAATATACCACAACCCACAAGACAGCCAAAACTATTTTGACAGTTTCTCCCAGCTTCTCCAGTCTCATCTCCCACCTTTCGTTTCGTTTCAGATAAGATCTGAATAGCCACCAGAGAAACCAATCATGCTTCTTTTTCCAACGTGGTATCCCTTCTGGCTATGTAACTTATGTCTGGCCTAATAAAGGGAGAACTACTTATGTCTTGAGTATACCCAATTCAGACGAGATGTTTTAATCTTTAGCTGCTCAAAATATAGGGCTTTGTCAGAGTTCGTATATCAAGTGGTGTTACTGCTGTATCAAATAAAGTTACTTAGCATGACAGAGATCATAGCTGGACAATGATCTGCAACTTGGCTTTCTGCCACCTTTTGGAACCCTATTTGTTGTCTAAGAAAGTAAATAATAACTCTTATCTTTTCCTATTGGTGTATTCCTTAACCAAAAAAAAATATCATTTCAATACATCTCCCATTCATTTCTTGCCTTTCTTATGGACTGGCACATCCTCTTCCTTCCATAACAAGTTTTAGCTGATTTGGAGTTACCAAGAAGCCTTTTTTTTAAACTTCTGAAATGAGATTTCCAAAAAGGTCCCTTTAGAAATTGACAGTGCCCTGGAGGGCTCTTGCTCCAGGCAGCTGAGAAAGCTCATGAGGATACTGTAAAATCTTTCATTTGAAAAATTCTTCCTTTCTCACCTTCAGCCGGGTTATTTCTCCAGTAAACTGCACATTAAACTGGCAGCTATCTTGCCTGTCTTTCTCTCCCTTTGTTTTTGCTTTGTTTTGTTTGCTTGTTTGTTTGTTGGTTTGGTTTGGTTTTTGGGTGTTTGTTTGCTTGTATTTTGTGGGTTTTGGTGGTTTTTTGGGGGTTTTTTTGGTTGGTTTTTTTGGGGTTTTTTTAGGGGTTTTTTTGGGTGGTTTTTTTTTGTTTTTTTGGGGTTTTTTTTTGGTGTTTTTTTTTTGTTTTTTTTTTGTTTTGTTTTGTTTTTTTGGGTTTGTTGGGGGTTTTTTTGCCTCTGTTTATATTTTCTGTGAACTGTTGCATCTCCAAACATGCCCATTATATCTTATTTCACATTAGTCAGTGCAGGAAATTGCTCTAGTTGTGGTCTCTCACTCACATTTCTCTCTTCAGATGCTGCAATAGGAATTTGTCTTCATTTCCAACTTGTTACTGTTTTAAGCTGTTGTGTGTATGTGTTGAAGTTTTTTATAGGAGAGGAGAAAGAAAGATATAGCAGCTATCTTTCAGTAGCACACGCTGTTCCTCTTCCTCTTCAGTTACTGTTTTACAACACTATGAGTGAAATAAGGGATAAGAGGCAAGCTGCATGAGGAAACTCACAGAGAATTATGCTGACAGCCTGAAGAGGTGCTCTGTAACTCACCATTCATGGCTGCCCACGTGTTCTGGAGCTGCGAGTTCACTCCTGGTTTGTGTCTCAGCAATGTAATGTGAAGGGGAGTTGGCTCCAGAGATAGCACTCCTCACAATCATCAGCTCCCCATAAAGCAGACTTTGTGCTGAGTCCTCAGCCTTCCTGTATCTCCTCCTCATCATTTTAGCAGTGTGAATGGAAAATAAAATCAACAGAAATATCAGGTTCACTCAACAAACAGCTGACACATGGAATCCTATGGCAAGTGGGACTTCACAATGGCTCAACCTCTTCCCTTGAACACAGAAAATATGCAAATCTCACAGCTGAGCTATTACACCAATTTTTCTGGTGTCTGTGAGGGATAGTGGCCTTTGAGCCATGGGCTTCTGAGCAGCCTGGGTCCAGAAGGAAAGAAACAGGTGGAAAAACTGGGACAGAAACACCTTGTCAGACTAAAGATCCCTGTAATCTTTTCTCTGACAATACCTGTCAGAAGACGCCATTGGAACAGTTAAGAAAATCTCATGATGATGTATCTGCTGGAAAATCTGCATCTCTCTGTGAAAATTCAAACTTCCAAGCCATAAACAGTATTTTCATATTTAACAATTTTCCTTTTATTATTTTTTCCAATCACTTTTTATCTCAGATAAATTTTTAACATTAAAAACTTCCTTTTGGCAGGGAACTCCACAACAAACCACACATTATATTAAGAACTGCCTTGTTTGAAGAAGTCCCTTGTTTGGGACTTACCAATGACTTGCTTGATTTGATGACTTTAATGTTATTGCAGCAGAAAAGATGGTGCAAAGTGTTCTTCTCACCTTCCCATCATGAACAGACCTGTGTCACATCTCTCCCATGACATCTCCTTTATAAAATGTCCCAGCCATATGAGATATTTACTCGCATGGAAACCATTCCATATCCCTGATTGTCCCTGCTTTGACTTTGACAGATCCTGTGCTCCTTTCAAAGTTGAGATACCAATTCTACATTCAATATTCATGATGCAGATGGAGGATTTAAGCAGAACATTAACATCTTCTATTTTGAGCAGCACTTGTCACCATATTTCATAATATTTTATTTTGGTTTTTAGCTAGCATTGAGCATAGTTTTCATTGAA
This sequence comes from Phylloscopus collybita, assembly GCA_027886175.1. Classification (NCBI taxonomy): domain Eukaryota; kingdom Metazoa; phylum Chordata; class Aves; order Passeriformes; family Phylloscopidae; genus Phylloscopus; species Phylloscopus collybita. The sequence continues at coordinate 63,703,950 of JAJNNQ010000075.1, read as the reverse complement.
CTACAAAATGAGGAATGTTTCCTAATATCACCTCAAACACATCTAACTCAGATTTTATTTACTATTTGATGTGTGGCTCTTGCCTCATCGTGATGTCCCTCTGCAGTACTTTGCAGATCTCTCATTTTTAGAACCTTGACTAACTTATTAAAGCCTTTTATTATCATAAAAAATATGATTTTTTGACCTTATTGCTCACTTCTTAAATCATTCACTGGGATTATAAACAGTACGTATATTACAGATTCATAGAATGGCCTGGGTTGGAAGGGAGCTTAAAGATCAACTAGTTCCAAGCCTCCTGCCAAGGTCAGGGACACCTTCCACTAGACCCATGTAATCAGTCATCAATCATCTCCTTCCACTGTGAAAATATATTTCTGCATCATTTTTCTCATACCATTTTTTTTCTCCATGTGAGATTTTCTCTTAACTCACAAGTCAATTTCAGAATTTTTGGAGAAGAAACTCCAAACAGAAATGCTTTTGAAAAACCAAAAGGCTACATCAACTGGCTTTTCTTACTTACATACTTCTTGACTTCTTTAAAGAAGTCATAGATCATTAATTGATTGGAATTCTTATTATAACTACTCAGTGATTCTTTTCTGATATGTTTTGATGATTCACACCTCATATGTTATAGTTCTTTTTCTATTTATCCCTAATATATTTATTCATGTTTTATCTACTACTTTTCTGTGATTTTTATACATTTTCTGGGTACCTATATATCTTAGAGATTTAAAATAGTTCCTGAATTACCTAAAAAAAACCCTGCATCTTCAGCCCATGTTACAAGGGAAATTATATCTACAGTTCATATTTCATCCAAGTGAACCTATAGAATCTGAGAGGAAGATTTTTTTTTAATTGTTAAAGTTCAGTTTACAGATTTCTTCCTTAACTCTGCCTATTTCTATCTTAATTTTGAGATAGATATCATGATTTTCACCCATAAATATGAATTATTATGTCTCAAATCTTCAAAGGTCTTCTTATGGAAAAAATTATTTTTTCACTATAAAATAATCTTTTCTGGAGAAGTCCTTTCAGATCTCCTGGCAAGCTTTCTACCCCATTCAAGTTATTAGTACCTTTTATGCCTTTTGTAAATTGTTTCTTAACTCCTTCTTGACTTTTTCTGTATGTTCAAATCAATAATTATCATAAAGTTCTCTTGATTTCTCCCTTGGTGTAAAAATTAAGCTTTGGCTCTGCTATACTGAGGAGGCACAGCAGCCAATGCAAACACAGAGAGATGTAAATTCTCAGATACTCATTGGGAAAGCAAACTGAAAAACGAGAACTGTGAATTTCTTGATGTCTTTTGAGAGTGGTAGCTTAAACGTGAAAGATACCAGTGAAGAAGTTTGGCATGGAATCTGTACTTCCTAAGTCTGGAAAGTGGAAGCATATATAAAAATGCTCTAGTACGTAAGAAATAATATAGCCTGAGCAGAGAAGGGTGTTATTCAAACCTCCAAATTTAAGCCAATTTTGTTTCTACATACACAGCCTCCATCTCACCAAACATTTAAGTTAAACTGTGCTGACATGTATACAATCACATACACCAACAGATTTCAGCCACTGACAGAAAACAGGCTGTAAATGATGTACATAGGGTTTTCACTTATCAGATTATAGGAATACTTAAAAACAAGTAGAGGTTCTACAGTTTGCCCATAAATACTTCAATGATCTGTTCCAGAGAGTAAAAAGTTAAACCCACTTTCTTCTAAAATACCAAGTTCCTAGGATAGTTCCTGGGATTATTCATGCTGCTGGGAAGGAACCATGAAACTCAGTGGATCCATGAGTGACTTATTTTTAAAAACCACTCTAAGAAAATCATAAAACTCAGTGTAGAAGTTGGTCATTTTAGAGAAGGTTGGGAACTCCTTGGCTAAGGTACTCATTTTTAGGACCTTGGTTAACTTATTAAAGCCTATGTTTTTTTATCTTATTATTCATTTCATATTACTACTTTGGCCTTATGAGAACAAACTGTTAAGGTATTTTTACTTCACTAAAGCAAAACAACAACAAAACAAAATCAACCAACCAAACAAAAAAAGACCCTGAAAGTAAAACACATAAATTGAAATTACTTGAGATACTTAAGACACAAATAAATATTTTTGTAGTTGATAGATAGACCCACCAACAAACAAGTGAACACAGAATCTCTTCCACCTCGACTGGTAAAGGGAAAAATCATTTGTCTGTTCCATACAGAGTGTTTTCCTTCTGCCATCTATCCATTAAGGAAAATTTGAAGTTAATTGAGGGGTTTTCACATCAAAACATTCTTGACCTTCTTGAGAGTCAGTACTGTACAAGGAGCATATTTTAATTTCTCAGGAAAATTATTTCTTCCAAATAATGTTTATATTTACTTCACATAATTAAACTCATATAAAAAGTATAGCAATAATCAAGATTAATGCTTATATGGTGTTTAATAATTTAAAAATCAGTTTGGTTGACCTTTCTGCTCCATACAGGATAACCCATTGAAAATAGTAAGTGCAGCAGTCAGTGAAATGTTTTATAGAGAACTATAAACACTTTTTTTCATTGTATAATCTTGTGATAGTCATACTATAAATGATGGGTACAGAGACAAGACAGTGCATTGGATTAATACTTTGCCTTTTCAATCTATTAATATACTTTTCTGGGGACACAATTTTAAGTCCACTGCACAGCAAAGTGACTGAAAATCATTCCATCCTGACAGCTTGAAAAGATCATAAGTGAAACATGTTAAGAGAGCCTCAACCCTGTTGATGCCGAACAGAAGCAGTCATCTCAGAAGACATCCAGCATTGGTCCTCTTTCAGCATTTTCACCAAATCAGATACCTTCACTGCACAGAGGAGCATTTCATTCTAGGCTGGTGATAGTATGACTGAAATATATGCTAAAGCAGTCCAGGATGAGTGCACTACAGCTTCATTGTCAAAGCATATTTAATGTCTGCCAGCCATGTATAAAAAGCTAGGAAAATATTTTAGCTACTGATGCTGGTATGAAAAGTGCAGAAAGATAAGTTGTAAAAGCAATGCCTTTTATTGTTTCTTAATTTTTTAGGATGGATAAAAGAATGACAAAGTAATCTAAAATCAGAAAGAAGGTAAATAAACTGTTTTACAGCATTATTATACTATTTTAAATTATACCACAATAGAATACTTTTCTAATTCCTACACTACTCTAAGTTTGTTTTAAAGCTTTTTTTTTTTTTTTCAAATATGAAAAAATATTCCAGCTAATTCTGTGGTTTCTTTTCTCTTGCTAACAAGCGTGAGTAAAGACAAATAACAGCTTTAGTACTTTTCCCGCTGGTGAATTCCTGATTCGATTGTTCATTAGTAGATTATCTAACCTTCATTTAAGGAGGCCCTCCAGATGTTGTGTCTTAAGCGAAGCAAAAAGGAAAGCAGCTGAATGCTGAAAGCACAACATAATTGGATATGGTCAAGTTGGAAGAAGTGAATTCTCATGTTACTGTTACTATAATAATGTATGATTTTTTTCTAGAATTTGTCAGTGAATGATGACCTAGAGAAAATCCTTTAACTATCTCCAGTTATAATTTTAAATATATTTGGTTGTATTTACTTAGCTTCTATTTAACATTCGTCTTCTCCCCACTACTTATATGCAGCTGTCTCTAACACTTAGAGATTCCAGCCTGCACTTTTCTGGGTTTTTTTTTATGACACTTCCATTTTTATGATTAAGTTTCTTCTGTTTGTTACTGCTAGGGAACCCTGTCCAGTATAGATTCATATTTCCTTTCCTTAATTATTACACAGAAAAATAATCTCAAATTATCCTATACTGGGTTTCTCATGGGATAATAATTGACCAGAAATAAAGTATTTCATATTTAAGTAGAACAGAATTTTCATATAGGATAGGACACAACCTGATAGTAAAGCTGACTACCTGAAAGTCTAAATTTAAGGCAGTGTCTTCATAAGCATGATGAGAAGCTTTTAAAACAAAATATAACAATTTATTTTCAGTAAAAACATTGAACCTTATTGGAGAAGTATCATGTTTTCTTCTACACAAACATGGTGACAACTCCTTTACCTTTTCAGTTATTATTGGAATGATTTAGTTCTTAATAGAACTGTAAAATTAGTCGTCTGAGACTTCTTTGCAGAGTTCAGCAACAGAATTTAGATACAAGAATAGATATTTTCTAGGAACATCCAAAAAATTTTCAAGGTAATTATGTAGTCATGGGATAAATGGGGTTATGGCATTGATAAATCCTGCATTGTTGTGCTAGAAACAGAGGGCAGGAATAGGGATGGTCAATTCTTAGGATGAAAGGAAGTTTTTTGGTGGAATTGTGAATGGTCAGCCTAGGGTTCACTCTCTTTATGTCCATGGAAGCAGGATAATCAGGTGATACATTTTCTGATGACACTACTAGGGATAGTAAAATCATGGCCAATTCTTAAGAACATCAAAAGACTCTCATGCAATTCAAGACCTCGGCAATAAATATCAATGATAATAATATAATGATGATAATAATAACAACAAGAATAACAATAAAAATTTACTTTTGATAAATCTGGACTGATGCCAATACCTCTCAATTTAAAGATATGGTCCCAGCGCTGACCACTGCCACCTTCACAGGTATGAGGTCTTGGGGTTACGATGGAAAAATCTATGAAAACATCAACTTGAAACACTCTGGAAGTCAAAAAGGCATATCAACCATTGGGAAATAGAAAGAAAAACATGTATATTACTACGTCACTCAGTAAATACCTATCTGATTCACATCTTGAATGATAAAAATTCCCTCCTCCTTGTCCCTCCTCATGTATGGAAATCCATTGAACTGGGAAGGGTTCAAAGCAGGGCAAGAACAGCAAAGAATATGGATCACTAAGGAAATAATTCAGTTTCTTTAGTTCAGAAAATAATTTAAAACAAAACCAGCCAACCAACCAAACAAAAAACTATAGCAGGTACAATACAGTCATGTTCAGGATGGGAGGAGTTGGAAGGAGTGTCCAATTTGCTGCCACTTGAGGAGTAATAACCAGGAGCTGAAAAGAGGAAGATTCAAAGAGAAGAAGACAATCTTTCCAAAAGCAATGTAGTTAAAAGTGGGATGCCTTGTAGCAAAATAATATAAATTCAAGGAAGCTATTAAATATTCAGGAATCACAATTGAATGAGGAACTCTCAGATGACTGGATGAAGGTGAAGCACCCTTCCCTTTTCTTTTGGAAAAGACTTCTTCCATTAACAAGAACAAAATAATAAAGCTTATAAAAAACTCTTTTGAGAGTATTTTATCCTGTTTCATTTCTTTAATTCTGTATTTTTTTCTCTTTTTCCTTCAAATTTCATGAAGACATATATAATATTGTATATTTTTATTATTTCTTTGCCTGTCAGCAACTGTTCTTAAGAATGTTCCACAGTGGAAAAATAGGAAAAAACAATATAGACATTTGAAAATAAATAATTCCATGCTTTTCCTTTTTTATATTTGTTGTCAAAATAGGATAATAATGAAGTAGAAATAAAAATGTGGATTTTTGGCAGTACAGTTTTCCAAAGAAATATGATAAGGTTGGAAATTCTAAATAAAGTAAGAACGTGTTAATTTCTAACTTCCCCAAAAAAATATTCAAGTGCAATAAAAGTAATATTTTCTCATAGAAGTTGGTTTGTTTTTGTTTTTTTTTTCATAATTGACACGGGCTTATTAGCAGGATATATTTGTATTTGATGTGTTAATAGTTGAGTCTATCTCAACTTTCCAATCTTGGAAAACTCAGCATCTTTCCATTTTTCTATCAAGTGTTACTGTGTATGTACATATAACAGTTTATACATTTTTACCTATTTTACCTGTTTTTTAAACACTGAGATAATTGGATCTACTATTATTTTTAAAGTTTTTATAACCTTTATACACACGTTCTATGAATAAACATATTTTGAAACTATCATAAAAATCGACAATGAAATTTAAGGTAGTTCTATTTTTGCTGCATAATTTGTGGGAAAAAAAGAAAAAGAAAGAAAATTAACAAGTTAAAAAGGCAATCCTGCAGTCATTTAAAACTGACATGCAGAAATACCTGTGAGGGTCTGCTGGACCATGGGGACATGAGGAGGGGACAGTGAGGGAAATAGTTTGATATGTGCATTGCTTTCCAAGAACCATGCTCAAAATGTAAGCAAGCAGACTACAAAGGCAAAACCTTAACTCGTTCCCATCTTTTGCATTATGTAGTTGCACTCGTTCCTTTGATCATCAGCTCTGCTGATCTCAGGCTAAACTAAAACTGCCTGGCTTTTATCCAGGTATTTATTTCTCCTAAGAGAGTAATAATGTAAGTAGACAATGGTAAACAGTGCTTTATTCAAAAAGGGGATGATATGTTTAACTAAGTATTCTAAAACCTTGTGTTAGCACTTCAGACCTGTACATAATCATCAGAAAGTTTAATGTGATGCTGCATAATCTGACAATCACAATCTGATCAGAACTGGTGAAGGGCACCTGTACTTTGCCACTTTCAGAGCCACTTGCAAGGAGGTAACCATGACTGACTGGTTTTCTACCTGGCACTTCTAGGTGGACATTTGTATTGATGTATGTGATCTATGAGTTGTGTTGAGACTATTTGATGGAATACTCACAACAACCATTTTTCTATTACTAAGGGTTGGTGAGAAGTTACCCACACCCCAAGGTCTGGTTTCTGCACTCTAACTGGATCATCTAATCTTGCTAGATTCTTTCTATCTCCATTAAAATAAAACTGCGCTTTCTTTCCTTAATAAATTAATTTCTTCTCTAATTATAGTGAACACTTAAAGGAATAAATCTTAGCTCAAAGTGGTAGTCACACAGAACAAATATATGAGATACAAATGCATCAATTTCAACTGCCATTAGATTTTTTTAAAATAATTGTGAATATTTTTCTTACAATGTCAGTTAATACCAGTATGGATGATTTCCATCAATAAAGAACAGAACAGTCTGTCAGAAAAATGAAGATGAGGGAGGCATTTGGGAGTTAGTATGCAGAAAATACTTTACCAAGTTTTACAAACCTGATTTTGCAATGACTATACTTAAGCTCCAGGGCTAGGAAACATATCAGTCAGACTAAGTGGGACTCTATTCTTAAAGGAAGTGTATGAACTGAGATGAAATTATTTATAATTTGGACTAACTATGGTCAAAGCTTGAATCCACAACAATCCAGTGTGTGTTTGAAAAGTACATTGTAAAACCCAATGCATATCAGGGTGTCTACTGGGTTTTGGCCAAAGGTTTAAAAGTGTAATCTACAGGTAAGTACAAGTATTCCCAGGACAAAGAACTTTTACAAAACCAGAACTCAGCTTGAGGACAGTTGTTGGTTGTTTTTTTTTTTGTTTTTTTTTTGGTTTTTTTTTTTTTTTGTTTTTTTTTTTTTTTGTTTTGTTTTTGTTTTTGTTTTTGTTTGTTTGTTTGTTTGTTTGTTTTTTCTCTAAGGATAATCACTGAGAGGTGTTAGGAGGTTCTGATATAGCTGACTGGGCTTCTTTGAAATCAAATATTATTTTAGCAATTTTCTTCCTGTATCAGAGTTTGCAAAATACATCATGTTTTCTTCATTTCACCATGAGTTATTTGAGATAACATCATGGTAAAATATGAAAAAGTGACAGAAAGTTCCTGTACTAGGTGTCAGTAATGTAAGTTAGACCTATTTGTACTTCCTCAATTTACTTACTTAAGTCAATTTAAACAGCACCCTTCCATTCTAAAGTGTAAATAAATACTAATAAACTGCTACAGGGAATATGCACAGTAGAAGTGCTTGCTTTGCACAGAAATGTAGTAATGACCAAAACTGAACTATGGTCAAATCTCACACCATCTTGCAGAAAACCCTGTGGGAAAAGCTACGCTCTTCAGCATGACTCAAGCACTACCTGCAGGTAGGCCGAGTTAAAAAATTAATCCAATGTAAAAAGCCATGGACAGAGACTGATATTCTACCCTGCTTCTTTTAGGTTAAACCCAGAACCTTACACTGCACTTTGCATCAGGGGCACAGATGAGCTGATGGTGAAACACTGGTCTCTCAAATCACATTTAATACAAGATTCAGAACCATCACACAAAATCCTGTGGAGATTGCATCTCAGCGTGACAAAGGGATGGATTACTATATCAGGGTCTGTATCTGAGTGTCACAGTCTTCTCAGAAAGCACAAAGACCCAAAAGAAACCTTTGGAAATCAAATCAGTCTGCTTATTTGACCTATGAAGGAATGGGCGTTTTTTACATGACAAAACACACTTGAATTTAGTAGAAAATGTGTTTATTTTAATTATGTTATATGCAAGTTTTCTGCAGCATGTACTATGAAAGTAATAAGGTTGTTATTACAAGTTACCTATCATAGCTCTCTGCTATTAAATTATTTTACTACTTTTGTGTAGATCACAAACCAGCAAGTAGTAGAACGTAGTTAAAATATTACAGTCCTCCTAAATAATAAATACTGTGCAAAGGATACAGTAGCCTTTATTCCAGCAGCCTAATTATAAACAAGTGTGATGTGCAACAAATCACCAGCAGGAAGGAACATTTGGAACAGAACAAACTATTATTTTATCAGTCATTTTTTTGAAAACACTGAATAGTGTACTAGAATCACATTTTATATATGTGTGTACTAAGTAAATTCTTGTTTAAGATATTGTGGTTTAGTTTGACAATAGTACTTGATGGCAACAACACAATTCAGTTACTCACATAAACAAAATACCAGAAAAGAGCACAAGAGGAATATCTCTTTCAAACTCAGATTCACATGACTTATTTAGTACCTATGAAGAAAGTCAGCAGACTTATACTTTAGTACATTTTCAAGAAAAACACCTAGGACAAATATTAAAGAAAAGTAAGAAGATTAAGTTGAAAATCATACATTAACTGCAAAAGAATCTAAGCCTAACACTGAATATTAAAAATTTCTCTCATTAACCAAATATTTTGTAAGAAAAAAAAAAAACAAAGGCAAAGGTCAGGAAATAGGATATTTCTTGCTTTGGTTAGCAAACAACAGGTTGCCTATAAAAACTTGGCAAGCACCAGATGCTTTTCATATCAAAACTTAATGCTGAAAGTAATGGCAGCAAATGCTAAGCATATTTCTCTTTGAAAGTATACATTTGGATTTTCATTACAATTTAGTATCATAACCTTTAATCTTCCATCAGTTTCAAGCTCCTAGCAGGACTTTAAAATTATTTTCACAACTAGATGTTTTAGAAACTTTGTGGTAAAACTGCAAGCACCTGCATAAGACCAAAAGGTATTATAAAATTTAGGAGTTGCATTTACACATACTTTTTATTTGTTGTCTTTAAACACAGGGAATGGTTACAGGACAGATGACCACCACCATTTTAGAACACATAAAATCCAAACTGCCAAAGACAGGATAAAATTGAACATCCTTACAAACCCCCTACATATATGCACATCAGTGATGTCCTCAAGACTCAGTGCCAGTATGTTGCCTTTGGAAATCTGCAGAAGCTGCGCTCTGGCTCCTTCAGTAGGATTTTCTTGTGCCTCCAGCAGGGCCTTGCTCTCTGTGTGCTCCCTACTCTTCCCAGTTGTGGGCAAACTCCTTGCTGTCCTCCAAATGCTCAGCTGCTCAGCCAGCAAGGTTGTCCCACTCATAACTCTCCAGGAAAAGGGCAGCTCCCAGCCCCAGTCCGTCCTTCTTGAAGGAAATGTGCCACAGTAAGATCCACAAGTAAGGAAAACACTATCAGTCAGAGTGAGCCATAAAAAACTACCAACCAGTCAACCAACCAAAACCAGCAACAACAACAAAACACACACACACACACAAAAATAGCCACCAAACTCCACAGTTTTCTGGTAGTATCCACTTGCAGTAAAATTGCCTGTTACATAAAATTTCCCAAATGGCAAAAAATACATGTTACTTAATTTAGTTTCCAGTGTTTTGTCTGAATTTGATATCATCCTGTTGCTTTGCCAAAAAAAAAAGCTGTCCCATTTGAAGTACAACAAACCAGTTCTCAGCTAAAACAAAGCACTAAGTAACTGTGATAAATGTATACATACATACATATCCAAAAAAGAGGTGTGAGTGACATATCATGCTTGTTCTGGAAAGAAAGCTATAAACACCCATGATTTTCTGCTTTTTAATTTTAAAACATATGGTTCCTCTTAATTAGACAGAATAAAAATGTCAGACTTTCATGTATAAGCCACTGAAGATGAAATACTAACCTAGAATTTCAATGTAGCCTTAGAATTAAGAACAAATATTTTTAAGACAAAGTAGATTTTTAAAAGCCTCAGAATTAGCATTAACTTACACTAAAAACAGTCAAACTGAAATAGCTAGAGACAGTAACCTAAATCATTCTGGTGGTCTTTTATGACAGAGTGACTGCAACAGTCAGTAAATGAAGTCCACCTGTTAGACCTTCAACAAGGTCCCACATGACATCCTTCTCTCCAAATTGGAGAGACGAGGATTTGAAACATAGACTATTCAGCGTATAAGAAATTGGCTGGATGGAGACACTCAGAGTTGTGATCAATGGCTCTACTTCCAGGTGGAAGCCAGTGACAAGTGGTGTCCCTAACTCATCAGAGTGAGATGAAAGTTCTTGGGACTGGTACATTTTAATACCTTTATCCAAGGCACAGAGAGTGACATCAAGAGCACTCTCAGCAAGCCTGGATTTGACACAAAGCTGAGTGGAGAAGTAGACAACAGAAGCAAGAGATGCCATCCAGAAGGACCAGGCAGCACCTGGTTTGGGGCAACACCAGACATGAGCACAGACTGGGAGAACTCACGGAACACAGTCCTGCAGAGGAGAACTGGGGGTTGTAGTGGATGAAAAGCTGGGCATGAGGCAGAAATCTGTGCCCACAGCCCAGACCTGGGCAGCACCAAAAGAGGTGAGACCAGTAGGTCAAGGGAGGTGATTCTTCCCCTCCACTCTACTCTCATGAGAACCCAGCCGCAGTGCTGCACCCAGGCCTGGGGTTTTCAGCACAAGAAAGAAACAGACCTGCTAAAGTGATTCCAGAGAAAGGCCATGAAGACGTTTAGAGGGATGGAGATAAAAAATTTGTGTCCTGCCTCAATGTCAGCCTGGAGAAGAGAAAGGGACCTACAAGAAAGCAGGAGAGGAACATTTTACCAAGGCATATAATGATAGGACAAGGGAGAGCGACCTTAAGCTGAAGGGGGGAGGGTAGGTTTAGATTAGATGATAGGAGAAAACTATTTATTTAGGGAGTAGTGAAGCACTGGAACAGGTTATACATCCCTGGAAGTATTTGTGGCCAGGTTGAGGCCAGGTTGGATGGGGCTAAAAGCAACCTTGTCTAGTGGAAGTTGTCCCTGACCATGGCAGAGTGGTTGAAACCACACCATCTTTTAAGTCCCTTCCAACCCAATTATAAGATTGATGCTATGATACTATGATTCTAGAACTGTTCCTTGCATTAAGCACAGGTGTCCTTAAAATTATATTAAATTCCGTTTAAATACCATCAAACCAAGAGAAATGAAGCAGTATATAATTAATAGTTTTGTTTAAACTGTAACAGTAAGTTTTATTTCCCTACTGTGAGATAAAACAATGTGGACGTTTTTGGATGTTGCATAGAAATTTTGTGTCTTGTGCAATTTTCATGGAAAGGTTTTACTTTAGACATGGTTCACTTTATATGTTCAGAGGTATTAAGGAATTTTCAGAAATAGATTTGTATATATCTCAAGCTATTTCTCTGCTATTCATACCTTTGTACTTTGCTGCTGTACTACTCAATTGCATAATTATGAATGAGCTTTTTGTTGTTTAATATATAGAAAATCAGAAGTGAAAAATTAATAGGAGGTAATTCATTAGCTCCTCTGTATTAAAAAAAAAAAAAAAGCTACAGCTGTAACCCCAAGATTCTAATTCCAAAATAATCAAACTCTCATCTGTTGAAAATTTACTCAAACCAGCTTACCAGCTACTCTACTCTTTTCCCAAAATTAAAATGAATGTAGCAACTGGTCTTATATCTCCATGCCTAATGTAGACTTTATGGCATTCAATCTGAGAATATTTTGACATGGCTATTACATTTTCCACTAATCAAAACAAGAATGCCTTCCCTTCAGACATATCTCCTCACAGATATCTCTATAAGCTTGTGCAACAGCTTCCTATCACAAGGTACAAGCCCCTTGTAAACTTAGATGCCTTAGGTTAGGTTCCTAAATAGATACTAAAGAACCTACTTCTCTGTGGCTACATCCAAACTCAAACTGCAGTCAATGCGATCTCACCTTCTTACAAATATTTTTTATTTTATACATGTGCTTGTATATGGATTTAGAACTTTTTTTAGGAGACATGGTTCGGTCACTTTGGATTATTATTTTGTTTGATCCTTCTTAATCATAAGAACATGATTTCTGCAATATGGAACAGTTTGGTCAACATACTTTTAACTTCCTCTGGTAGATTCAGATTACAGTTTCAAATTATTCTTTGAACGCTTGAACATCTGCAAGAAATACTTACAAATTGCAAGAGAAAATGGAAAATATGTCTTTTGATTTTTTTCCTTTCTTTGGTTATAAAAGACAAGCTTATTGTGGAATTGAACCATTCTAAAATGAGAATGTTGTAGAAAGCAGTCTTCTTCTTCCTCAAAGTGGTTGTGATAAGGTGTTGCATGCTCAGATATTGTACTTGTGTGTTAGTTTCTACATCTCCTGTGCAAACATTTCATGTGGGAAAAAATTCCGATAACACTATTTCATGTCTTTTAAACAGCCAAGTTGGCACTTTTTGATGAAAGAAAGATGCAGAAGAAGTGTCTCTGATTTGTAATGATCATTCTTAATTTGAGGTTTCCTTTCTTTATGTGGCTTACAGCACTGAGACTTCTATCAGTGTTTTGTAATCCAAGAACAATGTTGCTTCAAAAAGACCATGGAACTCCCATTAGGTTATTATAATAACTTATTCCAAATCTTCAATTAGATTCTTCATAACATGATGTTGTCTTGTTTATTATTTAAAACAAAAGAGACCAAGCCAAATGCTTTGAGTTTATTTGTCATTAAGGCATTCTTGAATATTTTGTTGGTAAAGGCAATGCATGTAAAGAGTTATTATATCAGCTGCACTTTAGCGTGGCCATAGTCCAAACTCTGCAGAACTTCAAGTAGTTCTTGAAAGTTGTGCCAATGTGGAAATAAAAAACCTCAACTATTTAAGAATACAAACCACAACCAACTAATCCATTTCTTCCTCCAATTTTGATCAAATTCTATTAGATACACAGATGTGAAGCTGAATTAATTCAGCAATGAATCTGGAATTCTGCTAATAAATATATAACGAAAAATTGGCAACAGAGATTAATACAAGAGAGGTTTAGCATTGCAGGGTCTTTGGTCTTAAGGTATACATATGTAACTGAGCTCCTAATTTTAGGAAAGAAGCCAAACTATATGTCACTCTGCTGTTACATCAGGACATTATTTAACCTGTCTTTTTGTAAATCTTTTATGCTCAGTACTTAAACATTTTCTTTGGGAGAATATTTCCGAGAAGCTATTACCACCAGTCCCTCCAGAACAGAAGCTCCCTTTAATTTTACTTTGCTGTGTTTTGAGTGCAATTTCTTGCTTAAGCAAGTGCTTAAGTGTTTAACAGTGCTTTGACTGTTGTGGTATAATTTCATTCACCTCTTTCCTAAGGGCCATGGCGAGAAGCTTCTTTCTTTATTTTTTAACCTCAACTTCCTCCCCCTTGTGTTCATTGTCCATTTATACCACCCACATCCATCTCTTTGAACTGATTCTCCCCTTCTTTCCTTCCTCTTCCTTCTGCCTTTATTTTTCTATTTAGACCATATGCTATTCAGACCCTCCCTGAAAGTCTCTTACTTTGTTTTTGTACATCACAGGGTACAAAATGGACTGTTGTTCTCTGTTTTCCTTGATGCACTCAATTGAGAAAACGTTATTTTATTCTAAGTGGTCAGGTAAAACAAATGCAACTTCAGCCTAGATATCAGGACTCACTTTTGAGCAGCAAGAGGACTGCACACCAAACAGAAGCCACCAAGAAGAACACACAAGAATACTCTGGTGTGCACATCATTGCACAGTGGTGGCTCACACCTGCCAAAGACTTCACATCTTCTTAACAAACAAATGTGCTACTTCCACGACAAACAAGAAAAAATCAGACTAATCATAAATTTGAGAAAAACCAAGATAATTTGTCAATGTGGAGAAGAATACACTGTCCCCTCCACTAAACACAGTGAGACTCAGCTGTTTGGTGCATGTGGGTTCACCTACATTCAAATTGTGTTGAATGACTGAATCACTCTTCATGGAGAAGTAGTTTCTTGCATTCATAGAAATAGGGGAATTTTTTGCTGCATTTACAAAGTGAGTACGGAATCAGTGTCAGATCAGACTAGAACTACAGATAAGAATTGTAAAAAGCTGTTGTGCTAAACAGAGGCAGGATTTTGATATAGTGTAGAAAGCACATTTGCCAGCTGGAGAAGTTCCACCAGAGGCACCTATGTGTCTTCCTCTGAGTCAGATGCTACACTAAACTGACCAGTGATAAATTCCTGCAGCATATCCACATGGAAAGCCCAGGTGTAATGGGCTGGACATATGGCTTGAATCAATGATGTACATATGTTCAAGCACCTCCTATGAAGGGAACTGGAGTGTGGAAAGAGGAAGCAATGGTGATCCAAGAAAGCGCTTCTAGGACACCCTAAAGGCAGGATTGATTGAGTGCAACCTTCTGGCAAAATCTTTTGAGTTCTTTGCCAGAAAGATACAACAACGGATCATCAAGGTGAGGGAAGGTATAGGCCTCTTTGAGGAAAAGCAGATGCTGTTGGGCAGGATAAGCATGTGGGAGGGGAAAAAAAAGCAGATTTTGTCAGCAACAGCAGCAGCAATAGATCATTCTATGCAGATAGTCAGTGGCATGGTGACAAGCATGGTAAAAAGTAGTTATCCTTCACTGGTCTCTACAAGCTTTAGTTGCACCCACTGAGTTTGACTCACCCATTAACTGAATAGGACAGCCTTCCTTCACTTGGAGGGACAAACTGTGTGTGATTCAAGTTTCACACACGTAAATATATCTGGGGTGAGATATTTTGGTGTGGTTTTTTCCCTTTCACTTTGATATTGAAGCCATTTTCAAAAGAATACTAAAACAAAGTGAACTCAGAAAAGCAAAACTTTCTTTATTCTAATAAATTAATCATGGAAATGCAAACATTTTATCTTTATAACTCCTATTTCTTTTCTTTGCTAACCTTGTCAAGGCCTCTGATCTCTCTCTGTTATTTTGATAGTTTTCTAATTGTTAAATCTGACATCTGTCAGGTGTTATGCAGCCTGGGTACATCAACTAGTTGCTGATTTTAATAATAATCATATCGTTGTTCCTGGAAACTTTATTCCAGGTGGAAATCTTCCCAGAAACCATGGAACAAATGAGAAGGGAAGTGGACCTACCTCAGAGACCCTGGCAGCTCAGGACAGAAGTAGCCTGGAGAGGGTACATAACTTGGTCTGTCTTTGCGTCATTTGAGGACATGACTAGACCTCAGCTCTGTAAGACAATGTGTGTGCCTTCAGTGCTTCCCTGCATATCTAGGAAACTGCACTTAAGTCCTCCAGCTTTTAGCTAAGGCTCTAGAGACACAGAAGGAGCTCAGGGTGACTATCTCAGATTTTAATGTCTGCCAGGCAGATATCAAACGTAGAACAGAAAACTGGGGATTTGAACTTTCTGAATGGAGCTTCCTAGACTTCCACAGTCCCGCTGCGCACACCAAAAGCTGTCTCCTCCTCGGCAAGACACAATGCTTAGTCAGAGATCATAAATTTATCAAAGAGTTACTGGAAGTTTAGCAGGTACCACTTACCTTCTCAATATGCATTTTGCAAAATAAGGAGTGGCATCTCTCTCCATCTGTTTTTGGAAGGAATGTCTCATTTGATAATGACAGCTTGTGCTCTGCGTTGCGGTTCCTTTTTTGCTGTTGACTGTCACAGACCTGACAGAGTTCTCAGCAGAGCACGTACCTGCGCAAGATAAAAGGTTCTTTTCTCTTTTATGTGTTCCAGGACAGTTTTTTTTAATCTGCTCAGTGGCTGCAGTTAGAGTCAGGCTAAGGACACTACTTATCCCACTCACATGGTACAAAAAACTCAGCACCTGACTAAAGGCATCCAGCAGCAAAACTAGCTTTTTTTTTTTTTTTTCCTCTTTCAATCATTACCATTCATGTTTCTTGAGAACTTCTCTTCAGAGAAGCAGAAAGATCCAAAAAGGAAAGACATATTCAAAATTTTTGCATTTTTATTGGTCCTGTTGGGAAAGTAAGGCAGTGTTCTGTTCTGAGAACATCTAGGCTTTAGCAAACTGCAGGTGACAGTTCTGCAGTTTTCTGGCTCATCTATGCAGTCAGCAAGTCTCCTAGCTTTATATCCTTATACCATCTGATCCTTGTAAGCCCTCATATCTCTCCAGGGCATGAAAGCCCGTTGAGATGAAAGTACTGATTAAATGAACAGCAGCAACAGGAAAAACTACAGCGTTACAATGAGATTTGAAGAAAAAAAAGAAACCTTGACCAAATACTGCTGCTATTGCCTGTGATGCTCATCTTTGCTCCAAGTAGGTAAGTAGAAGCTCAGTAACTACAACAGAGAAACAAAAGTCTATGCAATAGTTTCAGACACCTACCTACTTTTAGTGGCATCTACCTACTTTTCCTCTGATAGTCTTATTTACAAATTTCCACAAAAGCATCGGGTTGCAATTTCTGTCTCCACCATGTAACAGTGGGGAAAAAAAAAAAAGTGAATATTATTTGAAAAATAGAAAACCTTTCTCAAAACCCATATAGTCAAGAGCAAAGCAACCCCAAAAATTATATCTAGAAAGCTAAAGAGCAGTTGAGGCTGAAAAACTTACAAAGTGCATCAGGAAGAAATCAGTACATTACCTTTGAAGATCCTTACCTAAAGCTCTAGCTGGCCACACTGGTGAAGTTGAGTAAAGTATCCTTTTTCAAAGGCAACTTTTAAGCTTTATGCCTAATTTATAAGTACATGCTGAAGACCTCTTGAGGTGAAGTGTTTAAAGAGGTGAGCCCATTAGGAACACAACATCTGAGTGGAGTTTAGGTTAAGTCCAAAATTAGTATCCAAAAAGTTTCCTTGTTGGCTGGTGCCTGGCTCCGAAGGCAATGTAAACTTTACAGTGTTCAGATTTGCTCTAGTTCAAGCTACGATGAGGAGCTGGGCACCTTGCTTACTAACCTGGTAGAAATCCCAAATTAGTCCTAACTCCCCTGAGGGACTCTGTAGTAAGTGCTTAGCATTTCTTGCCCCTTGAATGAGTCCCTACTGGCTGGGCTGCCTGACTCAGATCACAACCCACAGAGTATGCCCAGGAAGCGCTAATAAAATCAAGCTGCTGGCAGCATCATGAGAAGCTGTGCTTCGATTTTAAAACCCCAGGGCAAGGCAAAATGAATGCACTTTTTTACCAGTAATTAGCCTATGCAGTAGGAATAGAGTCTACAGCTCAGTACATCCCACTCCCCTGGTTCAAGAACTTGAGGACACTGAACTGGGACAGGAGCTACACAGAGGAGAGAAGGAAATTTGCAAAAATTTGCTGGCTCCGCAGCTGTTAGACTGTAAGCAGATGATTTCTTTTATTGAAAAGACTGTATCGTGCTTATTCTTCCAAAGAAAATCAGCAACAGCCTTATACTGGAGAGAGGACACAAATATGCAGTGCACAAGTGGCCACAAATGCCTGGGCTGGGCTGCTTGCACCCCAGGGACAGGCAGGATTTCACACAGCCCTGCTCAATGTTTCCTGGGCCAGTGGATAGGTTTTGATCCTGTCCTGACATACCTAATCTTCTCCGTGGGCTGTACAGAATGCTAAATTCTGTTTTGAGGGAGAATTCTCTTGAATTATGATCACATTGGATAACTTTGCCATTTTTGCAGCACCCTATAGCCAGACCCAGCTGTATAAATAAGTGCAGCTTAGCAGAAGTCCGTATAACTTCCCTGATCTATGTCTGTTTAGATTTTGGCCTTAGAATATTGATTTATTATTTGGTATCTTAGCACTTATCTTCATGGGCAACAGGCCTGATTGTTCATACAATCGAATGGATATTTTTAAAGCAACTCTTCAGTCATAATCAGTATTTCTTTTTACATTCAGTGGATAAAAATTGCCAGCAGGTTTAAAACCACCATAATATAGTCCCCTTGATCTTTGACGAAGAGCACTTAATGCTCCAGAATTTTGTGTATGAACCAGAGACAGGAAACAGTTTTCCAGGAACAGAGCAAATAACTAATCCATCATTTGTATATACAAATAGTATGTTAATTATACCTCCCTCTTCAATTTTTTGACTACTTTAATTTTAAGTTATTAAAAAGAAAAAAAAAGAGAGAAAGCACAGTTGACAAAACAAAGCATTTGTCTAAGTTGGTTACTAAAATCTGTGGAAAATTTTGTGTGTACAACATGAATTTAAACATGTCAGAATTTAAGCCCATAAGTCATAGAACCCCCATTGGATTCAAATTCTAGTTTAGGAATAAAATTATGAAAGTATAATTATGTGGCAGAATTATGCTGAACACAACTGAGAGTTACCGAGGATTGAATTGCTTGTCTTTCTCCACCTTGTCCTCAGCCAAGTGGCAGGAAACAGCTGGCCAGAATTTTTTAGTGTCTTTAATGAAGTGAATACTTAGTTGTTAGGATTTGGTGATTAAATGAACTACGACTAATATTCCTGTGTGGATTTACTGAAATATGATTGTACTGAAAGAAGGCAACTCTGTGAGATTTAGCTAGGGAGCAAACTTATACAAAAGTTTAAGTTATGGAAAAAATTCCTAGGCAGTTCTATTTCTTAATGTTGTTAACAGTATTACAGGACTCCTTAAAGACACTGAACCAAGGCACAAATTAACTGATTTATTTTGATGTCTCACTTCAACCAAGTACATACAAATGACTAAAATAAGTAAATAAGCTAAGTGAATTTTTCTGCTGTCAGGACCCTCATAATGTTCTATTGTAATATAAAGCTCAGAGGGTTATTCCAGAGTGGTGGTAGGTTAAATAAAGTTCTTCAGAACAAAATTGTGAAGCTGCACAATATAGAATTCTCAATATACAGGAAACTCATCCTGATGTTGGTTCTTAAGGTATAACAATGGGCATCAAACAGTGACCAAAAATATTGTGTTGGACATTTTGCATCTGTTTACGTTTTACTAGAGGAGACGTAAGATATTCCAGATTTACTTTCATCATTTGGTACTTACAGTTGATCTATATTCCAGATTTGCCTAACAAGAAATATTCACTTTGTGTGAATTCACCCTCCCTCTTAGCTACAGTTATAATCATTTCATAATGTAAGCCATGAACTAAGTATTTTTTGTCAAATGATCAAACCAGACTTGTCATTCTTTTGCAGGAAAGAAAAAAAAAAAAAAAAAAGAGAGAGGAAAAATAAAGCAAACAAGCAAACAAATTAGCAACAACCAAAAAACCCCAGGGTAAACTGTATTCAGCTAAAACACCAAAATGTTGTCAAGTCACTTCGATATCTAGTCACATGGTTCTAACAGGAATTTCATTCTATAAAACAATATATTGAATAGTCACATTTGTGTTCAGATTATTGTTTAAAGACACTAGTAAAGCTATTTAATAAGCAATCTCAACAAATAATAGCATGCATAAACATCTTTATCTGTCACTGACAAGTAAAAAGAGTTAATTTGATTGACTATACTGTCCTCCCGAACATTTGAAATGCTCAGGGCATTAGCCACTTCTACTTCTGGAGCAAAGAAAGGGTTTGAAAACACGAGTCAAATTCTTTTAATCAGGCCTTCTTAAATATGAGAAAATACCTCCACTTACAACTTCATCCACATCTCAATTAAATAAAAGAGAGATTTTCTGACAATTCCGGTGGACCTTTATTAAGGTGTGAACTGGCACAACCCACTTGACTTTAATCAATTGACAGAAGTCTAAAGGATCACAGTCAGTTATTGCATGTTATGCCTCAGGTTTGGTAGGGGTTTACTGCTTAACCTGAAATAGTGAGGAACTAAATCGTATCAGTAACAAAGAAGACTGTAATAAAGTAATTTTAAAAAATAGTGTCAACAAATTCCAGGGGGAAAGCACAAAACACTGTAGCTGATTGGTCTCACTTTATCCCTTTTGCATTTCTCAAGGCATTGAATATTCTGATTATATTTAGGAAACTTTCCAACAGTATTTGAATTTTTGTATGCATTGCTTAACTCCTGTTATTTCTCATTTTTACCTATAATGAATATCATAACAGCATAACCTAAACATCCACAATACTTACTCTGATCTTTGAAAACCTGATCTTTAAAACTAATAGTATCTATAAAGAGGAAACTCTAAAATGTAGATATTTAAGCAAAATCTTATAGTAGATGTTTATGAGACATGAGCTATTTTTTTTTTTTTTTTTTTTTAATAAGACTGATAAAGGCAAAATAAACAGCTGCCCGAGGCAGGGGATTGTTAAATGAATGCACTTGGGAGGGTGAAAGTGAAACCGAGAACAACACTGCTGAAAATGATGCAGTCCCAGCAGTCCCGTCCCTCTGGATGGAGCAGGTTTTGGATGCTTGCCTTCCCAGAGCTGGGCCCCAGCTCCCCTCATCAGGCACAAGCTCCTTAGACTTGGGAAAGCAAAACTGGATTTCCCCCCCCCAACCTTAGTCAGACCAAATGAACGTCCTTGGGCATCTTGAAAAAATCCTCCAAATTTCTGCAGTGAGTTCCTGCACATTTTAGATCTCTGTGCCCTTTTTGCATTTGTTATTAATGCTACCAAACACAATACTGCCTGCTTAGAGTCAAACCTTCTTTTAGGAGCAGGGGTTTTGCTCAACCTAAGACTGCTGTTTTCCTAAGACTTCAGTGGAAAGGAAGACACGTCTAACCAGGAGTAGCCAGCTTCTCCCTTGGATGCTACATCCCTCATTCCCTGTCTGAGACGGTCATCGAGGGCATAAGCACTGGAGATCATTGTCCCCTGTGGCACAGTCAGGCACTCAACAGGTCAGGTAAACTATCCCTAAATTTGTCTTGCATATTATCTCAATGTTTCCTGTACCCAGACAACTCTTTTTAAAACATATGTAAACCTTATTATACTGTATCAAAGAAGTCCAACACGTGGCTATTGGCAAGACAGGAGCCTATTACAGTGAGAAAATTTTAACTGTAAATTTACAGACCCTGCCAGGCTCAGGCCTGTTCAAGCACATTTCAGTTGCCTTCCTAATATTGGCATAAATTTTAGACAGTGGTGCTCTCCTGATCTGATACATAAATCATTGAGATTGATGGCATTTATATGGTATAATAGTTTTTGGTAAAATAATTTTTTAGTCCTGTCGGTTGACTATTGCTTTGATATAAATCTTTTGGTATTATGAACGCTAGTCAAAAATTAGCAAACATTCTGAAACATAGTATCTGAGGTCAAAATGTGCTGATAATTTGCATAAGAATCAATCCCCATTACACTAGAGAGGAGTGTCTGTGCATATGTGTGTCAGCATTTGTGTAAAACACCAGGAGGAACAGGGATATATGTATACATATAGGAAAAGCAGAGAGCTGAATTCTTGCCAGTGTGATTACTGATCTGCATAGTTGTGAACTGCAAGTTCCATAAAATTTTACTTCATATGATTCCCTACTTTCACATTCCCTTCTTGGATCTCATCAAGTGCTAAATGTTTGTTAGTTCATATACATTATGTCAGGTCTTATTTCTCTGGAGTAGCTGAGAGGAAGCAAGAGAAAAATAAATTCTCTAACACATACTCTTTCTGCTGCTAAGTTCTTAGGCTCATTTTCCTTTCTAAGAGTAGTTTTTTGATGGAAAGAATCACTGACTGACCAACTGACCCAAGAAAAGTATTAGATACACTACGAATGCTTTGGCAGGACTAACGCATTTGTCAGTTTGGCCCTGACTTGTCCATATCCCTTTCTCATTTAGGAAGACAACAACTTAACCAAGGTGCAAAGCCTACAAATATTAATGTAAATCAGTAACTTTAAACTTACAAATGGCTCAGAGCCTGCAATGACACTAGCTATGTGCATACATTCTTGGACGGGTATGGAACTCTGTATGTGTAAATTTAGCATGGAGCCTTGCTGCAATCAGTTAGTTACAGCGTATTGCAGCACTAACAGTTAGAAGAAACAGAAAAGTCTCCAAATAACTACAGCCAGTAGTTGCATTCCTAGAAACTCTCACATCTGAATAACATCAATGTCACAAATTCTCATGCTGGATTTGGCAGTCCTCACTCAAATAAGGTAAATTACTTCACCAACACAACTGCTTATAGGATTATGTCATTCCCTGCTACACTTTTTTCCATCTTCAGCCCACAAAAAAGACATGAAGAGAGAGAACACACACTTGTATATATATATATATATACATCTAGAGTACATATATGTGTACATTCACACACACGTGCACACAGACATACGTACTTTTTAACAATCACAGTATGGATGAGTGACAAAAAGCCACTTGTGCCATTTTGTTCTAGTCCCTGCTGCTTGATTCAAGAATCAAGTTTAAACAAAACATTGGGGCTACAAGGCCAAACATTAAAAAGTTAGGAAATCCACTAGTGATGGCTAGTTTTTGAAACAGTGCCTCGTTCTGAGAGATCTGTCTATTCAGTAGACAATCAAGTGGGATGATGCAAGGCCTAAGGAAGAAAAAAAGATAATCACTTCTTTGTTTCTCAGTCTAACAAAAATGTTAATCTCATGAAATGTCTCCAGTTCTCACATTGTGGACTACAGCACTGGAATCTGAATTCCAGCAGAAGTTTTTCACCTGACACGAGGGAATAATCAGCAGTGATTTTGGTCCCACTGGTATAGGGAATAAGAGATATACACTGCCAGTGACATCCCAGTTATTTAGTAAATAGAAGAGGAATTCTGAAAAACAGAAATCCTGGGTCCTAGCCCAGGTCCTGAAAGACGCTGTGTTTTGGTGGCCATAGACATTTCACAGTCTTTTCTAACCTGTCATTTTCCACTTTTATCTTTTCCTCTGGACCAGCTGTTCTCACCTCTCTTCCTATTTTTTATTTTTATTGTTTCTACTGCTTGACTTTGTCTACAACTTCTTCTACAGCCAATTGCCCCCTTCTTCAGACCCTAAGTCCTGCAGACATCAGGTCCTGTCCCAGCTCTGCTCCCCACTCAGACTTTGATTCAAGGCTGATTAATCTGTCCTTCTTCAGGCTGCCCTGAACTGATATGGATGGCAATGAAGGAAGAATGAGAGCAAAAAAAGAGACAGTATTCTTGCCTTCATTTCTAGAGTTACCGAGGCACATAAGAGAAACTATTATAAGGAATGACATGCTTAGCTCTGTTCTGAGATTGCCAGCCTTGAACATACACACTACAGATACAATCTACAAATAATTAAACTCTAAACTATTATATCATGTATACCCAATGATAACTCTGTCAAATAGGTGTGCATTTTTACAGGGAAAGGAAAAAATGTAGCTCTTTTTTGCCTCAAGGTATCTCCTTCTTAAATTTAAATCATTTACTGTAAAGTAGTTTATTCAGTAAGGTCACGCAGACTTTTAACATTAGCAAACCAAACAATTTCTCCCTATCATTCCTGGAAACAGTTAAACTGTTTTGTTAAATCTTTCTTGTTATATAAAAGCAAGACATGCATTGCGTGGCTGACATCAGTCATAAAAAATCTTCTCTGAAGTATTACAGCAATAAGAAACACACCAGAATCTTATATAAGAAAATGTTATCCATCTTTAAATAAGGATCTTACTTTTAGCTCCATCTGCAGCTTATATATACATATAGGTGTTCATTTAACATTATCTATTTTTAACAATCTGATAAGATTATTATTTTGCATGCATTTCAAAAGTTTTTCTGTTTACCTGCATTTGCATGTAATCACGTCAAATCCATGATCTGTTTCTCTTGTTAAAGTCGCATAAAACTCATCAGGCCAAAATATCTGAACAAATTCACCAGTCTCTGTTGACTAACATGGGTGACTATTTTAAACCAAGGTATGCTTTATACTCATGTAAAAACGTAAATGCATTTAAGAGCTCTGAGATGGAAATTACTTGAACATCTTACCGTGCTCCAAGTTCTTCTTCAAGGTTGTATATTGAATGGACTTGTTAAAATCCTGCTGCATATAGTCATTCACCTCTGCAAAGCCTGACTTATTGACAGTTTAAGAACAAAGAAAAAAACCCACATAATTTAGAAGAACTTTTTCTCAAATTACTGTAAAGTCTATCCCATACTCTTTATACATTGCAATGAAGCCTGAATAGTTAGATAAAGAATATCTTAATTTTTTTATCTTCATTTTTTGGTTCCTTACATGGGATTCATGTAGGAGAACCTTACAGTGTACAACAAAAGTTGCAAGCATAAATCTTAAATGAATTGATGGAAAGCCTAATCTCATTATGGTTTATCTATTATACCTCTAAATGTGTTTACATTCTTAGATAAAGGCAACTGTATTCCCTTAAAGTCAACTTGTAGATCCTTCTGTATTTATTCATGCATTATTAGCATATTTGAAGAGATTAATATGTTCAACATGTAACCATGTAGAGTTATACAGTAACATGATGTCACATTTTCAATGTAAAAAATATTTTGCAAATACATAGTTTTCCTTTAACTTGGGCATTGCCAATGTTATGTTACAAGTTGAGAGTTCTGTCTCATCAAATAGACAAATCCTGGCTGAACATTATGAAACTCCGATTTTGGTAAAACTGTGGTTTTCCTCTGCGCTCTCCTGCATAAAAAAAAAACCAACAAAACACATTTCTCTTGACAGTGTTCTCAATATTAGAGAACACTCAAAGGGAAAGTAAAGGAAGGCCACGAAAATTGCCCTTCTTAACTCCCCACATCAAATAATTGGTGTGATGACTAAGACTGTCTAACAAGGAACAAGAAGCCTATCTCTGCCACTGGTAGATGCTGTTCCAGAAATATCTGATGGCTTTGACAGATGAGGTGAAAAGAAAGCACTCAGGATATGCTCCCAACAGTCAGCAGAGTCCCAGATCCTCACATCTGACACTCCCTAACCTATCAGTCATTCAGTTCAGCTGACGATGTATATACACAAAATACCAGATTCTTACTGAGGATGATAGGTGATAAGAGTTACTTATAGCACAACTTATTTTTATCTCTTTTTAAAAACATGGAAATAACATACGTAAGGAAATATCAGATCTGACATATTTCCTACCCTTTGATTCCCATCATATTGCCCTTTAACAGTGCCTGTGCCTTGCACATTTGGAAGGAGTGATTTCTTTCTTTTCCCCCCCACCCATCTCCTTCTCTCTCACATATGGGTCTTACATATGACCCCCACACATCAAATGCAATTGCCTGACCTGACCTGTCATGTACTAACCAGCTGTGTCTGGAATCACAGACTGAGAAAGAAGCTATAACAATAAGGGATGGAGATGGAAGAGTGCACCACATCAGATTTCTTCCAGAAAAACCCAGAACACTCCCAGATCCAGATCAGGATAATAGCCTTCCTTGTCACATGCCCAGTGTGCCTTGGAGGCAAGATTGCAACAGTCTTGGGTTCCAGAGATAGCTGGAGTTTGGCCACTGCCTGACCCAGTTCAGGGAATCCTATGTATTACAGTACCAAAAACCAGACAACTAAAACCTCCCTCATTTAACTTATTTATTATTTCAATTCAAGCAGCTGGTAGTGTACATACCACATAAATAACGGCTGTGGCATCTTACTTTTATCTTCTTATCCATATGTTTTACAATAAAGTAGTTATTTCTATGGCCACACAAGGTTTATTTCACTGGACTTCTTTTCATTCTGCACAAAGGTGGATAGCCATGGTGGCAATTTTCCAGCAGAAGGATGGTATTTTCTGTTTAATTTTTAGGCTTGTATTCAATTGTGCATTTTAGATTTTGAATTTTAGAACAGGCATACTCTTCAATTACCCTTAAATGCAAAAATAGCTAATTCGTAATTGAACAATACTAGAAACTGTTTTCCCATATTCATTGATGAGTGATTTCACATATTTTAAAAGAGGTTGCTTCACACATCTGACTTTTTTACAGCCTATCCAATACATACTTTTACTGTAATATTCAATGTAACACTGAGTTAATGGAAGAAGACTGAAGTTGTATTATCCACTGAGTCACACAAGCACCTAAGGCATTCATATTTAATATTCCTAGGCATTATGGAAGGGATTAGAATAAAAGAAAGAAAAAGAAAAAAAAAGAGACAAAATGTAGATTTATCTGTTGTCCAATCATTTCATTACCTTGAAAACAAGTTTATTGTGGATTTACAGTGACTTACTATCTTCAGAATCACAAACTTAATCCTAATCCACTAATAAAAATAATATTATACGCATGCTACATTAAAATAACTTAAGGATGAATTGTTTGACTTTACCAGGTTTTGTAGGACTGGATACAATAATAGAAATTGGACTCAGCTGCATGGATTTTTCAAGGATATTTTGGACCATATTTCCCAGACATTTTTATTATTCCTAGTCCTATAAAACATCCAAAAAAATGTGTTTTTAACTGAGTAGTTTCTTCTGTTTATTAGTTCCTGTAAACATTTTTTCCCCTTTTATGTTAATTACAGGACTATGATTTCATTTTTGCTGTTACAGATACAAAATTTTCCTTTTAATGCTACTTCTTGAGTATTTAACTCCCACTGAAGCTAGCTGAAGTAAAATTATGTGTGTTTGTAATTCAGAAGGAGCTTTGCACAATAGAGGTTTGGAGGATTACACTATATGTTCTCTAGTAACTATTGTAAAATCAATTTAAATTATTTGTTTAATATGGCAAACTTTTTATATTCAGATAGGAAAGATAAATGATGTGTAGTACATGTTCACCAATAATATTCTGCAATTCAAATTATTTACTATGAAAACAATTCAAATTAGTTAGATTTTTATTCATCTATAAGCACATTTTGCAGCTCTAACAAGAATTTTTTAAAGAACGTGTGGGCTAATGAAGAGGAAAGATCTAGCTCACAGACATTAATATCAACTAAACATAGAGAAATAGAAATGTAATTATGCAGTTGTTTTGCTGACGATAATAATACTTTAAAGTCAAGTGAGATTTCAGTGTTTTAAGGGAAATCTCATGTTCATTGTGTTGGGGAGTTTTTTCACTTCTAAGCCCCAGATTGTTGAATTGACTAATGAGGTAAATATTCCACATTTCACGATTTTATAAATTAATACCTCTTTTCCAAACTTAGAGTGTAAAATTTAGTGTGAAAGGAGTTTAAAAATCAGAAGACAAATGAAATGCCCTCCTCCACCCAAAAAAAAGATCTCATTATCTGTAAAAAGAAACAGATCTGAGCATGGCACTGGGGGTTTTGGGTTTGGAGTGGGTTGTTTTTTCCCAGGAGAAATATGTGCTGAGGAGAAGACTCTTCTCATGCAGCAGAAGAGCAAGCAGGAAGGGAAAGACAGGCATTAAATCCCACAGCTTTTCCCTCACACTCCCTCCTACAACCCCCTCAGTGGGACTGGGCCTCACCTGCATTTCAGCAGCTGCCCAGGAGCAGCCCTCTCCCTGAACACGAAGCCACCTCGCCTGTGCGCGGATATCCCGTTCAAAAGACAAAAGGCGGCAAAATGTGGCTTAAATCTGCTCCCGTCACAGGCACACACTACTCCCAGCTCAGGGAAGATAATGTCCATATGCTGGAGCCCGCCTCTCCAGGGAAATCTCTGTGCCCCCTCTCTCACAGAGAGGTGAAGAAGGGGAAGGGGTGGGAGGGGGCTTGCTCACTCCCCCTCTCCTAGTGGGGCTGTGCGGAAAAAGGCACAGCTCCCTAGAGGGAGAGGCAGCCCAGAGACATGGCACTGGGAGCCTAAGTCACGTTTTCTATCCCTACCTTAGAGATTTTTTGTTGTGTTTGTGCTGCGCTCTCACCAGCAGGAGCATTCCATCCCATGCTGGAAAAGGCAAGGGTGGCCACCTCCAGCAAGGGGCTAGGGTTTGAGGCCTGCTCGGAGGGGCCATACTGGCTGCATCCCTAAAGGACACGGGGGCACCATGCTGGGGTCAACATCCCAAACTTGGTTAGGTATAATCACCTTTGGCAGGGCTGAAGCCTTTCTAGACAGAAGGGAAGACAGCACCTGATTTCTTGGGTGAGTTTAAGGTCAAAAAATAGTACAATCCTGAAGCCAAGTGTTCCCAAAGATAAGAAGCCAAGTAAGACTTTTCTAAACCATTTACACCTTGTCTCATTCTTGAACATAGCCTTAAGCCCCTTTACAACCGGTAAAGAGAGGTTCTGATGCCTGGAGGCGTGTTCTTCATGATGATAGTTTTTTGGGGTTTGTTTTCCCAAAGAGCAACAAAAAATCAAGATACTACCCTGAAGCCCACATGCTTTACAATGTGACTCCAGAACACATGGAAAAAAACCCCACTCAGGGACCAGGTCCTAAAGTTCATCCAGATCATAGGGTTTACCATAGGGTAAACACCCACGATCCAGAGGCTTGATAACAGCTTTGCATATCTCTTGATACCCACATTAAAGTTCTGTTTCTTTAAGACACGTTGCAAATGCACTGACTACCAGGTACATCCCTACAGGCAGGGGGAAATGTCATACCTGACGTAGGAAAATGGCTCACATTAAGAGGTATGAAAATCCCTTCCACTTCCTTAAAATGTGTGAGAGAAACGCTACAAGACATCGTTCCCCCTTCTCTTGCAAAGCCAGGCCTGACAGATTTCCACCAGCACAGCACCAGTGAACGGCTTGTGGGGAGGAGGGCAAAGCATTCCTGGCCAAAATCAGTGGGTAACTCTTTGCCAGATCAATGCCCAGGTGCAGCATGTGGCTGGCAGCCGGCAGGAACCATCTCCGTGTGAGTCACCTACAAGACTGCAGGTGCTGGAGGCCTATGGAAAGTTGAATCCCAGCCACTAACAGCAATGTAATCGTGTTGCTTGCTCAGATCTCCTGCTGATAAACGCACCCAGTTACTCCTAACTGTCTCCCGTACAAAATAACACCTTCCAGAACACCTACCTCTTCAATAGATTTTAACCACACTGCAGCTGCACGAGAAAATCCATTCATCAATTATAGATCAATTGAGGAAGAGAAATCTGCAGCTCGCCTGATTGCCCTTGCTGTCCCTGCTACTCACTGATCCAGCCTGCCAGGCATCATTATTATTATTATTATTATTATTATTATTATTATTATTATTATTACTGCTATTACTATTACTGTTATTTCAGAGGCAGGGTGAATTGAACAGATAATTCCTTCCTTCATTGATAATAACTGCAGGAGTAATTCCTTAGCAGAGTGATCTTCCCTCTGGTGGGAAAGGGAGAGAGAGGAAGACTGAAAGCGAGAAAGAAAGAGCCTGTTCGTGTTCCACAAAAGGCCATGGAAGTAGGGTGGGCCAGACGCAACTGCAGTCCCTGGCTACAGCACTCCCGCCCCGACTGCAGGAGACTTCTTTAAATAGGTAACTATTCCCTGAGAAGGAGCTCTGCTCCTCCTCTCCTGTTTACGCTGTCAGTTCCCAGCCCTCTCATTCCAGGAAAAGAAGATTTGCATTATGTGAGGCCGCTTTTAACAAGGAAAGCGTTTGCAAAAGTTTACTTCAAGGGGAAGGATTAGGGGGCTTGTTGCTGTAATGTAGCAGGAACGTGTAAACGTAACTGTCTGGAAAAGGGGAAGCAAAGGCAGGCTGGAAATGTTAAAAAGGTTGGAAAGGACTCCAGGAAGTTTTAGCCACTCTCAGATAAACATAGCTGCATTAAGGATCATTGGGAATGGGGAGGGGAAAGTGCTGCACCAAAGTTTGAAAAAAATTAATTAAAATAAAATAATAATCCCGGGGGAGGGGGAATGGGATTTTTTTATCCTTCCCTGCTAAAGCAGTCTTGCGGATATTTTTATATTTTATTAAATTAATCACTCCAAATATGAGAGTACTTCTGGAACTAAACAAGTAGCAGGACAACTGGATATTTTACTTTTTTTTTTTTTTTGGTGTTGAGTGTTCCGAGGTGACTAAATTTGCCTTGTTGAGCCTTGTAAAATCCTGACTTAATCATGTAAACTTCTGTGTAAGCAAAATAGAGGAAACTTCAAAGGGTCAAAAACCCTTTAGGGATTTGTGAGGAGACGCCAGCAATAGATCCTAATCTGCCTCCAGAATCCTGGCTGTATTTGTCCAAGAAACTGGTACCAGCAAACTCTCGAAGGTAGAGATAGTGGGTTGATTCAGCCTTTATCCCCTTAGAGAGTATTGGCTTTGTGAGGCTCTAGGCAGCGCTTCAACGCCAGGGGATCTTGCCCAAACCCTCTAAAAATGAAGTACAGGAGTAATTTGAGATAATGACTTTGTAACAGGCTTGGGCAGACCTTGGACAGAAGAAGTGAGAGATGTTATCACCCCAGCATTCCTCTTAAAATGCAGTTTTTCCCCCTGCTTATTCCCAGTTAGTCAAAGCTACATTAACATTCCATCCAGGGCTGCTAAACAGAATCTTAATTAGTCCTGATACTCTTGTGCAAGGGGTTTATTCATTGCACTCTTAACTAATGGTTGCTGTCAGAGTATTTTTTTTCTTCTTTGGGTTCTTTGGGGATATCGTGTTCTTCTGCAAAGCATGACAGAAATGTAATGTGCATGCAAAAAAAGAAAAAAAAAAGAAGAAGAAGGAAAAAAAAAAGCTTGCAGATCTGAAATCTTGAGACTGAGGCTGACTCCAGCCTTGTCTAATGGCGAGACATTGTTAGGACTAATGAGAATAACTTCACCAACAGAAATATTCCCTGCATTTTGTTTATCTTAAATTTCAATGTTAACGCGCGCTCTCTCTCTCTTTTCTCCCCCCCCCCCCCGCCCCCCGTGACAGAAAACAGTACATACTTGTTAGTCTCTTGAAGCAATGAAAGCAACTCCCACTCAGTTTCCAGCCCTCTGTATTTTGCATTAACCACCCGTGGCTCACTACTTAGCAAGAGAGTCCGTAAGTGGAGAACTAACAAGTCACCAAGCGGCCCGTTGCTCCGGCAGGACCTTTCTCTCTGCAGTAAATCGTATTTAGAACCCCGCTGTACAGTCATTCCTCCGTCCGTCCCTCGCCTTAACACCCCCAGAGGCGCACACCCGTTTGTGTTTTACACGCACACGCGTGTCTGTCCCCGCAGTGCTCCGCTCGGACTGGCTTCGGTGTCAGCGAGGGGAAGCCCGGGCGCCCGTAAGAGTTCTGCACACACGTACCACTTGAGGTGAGCATCCCTCAAGGTTATTTGTGGCTCGGGGCTTAATCGTGACAGCGAACAGGCACGACACGCACCGTTAAAGCCACGGAGTAGAGAAGCGGGGGTGCCTCGCCATCCGCGCCGGGCTCTTTCGTTGATGGACCGCGGCAGAAGCTGCTTTTTGCCTGTAAATCTACGTTCGGCTACACCGATCTCGGAAACAGATTTATAAGTCTATAAATTACGGTTTCTTTCTTGGGGCTTGGAGGAAAGAAATAAAGAGGAGAGGGAGAGAGCGAGAAACAGAGACGCAGAGAGAGAAAGGTGTTTCTTTAAAAAAGGAGGTCCGTGTTGTTTAGCTGCTGCTCACCCCTATTAAAGCCTCCTTCCCATAAGCTTGCGTAACATTGATTACTCACAAAGAGTTCACAATAACTATCATGTAGCTAAACTAATTGAGACAATCATGCTAAGTTATAGTCAGCCTAAAAGGTACCATTGATGTGGTAATGCCTATAGAAAGTCAGACATGCGACTCACTACCATTTAATTGCTCCTTTAAACCTGTTATTACAATGTTAACTGGCTTAAGTATATATCGCTCCCTTTTATTGCCTTGATGTGACAAATTAAAACATACACTCTGGAAGCGGCATTCATTTGCGGACGTAGTTGCAGGAAAAAGGGAGCCGGGCGATGTCAGACCTGTCAGGATGAATTAATTTTAAAACTTGCATTTTGCACTGCAATTCCCAGTGCAGTTTTGTTGCACTGGGAAAACATTTTTATATATAAGCGTATAACTGTTACATATAATATCACATACACTTATTCCATCTCGCTCAGCGTTGCCATAAAACGAGCCCCACCGCGATTACAAAAAAAAAAAAAAAAAAAAAAAAACCCAAAAAAAACCACACCAACCCAAGAAAAAAACACCCCTTTTGGCTTCGAGACCTCGCCTGACGCTAAATTAAGCAGAGGTCTAGGAAAGCGGGGAGAGAGGCAACAATGGAGCTTCTACCTCGGCTCAGCGCCACACGCCTCCGGGACGGGGGGAAGGGGAGTTTTCCGTAGGTTCCCCCCGGGCTGCCGAGTCCCAGGCCCGGGGAGGAGGGGGTTACCCACGCCCCGAGCCACGGGAGCAAGGCGGCAGCCGCGGCTCCTGCGGGCTTCTCTTTTGCCGCTTTTCTTCACGATGAAGCTCTGCCGAGCTCCCTCAAGGAGGTGGGGGGGGAAAAAAAATTGTTTCTTGCTTCCCCATCCTGAGGGCTGAGCCGGGTTGGGGATCATTTACACGCAGCAGGCTGCGCCTGTGCCGCTCCGAAGAGCTGAGCCAGCCGCGCATTGCGCTGCGCCTCTCCCCGTCTGTCCCCCGTGCGTGCTCCGCGGGCTGGGCGGGAGCTCCACGGGCTCCAGGTGAAACCCCTTCCCTAGAGCGATGGCGAAGGCATTAATTCCCCAAACAAGAAATATGCAGTTTCCTTCTTCCCTCTCCCTCCTTCCCCTCCTCCGCTCAGCGAGAAGATGTCAGGGGGTTAAAATGCCCTGCTCACCCTCTCCCTTGATCTCAGGGAGAGAGGTAAGAGTTGCTGGCACCTTTATGGGACTCAGACCTGCGGCGGCTGCGGGAAGCGACGGCCCCCGCTAACTTTGATCGGCCTTATTCATCCCAGCTGCGCTCTATTTGTTTGTCATTTCGCCTTTTTACTCCCAGAATCGTTATTTATGGTCTGAAAAGTGAAACGCGCAGTGATTTGCCTTTACATGGACTCTTTGCAAACGGGGGGAGACACCTCCTCCCCTCCCCCTCCCCGTGAGGGGGGGCTGCCAAAAGAGAGGGGGAAAAAACCCTGTCTCAATCATTATCAAATCAGCTTTGAATTCATTACTCCAGAGCATTAACTAATTACCAGATCAGAGAGAAGAAAAAATAAATATCCCTTTAAATAACTGAAGGTAATTATAACCCTGTTGTTGACACTAACGTTTAATAATTGATCAGAAGTTATACACAATAAATTGTCAATTTATCTCCCTATAAAAATGCACATACTTATTTTTATTTTATTTCCTAGGCATCCTTTAAGAGCTCGAGCAGCAACACTATCCACACAGCCGCCGTGGTGCGAGGAGCAATAGGACTTTTTTTTTTTTTTTTTTTTTTTTTTTTTTTTTTTTTTTTTTTTTTTTTTTTTTTTTTTTTTTTTCCCTGCACAAATATTCGGGAGAATTTTGAAATCCCCCGTCACGGATGACACAAGATCGAGTGGAGTAGTGACCTTTTTCTGCTTGTGTGCGTTCCTGCCTTTCCGAGAGCGGCTGGGCCGGGGTGACACCCCCCCGCCCTTGCCTTTCAGTCCCTAAATCCCGAAAGGATCCAGGTTAACGGTGGCCACCCCCGAGGCCGAAGAGCCACGTCCCTCTGCCCCTTACTTCTTGCTCAGGGAAAATGCAGCCGGCTCTGTCGGGATTGGATGTGAAATGGTGACATTATTCCATGAGTCACGGCTCGGGAGGGGGGGCAGGGGTCCAGGCTGCGGGAGCGGGGCTGTCACCTCGGGCAGGGCGCTCACAGGTGAAGCATTCCCCCAGAGCCCGCCTGCCTCCAGGTCGGTGCCTGCAGCTCCGAGCTACCTGTGTGCCAGCGTGTCCCGCGCACCGCGCTTTCCCTCCGTACTTTCAAAAAATATTCTGCTTCAGAGACGCCGAGTAATAATCGGGGATTAGACGCATGGGTGCTTTGACCATGCACTATGGATCCCTTTGTTTTTAACTTTTTTTTTCCCCCACCTCGTTTTTATTTCTTTAGAAGCTGGAAACATACCTAAGTTATTAGTTACTGGATTAAAAACAAAGAGATGAACATCACATTACTTAATGTGGAGTGTTACTCTAATAAACAGTATTTTATTTTTTTTTACCATCATTATTCAGTTCCTACAATGGAAAGAATCTTTTCGACTACCTGGATCGTGGGAAGCTTGCCTGAGTACCCGAGATATGTCTGAATGCAGAAGGCAAAGAATCGATCGACCTATAAAAAAAAATCTGTCTGGGGTGTGGAGTTTGTGGGGTTTTTGGTGGGGTTTTTTGGGGTTTTGGTTGTTTGGGTTCCTTTTTTGTTGTTTTTATTGTTGTTGTTGCTGTTGTTTTTGTGGGGGTGGGGTGGCGGGGAGGGGGTGATTTGTTTGTTTCAAAAGTTAATAAGCAATAAAACCCTCCCAGTATTGATTACATTCCTGCCACGGTCTTTCAGACGAGCACTGAGTTTGAACCGCCTTCAAGTGAGATGTAACATGTGACGGAGCCAGAAACTTTCAGTGGTGACAGGGTTGTGGTTTTTTTTCCCCCCGTGAGGATGGACACGGAGAGGCCAGCACGGAGCGGAGCGGGTCGGGCCGGGCTGCTCCGCTCCGCTCCGCTCCGGGCTGGCCGGTGCCGGTGCCGGGCCGCTCCCGCTCCTCGCCGCGGGGCTGGGGCCCCGCCGTGTCGGGGGCTGATTGACGGCCCGTTAGGGAGGTGGCTGCCGTCAGGTAGGGCTGAATCAGACAGCCAACCTTACATCTTCTTTCTTCACCCGAATGATCACCCTTCCATCCCTCCCCAACACCTGAAGAGCTGATCTCCGCGGGTAGAAATCCGTGAAGGCAGTCCTTTTTTGTTGTGTTGGTGGGTTTTGTCTTTTTTTTTTTTTTTTTTTTTTTTTTTTTTTTTTTTAATTTTTTTTCCCTTTCCTTGCAGCAGCCCGCCTCTCTGTTACAGGGGCTGAGCAAGTCGGGGGAGAATACGTCAATGGTGAGGGGAGATAAACGCAGATGCACATTACGCTTTACATTAACTTTTCCTTTAGCCAGGCCCTTTTCCCTCCAGCCGCGGGCTGGTGCGCAGCAGCAATTCCCATGTCTGTCTGTCTCTCTGTCCGCTGCTGGCCTGAGCTGCCTGCTACCTCCGTCCCCATCCCTTTCCTCAACCTCCAGGCAAACAAA
Organism: Phylloscopus collybita; assembly: GCA_027886175.1. NCBI lineage: Eukaryota > Metazoa > Chordata > Aves > Passeriformes > Phylloscopidae > Phylloscopus > Phylloscopus collybita. The sequence continues at coordinate 63,668,333 of JAJNNQ010000075.1, read as the reverse complement.
GGTGGGCGACGCTTTTTTTTTTTTCTGCTCCTAAAGGCAGTTGGTGAGCAGCTTCCCTGAAACAATAACTCTCTTATTGAGAACAAATGTTGACATTTGCAGGGAGCGAGGAAAAAAGCAGCCCAGGAAGTGTAAAGTGGAAAGCCACCCTCTTCCTATTTGACGACAGCGTCAATTCCTCCGGGATCCCACCTGAGATTAAAGCCCGAATTTCAATAAATCAGCCCCAATGAAACCTCTGGCCCCGAAGAGGGAAGGGTTTGCCTTTCCCGCTCCGAAATGAGCAGAGAAACCAGGGGCGGGGGGTGGGGACAAGAGGGAGTAAATATAGAAAGGGGTGTGAGATTTTAATCCCAGTGGGCTCATTAGCATCGTTATGAAGTAAACCATACACAGAGTGATGTATTTTATCGTTTATCCCTCTTTCCTGCTACACTGAAATAATCACATTGTTTTTGCCAACAATCTAGCAAGGCTACACTTTCCTCCTGCTTTCAATTTTGATTACTAAATCTCGAATGATGTCAAATATGCAGTTCTCGCCCATTAGTTTCTTGTTTAAAAAAATAAATTCATATGCCAAATCATTTCAATGGCGCCCATCTGTATCCATGAACCGTTTGTGAATTTCTCAGAGGATGAGAGAAGTCCATTGGGTTTTACATACATAGTGAATACTTGAAAGCGAGTTTTCCGAGTCTTTCTACTTTTCTTTCCAGAAAGAAATCCAGGTCTAAATACTAGCAAGGGTGGGTAAATTATGGAAATCTTTTATAAGTCTTTGGGCGTATAAACATCAAAGGAATGTCATTAGCCTTTTTTAATCTCTGCCACAGCTTTTGGTTTTTACCAATTGAAATGTACACTTTGTGTCCAACAGAGACCTGGGACGTATAACATGGGCGGTGGGGGCTCATGGAGTAGGAGCAAGAGTGGGGGAAAGGAAGTTCAGGCATCTCCCCTGACATAAAAATCCCTCCATAAAACCTTCCTGGACTGCACAGTAAAGACGGTTGAGGACGATTATAGTAAATATTTGCAATCTACATCATATGCTAAACTGGAGGGGAAAAAAAATTAATTACTTCTTAGCTGTTTGCCTAATTGTACTACATGCTACATGCAGATACGATTGCATTCTACCTCAATGCAAAAAGAGGATGTTACAGGAGCAAAGAAACATCATTCCACAAACAGCATAAGAGTATGAATAGGCCTCCTGCTGCAAAGATCTTCACTGCTTCAGATTTAGCTAGACAGATCCCAGAGTATTCCAGGATAACGTTATTAATTTCTGCCCTTTCAACTGAAAAACACATGCATTTTCTGAGTCAGTTAGATGTCTTTATAGGGGTAAATTACAAAGGGGGGTGAGGGGGAGTGTGCAAAGGAAGATGGATCATGGGAATTGTGTATATGCATTCAAGAAAAACAGCTTCCTTTCCCCCCATTTAATATAATCACAACATATTTCCGGACTCCAGACTAGCAGGGCTCTTTATCCAGTTAACCTTCCCAAGGCTGATGCCTGAAGTATCTAAGATCACTTTCAAATGCCCTTTCTAACAAGACCTGAGCAAGAGGCCACTAATTTTCACTGAACAAAAAGCCACTGGAGAGAGATCCGTTTGTCAATATCAACTGGTCCAGCAATTTCCCATCTTCAGACACATCAGCCTATCTGAGCTGGCAGATGTTTAGACAAGATTTTATAAATTGTTCAATATCAGACCATAATGAACCCCAACTGACCATTCCAAAGCAGCTAAAAGCATTCAGGATCTCCCCTGCTGGGATCTAATAATGCTCTCACGCTGGAACATTATTAATCATGGAATAAAATAGATGAGCCTCTTGAAAAATAAGTGTATGATTGATTAAAGGGCAATCTAAGAAGCTATTATTCTTGTTTTATAACCGTAAGTTATATTCACTCAATTTATCTTTTGGGGAAAATAAATGATTGTTAGTTTCTTTTCTGATATTATATTATATGAGGATTCCCATTACTAAAAATTAAAATTATGAGTTAGCTAGTTTTATGATTCAAATAAAAGCGGGTTTCCAATGCAACTGTAAAGGTATGGTTTACCGATATAAAGAGAGAAAATCATAAACAAAACCCCAAACAGGTATTGGACTTTCAGTCTTTTTTTTTTTTCCCCTTTCCCCTTGCATATTTTAGCCAGAAGCCAAAAAGAAGTCATTAAAAGCAACCCATAGCTGATAATATTTTTTCCGCTGGAAAAAGTGGATTTAAAGAACGATAACTTAAATAAAGAGCTACTTCACACCCAGTATAAATAGCTTATAAGAAACATACATATTTTCCCAGCACCCTTTCTACGCATATTCATGTATATATACAAACATGTATTTGTACATATGAGTATGTTTAAAGCTTAAGTATAACGGAACAAGCCAGAAGGAATTAATTTATGCAAAGTATATATTTGCAATATGTTTAAATTGCTTACTCGTTTTATGATCTTAGCTCAACTAGTGAAATTAGATCTTTCCTCCTTTTCTAAATAATAAATTAGTATTTTGAGGGAAATGAAGGAAAAACACAACATTGTTGCAGACTAGTCTGGTTTTATTTACAATTAGAGATATAAATTAGTAAAGAATTCTTGTTAAACAACCAAAGATTGTATAACCATCAACGTTTCAAATAAAAACCAGGCAAAATTTATTTACAAAAAGTTCAGATTCCATTGCAATACAACTTGCATAAATTACTAGAAGCTTTATATTGTTACAAAAATAAATATCAAATTTGTTTCCACTTTGTAAGGACTCAAGTTCTCCAATCACATCTTTATTATCTCTACTGTATACATCTTTTACAAATAAATTTTACAATAAATCCTATCACACCTATCGAATAGATACCGTGGCAATGAAGTGATCAATTCAAGATATCCTGAGAAAAACAGATCTGTTTTCAAAAGTCACACATACATTGGGGAAACTATACTATACCAGCAAACTCACATATGTCCAACAAAATTCTGGTTTAATAATTAGATTCTGAAGATTTAATAGTGCTCTGTGGTCTTCTTTTATACAGTGGCACCAGATGTGATCCGGATTTAGAGATTTGTTATATATATTAGCTCGGGGAGAGATGATGGCTTGCTGACTTTTTTCAAAGCAATTGTGACACCTACCTGTGGACCAAGGAAAAAACCAGATCATCCAAAAATCCTTCAATTAAACTCTAACACCATTAAACGGGGTGGGCGGGAAAGGAAGTAAGGCAAAATTCTTACTCGTCTAATCTCTCCTAACAAAAATTAAAAGTTAGTCGAAAAATATCAGCAAGACGATTTTTTTATTGTTGTTTATTTAGCTCTAAATACTGGAAGTATTCAGAGTTCCTTTGCTAGCTAGGCAAGAGCCAAGTCACAGATAACATACCATTCATGTCGGTTTCTCACAGTTGTCCCTTTTTATTTTAAATACTCAGTCACTGCGTGAAGCCCCACTCAGGATGTACAATTTTAGCACTGCCACGTGAGCACAAGAGCTCTGGTTTTAAATAACAATACCTTCAAAGGTATTTTTTTTTCCCCCAAAGATTTCTTTCCATAACTTTTAGGTAGGCCCTATGGCTTTGCCTTAGACATGCTTATGCAAAGTGAGGGAACCGTCTAACCTGGCTTGGAAATTAAGAAAAACCCAGGGAAGAAAAGTCTTCTTAAGAGGTTTTCGAAAACAGCAGAAAAAAGAGTCTTTTACTCTGTGGCCAAACTCTCAAGTAATGAAGCAAGAAATTAACGTTAAGCAAGTCTAGAACCATGAAGCACGTCTCAGACCTGATGCCAAACGATCAGTGTAATAGAAAATGTTCTCACTTACTTGCATTGCTGTGTGATTGCACTTCTATAGGTATGGTTGTACTCCTACTGTGCAGACTTCAGCGGGATCTGTCAAAATATAACCGTCAGTTAGTCACAGGACACAGCCAGCTAACTAGATTATACAGTCTGTGTAGGTCCCAACCCTCACTGGTGCAGAATTCGTAGCTGGGTTGTTTAAAAGACTAGCCAATATTTTATATTTGCCTGTATCTCGAGTATTTTTGTAGAGTAAGATGACAACCCTATTAGTGCAAAACTTTTTCGGGGGGAAAAAAAAAAAAAGACCGACAAAAAACCCCACACAAAAAGCAAAATCCAACAAACCAAGAAGCAACCAGTTACAAAAAAATGTCACGCTCCACGTAATTTCACGTCCAAGGTCAGCAATTATCTGAACCCAAAGCTGAAAAAAAAAACCCCGTGAGAATACTGGAAACAAAGAGAGTCAAACCAGTTTGTCAAGAAAAAAAAATTACAGGCAATGACACCAATGCTCTCTGGATAGCTTTGTGTGTAGTTTTCCTTTTTTAAAAACATTACTTTTCAAAGCTGCATCTGCAGCCTGTGAGACTGATCTAAAAGTCGTCTTTCACATTTCCTCTCGCGGTTCTTAGGGGCAGGTACCGATACGGCGGCGACATGCCGGTTTTAATCCCCAAGTTATGTGAGTGCCCATCTTCGCTCTGGCAGCGGTGGCACCGAGCTCACTCGTTTTTGTTTTTTGTTTTTTGGGTTTTTTTTCCAGAGAAGGTTTCAGTATTTACAGCGCATAGGGGACGTCTACGGGTCGGGGAAGGAGGACGAGGGAGAAGAGGGAAGAAAGCGGCAGAAACAAGTCACCTACCTTTCTTAGAGTCATAGCTAGAGGGCCTGTAATGTTGTTCTAGCTGGTTAGTGATCGTTTTCAAAGAGTCACTGCTCTGTTTGTGGACAGAGCTGGCATTTAGGACAGTCTGACTTAGTCCCTCGTTTGAAGCCACTGCTGCGGAGTTGTATCTCAGGATTCCCTGGCTCTGCAGAGCGTTAAAGTTCCCATAGTTTGTATAATTGCTATAAAAAGGTGAGGTGTAATAAATATGCCTCCCCAGGAGGGAGGAGGGCGAGTAGGCAGCGCTGTGCGGGGCGGAGGCGGGGGTGGCCGAGGAGAGCGGCGCAGGCTGGCAGCCTTGGCCCAGGGTCTGACTCTTGAGGTCCGAGGTGGCGATTTCGGCCAGAGACCAGAGCTTGGGCTTGCTGGCCGGCGTCGGGGGTCCGGGGGAGGCGCGGGGCCCCAGCGCCGCCTTGCTAGCGCTGCGGGCGGCGTCGGCGTGCGGGTGGCCGAGGAGCGGGGCCTCCACGGCCGCCAGCGGCGAGGAGGTGGCGGGCTTGGCCGGCGGGTCGCGCTCCCCGCCGCCGCCGTCATCCTCCTCGATGTCCTCCTCCTCGTCCTCGTCCTCGTCCTCTTCTTCGATGTCCTCGTACTTGTCTTTGCACTCCGAGCCCGACTCGCAGAGGGGGTCTCCCGCTCGGCAGGGCAGCTTCTCGCCGTCCGATTCGGCGGAGCAGGAGTGGTCCGTCAGCGAGTCGACTTGCAAGCTGATCCCTGCGGGGGCCCGCCGGGCACAGAGAGGCGGTCAGGAGGGGCGGCAAAACAGAGCGGGAGAGAAGCGAGCCCGGCCACCACCGCGCCACCGCTGAGCCCAGGCAGAATCGAGCCACCCCGGCCTTTTCCCGTTCCGAGGAGCATCCATCCCCACTGGCTGGCTCCCCCGCGGCGCCCCCCGCACCTCCCCGCCTAGCCCCTCACGGCGTCGCCAGCCGCCCCCCGCCCGCCTTGGCCACAGGCACTGATCGGCGGGCAACAAGCCACCGGAGCAGCCGCAGGCGACGGGACGGGACAGGTTCTGGGGGTCGCTTTTGTTAAATGCCGCGCCCCCGCTCGCACGCCGGTGCCCCAGTCCCGGGGGACTCGACGGGGCGGGATGGAGCCACCCCGCCGGGGCCGCAGTCACCCTGCGCCTACCTTCGTCCTCTGCGGAGGTCTCGTTGCTCTCGGGCATCTTCTCGGGACTCTCCTCCTTACTCCTCGCGCCGTCGCCTTCGTCGTCGTCCTCGTCCTCACTCTTGTTCCGCGGGGCCCAGGTCATCTTGTTCTCCTTCTTGAGCCGCCGGCGGGCGTTGGCGAACCAGGTGGAGACCTGGGTGAGGGTCATCTTGGTGATGATGGCCAGCATGATCTTCTCGCCCTTGGTGGGGTAGGGGTTCTTGCGGTGCTCCTGCAGCCAGGCCTTCAGCGTGGCCGTGGCGTCGCGGGTGGCGTTTTTCCTGTACGCGGGGTCGTTGAGCTGGTAGGGGTAGGCAGGGCTGCCGTACGGGTGGTAGCTGATGGCTCCGGTCATCCCCGTTGTATGGGCGTCGTAAGGGGAGCCCTGGACAGAACAAAACGGTGGGGTTGGCAATTTGTTATTGCTGATAGCCATTAGTGAGTTGTCAAGGCGAGATCGGCGGTTATATTTGTATTTCCCCGGGATGGTGTCTTGTATCCATATTCTATGAGGGGGAGTAGCAGCACCCAAAGGCCATTAAGTTACAGTTCCCCCCCTCCTTCCTCCGCCCAGCACACAGACACAGGCACACGCGCTTAAAATCGGCGATGTTTTAATCTTTCCGAGTAATTTCAGCTCCTTGTAATTGAATATTTCCCAATATAATTTTTGAACCGCGTAGACATTTTAAAGGCCCTACAGGTAGTGTCTTGATATCAACATTTCCCTCAAAGGTTCAAAAGATGTTTCCTTTTTTGCTATAGAAAATACAACAAAGCCGCCACTTAGCAATTCACTGCACTAATGCATTGCAAATCCAATTTGCAAATCAGAAGATATGCACCGTTTCGAATTGTTCAAATGCGATGTAATTAGCATTTTAATTCGCTCTTTAACGTTTAAATTGCGCTTATTTAAGTCTGCATAATGCAAGAAAAGTTAAAGATATCGCTAAGAAACTCGCCAACTTTCAGCACGTCTCTGAACCCCGCAGATCGGAAAGTCATAAGCTCAACATCGCCCAATATCCCACACAGTTCACAACCTCGCTGCAACTTCCAGCCACTCGCCTACTGCTTCTCGACAGGAAAAACAAGAGAGACCCTCAGATCTTTTATACCACCTCGAATAAAGACTGCACGACAATTTATGCACTGTATTATGAGCAGACGGAAAGCAAGTAGTTTCCCTGTCACTTTGCAGGGGAGAGCGAACTACCCCGCTGCCATCCTCTCCTAGGATATCGACAGCCGCTCTAGTCTCAAATTCCGGGCACAGGTCTTTGTGTGTACGGACTAGATATGTGTCTGACTCTCTGCGTGTGTGCGTGTTTATAAAACTATATGACCATCTAGACGTGCAGCTTATTTATATAGTTTATGGCTTTATTAATATACTTTTTGCACGGAACACACACAACACGCAATTGCAACTGCTCCTTAAACTAATAAGAAGAAAGTGAAATCCGAAACTGCGGCCACTACGACCATCTTGGGCTTAAGCGAAGCTCACAGATCGCAAACAGATGCTCCTTTTCATTCCCAAAATCCAGTTAAACCATTAGCACAAAACACACTGAAAGTAAATAAAACCACACGGGGATAAAGCCCCCAGCGCCTCTAAACACCGACTTAAAAGGGAGAGAGGAAAAAATAGGAAAAAAAAAAAAAAAAGAAGAAGAAGAAGAAAAAGAAGAAAAGGAAACCCTCCTCTGTGCTATCACAGCGAAAAGAAAAATATATATATATATATATGTGGGAAAAGAAAAAAATAAAAGAAAAAAAAAAAAAAAAAAAAAGGAAAGCAGAGGACACACACACACGGCAAGGGGGGGAGAATGAAAGCATCCGACCCAACCCAACTGACTGAGACCATCCGTATTTCCTTAACTAAAGCGCCCTCCCGGCTCCTCAAACCGCGCGGAGAGCCCGGGACCCAGGCCTGCCGGCACCGCGCTTGGCTGGGACGCGAAGCGGCGCCCCGGCCCCGGCCGCAGCCCCGGCCCGCCGCTCCTCTCGCCTCCGCTCCGCTCCGCTCCGCTGGTCCCCGGCCGGGCTGCGGCGCGGAGCGATGCGCGGCCGGTGCCGGCAGCGCGGAGGCGGCGGCGGTGCGGGGCGGCCGGTTGTGCGGCGTGGTGTCGGGGGCTGATGGTGAGTGTGTGAGGAGAGAGGCTGAAGATGATGAGGATGAGAATGCGGATGCTAATGAAGAAGGAGAGGGTTTCTCTTCGGTAGTTACCATGTAGGAGGGGAATCCCGTGGCGGGGTCTGTGGAGTACTGGAGCGGGCTGGTGAAGCCTGTGGCCGCCGCCTGGGCGGTGAAAGCTGCCGATCCCGGGTAAGGGCTGAACGCCGATCCCGACGAAGACCTGGCCAGCTCCTCGCTCCTGGGGGCCGCCAGCGCCGACGCCCCGTACGCCGGGCAGGAGTACAGAGCCAGCGAGCCGGGGGGCTGGTAGAGGTAACCCTGAGGATAGGACATGGCTTGCACTGGCGTGCACAGGAGCAGGGAGGGGGCGAGGGTGACCGGCCCTGCTGCTGCCGCTGCTCCTGGCGCTGCTTTCGTGCTCTCCCTCTCTCCCGCCCGCCCTCCCGCTCCCTCCCTCCCGCCCTCCCTCTTTCTCCCTCCCTCCCTCCTTCTCTCTCTCTCTCCCCCCCCCCCCCCCCCCCCCCCCCGGTTGGCTCTGTGCAGTTATGTAGAGAATCAGAATTGTTGTAGGCGCCCCCCCATGCGCACCCGATCAGAATAAAAACAAATAGGAGGAAAAAAAAAAAAAAAAAAAAAAAGAACCCCCAAATGGAAAATTAGTAGGAAAGGTCAGAAATCTATCTGGGATGCGAAGGGCATCTGTGGGAGATGGAAGCACAGAGGGTTAATGAAAAAAAAGAAAGAGAAAGGGAAAGGAACAGAAGGAGAGGGGAGGACTGGAGGGGGGGTGGGGGTGGCGGGGGGTGGGGGGAGAGAGAGAAGCGAGCCCCCCAAATCAGAAAAGTGGCTGCTGCAAATGGAGTTCTCCCAGTCAGCCAGCCAGCTCCCCCAGCGCCTGCGAGCCTGTATTTTGGGGGAAGTATAGAGTCTGGAGTGAAGAGTTGAGGGAAGCAGCACTCGAGTTTCTGAGGGACATTGGAAAACGGAGCTGTCCGTCACCGCCGCTCATCTGCATAGCCCGGCGGGCCCGCCCCCTCCCGCTCCGGCCCCGGCCCCGGCTCCGTCTCCTCCCGCGGCCGGCAGGCAGGCAGGGAAGGCAGACAGCGAAGGCAGGCAGGGAAGGCAGGCTTTGTAATGCAAGGCAGCCTCTCCGACTGCGAGCGCGCTGCTGAAGCCCAGCGATGATACTGTTCATCAGCTCCTCTCCGGACACGCGGAGCCATGAATACTCTTCCGCACCCTCTCCATTACACACCCTCTCTCCCTCTTTCTATACGCACAGGGGCAACAGAGAAGAATGTGCATAATAGATATCTGCATCCCCTCCCGCACGCACTCCCCGAAGGCTGCAGGCGCGCACACGCGTGTGAGATGTGTTCGCACGCGTGTGTGCGCGCAGGGCCGGGCGCGGCGGAGCCGGGCAGCGCGCAAGGGGAGAGCGAGCACTTGGTAAAAGTACTGCCCTATATGGTAGGGAGAACTGCTCAAATCAGCAGATCCAGGATCGCGCTGTTCCTGGCAGCGTGAACTTTGCAGTTTTATAAGTTGCCACAAACAGTCAAGATCTAATCACGCAAGGCGTTTGCACATGAAGGGAAAAAAAAATTAAATAAAATCCCCCCATCTTTTTTTCAGTTCTATTCTTTCTTCGCTGGTGCGTGGGGAAGAGGCCTGGGTGATTCCTTCCGGGGGGCTATCTGCCTTGCCCCTCACCCCTTCCTCCTTTTGGCAGATCAGATAAATCTCCTAGAATATAGTCTCTACGTAATAATTTCTTCTGCCCTCTCCCTTCGGCCCTGGACACTTCCAGCTTCCAGTCAGTGCCAGCGCTGCTCCGGCCCGGGCTCAGGAGGACGAGGCGGAGGCATCGCTCTTGTCTCCTCAGTGCAAGCTTAAATACACACATCTATGTGCACGTACATTAATGGTTAGTCCAGAAGGTCCCTTCAGAAGCCGGCGGCGAGCCGCTCGCACTCAAGCTCTGCCGTTTGCCTCCCGGGACCAGTGGCGGTGCCGCCGGTCCCGTGTCGGTGTCCCCATACCCGCGGTGGAGCCGGGGCTCCCCTCCCCCGGCGCTCCTTCAGTCCGACAGCCCCGGGGCACGGCGCTGGGCCCTGCCCGTCCCACTAAACCTCTGCAGGGGGCCGGGGCGTGCTAGGCCGCTCCGCGCATCCTGCTCCGCACCTGCGCCCCGCAGCTCCGCCGCCCTCCGTGCGGAGCACGATCAGGGTCGGTCCAACAGCTGGGGACGGGGCTGCAGCTCTGGAAGCCACCGCGCTTCCCACAAGCCCTTCACCTGCAACCTTCAGCAAGTTACCAGCCCGGAACTGCTTCTTTAATGTTGTTTAGGTGCTCAGGAAAAAAAAAAAAGAAAAAAAGAAAAAAAAAAAAGTTAATGAAACTCTGTTTTATTTTCAACATATATGAGTGCGCACTCCCTCCTTATTTAAACAAATGAAGTTGCTTGACATTTATGGCCGAGTTCTTCATGAAGTACCTCAAGTAGTTTGAGTCAGGTAGGATGGAGACGACGCCGGGGTTGGCCACCGGCAGCAGGGGAGATGGCAGTAGCTGAAAAATTGCGGGTGTACAGAGAAACCTATTGTTAATCAATTAAACTTGCAGCTGATTAAAAAAAAATACACTTGGAGAAGCCGTTTCAATAGCTTGGCGCACAGAGCGGGGAAAATGCCGTGCTGAAACTACGGTCAGACCTCGGGATGTGTAAAGTGTCTGAAGCAATCCGAGCTTTCCTCTTTCTTTTTCTATCTCAGTTTTTATTTCTCTCCTTTATTCTCCTCCTTTTCTGTGAAATCCACATACCAGTTTACCCCTGCCGCTACAAGCAGCAGCAGATATCTGGCCACCAGACATACCGAATTAATTCCTATCCAGATCTATCAGCTGGCCCGTAGAAGAGGCAATCCTTAAAAAAGCAGGTGAGGGGGTGGAGGTTAACACCAACAGGTATTTCTTGTCATTAACTCCCGACTTCCTGATAAGAGAGTGATAAACAACTGGTAAACTCAGTGCAACAGATTACAGAAAAGACGTTTGCTTCCCTGCTTGATGATTAATGCGCATATATTAAATAAAAATAGAAACTCTAAAAACAAGAGGTTTATATAAAACATATTCATATTTCAGTATTTCTATGGAATAATCGATATCATGCGACTACATCTGAATAGTCAATTGCTGTGTTCCGCAGACCGATTTCTAAGTATATGAGCTCTGCTTCTGAAAGGAGCAGCAGCTGGAGAGCCGAGAATGCAAAATTAATTATAACATTATAAAGTCATACATGAATCTCTCTAAGCCAACCTGCATGCCTTGCAAAATGTGCTATACTCTCTGCATTTTTATTTGGGAAGCTGTTCCTTTTCCAGGAGAAATGTTGTTTATCTTCGCGAATTGATTGCTTTTAGTTCTTCCTCTTTAATAATTAGTGGAACAATACAGATTGGGAATACAATGGCCGTTGTGTTTACATTATAACAGGGGATTAATGCTATTAAGTGAGTGTTACAGTTATGACCTGGGAAGAGTACTTAAATAAATACCGTGATCCCAGGAGAACTGATGTAATTCAGTTCGGAGTGTGTGTAGATACGCACAGACACACACGCACACACGAGAGATACAAATCTCCATACATATCTACACGCACAGACATATGCTACACACGTTAGGTCTACGTGGCCATCCGTGTAAAGTGTAGGTGCTGGTTTTGCCTCCATCTGCATGCCTTTCGTCTACGAGAATAAATTTTTGTGATTTTGGTGTGAGGAATGTTTAAATCAGGAACAGTACACCCCTTCCTCCAGACACATAGAGCAACAGATTATATTTCTGATGTTTTAATTTGTGCAGTCCAAATACATTGTTTCATATATAGAAACAGGGTTAATTTCGCAATCAGAGATTAATGGAGTGAAATATTATCATTTCAAAGACAAGTTCTTGCGTTGATTTGATTTGCATAATTTTTGTATGGCTTCAGAAAGGAATGGATTTAGCCACTGCAAGGAGCCGGTATGCATTTTATTACAAGTACACCACTAATTTGACTCTGCACAATGTGGAGGACTAATAGCTAGTGGGGTCATTTAAATATAGCTGGCGAAGGCTTGCAACACGCAAACCAGAAAACTGTTTCAATAACGTTTCTGAACAGCGATCAGTGTAGGTGTCTGTATATAACTTCTTCTCGGAGTTATCTCTGTTTGATTTGAATGCCTTTCGCAGGGAAGAGGTTTTGCACTTGCTCGGCTCCACCGCCGAAATCTAATTTTCCCACAGTACTACCCGTTACTAGTACAAAGCCGTCTAACTTGCGCTGTTAAACACCAGAATAGTATTACATGCACTTTTTATTGGTAATAACTGTGGCAAATTAACATGCCTACACAGAGGCATTAAGACTTTACACACAGTGTTTTTTATTTTAATAATTTATTCATTAGGTCAGCGTTTACCTTTCCAGATTTTAAACTGCGACCTCGCCTTGTCTTCTTTAATTCAGTTTCTTCCAGCAGAGCTGAGAAGGTAGACGAGAGCACCCTCCACCACCCCCTTGCTATCGCTCATTGCTGTCCTGGGAGACAGGTTTTGCGTTTTGTCATTTATTAGCTGCATCTCCTTGCACCAGTGACAGAGGCTGAAGTTTTCGGGCGGGTGAAGTTGAAAGCCCCGTCTGTGGGGATGGGGCTCCTGCTGCCTCTGCCCGACCTTCGGGCGTCTGTCCGGGGGCTATTCACTCGGGACCCCGCTCCCCTCGGCTTTACACAAGTGAAAGAAGAAGAAGAAGAAAAAAAAAATAAAAACACAAGCCTCGCTGGGGTGAAGGAGAGGTTTCCCTCCCCGGGAGGGCTCCCTGCGGCCCGGAGAGGCGCACACGCCTGTCACCCGCACAATGCCAATTGCCCAATTGTCGTGACACCGGTCACAGCAACTTTTCAAGCAAAGAGAAGTGGAACTTGGTGGGGTTTGAAGATGTAACACAATGCGCAGCTGAAACAGTTTCCTGTGACATAACCACACAATGGTCTGGGAATGCTTTCTCCTGTCTCTCATGAAATGGGGGACCGCCACCATCTCCCGGAGACAACGACGTTAAATAATAGGCTATTGTATTTAAAAATAACAAATGACACACGCGTACTGTGAGAGCGGAGTTGTCCGGTTTTCTAGCAAAAGGAGCCCAGATTATAGGGCTCTTTCTGAGCGAGGTGCTTTGCGGGAGCGACCTGTGCGAAGGCGGGGAGACGAGGTGAGAGCTGGGCGAGCCGCTCGTGGAGCTGTTCGCAGGGTGAAAGCCGAGAGCGGTGAAAACGGCCAGCGAAAAAGGAAAAGAAAGAACTTTTCTTTGGCCGCCTTCGGGATAAGATCGCTAGTTCAAGCCGCGTGTGGGAGGGGGCGCTGTGGCAATGGATTCTCCAGCGCTCCCGAGCACTTGGCAGCGGAATTGTTCATGGAAGCTCCTGCCCTGAGATTTCCTTTAATATTTCGGTCATTACTTTTATTAACACTGGTATCTAACTTCGTCCCTTAGTACCTGCACTAAAAGGTGGACTGTTGGCGTGAGTTATAGTCACTTTTTTTCCCCTTAGCCCAATTCTTTTTCTCCCTTTTTTTTTTTTTTTTTTTTTTTTTTTAAACTTTCAGTTCAGGAGAAGTGCAATAGTGCATTTCATTTTTAAAATACAATGCAAGAAGAGTCTGCCCAGGCTAGCGCCGAGAATTTAGACTGCTCTCTATAACACGAAAAGCTCTCACCCCTTGTTTGCAGCTTCATAGTAAAAAAAAAAAAAAAAAAAAAAAAAAAAAAAAAAAAAAAAAAAAAAAAATTCCCCAGGGCGTCTGTGGCTTCGACAATTTGCACTAATAACGGGCCGTGTCTTTTTCAGGATTTACCTTCCTCCTTTTGAGTTTTATTAGGGGAAATGCTTAAAAATAAATAAAATAATATTAAATAAGTAAATAAATAAATAAATAAATAACCAAACTAAAGCGGATCTCTAAAAATCATATCTGAGGCTTAGGAAAGTTGCTTCCCTTATGTCACACTATTATTAAGATTGTTAGTAATTTTTCGCCTAGAGAAATATAAGCAAATATGTATCCGTAGGTATAAAGATATAAGATAAAAGACCTCAAAAGCTTTCCTGGAGCCTGCTATTTTCACCTGAAAGGCAGACAGCGTTTCTCAGGGAGGAAACCAGTGTACGATCCACAGGTGGGATAGGGACAAAAAAAAAAGGGGGGTGGGGGAGAGGGAGAAGAAGAAGAAGAAGAAGAAGAAGAAGAAGAAGAAGAAGAAGAAGAAGAAGAAGAAGAAGAAGAAGAAGAAGAAGAAGAAGAAGAAGAAGAAGAAGAAGAAAAAGGAAAAGACAAGGACAAGGACAAAGGAAAAGAAAAGAAAAGAAAAGAAAAGAAAAGAAAAGAAAAGAAAAGAAAAGAAAAGAAAAGAAAAGAAAAGAAAAGAAAAGAAAAGAAAAGAAAAGAAAAGAAAAAAGAAAAGAAGGCACATTTAGTTTTTGAGCGAGCCGCGAGCAGTGCAGGCAGGGCGGGCAGGGCGCAGAGGTCCCGCCGTGCCCAGCGGAGCCGCCCGGGCCGGCGGCCGCCTCCTGCGCGGAGCCGCGGCTGCTGCTGGCAGCTCCTCGGTCTCTTTCGGTGCCGGGCGGAGCTGCACCACCTCCCTCCACGGGCGGGAGGGAGGGAATGAGGGCGGGTGCCCTCCGGAGCTGCGGGCAGGGCCGGCGGAGCGGTGAAGAGCTGGCTCGGTCTCACGGGCGAGGAGGCCCCCCTGGCCCGCCTGCTGCCGGGGGAAGCAGCGCTCCCCATCCCCCATTCTCCATCCCCAGCCCCGCGGGAGGCAGGCAGGCAGTGCCACGTCTTTGCCTCTGCATTTCCTACTGGGCCAGCGCGCCTCGGGAAGGCTGCTCCAGCACCGGGGAGGCTGAGTGCCTTCAGCGCCTGGTGCCCTTGAGGGGTGGGTGGGGGACAGAGTGCAGGAAGAGTGGGACGGTTGAACTGGACAGTCTCCTTCTTTTAAGGGCTACTGTTAAAGTGGATTCTTTGGCACAGGGATAGTCAACAAGTAGGTTTGGGCACTCTGGTAGGCAGGCTTCTGGGAGTGTTTCACCCGGAGTAGTTGTGTATAAATGGATTTCTCCTACTGGCTTTTCCTTACTTACGCCTGAGTTAAAATTGTTGTCGGCAATTTTGAAGTCAGCCTGCCTTTCCCAGTCTTGTTGCCATCATCTGTTTGATCACCGCTTTTAACACTAGAGAGCACCTGCTCACCTGCTTTGTGCTTTTCTCTCATCCATTCATACCTACGCTCACCTCCATGCGTGTACACCTCTACCTGCACCCCTCCTTTGTAGACCCACAAGCACATTTCTAGATCAAGCCTACTCACACTCCCAAACCAGAGAGTCTTACTCTCTTCTTAAAATAGCCTTCCCGAACAATGAGGCCTCTTTGTATCCTTTTAAAACTAGGTAGTTTCCTTTCTCAGAACAATCAATTATCCCCATTGTATGTTAAAGCATTTTGAGGTTGATGGAGCATTTCCAAAAGTAGACAGAAAAAAAAGACAGAAAACCTGTCATCACAATCAGGAAAACTATTGCATCTTCATGTAGTTAGCAATACCATGATGTATTAAAAAAATGTATTTTAAACTAATGCATAATTCACAAATATACAGGTAGATTTATGGTAATTTTGAAAATTTTTCTATTAATGAGCAGAGTCAGGGACAATTAAGTTTTTATTTTCATAAAATTTAAATTGCTATTTCCTTTAAGTCAATATTGAACTCCAAGTGTGCCTTGCATTTAATTAAGAAATAACTTAAATTTTTTTTCTTTCTTTTTTTTTTCTTTATTCTTTACTTTCAAACTTTACTCTGAGTTAGAATCTTTGAATTTGGGGGGAATTTTCTTCATAGTATTAGCCCCTATATATAAAAGTTAAACAAGAACCCCCCAAAATATTGCTTTGAATATTGAAACGAGCAAGCAAAAAAAAAAAAAAAAACCCCCCAAAAAAACAAACAAACAACCCCAAAACAACAACAACAACAAAAAAAACAAAACAAAAACCCAAACAACCCTGTATTGCTATTTTTAATTCAATAATTTTAATTTAATTAAAAATGCTATCTACACTTCTTCATGTGGTCTCACTACTTTTCTTGGCTTAGTAGCAATACTGGAGTAGACTGCCAGTTGAACCAAGTTTACAGCCTTCCCTTACATCACGTAAAGGAAAGGCAGACAGACCATCTGGCCCCTAGATTTTCAATCTAGAACTGTGCAGATTTTATCTTACTTTTGTCTCAGAAAGGCTGGTCATGATTTTATCAATGAGAAGTATAAGCATGTACACATTTCCTTTTCATATATCTGACCCATTTCCATCATAAGGGGCACAGAATGAAAATTCACAAAAAAAGTTGCGCTTTCGTTTGTTCTGATATGAAAATGACTTTAAGAATAACATGAGCTGTAGACTTTGTTGTGTATTTGACTATGCTCAGCACAAGAGTGGGATCTTGTAGCTAAAATACAGTGCACAGGCTGAATCTTCACTCTAGGGAAGATTTGGAGAGATTGTATTGTTTTGCTCATAGCAAGACAGCTGTGAAAAAAAAAATCTTGACTGAGGTTTTCTGAATTATCTATGTTAAACTAATGCCAGTACAAACTAACCAAGAGATTTTCTTAAGTTTTCAAAAGGACATTTTATTTTTAAAGTGCAGGTTCCAGAAATTTAAAGGAACAAATCTCTTCATGCTTATCAAGAGGCAATGACTTCTGCTTTATGCAGCCCAGCCTTATAGCACATGACCTTTTAATGTATCACTAAAAGGGAAATAGTGAAATGATCCTTTTTTCTTTGCTTAGATGTTCCCCAATTATGAATAAGTGAAGCCTTTGAAGGTTGTGCCTCCTCTGCACTTTTGAACATGGACTTTTGAATTTTGTTGTGAGTTATGTGATATCATTACCTTAAACACCAGAGGTACACAAAGTTTAAATTGTATTTCGCGTGCAAATATACCACCTGACTTTTTCATCTGGGTTCCATTTGGTGGAGTACATGAAAGATAGGAAGTGATAAGGATGGGAAGAAAAAATCCCAAATAATTAACCAGCAATTTCCATTATGACATATTTTCTCAAATAATTCTGTCCTGGAACCATCATGATTATAATGTTCTGGTCTTTGAGTTTTTAAAAGCTGTTGGAGTTCAAAACAAAAGTAACTCAAAAAGTTTCTCCCTTTTTCTCGTGCTTTTCTTCCCTTGCATCAACTCCTTTACCATCACTTAGTTGAGATTTTCTAGAAAGTAAATACATCATGACTTGGCAATGGTGGACTTGCCTTTGTGACCTTCAAAGGGAGTAATCTCACCGGAAGAGCTTTATGAGCTGTTTCTTGTTTGAACTCCAGTCAATAGAGAGACATGTAAAATACCCTTCACTATAGGTTGGCGAGATTTCCTTATAAACTAACAAATCTTAGTTCTGCAAATGTGCTGTTTTAAGAAATTGTTCAGCACTGTTCTTTTAAGAATGTATCATAGGTCTTTGGATTTGCACAAACACAGTTAATACAATATACGCATTTGTTAATCCGTTAATTTATTTTTAATTTTGTTTTGTTTCTAACACCTCTTGTGCTCCAGTTGAATTTATGAACCTTATCAGATTTATGAGCTCTATCCACTGAAAATATTTCCATGAACTTGATTAAAAATTATGTATAAAGGGAAGAAACATTAATTCTAATCCTTGTCAGAAGTATGGGATATAAAGGAATTTTTTCCCCTGTAAATATGCTTCTTTTAAATATGCAACTGAAAGAAGAAACAGTACACTTAATATGCTGTGCTCTTTTTATTACTTACTTGTTCTAGTTTTACCTGATTAATGGAATGGTCTCTTTCGGCTCTCTTAAAATAAGAAATGTTGCTTAAAGGTTGCTTAACATAATTGCTAGTCCACTAACACTTGAAACCAATGTGACTTTTACTCAGAACTAGTCTTTCACTAGTCTTTTTCTTCCTCCCTTTTCTATTTTAGTTGGCCACGTACCAGATTTACTGTTTACCAGATTTACTTTTTTAAAATCACTGCTTAGTGCTTTGGTTAAAGGAACATGCAAGCCATGGTCGCTGCTTAATTTTCAGACTGACAGTAACATTCACAGGAAAACTCAGTGAAGTGGTTTTTGTTTGTTTGTTTGGTTTTTAAGAAGTAAATAATGTTTTTATAGATATTCAAGATTAGTCTTTTGTGTTATGTATGAGATCAAGACTGCTCCATACTTCCAGATGCACAGATGCACAGCTAAAGGAACAGCTCCTAACCTTCACAGTAAATAGGATACATACATACAAACACCAGTGAGGAGGTACTAATGCTAACACACTTTTACAGATCTGTTAGAAAGTTCAGAAATGTAAATTATGTTTTTCAACTGAAGACTTTCAGTTAGGTCATAAAAACTATGACAGGCACAGAGGAATCAAAATGTTAAGAGGTGAAAGGCTGTGGAAGCAATTGACTTTTCCAGCCAAGAGGCAGGACCATGTGCACAGCAGGGCTAATACAGGTGACCACTGAGTGTACACGCAATGTGAAACTTTACACAGAATGAGCCATGAGAAGAAGTAAATTAGAGACTTCTCCCAAATCTACTGTGCCTGCATCTGGTGTAATTACTCTTGCTGGCAGTTTGCTGCTCCCTCTCAAAGAGGCAAAAACACTTCTCATTCGTGTGGGTATGGATTCACTCTTTCTACCAGAGGAGGAGAGGGTGCTAACCACTTTGCTCTAGGATGTCATCAAATAAACATTGTCACTGTAATTACACTCAGACCTGACTTCTCATCATTTAGCCTGGTAGGAGAAGAAAATTCAGTAAAGCACATGAAAGCATCAGCAGTAAGGCTGTTCATTACTTTCATTAAAAAATAGATTAAGAATCTTTTCCTTCACAAAGCACTTGTTTTTCATTTTTTATTACATTTTTTATTACATTTTTTAGTATTCAATTATTGATATTTATGGCAAAACTCACTAAAATTATTTATTTAGTGTACTTCAGAGCTGTTCACTTGATCTTTCTTGGTTCTTTAAAACATGCCTGGAGGACAACAGGAGAGGAAATTCAGCTGAGGAACCAAAGGTTGGATTACACACCAAGAGAATCATAGAATTGATGGGTTGAAAGGGACCTTAAAGATAATCTAGTTCCAAGCCTTCTGCCATAGTGAGGGACACCTTCCACTAAACCAGTCTGCTCATCTAACCTGGCCTTGAAAACTTGCAGTGGTGGGACATACACAAGTTCCAGAAGGTAGATTGTTGCTCTGTCCCATACACTTGAAAATTCTATACTTTTAAAAATTATGTTTTTATTGAGTTCCACAATTAAAAATTCCTTTTTTATTGTTCAAGTTATTCTGTGTGATATACAAGTTCTAGATTTTGTCAGGCTAATGTAAAAGTTTTATCGAATAATATATATATATATATATATAAAATAAATACTTTCAAGCATTAGTGCATTCCCTGTTTCATCCTGTATATAGGAGCTGTATATAAAATGTAAAATTCACATCAAATTTGGAGATAAAGCACAAAACCAATACACAAACGGAGTACACTGTACGAATCAGGAATGTGTACTCTCTGAACCAGCAAGAGGGATTCCAGGTAAGCTTTTCAGGGCAAAATCTGTCTTAGCTCACACCTCCTTCATTTCCATTTATCTAAATTTATTTCTTGTGGGAGTATAAAGGTAGCTGTGATGGTCACCATCCAGCCCCTGATGACCAAGGGTTCAAGCCTGTAGGCTGCACTGTGGAGGGCACTTCCCTCACTGTGTAGACCCAAATGTTGTGTAGGGATTAGGGCCATGGATAGTGGTCTGATGGGTGTACTGCCCATGGACACATATAGGGGACCACAGGACTGCCGTTTGAATCAGCTGGCTGGGGAAGCTGGTATGATGGCAGGTCACAAACAATACTACAAGGGGTAAATTCCTGTGGTTAAGATCTGTCTGAAGGGGCTGCACCAGCATCTTGGCCTCGATTTTAGGGAGTATCTTGGCAATGCGTCAAGGGGACTTCTGGGTCTCAAAGACATTTTCAAAGTTGTTTCAAATAGTTGCTCTCTCAGAGAACAGCAATGTTGCAAAGGGTATTTTACTGTAAAGGTTATTCTGGGAAATCCAGGGCTGAGAATTATTACTTTAGCACGAAGAAAATTGGTCGATACTAATTAAAAACAGAATTATAAAAGACCTAGCTGAAAATAATATGATGGAGACAGATCACCATGGCTTCTGTAAAAGAAATCTGTGCCTCTGTAAGATATTCACATTCTTTGTTCACATTAATTATTGGGTGTGATAACAAGAGAGGGAATACAAGAAGATTGGAAGACATGATTTATTTGGACTTTCACAAAAGATGACAAAGTTCATCCTGTAAATCTCATAAAATATCTAGGCTCAGTAAATAGATGTGGACTTTCTTATCAACAGTCTATCCACTCATGAATTCTTGCTGTTCTCAGTGTGGCAAGAGCTAAGAAACTTAGGATAATTTTCAAAACCCACTTTGCCTTTGTGATGGTAACTTAGCCAGCAGAGCAAAAAATTCCATACAGAGGTGCAACACTGATTTACACTTTAATTTACATTAATTGTGTCACTACTATTTGTACCTAATTTTTATTGCTTTAATAAGTCTGATTGTTCTTCTGAACAAAAATTACCTAGGCTTTTTTTCTAAACAGTTTCTATCTCTTCAATCTG
Organism: Phylloscopus collybita; assembly: GCA_027886175.1. Classification (NCBI taxonomy): domain Eukaryota; kingdom Metazoa; phylum Chordata; class Aves; order Passeriformes; family Phylloscopidae; genus Phylloscopus; species Phylloscopus collybita. Next base: position 63,647,449 of record JAJNNQ010000075.1, on the reverse strand, counting down.
TCATCAGACAAGCTTTTCAGTGTCTAGAATAATTTTGTTCATCTGCCTCTGCTTTTGTTAGCAACTTCAGCAACTAATTACAATTTTGGGCAAAGAAAGTCTTTGTTCAACATCCTCATTCTTTATACAGCAGCACTAGAACACCCAGAACACATGACTTCCCAGAGCTCCTCTAGGAAAAAAAAATAAAATTACAAAGACCAAACCTGGTATTCCTATGATGTTAAAAAGCCTTCAAAAGATCAAAATGAGAAAGAGAAGGAGAGAGAGAGAGGAAGAGAAGAGAGGGAAAGGGAGAGAAGAAAAGAAGAAGAATGAGAGAGCCTTCCAGTGAATTCTGGTTTTCAGATTAAAAAAATAAATAAATAAAAGAGGAAGACAACATTGGTTTAACAAAAAGAAGATTTATCCTCCAGAGAAACACTAGAAAAACAGAAGTCCCCCATATGAATTCACCAGCACCAGAGGACTCAGTCAATAAGAAACAGAGCAGATACTTTTAATCTTAGGGACATCAAACTGATTTAACCTGCTTTCTTTTCCAGCATCCTGGTACCTGCTGTGATCCATATTCATCCAGCATTACTAAATAGGGACAGCATAAACCTAACCCGTGTTGACACACTCGCACAGCATTTTTCCCCGTGACCTAGAATTGTGCTTACCTGATACTTTGGGAGCCAGAATAGATTCAAAAGCAAAGTAACTTTGTTGCTGAGGTGTGGTACCAAAACTAATAAACGCAGCTGACAGTTGAAGATGGGGCATCTGTGTGGCACAGCAGCAGGACATATGGCTCAGCATTTTGGGTCAGTATTAGCTCAAGGCGCTCTTTCTCCAGAACAGCTTGATGGGTTTGTACAGTTTTGGGACGTCTGTGAATGTGTGAAAATACCCTGTAGGCTCTGCTTTTCCTAAAGGCCACGAGTTCTCCTTTTCTGCTTAACTTCTCAGATCTTCTGGTTTAGGAGGGTCCTTAGTCTGCAAATGGAGTGTTGCATTGTTGCACATTCTTCACCTTGCCCTCAAAATAATTATGTTTCTATAACAATTGAAATCCACCAGTGATGATGACTCTGGATTTGTTTCCTCTCTAAATTCCAAAGAGGAAACTTTCGTCATGCCTATGAAAATCTACGGAATAAAAAGTGCTGAAATATGTTGAGGCTCTCTGTAAAACAGGCCTTTAAAATCATTGTACCTGAAGGGATCAGGTGAGATTCCCCAGCCAACATAATCTCATTTACAAGAAGGGAGACAATTTTTGCCAGCACAGACTTTGACCCATAATACTCTGGGGAGGTATTTGTGTGGAGATCACAGAATGTTTTGTCCTGGAGTGTCTGGTACACAGGCATCTAAGAAGGACTGGGCAAAAGGAGAAGAGAAGGAATGCAAAAGAAAATGCGAAATAATAAAAGGCAACAAAAACCATTCATGACATATCTGTTTCCAATTTTATTCTTAACAGATCTGGGTTTCTGGTAGGCTTTTCTGGTTATGACTAAACAAACTCTTTGGGAGCACTTCTGGTGTGTATGGCCAGAAAATGTTCAGTGGTTACATGTTTTCTGGCTCTTAAGGTTTTCTTGTTTGTGAAAAATTTAAACTGGTGTGTTTTTTTTTTTTGCAACAGAAGCAAGATATACCAAAAGATTTTGTAAAATTGTATTAATTTTGTTGAGTGCTTCACTTTGAAAAGAACCTCGTATTTTTTTTTTAAGAATCACATATTTCCTTTTGACATTATTTTAAGTCAAGCATTTCAATTATTTAATTTGAAATAACATTCCATTTTGAAATTTCCTTTCAATTTTTTTGAGAAAAACAGTTTTAAAAGGTTTTTGAAGCCGCATAAAATATTTTGGGTTGCATTACTTTTGTAATATTTCATGAAACTATAAAACAAAAAATATTTCAATTTGATCAAAAAGAAACACTTTCTTTTTTGCTTGTGTTTTTTCTTTTTTCCTGAACTACCAATGAACCAAAATCCATTTTCCTCCCTATTTGACCTATTGAAACTAAATGAAGAATTATTAGGATGTTAATGAACATTTTTTTCCCAATTTTTCATACACCCTTTAGAGGCTATTTAACAGATGAAAATCAGTAACTATTTCACAGTATTTCTATGATTTATATATCTCTAGTGCTGAGGAGCAAAACTGGGGTGAGTTCCACACTTTGGGTTCCATATCTTGTGAGAAGACAAAGCTTTGATGATGATCTAGATTTTTTTTTTCCTTCCTGCAAGCAACCTGAAGAGACTAAAGGATCTTTTAAATGCACAAAGACCATTTGTACAAAATAGAAATGAAAACATTTAACTTTATAAATAAAGAAAGAGTTTCCCCCTCTGTGAGGACTAAATATACATATATATAAAAGAAGAAAAGTTTGTAAACAGCTTCACTCTTCTCTCCTGTGTGGTGTTAGGTGGGTACTTGTTTCCAGGTTTGCTTTCAGTCAATTTAGTAACTTCCTGGGTTGCAGCAAGCTCTGTGCAGTCCCCTCTGATCCCTAGGAAGTTTTTTCCTGTCGCCAAGGGAACCTGGCTGTGCATGTGTTCCCCGCTCCTTTCATGAGGCTCTCCTGAACAGCAGGCTCCCATCTCCTCACCAGGGCTCTCGTTCTCTTCTCTTCTCTTCTCCGCACTAGACCCTGAAGAAGCCTGGGAGCTCCTCCTATCCTCCTCCTCCCACTCAGTCCTCAAGCATGCTCATCTGCTCTCCAGGGAAAGGAGGAATCTCTGCTCCTTCCAGGGGGTCCATCTGACCTAGTCACTCCCTTTTTAAAGGAACGGAGAACAAAAAGTAAAACAGATGCTGTCCAAAATAAACCTTTTCACATGCCAGAAGAAAAAATCAGCACATCTCCCAGGCTTGTCTCAAACTCTCATCATGTGAATACCTAGGCCCTCCAGCTGTTTGTTTCCTGTGTATGGAGCAATGAGACCCTGTTAATGGTAACTTCTGCACAAACTGGCCAAGATCCATCGGAATTTTTTGATCCAAAGCTTTTTACCCATTTCCAGATTGCAATTTGCTCATTGCATTTTACACAAGACTTGAAAGCAGAGAGAGTTAATCTGCGACTGTTTGTTTCTCTTTCAGGCTAATGAAAATAGTAAGGGCTGAATGGCCATCATTGTCTAACATGGTGTGCCTATGCTTAAAAAAACCCTTGTGCTACCGTGCAGGGCATTTGCTAACCATGCTGGACTTTTTTTGTGTACCACCATCTCTTTCTTATTCTACCCCCCAATGTATGCTAATTGCCACTACCTTGGTAGCAAGTCCAAGTTGAAGTCCTCTGCAGCAGCCTGAGAGTATCTCAATGTCTGTATGAATGCAGGCCAGTAATTTATGGCAGAATTAGAGAGAGAGCAGGGTGAAGTTGAGAAACATTTTCAACATTTTTACTGCTGTATCTCACTGTCTTGCTATGTTCAGGTGTCTTATTTTCCTTCATGGAAGATTAATGGAAGTGACTGATGATGGTTTCATGCGGTTTAGGGCCAGAAAGGATTATTAGATCATCTTAGCCTGACATCCCATGCATTACAGCCCATAAAAGGTATATGCACATGACACGGTGCAGTGCCGTGCAGAGATACACATGCTACCTCTGAACAAATTAGCTCAGCTCCAGGAAGCAATAAAGCTGCATTAGGCTGGGATCAGTGCTGAAAGCGCAGCAGCTAACGGAGTCCAGGCGCGGCAGCTCCCGGCTGAGCTCTCTCCAGGACCCAAACTGTCAATGCCAGACATGCCGTATCAGATGCCTCTAATAAATTTCCTCTACCAAGCAAACTGTTTAGATTTAAACTTTGCACTTTTTAGGGATGCTAAGCTGCGCTTCACAGGAGAGATGGAGACCATGGCACCACTGACTGCAGGGGATTTCTCCACCACTGCTCCTCACACTATCACTAGTGTGAGGAAAAGCAAAACCTCATTAAATCTCTGCCCAGTCAGAGGCTGGTGTGAGATGACCACAGCAGCACAGCTCAGCTTCATGTGTTGGGTGACCCCTGTCACAGGTTATCTCTACCCACAGTCTGTGTGGAGGAACCTGGCAGCCCAGCTTTTTGGCTTAGAGTCCTGTTTAACTAGTCTCACAGCCAGTGCTTGACAGCTAAGGCAGTGTGTGGAGACAAGACCACCTCTCTGCTTCCACTCAATTATTCTTGTTTTATAAGACTGTGGATCATGTCAAGTCTATTTTTATTTTTTTCCATACGCTTGCCCTGGTAGTGGAAGTGGTTAACTCACAGTATCTTTAAATTGATCTTTTTGCCATAGTTTTCTAAAGCAGAACTGATTAGTGTATAGGCACAATTTTTATTCTTTATTACCGAGTATATTATTTGGTAACATATTAATATTAACAAATAAATTGTGGGTGGGAGGGTGGCATTTTAAGCAGACTATTTGGATCATTCTTGATCCTCTCCTTTATCTATCTCACTAATCTCTGAGTTATCTGCAAAATTTATTAACAAAAATTTTTATACCATCTTTTAGATGACTGCCACATGTATAAAATAATATGGCTAAAAGAAATTCCCTAAAGAACAGGAATGTCTAATCTGAGAGCTTTCAGTGAGCTAATTTTAACTTGATCTGTGTTGTCTCTGTCAATTTTAAAGTGTCCTGCATTTTGGAGAAATCTAGGTTTATTATGCTAGCACACATTGATTAGACTTGTGGTCTTGACAAAAATGGTTGTTTGGTCACATTTTTTTACTCAAGCTAATCTGTAAACGGAATCCTAAATTAAAAAAAAAAAAATTATATAATGAAGTTGAGTGATCTTCTGTCAGAATTGTATTGGCACAGGAAATGTTTTAGTAACTTGAAAATTTCCCATTTTTCATGTATTTACAAACCATAATGGTGGTTGCTCAATAGTATGATTAGTTTCCAAAAGTATGATTAGCTTTTGCCTGTAAATATTTTCATACACTATGGCTATGTTAGTTTAAAATGATACCATCTTAGCACATATTTCCTTGTGCCATCCTCTGAAGGTGATAATCTCAGTCCCTGGCACTTTATTGAATGTGATTGGTGTAGTGTTTTGTTAAAATTGCACCCCACCCCGCATTTTCTATGGAATATACACACCTAGCTACAGTTTGCAGTCTAGAATAAGCATACATAACTTAGAGATTTTCTTGGTCCTCTATGTATGAATTCCTTTTGTTAATTTGTATTGCTGTAGTCACGGTCATCTGAAGATACATTTTGTGCAAATTTTGCAAGGAAAGGGGATATTTTTACTAAATTCATAGATGCAACTGGAAAAAACAGACAAGCTTTTGGCCATGCAGCCCTTTCTTCAGGGTGAGTATATTTCAACTTGTGGTTTATATATAAAGCTTTGTTATTTATTCAGGTTTCATATTAATATTTTATATTCTAGTTTGTTTTCAATCTTCTTTTAACTAGGATATCTTCTTGCTCTGTAAAATCTGTTTTACTTGTGAATCATGCTTGTGGGTATCCAGGATTTTTTTTTTCCACAGGTCTCATATTTTGAAAATACTTATTACTTTAAATGTGTGATTGAAATTACTGTTTCATTGCAAAATATACAAAAACTAGCCAACAAAAACTATATACATATGTATGTGTGTATATATGTATGAATATATATATAAAAGCAAATAATTTGGCATTATATGCTCAGTCTGCACCAGGTAAATGCAATCAGATCATGACATCTACACCTAGAAACAGTTTGTTTGTGTTAGTATTTAACTCCTAGTTAATTTAAATAAAATCCAAAACTGAGTTATCTCTTTTTTGATCTCAGGAGCTTCTGCAAAAAGTTATTAACATTTATTATTTTTAGAAATGCTGGAAATTTTTTTGATGCATGAGATGTTGAGCAAGCTTCTTCCAGGATGAAGTCATGCCTATTAAAATTTTTGACTTTGTTACACATTAAGGGCAGATGTTAAAGAACAGTACAGGCTGTTATCTACCGTGAATAGGTTTTGTATTGTGGATTCTACAGACTGGCCTGTGGATTTTCCTTTCAGTTCTTTTTTCTTCTATGTAGATGTTTCATGCACAACATTTGCCTCCCATTCTGACCTTTCAGAAACAACTGAGAACGTCTTTGATGTGAAGACCCTGTCTGTGCATTCCCCCCCCATTTTATGCTTATAGAAGAAGCTGGAAGTTTGAAAAGCTATTTTAGTCCAGACTACTATCTTACCATATTTCCAGTACTAAATGCAGAATATTTCTTCTCAGGCAAGAGCACCTCTGGCTGCTGTTTTTATTGTCTAGGTTCCACTGACCAATACACAAATGGTTAAAAATGTATTACTTATCTGACCCCTTTTGCTTCCATTATTGTGCGGAGGATATCATAAAACTGGTTTCAACACTTGAGGATATCTACTAGGATTATCCTGTTACTACTCTCTGCCTTCATGGTTACATTAACAGCAACCTAATACCTTACCTAGAGATTATCCCATCCACTACTTAGATGGTATCCATTAGAATCAAGCAATCTGTCTCTGTCCATAGTATTTGTGTACTCCACTGAGTACATGCTCTACCTCTTTAGACTGCTGGTAAAATTACTTACAAAGAAAAGAAGATATGTTGGTATAAAGAGACCTTAAACTTTAGAAAACATAGTTTTCAGGTTCCTGGGACAAGGAGGCATTTCTTACAGAATCGCCACAAGAAGTGGAGAAAAATTAGAAACTTAATGACACAGAGCAATAAATAATTGCTGTCACATTTTCCCATCAAAATGTATTTCATTGAATTAATAGAACTACAAGGGAATAATTAAGTAAAAAAAATCTCCATGTTTATAATGGCATAAAACTTTATAATCATGAAGTAAAACAGTCTTATCATTACAGAAGCACATGTAAAACACACATCAAAGCAGTTTAACTTTCATGAAGGAGTACCTAAGTCCAGAAAAGAGGAAATACAAAAGTTTAACATTTTAGAAAGTAGCTAAAAACTATGATACTTTACTGATCTCCTTCCATACAGGATATAAATAAATAATATCACTGGGGAAAAAAAAAAAACCAAAAAAAAACCCCAAAAAAACCCCAAAAACAAATCAACAAAAAAAAAGATATGTGTTTGTTCTTTCAATTATGTAATGGCACAGACATGCCATAGAAGCCCATACGAGAAATGTCCGAGGGGACTGGCTGAAGTGGAAACCCTGCAACAAATACACAGGTCTAAAATTTAGAAATTATGTATAATTAGGTGGTGCTAAACAACTGAATTGTAGCCAAATCTAGCTGTCTTTGACATGTTAAAGGGGGTGTGAAACACCTGTCTGTTTGTTGAGTACCAGGTTCGGAACGGTGATGGTTCTGAAAAAGAAAAAACAATCTATGTTGGTCCTTACCTTCCTCCTCCATCTTTGAAGTCGGCATTTCTGCTCATTGTCTCTTGCAACCATCTTCAGTTTCACTATACGGCGCTCTAATTTTCTGTCCCCTGTCTGTGCCATCCACAGAGGGAACAGTTATAGTCAGGATGTCACACTTGGGGAGTGTAGCAGCTGTGGGAGCTACCATTTCTTTTAGCATCTGCAAGAGGCAGAGCACGGGGCATGGGGTGGACTGCCTGTGCTGGCAATGACATCTAAAGGCACAGCAGCTGCCTCAGTTCTGAGATCGTGAGTCATGATGCCACTCTAAATTCCTGCATGGGTATGGTGGTTTTTCTTCATCCCCCAACACTGAGTTGCATTTGTAGGCCATGGTTTCACTCTAAACAAGTAACCTTTACATTCTTTTTCTTCTGCAAACAATCAACAGAAATCTAAACATGTGCATAACAGAATATAGTAAGAACAGAGCTCTAAATTTAGAAGACATACATTTGGGATTTCAAAGCTGCTTCAAGTTCTGTTAGTACTTTTGGCAGCCCAGATTTATGTTAATTACATGAGGGTTGCTGGAGATGTCTCTTAGTGTCTGGACATTTTTGGTTGTACTTTGTCTGTCTTGGTTTCCTGCATGCCACAGTCTTCAACTGAATGTCAAATTTTTGTTGCAGCACTGAAATCATAATTCCACACAAATTCTAAGGGGCTGGAGAGAGCTGCATTGCATAGCTTAGGTTTCTGTAGCAGTATCGACTTGGTATTAAAAACCATTTAACATGTGACTGCTGCTGAAGGAAAGAGGCACAGCTGGCAGCTGCGTGGATGAGCAAGCACATTGAATGAGGACATTTTTCAAGCACTGGTTGGGGAGAGAGAAAAATATGCAAATAATTTCTTTGGCAGTGTTTATTTATTTATTTTGGAGCTCACCCTATTGTTTATCATCATGATAGTTTTTGACAGATCATGTGTTGTGGTTACTTTGTATTTCAGAGACGGATGTTCTGATATAAGGGATTTTGCCCACTCTACTTATTAATAGCAAGGCATAATAAACTTCTACACATATCTACACAGTTTATCATATCATATGTTACGCCTTGTCTAGGGTGAGCATTTTCATCCCTGAAAAGGCAGACGATAGCTTACCATAATTTTTGACAGCCAGAATGCCTTTGCCAGAAAATGTGATGACCAAGCTGGGCAGACCACTTTGATTGTGCTAGCCAAAGCTACCTGATTACTGAATGTGCTTGAATAAGAATTTGTGAATGCCCAATAAGTGCAGTCATTCTCCCCTTACAACAAAATGTGGCAAATAAAGAGTCCATTGCATTTCTATACAAACCTTCTCCTTCCTGTCCCAGGTGTTTTACTTCACTCCGTCACATATGGCATCAAGGACAACTGATCAAAGAGATGTAGCAAAAAATCTGCTTCAGTCACAACATCAGCCTTGTAATGCCCAAGCCTTGTATCAAATCTTGCACGTATTTATGGAACCTTGTGTTTCCAGGAGAACTTAACAGGATGAGGCGATGGTCTGCAGATCCTGGCCTTTTTCATGCCACCATTCTCTTAAGGTCTGTGGTGACAACAGCCAGCCATTGGCTGCACAGAAAAGCAGTCTCAGGACAGGATTCAGGATAGAAAAATAGCATTGCCATATTATGAGTCCAAATGGGATGGGCATTCGTGTCCAGTTAGTAGAGCTTGGTTAAAAGAAGGCAGGAAAGCAAGGTGGAAATGTCTCATTTGGCTAGAAGCTGGCTCAGAGATTCTCAGTGGCTGCAGAGAGAACTGAATTTTTTTGGGATGCAAGGGTCAGGAGAAAGTGAGATGGAGAGAGGGAAAGAGTAGAATTAAATGAAGAACCAAGAGGAAAGCCCTGGAGAGTTCAGGTAGTTGTGGCTGTGGGAGGGGGCGGTTTGTTTGTTTGGTTTGGTGGTTGGTGTTTGTTTGTTTGTTTTTGGTTTTGTTGTGTGTTTTGCTTCTACCCAAATAGGTTGTCCTCTTTGGGCAAACTGCTCCTGTGGCAGGGAATGCCTTGCTTGCATATGAAATACCATCCCTCTGCAGTACAGGCTTACCAGGAAAGGGGAAAGTAGACAGAATGCCCAGGACTACTTGCTGCCTCCAGGAACTGCCTACTTTGCCATGTTTACAGCCAACCCTGTTACGTTGTGGGGAGTTTATGCCATATCATACCTATACAAAGTACCGCTTTCCACTGATGACATGCCTTCTTTAATTTAACCTGGCAGAACTAACTGTCTTAAAATTCTTCTGGCTGCAAAAATACTGTCTGTGGCTGTCTGTGGCAGCTGATTGGAATATTCTCTTTACTCTTTAAGTACTACCCGGGGTATTGGAAGCAGATCTGAAAGAGCTAGTGCTAGTAACCCCAGCAGATGCCTGAAGCACAGCGTATTCATAAGCTGAAGTTGCCCTTCCGCTAGTTCATGTGCACACCTGGAAAGGGGCATATTTTCCAGCAGGGGAACTCCCATCTGCTCTGCCCTTCAGGTCCCATTTCTCTAAGGCAGCTAAGGAAATCACTTCCGAGGAATAATACATTAGCATGTGTTTTTAACCTGGAACAGATCTAGATCTGCTAGAAGGCATATTATGAAACTCATGTGTGTGTGTACGCAGTTCTCTGGATGTAATTTGTACAAGCAAAGCCATGGCTTGATTCTTCAGTTATGAGCCTTTGGTTCTCCGACTACAGCTGGCCAGGATGAATTTGTAGAGGTGGCTGAGGATACTGAGCTCACCCTCTCCCATTCACACTGTGCCTTGCAGTGAGTACTGCTGCCCTCATGGTGCCAGGGCTGGGCTGCACCCTGCCCTTCATCTCGCCCCCCCTTATAATCAGGCCTCTGTCTGCTCCATGCTTATTTGTAGGAGACTTCATTGTTCAGATATTTCTCAAATATGGTCTGGAGGCTTGTAATAATAACAGGTATATTTATTTACACACAAAACCCGTTACAAAACTGAGGGCTAAGAACCATGTGACTAGCTCCCATAAAAAGTGTAGTCCAGCTGACATCCAAATAATTAATATAAATTTCTTTTAAAAAGACTATTTCTCTACTTTTACAAAAAATTAGGATATTTGAAAATTAGCAGTTAAGTCTACTTCCTCTCTGAATGTATCCCTTTATAACTCAGTCTCCCTACACCTGTCTCAGACTTGCCCCCTCCCATCTTCAGTCTGCAAAAATATGTGCAAAGGTCAAAACAACAAACTGCTAGGAGATTGCTGGAAATAGAGCGTTTAAATAGGAAATGGGCTTTTCTAATCCGTGTTTGCCCTAGTCCCCGTAAGGGCAGAAGGTTTTATAACGGTGAAAGCAGAAGTCAGTAGAACCTTGCCATATGGCCTCTCTCTAAACTGGAGACAAGAGGGGTGAAAATAAAATAGTTGCATAGAAATTGCAGTACAGAAATTACATATGAATTGTATTGCTGCTAAGCAGATTGGGCAGCATTGCCCCAGTGTGCTTGCAATGTTGAATCGCTCAGTCTGGGGTGCAGAGCAGGGTACTCACATAGCTGACTTCTCCTGTCTGGCTGTGGGCAGAGCTCACCCAGCTCATACAACAAATGGAAGAAAACAAGTATAAACACTAGCTGCTAGGATGAAATATTCCCTGGCCAAGACTTTTTCCTGAACAAACAGGTGAAAAAAGTCAAGGAATCTTTAATTGGTCCCTTTTGTTGTTTTTCAGAATGAATCAATTGCTCTGGGCCAGCTACAGATTCTGTCTTGGGGCACTGTGCTGTGGCAGACAACCAAAAGTTTTGAATGTGTTAGTGGGAAGGGATGCTTTTCTGAAAATACGTATGGAAGTGAAAAGACTAAACAGCATATTTTCGGACACCAAAGCTGACTTGAAAAAGTCTTGAAATCTTGGAAAAGTTTGGGAAACTACATGTCTTTTCTTAAAAGCAGCTGGAGTTGGTATATCAGGGGAAGTGAGTAGAATAAGTTCTGTAGGGACATTACAGACAAAGAGAATTATGAAATTTAATTCTGTCAGTCTCTGCGCCTTTAGTCCAACACTGACTTCTTCCACTCATTCACCATTCTGTACCATGACAAAGACTGTCACATCTTTTTGGGCAGCAGTTGCAACAAGGGATACTGAGCTTGATAAAGACTAATGGAGTCCAGTTAGTGCCTCAGTCTGTTTGAACAGCATACTGAACTACTGCCCTGCAAACCCCAGCATTTATAATTTGTCAGGTGTGCTCCTATGCAGCTGTATTCAACATGAACAAGGGATATCGCAAACACCCTCCTGAAGAAAAAACTAAATACACTTACCTTTAAAAAGAATTTTTGTATAATTATTATGTGTTCAATTATTATAAAATAAAGAATATCCTCAAGTAAAGCCTTCAAATTATATGTTTTCTTTATTAGCTGGTTTATAATATAGTAATTCTACTGCTCACATTAAATTAATTTTGTAAACATTCTTGCAATGCTTACACAAAAGTAAGACTATAAATGATCACTGGGTCATTTATGAGTATGGAATATTTTAGAATGAGTAATAGCTTAGCTTTTTAAGGCCTTGTGCTCACAAAATTTAATGTTACATAATTCAGCAGGTTTCATCCTTCTCTAGTGTCAATGAATGATGAGTAAGCCAAATGAAATCTACACCCTCTAACCTTGTTGAATAAACTCTCTTATTAATCTTCTCATAAAGTAATAGATCCTTTTCTTTCTACAGATATGGAAAGAGAAAGAGGAAAGTAAAGGGGAGAGAAGTAAAGAAAAGCTGTGCAGAAACAAAAATGTGTGTTCATCTGTTATTCAGAAACCACTAACTTCAAAACATACTATATTGTTGTTTCTGAGCATATTTTGCAGCCCTAGATTGTAGCGAGATATGTTTTGATCTGTTCTCTGACACTTTCTATGTTTCAGCCACAGAAAAATATTTTTTTCTCATTATGACATCTATTATTATATTTATGTCAGTAATACTGATGTTGCCATTATAATGTCATTTTCTTTCCGTACACCTCTGTTACATGGTACCTAACTTCAGCCTTGAGAAATTCCATAGTTTGACCTTCTGAGAGACTGTTGTCATAGACTAACATTTAGATGTCACAGGTGTCCAAAATTTCATCTTAGCTGGTGCCTGAGCAGATATAATCGAAAAAGTTGTACATTTATGTTTAACTCTTTTACCTGAAGTGGTGAGAAAATCCTGAATGTTGAGGGTACATGGCAGAATCAGTGCCACAAAGTATTTTTCTGCGGGTGTCACTCTGTGCTTTGGAGCTATTTATGAATTAATTTCTAGTTGATATTTCTTGCTAATGGCATCAACCCCAAACATGACTTTTCACAAGATAATTTAAAGTTTGAGGAAGACTCTTAAGAACCTTCCATTAAGAAGTCTTTAAAAATTAGTTTTTCTGAACTTCTTTCGGATATTTGAGAAAAATGAATCAAGTAAATTTTTGTTCATGTAAGTTTTGATTGCTTCAAAAATGTTCTATACGTTCATGAGGCATCATCATCCATCACAAAAAATCTTCTCCCCAATATTTCATGTTTATGCACATGCCCAATAATCTGAGGCCCATCTTCTGTTCAGATTCATTTCCTATCCTTAACCCTTTATCAAAAGTTTCAGATTATTGATGGAAAGACTGAGTAGGAAGGAATAAGAACTGACCCTTTCATATTTTTACTAGACAGTTAGAAAGGTTTTTTTCTTTGTTTAATGAAGGTTACTTAGACTTCTTATTAATTTGACTTCTTCATTAGGATATGTAGCATTTAGTCAACAGAAAGGTGATCCTTCCCTATACTGCTTTAAGTTCTCCACACCACATTGTTATTATTTTTGTATGGTATGTGTGTGTTTTTGTTTGGTTGGGTTTTTTGTTTGTTTGTTTTTTTTATTTTATTGTAAAAGATGTCTTATGAAAAAATGTATAAAGCAGATTTCTGAAAATCCATATTCAATTGGATCAGTTATGTTACTCTTCCTAATTCTTTTTAAAATCATATCATGCTTGATTGGTCTTTGGCCAGTGTCATGTTAGAGGGCCTGTAATCTCTATGGTCTTCCTGTTTATTTTGCTAAAATATGGGCACAATAACATGTCCATTTTGGAGAACATTTCCAAATTTCTAGAAAAAACAACCTTAATAATCTAAGGTGTTGTTTCATAAGTTCTTATAAAAAATGCATATAGAGTTAATGGTTTGAAAATGTCTGGCTTTAACAGATGCTGTATAATATCCAGGTAATAATTTTTCCATCAGCAGTTGTTTCAACATCATGATACTGTCTACCTATATAATCTATTTTTCTTCCGAGCAGAGTTTTGCCTTCTTGCATTAATTCTTGGCAATTCTACCATTTCTATTTTTCAGGTTTTATTTTCTTTTTCATAATACTCCAAGTATCTTGCCTAATCGGCAATTGAGCAATAGCCCAATGGGACTGTGCTTTAATTTAAAGAATCCTTCAGATGCAATTACTCCCATCACATTTATGCCTAGTGCCAGAATACAAAAGAGGGCAGCTAACATTTCCAAGCCCTGAAAGACTCATGCAAACACGATTTTTGATATTTAGGGAAAAAAAATCTATTCAGAGATCAAAAATATAATTGCTGAGGAGGGGATGTGATGAGAAATCCTGCTTCTGGATTCAAACAAGGCAGCATAACAAAGAAACATCTTGTCAGGGAATAACCTCAAATACTGAAAATGGTGTTTTGACTGGAGCTGGTGTTTGCAAGCAAAAGACAGCTTAGTGCTGTCCTGGAATACTCTCTGTGTCTTTGTCCTAGGGTTCCTGGAACCCTGGAAGTGACCCAGGTGCCTAAACAAAGAGTCCATATATATGTGGAAATCCTCTGCAGGGATATCAAATATGACATGAGACCCATGGAAGACTCATACGCTTCTGGAGCAACAACTGAGGACGAAGTAGGATGATGGAAATCATCCAAAATGGGCCATGTTGAGACACATCTGCATTGCTGCCCTTTTGCCAGGCTGGGAAAGATTACTTAAATCAATGTGTCAATGGTATACATTAATTGTGTTTTTCTTGTCTTTTAAATTTGTACTTAACATCTTGAGTTCTCTTAATTCAAAGAGCAGACAAAAATTAGAACTGAAGACACAAAGCAGTGCATTTTACTAAGTACCTACAGAAGTCATGTCCCAAGCATCTTAAATATGTAAAATATTTGAAAACTTTTCATCCTAAATGCTATTTATAAAATAAGTCACTAAAATGTTGAAACACATGCTGATCAAAGACTCCCAGAAAAGTATAGTAGACTCTCATTCTTCTACTGACTCATATTTAATCTGTAACATGGAGTAAATAATTTCATATGTTTGCAGACCCATTGACCTACTTGCAAACTCAGAACTAGTTATATTTGCCGCTTCTGCAGAAGCCTTTTTGTTGCCTATGGATGAAAGAGTCTATCCATAACAAATAGTATTTTAGTTTATGGAATGGAATTTGAGGTACAGAAACATTGAGTAACTTACTAAAATTTGTAGTTAATTCTTCTAGAGGCAGTGAACACATCAATACCCTGAATCTGTAATTTCTTTAGCAAAAATGTGCTGTGTAAGCAAACTAAAGTGAAATTAAAAGCTCAGAGATGTTTAACTTCACAAAGTGATTTATTTTAAATTAATATGTCTAAGATAGATGCTAATTAAAGTACGATAACACAATGGGGATGTTAGTGCATCTTGAAAACTAATTCTTTTCGTATTTGAACTTTTTTGCCATAGTTATGACACACCTTCTGATGGATCTGTGACCATTAGCAAGTGCACAATGCCATATGTCCTCATGCACATGGCTCTGATTCCAAAAAGGAAATAAGAAAAGTCTGAAGGACACACATTCTGAAATGAAACAGGCAATTCTCACAAGATGTCCGTCCATATTTTTCACATCCAAAACATTTGTACAGTTCAGAAGCTTTCACGCTTATATCCAGAGCCGTAAACTGAGACTTCAAGGTTTTTGAAATTTGGCCATCTTTACTTAGTAAGCTTCAATCATGAACGTTTTAGTACTGACTTCCTGTTTCATTTGAATAGCAAAGACATATGTTAGGCTTCTCACATGGCAGTTTAAGCCACCTGTCCACAAAGAAAGGACACACACAGGTAGAATCTTCACAAACCTGTGAGTGAAATAATTTTCCTTAGCATTTAGGATTTACTTAAAAAAAGTTGTGCTCTATTCCTCAAAAACCAAGATTCCTCCACTCTGTGATACTTTGGCATAAGGACTGACCTTGATCCTGAAGGTGTGCCTCAAGCAATATCTTCACCCTGTCAGGATTTTTATGCCTTGTAGTTTTTAAGGAATATTATTGAAATAGTTCCCTTTTATTGCATTTCATGCATTGAGAGAATATTAAGATACAGATACTACCTTGTCTCTTTAGAAAGCACTCAGAACTGCAGACTTCTAAAACATACTGGCTTTCCTAGTTACCATAGTGTTTATCTAATTCGAATAACAAAGCTTGAAAACCTTTAATAACACCAGAAAAAGAAAGAAGGGAAAAAAAGGGAGCCTCTGATAAAAGGATTTTGAGTCTGCTATAATAGTACAATTCAAACCAAATTGTTTTAATTCAAGTATTTAGAATGCAGTAACACATTTCAAAACCATAATGTGTTTGTAGATAACCCAATTTCTTTATGCATAGAAATCTCAAAAGAGAGATGTGAGTTTGTTACTTAGTTTTGATCATTTATTTTGTATAAGTAATGACTATAACCTAAAATACAGTGTGTTCCTTTTTTTTTTTTTTTTAAATTTCAGTAAAATATCTTCTATTCCATGTTTAGCACATGAAAAGACAGACTTTTTTTTTGAAACAAATGCAGAAGGGCTTACAGTAAGTGGATTTAGTTTAAGTACAGTACAGTAGAGCCTGGATCTAGAGCAGACAGGGTATTTCCCCCCAACATCCCTTGATGAAGCTTAAATAGGGCAATGGGATGCCTCTGGAATAGGAGATTTGAGGATGATCCTTTCCAACAGGGAAGAGCCCTGTCTCTGCTCTGTATTCCACCATGCAGAAGCCTTCATATGGGTCTCTCATAGCAGAAATCTGCAGGGAATACCTTTCCTACCTGCCTTTTAATTTTTAAAGGTGAAAACAACAATCCTTCCCATTTTCTCTCCCAGTAAAGTCCCACAGCTTTGGATGGAATATTTTGATAGGCTTAATTTTGTCCCAGAGTCGAACAGGAGAAAAAGGGAACAGTGGGGTGTTTTCCTTGTTTTTTCTTGCAGTAAAGTTTTTTTCTTTCCCACCAAAATTTTCAGACCTGCTCAATAGCTGTGAAACGAAGGTGAGTCTGGGAGAGGCCAGGAGGCATGTAAGTCAGATGGACTACTGAAAAGAAAAACACTGGAATATGGGGTAAATCCTTGGCCAGAGTATAATTAGCAGCAGAACACAGAAGGAAGTATAAGTCTCTCTATTGGATCATGTATCTGGAAGTGAACTTTTTCCAAGGGTTTACACACCTTACCACAAGGCTGTGTCTATCAGGGGGTCCACCTCCCAGGCTTTGTCATGCAGCTGGGAGCTGAGAGGAGCAGGAAAACTGCCTGTCACACATTCAAAGGTAGCACAGAATAAAAGACCAGAGATGGCATATGTGGTTATAGAGATGGCATATGTGGTTTTTTTACCCTACAAAAACCTACTCCAATGTTTTCCTGGTCCTAAAAAAACCTTGGAAGGCAAATTTCTTCCAAGCACAAGTCTGTAAGCTCTGCAGTAATGGATGAGTGGAATTTCATTCCAGCTCCCCTGTGTCCCACTCAAAGTCTGACTGAATGGACTTAGCAAAGGAGAAAAACAATGACATTTTGAAGGGGAGGGTGGAGGGGGGGAATTGTTTCCCTACAGCTCAAAGCTCTGATGCGTGGAAGTAATGCTGCTGTAACCAACCACTACAGAGCTCTCTGGCACAGTGACTCTATGGGATGCAGAGGCATAATAACAGTCCAACTCTCGCTTTGCTTCTCCCAGCTTCCTCTCTGCACCCTTTAGGAATGACAAAAATTGTGCAATAAAATTCAAGGACACACAGAATTAGAGGCTTCGTCTGCAATTCACCCCATGGCACCCTTTTGGCTTCTGGATCCTTATGCCATGAGATTTAGTATTTGGCATAAAAAGATTTAAGGTTTGGGGAGAGTTTACTTGGGCTTGTTTAACAGACATTTTTAAAGCTTCAGGCAGTAAATACAGACTCATTTGGAATGTTTATATGCCTGGAGTTTGAGAAAGAACTGTATCAACTGAAAAAAAAATACATTAAAAACATTATTAAAATATGCATTTACATAAAGAGCAAGTTTGTTCCTGTCTGGGTACTTGGTTGCATGCACACGGAAAAGACCACTTTAAAGTAAACAAATGAGTATTTTAGTTAAATGATCACACTCAGAAATGTAGAAGAATAACTTTACAGCTAGGATACCACTGCAAACTTGCCCATAGCATTGCTCCTGGCTGCCTACTCTGACTTCTCCCACACTCTGTAGTAGAAGGAAGTGTAGACTCCAGACATGGCTGTCATAGAGCTTTCCTTCTTCATTTTTCCCTAGTGACTACAATAGGCTAAACCACATTCTTGCACAAATAATGGCATTGTTGCTCCAAGTGTAAAATATCAGAGGATAAAGAGGAAACTCTTATACAGCTAAGCTTCTAAATGCCAACTAAAACAACATTACTGTACTTTCAGCAGAGAAATAAATGCCTAAGAACAAGTCACTTGTGCTTTTCCACCTATTTTTTTGTGAGGCTTAGAGCTTTGAAAAGTGTCAAGATGGACTTGAATCACGAGTACTTAGAGGAAAGGTGGGATGCTCTCTGTGAAGATGGCTTAATTTAGGAGTTTCCTTTTCTTCAAATCACCAATTCCTACTTCTGTTTGACTTCTTGACACATTACGGGGTAGCACAATGTTCAGCTGGTGCACCTGTATGTACAAGAGAGATGATTACATAGGTCTAAGTCCTACAACTGAGCCTGTCTGGATGGTTTTCACAGGAACAGCTATGACAATTTGTAATGTCAGGTCAGAATTATGGGAGTGTTCCAACTCTTTGTACTGAAAAAAATATCTTTAATTAATGTTAAACATGAAAAAATTATCTTTACAGTCTAAAATTTGTCCTTAGCATTAGCATATGGTAAATAGCTTTATAGGTACATTTATTATTCTACCAGCCTCAACAGAATTATTCCTCACAATTCTTTGATTTCAATTGCTTTGATTGTGAGATTTGCACAACTAGGATCTAGAGAAAATTATCAAAATAAATAAGTTATCATTCAGCTCTACTGTTCAGTCACGTAAGAATATTTTCCAACAAATAAAAGGACTATTTTTCCACAACTGGGAATCAACAAAGGATATTCACCATCACTCAAAGAAGCGTTGCCAGCTGAAAGCAATATTCTCCCATCTGAGAGGAGTGTACCCATCATCAAGGAAGTCATTTTTACCCATGATGGGTGTCATCATGGAGCATCAGGGGAATTCAAGAACAAGCCACAGTGGAAAACTACAGCAAAGTGACACTGTGTGTGAGCACACTCCTGTGTGGCACTACCAGCTAGGGATCTTCATCCTTGTGGACAGGCTAAAACAAAGCAGACCACTGGGAACATCCTGTTCCCAGTCCAGGTATATTGCTGAACAGGTAAATGCTCTGACTACTATACTGCTCTACTGCTCTACTACACTCTTTGCTGGAGTTACCCCTTTAGTATTTGGTCATCAGAATGATTGCCTTCAGTAGCTGGAAGAGGAGTTTCTGAGACATTCCTCAGCTGCTGCAAGTGGATTCACACAGGCTAAGGCACAAAATTGTATTAATTGTTTAAATAATATATCTGATTTTCCTTGAGATTAATTGGGAAAGATGGACATGATTTGCTCCAGCTGATTGTCAATGTTGGTAACTTCCTAGTGGAACACACAGTTTGGGACCATAATAGTTTCCATTCTTACAGCTGGATGGGGAAGACAAAGAGTGAAATCAAAGAGTAATTTTGTGGACGTGAGTAGAAACTAGTGTCCAAAAGATGCATCTCCATACTGTGTGATGGAGAATGGCAGAGAGGATCTCAATCTAACCCCAAGAGAGCTGGCACATGCACACAACACAGTAAGTTGTGAGCAATAGCTCAGATATGAGCACTGCACAGGAAGCATTTCAAAACTGGAAAATGGAGCCACAGAAAATGAAGTCTGTTGTGCCATCACAGAGGCCTATCTTTCAGAACTGCTTAAAAGTCCTAATAAAGTTTTAATCTTAATAAAGCTAAGCAAGTACGTTTACACATGCATATTTTATATGCATACTTATTATATTTTCAAATATATCATCTTTTTTAGAGTAATGCAGAATGCAATAAAGTATTTACAGAAAAAAAGAGCAAAACCCTGGAGTGTCTGCTTTCATCTCAGCACTACAGGTATATTTATATATTGGGCTTTTTTGGAGAGGGTGTACTTTTAATTTTTTAAGTTTGCATTAAATGTATAGTGAAACTTTCATTTACTAACCAGAAGCATATTTTAATTAAATTATATTAATAAAAGCAGAAAAAACTCCACAAGAAAAATACATAATTCTTTGATATTAAATTAATGCATGATATTTCCCACTTTTCTGCTACAATCTAAGCAGAAAACTGTTTGATCACTAATAAAATACAATAACCATTCTACTCATGAGATTAGCCTGAGAAATCACTTGCTGTTATGGGCCAAGTTACTCTGTTAATCCATACACATGGGATTAACAGCGATTATATCCTTTGGGAAATCATGCAGCTTTCTAAATATATTTCTAGCTTTCTTCAGAAGTACTGGTAGGAAAACAAGAAGTGAATGGAATATAGAGAGTGATTTCCCATGGTCTTTGAAAATCAATTCATCTAATTGTATTACATTTACATAACTCCTAGGCCTTTTGCTTAAAAAGTGGGCTTCTTTTAATCCATCTGTCATACTTTATTCTAGTACAGGATAGAAATCACAACTTGCTTCAGAGAGTTAATCATTAAAGACTATGAATTGCAGTTTTATGCACAAAAGGGCACAGGCACTGGCACTAACACACATTATATCATCTTATCACACTATCTGCTACACACTTAACCGCCTTTGATCTTATCTAATAATAGATATATTGCTGAAATAATCGCCATTTAAATATATTAGGTTGTTTGACATAGGTACTACACACAAGGAAAATCAATAATGATTATACAATCACCAGATACAATGTAAACTGCATACCGCAAATGTCTTTACAGGGTTAGATAACATCACAGAAATCCTAATGAACGTCAATAGCCATTAGTTTTTAGAAGCAGCACTTGAACTTTTGGGATTTTTTTTACTGTAACTAGTCCAACCTTAGGTGCAAGGTTTTAAAACAAATGAAGATCAAAGGAAGAATGACAAGTAGATTTAACAAATACATCTCTGGGACTGGTCAATATTTGCTGCTCTTTTGAGAAACTGGTAAATATATATTCATCTCCTGTAGTAAGTGGAATCTATGCTAGCAAGATTACCCAGAACTTTCAGGTGAAAGCATTATTTTTACTTTTTTTTTTTTTTTTTCAATGATATATAAGAACCACCACCTGTTAACTCTCACAATTTGAAGTCATAAGAGGTAAAGACAGAATAAGGAATTCCTTGACAAGAATTTATCCCACAAGATATAGTTCAACAAAACAAAATTACAACCACTATTAAATCTGTGTTAAAATCTGCACGCAGTTTGTGAATAATGCTTTCTTCAGCTCAGCCCCTTTGAAATTGACACTCTAATATTCCAGTTTTACTTTCTGAAGCTATACTCCTGTATAATTTCAGTCTCTGTCTATTTAGCAGGATTAATATTAAACTGAAATATGATATCTGGATTTCAAAGGTGCAAAATTTAATCCTTTTGTATGGAAACTTCAGTGGTCATTAGAGATGTAGACAAGTTTTTGTCAGAAGTTGAAAATTAAAAGGGTTTTGCATACTTTGGAGTAGTAAGAACACAAGGACTTTCAGCAAAAGGTGCAGAAATCCACCTTTAATCAAAGATGAGAGCAGTTTTATCTCTACACAAAATCAATCAGTAGTTCTTGGTACTTTCCAGATGTAAAAGAAAGTGCCCAAAATAATTACATCGACATAAAGGTCCTGCTGCTATCCTCGCCAATAAGATATAGAAAAGATTTTGTAGATAAGCAGGCTTTGAAAACAGTTGCAGAGTTGTAAAGCAATTTTGTCTCAATTAACTGCTATTTTAAGCAACATTCAGAAGGCAAGATAGTGTTTATATTGTATCTCCAAGGCTTTGAGTCAAGCAATTTTCAAAACTCAATCTATAAATAAACACTAAAAGATGATTTAAAAAGTTTCTCAAAAATATAACCTACTCATTCATGCCTTCTTATAAAATTAAAAGATTTTGGAGGTGTAGAACCAACAGTTTATAACCCTTATCTCCTACCCACTCTAACATGGCTGTCAAATTTACTGTTTAAGCTTTTCTTTGTAATCACACTATTACGCACTTCATCACCTTCCCCACCCCCATCATTCGATCTAATGGTTTTAAAGGGAAAGGAAATTACTTGTCTTCACTGCCAGCACTTGACACTTTTATGGGTCATTTGTAATGAAGCTATTCTTTGGTTTTAATGGAGACCTTGATTTGGACCAGTGTGAATAATTGTCAAAAGGTGATTAATTAAATAATCACCACCACCCTGTAAAATGGATCAACATATTACATTACACTGATCCAAAAGTTATTTTATTCCTGCATTAGCCTTCAAATTCTATGCATTTAAACAAGCCTTAAACTGGGCAATATAATTTACTACACATTAATTATACATATCATGTGGTTAAAGTATGGAAAAGTGTTTTACACCTTTTTTAACTCTGCAAAATATGCTGCCAAGGCTTATTACAATGAAAGATCCTTTTGGGGGTATAACATTCCTGACTGACAGTACACACACACACACATGGGCATATATAAAGTAATGTTCTCTAAATGCAACATTGAGAAAGATCCTTGTGTTTTAGAAACACACACTCCTAGGTGAAACATGTATTTAAAAAAAAAAAAAATCACACACATCTTCACATTTAGTTACATCTGAACAAGAGACAAGCACATGGTTAATAGGCTGTACAGGAGATGGATAGACATGTACTGTTAAATTGTGAAATATTATTCTTCAGTTTAGACAGTCGTGTGCAGGTTCATGTAGAGCTAGCTCTTCCAAGTGATAAACTTTGTTAGAGCTATGGCTTTTCTTGCAACTTACTGCCTTCAGTTCCTTCTAGACAGCTGAAATAGTATTCACAACATTTATAATTTACTAATGGTCTATATACATGAAATGTTAGGTTTCTGAATCCCAATTTTTGAGACCAAATAAGACAGGACAGTGTAATTGTTGCTGAAACTTTCCAGAAGAAATAAAGCTTAAAAGTATTGCTGTTTAAGGTATAAAGAAGCACCAAGCAAAGTGCACATATAAATAGTCATTGTGGGAAACTGGAGAGAGAGAGAAATTTTTTTTGAGCACGTTTTTGCACTTGTTCCAGTGTCTACAAAATACTTCAACAGACTGACAAGAGAGTCACATTTCAGGCAAACATTAAATAGCACCAACATGTTAAATGATGATAGAAAAGGCAACAGTTCACAGAAATATGTATGTGTGTGCTGTACACAAAAGGCAAATAGCTGTTTTGAACTGTGAAGACTATTTAAAGTTTTAGTGTACACCTTGGATTCCTGCTGCCTACATAAGTACAGAGACCTAAATCCACTGCATACTGGGACTAACTGATCAAAGCAGTAGTTAAATCTATCCATGGAAAATCTAAGTAGTCTTTGGAGGCAACTCTTTGAATGCAGATTAGTGATTTCATTGAAGTAGTCAATCAACTCTTTTTTTCTGGTTGTTAAAATGTCACTGAGTGAACAGAGTAGATTAAAAAAAATGATGAGCAAAAAATAGTATTTCAACCTGAACAAACTTGCTATTTGTAGACTGGATCACATGAATCTGCTTCAGTCAAGATCATTTCAGAGGTAGCTACAGGAATGAATCCCACAAAGGGACTAAGTTTAATCATCCAATCCCAGACTGTATTGATTTTGGAACTACTTGCAATGACTATATAAATAAGCCATTTCTTTGCAACTGTATCTGGAGTCGGTCATGAACCCAAAACCTTCACAACCTGGTCCAAAGTGAATTATGCCCTGCAGAAATAAATTAATAAAACTAACACAGCTAGGCTTCTCTACCAACTTATTTTCACGTTTCAAGAGCTTAAAAATATAAAATCAATAATCATTTAGTCATAAGGGTAAATGAAGCGACATAACATCAAAGTATACCCTTTAGCCATTCAAGTCATTCTAGGTAATTTATCTCATCAAAAGGCACTGGTAATAATCCTTTCCACTCTGAGACAAGCCGCCACACAGCTGCTGTATTATCCTAGAGTAAACAAGTTTGGAGAAAATATTAAAAATCAATATCTGTTTCCTTCTATCAGGCCAGATGGCATCCATCATAAATCTGCCTTTGTAAAGAGTTCTTTAGATTTAGCAGCTAGAGTGTGAAAGACAACTGAATTAACAATATAAAACTAAGGCCAGTTTAATAGGAATTGACAGCTAGATTTCCTTAAACTTACAATATTGAGGCAACTGAACAATTTGCTAAAATTCAACAGACATGGAAAACAATCGAGTACACTAATGTGCTATTTAAAGGAAGCTTTGACCAATGTTGGACACTCTGAACAGTTAACATTAACTTCACAGAATCCACAATGGCACAAGCATGAAAGACTCTGAATTGTCATTTTTTGCATTCCTGTGGTTCTCATGCCGCAAAACACAGCAATCACCTCTCCTTTGAGGGTCTGCCACACAGTCCTATTGCTGTCAGGCAGTACTTACAAAAAGTTTTGAAAAAAGGAATCCTATTACAACATCCTGAACACAATAGTTGCAATTCTCAATCAGATTTTCTACTAGCTGTTTAAAGCACTGCTGCATTGAAAAACAAATTTGCAAGTTCATCTCCCTCCTTTACACACAGCTTTAATACTGATTGCACCATGAAGAAGGCAACACCTCCCTTCAAAGTTCAGCACAAATTCGGACCTCAAAGAGAAAAAAAAATTGCTGTGAAGACTGTCATATTTTATGTTTTATATCCTGCCAAGGGATTTTTCCAAAGAATTGTGGAAATAGGTTATGAGGTGTCCTTTTGTAAACCTGCAGAATGGGGTGTGTCATGCTGGAGAGGGCTCTCAAACATTTCTAGTTCAGACTGTACCAGCTCCCTATTGCTGACATGTGGACTCCTCTGCTCAGTCAGCCTCTTTCATCCTCCCCTGCTGTTTTCACTTAACCAATCTTCTATTCCTTGGGTGCTTCCAGAATGTGGGACTTCTAACCCTAGACTTCAAATGTGAAAGACCTAAGAAAAACCCACCCTGTCAGTGTTCAAGGTGACATCACGGCGTGTGGCTTTTGGAAGGATTTGAGAATCTGTCTTCAAACAGAAACATTGCTGCAAGCTTACTTGCAGTGTGGCTAATCACCACACCATGACACAGTTTGATGCCAACTCAATTTCAAGGTTTGAAGCCAGAGGAATCTAGGTCTCTTCTGGTTCACACATGACACAGATATTTATTTGCTGAAGGGGCTTCAATTAGTCACTGACTGTAGTATAACTTACTTGTGACACTACATTTCAAATTTCATCAGAAACATATGCTTTTTAATCAATCCATCATTTATCCTCAGTCATCTGTATTTTCCCAAAGTAGATGCACATTCATTTCTCTGTGCTGAAGAATGACTCAGATTTCACAACAGTATGCTTCCTTATGCCTATATAGCCCCAGAGTGCAATAATTTACAGTCTTGCCAAATCTGTGGCCAGGAGCAGATGAATTATTTGTTGAGCTTTTTGTAATTCTGTATTTGGCATTAGCTAATTGATAATTTCCATATTTCCAGTTCATTTACACAAAATTGCAAACATCAGGTGATAAGGCAACATATCCTCTCTCAAGAATACCTGAGAGAAGGCACAGCCTATGCAAATCTTTCCAGTCTTAGGGAGAATAAATGGGTGAATACTTGGGGTACCAAGAGAAGGATTTTCAAACTGAAAACTGACAGGTGCCTGGGGTTGAGGGCAGCTCTGTTTCATAAGGAATGGGGAAAGCTGCTGGGATAAATACTGGCCTGCTCCTTGGTCTCTGGCAGTGCTCCCCAGCTTCTGTTTCTTTTCTTAGGTACAGCAGATGTGATGGGCAGAATGATCGCTTGACTGGTTGCCCAGAGGAGCCACTGGCTCTCCTAGAGCAGCTTTGATAGAACTGTGGCAAATGATTCATTTTAAATAAGTCAAAAGCGTGAACTCTTCCAAAATGAAACACGGGGGTCCTGTGTCACACAAAGTACCATACAATACAAATGCCAGTGGTCCTGTCTGCCATAAAATTGCCTGGCTGGCAGGACAAGCAACTCTCACCCGTCCTTTAGTCTCAGCTGTGTATGACACAGCTTAGCTTACTTGCAGGAGCCCACGGCTGGCTATCAAGTAAGCAATCATCTAGGGACATGAGACTTGGAGGTCTTCCAGCTTTCAGAATTCTTCTCTTGCTCCCATGCTAGCTTCTCTCCTTCTCATGAAGATTCCCTCTGCTCACTGATCACTGGGTTCAGAGCACCAGTGACTTTGTAGTGAAATTTGCTAGCATAATAAGTTTCAGGTAGTAGTTGAGCTGGAGGGCAAAGAGAGTCTTGTGATATGATAACATTTTCCTATGAAATTGCACCTACAAAGAGAGCTGAGACAGAAGTGCAAAGATGTGGGAGGAGGGAATAAGTTTGAAGATGCACCCAAAGAAAGCAAAAGAAAAAAACCCCAACAACAAACTGGTCCTCTGAAAAAGCCCGAGTAGAGATTGGCAAGATGAGTTAGATGCTTAGCACAGATATAGATATGTTTCTGGGAATAAGATCTGGGTATCAGATGACTGGAAAGGTCTACTTTATAGCATCCAGGTGATTTGAGGCAGTGTTTCTTATGCATTTCCAGGCTCCCCTTTTCAAATTTGTATCAGTGCTCTCATTCACATAAAAGGATAGAGAACGAAGAACTGATTGTGCCAGAAAAGTCATTAGATTTAAGTTATTTTCCCTTCCCGCAGATCTTCCATGAGATAAGATGGTTACATTGAAGGTAATTACATAATATATGATCATTTAAATAATAAAGATGGTGAGACAAACGTCAGTTATTTTCCCTTAAAAGCTATAATCATTATACGTAGCTATATTTGTCAATGCTAAAGGCAAAGGAGTTTTTATTAAGCAGAGTTTTATAATTGCTCTGCCTATTTTATTTTCTCCAAGTAAAGTTATTATTGATGTTATCATTAGTATGAACTTAATGTTAGACAAATAAAGGTAATTATTTCTCTAAGTATTGTCAGTATTAAACAATTTATTAAGTCAAGTAGGAAGTTTAGGCAAAGCTTCTTCTAAAATACAATGGCTGAAATAATATTCTTTATATTTTTATATATTTTGACTTGGCTAATAGCACTACTAACTCACATGATCACAGTAGATATCATCAGTTAGAAAGGTTTCTAGTGGGTCAGTCTAGAGGGTCTAAAGATTTGCCTTGATATAACAACTTACAAATGACTAGTCGGGCTTCAAATGACTTCTTTAAAAAAACCCAACAGATTGCTTGCTTTTGGAGGTAAGAGGTATAAAGAGAGGCTGCAATATTTTGCAGAAATTAAAGATCTTTCTAGAAAAGAATAAATAATCTGCCCTAAAGCTATCCCTAATGGAACTACCCCACCTCATAATTACACTTGAGAACCTGGGACGTTTTGCTTCATTTTGTTTGATGTAGGCTGAGCTACAAGTACTGATTTCACATGGACTTCAAAAAGTGAAGACATAATCATCCAAGTTTTATAGCAGAAGGATACACACACTGCAGCCCCTTATATATGAGGGAGGTGGCAGAAAATTTAACCAGAACTTCTCATAATCCTGCACAAAACTGCTACAGACAGGTGATCAAATTCTCAGAAAGGAAAAACACTTTTACTTAATGAGGAACTGGGGATGAAATAACAACATTCACTGGCCCAATGACCCAAGGACAAAAAGGCTACTAATGGGCTGAAATCTCAGTATCACACAAGTTTACTTTCATCGCTGAAAGTAATGAAACTTACTCTGCTGCAATTTGTCATTCACAGGCATGATGTCTAGTCCTGATGCAGTCACACTGTGTGCTCTCTGTGGCCAGTGGAAGAAGACTGGAATCTCCAGAGTCATTAAGACAAGCTTTAAAATAGGACAGCTGGACTGCCTTTAAGGAGCACTTACTTCTCTCCATTGATTGTAACAGCAGTCTAAAGTAAAGAGCTCAAATGTAGATGTAAAACTTTAGTTGTCTAAAACTCCATCAGAATGTTGTCATGGGGAACTGATATTCAGCCTATATACCTATAGATTAGCTATATGTCTTTGCCACATCTAAGTCTAATGACATCCAAGCTTAATAAAGCTTAATTTTATCCTTATAGATAAAAATTCAGCTAATTCTAAAATTCATAAGGAAGATATTTTCTAAGTTGCCCTCTTATGTAGAAGCCTATGAAAAAAGACCACTATATAGAAAATAACGATCTTTATAA
Source organism: Phylloscopus collybita (assembly GCA_027886175.1). Classification (NCBI taxonomy): domain Eukaryota; kingdom Metazoa; phylum Chordata; class Aves; order Passeriformes; family Phylloscopidae; genus Phylloscopus; species Phylloscopus collybita. Next base: position 63,619,179 of record JAJNNQ010000075.1, on the reverse strand, counting down.
TTAAAAATATTTATTTATACAAGCTGACAGTATTAAGTGTGAGACTTGCTTGGACACTAGAGACCAAAATTTTAGCAGAAGCCTTTATTTCTCAGAAGACAAAACTGACCAATATTGCCTTCAAGAGGATGTTGTCCTGTCAGACTGAGACTTGAATGTCTCCCACTGCATGTTCAAGTGATGCACTTGATACAGTGAGGAAGGCATTGTCTGGAGCAGTTAGATAACAAATTGTACAGAAAAAGTCTTCGTCATGGCAGAAAAACTTCAGAATTCAGCCCTTCCATAATGATTACGTTTAAATCCAAGCTAAGTGCTTCTCTGGCAAAATAAAATCAACAAACCTAATCCAAAATTCTGAACTCCAGCCCTTAACTGGACATTATTGTTCTTAAAAAACCTTTACAGTAATTTGTTTGCTGTGTTTTGACTTTGTTGGGAAGGTAGTAATTTATCACGTGCTCAACTCAAATTCTTTGAAATACAAATCTAGAATGAGTTTGTACAAACTGCACATGTTCAGTTTCTAGAGATCAAAAGTAGTCCTCTCTGCTCCTTTAATATTTGGGCAAAAATATTTCCAAACTTTAAGGACAGACTGATATTTAGATATATAAATAATATACAGCTTCACCTTAAAGCATCTCCTGTTTATTGTGCAATGACCTCACTTTCAATTAAACTTGATTTTGTGAAAAAAAAAATCCCCTACTGTAATCTACTGGCATTAATCAGTCAGTGAACTAATCAAAAGCCAAAAGAACCTGGGGTTAAAATCAGGCACACATTTCTTGTTGCAAGGAAATATTAAGTATGTATTCCTGGATAACACCAGGCAATTTTAACACCAGTTCCCTTGATACAAGCACTTTTTACAGCTCCTACAATCCAAGATTTCTTAATTTGCTCACCTTAGAGCATACTAAAACCATGGTTAATAATTTAACAGAAAAGTTTAAATTCAATTCATGCATGCACAAAAAAGAGCATGTATATGGCACAATCCTAATTTTCGAATGGAAAATAAAAAATTCATGTGAACCCACAGGACGAACTGAACCTTGTTATTTTTAGAACTTTTTTTTAATGAGCATGAACTCTTTTGTTCTTTTGATAAGTACCATTAAAAATTGAACATTCTTGATTTCCACTTGTGGTGATTCTTTCATATTAGACATTTATTTACACAAATTACTGGTCTTAAATTGAATTATATTCCTGCAACACCTCTGACCATTGAATACTTTAAATCTTTAATAGAAGTAGAACAGCTTTCCATTTACACAGCATACCTATATTATGAAATCGGGACAGTAAAACAATATTTTTTCCAGATGGTAGAAAAAATTAAATGACAGCTGTTTAATATAAAAATATAATCTATAACTATACTATATGTGAACAGATTAATATTCTTTATTGAAGCATAACTTTTAAATATTCACTTTTTAACTTGCCAGATACATAGGGTACACCCTCTGAAAAAGATACAAAATTCCATTTTAGCATAGATACTTAGAAAAATCTTACATTTGCTTATCCTATTGTTTTAGTTGGGATTTCTGCCTTGTATATGAGAACTACCTCCTTTGCTATTTACAGTATGTCCAGTTGTGTTGGAACTGGACTGAATGAAATGCATCTGAAGAGCATTCAGCAATCTGAAGGAGTCTGAAAGTTTATGTATGCCACTGCAGGACTGAATAAACAGTGTATATCCTCTCTTTGAAACACAGGATGCAACAACTTTAACAATAAATTTGAACACCCCATAACATGCCAAACCCTTAGAGAGAAATGAGTAAATTATTCATCACAGAAAAGCTAAAAATGCTCTGATCGAAGCCTGACAGCTTCAACATACAAAAAGATTGTTATTTCTTAAAATGTTCTGAGTTTTTCTACTTTTCGTGACGATGAACATATTATCCAGGCTCAGAAAGGGACTCCCAGACACAGGTATGTACTGCATGAAGTGTTTGGGCTGTGACTGGAAGTCAGGCAACCAATGTATCCTAGGATTTAAGGCTGTTCTTATGCTGCTTATCCTTATGTAGAGGAGAGGAATTTCATTTGACAGTTCTAGCTGAGAGATCAGCAGGGATGTAGGAGTAACAGAAATTAGTTTTTTGTTCTGATAGGCCATTCTTTCTAGGTTTTGGAAATCTGCTGTTATAATCCATTATTTCACCCCCCCTGTTACAGTGACTATCTCTTGTCTTTTCTCCCACTTTTGCACCTGTAGCTCATTTTGGTTTATCTGCAACATCTGAAGTAAGTGCCAAGCTAATTAGAGTAAATTAATTTCTGGCTGAAGCTGAAGGGTTTTTTACAGAAAATCACAGGCACCTGCATTCCAAAAGAAATATTTCCTATTGTTGTATATTGTTATTAGCTAATATTTTGGTAATGGACATTTGAGCTTCAGAGTTAAAAATATGACGACATCTTAATAAACTTTGTAAACATCTTTCAGAGCTCTGCCACAGGGCTTATGATAACTGAAACATTCACAACTTTCATAGTGCTGATCCAAATAAAAATTTAAACTTATTAGGTTTAGGAATTTAGCAACTCTGGAGTTTATGGAACTAAGTAGCATTTTTTTTTCCCCAGGAGATCTATCTTAAAAAACACACTTAATATTGTTTTGAAGCTCTACACACCAAACAAGTTTGTTCAAGGAGTGACACACACACAGTTTGCATAGTTCACAAAGCCCTTAAAATAAATAGCTTTGATTCCAGGAATCTAAAAGTTAGTTAGTAACTGCTTAAATATTTATAAGCATAGTTGAATATTCGATAAAATTAGTCAAAATCTTTTGGAAAGATGCTCGTAAAGTGAGAAAATACTGCTCATTGAGTTGAATGTATAAGTGAGTTTATTAAGACAAGACTATTCACATTCCATTTAATCAATTGTGTGTTTTACAAGTCCCAAACATAGATTAAGAAAAGCACTATAAATTTCTCCACAGTTATGTTCTTAAGAGTTCTTGTTCATATTACTTTACGTAAACTAACCATTAATATATGTGTTACAGCAGGAAAGCCCAAAAATACTGCTATAATGGCATACTCTGATCTTTAAATCCCCTTCCTCTTTTTATGGCTGAGATTCACGTTTGATTTGGTGCAAAGAATGAAGAGGCCTGCAGGTCTAGAGGGGTGTACAGGATCCAAGATGAAGAGTAGCATGCCTATCATTAAGACAGTTTGTAAGGAAATTTTGCTGCAGAATGTATTGCCAGTCTCTGAGCAGGAGCTCTTCCACACTAAAAAGATGAAAAGCAGTAATTTTTGAATCTTATACGTAGGCCAGGAATTTCTTCTTACTTTGCTGTATTTGGACAACGACATATTTTGAACAATGTATTTGCACGTTTGCTGCAGCAGTTTCACCACAAGCCAAATCCATTTTTCCAGTGTCTTAGGACCTGGCAACACCTAGTATGAACATTCTGTACCATGACTACTGAGATACAGCTGATGAGTCTGCATTATATATTATCTTTTCTGGCAAACTCAGGATCACAGCTGCTTATCTGTTTTGGGATAACATCCTGAAAGCTGTTATTTATAAATCTGATGCTGATTATTTGCTAGTACTAGAGAAAATAAGCCTCACAGGGACAAAGGGCACCTAAATTACCTCACTTCAACTTCAAGGAAGAAAACACAGGAAATTATATGTAGCATTAGTTAGAATAATAAATGGATCACAGCACTCTGAGACACCGACTGTCCCATTGGTCCCAGGAATGACAGCAGAATGTGCAGCCTGGATTCCTACCTCCCAGGGCTCTGGGATGCTCCCTGCAAATGTTTAAATGAATCTTACACAGGGGGAAAATTAGACTTATATCTTGAGCTAAATTACAGTGGACTGTCAAAAACCTGCAGTATACTAGGTTCTGGTGCCTGGAGTGCCCCTGAACTCAAAGCTCTTGGGGACAACTTTAGGACCACAGGCACTGAGTGATCATAATACATATGGCACTTCTCTTGACTTCTAGGTGAGTAGAACAGCTGGTATCCTACCACTGGCTTATTCAGTGTACCTGAAGGACTGCACCTTGTGGAAGAGTGACCCACATTGCAGCAGTTCATGGAGAATGTTGCCCATGGGATGGACTCATAATGGAAAAGTTAATGGAGGACTGTCTCCTATGTCAGGGACCCCACACAGGAGCAGGGGAAGGACTCCCCTCCTGAGCAGCAGCAGAAACAACGTGTGATGAACTCACCATAACCCCCATTCCCTGTATTTCTGCACTGTAGGGAGGGAAGAGATAGCGTGTGGGAAGAAGGGAGGGGTGGGGGAAAGGTGTTTGTAAGATTTATTTAATTTCTTGTTACCCTGATTTTTTTGGTAATAAGTTCAATTAATATTCCAAATTCAAGTCTGTTTTGCCCACAATGGTATCTGCTGAATGATCTCTCCCAAGCCTTATTTCAATTCATGAGCCTTTTTTTACGTTTTCTCTCCCCTGTGCAGTTATGGTGCTGAGTGATGGAGTGACTTTGGTGGGTGTCTGGCATCCAGCCAGGGTCAGCCCACTACATCTTCCTTTTAAGATGCACTGATACCATAAGTGGGATTTTTTTTTTTTTCTGGGACATCAGGATCTGCTTTGCTGCCACTTGCTGCCACTTGCTCCAAGTTCCCTGGATTTGCATGTGACATCCCAGCATGGGACGCTGATGGAATCTGAAAATCCTGCTGGTGATGACTGAAAACTGTCTTCAGTTTTGCCCCTGAGAGATACAGCTAAATTTAACTGTTGGGGATGAACATAACTAATACTCTCTGGTACACTGAGCGGAGAATCAATGAAGGGATGATTGAGTCTTCCCAAGAACCAGACATGGGTGGCTATCTTACCTTCTCTCCCATGTGTCTTTGTAACTTTATGAAGCCCTTTCAAATCCCAGGTTTGACTTGTATAAGTAGCATTATGATGATTATGCACTTAGACATCAATTTTCCCCAGTTGTACAAGCAATAGTAAATAGACAGTAATCTATTGTCTATTTTTGCTAGAACATACTATTTATTGTTTGTTAACAGCAAGCTGTCATGTAGTCACTGCTTGTCATGTTTGGATTTTTCTCAAGTTCTTTCCCAGGAATCTAAAATGGTAAACAAGGTCACACTCTGTAAACTATCTTGTTTTTCACATTTCTCTCCTAAAGAGGGACTTTGCCCGTTGACCCTTGGTATGACCAATGGTTCAAAAGATCCCACCTCTTAGGTGGGCACATTGTAAAAAAGTATAAAAATAAGTTCTAAGAATAAACCAGCCCCTTTTCAGAGCATCAGCCTTCTGAAATCATGAGTCTGCGTCTCATTCATTGTGTCCCACAGCGACACTGTCAGCCAATTATTCAAAAGCTTATAAAGGATGAAGTTAAAAAAAAAATCAAATCGTTGATTTAAATTTTTTCTTTGTCCTTGGTTCAGTTGTCATGAGCAAAGAAAACTGATATATATTCTAACTGATCTTTGCAAAAGTTACTATTTTTTGGTTGCATTAAGTTATGCTGCATAACTTTTCTGTCTAACTTGATTTACTTGTAATTTAAGTAACTTTCGGATCTGTCATTCCCATACTCATGCTTGATGAAACAGAGGTATATCAGCTTGTTGATGTGCTAGTTCAGGCAGTTAGAAAAACAGGATAGATGTTTTGGACAAGAGCTTAGACACACCAATATTAAATTTCTTCAGAACGCTAAGATAAAAATGCTAGAAATCATCATAATGATGTTCAGTTTTCATTAGAGTTTTTCCTTTTGCTGTTTTAGTGTCTATGTTGCCTTGTATCCACTTCACAAGAATAGACCTGGCATGCATAGCTCCTACCAATTTTAAAAAAATTCCAGTTAAATATATAGATGTCTAAAAAATGTCCATATTCTCTTTATAAGCCAGCAGTGCTAAACTAGGCGGAGCACTAGGACAATGCATACAATTCTGGTATGCTTAAAATATTTCATATTCAGCTCTTACTTGTCTAAATTATTGTTTTAAAATTAATAATTTATGTTTTACCAGTTTTAGTTGATATTTCAAAAACCAACTAGATAGTATTTGGGCTTAATCAAATAGGATTGGTTGAACAGAGCTTTTTTGTGTGTGGAATAATCTGGCTTTCTTTTCTCTTGAATATTCCACTGTTGATAACTCTTGTACAGGTGTAAAGTACTCACCGGAGAACAGAAAATATTCATGTGATGTTGGAATGTTTTTAGTAACTGTATTTAGTAACTGTGTTTTCTAGTTTACATTTATCATGGGAAGATGAATTGGAAAGGGAGAACTAAGGTGGCACTAGCAAAGCAGACTAGTGTGGCTGAGATTAAGGTCACTCATAATTTATGAGTAATATGGATGAAAGTTGGCAATGCATGTTGGATGCTGTCATGGTCGGTCAGGCCTTGTTATGTATTCAGAGTTATGTATTCATATTGGTGCTTATATCAGAGCATACCAGAAGCTTTCAGTAAACTCAGTGGTTATTGCTTAATATTGACTGTGTTGTTGGCAGGCAAATTGAAACTGGAGATCACTGGCAAGTGCGGCAAAACATACAGCAAGTTTTTTGTACTTTCTCAGTATTTCCCAAAATTACTCAAAATACTTTTCCCAGACCTTCCTCATTTGAAAGAAACTTACGTGCCCAGAAATTCTAGTTTGTGGCAACCAAATATTACTTCTTCTGATCAGTATTTGAGAAAGCCTTTCAAAACATCTATTACTTTTTCTACATGGCTGAAGTTTTGAATACTAGCACTGTCAATGATCTCAGCTAAGTTACAGTAACTTCCCAAATTCTGACATCTGTGGCCAGAAGTTTAATATTTGCAGTAGTAGTCAAATAGCCTGTGGTATCAGTCCATTAGTATAAAACACAGAGCAAAGGGGAGCACCACAAGTGTCACAGTATTATGAGGAGGAAAACGTATTGGAATAAGTGGACCAGGTCATAATAAAATAATCTAACCCCTTTCCTGTTGCAGCACACCATGGAGGTGTTTGAATTCCCTCTCTGAGGGAACATTTTTTAGGGAAGCACATAGACCATAACTTTCATTTCAGTGGCAGCTTAGGCTGTCCGAAGCTGTAATTTTCTTCTTCCTGTTCCTGACTAGAGTTTCTGTTCTCATGCTGTTCTTCTCTGCCAACACAAGATTTTTTTGAGCCCATGGTGAAATGGACTGAGAAACTTCTCTGTCTGCTGGGTTTGGGTTTTTTTTGTTTGTTTGTGTTTTGTTTTGTTTTTTCCTTCTTTCATTTTCTAGCTCTGTTTAGAAATTAACCTCTCTTGATATCCTCTGGGCAATCCTAACAAATTAAATCAGAATCGTAGAATTGTTTGGTTTGGAAGGTATCTTAAAGAACATCTAGTTCCAAATCCCTGCCATGGGCAAGAGCACCTTCCTCTAGACCACATTGCTCAGAGCTCCATCCAACGTGGCCTTGAAAACTTATAGGGATGGAACACCTATGGCTTCTCTTGGCAATCTGTTCCAGTATCTCACCACTCTCACAGTAAAGATTTTTTTTTCTAATACCTAATCTAAATATACCCTCCTTCAGCTTCTAAGCCATTCCACCTTATCCCTCTACTGCATGCCCTTGTGAAAAGTCCCTCTCCCGCCTCCCTGTAGGCCCCCTTTAGGAACTGGAAGGTGCTCTAAGTTCTGCCTAGAGTCTTCTTTTTACAAGGCTGAGCAGCCCCAATGCTCTCGGTCTGTTTTCATAGGGGAGGTGTCTCTCTCAGGCCCTGTGATCAATTTAGTGGCCCTCCTCTGGGCTCCTTACAACAGGATCCTGTCTTTCTTATGCTGTGGGCCCCAGAGGCGGATGCAGTCCTCCAGGTGGGGTTTCACAAGGGCAGAGTAGAGAGGCAGAACCACCTCCCTCACCCTTCTGTCTATGTTTTTTTTGATGCAGCCCAGAATACACTTGGTTTTCTGGGATGCAGGTGTACAGTGCTGAGACATATTGAGCTTCTTGTTGACCTACAAGAGGTCAGTAGTACTGTAGTACTGACCAAGGTACTTTTCCCCAGGGCTTCTCTCAATCCATTCTCCACCCAGCCTGTACTTGTGGTGGGGGGTTCTTCAGCAGACATTGGGACAGGCTTACCTCGGCACAGGCATGCCTGGGAACACTATCTACTGGTGTGCAGACTAGGCCAGCAACACTTAAAAGCGATATCAATTTCAATTCTATGTCCACCTGATATTGCAGAATACTCTGTGTGTGAAGTCCTGAAAGCAGTTTTGCTGAACACTCCTTAATTCCACCCTTCCAAGCACTTTTCTCTCTCCTTTCCATCTTATGCTGGATGGTGTAGCTGGGGTCAGATATATCTCTGTGGTGTCACTGCAGAACACTGATATCACCCAGCGAAAATTCCCTAGAAAGAAAGTCTATTCACTCAGTGTGTTTTGTAGAAGTTACTTTTGTGTAAAGTCTCCTAAGCAGATTTTGCTAAGTCAACTCTAGGAACTATGTAGGTACTATGTCAACCCAGTTAGGAAATAGTAAATCCATTGATTCAAAGGGTACTTAGCCTGAACCACTTACAAGACTAAGTGCTCTTTAATGTGAATAACAGTTGCAAAATTCAGTTCTCAATTTTAAAAATGTGCTACAGGTGTCTTAATGAGACAATTTCTTGATCTTTTCAGCTTGGATTGAGTGTTCTAGGAAGTTAGCAGAAAATAGAGCTTGTAGGTAATAATCTGCTGCAATGCCTTACCCATTTCTTTCCTCCTTGAATTGAATTTTTCTGTACTCTAGGATAAACCAGCCTGATACCAAAAGCACAGACACTTGATACTTTATTTTTCAATAAAATACTAGTCACTGTTCTAGTTGATGAGCCAGAGTACAGGCAGATGACAGAAGGTCCTAATCATCTGCTCCTGGTGATTAGGATTTTCCTTCCTCCAAGACTGGCTGCAGGACTAACAAGACACTTGCTGAATCCTCATGTTTTTGGTGCCCTCATTCAACATGTATTTTTTACTTCTCAACAATGTAACATTTTGCACATGCTGGGTTTTCCACTTAATATCCAGCTTTGGTGTCAGAATGTCTGCCATCTCTTATACAGTAACAAAAAAAGAACATTTCTGTTGTAGCACCTGTCACTGCAATGATCATTTACGTTGGAGCTGATATAGAGGAGTCACATGCTTTAGATAATATTGTAGAATTTCATGAATGAGTGATCCTAATTTCAACCTTAGCTTTAGCTACCCATGTTCTACTCAAAAATCTTAGCAGAGGCCAGAAAATTGAAACAGTAAAAGAGCACTCAAAATTAATAGGCACAAATTAACAGTACAGAAACACTGACTGACTAGTTTCAGTCTCACTTTTGTGTCCTTCCATACTCCTGAATGTGTAAAATCACATTCAACATGGTTAGAAATATCTTTGTGTCTGTGGGAATCAGGTAGCAACAGTGTTTACGTAAAAGTCAGCCTACTGCTGAAAAAAAATATGAGGAGGAAAATAAAAGTGAAATAAAAAAAGAAAAAAGCAAATTTTTAAAAAACAACAGTCGGAAGAGATCAGAATATTGAAAAAATTGCTTCTTTATGCTTCTCTTAGCATATAAGAGCTGGTATAGGAAATTAAATGGCATTTTATTGATTTTAGCCTTTTGTTTCAAACAGAATCATTGATATTGTATTGATATTCTCATATGTAACTACTGTTTAATGCCATGATCCTATTTATTAAATGTGCTTGTCATGATAAGGCATTTTAAAAGGAAAAAAATCATTTATCTAAGTAAGAAAAGGTAAGCCAAAACCTGTGGAATTGTATTATTCACCTTTTGATCTTTAAGAACCTTAATTTCTAAAGAGAATGTGTGTGCACTGTTTAGCTTTCCTTGAGCTAAGATGAAACCATGGAAAGAGATGCAAACAAACAATAGAATGGGTGGTTTACATAGCAGTGGATTTTTGTCAATGAACTGAAGCTTAGTGTTATTAAAAACTAATTAAGCAGTTGAAGCATAGTCTTTTATACTTGCTAATTTTGGTGACTGCTTACATGCTACTGTTTGTTAAATGGCAAAGTTTATTGATTTGGCAAATTCAGTACCACATCGTATTTTTTTATTCAGTCTGTGTTCCTACATGCAGTTCAGCATTTTTAAATGTCAACTGCAAAGTATTATTGATCTGTAATTAAAAGTGCAGAGAAAAATTAACATAGTAGAAGTTTATGGTCATTAGTACAAGTACTGCTAGGCAATTATTTAGCTTGCTTCAACATCTTCTTTTTTCCAGTTATTGACATGCAGCACAATACTCACCTGCACATTTTTATTTTTTAAAAAAGACAAGTGGAATATCTGCTGAGCAGTGGCCCTTTATGGGTTTTTAGAAATCAGAACTTTGTGAAATTATCTAGAAACAATTTCTCAGAAGGGTTTTCTTAAAGTAAAGAATATTAAAGGAAAAATCAGAAATTGTTTTTCCCATATGAATAGAGATAAAAAAGGGATTGGACTTTTTTTTTTCTAGCTTGAGACATAGATATATTGATGAAGTACATAAAATGTAGAAATGTAGCTTTTCTTTTCTTTTTTCTAATAATAATACCTTTTTCTTCCTTTGATACAGCACATGCACTTTGAAAATCACCTAGCACAGATTGTTTTGTTTCTAGTTCACCTCAAGATCAGGTGAATAGTAGCTGGAAGTGACTAGCAACTCTTCAAGTGACCTGAGGAAAAGGCCTTCCATGACCAAGTCCAGTTTCCAGTAATTATCACAAATTGGTGATCTTTCTGCCCCTTCACCAGAGGGGCTGAGTGACTTGAAGAGAGGGCCTGCTAGGCTGAAGAGAGGAAGAGTTTCCAGCAGCTGTTGCTATCCTGCTGTCTGCTATATGAGCAGATGAGACATGGGCTCCCAAGCCCATGCCCTGGGTCCTTCGATAAATATTCATTTATTAGTAACGCCACTTGCTGTACAGTGCCAACTCATTGATCTTTAAGAATAATTTGGAATGTATGTAGACACTTGAAGAGTTGCCTGCTGTTTTTTGTTGGTTTTGGGTTTTTTTTATGGGCATGTATCTTATAATTTTGAGGTACTGTTACAACCCATTTTATATTCATTTTTATTACAGAAAGGACAACCACCAACCTCCAAATCAGTTAATGAAACTGCATTTCCTGGAAATGCCTGCTGGCTCCTTGTCTTTCCCATGCAGCAGTCTCCCCAGTGAGACTATGTGGTCCACCATGTTTCTGAGTATCTATCCATTGCCAACACTGTAAGACCCAGCAGGAAGGTTATATCTCTCAGAAAATCACCTTAAAGGGTACAGTCTGGCTGCTGAATCTTCCCACAGAAGAGGCTGCAGGTTTCCTGAGTGTAAGTTCCTGTTTACAGGAGGTAGCAGGCCAGCATAGAAAACACAGCTTAGAAACACTCAACTGTATCCTGCAACTGCTAAGGAAATAAATAATTAAATAAATAAATAATTAAATAAATAAATAAGAATTTCCATATTTGCTGACACTACATTCTATTCTGGCTGCTTTGGCTTCTTTGTTTTCTAAGAGTGTCTGGTTTACAGGAGATACCAGGTAAAATCTTCCAGCAGCAAAATATAAAGCCCTTTAATTTTCAAGACCTGCATGAGGAGTCTTATGAAAGTTCTGATATAGGAGCCAGACTTGACTTTGATAAGCAATTTTTTCTTCATTGTTGACAATGTGTAATGCTTCTGCTGAAACCTTACCTGAACATAAGTTGTTATATAAATACTGGGTTTTTGCTTCTAGAGATAAAAAAATGCCTCACAGTCTTTGTTACAAATTGTCAAGGAAATTGTAAGGAATTACAGGGAAAGTTTTGAAAACTGGAGTTTTCAAACTCCAAAATTTACAAAAAATAAGCAAACAAAGAACGACGTTTTAAACAACTACTATGTTAAAGCTATGACTGCTATGTCATGAGTGAGGAGAGAGACATGTACAATGTGTTTCCATTCAAAAATTCAAAGCTGTCTCAATCAGACTTTTTAAAATCTGCAATATGACAACAGGGCAATACTTTTATGGGGTAAACAGGTGTTAACAAGATAGTACTATCTTTGCAAAATTTTCTAAAGCTGTTTTCTTCCTCCCCATTACTTTAAACTATGGATGATACTTTTGGAAGGGATGCAAATGTTTTTTCTTTTTGCTTTTGAGACCATTTCACTGAGAATAGAAGAGTCCCTTCAGGTTTGAAGAGTTCAAAGATCAGCTAATAGTAAGGCCATGTAATCATTCATGGGCCGTGTCTATTTCTTACTTTGTTCTACTATTGTCATGCAAGGGTTTTCTGTAGTGGATTATTTTACAGAAATTGAGTAGTACTACCCAATGTTTATTGCACAGCATTTTTTATTCTTTTAATCCATTACAATTGTGGCCATGGGCTACATAAGCATGGCATTTACAGTCAGTTAAGCTAAATAAAAGTAAAGACATTAATTATGGAGACTAAAAGTGCTAAAACCGAAACCAAATTTTAAATAAATGTTTGGCTGAAAAATGAAGTCAACACAACTGTATGTAATGACAACACGAACTTTTATGTTTTCTTTTCTGGTAGCTATAGAAAAACATTAGGAAAATATTTTGAAAATATTTATTTTTGAAAGTTTAGTCATGAAACAAAAGGTTGTGCAATTTATGAAGTGTGAAATTATTTTATGGAATTGTAGGGACTTATTCATGCAGGAATCAGAGCCTTATATATATATATATTTTTTTTTTTTTTATGCTAGTGTAGAATTAGCTAAATTGAAAAAAAAATCTTGCCTTGTCAAGAGAAATTCATAATTTTTAAACATAGATTTTTGTAAAATAGAGATTTTGTCTTACTTGATCAAAGCATAAAGAACAAAATTTCACTTTAACTAAAGTCAAGGTATTGGTTCTTTGTCTTTCACTGTTGACAATACTGAAAGCAGCAGTGCAATTTCTGTAACAGCAGAACACCAAGCCTTTCTTTTTTGGTCGATTGGAAATTTAACTGGTAGTTGAATCAATTGGTTTTGTGTAAAAGTCAGGGAAATCAGGGCTGTGAAATTTTCACCCAACTTTTTTTTTTTTTTTTTTTTTTTTTTTTTTTTTTTTTTTTTTTTTTTTTTTTTTGTGCAGAATAAATATTTCCTCTGGTGTACATAGTAAATATAATATACTACATGTGCATCAAGGATGAATATGGACCAGAGGGATCCTGACCCACAACATGCAATACTGCAGATCTTTCATGCTTAGCTTAAATAAACACAATTTCTGTAACTGTTACTTCCTCTCTGAACCATTCTACTGGATGGGATAGGGCTGAAAAATAAACTTGTAGTAGAAACCCTGGCCCAAAACAGGTTCATCTATGTTACCCAGTTCCTGGGCTGAGACATCCCTTTAGGATAGCAGGACTACTACATATAGGAAGTACCATTCTCTACACACTTTTTAAGTTTTGCACTGAAAGCTTGCTTCTTCAGTAGCCTCAGATGGTGAGGAAGCATTTTTTCCTTTAATTAGTGTATTTTTGGTGTCTTTTTTTTTTAATGTCTTTGCTGATTTGTCATTTCAGCTGTAAGATGTGGTAATATGCTGCTTTATTTCTCTGTTCTTCTCATCAGTGTGTAACACACAGCTTTTTATCAATATATAAATCTTTGAAATACTGTAAAATAATACTGAAATATGACATGATAATATTTTTTAGGGCTTCATATTCAGAGGCATTTTTCTAGCTTCTATAGCATGAGAAAAGTAACATTAGGTCATACAGCATGCACAATAAATTATTTCTCCAAAACCCCAAAGTGCCTAAATATTTCTTTACATTCACAAAATGTTAACTGTACAACATGACTCTATAGCAGTCATTTCAAATCACATTATATTCTGTTTTCTTTCTTTGAATGGCATTAAATAAAAAAAAAAATTCCCAACAGTACAGCATTAGAGGCTTTTGTAGAGCCTTTTGAAAAGTACTCTGTTACTTTGGTAAAATACACATACATGCACATACACATACACAGAGAAAATATCATCATAAGTATTTCCACTGTAATAGTAACCTTTCCATAGACTTTCCAACTTGTCTGGTCTTCCTTGAAGGTCGATTGGGTTTTCAACTCTGTTATCTGCTAGGTGTTTGATGGAGTGGTCCAGATAACAGAGGAGAGAGCAAAGGAAAAAGAATTTTTTGAAGATCAAAAGTGTCTGTTCATTTTGTTATCTGACCCTATCTGTTGTCATAGTAACAGGTTTCTTTTAAACTCTGCCATCAGATGATTTGTCTCTATCTGCTGCGAATTCTGCTTTAACTGAGTAGCTGCTGGTAAGGTATAAAGTGGGTACCGTGTTTTCCAGTTTCCTACTACAATATTAAGAAGTGCAAGATAGAAGATGAATTCTATTTTCCTATTGGATTGTTCAAGATTCCCTTTTTGAGAAATATTGAACTGTCATCCTAATTTGACCAAATAGATAATACTTCCAAAACAGTCGCACAGTAGTCTCAGTTCTGGGGCTGGTAGGATAGAAATGAAAATCCAGGCCCAAATCCCGAGAAAGAGTGCAGTTCCTGTTTAAGGCTACAGAGCCCGAAGTTACTCATTAAATGCTCATTGACTCCTCACAAAAGCAGGAGCAGGTTGTGAATGGTTTAGTCACAAAGGGTCCAGAAGACCCATAATCTGTGCTGGATGTGCATAATGGCAGGTCACTGTAGTAGTTCCTATTTGCATGGACTATTAATTCTCTCCTCCCTTGGGTGACTTAATCATCAACCAGCATATGGAAGGAGAACACAAGATTATAGAACTTGAACTGAGTCATCATACCTCTGTCTGCCACTGAAGAAATCACAACATATTGCTCCTTTCAAAAATAGGACAAACTGATCAGATCCACCTAAAAATTACATGCCTTTTTTTTCCCCCCATAAATTTCCTCTGCCAAAAGGCACTTGAGATTCCAGAATCTCATGACTGTCATCAACAGACAACCCTTCACCACCTTATTTTTGTCTGGTTGTCTGCCAAGTTATTTCAGTCTCCTCTTGTAAGATGGGCTCTGAAGCCAAAACAGAGATCTGTGCAATTAGAAAT
Source organism: Phylloscopus collybita (assembly GCA_027886175.1). Classification (NCBI taxonomy): domain Eukaryota; kingdom Metazoa; phylum Chordata; class Aves; order Passeriformes; family Phylloscopidae; genus Phylloscopus; species Phylloscopus collybita. Next base: position 63,604,008 of record JAJNNQ010000075.1, on the reverse strand, counting down.
TCTGCCTATTAATTAGTAATTAATAATGTTTAGGTAAATCTAAGCATACTAAAGTATTTTAAATAACAACAGGATACAAATACTTTAGAAAACTCTGATGGCATAGCCAATCAAAGGCACAATGTATAAGGACTTTATAGACATACGTGAAAAATGGGACCATCAAAGAGAAAAAGATGTGAAAAGTTGCAGGTAAGAAGTACCCACATAATGAACAGCTGAAGGGCAAACAACAAGAACGTGGACTAGCTGAGGACAACCCCTTATGAGAGGGGGGTAAATAGCACTGGAAATAGCGAAAAGCAAGGAAAGCTGTAGAAGAAAGGAAACTAGTCCATTTCTCCTGCTAAGAGTAACTGGCCAAAGTGAGAAAATTTCTGATTATGAGAAATATACATGGTAAGCGAAAGGAGGTTTTTAGAACCTCAGATTGAGTACTATGCAAAGAGTAATTTCTTGAGCTAGATATGCCTTTGAGTTGGGCTTTCTGACAACAGTGTAACAAACTAAGCGGAAGGACAACCTGTGACTAGGTTTCCAGGCAGCACAAGCATTCCCAAATACAGAACAGACCATTACCAACTAAGATTACAAAAGATGCTAGCTGATCAGAATAGCCAGTGACTTTTTTTCAATCACTAGATGTGATGATCTAGATGACTAACTATATTATTATTTTTAACTAACAGGAAATTTGTAATGAGAAATGAGTGCTTTGAGTGGGTTTACAATAGTTTTAGAGAATCTACATGGGAAACTTTCCAGAGAAGCTGTTCTTCATTTGCTAAGAATAGATTCTAAGCAGTTAAGTGATAGTCATTCCTAAGATGTATGCACCCATGTATTTTGAGTGTCAGAAGTTAAGGGGAAGATTTGAACTTGACTTCTATTAGTGTTAGAAAGGATTTCACATCTGTACTTATGAGATGGCTGTTGGCTCAATATTAATCTGGGTGCCTTGACTGGGCTTTGATAATTGATTAAAATTATCAGTTCGATAGCCTTGTTCCTAGAATTATGGTGTTTCATTGAATATTTGCTCTTTAGAAGTATAGTTTAGCAGTAAAAATATTTTCTTCTGTAAGACAGATACTTGTAGCTTTGCTGTAGGTATCTGTTCTGTTTGAAGAGCAGACTGATTTTAGGTAGTCTGAAGATCCCACCTGGTCTTGTCATACATGTCACAAGCCTTCTGGAACGACCTTGAGCTATGTTATTTGCCTGACATCAGCCACAGGAGCAGGTGACCTGGACAGCAGCAATGAGCAATGGCAGCTGGAAAGCATGCTCTGTCACCAGCTGCTATAGGCAGACATGCAGCCAGGAGTATCCTGAGTGGCAGTGGAAACCCAAATTTTCCTGTGATTTACCCAAGGCCTTGTTGTCACCATGGGAAGGTGAGATCAGCTGCTAACATCTGTGCAGATGCTGAAGGTATAGCGGAGAAACACCATAGGAGGAAAGAGAAACACCTATATCTGATTACTCATGCCTCCAATTTCCTACTGCATCAGCATAATTATAGCTGGCAGATAAAGTTTTGATTTAGGACTATGGATCTCAATTCTGCAAATACTTATGTTTAATTTTAGGAATGCGGATAGTTCCATTGTGGTTTATGAAACTAGCCATGTGCTTGGAGTTATGCATGCGCATAAATGTCAGGATTGCTGCCCAAGGACATAATTTACCAATAATCTGTAGGAAAAAGAAATGTCTTCTATGGAGGGCAGCTATTTCTTTCAGAAATGCCTACACGGGATATTGTTTTTACAATCACTTTTAGATGAGTTACTTTCTAAAAATCCTGGTTCATGGGCTTTTCTTTTGAATGCTTTATGGATATATCTTCCTTTTTATTGAGGTATTTTCTGGCGAGAATTTTAAAGTAGTTTTCAAAAGCTCGTCAGGCCCAGCTTCTTCTCTTTAGAGCGGGCGCGGGTGGGCCTGGTTCCTTTAGATCTGCAAACTGGGGAATCTACAGGCAGGTCAGATCTCAGGAGAGGAGTTTGTCATATGGAAATGTTTAACGGTCCAGCTTACATTCTGTATAGTCTCTCTTTTATCTTTTCAGGGTTTGAACATGATCCTTTCAAAGCCAGATAACCCAGAAAAATCCTCATGACTGCTTTGCTCACTCCCTGATTCCTATAATCACAGTCCAGGAGGAATAGGTTACTATGACAATATCATTGCAATAGTTTTGTAAAGTGCTTTTAAATTTTTTCAAGTCCCTCTCAGTGCTTAAGTCCTTTTCTTTTCTGCAGAATGATACTTTCTGCCATTTTACTTATGCTACAACCAAGAAACAAAGGAACTAGAAAAGTGTTTTGCTACATGAACAAGCACTGCCTATCAGTATTTACATAAGTGGAGAAGCACAGCCAGAGAAACCCATTTAGAAAACCTGTTCAGCTACATGTCCAGTTACATGCTGCTGAAATACAGACAGCTTTTGTTTGTTCCCATATGTTTAATATAACATAAGAATCATATCCTTGTGTTCCTTTGCTATAATGATATGACCATCATCAGGGACTACAGACACTGATCACATCTTCCAGTTAATGTGAGCTTTTGAAAATATTATGCTTATTAGCAGAAATCATAAGGTAGATGACAGAGATCCATCAGGCAAAAATACCATCACTTGGCACCAAAATGTATTACATCTATCTTATACATGGTTCCATCTCTTTTTTTTTTTTTTTTTTTTTTTTTAATTATGGTAATATTATTGTATGTGAGAATTAAAACCACGGGTAAATTAATGCAATTTAATGTTTTGATTTTGGATTTTTTTTTATCCTTTCGTTCATAAGGCATTAGGGATAATTTTTTGTAAGACTGTAAATGTCTTAAGGAAGGGCTACTGTACAACCCCTTGATCAAAGCATGGCAAGCTACAAGTTTAGACCAGGTTTCTCAGGGTTTCATCCACTCTGGTGTGAAAGTCCTCCATAGATGGAAATGGATTGGCCTCTCTTGACAACCTGTTACAGTGCTTGACTATCCTCATGTTCCAAAAGCCTCAAATTTGTTCAAAACTTTGAGATCAAGATTTCTCTCCCTCAGTTTCATTGTGAGATTTTTAGCATGGGTCTGCTTTAGTTACTTGTGTGAGGGTGCAAGTCCTAATATGAAAAGAAGCACCAGTACATTGAAGTAAATGGAGCCTCAGCCATGCCTGAAATGATGATTCCTCTTGATACCTTGCTATCTCAGGATCAAATCCTGAATGGTAGAGTTACATGGTTCTGGAAACATTTTTCAGATATTGGTTATAGTCAAAATTTTTTTAAGCATTTAACTCCTGAAGGTGGCTGCTTTACTGAGGTTGTGTAGACAGGTTGCTACAACTTTCTCAGCTCAAGGCAAAATTCCAGATTGAAAGGTGTGGCCATGCATTAACATTAGATTGATATAGAGAGAGAATATGCCTATCTGCAAGTAAAAAAAGACAGTGCAGAAATAAATTGCAACGTCGTGTATTTTTGAAAGTATTTTGCGAATAGCTGTTCTCCATTAAGAAATGCTGCTGAGAAGCCAGTGGAGTGTTACCCTGGCAAAACATTAATTTTTCTACCTTTCAAGATGTGCTGTTCAGAGCTCTGAAGGGGACTAAGTAGTATAAACCTCGTTTCTACCTTGAGTGTAATCAAGTCAAAGTGATGTTCTAAATTTGGCTCATAGTGAAGATATATGTACTTATGGTTGATTACAGGGTGCATAAAATGCAATTTTTAAAATATAACAGAGTACAAGAAGTGTTTGGAAATAGTACAACATAGTTTATATTACAAGATAAATCTTAAATGATCATAAAGCCTTTGAAAAAGGATGGTAGAATAGAGAAGTGTGTCTAAAGTCAAACAGATAGAATCAGATACAATACTATATTGGATTATATATTATAATATTAAGATTATAATGAAACCTGGATTCCAGCAGCAGAGAGTGGTTGTAACACCTACATAGATCTCAACATCACTGAAGAAGAAGCAGACAGAAAGAGATAAAGAACTGACTATATCTGGTGACCAACCTTCCTCTGTCAGCAGAATATTTTTAGAAGGAGTCACTGGCCCTCAAAGAACATATCTTCCTCGATCTCTCTCCAGGCAGTAAGTATATTATCAGGATGATAAAAAAATCCTCTATCCTCTGATTTTTTTCATCTTTTGCACTTTTGATTTATTTTATCAAACAACACGGGAACTTTCCAGAAATATTACTTACGTTGTAACACCACAGAAAACTGGTGCCAAGCTCGGCCAGCTACCTGATAAGGATAAAGTGGAGGTGGAAACCACCATTTGTATCATGCCCAGACAACTTGTAAGGTAAGCAAGGATACTGAAATCTGGTTTATCTGGTAGATACAGGGAGATCAAGGCATGTGGGAAAAAGGGCCGGAAACATATGTGGTGCAGAGATCACATGGGGAGTGGGAGAGCTGGCAGGACAGCTGGTCCCCAGATGATACTGAGATCAAATGACTGAGTACTTCAGCATGGCTTAAATAGTTAAGAAGTGTGGAGATGGAACTCTCCCTCATACACAAGAATGTGCGTGTATTGCTGCTCTAATTAAGTCTCTTCCCTTGAGCATCAGAAGAAACCAAAGTCACTGAGATGGTTTCCCTGTAAAGTTCAGGACTTCCTCAACCAACCTGTAAAAGTCCTTGAAATGCCCTAATTCTTGGAGAAACCACACAGTTTACAGGCTATGAACCTCTAGCTCATATTGGTCTTATTCACCCCAGCAAAAGGAGTTTATCTGCTGTACCTGCTGTACCACTGAAGACACAAAGTGGTGTGGACTTCACTGCGCCCTAGTAGGCCAGAGACTTTCTAAAAGCACCAATTACTAATACTGCTGCTAATTACTTTCTCTTGTTTGTGTCCTTTGTTTGTGGTGTTCACTGTGAGTATGATTGTTTTTATGTGCTTACATATACTATAATCCCATATTTATTATAATACAGAAGTAACAGAGGAGGTACAGTTGTGAGCTACTGTTTTTCAGTCCATGGCGTCTTACAGGAATTGTTCCTTTTAATAAAAACTGCTGCAGCTTGTTTGGGCTGAAATATTACCTAGGTCTGGTTGTACTTTTCAAAGACCAGCTTATTCAGGAGTTTTGAAGAGAAAATCACAGTACATGAGACAGAAATCTCACTTTCCTCCTCTTCCTAGTACAGTTTTAAAATCTGTTGTTAATATTTGTGATAATGAGAAAAATTCCTGTACCAAATATATTCAGTGAAATAGAAAAAGCAAAGAGATGTTGCTGATAAGGGAAAACAAGAGGTCATCAAGCTGGAGATTTGCCTCTCAAACATACAATAGATGACCCTTTGTCCTCTCTTAAACTTGTTATTATTATTAGCGGGTTAAAATTGTGGGCATTGTAGTTGCTTGAAACAGGCATTTCAGAAATATTTGAAATCATATTGTAGGTTAGGAGCCCCCCTAAACATCTTCAGACTGTGAAATTAAGACCCACAGGGAAAGCAGCTTTCCCAATATCACATGGCAACCTAGAGAAAACTGGAGATAGATCACAAGACATCTGGACTGCTTTGTCAGGAGCCTGTCCACTGGCTCATGCTGTTTCCTCCAGGAAGCCTCTCTCATGCAAATCTTATGCTCCATATCCCGGCCTGTGTTGGTTAAGTGCATCTAAGCAGACATCATGTTTGCACATACCCAAGCCTACCCTTTCTCCCCATCAGCCCTTCTCTCTGTCCAAGAAGAAAAGTTCAGTGCAAGGCCATAATTCACACACCTCCAAGTATCAGGAAAGCAGTCCCAAGTAACTTAGCTATGGATAGAGACTCTACATAGAAAATTTCATGTGAAAAACAGATCAGAAAGTTAGATATCACCAGAGAAGGGCCTGAAAAGAAAACAGTTGGATAAATGCAAGTATGAGAGTCTCTGTCTTACCATTACTCTAACTGCTATAAAAATATTGCCGATGGGGTGATGAGATCAGTCTGGCCACAGCTGTCATTGTCTTTAAAAGCCAGACAGTAAAGCATGGATTGTTGTTTTTTTGTTTTTTTTTTTTTACCTTTCTCTGTTTGTTATTAAAAAATCCCACTATAAATTGCGCCCTTGAAAGGAGAGCAATGGATGTACATTCTTACCTAAAGAGAAAACAGAATCTCTAATAAGAGGATTATGAATAAACCATTTTTATTCCATTATTTTTAGCCTCTTCAAAGAAGATGATTTCATACTCTTAACAACATTCACTCTAGTATCTTCACATCACAGTTCATAACACCCAGGTGACTAGTCTTTGCAGGAATATTTCACATGCTATCCTGTTACAGCCTATTTATTTGCCCTCTGGAAACCATGTTCTCAGTTGGCAGGGTTCAACTCCCCCAGGAGAAGATGTGCCTGGCCAACTGACACAGCCAGGGCTTAGTCTGCAGGGAGGGTTGAATTTCCTTAGCATGACAATGGGCAGGGTTTTATTGGCACAGACGGTTTGTGTCAAGCATGTGAACATATGTTCCTGAGGTCTGCAGGAGGAGCAGTTACAGATCTCTTAATACCCATCCTGGGTTTTACATAGGCCTGCTCCTCCAGCTCAGGAATGGGTCACTATGGGGCTGAGTTTACCAGGGATACCTACTCCAGAGAAAAAATGTGTAACCTGGCTGATCATGCACTGAAGTGTTTGTCAGTTTTCATACCTCATAGTTTAATATTTCTGACGTACACTGAGTTTAAAATTTAAAATAAAGTGCCCTGAAACCCTCTAAACTCAGAAAAGAAAAAGGTGTGCACGTTCCCAGTACAATATTCAGGTCCAATTATTTCTACTGATTTCAGCCCAAACAGATCTCTAGGCCAAATTCAACAAAATATCTGAACGTCTGAAACCAAAATATCTAACATTAGGTACCAGTTTTCTGGGTTAAAATTGAAACAAGACTCACAAATAACTAAAGAGACCTCTCAGGCTGGATGAAAGTCAACAATATAACTAAATAAATCTTATTTGTCTGAATAATGTGCCTGAAGTCCTGTCCAGTTTATCATCTGCTCAGGATTGGCAGCCTGAAATGGTCTGAATGACCAAAGCTGAGATTCGTTTCACTGAACTTGTTTATCTAAAAGTAGAAGAGACATCTAAGTCTAAGGCAGTAATTCTGGGCTACCCTTGTGGTTAACAGAAAGGAACAGACACTGTCAGAGGACTATCTCCTGCTCAGAGAGATATTTGAAGATAGACCAGATAAATTACACTCAATAGGTGTTTCTTACTGTTTTGTTATTCCCTTTCTAGGAGCAAAATCAATTGCCACTGCTAAACCAGTGGGTTCAGGAAGACTTGGTCACACATGCTTCAGTGTACTTGTTGCTGAAGGCAGGGGTTCAAAGAACAAGAAGTTTTTGTCTAATAAATTTAACCCTAGGAAATGGAAGAATGATAATTTATGTCCCTTTAGGTCCAGAGAAAAGATATTGCTCATTATTTGAATCTGTAACGTGAAAAATAACAGCAAGTCGGTGAAGGATGGAAGACCAACTCTGTCACCCCTCAGAAAATGGTTACTCTGATTTTTGAATATTCAGATGAGGAGGACAAGGAGAAAAGAGGTGCCAAATCATAGTGCAGGTGACTATCCTGCACTATGTGTGACATGTCAAAAGTCTCATTTTATCTCTAGTTTACCTTTTCACATCTTACCATCAGGAACTTTTAGTCATGGAAATAACTTTGGACTTGTGAGATATCCTGACTCAAAGAAGCTGTTCTCACTTAAAATTTCTGATCAGGTGTAATGTTTCCAGGGCTGAGAATTTGGGAAATTTAATTTAAAGAATAATAAAAGAAAAAGCTTATATCACCCGAAAACTTTGGAAGCATTCAATGACATTGTGATTAAAATTGAATAACTCTTCAAAAAGATATACAGCAGAGATGTATGGTTGGAGGTTTGTTGCAATGATTTTGTGCAATTCAAAGGGAATATCTACTTCTGTTGAAGAATATAAAATTTTTGCAATAGGCTTTTTGAGAAGCTATCAGAAGTTTTGTTTTGCAGTAGACATAATAAGGCCATTAACAAATATAAGCTATTACAGTCATATTTCCTTTTAGAGTTTCCTATTGACTTCCATTCTCCTTTTTTGCAATTTAATTTTTGAAATATATCTTCATTGAAATAAAGACCCTGATTTTGAGTATCATTTCTTTAGAACAGCTTTTGTCTTGCACTCCAAATATCTTCAAAAAGTATATTTAAGGCTGTCATGAGAGAGTTAATAAAAGCTTGAAATTTAAAGAGGTAGGAGAGAGATGGGATTTAGGTGGCATTTGATTACTGTAGCATTTCCCTACAGATGAATGGACTTTTCTGAGATGAGGATAAATATTCTTGAATTTTTCTGAAAGGTGTTTGAATTATTTATATTTTCCATGAAAACACAGGGTTGTGCAATGAGGGCAAAATAGTTTTATCAGCCTTGAAATAATGCAAGTTAATACAGCTTATTTCTAGCTAATTGGAAGCAACAAACCTGTTAAAAATATTTTCTTGTATAGAGCGTGGCAGTTATGAGAATAGTTATTTTCTCAGACCTTCACTGCTAATGATTTGTACTGGTGATTTGACAATATCATTAAGAGAGAATACTTGTCTATGACACCTGAGTGTCTAGAAAATCTGGTCACTGCATACTTGCTGGGACTAAGTGAGATTTCTCATTAAATCCACTGGATATGTTAAACATACACCCAGTAGAAAATGTTTGCTATTTAATGTGCAGGTATAAGGAGATTGGTTTTTGTTTTTATTGTTAGCTTAAGTTATTAAATGATAACTATATTAGCAAAATAAAATAGATTTTCATTTAAAAGACAAAACCAACAAATATTGTTGCTGGGCAACTATCAATATAATTTTGTAGTATTTGAAAAACCGTCCAGGTACTTTCTGGTTTGTCCCTTTTTCATAGCATCCTAATACATTTTGGCAAGTTTGATATTTCATTTGAAGGGAAAATAATAAAGTGTTTTCTTTATATTGATTGAAGAAATATAGTGCTTATTTTTTGCTTGGTTTTCTAGTACTTATTCAATAGGTTAAAGGGCAATACCATCTGTTTCCTAACAGGACATTTTGTGTAAGATTTGCAAGTCCTACAGGTACCTTTAAGCATGGATAAATATGCACTCATGGTTTCAGCTGGATAGTTTTTCACCACCAAAGGATGATTATGTTGTGTGCCTTGAGACATAGGCTATAATATATTTCCTGTCCCTTTATTGCATTTTGGAATCATAAACAATGACTGTTTGGCTCAAAGCCATTTATTCAGCCCAAAAAGACATTATTTGCACAACAAAAATCAATAAAAATGTTACTAGGTCTGGCTGGATACTTTGCTTAACTGTGATATTTGTCTGTCACTGATGGCATGCCATCTCTCGTAGGAGACTGGGGCCAAAACAGAGCTATTGATCCAGTCATCAGTGATGGATACTGGCATTTGGAACGGGCTGCTGCAGAGAATCTCGATTAAAAAAAATATTTCTATGTTTTGCCTGCAGCAGAGTCAAGATAACCTGAATGAGGAGATTTTCTCTTTTATATTGGGTTTCTCCTCTTGTGGTTGTTAAATGCTCTGGACCAAAGTTCATTATTGAAAGAATTAAGTCAATCTGTGTTTAGCCAAAGGCTTTGACATCATATCAAGCTCTCCTGATTTAGACACAAGGTAGTTGTCCTTTTCATCACCTTAAAAGCATAGGGGAAGTATTTTATACACACCAGTGATAGAAGTGATATGCTGGGCCGTGCTTACACTTTTTTTCTATTGTAAAACATCAAATTATGTCTAAGAAAAACAAGACAAAAACTGATTCTCACACAATGTTGTATAAACACTGACCTATCCTTTGAGGCATTGGGTACTCTCTGCTCTTGCTTTATCAAAATTTAAAGATACTTAACACTTAGAAACTCCCAGTGTTTAGCTCTAGGTTATCTAATTAGAAAACATCCCTGCAGCTACTTATGAAAATAAATAGCAAATGAAATAAAACAATGTTTTAGGCTACTATAATTAAATAGTATTTTAAAAGGCTACTGACATTTTAAAATACATTTTTATATTTTAAAATCAGTCCTCTTTCACCAAATTAACTGATTTCAAGAAATATAATATTTTTATACTAGAAAGTAGAGCATAAAGCAGCCTCTTAAACCAGTCTCTGAGAAATATCTTCAAAGTAAAGGAGTTCAGATTCCTCTCATTGAGTTAGATTAGATTTGAGGAATTTACATGGGGTGGGTGGTGAAACTGGCACAGGCTGACCAGAGAGGCAGTAGATGCTCTAGCCTCAGAAACACTCAAGGTCAGGTTGGACCTGGTCTATGGATGGTGTCCCTGCTCACTTCAGGGAAGTTGGACTGGATGACATTTAAAGGTCCATTCCAACCCAAACCACTCTATAATTCTACAATTTTTTTTTTCTCAGAAGTCAGAATTTTCACACAAATTCTGGTCATGAAAATATTCCAAGCATAATTCACAACAGTGATGGAGACTTAGGAATCATCAATCATGTAATCAAGCTGATTTGCGTGTTATGATGTTAATTCTGAATAAAGCAGGCGATAACAAAACAACTCTGATTTTTACAAGTCTATCTGAACTGCCCAAAATCATGCACACATGATAGCTGTACAGAGATCATGATCATCAGAACAGCGGCCAAAGGTTAACATTTGGTCCGTCTTTTTATGTTGTTAGAATTTCTGAGAAAAATTAATCATCTCATTTACGAGGGGAAAATGGAAATAGACTGAAAAACAAGGAGTCTCCTGGCTGGGCTTTCAGTGTGGCCATTCAGTTCCTGTTGACCTTCATTGTCTATTTTGTACTTGGATATGGAAGCAGAGGGCAAATTTTATGACGTGTAGGTTGCATTAAGCCTTGCTACACGGATTTTCCTTCCAGGCCTGCTCAAAAGAAGCAGCATCAAAAGTGAGCTGGTACACGACTGGTGCTCTGTGACATCATCCATCTTCCTTACCACCTAAATCCACTTGCTGTTATCCCGCCACAAATAATAAAAATAAAAATCTGATTTTCAATAAGCATCATTTTATTCTCTTCTATGTCAGCAAACTTCCTCTAGATTCATTCAGAGCTTGTACCACACTGAATTCTTTGTAACTGAAAGACAAATCTAAAAATTGTTTCTCTTTTTTTTTTCTCTCTGAAGATGCAGTTTGGCGGTAGTTTATCTTTTCTGTTTCAGAAACTTAATTATTAATAATATTATGAATTTCAGCAATAATATGCTACAGTTGTTGCTTTTTGGTGTCCTGATATTTTTCATACTCGTACAATGCGTTTAAGGTAAAAGAGTCTGTATCATCTGACCTATTTCAGAGAGACAATTTGGCTGGAATTAAAGCTGCAGGCTTAAACATAAGAGTATTGGGAATGATCTTCCAGGCTTGCCATCTTTCTAGGATTTCTAAAATACACTTCACTTTGAAAATTAGATTGCATGAGTTCTGTGAGCCACGTCTTAGACAGGCTTTCCAAGTCCAAAATCTTGGATGAAACTATAATTGTTGGAAATCACATTATTAGAATTTTTTATTCTTTCTTAGATGAAAAATAAAAACTTCTAGCATTAAGGTTTTACACTTTAACAGTAATTAATTGTATGTGAGCCAATAATTAAATGCATTCCATATTCACTTATATCAATAATAAAAATTGTATAAATTATGAATATGACATTATACATGTTTACACATATGTTTTTACATCAGTTATCTGCGGAAATATTTTATTATTTAGATTTTTTCTTTTATTATGGCATGCTAATTGTTTAGACTAATATAAATATCAGGTACAATAGCTGAATTCAGCTCTTCAAATGGAAATCTATTCTAGCATAATAAGGTAGCTGAATTAGCCTTATCTGTACTAAAATGTTCAGTGAACTGAAATTACTCTTGTAAAGGAATGAGACTGTTGATGTAATCTCATTTTTATAAGGTACAGATGTGCTTTCAGTGGCAAGACAATTATTTTGCATAAAACCCAATATTTATGACTAAAAGAAGAAACAGGGTCAAATCTCTAACAAACTACAGAAATGCATTAAGTATTTTTAATTTTATTTTCATCAAATAGTTAAAGTACTTTAAGCAGGTGTTACATACAGATTATGCTTAAGGAATCTAAATAGGGATTGTAGCACATGGTAAAGATTTAGTAAATACTTTTCTAGTCTAAAATCAATGCCATTGATTGTCATTAAAGCAGCAAGCTAAAAACAATGAAGTGGTTTCTAATTTTCAGGCTCCTGCTGGAGTCTGCTCTATCTCTTCCTTTTTCCAGTTAAGAGCATCATTAAATGGTAAGAGCAAACAGCATATTGAGAGGCCAAGTGTTTTATTAATTCATCATCAGAATTATCTCAGCACATTAATATTAATAGCCTCAAATTGGATTTCATTTAGGAGGTGAAATAAATATGCTGATAGTAAAAGCCTACATAGCCAATGAATCTTTTGAAATGGCACTTAAACATAGCAATACTCACACCAGATTTGATACGTCATGCTGACTTTAGTGTAGGGGCACCTTCCAGGTACATTTCATTCTCATCTGGAACTCACTGAAATTTCAACTTCTGAAAAAACTTCTTTCTGTTTTAGAAGACTGTTGCTTGAATGACTGAAACAAATGTGGACATTTATATCCACATTTTATATGGCACTCTTTTAGCTCTCTTTGTTGACTGCAGTAGTCATCCCTAAATTTTGATTTCAAAACACTGTGTGATTATGTATTAAAGAATATTGGTCTTTGCATTTGCTTTGGCTTGCCACTAATGAATTTTTTGTCCTTTTCATCATTAAATTTTCTAGAGACGCAGAGTCATGAACTTTGTGGCTGTTTGCAGGGAGAAGTCTTTTTCCTAAGTAAGGGCAAAAGAACACAAAATGTCCCCCATTTGCAGGGGTACCACATGATCCAAGGAAGAGATGATAGGAAGAGTATAAATTAAACTGGAGGTGCACCTGAACTTTTCACCATGAACACTTCCTTTATCTGGTGAGTCAGTGGTGATAACTCAGGCTTTCCCTCACTCCTTTCCCTCTCCTCCTTTAGGAGAGTAAATCAGGCTCTTTCTATATCTTCTTTTTACCCATGCTAATCCGTTGACTAATGCCAAATCAGAAATAAATGCCCACCCAGAAAGAAAATGCTCACTTTAATAAGGTGCAACAGCTGCTTTCTGGCAGACTATCTAACAAAGCCATTTTGGAATTGGATCTGCAATGCCAGATACAGCCAGATTTAGATGATGCAGGCAACTCCACAGCCACATTCACCACTCAGTTATTTCCTGCTCTTTGTGGCTTTAAGGGCACAATTACATTTGTTGAGGACCTTTGTTACACAAAGATGACCCAGTCACAGAGCAGCCATTCAGTCATTCAAGGAGCCTGCCCTTGGAACCCAAAGCAACCAGAAGGTTTCCTGACTTCAGGGTGCTTCTTATTGTTAGCAGGGAGACACAGATTAGTCATCCACAGCACAGCATATGCTTAAGGGTGTAGTTAATGGAGATGCTGGATAATGAAATACCAGTTAAAATGTTCTATTCTACACTGCCTCTCAAGAAACTCTTAAAACAAAATTGCACCACTGAAAATGTAATGCTGCACAGAACACTGAAGCCATGTTCTGAGCCACGGCAAAGAAATCATTTACTACAGGGAGTTCTGCACTTGGTTACCAGGATTTGGGGCAATGTAGACTGCCCCTGCAGAAATGTGGGAGACCTTGAGCAGGGGTTGGAACTGGCTAATGTATCCCTTCACTGGTGTTAATCTCTGCTGTATTGAGGGTAGGGACAGGGAAAGTTCTCTCACTTTTTCTACCTGTAGCTTATGGGAGAAGAGATGGGGAACACTGTCAGGGCAGTAACCTGCCATAGCACGATTGTGGCTAAAGGATAGCTAAGGAAAAATGGCTAAGGCTTATGGCTAAAGGATAAATATACAACCATAGCAGGATAGTGACACTGGGTGTAAATGTTGGGGCTTGGGCTTGCCTTTGCCTTGGCAAGTGAAGAAACTGAAGCAGACTGGAGCACGTGGTTCGATTCTTGTGTTTCTCTCTGGAGCCTTTTAGTCCTCTGTGTAGTTGGACTTCATAAAAATGTAAACACAACTTTGATGTTTTTATATGCTACAAATGAATTTAATTCAAATACTCCAGAGCAGGAAAAGAACAGTGATCTGAAGAGAGCAAAACTAGCCAGTACTTGGATTTCTCCAGGCAAACAATGGCAAACCTGCCCTGAACAGAAATATTGTGATCAGGAGGAACACAATTGAATATTCTGCCTCCATCTTGCAAGCTACCACACAACAGTGGCCATGCACGAAGACTGGGATAGATTTTGGCACCACTGAGCACTGAAGAGGCAGCTCTGGAAACTGCAAAATGCCCATGACATGGTGTCTGTTTAGTCACCTTTTAACTAGGCTAACAGAAAGAATAGCTTCAGGAAGGGTTTGCCCTCTCATCAGACTAAAATTAGTTTTATAGCCATGGATCAACCTCCAGCAGCTGAAGGTACTGGCTGTCCCTCCAAGCAAATGAGATGCAGTAAAATTTGTTAGTGCTTGAGACACAGCTGCTAGTAAGGAACAGCCCGCATTTTGAATCAGCTTGAAATCTGGATCTTCAATTTCAAGCAGGCCAGCTTTATGTGTTGTATTCATGTTTTGTTGCAAGCTCAGTTCAGCAGCCTTCTACAATCTACACAAGAAAATTGAATGCTTGTTTTCATGAATGATGAAACTCATGTTAAACAGGAAAGAGAACCTTGTGAGCGACTTTGTGCCCCTCCCCTTCCCCCTTTTGCTACCAGAAATGTAGGAAATTACTCTTGTGGTTGTGGCTGTGGACTGAGAATTACAACATGATTTCCTGGCAATGCTACACATTTGTTGCCTGTTCACTTAATTTGTCCATGTTTTGGAACCCAACTGACCTCATTAAAAAAGGGTTCTTTCTTTTATGCAACCACAATGAAGATGCTTTCTTTCATGTTTGTGAGGGGCCTAGAGTCTCTGGTGAGCAGAGTCACATGGGGCTTTTGATACACCAAGATTATATAAATTTTATGTAAGTCATCTTTTTTACCTCAGAAAATCTGGGCTTTTCCCCACCAGCAAACAAGCCTTGCAGGCTACGGATTTGCAGAAGTGATAATGAAATTGTGTATTCGAAGTATTTATCTGCCAGTCTGTGTTGGCATAAGCCTGAAACATTGTTCTCAAGCTAGCACTCCTGAAATTTATTATGAACTAAAAAATGTTCCCAAAAGCCTGCCACTATTACTGGAGAAAGAATGTACAACAGGGACTGTCATTTAGGCCACCATTTGGAACAGCATTTAGGAGCTGCTGCCTGGAATTGACATCCAGAATAATGAGGCTGACATTCAGAGGACCCACCCAGTAAAGAGAGGCAGAAGAAGTGATCTAATTGTT
Source organism: Phylloscopus collybita (assembly GCA_027886175.1). Lineage (NCBI taxonomy): Eukaryota > Metazoa > Chordata > Aves > Passeriformes > Phylloscopidae > Phylloscopus > Phylloscopus collybita. Next base: position 63,588,437 of record JAJNNQ010000075.1, on the reverse strand, counting down.
GCTTGTTTCTTTCAGAATTCTACCCCCACTCTATCTTTTCCTGGAAGTTGCCCAAAATAAATTTTTCTAATTGTAGCAAAAGTCTGGAATGGAGAAGAGTTATTCTGCTTAGTTTTTGAACTGGTATTTTCAAGTTTCCTTAATGACTAATATAATGGAGAGGTTATTATCAAAATATGCTGGGTTCAGAATATATTAAAGCTCTCTTAGGACCTAGTTTAGTATCTCTTACCATTCAGTCAGCCCAAACACAGCATGATCAAGTCACTTCTTACTTTTTTGGTGGTCATTTCCCATAGCTCAACAGGGAACCATATACTCAGTAAGGCAGTATTGGCAGTGTGCCTTGCTGCTGGTCAAAGAACAGCAACAGCAATTTATATATCACATTAGGAAAATCAAAAAGGTTTGGTTTTTTTTTTTTTTGTTTTTTTTTTTTTTTTTTTTTTTGTGTTTTTGTTTTTGTTTTTGTTTTTGTTTTTTTCTGTTCACCATTCCTCTCCTGAGGCAGAGAGCAAGAAACCAGTTATCCATGAAGCTGTACATATCACTGGCTACATCTTGTCTTCCCTTCTGTTGCATGAGCTCTTCTGTTGTATGGAAGATTTCTTTTCTCTTTTGTTCCTCATTTCTTCACCATGGTGAGCAGCACCTAAACTGATATAAAGCAAGTCCATGATAATATTCAAGCCAAAATAGTGATACTGCTGGAAAATTTCTCTGGGCTGCCATGTTTCATCTTTATGCAACACCTCCACTTGTATGCTCAATGTAAAATAATAAGTTTTTCTCTCTCGTCATTCTTCATTAAAATCTCTGTATCTTTTCCAAATGTTCTCAAATTAAAAGTTTTGTGCCTGTTACCAGAGAAGATTTTCTGAACAACGAGACATTAACAGGGATTACAATTTCATAAATGCTAAGGAAAATAAATCTGATTGATGGGAAATGATTCTTATTCAGATTACTTTGAAGACCTTTGAACTGAATGAACATCTATTTAAGATGGAGAGTAAATTCTGAATTCAGTTTCTCTCTGAAACACACAAAATTTAATACTCAAGTTAAAAGCATCTGATATAGATGTTGAGGTTTCTCCACAAAATAAGAAACCTTTCCTAGCTTGCTGACACTGGTACAGACAGGTCATCGGCTTTCTCTGCAGTCACCTTTTGCTTTGGGCGACAAGACCCTGAAGCTCACACTTTAACACTTTATTCTGATTTTCATTGGCATGTTGGCAGTTTGATATATTTTGGCCCCCATAAATATCGAGCAGGTATTTATGGCCTGGACAGGCTGGCTGTTTCAGCCAGTGTCAAGGTTTGGCCCTCATGTTGGTTGATGTTCTCAGATTTCTGTGTACACTTGTATAGTCTGCAGAGAAATATCTTTTGTTTCAGTCACATGCTCGTGGTGGCAGAACTTAGCTGAATGGGTGTACATGCTTCTGCCATAATCAAAACTCTTCCAGGCTGTGTAGTTTAATATTAAATGTAAATAGGAAAACCAGACCTAATCATAATCATATTTAGAATGACTGATAAACTGTAAAATTATCAGCTGGTGTAAGTGAATTAAAACTCACATTTTCTGTCAAATACCTGTAAAATAGCTCTGACTAAACAGATAAGCAATCAAATACACAAAAAATACAAGGAGCTATGTACTTAAAATTTCATTCACAATGGACTTGGACAAGGAAGGACGTTGACTGAGAAAAAACAGTGAAAGAAAAGTGAAAAAAATTGCCATATTGCTATATTCTAATACAGAAGGAAGCTGATGGGGTATCTAAAGCGGCGTTATGGGTGCTTAAATATTTCCATGGATGAACTGGATGAAGCGCTGGAACATTTTTGCTGTGTTGCTTAGATTGACTGTGTCCTAGGATAAGTCAATAGGAATATAATAAATCTTGCAAAATTTTTATGAATGGACAGGAAAATTTACCCTGATCTTTGAGTTGATCCCATTCTTTAGGGATTTTTTAGTTGAATGTATGACAGTTCAAGAGAAATTTCCAGATCTTTGCTGCTCAATGAATATGTCTCTTCAGTACAGTGTCACAGCCAAACAAAACAGGCACAAGTAATATATATTCAATTATTGTAAATAGAGGATATGTAACACATATGCATGTATGTGTATAAAAAGCCCATGTATTTTTATATATCTATTGCACATGTGTGCAGTTCAAATTACAAGTGTAGATATAATTTTGAAATATATCAACATAACCATTGCTTGCCTTTATTTTGGTGACCACATGGATTCTAGCAGATATTTTCAAATATCATCTTTAGTTTACGTGTGTTCCAAGCCTCCACCATTCAAAAAACCACACAAGAACTTCATTTCTAATGGTTAGAAATGTTCTTTTCATTAACTGAGAAGATATATCCATAACTAATTTTTGCATTCTTTTGATCTTGTACAAGCATGTTTAATTTTGACAGTCCTTTCTTTTCATTGTGTTTATCAAATAAGTATATTTATAGAAAATAATCATATCCTGCACCAACTTTTGTTTCACTAGTCCGTTATTTTAAGATTTGTTCTCTAAAACCCCTTATCATCTGAGTAGGCTGGCTTTGCATTGAAATTACTGTTCTAAACACAGCTAATCACAAGCCTGATATTCTAATGAAGTCTTAGTAAAGAATTATACAATAGAATTAATTTTTTCTTCTCTTTACTTAAAACACCCCACCTGCTGCTTCCTCAAATTAAGTTGCTTGGGAAGAAATAACATTTAAATTGCTTTATCATCAAGAGTTATATACTGTTCCTTTTTCCTTTTGTTAGTGAGACCCCCAATCTGTAGCAGAGTTTCTTCTAATTTGTTCATAAAAGCTGTGATTTTGTACTTTGTCTTAATAAGACAGTTACTAATACTCTCCAATTCCTGCTGCAGATGTCTTGGTCTTTCCAAATACGAGCAATGAGCTGCAACTGGGATATCTGAATGTCCATAAGAATATACCCTATATGTTCTTTAAAGTGATTTGTAATTGTATTAGCCCTCATTGTTAGATGTTAGTTTTCAGCATCACTATTGGGACCTGTTTTCACAATTTTTACACACCTCAGAAGTGTATGCTCAAATTGTCAAGAATTACTGATGAAGAAGAATTAGAGGTGTGTGTCTATACAGTGATTGGCAGAACAAAACATTGCAAAATACTTGTGCTGAAACTTTTATTCTAATACAGTCACAAAACTCAATGAGAGGAACCTAAGGCCAAAGGAAAACCAAAAGCATTTTGATAATTTTTGCTATTCTATCATGCAAATTTCAGAAAGGGATGTCTTGCATTGAGACACAGATATAAACAAAATGTGAGAAAGAACCTGTATATTGAAAAAAGTGCAAGATCTGAATCTCATAGGTAGAAGATGCCTATTTAGAGAGTTTTCCAGTCTTCCTCCATTGAAGGAGATGGGGGAACTGATGATTCAGGGAGAGCTCTGGCATCCTATAATGATTCAGCTCGACATAGACACTATCAACAGAAACACTTTCTGCTAGAAACAACTTAGAAGAAATGTGTCAAGACTTATCAACAGCAAGATGATGTGATAGCATCATCTTGTTAACTTACTTAGGAACACAATCTCTGCCACAAACAGATTTAAAACTTTTACAAACAGTAGAAACAGTCTGATGTACCCATAGTTCAAGACTCCTGTGTGATGGATTAGAAGATGAAAGTTGAAAAACCCATTATCAGTTGGAAACAAAACTGCCACATTATTTCTTTAGCTTTTTTGATTATTTTCTTTTTGTATTGAAGGGGGGCAGCGAGGGGTGTCTGGAGGTGGAAGCCTCCAGAAGGGGATGCAGGAGACATTTCTTGATTGTTTCCTAACTGGTTTAATATTTTATGTGTTTCTTCCCTACTATACTAAAAAATAAAAATATTACCTTTGTCTTCCTCAGGAAGCATCACACTCATCACATGGCTAGATAATACTGGAGAGTGATCACTCCTTGGCAGTAATCTGCAGTCCTGGGGCCATTTTACAAAGTGGACAGAGAGGAATCATGGTGAGTGGTTCCACTTGACAGGTGTTGAAACTGTGCAAACTATTTTAGATTTTTTTTTTTTTTCCTGATTCATTTCAAGGTGTTCTGGAATCCAGGACCCAGTTAACACTACATATGAGATGGGGCTTTATGACAAGATATTCGCAGTTGGGGCTCTAATGAACAAGCATTGGTCTTCTGAGAGACAAATGCTTGTTCATTAGAACAACATCCTTAATGTCCTGAAGGAAGTTAACTGCAAGTTGCTAAACAGATGAAGAGCAGGTATTTTTCTTTTTGTTCCACCTCTTCCTTTGCTGCTTTTTCTTAAAGCAGTCAATCTGATGAACAATTTATAAAGTAATGGACTGGGAGGATATCAGTCAGCTTAGAGTATTCAGGTGGTTCCAACTATTAATCTTAACCCATAATTATTCATTTCCTGTCTATATACAGCAGTAATTCTAGATAAAAGCATGAAAAAATTCAGACCACTTGAGTCTAAAGGAAGATCTCTTAACTTTGTACACTGATGACTACATTTAATTTTTGCCATGTTTCACGCTGCACTCAAGCTAGACTCAGCATCCTCAAAAGCTAGTGAACACTCAAGAATTGTCTGAAGTTAAAAAAAAAAAAGTAACTGACAGGTCTGGTGAAGCAGAATATTCAAAGAAGATTAATCAGTTAGTATTTGCAATGACTCAATTGTTGTGCCAAATGTGATCAATGATAACAAAGGAAACATTTAGCCAAAGGGAAATAAATATCTGTGGTCCTCCCAGGAGCCATTTATTGATTGAACTTTATTTGTCAAATGTTTTTAGTATCTAAACTAAAGTCAAGCTGTGAGTAATACCAGGCTCAGTGACATAGGGGGATTATGCTACAAAACTGGATCTGTTCTTCACTCTTTGGTGAAACTCACCTTTTAGAAGCACTCACTGTCTTAATAACATTTTATATTCAGATTTCTTTTTAGAAGAGAACATATGTACAATATACAGTAACAGGGTATTCTACATGGATCTTCAGTACATGAATTCTTATTTAATTTTACAAGGTAAACATTCAAGGTTAAATAAATTTCACAGAATCACTGAATGGATAAGTTTAGGAGGGACCGACCACAGGGGGTCATCTGGTCCAAACTCCCTGCTCAAGCAGTGCCAACCTAGAGCACACTGCACAGAATTGCATCCAGATGCAACATCTCCACAATGAGGTGAGAGAGACTCCACAATGTCTCTGGGTAACCCATTCCAGTGCACAGTCACCCACAGAGTAAAGTTGTTCTTCCTCATATTCAGGTGCAACTTGAATTGGATTCAATTTCTGCTCATTACCTCTTGTCTTATTGCAGTAGTATCTGAAACATAAAAGTATGTTTCAAACTTTTTGTAATGAGTACAAAGGATATTACAAACAAAAGGATGTGATCTATCAATACATCCTCTGAGAGCAGTGGTTGGCACTCATTTGAAATGGGAAATCTCTTAGATTATAGATTATCTGTTGTCTCTATTAGTAACTTGCAAGGAAACTAAGAATGGGGAGGTATTCCTATTTGCTTGCTATACTATTCTGAAAAAAGATTGTAGAATGGAAGAATGCAAAGAAAGATTTTATAAGGGAAGAATTTTTTTCAGAGTGGATTTAATACAATATAAGGTGTGGAGAATAAGAAATCAGACAGAATCTGAAACACTGAAAATGGAAATGATTGGATATATAAATCATTAAAAATTCTTATATGCAAAAGGATCAGGACTAGATATGATTCTGGATAGACTTATTCCTAGAGAGTTATGTGTATAAAAGTGTATATTAAGGTAGCCAGAATCACCCCTGAATTAAAATAAGCCATAAATTGAAATGAAATTAATAAAATGAAAATTTTATTGAAAGTCACTGCTATCATTAAGATAAAAGGAAAATATTTCAAAAGTCAAAACCCTTTAGAGGAATAAATAGAAAAATCTAAAGAAAATAGTCTTGTTGTTTTCACACATAAGAAGAGTTCAAAGAAATCTGATTAATAGTTTCAGAAACTGTAGCATTATATTGAAACTGAGCAGAAAATTTGTAATGAGTAATTTATTCAAGGTTAAAATGTCATCACAGGAAAAGGTCTGAAAATGACCCTTTAAAATTCAAGGAGAAGGAATCTCCTAGTTTTGGAATTCTGAACATCTAAATTCCAATAAAAACCCTTTGTTGCCAAGCAAGAGGAGAACACAATCACAGAACCACAGACTGACAGTATCATCATTGGTGCTGAAAGTGATCTCTGTAGATCATCGAGTCCAACTCTTCTGAAAAAGCAGGTTCACCTGGAGCAGGTTGCCCAGGATCACATCCCGATGGGATGACAGAGAAGGAGACTCCACAACCTCTCTGAGCAGCCTGCTCCAACCTCTCCGTAAAGAAATTTTTCCTCACATTCAGATGGAACTTTCTGTGTCTCAGTTTGTGTCTTTTGCCCCTAATCCTGTTGCTGGCCACCATTGAAAAGAATGTGGCCCCATACAGCAAGACATCATTATCTGGAATACTCAGTGATAGCAGTTCATATGAGAAGGGGATTTGGTTTTGTTGCAGGGTATGAAAGAAAATGCAACAAAAACATTTTCTTCCATAATCCCTGTTAGATGCAACTATTATCCATTTTCTCACATTCCCTTCTGTTTTAGGGATCTACCACATAGCAATTCATCCATCAGGAACTTCTCACAAAGCATTAGGTTTTTTCAGAATCGTGAAGTACAGAGCTTTTTTGAGTAGTTCCAGATTTTTTGGCTAGATATAGAGTATACTAAATTATTTCTGCCCACTGTTTCTTATTAATTAAACCATTATTTTAGACTGTCTAATGGTATTCTATAAATGAGCAAGAACACACTAATCCAGCAGTATTATTATTGTGTAATACAACAATTATATATTGTGTAAACTGTTTTGCATTTTCTGAATATGAGCATCACACACTTAATACTTTCTTCTTGTAACAGCCTGATAAAGTCTTTTCCTAGTAGAAAAATCCGGTCAGATTGAAAATGGGTGCACTTCAAAGATAAAAGACCTAAATTTGTCAAGAATTAACTCTACATTATTTTGTTTATTTAATAAGTGGAAGGCATTTCTTTTGTAATTGCTTCTTCCTATCGTTTACTCATTGGAAGATATTTGACACTTTTCCTTTACCGTGGCAGCATTTTCAAGGTGAAGCTTTTGACTTGTACATATTCTAATTTTAAGAAGATGAACTTTTTCTGTTATAGTGTCTAACAAGGACAATTTTCACAGTGTTCTTGGTGAATAAAGATATCATTAAAATCAGAGCTACTAGGCACTAAACCTGTACTCAAGTGATGTCTGACCTTCAAGACTTTTGTATAGTCATAGCCATATCTGCATGCAGCTGCAACAGAGCTGCAGGAACTGTGGAGTTTTTGCTTTGGTGAGAGTGAAAATCAGAGACTAGAAGTCTAGGCAGTGAGGAACAAAGGGCTTGAATAAGATACGAGAAAAATTCTTGCATATCTATTGCTGGAAGTGGAAATCTGTATTACATGGGAGCTACAGAGTTGTGGTGTGTAAGAAAAGATCCCAGGGCATTGCTTCTTCATCCAAGCAAAATTAATTAAAATAGCATTTTGCATTAAGAGAAAGTTTTGTGGTCACCCATTTTTTTGAGTAGAGCATGCTCAGTTTTCTAATCTAGATGTTTGCATGTGACATGTCATTGGAAAAAAAAGGCATCAAATTCATGCTGTTCTGGGGTTTACAAAGCAGGCGGTCTCATGCTGATACATTTGCAAAATATGCCTAAAAGTCTTTAGTACATCAAGACACTTAATTATAATTTGAGTCTATGGACTACTAGTTTTCCAAATAAACAAAAAATTGTTTATCATCTGAAGTTATGAGTGGGAAATGACAAAAAGGTTTCCTTCACCACAAAGTGCTGCCATTTCAAAATCTTTTCTGTTTCTAGGTAGAGAAGATGAGGAAAACCCCACTACTTTCCTCAAGAACTAGGGAAAAAAAAAAAAGGGGGGGGGGGGGGGAGGAGGGAAGAAAAAAAAAAAAAGGAAAAAACAAAGAGAGTGAGATAACATGAAATAGCAACTATATAGTCCAGTGAGAATATCAAGCAGCTCTGCTCCAGAGGAGGTGGAAAGAAAGTTGTTGATGTTCTGCTTCACTGTTGCTAAAAGTTCTGAGATTGAAAGAATGGAGCTCTGAATGGAGTCTTGTATATTTGCCTGATCTACTGGGTATTAACTTCACAAATCAGATCACAGTATCCTTTCCTAGAAGCTTCCTCATGAATGATAGTAAGCTTCTTCATAAATGCCTCATGACAGGATTCTCACATCCTCTCTATGCCACTTATTTTCACATGGAAAGGATTAGGGTGCTGACATTCACCAGGTAGTAAGTATTCATGTTAGCACATGAGAAAACCGTAGGAGGCTTTAGGACTGCCTATGTGTGTAGCTAAAGTATTTATCAGCCAGAAACACATCATGTAACACTTGATGGAATGATAGCCTCATCAAGGTTGGAAGAGACTTTTAAGATCATGAAGTCCAGTCACCCACCCATCACTATCAATGAACCCCAACATATAATCCAGTGCCAGATCCAGACACTTCTCAAACACCTCCAATCATTGAGACTCTACCACCTCCCTGAGCAACCTCTTTCAATCCTAAGCACCCTAACAAGAGAAATATTTTTTCCTAATATCTAATTTGAATCTCTTGCCTCAACTTAGGCCTTTTGTCTCTTGTCCTCCCATTGCAGTCACATTATAAGGGACAGTTCCCCACGCCCCTACGCCTTTGGAGAGGCGATGGGGTCCCTCCTGAGCCTCCTCTTCTCAAGACTAAGCAGAGAAGGAATGAGAAGACTAAACAAACCTAAGAAGAAAAAGTAAAAAGTTCATAAACACACACCTGGAAGCACTGGACATTTTTATAATAATTTCACAAAAACACTGAATTGCAGAATCATTGAATATTTCAGATTGGAAGGGACGTCTGAGGTTTTATATTCCAGCTCTAGATGAGTTTTGGCTTTCCTAAACTCATTCCAGCATGTAGTGTCACTACACGTGGTAGATCGTGGGCTACCTCACTCTCCTTCTCATTCTGTACATTTCCTTTTGATATTTGAGGTTATTCAAGAGGCCCATGTGCATCTATGTGCATCCTTGTTGGTCTCTTGACACCTTTGCTTGATATTCTGGTCATTCTGGTCATGGGTGAAATAGAAATTATGAACTGGATTGCTGAAGAACAACAAGCTCTCCTGGACCCCTCTTTTACCCACAGTTGTCCCCTGTGGGACTCTTACAAGCAGATCCCTGAATAGGGCAAAATCTGCTCTACTAAAATCCAAAGCTGTGATCCTACTTTTTGCCTTGTTCCCTTTTCTCTGGATCCTGATCTCCTCATCAGTGGAGCCAAGGCCTTCTCTGACCTTCCCATGTCCCACAAGGACTTTCTTTGTAGGTACCATGTTCAGAAGAGAATCTATCCTTTTCCAAACACTGATGACGTGTCTTAGGAAGCTGTCATCAACTCTCTCTACAGATTCCCTGGGCTGCTCGTGGCTTGCTGTACTGCCCTACCAGGAGATATCAGGGCAGTTAAAAGTGCCCCATGAAGACAAGAGCATAGGAATATGCACATTCTCCTATTGTAAGAAGGACTTATCTGCTTATCTTTCCTGTTGAAGCAGCCCATAGCAGATAACCATGACAACATCACCCATGTTTGTCTACCCTCTAACCCATAAGCTCTTGACTGTCTTGCCATCCATCCCAAGGCAGAGCCCCATGTGTGCCTGCTAATTTTTCACATAAAGGACAACTCTCTCTATCCTTCCCTTCTCAGCCTGCCCTTCCTAAGGGGCCTGTATCCACACACTGTAGTACTTTAGTCATGGGGGCCTTCCTATCCCATTCCTGTTTTTTCAGCCTTCAGCCGTACAAAGATCTTTGGTTCCTCCTGCTTGTTCCCCATGTTGTGGCTCTTCAGCTAGTACATGCTGATTTCCCTCCTCCCAAAAGTGTGAGGTCTTTTCACACAATGCTGCTGGCTTGGTATTCATAAGTGTAGGTATTTGTGTGCATAGGCTTGAGGTGGACCCCCTCTGCATAACTTGACTACTGTCAAAAACTGAGGTTTTACTCTACTAATTTTTCCTCAGAGAATTCAGTCAGCCATCTGACAGACATTTGATAGATATTAATTAGATGTATGAAATAACATATTTGACAAGTGTTTCTAGTTGTTTGTCTCTCCTAGAAGGATCTGGTTCAGAAACTGTCTAAAATACAAGGCAGTTTTGCTGAATATTCATTTAAAGATATCTTAAAATACATGATGCATAACGTTTTTGTTAGCAGTCAGCATAGACTTCAGGATAAAGAGAACAAGAGGATAAAGAAATGTTACACCTTAAGTAGTAGACTCTTAGATCTACCTCAGTGAGTGGATGCATTTCTGAAGGGGAAGCTTGGGCACACAAACAGTTTATAAAAGGAAAAACAAAACAAAAAACCAAACCCATACCTGTCAGCCTGGAGCCTGAACACAGTTTCTTCCCACAAAGGTGTCTGAAAAAGTGTCCAGCTATGGAATCAATTGTTGACAGAACTTTGAAAGATCTAATCTGTTGTAGCAGCCTTCCATGGGTCTATTTGACATTTTGGAGGAATTACAGAAACATAAGTTTACATAACCTAGAAATACTCAGATTCAAATAGTTTTCCATTGTTCAATAGCCAGCTCTTGCAGTTCATGATTCTATAATAAAAACTACTCAATTTACAGACTGAACAAAACTCAGCAAATTGGCTCCTTAGGTTCAGTTCTCCTTCAGTTGTCTCACCCAAGACACTATAAAGAACTGCCTTGTAGGCTTTAACTGTGAATAGTATGCTCTGATCTGCTCCTGCAACTTCGCAATATTTGAACTTTCTGTTTCCCAGGGCAGTGCAAAAACCTTTTGCTCCTGTTACTCTTGAAATAAAAAGCAGTGTTCTTTATGAATTTTTAACACAGCGCACTTTTCTTGCCAGTGCTTTCAGGCAAGTCACGTCAGGATCTGGACACTTGAATTTGAAGCTCAAAGCCTGACTGCCTCTATTTGTAAACAAGTGTGAACAGCATGAGCACAGTAGTGTCACTTCCCAGTAAATTCAGTGTTAAGAAATTACAAATGTATGTACTATAGAACAGTTTGACAAAGCTGTATTGAAATACATTATTCATAGTAATCTTTTTCAAAACCTGACATTTTTGAAAGTTTTCCATTTTGTGCATCATAAAATTGTAATGTTGGTTTTGAAAATGGGAAAAACATCAACAAAAACCCGCTGACTGTGTTTAGCCTTTTGCTTTCAAAAAATCTTTTCCAAAGTAACAAATTCTGTTGCTTTTTCCTCACCTTAAGCACTGCTCATTTTTTCTCTAATTATTGCAAATGAATTACTGCTGATCTTTATCCACTGTGGCATTCCCAGCCTGCATCCTGTGTATGTGTGTGTGTGTGTGGTCAGGGGAAACAATATGTGTCAAGACTGCCTTATAAAATCAGTTCTAAGCCTTTAACCTTCAGCAGAACACTGAATAATTGAGGGGTCTATGGACACTGACATTTATGGCAAAGCAGGAAAATAGATGTCTGTTGATGGGGCTCTATCTCTGATCATAGTTCACAGCCCCTTTCAGTGGTGGAGTTAACATTGCCTCCTTGATGTCAGGCACTGCAATGTTGGCTGCCAGATGGTACCAGGCTGACAGTCCCAGGTCTCCAGTGCCATTGGTAGCTGTTTTACTGGTGTGATCAACATAATTCAATCACTATCAGTACTTATTTCTCCCCTGTTCCTCCACACTAGTCACTTACCTTTGCAGCCTTTACTTTTGAAAGATGTTAGCACAAGGGAAAATAAAAGAGAGCATTCACCAAATTTAAATCTTAATAAATTTCAGGTTTTGTTTCACTCCCCCTTCATTAGTCTAGCAGTATTTATGAATGTAGTTTGATTTGTAAGAATTGCCCCCTGAACGCAAGGAAAGTTTATGTGGTTGAAAATATCATTGTGACCTAAATGGATTGGTCAGTTTGTGGAGTTTTGTTAACTCATTGAATTATGGTTTTTTTTCTGCCAGAAGGCTTTATCCCACTTGTGAAAACCTAAGCAGCTGTTACAAATCTTATCTGAAACAACTTTTACAGATTTTATGGGCTCATGTTTATGTATCTTAAATATTCATTTGTGAGTCTTTAATTTTCAAAATATATTTTTTCCTCTACTGGGAAAATGTCCCACTCTGCACAAATAGCTTTTCCACTCTTTCTTTAAAACATTACAGTAAATTAATATTGGTTTCCTTTCCCCTTCATTCTAATAAATAAAAATTAAAAAAAATAAAACTGTTGTGAAGACTTTGTGGACTTATTCTGAATGTGAGGGCAGCTAGAGAAGGATATACTCCCAGTGTTCCAGCCTCTGACTTGCACTGTAACCTCCATCATAAATGCATTTTTCCAAGGGACAGAGCCTAGCTCTCTAGAAAAATCAGATCAGCACTGAAGCAGGCATACTAATGTGGGGGGGAAAAAGACAACTGATAAAACTCTAATCACCCCCACAGGGGTAAGTGTCTGTAACACAGTATCTTGCTTTGGTATTGCTATAGTGAAGACTTCATGTGGTATTATTCATCCTTTTATTTTCATCCCTCTATTTCCAACTGATTTTCACTGAAGGCTGACAAATTTGCTCATAACTTTAAAATAAGATATTTTAAAAAAAATATTATGTATAAGACTAATGATCTTTTCAATGTCAGCTGCTGAGAACTCCCACAAATGATAACTGTTAATTAGTACTTTCCATTGCCTAATGATCTTTCTGACCAAGAGGCAAGCTACTTTGTGTGTCCTGAAACCATCTGCTCAGCTTTGCAATTCCTGCTTGTTCAATTTAATAAAGAAAAGAAGTTTTGAGAAAAAAAAAATTCAGTCCATGAGCAAAGATCTGTGTCACAGCAAATAGCCAACAAAAGCCTGTGCTAAGGAACTGAGATGTCCTTACCCTTCTCCTCTGTTTTTTTGGGTGTGGATTTTTATTTTTTTTTTTGGTTTGGGGTTTTTTGTTTATTTTTTAGGGTTTTTTAAGCTTTTTTAAAAAAATTTCTTTTTTTTCTAATGCTGAACACACATTTATTGAGTTTTAAAAACATAAATTGAACAACTGGTAATTACATCAGCGATACAGCCAAAAAAAGGGGATAAGCAGTGAAGCAGTTGTCATATTTCCCAGTGCTTTAAGACACTGATGTATGTGTAGCTATACAGTCTTCTTTCCACCAATGATAATTTACAGCTTTTGGATGCCACTTTCCAGTTCTCAGTTGAGCTTCTGTCCCTGCTGGTCTGGCTGTTCTGGGATGAGCTGAAGTGGCAGGAAAGCCCATCACTGTAGGACGCCCATTTGTTTTACACTTCCCTTCTGAGCTGTATGTGTGTTACTGATGTCTTCCTCACCATAACACAGATATGTCCTAAACCTTACAGAACTGAAGATAGCTATTTATATGTAAATCTAAAATCTTAGATGGACCTTATAAATACAAACTCACAGCTGCACATGCAACTATAAAATTAAAATCTTTATTATATCTGTGTAGCTCTGTGTGTACTACATGTCACATACATGTAATATATAGGATGTCTACAGAGAATATCTAAATATCTAAATACAAATCCCTAAATATGGATACATAAATAAATATTTCTCTACGTGAATACAGAAATGCAAAGACCAGATGCACAGAACCTGTAAAATTAAGCCCCAGGACATGGAGTAGAATAGGCAGTCATACTCCAGCAAGCAAGTCTGCCATAAAATCCATTATAGGAGGCACCATCTTCAAAAAAGTATTCCCAAATGCAGAGTGGGGAGCTGAATAGCTGACAAGCTATGTGGAAGCACTGGAGACATGGTGGTTTGGCTGCCATGGTTAAATCCAATGGTAAATGACAGACTTTGGATTCTTTCAGGGAAAGGACATGAAGGGTCCTAGATATCCCAAATCCTTAGTGAATAATGGTCAACAAAGGAGTACCAGGCACACTCAAAATGTGGAAAGGTGTTGACTACTCCACTTTGTGTATCTGATATGCTCAGTGTACTAGAAATACATTTTCTTCTTCATGCATGGGAACTGGGTAGGAATTGAAGGAAAATGAAAAATTTTCTTTTGTACTTGTTATATTTTGCTGGAATGTGAACTTTGTGTGCACTGTATTTTGTATGTTTCTTGAAGAGTTTGGCATGGGGAAGTACCAAGGCCTGTATCTGAAGAGAAAAAACCCCAGGCACAGTAAAAGCCAGGGTCCGACTGGAAAGCAGCTTTGCATAAAGGGACCTGGTGGATCCCAGTGAGCACCAAGTTGAACATCACCTGACAACGTGCCCTTGTGGAGAAAAAAGGCAAATGGTGTCCTGCACTAACAGCAGTATTGCCAGCACGCTTAGGAAAGTGATCCTTCTTTTTTACTCAACAGTGGTGAGGCAACACCTGGAGGGTTGGGTCCAGTTCTGGGCAACAAGCAACACATGGACACTCTGGAGACAGTCCAACAAAGGACCGCTGAGATGATGAGGAGACTCGAGCATCTTATGAACAAGGACATGATGAGAGAGCTGGAACTATTTTGCCTGGAGAAGAGAAGGTTCACTGGGGAATCTCATTAATGCATATAAATACCTGAAGAGAGGGTGGAAAGAGGATGGAGCCAGGCTCTTTTCAGTGGTGCCCAGTGACAGGACAAGGGGCAATGGGCACAAATTGTAACAGATCTGAACATCAGGAGATACTGGCAATGGTTGCACAGAGAGACTGTGGAATGTCCTGCCTTGAACGTATTCAGCAGCCATCAGAACCTGCTCTAGAAGCTCAGCCTGAGTAAGGACATTAGATCAGAAGATCTCCAAAGGTTTCTTTTAACCCTGGCCTTGCTGTGGCTCTGTGACAGGCTTGATATCAATTAACTGATGAGATGAAGCAGAAGAAAGCCCACAAATAAATGCTGATGTAGGTGTGTCCATTAACTGTATAAAACTATAAGCTGTAACCAGTATTTTAGATTATAAAACCCACATAAGCACATTCCCTGCTGAAAACAATTCAAAATAATAACTTTGGCATAAATTGTCCATGGTTATCTCATATTTTCTAAATAATTTGTTGTCCTTTTTTTTTTTTTTTTTTTAAATAAATCCATTATAGGCTTGATGTTGGATTGTTTACCACATTTTTGTTACCTTAGCTCTACCATTTGCAATTTTTCTTTAATTTTATGTCTGGTACTTGTTGAAATAAAAATAAAGATTAAGAAATCAGCAAAATATTAAAGGATTTAAAAAAACAACTGGTTTTTAGCAGGGTTTTTTTTCAGATGATCTCCTCATATCATTAATTCATTCATCATTCATTTAACACATTCAATTATCAATATACATGTCAATAAAGGATGAAGTTACCTCTTCTTTGCAGGATAAATCTAATTTATTTGGTTGACAGATCTTGTACTCTAAAAGTAGGTATTTTATTCTTTCATATTAATTATGATTTGGGTTAATCTTTGAATGTGATATGGTCTTCACAACCCCTTGACTTTGCAGAACATTTTCTCATATCTGGAGAATTTAAATATTTTTCTCTGGACTTTCAAATGACTTTGGACTTCTGCTTTGAACAGCAGATCAAGTCTCATGTCTCAGTTTTCAACATCTTTGGAGTGTTGTAGCCAGTTTTTCAGAGATTGCATATTAATGTGTGGGCAACAATTCAGAACATTATAGGTGATAATGCCTGGGTTGAAGTCACTGAGAGGGTGAAGCAAACCTAAAACTCAGTGGGCATAATGAGTAAATTACATTCTTCCTAAAACTGGTCACTTCAGGTCAGATTGTCAGATGAACAGTGAATTGCTAGGGATGGGTAGAAGTGTCACCATGGCTGCAATCAGTGCTTTATCTTTCCTAGACATAAATGGACAGGGCACAGTGAAGCACAGTGGATGTGACACCTTGGTTGCAATGGTCTGGATTAAGGATGATAAAATAAATGCAAAATCCCAATTTATAATGGTTTTGTCCATTTTTTATATGACATGGCAAGTGGCTGATGCAGAAGTGTTTGCTGTTTTGTGTTCATTTAGGATTCAGTTCCTCTTTCTACTTTAGTCTATTGGGCCATAAAACTGCTATAACCTTTCCATAATTTGCTAAGCAGACACAGCAGCCTCTGAAATAAATGTAATACATTTGTGTCAAATCTGAATACATAGGCATGCTCATTTTCATCCTGTACTTCATTTGGAACAGCATATAATTTCATTTTTACTGCAGAAAAATCTGCAACTTCAATTTACAGCCTACATAGATACAAAGACAGTTGCAGTTTCCTGATCCTAAAATTCTGGATGAAACTTCTGCTATTAAAAGATCAATTTGAGTTGATACTTTACAATACCAATGAAAAACACAGACTTAGAGCTGATAGAATGTCTTGGTGGAAGTTCAAAGTTCTCTACACTACAAAGCACAAAAGGCTATATAATTTTTAATATCTTGTAATTTGCAAATTATACTTGTATTCTAATTTGTGTAAATTCTTACTGAGTAATCAGTTTTCATTTTAGAAGTTACCATATAGAGGTATGTATATCCACAAATCATTTTATGTGTCAGCAGAACTATTCAGAAGATTTTGTAAACAGTGCCCAGGAGTTTGAAGTAGATTGCAGCAGTCAAAATACAAGTGACACTGCTTGTAATCCTCATGTTCAAGGTATGTAGGATTTGGAAATTGTAATCTATGACACTCACAGTCTGACTACATTCTAGTAGAGAAATGTCAAATGTGGAAAAGTCACTGCATCAATATAGAAATGGCACAGAATCATAATCTGGATAAATAGTAGGACTCTAGACTTTAGAAGTCTAACTTCCTTCTTTATTGTTGAAAAAAAAATGTTAAACATCATAATAAGACTTTTTGAGGTGGGTATTATATACACTGTGGATAGCTGTGAGCAAAACATAAGTTATTGTCCTGTAACTAGGAAAAGCAGAGGCAGTCTGAAAGTTTTGCATATGCTGGAAGGACAAGCAACCAGGAAAATTAGTCTAAAAAGACAGATTTTCACTTTGCCAAAAGCGTTACCATTTGCAGAATTGGATTAAATAACTCTCCCCATCCATTTTCAGTGTTCTGTGTACCTTTTAATCATTATTGTGTATAATCTGATAACTAGTAATTGCAGTTACAAATGGGAGACTTAATTACTTAAGTAAGCCCAGTCATAGGAAGGGTTTGAAGAAAAATGAGCAATACCTTGCTCAAAATTTTTAATTTTTTCTTTTTCTTTTTTTTTTTTTTTTTTTTTTTTTTTTTTTTTTTTTTTTTTTTTTTTCTCTCCCTGGAAAAGATACCTTTGGTGATAAAGGTTTTATTCATAATTCAAAGTAAAAATTAGTTGCACAACACATTTTTTTTTCTCAGGACATAATTTTTGTAGGCCACGGACTGTTATTTGTAACTTGAAGACTTCCATAGTGGAACTAAACCATCCTCACATTTTCCCCCCTTAGTCTTGCTATCAAAATTATAAGTATTTTTATTTAAAGAAGTCTTTCAGAAAAAGTCACTTCTAAGCAAATAAGGTTCATTGTCATAGTGACATTTTAAAATGTTATCCACAGTTTGCTTTTTTTCATTGCAAGTTACAATGGAATCATTTATTCTGAGGGAAATAACTGAGAATTTAAATACATTTATCAATTTAAAACATCATACCATCCATGTCTGCTGATAATAAGATCTGCATCAAGCTCTCAGACTGGACAAGGAGATTTAAAGGATTACGTGAGTTTGTGTCAAACATCAGCTGATGAATGAAAGCTCCTAAACTCCATATACTCCACTAGCACAGAGTTTGAACTTCAACAATTGTTGGACTCACAAGTGACAGAAAAAATACTTTGTTTTCTGGCTCTGAGCTGCTGATTCACCATATCTTTTGATACAGAAAACAATGGAAGTTGAAAGTGTTAACTTGGAAAACATTTCATATATTCCTTTCAGTAGAGTGATTCTGTATTTTGAACTCAAAGTCTGCAATTTCTGGTGTTAATCCTATTTAAAAGGACAAACCATATCATACAGATAAGCAAAAGTTCTAACTCATGCTCCTGTCTCCCAGAAAAACAAGGGGTGAGAAAAAAGACAAGAGTTAAAAATCCCATAGAAATTTCCTGCCAAGATGAGTCCATAACCATGGCTATTTCATCCAAAACAGCATTTCCGGTTCTAGCCTTCTAGAGAAAAAATGTTGCATTGATGCTTTCTGGATGTTAAGGTTTTATGGACCACCAGGTTAGGGAGGGAATAAATAGATCCTTTTACAACTTGGAGGAAAAATAAAACATCAAAGTAACAACATGACCTTTCTAATCTGACTGTATTTGACTTTCCTTCATGCCATCCAGCCAGAGTTGTTTCGTACCCCGAAGAAAGGAGCAAGATCGTAGTATTTGCATATAAACTGGTGGAGATACAAGTCAGACACTGCTCTCACATTCAAAATCAGATGAAACAGATAAATCTGCAGCTTCTATCTTGTTGCACTACTGAGATTACATATGAATAGATAATCACAGAAACTGAATGTAGCCCCATTTTGAAGTCTGTGTTTTAACTTTTCTACATTAAGTAAAGAAAATGTAATTGTCTGTTTGAAACAATTCACAACTACTGCTGCTGACCTTGCTCCTGACCACTGATATTCAACCAGACCCCAGCAAACTAAAAAAGAAAAACCACTTCCATACGTCTAGGAGGTGCATCAGATGTGGCAGATTTTTCAAAGAAGAAACAAGAGGGAAAAACATGGGAAGAAAACAGCCAGAGCATTAGCATCCTCAGCAAATGCTTTTAATATGTAAGTTTTGTCATGTAAGATACAAGTAGTTCTAGATCATTCTATGGAAATAATAATAATTTAAAAAATCTTTAAAATAACTCTCAGCATTATCTGAAAGACCTGATGACAGATCAAGTTATGGTGTCGGTACATAAGTTTTCATAATTTCATTTATTTAGTAATGTTACCTGTATTTAATCATCTTTGAGTGTAAACATTGAAGATTGCATTGTAAAATACTCACTTTCTGAAGAGAGTATTAGTAATCATAATGTTAAATGCTATTACTACTTACATGAGAAGCATTGCTCAATTATATCATAGCAGTTACTGAAACAAAATTAGAACCTGTAATCTTGTTACTTCTAAAGCAGGTATGGTCTCCTCATTGCAATGCATCTTTTAGTTCTCTCAAACTCATTTTAATCCACCCTGAATGTGTTTGGTTTTTTTTTTTTTTTTTTTTTTTTTTTAATAATTATAAAGAGCAACAGCTACAATTTAAGTGTTTGCTCTGAAATGGATCTTAAACAGATTTTCAGGCATTAGATTCTATGGGACGTATAATCATTTCCCCTGGCTAATGTAAATATTTTCCTGTATTTTTAAACAGTTCAGTATATCTTAGTAGGTTTTGTAAATGGAATATTTCTTTCCCTCCTTAGATTAAGTCAGCTGACTGTTTTCTGCTTAGTTTTGAACACAATAGTACTAACTCATAAAATTAATTCCCATTTTGTGGGATTGTCAGAAATGAGGATTGCTCTGACCCCTGTTTGAACTCATCAGCTGAAATGAAGTTGTTCAGTGAGCTGGAGAAGACAAAGCTGAGTTCCAAGAAATTAATCAACTCCATCAGCCTCCACGATAGGCCTGAAAATGGCACACATCAGACTGACCCTGAGCAGCTCTGGATTCCCTCTGTAAATGAAAGTCATCATTCCTGGCAAGGAAGATACTAAATTATAGGCTTTTAAATTTAATTTTCAGTTTACTTGTGTTTTCGATTAGTGTGCCATGTTTCATAAAGATGGTAGTACCTTTAAGTAGTAAATGCCCTTCATCTACCAGCTCGATGCCTGTTGTAATAAAAAGGTAAATTTGAACTAAAAACTGTTAGCAAATGAAACATGTGGTTGGGTTTTTTTCCCTTTTCTCTTTCCTTTCTCAGTGACACCTTAAGCAACAACACCAAATTATTTTCTTCATACCAAAATCAATAACAGGCTTGGAAATAAAAAGTAGCCCCACAGCCTGAGGCCACAGATTTTCATGACAGGCTACTAAAACTATCTTTCAGTAGCCTGAAGGTCTGCCAGCTAATCATTCACTTTCCTTTCACTATTTAGTTGTCGGATATCTCTCCGGGCTAGTAAAACTTAAAGGCTATGTGACAAATTGTCTGCTAAAGAAACGTTGTCCATTTTTATCTTTGTGGAACTTCAATCTTTAGCACATAGGCTGGAAAGTTCACATTGCTTTGGAAGGAAGACAGAAATTCAAATGCCAACTAATCTTAAATCCTTAGCTGCTATCTTATTTGATTACATGCAAAGCATAAAAGCTGTCGTCGTATACCTTTACAAATCAGTAGAAATAAAATTACAATTTTTTTTCTGGAGAAACAAGGCCGATAAGAAAGGGAAAACAAGTTTAAGATTCTTTAGTTCAGGTCTCAAAGGTGAGGGAGAATGACAATTAAGATTGAAAATGTTAATTAGGTTTCCTCTCCCTTGTACATATGCATGGCAATATAACCTATAAGTAGCTATAAACATAATTTTTATATAAAAATTATGCATAATTCATATTATATATGAAATTATAGAAATAAATAATATAATTACAGATAACTATAGCAATTCCCAGCATTCGCTGGAAGTGATATCTATCCTACAGCTGAGATGATAAGAAATTGGAAGGTGATGAATGCTGTTAACTCTCCTCAAAGTTCTCCTTTTTTACAAGTTTTTATTTAAATATATAAATGTATATATTTAGTCTAGATGGTAAAATTTCATTTCTACCTTTCAAGGGGTCAAACAACTCCAACAATTACCAAATAATAAACCTAACGACTGCCTAATAATGTCAACAGTAATTTCCCCATTAACTTATTTGGGAGATATTTAATAAAATAGATTGACAGGCATCTTTCTAGTGTTCCAGACTAACCATGTGCTCCTAGATCTGTACTCATATAATTTTTCAAGTGCATGGCTTGAGGCTAAATATGCACCTTTGCTTCACTGTTCTTCAACATTTCCAATGTTTCCCTTTCCCCTTTACACCTCTATTCCCTCCAAATGGTGTCCTGGAAGGGCTTTTACAGATAAACCAAACTAAAGCTTTCAGATATATAAGTATAATCTATGCTAAACCTTTACATCATCTTAAACAGATTACATCAATATAAGTCTTTAGATCATCTTAAGTACCTCAGACCTATTAATTTGTTCTCTAATAGGCATTTAGCAACAGAGGTGCACAGATAAGGGGTGACTAGGGTGGGGGCAAGACAGTTAAACCTAGTCTGAAGTAGCTGAAGTGCTTTGCCACGATGGCTAGGTGCTAAAATTTAGTGATTAACCTTCATGGCCCCCAAATATCCTGACATAGTGGATAGTGTATGTCACTTTATCTTAGTTAAAAAGCAGCAAGCCTTCTCAAACTTAATTACTGCTTATTGGCTTTTATATCTGAGAAGCAAGTTTTGAGGTGTTTCAATTCTCTGTCACTATAATGGAGAAGTAGCTTCAGGAGCCAATTATTTCAAAAATTTTTCATCATGAACAGGAAAGTAAGTGAGGAAACTCACTTACATTGTATGTGTATATTGTACACAAAAACACACATAAAGGAAAAAGGTGGTTTGTACTCTTTTTCCACTGTTCCTTTAAAGCAAGCACAGCCAGAAGCAGCAAACTCCCCGTCACAATTCCTTTCCATTTTCACACTACCATACTCGTTAAAAAAAAAAATCTTGCTGCTGGTGAAAATGATCAGACTGAAGCTGTGATGACTGGTTTATTATAAAACCAGGAAAGAAGACTGTAGATGATCTGAACATCTAATGGTAGCAAACACGACCAGACTTAAAATGTCCTTTAAAGGGACTTCTTGGAGCCTTGAACCCCTAAGAAGCTGAAGAGAAAGTAGAACAGACAAATGATAAGATTTAAACTGAACAGTAGTAATAGACATGAAGTTCTTGAAAAAGCTGTTGAAACTCCTAAGTTTTCTTGTTAAGGCAGGAACCAGGCAGCCCCATGACTTTACTCACCAGAGTGTGAACATCCAAACTTGCATCAGGCCTTGCATGCTTCACCTTAGGTGGTATGTAAGGGACAAGATTCATGTAATTATTTCACCTTCACATGGTATTTTCCACACTTATTTTTTTAAGGCAAAAAAGTCTTATGTGTTAGGTGACTCTTTCCCATGGAGGGGGATAATGGTTTATCAGGTTCACTAAAATGCTGCTGACCCTCAGTGCTCAACTGAATGAGTGTGCACCCTCCCTGCAAAATAGAAAGGCTAAAAGTCCCAAAGTAATTTCAAATAAAGGCAGCCAGTTTGGGTTAAATGGATGGATACCATATAATTAAAAGCATTTTGAATGTTTGGGGGAAGGAGCCCTGTAAAAGCACGTGAATAAAAAATAAACTTCTTGTTTCAGAGTCTTTGAAGCATAATTACTGAGACATGAGGGAGAAATGTATTGTTGCTTGATCTTAACCATGTGTCTGATATAGAAGTATACTTAGCAACATACAGAGCTGCGATAACTAAAAAATTATTTTCAGCTAGCTGTCCATCATGTCACTCTGCTAAGGTCACAGCTAGAGAAAGAATGAATTAATGGTATAAACTATTGAGCTGTATTAAGTTTTATTAGGAGCAGAGTATTTATGATGACCATTTCAGTTTATATTAATAACCACTAATTCTTGCACATTAGCTCTTACAAACCTACTCAGAGATAAATTCAAAATTCAAATACAGACAGTCAGATGTTTTATACGAATTGAGGATTAATCACAAATGTCTTGATATTTCATATTCCAGTCTGCAGTTAGAAAAAGAGGCCACAATTCAAATTTTCTGAAAAACGTTCTTATTATTTTCCCCAAAGTATGCTTCGCAACACCTTGGAAATTAAGGGCTATCTACACACGCATGCAGATTTTCAGCTCTAGTCTCTCCTTTGTTTTGATAAATTACATTTCTGTGTTGTGCCCATCTCTCCCTATGAAGGCATCATTTGTTTTCTTCCCCTTGCTGGTGCTGGGTCTCATCCAGGCATCCACAATGACACACGCTGGTGGAAACAAGGTGAGAACACTGGTGCAGACCTCTTCTGCTCTGTGTCAGTTATGTCATTATTGGCACTTGATCTAGTGGCACACATTTGTTTAATGAAGCATGGTTGCTTTAACCTTCGAGACTGTCCCTCTCTGAGAAGCATCAGCTCTCTCCTAGAAATTGAGTCATGACTCAGTTATTGTTGTAATAAAAACTGTCCCCCCACAGCAAAGACCACAGCAAAGAGTAATTTGATAATCTTATACAGCTATCTGTACATGCTACTCTTCACACGAAGAGTTAACCCATTACTAGAATATACCAAACATTGTTTTATTGGAAAATGATGAAAAATATCCAGTCCTGAACTTCTGAATTTTTCTTGCATTTATCCCTTACATGTCTTGATTCAATATAGAAATGAGGCCTCAAAGTCTAATAATTGTAGCAGTTATCTTCTTTTAAACCTACAATATTACTAGGAAAAAGCTTCCTATCTTAATATTACTTTGAAAATACTAGCCTTTAAAAAAGATGTGATTTGCATTAGCCAGACTGAAAAATCACATAGATAACTTGAAGTTGGGATCTCAGTTACTTGTCATTAAGTAAGTACAGAGGAACAGCCTTGTATGGTTAATAGATACTATAAATGTTGTTTTATTTATACATTAGCATCAGAGACTTATTGCAAACATCAAAATCAGTAAGGGATTTTATTCAAATGAAACAAAGATGTGTTTGAGGCAAATCACTGTTGTACTTCAGGAG
Source organism: Phylloscopus collybita (assembly GCA_027886175.1). Taxonomy (NCBI): domain Eukaryota; kingdom Metazoa; phylum Chordata; class Aves; order Passeriformes; family Phylloscopidae; genus Phylloscopus; species Phylloscopus collybita. The sequence goes on along the minus strand of JAJNNQ010000075.1, from coordinate 63,564,310 downwards.
TTCCTTTCCTGTTTTTTCTTGAAATTTTGCTAATCAGGAAGTGACTACTACCTCTTACAGCTAAATTTTATTCTTAATGCTTGATTCCAAAACAGCTGCTTGTGCCCCTAAAAGAGTAATTCAGCTAAGTTTTATTTAATAATTTAGTTGTATACTCTGGCAAGTCACATATTTTCTAGCCTGACTATTAACATAAATCAAAAGGTCTTGTGAAAACAACAGACTGTCTAGGAATTGGTAGTGCTATAGAGAATACAGGCTTGGAAGCAATGCAAATGTTCAGATATTTACCTACTTTTCTTTGTAAACAAGATATTATGAACAGAAAGATTACAAATTGTAAAAATGCAAATAAATGGTTGACTGCTTCTTTACCCACTTTTTTGAGTTGGATACATTTTCTAATGGGGTTTGTAAACAAAGGCTTTGTGACACATGAATACTACTGCTTGTGGTTATGATGAAAGCTTGGTGTTAATAAAACTTCAAAGGCAATGATTCAGTGTGAATTTCTCTGATTTGAGCATCGATGATAACCTCTGACTAAAACACTGGGCTGGAACACTTGTATTGTTAAACACTTGTGCTGCATTGACCTTTCTCAGGATTGTTTGCAGTTGGATATTTCAACACACCATACCTGCAATTGTATTGACTAGAGTATTTTGCCTGTCAGGATTAAGTTAATGTTGTTATCTTTGGCTGTAATGAGTTTTGAGCCTGCTGATGCCTGCCTGCAAATGCAACTGTAAATTACTTTACAGTAAGACGTGATGATTTGCTAAGTCTCTTGATAGGTTCTTTAGTCAGATTTAGTGTAAAATATAAGGTGAAAAAGTTTTTGTGCTCTGACATTCTGCAATGCAGTTGATGTTTTCAGAACCTTAGCTCTTATACATAAATGAGAAATTTCACTAATGTCCTGGAAATTTTAATACTCTCTCCTGCCAAAGAAGGGGGAAAAAAAAAGAGTAAAGAAGAAATAAATGGTCATGTGATTTAAATTTTTTCCATCTTATTTTTAAAATTAATGGCAACTAGGTTTCATGTAAAAATATTTATAACCTTGTAACTGAGCTTGGTTGCACAGATAATTGGCACATTATCTTCAAGTGCTTTCAGCAAGATCTACCAATGATCTCATGCTTCCTCATGTTTCCTCTTCCAAATGATATGGGTGAGACAAGAAAGCAGGCCAGGACAGAGAAGCTGAGTCTGCACATTGTCTGTCCTGTGGCAGATGTACCAGGTGTGTCTCCTGCCCAGCTACATATGCAAAACTCCTGTACAAATTCCTATAATATACGTCTCGCTTAGTGTGATACCCTTTTTCTTCTTTTGAAAAATACAGTATTACCTTGATTATATTTTTTCAAGACAGGTCTGTAAAAATTGCTTTCTTGGGCAGGAACTAACTTAGAGTTCTGGTGCTGAAAAAGTTGCCCTTTACCTATCACACCAAGCATCAAGCTCCTAGTTTCCAATCTGGCTAGCCACAGCAATCTAGCTGCATCTTACTCATTATCATGCTGAAGTTAATAGGAGATGGGCCAAAACAGGTGCTGTAATACAGTGAGTGACCAGTGTAATCTCAGAGATCTGAAAGGACATATTGTCCTCAACAGGGTGACAACACTGGGAAACCCCGGAAGAGGAAAAGAGAGCAATGCTTTCTAACTTCCATCCAAAAAAAATTCCCCCTTGACACTAATTTTGGCAAATATGAAAATATATTTAAATTGAAAGGCAAGTTTGACCTAGTTGAGAATCAAATAGTGAATTTAGAGATGCCTAGAGAAATTATAAAACACCTTAGCTCAGAACGAAAAGCTGAAAATTAGAAATTTCATAAAATGAAAATGCAAATTCAAGTGGTTCAAGACAACTGAAAAAAATTCATATTATGTTGTTTTGTTTAGACTTAGAACTTTGATATGTACAATTACACATTGTACACCATCATGTAGTTCATATCAAGCTATTAATGTCAAGTGAATGAAAACATTATTGTAAAGATACTTTGGGTTTTGTTTGGTGAAGCTATAGTTGCTATCTTTCACATAAAATGGTCAGATTATAATTAATCTTTTTTTCTATTAAAGACAGTACACTGGGATTGTTTGGACTAGGTTTGCAATTTCTTTGCTAATGATAACCATTTTAATTTTAGGGATAGGGTGGGAAAGTGTGTTTCCATCAGAGCAGCTGCGGTACCTGTCAACTAATCAGACTTCAGCTTTCTGTCTGTATCCAGTTCTATGGACCACAGCTATGGGATTCACCTATCTGCATGTCAACATGTACATGGATAGATATCTGGCCAGTTTTCTAGGCTTTCCTTATAAGAGGCAACATTTAAGGGGGTTAGACCTCTCTAGTGAATGTAATGGAGTCTAATGATTATTGATTAGAAGTAATGCAGAAATCTAAGGGGAGTTCAGGTGAATGCTTGGTATGAGCATATTGCGCACCAACATCATTACTTTTTTTTTTTTGTTTCTGTAAATCATTGGTTCAAAAGGCAGTAGAAGTTTAGGAGAGTTCTAGGTTTTGCTAAAAACAAATAAATAAACTCTCAAGGTGACACAGGCTCCAGGAGATATTCAAAGACTTAACTGATAGCTTAGCATATCCTGCCACAGCTGGGGAAGTATGAAGTGTTAAAACCATTAAAGTGGTCATCTCTGGCTGATGTGTAAGTCAAAAATACATTCACAGATGTATTAAAAAAAAGGCAATTATATCTTGAGATAATTCATAACAAAAAAGAAGAAAAAATACTAAAAAGTGAGGCAGTATTATATATGTTATACTATTGGACAAAAAGCAGTTATGGTATTTATCTCTAGAAATACTCATCCTCCCAAAGTTTGCACTCTATTTGGAAAAAAATAAAAAGATAAAATACAAAGAGGGGGAGGATAGAACTGAATTTCTAAATTTAGATACAAATAAACATTAAGGAGAGAGAAGAAAATTGTCACTTAGCTGAGTGAACATCAGCTGACTTACTACACTTTCTCTTGCCAGTGTTTTGTAAGTATCGTGGATGAGCTGAGGTAATTTACTTATTGCCAGAAACGTAGCAGCACATCCTTGAATTTCAAGGTCCTCTGTTGAACCCAAAATACTCATAACTAAGTGGTTCAGGAAAAGCTCTTTGATTCTATCCTGTCACCCATAAGCATTGAAGTTCCTGAGCTGGAATACCATGGAATAGAGCTTGCATATAACAGCAGTTGCAGCTGCTATTGCCCTAATTCCATCCCAATACTCACAGGAGGTTCCATCAGGTTTCTGCCAAGAAAGGCCCTACAGTGGCTTTTCTAGGGGGAAGAGAACAAGATGTGCTAGGATAGACTTGCATATAATCACCTAAATGCTTCTTTCAGGTTGATTAGAAACACAAAGGTTTTCAAAGAGAAAAAATTAGAACTTATCTTTTAAAATGCCTTTTCCTGACTAAATGTATCATAAAATAATTATGCAACATAAATTAAAAGACTTTTCCCTAAATTTGCTAAAGGATTTTGAAGATAGATTTAGCAGAATGTTCAGTGAACATGCAGGGTGCTGCATGCCACAGAAAGGAAAAAAAATGAAGCAAATGGATACTTTGGACAGAAAGAATATACAAATCTACTTGTATGTCATTATGAATTTTCACTCCAGCTGGCTGCACATCTTGCAACAAGAGCTGATTGTATCATAGTATTGTTAGAAACATTAAAACCACAGTTCTTCCTCCCTACCTGTAGAGCCAGCTCTTAGTCTCCATCTACTGCTGAACTTGTTTCACTGTTACTCACACCATTGTTAAAGTGCATGCTAAAAATTGTAGATTATTTCTGTTCACTGAACACTACATTGTTTTACCATGGATAATATTTTATTTATAAGGAAAATAAATTGTCAGAGTTAAAAAACACAGTTCATTTTGTTCTAGGCAACACATTGCTTTTATCACACAAATAATTTATTGGTTCTGCTCCCAGACGAGTTCTGTGCTGACCTTTCCAGGTATACTGAATATTGCTGCATAATTCGTCTTGCTGTGAAAATGTATTTATTTTAGCCATTAATACATGCTGTGATAACCTTTGTGTCGAGGAGCAAGTTTGTTGTTTTAATTCTGATCCATATTTTTTACAGAGGGATATATGGAAAACAAAACTTCCTATCTTAAAGCCTTTTATTCTGAAGAAGAGAGACAGATTTGAATCCAAACCTACCATATAAGCTTTGGTAATGGATTGAAGCAAAACTAGAACAGCCACATGTCCTGGTTACACAGCAGGAGCAGACAGAGCCCCCATTCTGGTTCAAAAGCAGCCTCTGCAAGTCATCAGCCCAAAATGGCAGGAACATATTCAGAACAGCTCATTGCATTTCAGTAACACCTAATGTGAGCTTGAATAACTTCAAACATTGTTCCACGGCATCCCTGTCTTATGCAACCAAATCAGCCACCACATCAGCCCATCACTACATGAGTATTTGCTTTCAGGTTCTATGGACAAAGGGTCTGAAGGCTGAAGAAGTGCCAAAACCACATTTTTCAGTTTATAATGAACAGCAAACTTGGGAAATTTAAGCCACAGTAAAGATGTCCAAAGACTAAAACCAAGCTAGGATAGTGAAATCAATTAGAGTAACGAAATGCATTTTGAGCAAAATGAGCACAAATTTTCATGCAGTAGTTAGATTTTTGTATTGTTAAATATATGTCTAATAACTTATTTTGAAATAACTAGTTCAAATTTTCTCTTCTGAGTACCCTGAAATTTGCATGAGAAAAAAAATAGTTCATTATAATAAGTGCAGAAAACGAATATGCAAGTCTGTGGTTTACAGCTTTAGAAGAAATGAATCTCTGAAAATAAAGTTACATCTGGTTTTTTGGATTTTTTTTTCTGATCATCAAGCACTTCCTATCTGGTGCTCAATTTTTGTAGTTTTCAAGTCCTTCTACAAGCTGCTCAAAATCTGGTCTCATGCTTGGTATTTCCCTCATCAGACAGCATTGGTGAGCATATTATTTATTAGTTTGCGGGGTTTTTTAAGGAGAGGCAGAAAAAATATTCTCAAAGCAGAAGAATGCTCAGGGTTGGAAGGTGTGCAATGACTTGCAAACATTTTCTACTTCAACAGCTGCTCCAGGAGTTTAACATCACTTTGTGATTTTTTTTTTTTTTTTTTTTTTTTTTTTTTTTTTTTTTTTTGTTTCAGTACACCTTCTGTTTAGACAGCTGCCTGAATACATGTTTATAGCACACAGAAGAGAAAACCCTCCCAATAAAATGTGGCACTAGTTAAAAAAGCAGACATAAACTGGAATAGGCCTACCTATACAATTCCTCTCTCTACTGTAATTAATTCGGACACTTTCTGGCATTTGCTGCCTGAGATTTGAAATATAAACAATGCTTACACCCATATGCACTCATGTTCAGTTTAGTCAATTTATGATACAAATAGTAGGAAAAAAGAATTAAATCAAATTTCTTCATAATTATATTTTTTTTGAAATGCAGACAAAAAATGAAGTATTCTCCCCCCAAAAATCCCCCCAAAAATATGTGAAAATGTTATGAGAAAGATCCTAGTGCCAGGATTTCTCCTGCTCTCTCTCTGGCCCATTTATTTAATATTTATTATTTAACAGTAATATTTAATTATTTATGTGAAGTGGAATAGCATCAACAAGAGAGGCTGGGAGGAAAAAAAAAAGAACCAACCTGACTTTGTAGAGCAGTGGTTATTATACTTGCCCATGATGTGGAAGAGGGAAGATGCAGGAGTTTATATTCCAAAGCAGGGAAAGCAAAACTTGAAGCTGTTGTTTTCCTATCATATTTGTATCAGGAGATTAAGCTATTTCATGAGAAAAACTCCTCAGCATTTTTTCCTTTCTAAATTTTGATGGGATGGTAGTACAACCCACTGCTGAAATGTCTTAAAATAAAGATGGCATCTCAATGTCAAGAATGGAAATGATCCCCTTTAGCCTGAAATGTCATCTTAAGTGTCTCAATAAGCAGCTGCAGGCATCTTGGCCAGGAGATACAGAGAACTTTTGATATACACATCCTCTATCCAATCAGTGCACAAGTTCAGCTACTTCAAAGGATGGTAGGGAAGGCCTGTGGACTACAGGACATGACTTGAGCTTATGTGCAAAAGACAGAGATGTCTTTGAATATTTGCACTTCTCTAGACAGGTACCTCAGATCTGCAAGAACCAGATGGAATATTTCTGTTATTTCAGTTTGTCAGTGAATGGACTTTTAGAAAGGAAGATGCTAAAGGAGAGACCCCCATTCTCTCCAGTTTCTTCCCTGGGCTACAGATAGGGATACAGAATTCATACCACAAACTTTCTGATAGAATAGTCTGGATTGGGAAACTGGGAGACAGACAACGAACAAGGAGCTGCCACTCCCAATTGGTGTCAAAACACCTAGAAAAAGGAACTCTGAAATTTGAAATGTTTATGTTTAATATACTGTTGCTTAGATTAAGAGCACCCAGCCTTAGCAGCTGCAGTACCTGAAACACACTTTCCCGTTCCCTCACTATCCCAATTCCCACCACAGATTCTCTTCTGAAGAAACAAAAATTTGCCTTTCACATCACCAGCATCAGTTGTCATCAAGAAATGCTTTCCCTTATGTACCTGCTGACTTGGGTGACTGCTATGGGGAGCAGAAGAAAGTAGCAGGAGGTCAGGTGCATAGCTGCATTTGTTCCATGCGTTCCAGCTGCTGCTCTAGTTGCAGGGGATAAGGAAACAGTACTAGGAGAAACCCAGTGCTGACACTTCAGGATGCTGAGCTCAGTCCAGGTCCTTCTTTCCACTGGAGTGGTTGTGGAAGGGTTGATAGAAGGAAGCTTGCTGAAAAGCTACCAGGTTAAAGAAATTGTACAGTCCTTCTGCTTGGCTGCTGAAATAACTACCCCTGTTTCCTTAAAGATGCAGTAGAGAGGATAGGAGGTTCTTGTAGGCTAGACTGGGTCTCTGGTGGTGTGCTGTGTTAGGAAAGCAGGGACTGGAGCCCTATCCCTACCCTCTAACAGAGGCATAGCTACCAGCCGGGCTCTGCAAACTTCACAGTCTCCATTCATCTCTAGAAATCAGGACATTCAGAATGCTAATGATCGCTCATCAGCCTCCTAGTGCTTCCTGCTCGTGACATACCCTGGTCTAAATTTATTCATGTTTGGACTATGGATGTACATGAATGTCTTCAGTAAGATTGCTCAGCAATAGGTCCTCTGTTTCCACATGATAATCAGTTGAGAAGGCCCACTATCTTTCAGTTGCATCCAGCATTACCTAAATTTCTTTGAAAATTAGATTTACATCTTTTCTTTCTTTAGTTCCATGATTGATGTTCATGATTCTCTGTTTCCATTTTCCCTTCTGCTTATTGGAAAGCCTTGTGTGTAATTCTTTTGCTCTGAAGACCTTAAAAACAAAGTTATAAACTTAAATGTTGTCTCTTTTCTAATATTTTTGATCATTTTTCTTTTTTTTTTTTATTCTGTGTGGCCAATACGATTGTTTTTTTCCAAATCAAATTTCACTGTTATTTTCTAGTTTTTCTTAGTAACTTCATTTTAAATCTTCACCATGAATTGTCATAATTCTTAGAGAGCAGTCTCTCCTGCCCACCTTCTCAAACTGTTTTCCTGAGTCTTTGTCTTGTTTGAGGTTAGATGGCCTTGGACAGGGTATATCAAATTAGACCAGTTTTAGCATAGCATTGCATTTAAGAAGTTCAGAGCAGCTGCTTTGAGTCACCCCTAGAAGACAATTGCCTCTGTCCATTAACTACAGGTCACTTAGGTCTCTACATTTCATGAATCTGAATTGTAACCTCAGAGAGGTGTCTAAAGTGAGCTGAAGTTGCGAGTGTGCATCTTGCCGTAATTGACAAATGATTTAAAGTTGGTGCACTCGCCTGTAGGAACAGGCCCAGTCAAGGAGAGGATACGTATTTGTTTGAATTTGACCGCAGAATGAGGACATGCTCTAATTATAATGTTCACACAGCTGCTGTGCTTCAAAACAATTCCAGGCCCCAGACCTGGAAAAAGATTTGTTGTGAGGTACTCTTTGGCCTTGAAGAATTTTATTGACTTAAATGGGTCTACAAGAACATATTGGTGCCAAACACCGTAGCTGCAATAATTTATTAAGATTGTCTAAAAGTGGGAAAAGGTGCAGTATTTATAATTCTTTTAATCCAGAGCTTCTTCGCTTCATGTGAAGATCTAAAGCTTTTTAGCATGTGAACATCATGATACTCATAACTACCATTTTAATGGTCAGCATACTGCATATGCAATGGTAAGTGTGCCTCAGTACCATGAAAAGGTTAATCCATCACCGGATCAGCTTACAATTCCATTCTTCACTCCCATATTAAGTATGTACAAAGTGATGGCTTGGACTTGAATACACGTAACTCATGCAAAATACTTGATTTTTTTTTTTTTTATTGTTATTTTTTTAAGAGGGATTCTTTTGGATTTCTTGGACTGTAGGAAAGTTTTAGGACCTGTTAAATACTGTTAAATACTGTTATAGAGTACCATCTTTGAACCAGTCTCTAGCCTCCTCTTCACTCACTTTTTTTTTTTTTTTTTTCATTTTTTGGAATACATTTATTTTAATTTTCCTGAAGCTGTCTTCTAATATGCCATTTATCTCAAGTATTTCCATAGTCACTTCTCAGAATTCCTCCCCACCAGTGTCCTACTCTTTGACTGGCACTGATGGAAACACCAGCTATATAATAAAATTTCACTCCCTCTTGTGGAAAAAAGGAGATAGGGAGGAGCAACCTGGAGAGATGACTCTGAAAGTCAGGTAGGCAGAAAATACTACTTTTTTATTACTATGATTATATTGTACAAAATAATATGCTTGTTAAAAAAATTGAAAACACCGCAGATTTGAAAGTGGTTTTCTAGACCGCACCACGGGGGCTAGGAACATTGTATTTCCAAATTAAAAGTTGGTTCTCCAGAATATGTTTGTAACAGGAGTTAAATTCCACGGCCAAGGAATCACTCAGTCTTGCCGATACATCTGCCTTGTTAGTAATAAATCTACAGGACTCATTAGCAAAATCTGCTCCCAGCTACATGCCCTGTGGTTAAAGCTCCTTTACTTCTCATAGGCTTGTCCAGAACATGTCTGATCAGGACATGGACAAGAAAATATCAAGAGAAATTCAGGATACTTTAAGCCATGTCTTAGTGAAACAATGCTGAAGCCATGTCAGCTGGAATGGTAGAAGAGCATATCCTCTTGCTAGAGAGGATAGCCTGCCAGGTTGCATGCTAAACTGCTTTGTTATTTAACCTCAATCTCTACATGCTTGAGAAACATAAAAAGTGTGTTCCCATCAGTCTAGGCAACTATAGAGCACTACCACTGCTCTTACCCCCAGTGGCTTGCAAACTGAACTAAGAACAAACAAGAACAGATTGATATAGGAAAACGTACAAGAGGAATGATAGGATGATAAAAACAGTGGCAATTTCAGAATTATTTCAGCTTTTCAGAGCTCCAGCTATTTGATCACCTTATTTTTTTTTTCTCTGTTCTTGGCTCTGAGGCACTCTACAAATGGTATTCAAACAGATTTGTCTGTGTAAAATCTAAATCTTTTTGGCATTCCATCAGAATGAAAATTATTACTGAAGAACAATATTAAGATGAATTTTTCAGCTTGCTGCATACGTTATTCCTATTACAGCATCTGGAAAGAAGAGATCTGTCAGGTCTTTTAGAAAGTGTAAATTACAGTTGACAAGGATAATTGATACTCCTGGGCTGCCTTTTCTCTACGGTCAACTGGGAGTTTTGGAGCAACACAAGTTTTATAGATCCTTCAGTTAAATTGAAAATCCAAATGTAGGATGCTGCACTAAGAACTGTATGTGGATTTGAGGAAGTTTCTGAAAAAAAAAATTAAACCCAGAGTCAGTGAATAAGTTCTACTGTCCTACAGCTGTATTATACAGATATGTCCTTTTAGAGACAGTATTTTTCTTTTAAGTACGGTAGAGTAATCGTTGTGGCTGGCAGTTATGCAATGATGCTGCATATATAAAGCATAGCAATGTTTTGCATCCCACTTCATCCAGTAGCTGGTTGGGAAGGGAGGCCCCAGGGAAGCAGTCAGAGGACAAAACCTGGCAAGGTTCAAGAAGTGTTTGGACAATACTCTCAGACACATGATGTGATTCTTGGGATATTCTGTGCAGGACCTGAATTTTGATGATCTTTATGAGTCCCTTCAGGACATTCTATGGTTCTATGATTCTATGACTTCTCAGAGAAATGGAAAGCAAGGATTGAAATAGCATTTGTCAGCTCTAAATCTTACCTCACTGAAAGTATTTTCCTGGAATGCTTGTGAATGCATGAAGATGTCATACATAGAATCTCTAGTGTTTTGTCTACAAAACTCGTCTTGCAGGCTGGTGCCTAGGGTTATCCTTGCATGTTTAATGAATGGTCATTTTATGTATGACCTGAGGGCAGGACTCAGGCCTTTGGTCATAAATGAAGCTTGAAACCCACAACCAGCTGTTCAACCTCTGCAAAATCATGGGAGTTAAGTGAGGTGAATGTGTTGGTTTAGTTTTGGCTGTGTTTTAAGGGTTGATTTTCACAGGTATCTTCTATCCAGTGAGTGGAAAGTTTAAGTATTGTACTCTTTTAGTCTTATCTCAGAAGCCCATTTATAAATCCTCAGGTCTTTTATGCTCTATTTCCCTGCATTTTTCATAATGCTAATCTTTCCTTTCATCGTGTGAAAAATAATGAATTTTTAAATTTCTTACTTTTCCTTTTTCTTTTGTATTTTCTTCTGTTTTGAAAAAGAATATTGGAAAATAATTTCCATTATAACTAGTGGGCCAGGACACCAGCTGAAGAGTTCACAGTTCTCCTAAAAAGAATCAATTACATTTGTAAGTGGGGCAAAGAATGGAGATGATTGTTTGAGTCTGGGGTTTGTGCAACTTTTTAAATACTCACTGAAAGTCCTCTTAGCTGTCTTTACAAAATGGTGCATTTTTAGGACTCTTTGCACCTTGTCTTAATGATTTGGGATAGAAATATTTTAGCACTTATTTTAAGTGCTTGCTTGGTCTTACATGAAGCAGTGATAGCAGTTCTTTGAGAAACAAGCCCACTGAATATAAAGAAAGTTGCAAAATTAAAAGGACATATTCTGTTCCTCTTTCTCTTGGGAGAAATCTGCAGAGACTTTGATCTTAGCCATGTTGCCCTATTACTTGACATGAGTATTTTGCAATGCATTTCTAAGAATTTATAGAAGGGCATAAATAATGATTTTTTTAAGAGCCTTTGTCAGTTTTAATGTACATGGGACCATTTAAAAAATCTAGTCCAATTAGCTGATCCAGAGATTTCTTCTCTCATATCCAGAACTGTTTCTCTGGATATTTAAATCAATCAGAAAGCATTCTCAGTGCTGTCTTTCAGTTAGTTTATTTTCATCCTATCCTGATCTCATCCAGCATTTAGCAAATTTGTGAAGTTGTATTAAATTTATCAATGGCAAGATGTAAAATAGAAGACGGCTCTTCAGATGAGTTTTTACATTGTTAAAGATGGTAGTGCAAATAAAATTAACCATAATGAAAAACCACTGAACACTTTCTAGGTACCCTGTATGAACAAGACATTTCCCACAAAAACAGTATTTTTCAGCTGTGTGGGAAATTATCTCCCTTTGGAAGAAGCTTTAGATCCTAGGAAGACTTTTCTTCCATAACCATATGAATACCATGTGAGGATGTACTATAAACACCTTGTAGACATCCCAGATCACCTAGAGCAGGATTGTCAGAACTCAGCAGGACAAACAGGAAAAAAAGCAAACAGTGTTTCAGTTGTGTCTGGAAATCCAGAGGCATTGAGGCACTTGGATTACAGGAAAACAACATTTTTCACCAAGGAGATTAGGGTGAACTGAAGCCACCTCTAACTTCCAAAAGGTGCTAGGGCATAAACTGGAATAACACGGGAGGACAGCAATCCAGTATCACTGCAGTATCACAGAGGGAAAGCACAGCAGCAAGGTCTCTATTTAGAAGAAACCACTGCAGTATTAGTTTCAGGCATATGGAGGGGAAAATTCAGCACACCCTATCAAGATTTTCCTGGACACCATTTCATGACCCTCTAGACCAGTGTCTGATGCACCTGAGATGCAAAAATATATTAATTGACTTCTTCACACCTCTGTTACACACAACACAGTCTCTATGACCTTTAATGAATATACCAAATTGCAATTTAAAGCTCTTCTGGGCCACTTCTAATACAGCCACCTTGAAAACTACACAATTTTCTTCTTATTTAAATTACTGGCTAAACAAAATCTCTGCTTTTCAAAGAGAACACATAGAGTCCTGCTTTGAATAATTTCAAATTCCATGTTTTGATAAAAGTACTGAAGCTCTTGGAATATTTTATTTCAAATTTCTGAAGACCAAAAATCTGTTTTTGCATTCTGGAAGAGCTGGAAAAATGGTGTCCTACTCTTCTCTAGTTATTTCCAAGACCCAGCTTTGTATTCAGGGATAGCTTGAAAGTTGATTTGCTATCCAGCTGGAAGATCCTGGTAACAGGCTAGTTGCAGATGTCCACTATTAACAGGTTTATTAATACTTGTAATTATCCCTTATATCAGCCCACCACTAGAAAGCTACAATAGAAACATGTTAGAAATCTATTGCAGAATGATTTCCATTATTAATTTTTTAAGATTTTTCCCACAGGGGAAGAAATACCTGAATGAATGCTAAAAATGTCAATGTCATCACTGTGACATCCTAAGAAAAGGTCTACCTCAAAACCCACCATGCTTTTTTAGAGAAGATTGACATCAACAGAAAGGGGCAAATTTTTGTCCTGAAGAGTGAAGAGGAAATTTGTCTGTTTGTTTGATTTCTTTTTAACTTCCTTTAAAGACAGGCTAGAGACACTTGAGTCCAGCAAGATTGTCAGAAAGCTTAATGAAAACAGCACACCAAGTATATAGTTCCCCTCTTCAGGTACAGCACTGCTCCTGAGTAATTAGAAACACTAATCTAAGTTACTGTGAGCAGTAACTAGTTGGGTTGTGGGCTGTGGTGCTTGGCTTGTTTCTTTCCTCTGTTATGTCATAAATAGTGCCTGTTCTCTCAGAAAGGAGAACCTGTGTAGGACATGAGCACTTACTTCAAGCTTTTGTAGAAAGTAAATATGGGAACTGATTAAAGGATTGTGAAAAATATATGCACTTGTTAAGTTTAATTTGAGAATAGTTGCCATATCAGGCACAGAAATCTCTTCCTACGCTCTGCTTTTTGAACAAATGAAAATTACAGTACTAAATTTTTTCAATGAAGAGTAAAAGGAACAGTCTCCCTGCATACAATGCATTTAAATACAAATTGTCTGCCACTTTTCAGTAATCTAACATTGTTAAATTGCCTTTTAATCACTCTGTTTGATATTTGATATGTAGCAGTAAAATGTTTATACTGCGAATTGTACAGTAAACCTTCAGTTTAGAAGCAAATTAATAGTCTGGAACCGTGAGAATCTGACTGTATCTGAATATTGATGATCTCACTTTCTGAGTCTCTCTGGGATTGGGGGTGTGAGGTGTTGATCATTGCTTCTCACTGATAAGCAAAATATTTCCAGAGCGTGAAGAATTCTGTGGTGTGTGAGAAGGATAAACCATAATCTGCATCAACACACTAACTTCTCCTCTTCCATTTGCATTGAAAATCAGGTAGAAGTTATGCTAAGCTCTCTATTATAGCCTCATGTATGTGAAAGGTCTTCCCCTTCATTTGAATAAGGCCTCTTATGCATGTGAAAAAAAAGCACATTTAAAAGGAAGGTTCCTTTAATTAGGGTGGCATTTAGAATTCTTAAATGTTCACTTTTTGTGATGCTAAATTGTGGAGTATTTTCAAATATGTTGTAGTAGTCATTTTCATTAGCCACTTTTATTTTTATTTATTTTTAAAAGGAAATGACATGCTCTACAATATGGAGTGAAGGAGTAGATTAATATGACTAGCTAGATTAAGGAAAATTTAAATCAGAGTGTTTGATGAAATGTAGGAAAATGTTTAAATATAGGATTAGACTTACAATATAGAAAGCAGTCAAGGAGATCAAAAGAACTCTGTTCAGAAAGTCCTATTAAAAAGAGAGGGAAAAATCTATTGAGTGAATTCTTATAACTAAATGATTAAAGTGTTTTTAATATATTACATTCAATCTGACTTAAAAATAAAAATAAACAGTAAAGAAAGTGCACAAAGTAGAGATTGTATTCATTCTTGTATAAAGACCAAGTGACTGGGCCTATGTGAAACTGTCATAAAACACATATATGAGACTATGGAATTTAACTTAAAAGGAGTTCCCTGGAGAATAATTTTAAATCTTCCATGCAGCTTTATGGAGACAGAAGTTAACTGATCGGCATCTGTATGAATATGGATTTCTTTAAATCCATATTTGATTTTCTACACCTTAAAAAAATCAAATGTAACCTATTAAATACATCTTAAGCAAACCTTTGGAAGAACATGCTTAATCCTCTAGGTAGTCAATAGAAATGCCTCTAACTTTGGTATGGTACAACTACCCAAGATCATAGGAGACACTGCCATAGCTGTCAGTGTCTTCTGTATCTCATCAATCTAGGTTTGTTTTGTCTTGTTTTGTTTTTAATTAATGTTAGACTGAATTCTTGAGTCATTGTTAACACTTGGTGTTGACAGAATCCTGCATGCTTCTTTTATTCCCAACTGGAAATCTTTACAAGAAATGCACAGGGAACAATGTGAATTGAAATTTACTTTTCATATTATACAAAATTTTTCTATTTTGATAAGCTGAGACGTTAGCAGGTTTTCATTACATAGAATAAGCAAATAGTGAACACAAATATTGTACATCTGTGCAGCGGATATCACCTGTAAAATGCATTTCCCACCCACCTGATCTACTTTTTTTTTAGTTCTTTAAAAAAACAAAAATAAAAACGAATATTTAATGTAGTGTACAACCCCCAATGCTAGCAAGAACCACAGAATTCTTTCTGTCTTGATTCCCTAGTCCTCCATTTACTCAAATAAAAATCCCTACTGAAGTTATGAGCTTCAATCAAAATGCACAAAAAAAATGTATTTCAAAGTCCTATTTTAATTTGGCATGATTATTCACTAGTCAATATGGACATCTTTTCCTAGTTTACTTTATATCCAGATGTATTTGGTACAAATACCAAAACAAAAGAGGTAATTTCATTAAGAGTCCCCCTTCCCACCCTTCCCATCAGCCCTTCTCAATGACATTTACAGCCATACTTTCCAGTAACCATCTATATCAAAAGTTCTGGTAGTGTGAATGTTGGCGCATGGAATAGACTCTTCTCCAATTTCATATTAGAAGTAACTCTGACATCTGGTCAAACAGATGATAATTTATTAATTAGATAACAGTAAAGGAGATATATTCATTCCTTACTTCAATAATGACAAAATACAAGAGGAAGTGCTTTCCCAAATATATACATATTTTAAAATATTCTTGATGTAAATGGATAATTTCAGTTTTCCATTTTTATCAAATGAATTTCAAGCAGGATTAATTCATTGTTTCTTCTTGCTATGGCATCACAAAGATATGGTCAGTTGGTTAGTTTATCAATGCACATTGACAGTGTTTGAGGGTTGCATTCAGAGTCTGGGATGTCCTGCAATCAGACACAGGGACCCTTGTGTCAGTAAAATTTCCCACTGTTCCTACAGAAGCTTTAGTTCCACAGACTGGAGTGATTTGTGAGAATACCTTTATGTAGAGATACCAGTAGGGTAGTATACAACACTGTACTACATTCCTCAGCACTGTGGCTGCTGACGAGGCCATACCTGGAGTTCTGTATCCAGTTTTCAACCTCTCAGTTCAGGAAGAGTATTGAGGTGCTGGAGTGAGTCTAGAGGAGGGCAACAAAGCTGGTGAAGCCTACTGAGGAGCAGCTGCAGGAGCTGGGGTTGTGTAGAGGAGGTACAAGGGGGGCACCTTATCACTCTCTACAAGGACCTTAAAGAAAGGTGTAGCCAGGTGAGGGTTGGTCTGTTCTCCCAGGTAACAAGACTGGATGAAAGGACAAAGTCTTAAGCTGAGCCAGGGGAGGTTTACGTTGGACATCAGGAAGAATTTTTTCGAAGGAAGAGTGATTAGACATGGGAATGGACTACCCAGGGAGGTGGTGGAATCACCATCCTTGGAGGTGTTTGAGGAAAGACTGGACATGGCACTTCTTGCCATGGTTTAGTTGATATGGTGATCTCTGGTCATTATTTAGACTTGATGATCTCAGAGGTCTTTCCCAACCTAATTATTTCACTGATTCAGTGATTTGGTAATTTTGGTGCCCTTTGGTACCACTGTGAGCACAGCTAGGCATTACAGCTCCAATCCATCAGCTGGCAGTTGCTACCCTGCAGAAGAATGGAGGACGTGCTGCCTGCAAGGTAAACTAAGCAACAGCAGTAGAAGGTGGAAAGGAGGGAAAAAATCTTGGAGGCCCAGAATATTCAAGAGTAGAAGAAATTAGGGTAAAAAATTCTATAAATAGCTTCTCAAAAACATAGTTTTAAATAATGGAAGATACCATAAATCAAAATAGTTTGGGGGCAAAAAATGCCAGCAGTGAAGACTGAACACCTGGAAAGCCTGAAAGAATAGGTGACCACACAAATCTCTGAAGAAGCCAATAGGTTCATGGTTTGCAGTAAGTAAGCATGATCCACTTACCAGCTGTCTGTTCTGGTGGAAGGGAAGCCCAAAGGCTGGTTTGCTCCTTACTTCTCTTTCTGATGCTTCACTATTGACTTCATCAGTTTCTCCTGCACATCTACAGAACTCTTATTTTATGCTTTCCATCCTGGCAGCTAGAAAGCCACATGATTCAGGGTTTTATTAATTCCCTCCTGCAGTAAATAAGACAAAGTATAAAAATTAGAATTGATATGGAATATCTTTGGCATTTAACTACAGTCAGACAATCTGAGCTGAATGTGACATACTATCACTCTATTACCTTCAAACTGTCTTGTCAGTAACTTCCTAAATTTGCATATTGACAAACATCCTTGAAAAACATGTTTAATCAATCCTGCACAGGAGAGGGGTCTTGTTATTGTGATGTGCAATAAATACTTTAATGAAAGCAGAGATAGTAATTTGTAGAACTAGAAACTGAAAAGAAGCTACTAGGTGTCCAGGAATCAGGCCTGGACAGAATATCTTCACACTGACATTAATGCTTTAACACAAAAGAGAAAATCAAATGATAATAAAAAGCAATATAAAATATAATCTAAAAAGAATCAGATGGTCTCAGAGATAGACAAAGCAGAAATGGGATAGCAATTGAAATTTGAACCATTGATTTTTTTTTCTGTACAAATGTAATCTTTTGATATATCAGAGAAGCTATTTCTGGATACAATATATCATACCAATTATCCATTTTGAAGATTAATTACACCAATAAAATACAGAAGACTGCTACAGTAATAAGGAGAATGGAAAGCACAACTGATGAAGAGTTAAAGAAATGGGGCTTCTTGCCTTGACAAAATAAGGGGTAAGAGGATAAAAAAATGAACTTCTGCTATCCGTAGGTGAAGCAGAAGGATGGAAAAGCAGGAGACAGACTACAAAAAAGACCAAAGAGTGATGAATTGGATATGCCTGAATGAAATTTTGGTCAAAGAACTGCAGGCCCGTGAACAAGATTAGGAAATAGTAGAAAGTATTAACCAAAGAGTAACCAGTGGAGGAGAACTGAGCTTGATGTTCTGAAAATAATTTCCTCTCTCCTTCATTTGTTAAGAGGAATAATTTTTCAGTAAAAAGCAAGACTTACTACTACTACTACTACTACTACTACTACTACTACTACTACTGTGCTAGATTAACTTACACATAGTTTATTAATTCACTTAAGACATTCTGGCCTTTACCACACAACAGCGGGATTCTGTGCGTTTATGTACATAAACGTAATGGCAGAGGCCACAAACAAATTCCCGCTGTCAGCATATGAAATCTGTGTACAATGAAAGATCATTTGTACACAGTAAAAGGCATCTGAATCACACAGTAGATGACTGCCATGTGGATCTCACATTCTGCAAGGATCTCTTTGTCTACTTTCATGTCACAGTGTGCTAATATCGCTGACATGGCAAATTACTCCTGACTAAAAAGATGCACTAAATTCACACTTGTAGCATATTACAAAAGATTTTTTCCATGTAAATGTATCCTGAAGTTATGAGGAATCTAACTGTAGGCTGTGCATGTGAAGGGAAGTACCTTCCAGGAAAGACCTCCTATCACAAGCAAAGGGATTCCACTGAGGAAATTGTGCTGGCATACCTGGCATGTTAAGATCCTACATGATAAACTTTGCCTTTCCTTTACAGATAAGTCTAAGGTATGAAAGTTCAGTCCCACTGTTCAACAAGTAAAGCTTAAAAATTTATAGCCTGGTTCACTTTTCTATCAGAGCAGTATGAAACAGAGGTCACACCATGGTATAGCCCTTTTAATTCAAACAGTAGATATGGTATGCAGCTAATGAGCTTTCAGAAGAATTGCATAAAAACTCACACTGAATCTTAAAACTCTGAATATGATTCATAAAAGTTGGTCAAAACCTTTCACATTGTCCCACCGTAAAAATCAAAGGGTCATTCTACAAAGTTAGTGGTTGACAGATGTAAAGTGAATGAGAAATTGAATTTAGCACAGCTCTTAGCAACTTCAAGAGCCTTATTTTGAATGATGCTTCTGAGGTGTAATAATAACACAAGGAAAAACTTCTTCCCTATCTGCCACACTTAGCCCAGCAGAGTGGAGCATGCAGGTAAGAAGGAAATTCTTCAAAGGAAACATTGGCTCTCAGGAGGTGTATATGTTAGCTGAGTTCATGTACAAAATCTGAACTCTACCTGCCTATAAAGTAAACAAAAACATGTTAATTTTAAACAAAACTACATTTATCCATATCCTCCCAAGTGTAAATATGTGTTAAAACATCTCTAAAAATAGAGTTCAAAGACAAATGCCTTTCCTATGGGGATCAATGAAAGAGAATTTCTTTTCATCTTAGTAAAACCTCAATTCAAAAGGAAGGCTTAAGCCTTTGGGGAAATACCTAAAAACAATGTTAAGATGTTTTAAAAAGATATTTTCCACAGTTTTGAAACAAGCTCACCTGAGTTTAAATTTCCAAGGTACGACAGACCTTGTTAAGTAATTTAAAATCAAAAGCAAAAGTAGCAATACAAACCCAGTAAAACTCTCAGATGTCTTTTTCCTTTCTATGCCTAAAAGCAAATAAGCAAATAGATACCTTCAGCATTGTTTCACTCAAGGAAAAAAAAAAAAAAAAAAAGTTCTAGCAGGTAGAACTGGGGGGCAGAATCCCCACTGTTCAAGGTACTGCCTGAAGATGCTATGAAAACATTTTTGACACCTTCTGCACTCTTGGAAAAGTCCCTCCTCTGCCTCTAGACAAAGAACTACAAGTAATGAAATGAACGTAGTCACTGTACCCTGAAATAACAGACATCCTTACTGCTCGGAGCACTTTTAATCGCATTCTTGACTCATACTAGGCCTAAACTTTTATGAGCCAGACCCACACTCAGTCTAGTGCCAGCTGTGTGTCCAGTGTACAAAACATTTATTCAGTATTCTAGGAAACAAATTAATTGAGGCAGACTCGCCACTGTTAAGTATGAGCTATGGCAAATGTTGCCTATGGACCTAAACTTCATCAGCTCCCAAAGCCATAATTTCGTGAGAGAAATTTTTGTCATAACTAAATAAGTTCCCTTCCATATATGAATACTTTCTGGACAGTCCCAAATGATTTTGCCTTGTACATACCTATAGGTCACCATTACAAGGTCCTTAGCACTTTGCTGAAACCAAAGATCAGTTTCTTTAACCAATTATATCACTCATTTGTAATGCAAATTGGATGTTTTGTATTTATACAGTAGACTTTGTGACCTGTCATCGCTGTCTGACTTTCTGTTATACCAGGCACCGAGTAAACATGGAAAAATGCATGATCTCTCTTTCAAACTGCTTCCAAACTAAGTAACTCTAAGAACCAATGAGGTTTTTTTGACTTACGCAACATCTGTCTCATTATTTTCCAGCTCATTTCTGTTTATTTGCTTACCTCTAACAATACCTCTTTGTCATCCTCTCTCACATACTAGTTTTCTAACAAACAGATTAACAAATACTTGGGTTAGTACGCCAGAGGAGTTTATATGTGTAGCACTGGGTTTCATGTGAGATATATCAGACTTGAGAAATATTGTAATTGCAATTAAGACCCAAAACCTAGCTCCCTCTGGCTTGATATTCTCCAGGAGGAGGAGATGAAAGGCTTGTCTGTATGTGTGTGGGTTTATGGAAGAAAGTCAGGTTTCCAGGTACCTACTTCTCTTCCAAAGTAAATGTAATCCATATAGAAACGCCTGAATGCCTTTTTCTCCTACACAAATTTAATGTTTTCAGCTCTTGCCGATTAGATGGTGCACTTGCTCACATTCTCTCTTCTAAAATCCATGAGTGAATGTCATAAAATTCATATAAGCTTTTACTAAATTACTTTTTAAAGTGAAATGTATGGAGGTAAAAAGCAAGATTTCACACTAAAATTATTGAAGGTGAAAAAGAAGGAAATCTGTATTCTCCGAAAATGTCTTTGATTAAAAAGTAGACCTATTTTCTTTTGAAGAAGAGAGGAATTTGATTTTGATTTTAAGCCTCCTGAAGTGTCCATGTGTGCATCTCAACTGTAAGATATGAAAATGAAACACAGGATAGAAGATCTAAAACAGAAAAGAATTTTAGAGCAAGATGATAATATTTCAAGAAGATATATATACTAGCAATTTTACAGTGAATACTCAATTTTCTATGAAAATAATTCATCGTACTTTTGCAAAACCTCAACTTGTAAAATGGCTGAAGTTTATATAATGATTTAAACTATTCAGTGTTTGATATAAGCACAGAAAATTTTTTCCTCTACAGGTATTATGCTGGAAGTGTAAAGGAGAAAATTGCTGGGACCTATAAAGCTCATGGTTGATTTTAAGTATATCGAAGGAATTAAATATATGTATATTGAAAGGAAGTGAAAAAGAAAAGAAATGGTCCTGTAAAGAGGATAACAGATGGTTCCATTTGACCAGAAAGGCTAGGATTTCCTTGTCTTCACTTTTTGATAATTTCTAAGAATTATTTTCTTAGTTCATTTAGCTTGTGGATGTTAATCGTCTGATTTATACATCACTTACTGAAGGTTTGACTTAAATAAAAGGTAAGACAAGACATCTGCTCACTCTCTTTGATATTTATAAATAATTAGAACACAATATAGAATGAAGTTACTAAATTAGAAGAAAAGAAAATATGTGATAAGAAGGCAATGCCACTTGTTAAATTTACTCTTTTCTGCTTTCCTGGGTGATATATCACAGAAAGGTTGTCTGAGCTGTCATTGTGGCATCACTAAGAGGATGTACACATCTTCCATTCAAATTACCTTTCAAATCAATCACCCTCATCAGGCTGCTATCTTCATCTGATGGCTGTAGGACAAATGTTTTGGTTTATAGGTAGGAAATGTTAGCATTTGAAAGAGCTCTGAGAAAGAAGGTTCCATGGTTAACTTTGATAAATTGTGTTAGGAAAGGGCAGCAAATAATATGATTGTTGAAATCCTTCATCCAATTGGTTTGCAATTTTTTGAAATAAAAATTCTGTTCTATACTTTCTTTTCTTTTTTTTCCCTCTACAAACTGAGCAAAAAATGTGTCCCTAAAAAACCTAGAGCAAATACTGACTGGGTTTTTACAGGGATGTATTATTCAAAAATGCATGAATGTGGCACACCCTTGTACTGCTTGTAGAACTGTGTTCAGGTCCTAAATTACTTAGTTTATCTATAAGAATGAATTTTCCCACTGGTGTGTGTGTTTGTGTATGTGTATAAAAGTGTGAGGTAAATAGCTGGGGCGGCAGGAAGGTTTGTGTTATGTTCCAGTCAGATTAAACTATAAATCAGAAGCCTGGGTATTTTAATAACACATTAAATAGTTCTATGCCCTTAGTACTGCATAATTGTGTGTTAAACAGCAGCTTCAAGTATTTTCTGTGGTATTCTCATTTTTTATACAGTAGCATTTAAAATGTGATAAATGATACTCAGCTTCAAGTGCATTGTAAATACTGCATGTATATTACCAATATACATTTTAGAATTTTCTAATCTTGCTTTAACACATATGGTATTATCAATTACTTACAGTATTTTAATATAATGTAACATTACTTTAAAATGACATACAATTTATACTGGATGTCACTAGCCCCTAGACTACCTCGGTACATATTTATGTATTTCAGCTACAATTTATCACTTTGTGAAATATACTTTGCGTAATTGAAAATAATGACACAAAAAATCATCTACTCCTATACACTGGTATTATGATATACAATCCTGATAGCTTAGTGTACTATATGAAGTCAGTCTGCACAGCCATGCCTTTGAAATATGATTTAAAACAGAATTTATAATGTCGCAGAATTACATAAAACTGTGTGAAATTGTGCAGATAATCATTTAAATCTCCCTACATGAAAAGATAATTGCTCCAGAAATTAGCTGTACCTGGGGTTCATTCATTTGGTCATGGCTAGTTTCTTATATAGTGATGATTTGATATTACAGCTAATTAAGATCAGGTCAGAGTTGCTGAAGGTCAGACATTAATGCACAGGATCATTGAAATGATAATTATAAACAGATTAGGAAGCTACGGTCTTTTATAAGGGGTTATTAGATAATTACTGTGAGAGTGTACGGCTTACTGTAATAATGGATTATCGACTACTTACAGCGTTTTAAGGGTGAGAGTATATTACTTCCTCAAGGACTAAGAGGAATAATGTTGTTGGAACTCTGTAAATAAAATAGCACCAATTGCTTTTCAATTTTCTTCTACAGAATATGTTCCCTCATTGGAATAAACGGTATCATTTTATCTCAATGAGACTTTAAATAAGAAAGGTCTTTAATTTTTTTCCGTTTCAGAGATGAAAGAAGAAAATGAATTTTAAAAATAAATATTTTATTCCATTTTAATTACATAGCTAGGGCTGCCAGAAGCTTTACAGACAGCATTACAACGTGAGCAGTAAACATTTTACAGTGATTCAGGGAATAGGAAAATATTAACCTGAAACTTACTGACATAACAATTGCACACTTATTGCCACGCCTTTTATTCTAACATACCCCTTCACAAATAAAAGAAGAGCAAAATAAATAACTAAATAATAAAATACTTATTGTCTATCTGTAGCACACCTTGATCTACTACTGGTTGAACTCCATTTCATTTGAAGCTCTGTGCATCAGAGCATGACCTATAAATCAGTAAGAGGGGAACAGGGCTTGAAAAGAGCTTATGGAAAGACAGCATCATTTAAATACTGCAGAAGACACTCACAGACAGATTCCAAAAGCAGCCAATGTAAAGGAAAAGAGAAATAATTTGTGCCACCTATGGTGACAATGACTATGTGACCAAAAAAGTAAAACAAGCATGAGGGATACCTGTGTGGTACCTCCCTTGAAAAGAAGACTGTTTTTATTGTGCAGTCCATCTATGCAGAACAAAAGAGATAACCTTTGGAGACACAGTACTTTATTTTCTTGGATGAAAAGTGTCATATATAATAGCCAATGCAGAGTTGTAGATGGAAAAGGTTATGTTTAGCTCAGTCTTTTCCACAGAGGGAGGTACAAGACAAACAAATGTGTGTCTCCCCGGGTGGGTCCCACACCTGGTTGTAGAGATGACTACATCTCCTTGAAAGGCTACAAGGGAGCTGAGTGGCACTGGCAATGGAGAAAGAAGAACAGTTACACCTGCAGAACCCTGAAAATATTTTGGCACATATAATTCAATAAAACCAGCTAAAATCAAGAACAGAAAGGGGGCTTTCCTTGCCCACAATTATGAGACAAGATCTCCACCATCTGATTCTTCTCAGATCTTTTGCCATCCATGGCTTGTTATGCCCTACTGTGCCTTAGGATATGCTGCAATACTAGGCTAGTATTTCAGCATAGGAGACAGGAAAGTCCCCTCTCTGTTTCTTGGAAAGAAGCAAGCTGGGAGGAGCTTTGAGTCACTGTTTTTTCACCTAGGAGACAAAGGCATTCTAGACCATTCTTATGGAGGCCAGAATCCAATACTTCTGCCTTAAAAAATGTGAGTCTTTGTAGGACTTGAACCACTCCCTGATCTCCACTCCTCTTACACCCTCAAGTTCAGGCATCAAACTGAAAACAAAGCCATTACCTTCCCAATTTCACTTCTAAAAATATGTAAATATCATTCATTCACAGCAGCATCAAACCATAGATTCATTAAAACATTAAGGTTGGAAGGGACCTGCAAGATCCTCTAGTTCAACTGCCAATGTAGCACCACCCCAACCATCCCTAAACCATATTCCCAAGTGCCATTAAATACATAAATAAATAAATGGCAATAAGATAAAGGGAAGCATTAGTATCCATTTAACATTAGCCTCATTTTGTCATACAGACTCACACTCCCCCATTATCACATACGTACATCAAAATTACTCCAGATGATTCAACTTGTATTTGCATATGCCTGAGGTCAGCTTGTTTTCTATCTTTTCAATGCATAGGTATAAATCTTGCAGCACTGGCACATAAATGCATGAATTACACAAATCTATTCGGCCATATCCTGAGTCTTCCACTGAGACTCTTGGGGCTGCTTGGAGCAATGGATGAAGGAAAAGTTTACAGAACACGGTACTGGTGTAAAACCACTTCTCCTGTATTACGGGGAGCACACATTTCTTTGCCCCCTCATCTCTTCATGTGAGGGAAAATCTGGGTCAACTGCTCAATTTTAACAGAATGGCTCTTAGAACTGAAGAAGATCTGCACTGCCTCTGTGAAGAAGATTTGCATGCCTGTATGTGAAAGAATGTGGTACATTAAGGCCTCATGGATAACATCCCATGCTATGTTTTTTATGCAAAAAGTTAGTGTTTCTGTTACAGAATAGCTGTATTTATTATATTTAATAGTGCACAATGAATACTGATATCCCACTGTCTTTGACTGTTGCTGCACAATGATTATTTTACATATTTTCTTACAATAAAATGTCTACTTCTCATCTGAAAGTTATTTTAGGCTTCCACTAAATTTGTGCAGTTGTTGAAAGTGGAAACATACTGACTTTTCCCCGCTAGCTACCACTGTTGAAATACTTTTTAACTTACAGACTGCCATTTACCTACTGTATATCAATTGATTATAGATGCTGAATTGTGATGGAAATTCATGTGATACCAGAAAAAATCCATGCCATTTATAATTACATTTTTTTTCTTTGTATCATTCTGTATCTACATTTAAACCAATCCAGTGTAAAATTCTGACTTCTCTTTAAAGGAATGAATCAGAACAAAACAGATCTCTGATCTTTATCATGTTGGGCTTTTTCAGGCATTATTACAAACATGTTTTAAAACAAAAGCACTTTACCTTAAAGGAGGAATCTAATTATAGTAGATATGTTAGATGAAGCCTTCTGTGTGTGAGTCACAGGAGTTTAATTGAAGAAAGACTTTTGTTTGTTGCTCTTCAATCACTGAGTCTACACTTTGTACAATGGAGGTGTTGAAAGAAGATTTACACAATCATAATGTTATACCCTCTCTTTGTTCAGCTTTTGTGGAAGAAAATTACATACATCTCAACAGTTCTCGGAAGATTAAATCTGCAGTTTAAATTTGCTATTTGAACCCTGTATTCAAAACAGCATTCCACAATTAGTAAGCCATGCTGTTTGGCCTGGGGTTAAACTAAGCAGGAGACAAGGGCAAGGGGAGCGGAGGACCAGTGTTTTCTGATAGGGTGTGTAAATAATGCTGCTTTGATATTGCAGTTCTCAGCCTATACACTTCAGTCATATGTGTCCGTTTTTGACAGTTATGCAGGTTAGAAAAGATTCCTTTCTGTGGGTGAATGGTGGCAGCACTTAGGAACAGCATTACTGCCTGTCAAAGCAGAGATGAAAATCCTAGATGTTAGGATCTTCCCTGTCTTTCTTGCTTTGCATGAATGATACTAAGATGGCTATGGAGAGACAGAAAAACAACTCTTTTAGAAGCTTAAAAAAAAAAAAAAAAGGATGAATATTCACACTTGCAGGCACTAAAATACTGTTGACCATGTGTCAGTTTTATCTGTTTATGGTCAGTGAAGGCTGAGGTACTCTTTTCCTGAGACATTAGCAAAGTGGGGTGGAGGAAGAGGAAGGGAGAAACAAGCTCAGAGCGGCACTTGAAGGCAGTGAAATCTTAAAACATGTTCAAGAACTGCAGATTACATTGACTATTTCTTAAGGTCTCATCTAACCAAAATCTCAGAAAAACATAACATTTAATAGTATGGATGCACAGACAAGACTTGATTTTTACTCTGATATTTATGTCTATCAGTAAGCTCATTACATTATACTATGCCTAATAAATAGTGGACATGTTTTTTAAATACTTATTTATAGCTAGTAACTAACGATAGATGTATTTGAACAGAGTTTTTGTTAAAATGCTGAAGTATTTTTTCCATCTCAGTAACAGTAAAACACTTACAAGTAATCCTAATGACACAGTCTATGCATGAGTTTGTGATTAAGTATGTCTGTATTAATATATGTATTTAAAAATATATAAATATAAATATAAATGGCATATATGTAGAAACTTTTTTTTGTGAGTATTAGAAGGTGAGGGAGAGTTTAGGGTCTAAAAACAAGTAATAATAGGCAGATTCTCTCTGCCCACAGCTTCACCAGAAAGCACTTCCAAAGCAATGACTTTGCACACTCTTTTTGTTATTGTTGTAGGTTAATGTAAGTCACAAGATGGGTTTAAGGCTCAGGTTGAAAAGGTTAATCTTTTCTCCTTGGGACCCAACTGGATACTTGCACCCACTAGCTATGTTACTACAACAAATAACGTTGAAACTTCAAAGCCTCCAATACACATGTGTAAGACCCTCAAGAAATAAAATTTCAAATGAATCTCCTTTTGGAATTTTTCTTTGATTTTTTTTTTTTTTTTTGAGCTACCTTTGTAGCATTTGCACAAACCTTTCCACTGGGTGATGCTGAGATTTTTTTTTTCTATTGGTAAAAATGAAATTCATAAAGTACTATATTGGAAGTTGGAATATGGATGAATGAATAGAGAACAAGCTAAGACAAGAATAGCAAGAATAGAGGGCAAAAGTGAAATGGAAAAAGAAAGAAGATATAGGGAGAGAAATAAAAGGCTGGAAATGCAAAATAAAAGAGAAAAAAATCTTGGGATGTGGAGAACAATGTACTAAAGTTAAGCAACAACATGAAGTTGTAAATATTCTTTTGGCATCTACAGCTCTATACTGTTTCTTGGGAGCAGAGTAACCTATAAAACCAAATGTTATCTGTCTTCATACCAGCCCTCATTCTTCTAACCTTTCTCTGACAGCAGAAGGTCCATCACACCACCATGCTGGCATATTGTACCTTTGCTCAAGACATCATTTATGGTTCTCCTATTTTTTTTCTTTTTAATTTTCCCTCTGTTTCAGAAATGTTATCTGTTCAAAACAGTCACCATATTTTTCTTAGCCTGAATGTAAATTGAATCCATTTTAGAATCTATCAAAAAGTATTTATATAAAAAAAAAGAAAAAAACACTTTTTAAAAAAATTATTATTTTTGAGAAATTTGCATTAGTTCACTATTAAAATGATTAATGGTTGATGTAAAAATTAAATAACAATTATTTTAATTTATGCCATCTCAATTGTTTTTTGAAAGTTAGAGGTTTCAGTTTTCAAGATACATGTAGGATGGGAAACTTTTAAAACTAAGAAACTCTCACGGGATTAATTTTTTTTTTTTTTTTTCTGGTTACCCCTTAAGTCAGCAAGTCCAGAGAAAACAAAATATGTAGTCATAGTCCAAAAGGACAGATAATAATTTCCAGATAAAATCCAGATTGTGCCAAGGCATTGTGAGATGAAGATCCTATCAGGAGCTCTGTTGAAAAAATAAAGGAGGTAGAATGATCCCTACTCAAAGGGAAAAAACACCAATGTTTTCCTTCTCTTACCCAATCTCTCTTTTATGATAAAAGAAGGAAATTAGGTCTCCTACTTCTTTGATTTTTAGTAGATGATCAAATAAAACAAACAAACAAACAAAAAACAAACACAAAACCACAAAAAAACCCAACCAAGAAACAGCCTTCAGGTTTTTTAGTTTAAGATTTTTTTCCTCAGTTTTCTGGCCCATTCTTCAGCAATAGTTGGAATTGAAAAAACATTGGTAAAATATTGTACTGTTAAGTCTGTGGCAAACAGGTATATCTGCATACTCCAGCAAGCATAAGGATCTTCAGAGTCTAGTCCTTGCTTCGGCATCTCTCTGCTCTAAAAACTGGAGCACAACAGATTTAGAAATATTCAAGTCTCAGTGCTGTTCAAGGTTTACATTTAAGGAGGACTTATACTTAATGACATTATAAAAAGTGAGAAGGTACAGACAATTCTGCCCTTATAAAGAAGCTCCACTCACTCAAATGTTATCATTTTGCAGACTGAGACCTTGAGTGGGGAAGATGGAAAGGTACCTCCTCACTACATGGTGTTAGGTAACTGGGAGAGATCTCAAGTACAATGAGACAAGGGAGAAATTCTCTGATGTAAGGGTGATCCAGGGAAGAGGTGTGTTCAGATTCCTCAAGTGCAGATTTTGTATCTGGAGGTGACTCTCCACTTGCCTCCCCAGCCAATTCCCAATTGTTTTGGTTTTTTTGGTGCAGACATACTTATACCAGCCAGTATCTGCAGTTGTTGCAGCCATTTGTTTCATGATTATGGCATGCTCACCAAGAAGATGGGAGAACTGGTTGGAGTTCTGCCCTGAGTCGGGAGTTTCTAAGCCAGGACCTAGGGGCCTAACCACTACAGACTTGTGCTGGCAGAATTTTTAATAACTCCTTGTGACTCCATTATAACTCCTGGAGAAGGAAGGCTTGCTAAAACATAGATAAATGGAATTGTAGTGGTGATTTTGAGTTTTATTAAAATGCTAAAACTTTCTCAGATATATAGGAATGAAGTTTAGTATTTCTAAAGATGATTAGAACTTTTACATTTTTTCCAATTCCACTGGCTTTGTTGCAGAAAATTGCCTTTATAAATTGAATGAACTGATTGAAGCGAATACAAGGTGAATGAAAAGAAATACAGAGAAGCCCATTTTTTTGTTGTTGTTTTTATTTTTTTAATTATTAGATCTAGAATGACTTTCAGAGTCTTACTCAACTTACTTTTTACTCAGATACTTTTTTTTTAAATAAGATTTTTAAAAAAAAATACTATGCCTGTTTTCATTTAATGTAGATTTTTTTTTTGTTGGTTTCTGACTAACCTCGTGTCTCAGTAGAAAAGATTAGAGCATATAAAGACTATAAATTATTGTGATAAGTTTCACCTTTTTCTCTTCCAAAGGACATAAAGCTATATTTTTGGGCAACCATCACACAAAAATGCTCAATTGCCCTGAGACAGAATTCATTATTGTCAAGTCATTCACTAGTGCATGAGAATTCAATAGAAGATGTTATATTCTCACATCTTGATTTTCAGTAATTACAAAACTGAGCTCCAAATATGTTTATAAGTTAATTCTATGCCTATCTAGAAAATTATTGGTATTTTGATTAAAATAATAGATTGATTCACCTTCCTTGGTTTGACTAAGTCTGTGCTCACTGCTCAGTGTAACAAATCTTAAGGTTAACCTCTACAGAAGTCAATCAATACCTCTTTATTATTCTGTGTATGTGTGTAAAACATCAAAGACTAACTGACAAGAGACAGCTAACATTTCATTTCTAGGACAAGAACCTGTGAAACCTTACTGTATGGTTAATGGCTGAATCTTAAATAATTTTAATCT
Organism: Phylloscopus collybita; assembly: GCA_027886175.1. Taxonomy (NCBI): domain Eukaryota; kingdom Metazoa; phylum Chordata; class Aves; order Passeriformes; family Phylloscopidae; genus Phylloscopus; species Phylloscopus collybita. The sequence continues at coordinate 63,534,060 of JAJNNQ010000075.1, read as the reverse complement.
CCTCATATTTCAGTGTCTGAAGAGCTCAAAAAGTTGAGTACGTACATGAAATGAAACAGAAAAGAATGTGAGTGCAGGAAAAATTAAATACAAAAAATGGGTAAATTTAAGGAACTATTATTTATATTATTCAGGCTGGTTGATTTTCTTATTTGATGAAGTGCACACTTCAGAGGCATGGCTAGTAGGTTCAGAGGAAGAAATCAGTCTTAAAAGCATGCCTTTAATTCCCATAGTATATTGTACATATATTTACAGTTGAAAGAATGGTTTTCCAAATGCATGAAATGATGCTGACAAATTTTGCCACTTAAAATGGGAAAAAATGAAAAATTCTGTGTAAAAAAATGCATGCTGTCTATATCAATGTGGTATGTCCTTAGTATGATTTCATAAGACAGTTACCCTATAAATGAGTTGATTTAATAGGAATTTTATCACATTATGAAAATGTAAGTGCTTTTTAAAAATTATACTTAACTATCTACAGAGCAGTTATCTAGTATTACTCTTTTCAAACTTTATGTAAACATTTAAATAAGATTGTTTAACTATTTTGAGTTATATGAAACTATAGTGAAAATAACCAATAAAAACCCCTCCATGTTCTTAAAGGCTGAGAATATTGTAAACGCAACATCAGCTCTTTTGTTGTTACCTGTTCCTACAAAGACTTCTGACATCACCCTTTAAAGTTTGCATTATATAACATCTAAAGTCAAATCACTTTGAGACTAGCAAGATGAAACACCTGGCCTAGTCCTACATCCAGTATTTATACACCTCTCTAATTAGGCGCCATGAAAATATGTTGTGCTTGTATCCCAAATGGTGCAGGAGATACACGTTAATATATTCCATAAAGTCTCAAACTCATGACCAGCATCAGTTTCAGACAAGGGAGGCTCCCCACTTACACAGGGCTAAGTGAGATCCAAACAGCACATGATCCTCATATCTGTCAGTTGTGCTTGAGGTGCTTGAGGGGAAAGGGGGACAAGAAGGGCAAAAATCACCAAAGATAAGGAAAACCATATTGCATAAATAAATTTGCAGTCTATTTTGAAGCAATAGCTGCCCGTTAAGAGGCATTTCACTAAAGGGTTTTCTCTCTAAGCCAGGTAAAACACATGATTAAGAAATATTGTAGTGGGCTAACCTTGGCTAACAGCAAAACTCCCATCCATTTGCTCTCTCCCTCTTCAGTGAGGTGGGACAGGGATAAAAAGGAAGAATGTGAATGAGAAAGAAAGCTTACATGCTAAGATAAAGAAGAGGTATTGTTTCTCAGTTAATCTCACAGGCAAAAGAGACTTGACTTAGAGAAAGTGCATGTATCAACAAAATTAATCTTTTGGTAGCAAAATACAAACAAAATCAAAGACAGAAACATTAAAATATCATCTTTCCTGTTTCCTTTCTCAGAGTCAACTTCACACTTTCAGTCCAGATTCCCCTACCCTCTACAGACCTGCTCCAAGATGCACACAGGGAACAGAGGTTGTAGTTAGCACCTAACTGTTTTTGATTCTGTTCTTTCTTCTTCATGGTTTTCTTTGGCTCCAGAACTTGCTGTCCACAGGCCACGGCTCCTGGCAAGAATATCCAGAGCAGGTTCTTCACAATCTGCAGTGAATAGGCTGCTGCCATTGGGCATCTCCTCCTCCTCTTCCTCCTTTGATATGGGTTTTCCTGCTGCTGCTTCTCACTCTTTTTGTGTCTAGGTTCCCCCCTGCCTATCCAGGATGTTTTGTCCTTTTTTGAATACACTTCGTCTGTCTGGCTGTGGGGCTGAGCTGTGCCCTGTGGTGGGTCTGTTGGAGCCAACTAGAAGTGGGTGGAAGCATCTGTGTCCAGCACAGGGCAGCAGTGCCTGAGCTCTTGTCACAGAGGGTGCCCTTGCAACAGAGACCCAGATCCGCATCCAACCTTGTTTTGTGGTAAATATCACAAAACGGAGCAGATTCTTGCAGTTGGAAAATTTGCTAGTGCCAGCAAGAACAAGCCCTGATTCTGGGAGAAGCATCATCGGCCATGAAGAATTTTTTTCAGAGCACCTGTCAGCAGAAGATGAATGCAGCACTCATTTTTGAGCAATTGGATCCCTAAAACCTGATCATTAGATGAAAAGAAGCTCACACAAAATCTACAAGCCCTAGTTAGTGTCAGAGGAATGGAAATTGACAAAAAAAAATTGAAAGGGACTCGAGTGATCTAGGCAACTATAGCTCCGGAAAAAGGAGTAACAAAGGTGACAAACTTGTACAAGGCCTTGTGATACTGAATGACAAGAGAAATACTGATAAATGATCAATAAATTATATGAGGAAACCTAAGCCTAGCTGTACACACAGAGTGAGTGACCTGAAATTATTAACATCAAAGAAGAGTCTCAGAATTATTGCTTTAAAGTGTTACTACTTTGAAACCATCATTTTAATGTTCAGTTCATCTGACAAATAAATGCCAAAAATGTGAGGGATTATTAAAAACAGAAGAGAAAACATATGAAACCACAGTGTAAATCTAATGATCTCACTTTTTAAAATATTACATCCAGATCTAGTTCTAGTTCTAGACAACATATCACACAGTAAAAGGAAATCATCAGTGCTTTATGACAGGAAGGATGATTCTGTGAATGCTGGATGCCTCAGTTTTTGAAGGGAAGACATACAGGAGAATGGTAGAAGAGATATATTTAGCCATCTACAGAAGAGCCATGTACAACACAAGATGTATGTGTGTTTTATTTACTTTTTGTTAACAAATTTGCATTCAAAATTTAATCATAAGGCTTGTTTAATGTATTTCTTTCTCCTTTTTAAATTCATTCTTGTGGAAAAAAAATAAAAAATAAGATATTTTAAAAATTAAGGCCTATTATGCCTTTACAGAATTTAAACCAAAATAATATAGTTTGTGAAATCATTCTTGCAGAACCAAGGTCTCAAGACTGGGCCTCAGAAAGGCCTTCTGTAATAATGAGAGATACTTTAGGAAAAAGGGGTTCAAGATCATTTAAGAAACCTGAAGGTGGACAAGTCCATGGGATCTGATGAGCTATATTGCTGGGTCCTGAGGGAATTGGTAGAGAGTTTAAGTCACCATCATCATACTTGAAAAGTTGTGTCAGTCTGGTGAGGATCTCACTGATGAAAGAAAAGGGAACATAACCTCCATTTTTAAAAAGGGAAGTAAGGAAGTCCAGGGGAACTGCATGAAAAAATAAAACACACACAAAAAATCCCGGCTTGTATCGTACATGGCTCTTTTGTAGATGGCTAAATATATCTCATCTACCATTCCTCCTGTATGTCCTCCCTTCAAAAACTGAGGCATCCAGCACTCACAGAATCATCCTTCCTGTCATAAAGCACTGATGATTTCCTTTTACTGTATATAGTATCTGGAACTAGATCTGGATGCAGTATTTTAAAAAGTCAGTCTTACCTCTGGGTCAGCAAGATCATGGAGCATATCCTCCTGGAAATTATGCCAAGGCACATGTTAAATAAGGAGATGAGTGTTGACAGCCAACATGGCTTCACTAAGGGCATTGTGCCTGACAAGTCTGGTGACCTTTTATGATGGAATTAAAACACTGGTGGGAAAGGGAAGAGCAACCAACATGATCTACCTGGACTTGTGCAAAACATTTGACACTGTCTCGGATGACATTCTTGTTTCTAAACTGGACAGACATGAACTTGATGGATAGGCCACTCAGTGAATAAAGAATTTTCTGGATTATTGTACTCAAAGGTTGCAGTCAAGTCAATGGCTCAATGTCCAAGGGGACTCCCAGTGACAAGTGGTCTCCTCAGGGATTGGTATTGAGAGCAGTGCTGTTTAGCATTGTTGTTGGTGACAAGGACAGTGGGATTGAAGGCACTCTCAGCAAGTTTCCTGACAACACCTGGCTGTGTGGTGCAATTGACATGCTGGAGGGAAGGGATGCCATCCAGAGGGACCTTGACAGGCTTGAGAGGTGGCTCTGGTGAACCTCGTGAAGTTCAAGTGCAAGGTCCCGCACTTGGATTGGAGCAATCCCAATCATACTTAGAAGCTGAGCAGAGAATGGATCGACAGCAGCCCTGACTTGGGGCGTACTGGTAGGTGAGCAGCTCAATATGAAGCTTGAAGCCCAAAACAATACCCTGGGCTTCATCAAAAGAAGCATGGCCAGCAATGCCAAACCTGGCAAAGGAATGTCTTTTCTGATGCACAAGAAAATCTAACTATCTGGGGGGAAAAAAAAAACAAACCCAAGAGGAGGACAAGTAGGGCTCCCCGGAAAGCAGGGCCTACGCCCAGGCCGCGGGCCGTGGCTCGGGCCCGGGCGCTGGCGCGGTGGCGCTGCAGTCTCGGCGCTGGGCAGTAGAGGGCGCCGCTGGGTTGCGCTGCCGGGCGGGAGCGGGGCTGTCCCGGGCCGGGGCCATGCTGGGCCGCTCGCTCTCGGTCCGGCCCGGCCCGGCCCAGCCCTCGGCTCGCCGCGGCTTGGTGCTCCCGCCCGTGGGCCAGGGGCAACTGCTAATAAAGCAGAAAGCCTCTGCCTCCGACATCAGAATTGCTTGTGCACCTCCAACCTGTGCCTACAATCTGTTGTAGCGCTTGGGTCTGTGTTGGAAAACAACGAACTGGTCATTTGCAACAGAGCTTTTTGAGGAATGAGTATTGCTGCTTTTACGTTGTCTTTGAGTAGAAACCAGCACGTATTCTGTGCTCACTCTTTGCGGGTGTTAAATATTATTTCATTGATGTTCATTTTTTTCCCCTCCTCCCTTGTCTAAAGGACTCACCTTAGCTGAATGCTTTAAGCTTTGTGAGCACAGACCTGGTCTGAGAAACTGCTGCAAGGAAGGTGATTCTCCCATGCCATCTTGACAGCTAAAATGGTCATAGAACATGGCATATGACATGATTACAGGAACACCAGGCACTAGGGAGTACTCATTGCTTGAATCAGAACTATTGTCACTGTTGCGACTTGACTGGATTTAGAAAAGCTTGGAGTTTAAAGCAAAGGCTGAGGAAATTGGCAGTGGTTTGACATTTGTAACGCTGTAGGGTTGAGAAACTATTAAAATACAAGGAAAACTATGCTGTTGATGAAAATCTACACAAAACCTGAAAATTACTATGGTCCTACAAGAGAAATGCAACCTTTGGGGAAAGGATGGACATTATCTTCTGCCAGTATCATGGATCCCAGTCCAAAATATGTCATGTGGCCAGGAGAATGTGTTCTGTTTTGAACATGAACAGTTGTAGTCATACACTGTTAATGATTTTGTTACACTGATGAAAAAAGCCCCAAACCAATCTCCCAAAATCCCACATGTGCAGACCAAATCAGGCTATTGAGGCAATGTGTGCTAGTGTCGTTTATTTGCTATATCTCTCCTATAGAGACAGCATGCCTGCATTTATTTCTCTCTAAAGATCATGGATTTCTGCAGGGTTTTGTGTGAGAACAAAGACCTTATAGAAGAAGTAATCCAATAAATGTAAAAAATGCTGTATATATATGTGTTTTATAAAGGGTACTTTTGATTCTCGAGAGGCAGGCTGGACTCAAAAATTGCGTAGATGACATTACTACACTTGGAAAGTTTGCTGGAGGTCATGAGAAGCATATATAAGCATCAGTTAGACTAGGCTGAAAGAAAATGTCCACATGTCTCTACAAAGAAACAGGCATACCTTCCTTGGAGGATAAGTGGAGCAGAGAATGCTGTTTCAAACAAACAAAGAACCTGTTCTAAATAATTCATTAAATTCATTTCATGAATACTCTTGAAGATTCAGGGTGATCTAATTGTGGCCTTTCAGTTCCTGAAGGGCGCCTACAAGAAACATGGACAGCGACTATTTATGAGAGCATTTACAAGACAAGACAAGGGGGAATGTTTTCAAACTGAAAGAGAAGAGGTTTATATTAGGTATAAGAAAGCAATTCTTTATGATAAGGGTGGTGAGGCACTGGAACAGGCTACCCAGGGAAGCTGTGGGTGTCTCATCCCTGGAGGTGTTCAAGGCCAGGCTGGATGGGGCTCTGAGCAACCTGGTCTAGTGTAAGGTGTTGCTGCCCATGGAAGGAGGGTTGGAACTAAATGATCATTAAGATCCCTTCCAACCTAACACATTCTGTGATTTTATGTATTTAATGCAATTCTGTTATATTTAATGTCCCAGCTGGAAACTGTATTCAAATTACACTGACTTGTAGTTGCTACAAGCAGCACCCACAAACCCATCCTAGACTGCTGTCAGCTAATTTCTGAGGAAAGAAGGAAAAAAATCTTTGATCATAATCATGCAAAATGGTGCATTTTTTGGTTCTGTGTTAACTTTACCAATGATGACTGACATAAAGAATTTTCTTTATGTCTGTCTTGTCCAGAACACTCCATGGACTCAAGATTCCCTCCCTCCCTTAAATGTCATCATGCAAAATTAATGTTTATTATGAGCAGTTTTGCTGGGGTCCAAAGGTAATGGTGATAATTTAAATATGGTAGACTATCTTTCTCAAAGTTCTGTCAGCTCAGAGATGATTGTGTTCTGTGAAGGAAAACTAACAAGTGACAAAAGATTCATATTGCTAAAGAACTTTTTATCAGTAATCATAACCCTTCTATGAGGATCATTATGTTTCATTATGTTTATTTTCCAGAGAAGCACTTTTGGGGAAAAAAAAAGAAAGAAAAAAAGGAAAAAAAAAAAAAAAAAAAAAAAAAAAAAAAAAAAAAAGAACTATTGAGAGAAGGATAAGAACAAGAAAGTAAGAAAGTACTTATTTGCATATTGGCTACACAGAAATGAAGATCCTGCTGTGGAAGACACAAATTCAAAAGAATCATAGATTACTTGGTGACGGTATGAGAAAACAAGAACTCAAAGGGTGGGGATCTGAATTATCACAGAGCTGCTGAGATTTTTTCTGTTCTCATATGACAAGAGTTATACAAAAGACCACTTTGAATTCTTGTTCTTCATTAGACACTTCACCAGAAGATTGAAAAACAAGGACAATTATTTCATTACAGAATTTTAAATTTAAAGCCTAACATGTATAAATTATCATAAAACAGTTGAAGCCCTCTCAGTGATATACTTAAAAATACTGAAAAGCTTGGTATAAGGTTCACTCTTCCATATAACATTTGTCAGAAAAGCTATGAACTAGATATGTGATATGACATACTCATCTGCTGTGCTCAAGAGAATAGATGAGAAAATATCATGCAGCCTAATGAAATGTTAGATCAAAAATCTGTCCTAAAGATAGACGTTGGTTATTGCCATAGGATATTTAGATTTAAGGCACTCTAAACTCTCGTGTTACTTCCTTGTGGCCATTTGGTGTGCACAATGCCATGAAATGATATAATGACCCACACTCTCCTAGATTCATCAAACTTCACAACATTTAGTGTCAATCAATTTGACACTGTAGCACTTGATTACCTTGATTTAACCACTATGACAATGATTTCAGAACAGGACAGAAGTAGCTTCATGTCTATGTGCTGATTTATGTTTTTCAGAGAGAGAGCACACACCATTTTATCTGTATACTACCAAGCTAGCTGAAAAGTGGAATATGCCGGTATTTGAAACAGAGTTTACACACAAATAATTTGGAAGAAAAATCTTTAGTAGACTTTCCTCTACTTGGCATCTTCTGAGTTGCTGTTTGAAGCAAAGGTGTAATAGAACTCTACTGGAGTGTTTGTTCTACTAGACCTTTGTTTGAATTCAGCAATTCAGAAGATGCCAAATGAATTCTATATGGGAAGAGATGTGTTAAATATTGCTAGGTTATGGATGCCTAAGGCTAGAACATGAGCCCAGATGGCTGAAGTTCAACAGATGCCACAGAACTACAGAACTTGCATAAATATGTGATGTCAAGTGTGGGAAATCATAGTGACGTTTTTCTCTGCAAGTATGAAAGCCTGAGTATTTTACAAGAACAACAACAACAACAACAACAAAAAAATAAGTTCATAGTCTTTTTTATTTGCATTAAAAAAGAAAAAAGAAGACCATGTTCTATGTCTCTGTCCTATCTATCAGATATTGATGGAATTTTTCTTGCAGGTTCTTACAAAAAAAAATCAGAATATCTATTGTAAAATATCAAAGATATAGGCTTTATTTCTAATCTAATTGGTTTATGAAGATTGATGTCATAATTAGAAACATACCAAAAAGGCTACATTGACATGTTCAACTCTCAAAATACAATGCAGCACTGCTGAGACATAAGGTTTCACAGTAATATCCTTCTCAGTAGAGAATGAAAATCAGCTTGCTTGTACTGTGGGAAAATTTATGTCAAAGATTTGGGGCCTCCAGATGTATCAGGTGGCCCAGTGTGAAATAAAAAAGCTAAATCTCACTTGCGTTTAGTGCCACACTTCCCAGAAATAGATGCTGGGCATTTGTAATGAGAAACAATGGTCACATGCAATGGTGGTACCCTGAGAGATTAGTGCAGATATCAAATCCTCAGTGCACATAGACACACTGGGCATGGAAGCACCAGTGCTTCATCCAAATTCCATGAGGGAAAAATTACAAGAAGCTCTGAGAAACTCAGGCAGAGAGCTGGGGCAGGTGAATCCAGCTGAGCCATTGGATGAATCACATCACAAGAAGAGCTACTGGACCCTTTACTGCAGCAGTGCTGATGCCTGAAAGTGCCAGGTAGTGGGTAACAGTTTGTGTGGGTAACAGTTTGCACCTTTTTAGCCAAACAAAGCACAATTTCTGATTCTTTTGAAGAATCAACCACCTCTATTAACATAATAGAATCATTATTTGGAGAGCTTATGTTTGAGAAGCTCAGTTGGGATGCCTTGTGATGAGGAGTCAGATGCTCATTAATCTTCAGCATTTAGCACTGTAACAATATTCCTAGGCTCTGATTATTCCATGACACACATTACCCAATGGAATTTTATTTTAGTTCTTTCACCAGAGTATTTTTCAGTGTACTAAGCCTATACCTAGATGAAAATGAGATCACTACCACCTTTTTGCCTTTGTTAAGTTTTACATTTCGTTCCTTATGAAGTTTGTGCATTTGTGTCTCAAAAATCCATTAATTTTTTCTGCTGACAATCTTCTTCAGGAACATCTCTAGCTTCTCTAAAACTTCCTCTGCCCATTTGAAACCCTGCTTTTTTTTTTTTTTTTTTTTTTTTTTTTTGTCAGACACAAAACCAGAATTATTTGCCTTTAGTGTCAAGTTCTAATTCTAAACTAAATAATCTAAATATTAAGTGGTGAGAGATGATGAAAAAAACTTACTATCAAAGGTAATCTGATCAAAAGTAGTTTGTTGTACTGGCAGGATATCTGAAGAACAGTTTTCAATGTCTTTATAAAAAAGAATGGAAATGCAGTTATATTGATGTAATATCTCACCTGCCTTTTATAAAGCAGATTTCATCGGTGATGCTGGATTTGTACTTTAGGCAGTAGCCAGTACATTTGGAATCAATGATTACATATCTTGACTTTTGCCATCAGTTATAATAAAACAAATATGTATGGATTTTTTTATTTTTTTTTTTACCATGAACACTTTACAGGACATGAGTTAAGCATATGTGCGGCTCCAGACTGCATGAGCATAAGCCAAGCGTAAAACAGCACATTATCTCTGAAGTCTCACATGTTATTTCTTTAAACTTCCCAGTTGTGTCTGAAAAACCTTGCTAAAAAACCACTTTTGTATACAAATAATTGGAAGAAAGATGAGGATTATTTTTTCTGACCTTGGCATAATTTAAAAATATTTTTTTAAAAATACAGGAAATTATGAGGGCAGAGCATAACTCTGTAGATCATGTGTTTTGGTAAAAATGAAGACACTTTGATGTTAGTAAAAAAAGCATCACAGTTGTGGAGAAGCAGGCCCTCTAGCTGACAAAAAATAATGTTTGACTAGAACTTTTCAGAATTCAGTTATTTTAAGAAAAAAAATGAGGCTGTTGTTTGAAAATTAGAAAAGATCACTGCTTTCTGTTTCTATTCTTAGTGTGTCTGTCCCCCTGCCCATGAAATCTGTTTTTCAGTGCTTGCTTTCTCTTTTTTAGAACTATAATTGGATATATATTTGTAAGTCATGAAGGTTTATGTTGCACACATTTGTTCTATGGCTAATTGTTTTTCTTAGATTCTGTAATTTTTTTTTCCCAAAGCCTAATCCTCCTCCTTACTGTGCTACTGTGTTTTAATATTAACAGAAGCAGCTTATGAGAATATGATAATCTAAATATGTATGACAAGTCAAACAGCTGCTAAGAGTGGGAAAGCCAAGAAACCTATTTAGAGAAGAGCCAGCATCCACTATTTTTCTTGGTGGAACCTTTCTTGTGGTTCTGTGATGTTTCCAGTACCTCTGAGTATCTGAAGAATTTAGAATTTTGTTAGATGTCAAGGCTTCTGTCTTCATAATAAGGGAAACAGATAATTGCTTAAAAAATGTCATGGTTGGCAAATGACCTGTAAAAAAATTAAAATGTATTAATTTCTCCATAAATGTGTTAAACAACTTTTATAAAACTATGCTGTCTAAAGTGGCAGCTATTAAAAAGACAGAGCCAGACTTTTCTCATGCATGCAGAGCAAAAATGAGGCACCAGTCACAAGCTGAACCAAGGAAAATACTGACGACATAATATGAGGAATAAAAATTTCACAATGAAGGTAATTAAGCAGTGGAAAGAGATTTTTCTAAATCTGATTTTAAAAGACTGTGAGCAACATGATTTGACTCTGAAGTTAACCTTCCTAGATGATCTTCAGCTGCTTCTTCTAACCTTTTCTATGACATATATATCTATATACATACATATATTAATGTGTGTGTATATATGTATGTAACTATTCTATATAAAATCTAATACAGTATATTTTTTTCTGAAAATCCCAATAAGGAAAAGAGAAAATTGCATCTTCTGTCCAGATTCTTTCAAATTGCTAACTTGAAAACCCTAAGGAAAACAGATATCCATCCAAGAGATCAAAGGCATATAGAAGCTATTGGGACATGTCAGAACCATATCTACATCAATGAAGGAAAACATCCTTTCAATTGTTTTGTCTCAGTAATTGCTATTTGTTAAGGAATCATGTTAAAAAAAATCACATTTTTTGCATTTATAGAAAAAGAAAACCAGATTTAGAAGCAGGTAGGACCTAGAAAGATGGTCTGTCCTACCTCATAGCCAAAGCTAAGTGATCTATCCTTCCCCTTTCTAATACTAAAGTGTACTTAGCTGAAATATACTGGAGTCTAAATGTATTTTATGAATGCAGAAGATTTTTAGTCTGCAGTTTAATACTCAAAAATAAATTCATTTTCCTATGTAATTCATCCCTCCCCCCCACCCCCCCCCAAAAAAAAAAAACCTAAAAAAACAACCAAAACCAAAACCAGAACAGCCCAATCAAAAACAAACAAAACCTTAGAAATGTTTTTGGATTTAATTAAGTTGGAAGCTTGAACTTTCAGCTCAAAACCATGCTTTAGAGTTAAGAGGATCAGTTCTGAAATTCATGCCATGAAATGTTTTCTTCACTAATTTTTAATTGAGAAATTTTTGCATCAATTTGTTGAGAAGTGCTCTGGCTGAATGTCAGGTTTCTGCTACTGGGAGTGCAGCATTTCTGTGAGACAGTTTTAAAGCAGGCTTTCTGACTGGATGAACGGATGATTGCCTGTTCTGCAGTCGCCTTATTGAAACCTGCTACTCACACAATCTTACTCCTAGAAGGAATAAAAATACCATAATTCAAAAATATAGAAAAGATTAATTTACAAGCACTTAAGACTGACTCTTGAACAAAAGGTCCTGTGTAGTCTTACACACATGCCAGTAGTATATAATTCTGCACCTCTTAGAAGAGTAATGCCTCATTACCCGAGTCATACCCTGGGTGAAGACCACCTGAATGATGTTAGATTCAGGCAACACAGAGGTGGAAAGAGGAAAATATTTAGTAATATAAATCACAACTAAGGCCATCTGTCCTGCAATTGTCAAGGCAGTAGACCGCCTCAGGCTCCTCCTGGGCTCTTCATCACTACCAGCTACCTGAATAGTAACAGCTGCTGCACTTTCTTTCATCTGTGGATAGTGAGGAGGCAGTATTCCAGCTTGTCAGCTGCTAGTGTGCCCACAGTGAGCCATATATTTTTTATCTTTTGAATCAGGCTATTACAGTAACACACTTCACATGGGAATACGTTCCTATATATAGAAAAATTTCTAATGACTTAACATTTAAATACAGTAGATGCACTTCAACAAGCAACTTTTTTTTTCTTTGATTAAACACTGACTGTTCCTCAGTTATCAAATCAAATTTGAGATCTTAGTTCCTGGTCTTCAAAGCTCTCGAGAGAGTGGATAAATTTAGAAATATAAACATTATAATCATAATAGACTGGAAGGTTGCATGAAGAGAACATCTAATCCATCTTCCCTGCCAGAAGGCATAATCAACAAGGCAAATATCACCTCAGGTATGTATTGGTCCAAGCTATTTTTATGTATCTCCAAAGGAGAAGTTTCACAGACTCCCCAGACAATCTGTTCCCATGCTTCACTAACTTTGATCACTATAAAAAAAAAAATCATATTAGTAACCTAAATCTTCCCTGTTGCAATTGAAACCCATTATTTCCTCTCCTATCCAACTTGAACGCAGAAAACAGATTTTTCTTTTCCTTCCTGCAGCAGCCTTTTGCTTACTTGAAGACTCTTGTGCCTATCTTCAATCTTCTCTTTAGGTTAAACAACCTTAGCTCATCGAGTCTCCACAAACCTTCTCATCAATCTCAGTGCTGTCTTTGAGACTCCTTTCTGTTGGTTCAAAACTGAATGGAGTAGTGCAAATAAAGGTTTATGTTAACTTCTGAATAGATGAAATAAAAAGGCTAAAATATTAAAAAAATATAGATGAAGGAAATTGTCTTTTCAGCTTAATTCTGGTTGGATATTAGTAAGGTAATACTTTCAAAAGACAGATAAAAAAGCGTTATGAAAGGTGAGAGAACCAGGTAATAAGAACTTGAACAAACATGGAAGGACATACTAGATGAAATATACTGAAAGACTTAAAAAAAATTCATCTAGTTCTGAAGTGTTTAATGAAAGGGCAAAATAAGAGATGGCACAAATAGGTATCAACCTGAGAAAGACCATACCAACAGTGAAAGGGGAACAAGCATAAAGTATTAGGCGTGTGCTTTAGCCATCCTGAGTTTCAGGTAATTGTGTAAGTATCAACAGAAAATATTAGAGAGACAATCATGACAGGAACTGTGAAATGAGTCAAGAGATCTAAGTCTCATTTCTGAAACCTAAAAATGTACCCATCAAATCCATTCACCAGATACTTCTGCACATTTTGCTAACAGAGCTAGAAGAAAGGGGAATTCAGTTATATTCCTAAATACGACATGGCCTAATTCCTACGGAGAACTATAAAAAAGATACTTAAAGTCTGTCTTGTCCAGAACACTCCGTGGACTCAAGATTCCATCACTCCCTTAAATGTCATTCTGAGAAATTAATGTTTATTGTGAGCAGTTTTAATGAGGACCAAAGGTAATGGTAATCCCCATATTTAATGATAATTTAAATATGGTACACTACCTTTCTGACAGTTGTGTCAGCTCAGAGATAGTTACTAGTTCTTTGAAGGAAAACTAACAAATGACAAAAAAAAAAACCCAAAAATCCTCCCCTTTAATATGCTCTCTTTTTTATTCAAAAAACTGAATCTATTAGACTTATGTTAAACATAGCATCCATTGACTTTGGATCATGCATTTAGATCATCTAGTACAGAAGATTTTCTATGAGCAAGTAATAATCCCAAATATATACTCTTAATTCTGAATACTGTGAAGGTCTTCCAGATGTGAATGGAGCTGTAGCTGAAACAGCAGTGTCTGTTAAATCTTAAACCTACTCCAAACAGTGACTTAAGGCTATGAACTCTCTTATCCCCTGTTAATAATGACACTTCATTGCCACTGTAATCTATTTAATAAATTCACATGAAAGCAAAGGCAGTGGAGAAAAGGTGGAGGGGTGAGAGAGAAGACATCGAGAAGCAGGCATTAGTGGCTGTTTCAGAAGAGGAGGGGAAGGGAAGAAACAAGAGCAAAAGGAAGGTAATATGCTAGAAAAGGAAGCTAGTAGAAGTAGCAGGGTCTTTAAACAGTCATTTTAAATTGAATTGTACTGAGTATACCAAATACCTCTTTGCTTAGACTCTAAAAATTAGGGACCTTAGTCCAAAGGAAATCTGTGTGTATTACAATAGATCAAAAAGTAGTCATTGATATGTAGAAGAAATCTTTTTTCAGAAAGGCAGTGTTACATTGCAGTCACAGGCCATCTCTGTTAGGTAATATTTATAAAAAATATATTTTTCTAGAATAAACAGTCAACAGTAGACAAATCCAGTTCATAATCTCTTAGAGTTTTGGCAGTGCTATTAAAAATGCTTGGGAATGATAACTTAGGTCTCTTAGTAATTTTCCCACTCCAATATCCTTTTGGAGATTTCCATCTGAAGAAGTAAGAGTAGGCCAAGCAGAGCATGTGTTTCTGCCTAGAGAGTTGTGAGTCTTCCAAGATGTCCTCCATTTAGGGATCTTTTGACCTGGGGGTGAATGTCCATAGGGGTAAGAGATCTTGAGGAATTTATGCCTGCATTTGGTAATTTCACTTGATGTCTCCTCACTTGTCTGAGCAGCACTTCCTTACCAATTCTCCTTGTTTCACACATAATTTTTAAGTCATGATCCCACAGTTCATAATTGACCTTTCTGTGGATTCCTTACTTGTAATTTCTTAATTTGGAGTAAAAAATGCAAATCTTTAACTCTGTCTTCATAAACAGTTTTCTGTACACTTTTATTACCCTTTTCAATCTTACTGTATACTTCTAAGGTGAGTGTCTACAAGTGTACTGTGTACAAGTTCTTGAGTAGCCTACACAACTCAGACAAAATGTTCTCTTTTCCATTCTATTAATTTTAACTCCTAAAATTTCCTTGCTTTTCTAAAAACCTCAGTGTATTGGCCTGAGGTTCCAGGATTTTATCCATGGTAGCATTTAGTTTAGAGCTCATTGGTGCATATGAACAGTGAGGCTTATTTTCCCATGTACATTACTTTGAACTTACCAACACTGGTATTATCTACCACTTTATTTCCCAGTCATTCAGCATTATGACAGTGTCCTATAGTGTTGTCACCGAAGTATTCTCTCTATTAGATCCTTAATGCATGTTGCAAAATGGAAGTCCTGGCACCCTAGTGTTATCCTTATTCTAGTGTTCAACTAGTAGTATCATCAACTTTGTGATTAATTCCTTTCTATCTTTCTATATATATAATATTTTTCCATGGAAACTTAATTCCATTATAAATCTCCACTGAAAAATGTTGTTAAAAGCTTCCTGAAAAGCCAATGTCAAGTAACTATTTTCCATTTGGTCACTGATTCTTTTAATAGATTCCAAAAATATATTTACAGGAGGCAAATTATTTCTTCCTGTTTATGTTCCCACCTATCCGTAGACCTACTCAGTCAATTCATTTTTTTTTTTTTTAATATATTTTCTACCATTTTCTCCAGCATGGAAATCAGGCTTTCTAGTCTGAAATTCATTTCAGTCTCAGAATCTTTCTATGAACTGAGACTTTATTTCCCACTATCCATGCTACCAAGGACATTTTATGTTTTAACTGAATCACTTACTTCAGTGCATCTTTTTCATATTTTAGTCCCTTTGAAATTCCTAGGTGAGTACCATCTGGTCCTTGCAATTTGCTACAACTCATGTTATTGATTTTTTCTTCATAAAAATGTAAGAATGACTGCACTATGTCAGACCAAAGGTCTATCTACGTCAGTATCATTCTTGGACAACACCAGATGTCAAGGGAAGATTATAAGAAAGAAAGAAAGAAAGGTGTTTTGGTAGTTCCTTTAAATTCTCCCCTGGCCTTGAACCATTTGTGGTTCAGAGATGACTGAGCATCAAATCGTCTGTTTCTTTTAAAATTCCTAATGAATTTTTCTTCTACAAACCTTACGGTAGTGGAAGAAAAACTGGACTTCTCACATCTGCCAGATCCCATGGCAGAAGTACTGTGTACTGTGCACAAAGAAACAGATACTTTTGTTTTGTTTCATGGTTTTAACTTCTGGGAAGGAAACCTACTTCTTTTTCTGCATTTTCATTAAGTATATGCAGATACTTCATTAAGGTCACAGACTCCCATCTCATCCATCCTCGATTATCACTTTTCCAAGCTGAAGCATTGTTCCTTGCATGGAATTCTTTCCATATACTTTCATAAAATTACTGTCTCTGCCTCAGCCTTGTGATGGGATGTTTTTGGGGTCAGCAAGCAATCTCCAAGCTACCTCCAAGTATTATAAGTTTTCAAATGCACCTTCTATTTCATTTTTAATATACTGTCACATCTGATGATTTCTCTGTTTGAAAGTAAATCCTACTTCCCCTTACACCTGATCCCACCAGCATATGAATGTGTGGTTACAATCTGTCAGCGCAGTAGGTATTTGGTAGCAAAATTTTGTGTGGTATCCCAGGCACTGCTGCAAGTAAGGTAAGCACTAGCTGTCTTCTCTTGGATTTGCCAACAGCTCAAAAGAGGGGCTTTCAGTATCTCTGGATGAGATACCAGAGTGTTGTCTCTCTCATGTCCTAACCTGATATTTAGCCAGGCTATATATGATTGAAATCTGCTTTCATTACTGAGTTTGCTGCTGCTGCATCCTTTCTCGTTTTCTGTGTCCCCAGTCACTTTGACTGTCATGACTGGGAGAGGAATGCAAAAATTGTTAATGTAGCCCTAGTATTACCTGCTTTCTATTCAATCATAGGTGCTGAACACTCCTGACTGATAGTCACCTTATGCCCTTTCTCATTTGACCCTGTTTATACTACAATGCCAAGTATGGTCAGATGCTGGAATAACTGGTACCTTGTAATTATTTCTTCTTACTTATTTTCCTTTCACCACATTTGTAATATGGTTCTTAAGTCAGTATCTTAATTAAAAAATAGGCATTCTGATGAAATGGCCTTGCTTTTGCGAATCATCTCTTCCTTTGGACTCAGTGAAGTGACTTTGCAGGGCTCTGTTGAACTAGATTGAAAATTAGATTCATTGCAGTCAGGGTAAATGTCATATCATGTAGATATTATACTTCTGGGAATACATTTTTCATCTGTCCTTCTCTACCTTTTTAGATGCATTTTCTTGCTCTCTTTGATTTGCCAACTATGGAGGTAGAAAATAACACTGATAAGGAAATGATTCCTCAAGAATGTGATGAGAACAATTGCTTGTTCAGTCAGTGCCTCTTATTCTATTTATTGCAGTTTCTGGGAAAACACAACTCAAAAAATAAAGAAATTTTTTCGCCTTTCTCTGAAAGATACTGATTTCTTCCAACCACTTTTACAGCCAACCTCTATCCTGCCTCTCTTCAGCAGAGGTCAAGATTTTGTTTTCCATTCATTTTATCATGCCAAGAAAGAAGAGGAGGAGAAAATTTAGTCATCAGTCTGCACAAAGGTTGGGGATAGTCCATAACAGTCCACAAAAGCTGTCATGAAAAAAGATGCAAACCCTATGGCTGCAAATACAGATAAAAAAGCCTATTTAGTTTTAAATTAGTAAAGTTCTGACTCAGCAACCACATGAAAACAAGATAGTTGTTATCTTATGTCACCTTCCTTTTGAACAATCAAAAGATGAATGGGAAAAATTATTGAGAACAGAGAAATTAGCAGGGCAGGCAGTGCATGTAAACTGGTGTGAAAAAGCCCACTTAAGTAATTTGGAAAAAAAGAGAATGAACAGATATACTGACTAGTGAATTGTGTAATGAAGATAGATGGTTTGGTGCTCTTAATTTAGTCTCATAATGTCAGAACAAGAAGACACTCAATTACTCTGAATGTTAGCGAATTTAAAAGTGATAAAAGGAAAAAATTCTTTATACTGCAAATAGTAAGTCTTTGGAACTCAAATACCCTAACATTCAGTTACCTAAGCAGCTTAGATTATTCAGAACCAGGCCTTACTAAATGAGAACAAGCACAGCTTTGGTCACTGTTTTGAAACAGGAACGCACAGTGAGATAGAATCACTGTATCTAGAATGCCTTTTAGAATGTTGGAGAGCATTTGCAACTTGATTTCAAGAGCATGTTCTGTGTTGGACATCCACAAAAATTTGTGACAGCTTTTGATGTTTTATGATTCCGCAGGGAGCAGCTATGGTGTACTGCTTAAGTCCTCACCTACAGTGGCAGATTCATTCTCATGTCCTAGTCAGAGAATTGTAGCCAGCATGCCAGGCTTTCTGTGAGGACTGGAATAAAATCTCTTGGGCAATTGATCTGACTACTATAGCTAAGTCTTAGATAAACACTATTACTTTTTTAAGGCATGTGAATGAGCCTTTCTTCTCTTATTTGCATTATACTTGATGACATCTCTCTTCATACTGAGGCATTATAGCTGAATTCCTGTTCCCTGAACAGTTGGCTTATCTGCAGGGTGTAGGTATCTGTGAGAAGTGTGCTTGGTAGAACTAGGTACAAGCTGATTAAAGTGAAGAAGCCCAGGTGAATGTTTGCAGCCACCAAGGAAAATCTTCAGACATTAAGGTTTTCAGGCAGCATTTACACTGTTGGAGTGATTTTCAGGATTAGCTTCAACAGTCATTTATTGGCATGGTGCAAGAGACATTTTGACATTTCAGTGTTAAGGTTTCACTGTTAATGAGAAATGTCCTCCCTAGGGCAGGCCAACAGTCCATTTAGCCCAGTGTGGTGTCGTGGGTAGGTCAAAGGATGCCATTTTAGCAGAGTGCATAAGTCTGGCCAGCTTGCAAGACATAACTCATGTACTCCACCAACTTCTACAGCTACTGTATTAGAATATTGCACACAAGATCTTAGCCCATGGTTTTAGTATCCATTTGTGACCCTGTTGTTTACGAGCTTTTCTGTACCTTTTCTTCTTCAGATCTCCCTGCTTCTTCTGCCTCCCTGAACATCAAGTTCCAGATATTCTCCAACCTGGTAAAACAGGTATTTTGTTTTAAAACCACGTTGTACTAGCTTGGAGCCACCTTAGTGTCGCAGAATTTGTCTGTTGCTGAGTTTAGTGAACAACACCTCTGCATTTCTGTTAATCCCTCCTTTGAGTTCATAACCCCTGGTCAGGCCCTTTCCTTAGCCTTCTCTACAGGAAGGATACTAACCTGTCCTTGCGACGTAGCTATTCTATCTCCTTGATCATTTCAATTTTTCTTCTCTTGTATGCACATTCTCTATATCCACTACATCCTTCTGAGCTGCAGAGATAAAGGACACACAGGCTACAAGGATATAGCCACACTAGATGCAGCCTTTGCCACAGAAATGGCCTTAACAATCCTATATGACTTCTGTGCATGTAACTGCCAGTTCAGAGCATATCCTAATTCACCCCTCACAAGAAGTCAGCAGCCTAGGAACACAAACCCATCTATTATCCTCCTACTCAGACTCTAAAATGTCTTACACAGGGCTTGACATTTCTGCCAGTCAAACTTCCACTTTAGAGACCCCATGTGACTATTTTAGTTTCCACTGCTGACAGTTTGGTTCTGTTACAATGAAGGTTCAGCCAAGTCTTTCTAATGTAGGCTCTTTCGTTGTCATACATGGAGATTATGGGTCTCTGCCTGCCCCTCACAACCTGCACGGTTTTAGACAATGTTACTATGCAGGTCAGGGACTGTAGTCCCCTACCTAGAAACTGAATTTAGCTTTCAGAGTTTCCCTCTTGCAGAGTCCCCCGTGACTGGACCGACAAGAACCAAGTTTCTCTCCTGCATCCTTAGCAGGTTTAGTATTTTAATCCACTTGATTGAAAATTAAATAGTCTCACATTTGGACATTTTCCTTTGGTTTTGGGAAAGACAGAAACTGTTACAGTCATGCACTTGTACATGAATGTGATAGGAGGGGTTCTGTGACGGGTGGTAAAAGATTTTGATGTTAAGGAACATGTTGTCTGAGTTTGCCAGAAGAATGTGGTTAGCTGAAGGGAAACTATGAATAGAAGTACTTAAACATTTTTTAGGTGCTACCTACCTCCTGTTGTTTAAGGAAATAATGTTCAAGTGTCCTGAAATCTTAATGACAGAAGGGATGGGAATAGATCTTCAGCTCATCTGTGGAGTTAGGCACAAAGGCCCTGTACTATTCCCACTGCAATATGGGATGTTTTAATGTTCATCTTCGCAGTTCATTTTCTCAGTGTTTATTCAACTCTGATTATGGTCACCATGACATGGCAATTCTCTAAGGAATTTCTTTAGCACCTCTCTTTTACTTGTAGAGTCACAGATCTCTTCATTTAGCATCACTGGCTAATTTTTTTCTCTGCTTGCCCTTTCTGCTACCTACCCCTTTGCACTGCTGGGGCCAGAACTCAGGTTGTTAGTACAAATTAATTTTTTTTTTCCTTGGGCTGCACACTTTTGCTTGCATTGACATAATTAACATACACAAATCATAATTACCATGCTGTAGTGACCTCTTGGATGGATCTCTTCTCAGCTTTTAACAAGTAGGAAATGCAAAGATTTTTGCAGATCTATTTTTGCAGCTCCTGCCATGCATTGGATGCTGACACTCCTGCATGCGCCCTGAGGTGGCCGGCACTGTCAGTGCCCTGTGCTCAGGGTATTAATTGGCCAGCTAACAGCAAAACAGCCAATCAAACAGCTTAAGTAACAAAGGCAGCATTGTATATTTACTCTGATTATCTTACTTTTGCCTAATGAAGCTGCTTTAAGGTTTCTCTCCTGGCAAGGATCCAAAATGCTTTTATCTGCCTGTATGCAGTGGGCTGTCAAGCTGAGAGAAAAAGCCTCCTTTGTGTGTGCGGTCTGTCTTGTTTTCAGAGGAATTGCTGCAGAGGAAAGGGTGGATATCTTTGTGGGTGCCTTGACTTTCATATGTTGAAGGAGGCCTTTAAGGGTGTATTTTTCATAAATGTTCTGATTTTTTTTTTTTTTAACTTTGATCGCAGTGAATGGATTGTGTGTTGAGAGTGCATCAGGCACACAGTTTCATCACCATGTGGCTCCTCCATTTTGGTCAATTTCAGTGTCACTAGTGATTTTACTGGGCCCACTACTTATTTGCTAATGCCCTCTAGACGTGCGTATATACCCTCCATACTGCTGAGTTTATATCCCTGTCCCCATCCTTCTAAAAGAGAATGGAGGGATCTTAATGCAATTTTTACAAAGAAACTTCTAAAGGAAGAAATCAAAAAAATAAATCAAGAAATTAACCTGGGAAAGACTTCAAATTTACATGGCCTTAGTTTCCAGTACAATATCCAACACGGTGATGCAATTCTCTAAGGAAAAATGGTGAGAAGTGTGAAGAGGATGCAAGCAGCATAAGAGCAGTCAGGTTTGTGCTCTTAGGAAAAAAAAAATCACAAAAATCACTATGTCTCAACTTTTATTCCCAGTTAAGACCTCTGAATTTACAACATAACCTTTCTTCAATTCTAGTTAAGACACTTTAAACAAAATTGTCTCCTAAAATTTTGCAAAGATATCTCATATTACAAATGAGAAGATTTTATGTATGTATGTATTTATCCATGGAATCTTTTCCCTAATTATTTCATAACAGAAAAAATACGTTTGCACTCTTGTTTATATATAATTTTATTTTTCATTTAAGAAGTTCCCTTCATAGTCAAGTGATACACCTGCAGTAACTATAGCCATGCAAAGAAACTCGTGCTGGAATGAGTTCATACTTGCTCCAACCAAGTATGTAATTTTCACTGCTGCACGTCAGAGCGCTTCTGTATACTTCAGATTGAATTTGTAAAATACTGGTTTTTCCACTGTTGGTTGTCTTATTTTTTTCCCTTATGTTTACATAAACATTTATAAAATAGGACTGCCTGGCATCATAGTTTCCATAGAAATACAGCCACCAAACTGAAACTCATTTAGGAATTCATTTAGGATTATTTCCTGAATATATGTCAGGGTGCTGCCTGCGTGCCTCTACTCATCAGCAGCAAGGATGGTGCCCAGATCTATGCAGGGACTGAGGTGTGCCCGAGTCCTGACAACCAGAGCCTGGGAGGGATCTATTAAGGCCCCTGGCACTAAGTTCTTAAAATAAATGCACTAATCTGGAGAAAATGCAGGGTATTAAGAGAACAGAGATCAAATTGGTGGAAGGTGGTAGTGACTTGATCTCTGCACTTTCACAGTCAGGACAGTTCTCTGTTTTTTATGGCCACAATACCTGAATTTACAGATTTTTTGTGAGTGATTTGGTAAGAGCCCAAGGACAGAATAAGTGTCATGTTCCAGGGAAGCTGGCATGGGGACCTGCATGATGATACAGCATGTCTCTGTCAGACACCTTCTAAAAGTAACTACTTGTTTTTTCAGTGACGGAGGAGAGTGAGGTGCATCTGGAAACTTGAAGGAAAAAAAGATCACAGTGATTATAAATGTTCTTACGCTGAAGTTGCCATTTACCTCCATTAATCTATTGGTCACCTATTAATGAGGGTGACTGAATTAAAGAGAAGGGAAATGAGCTGCTAGTAGGGGTACTGGAAACCTAATTCCATCCAACCAACTCTTTCCATTTGGAGAGTCCTAATCAATGCCAAATCATCCCTGTATAAAAACCTTTAACATATGCATAAACTCATTTTTTTTCCTTCTATACAGTCCTTTTGATCTCATTTCCCTTCTGCTGCTGTCTATTTCTATTCTAAGTTCTCAAGTAAGAAATTTTTTTGTCTGTCGTTGTAGTGCTTACTGTTACTGCTCTAATAAAAATTAATCAAATGTTGTTATTATTTTATTATTATTATTATCCTACAGACAATGTTTTATCTCATTATATAATTTAACACTAATCATTCAAAACCAGATGAATGAAAAACCTATTTTATCTAACAATAAAAGGTAATTTTTTCATTAATATGCAGAACAGTTTGCATTTTTCTACAATAATTACTTATTTAACCTTTCAAAATAGATTTTTTTTTTATGAACAACAGTATCAGATATTGTTAGATCATTTTGCCGGCTTTTATAAAAGATAATGAGTACTCTTCCTTTGCGTGTTCAGTGTAAAGTAATTGTAGCTATCTTGTGGTTTTAAGATATGTTCAGCCACCATAAACGATGTATTTCAGTTTTTGAAAGACGTACCATATATGTCACTTTCTGTTTAGTGTGTGCCTATTCCAAGATACCAAAGGAGCTGAAGTAGGTTCATAATGGATGTCGTTGTTTGCTTTAGGTAAAACAAATACGTTTTTTTGATCCTGTGTGTATGAACAGAAAATGCTGTGTGACAAATCCATAGATAAAAGACATATGCAGCTGCTTCTCGGTATCTCAAGCATGGTGCAGAGCAAATAACTAATCAATTTTCTTTTAGATCAGTAACAAGTCATGTATTAATGAGTAAAACCTGTTTCACAGTTACGTGCCATATGAAAATTCATCCTCTGGAAACATAACTTGGTTGCTGGACAACATGCAACCTTTCTGTAACAGTCAGTGTTCTATTTCCAGTGTAATGTTAAGCTATTGATAAGTAGCCCAAACACTCAAATATCTTAGGTCACTGAATCAACAAAACCTTTTGCAGAAAGTCTGTTACTTCATTGACTATAATCCAGAATTCAGATTTCCTTGTACTTCTTATGCAATGATGAAACAAAAGAGGAAAAGAACAACAGAAAAGCAAACCCATCTCACTCAAATTATGATAAGAAGGTAATTTAATTCTTATTTCTCCATGCCTGTTACTGACAACAGGTAACTACTAGGTGCTGCATCGGAATAGAGCATCCAGCACAGTGAAAATGAAATAGATTACTGCTCGGTATATCAAAAATCTAATTATAAAAGCTTGAATTTATTTTTTTTTTGTTTGTTTTGACTAATTTTCAGTATCACAGTATCTTTACCCAAATATGTGATAGCTAAGAATTTTCATTTTAAGTGGGTTTAACTCATTATCAAATTATTTTTGGAATTTGTGCTTTCCCCACATGAATCCTTTAAAAGCAAGAAAGCTCTTACATTACTGTCTACATAAAAATGTCAATACATTTTTCCTCCTGTGCAGAGTCAACATAAATATCCAGATTCATAGAATCAGAGACTATGCTGAATTGAAAGGGATGTATTAGGATCTTTGAGTTCAACTCCTGGCTGTACGCAGGACAATCCAAGTGTCACATCATGTCTGAAAGCATTGTCCAAATACTCCTTGCTTGGTGCTGTGACCAGCTCCCTGGGGAGCCTGTTCCAGTGCCCAGCCATCCTCTGGGTGAGAAACCTTTTCCTGATATCTAACCTAAACTTCCCTGATTTTCTTAAGTCCTGTCAGTGGTAATCACAATAAAACATCATCTCTCTTTAAGTGGGGGTATGTGGCAGTGAGTTTAGGTTTTAGATTTGCTAAAGAAGATGTGAAAGTAGTAGGTAGTTGGAATTTGCCTTTGTCTGCAGTAGCAAGTAGACCAACAGAAGCAAGATCTGTAGTATGAAACACTTGGTGTTCATGCCCACACAAATCACATTTTAACGAAGGGGGTGCTATCCTATAGTTTCCAGTCCATTTGCATCTGGTGTGCATTGGAACTGCTCCTTCTTCCTTAGTTTCACCTGAAAGGATTTCAGTTCAAGTGCTCCATACCAGCTCCATTGTGCATATCAAAATAGAGTAAATAGGAATAATTGGCAGTTCAAAACTGCTCTCCTGATACAAATTAAAGCATAAGTGTAGGTACATATACTATGTCTCAAAAGCCATAATCAGGCCATAATCAAAAAGATAGGAAATGGCACTTAAAAGACAACAATAGGACCTAAGAAATGGCAGGTCTAAAAGGAAAAGTATACTTACTACGGATATCAATGCTCAAAACCAATGGAATGAAATTAATGCAGTAACCTGATCCGAAGGCATGAGATGTAGGAAAAAAAGAAGCAAATGAACACCTCTTAATACTATAGCTAAGGGACATAAATATTTTCTTTATAATATCAAGGAACAAATGGAATTAAAAAGCAACATTCACTGGTCTTTATACAAAGAAACTCTGTCAAACAAAGTAGTGAAAAACCACAAATATTCAGCAAACAAGTCTGTGTAGGGACAAAAGACAACACACATGTAAGATGCTTCATTCCAAAAAAATAAGCCTATATACAAGTTTGTACAAGTACAGGGACTGGAGGACTTGAGAAAAGATATAGTGTGCAGAACCATCTGCTGCTGAAACAGTGCATTTGCAAACTGAAATCTTCTTGAGTTGCATTGGACAAGAGCCCCTTCTTCTCACACACTTTTCATTGCAGTTACATGTGTAGCAGCATGATATATGAGGGAAAGAATAATAAAAGAGTCAGGGAGCAAATAAGCTGCACAGATGTCTTCTCCCTGCCCCTCGCCCTGATTATTCCTACAGGTTCTGCTGAGACATTAGAATATCTATGAATTCATTGGTGAGGATCTGTGCCATCTAATGAAGAAAACTGACTTACAAAAGGAAGACCTTATTTCTTGCTATTTGAATGGGAAATTCCCTCATAGCAGAACACTTGTTGCCATCTAAACATAATTCAATAAATGGATGGCATCTACTTTGAATTTCTTGAGCAATGCGTTTACTGTAATTCACTTGAATACATATAAATATGTACAAATAGTTTTTTACTAGGTGCTATGCTTGACTCAGTAGGTGTTAGCTTTGATTTAGTAGATTAAGTATCTGATTCAGCAGGTAATTCACATGTTTCAACAGGTTGTATAGTTGATTCAATCTATGAAGTATCTGGCAGTGTTTATTTTTTCCAAAGGTTGTTTTATCCCTATTAGAATGAACTTTGTTTAGTTCTCCATATGGCACATTACTTTAAGTGCAAGTTAAACATTTTATCAGGAATGTATATTAAAAAGTGTTCATTTAAATATATTTATAGAGCTTTTCTGAATTTTAAGCAGAAGATTATTCCCTTGTGAAAAGTTTAAGCATTATTCTTCAATTAATATTAGTTTTTGTTCAGTTGTCATACTGAAATTTCAGAAACAAAAAAAAAGATAATTTTGTAGGGTTTTTTTTTTTTTTTAACTATTTCATACCCAAAGGATAACAAAACATAAAAGAAGATAGGGAAAAGATGCAGGTTTCAAAATATGATGGTGCATCTTTGACAAATGGATTTTTTTTTTATTTTATTTTTTTCCCCAATCCATCTTACAGGTTACACAGCAGAAACTAATTTAAAAGAAACCTCGACAATAAAGCAGAGGAGAATTGGCATGGAGAAATATGAAGACGAGAGTAAGGAGAAATTAATGAGTAATATGGTGGCTTTGGTTGAATATCTAAGAACAGACTGTGGAAGGACATGTTACCACATACTTCTGAAGTAAATGTTTTGGCAATGAGGTAACATTTAAGTTCACAGAAACTGTATAAAAAATGAATTCAGAGAAGAACCGTAGCATTTTGGCGATGTGATATGTGTGTCAGAGCTATCAAAGAGCAGTTTTTTTAGGAGGCAGGACAAACATCCAAGGAAGTCATTACCCTGTCCGTCACACCACCATCTAGTGGTCCTTGCTAAGATTCTCACTATGCAAAAGTAAATGTAATCTTGGCTAGCAGAATGGACTGGTTCTGAATCTTTCCTGGAGTCTTAGATTTAGTAGATTAGTAGGTTTAGCTGGACTTTAATTGCTAAAATCACAAAATCAGGTAGGCAGGAGTTGACAAGTAGGATCCTAAGTATTTAGGCTAAAGTTCATAATGGCTAGACACATACCTCTTTTTACATTCAAGTGCTCAGTGTTTTGTATGTGTTTTCCTTTCACACATTAGACTACTAATGGCAAGACATAAACCCGTAATGAAAATCATAGGACTTTATTTTGTTCGACTTGGAGATTTTCACTGAAGGCTGCTACTCCAGGCAACTTGAACATTTCATGCTGGCAAATATTCTTTTGTTTAATTTGACTTCTATTATTTCTTGTCTTAAGTGATAATGGCAGTTCTTCATTGCAGGTCGTTGATCTTGTTTTATTTTGCAATTATTATTTTATTTGTGTTCTAATTATATATGTAATTTTTCTAGGTTATAAGAGAAAGTTAGAGAGTTCTGGAAAATACCAGGCATAGCAAACAGTACTAGGAAGATATAATAAATAGGTAATACGAGAGAAGAATAACTGCTGAACTATTGTAAATAGGTTATAAGATTTTAGCCTTTCAATCTTATATTAGGTTATCCTAAGTTTACATTTCATAGTCATTGTACCGAGTATTGTCTATCCTAACTGTTTTTATTTACATCTCCATGGATTTATAAATTAAGAGGCAATTTTTGCATCTCCAACCTTAATTTTTGTAAAATACAGAAATTAGAATTTCCTAGACAAAATGATTTAATTTATTGAAATTGATTTTGGATGTTTCTTGCCATTGACTTTTTAAACAACTGCGCTAAAGAACTGTAAATATGATGTTGATGTACTATACTCTTGATCTATGTTGGAATGGGCTAAGTTTTACCTTTGTAATGCATGACTAAAGGTATTAGAGGTAAAGAAAGCATGAATATGAATCTGTTTCTGTACTCAAAATGACCCCTGGTTTTATTAGTAATGGAATCTAAGTGACATCATCTTTTGACAGTCATGATCTTTAACCCAGTTTGATCTAAACCAGACTCCTTTGGAATGATATCATTAAGGTAAATCCCTGAAAGAAGAGCAAACCATTTTATATAAACCATTTAAGGGTATTCAGTTACTGGGAATGATTTCACTGATTTTTTTTTTTTTTTTTTTATAAAGAATGAACAATTTCAGGATTGCAGGTAAATATCAAGACATAACTGAACTTTGAATTTTTTTGCAGTTGCATTAGGTTTAATTTTCTTAAATAAATTGTAAGTCTTTACATCTTTTAAAACATGATTCAGAAGTCGCTGAAGTATTTCTTACATGAACATTGCCATGCAAACTATATTATTATATCCATTTCTATTAAACGAAATGGAATTGCAATAAAAATAATAAAAAAAAGTAAAGATTTTATACAAGGAATCTTATTCTTTCTCCCCATCCACTCTAAACCGATTCCATCTGTCCTGTGAATTCGTGGCTCTTTTCAGTAACTGGGATTGCTCTCCTTTTCTGTCACATACTGACTAAGAATTTAAGGAATTAACAAAGGTCTTTTGTTTATGATGTATCAAAAAAATTATTTTAAAAATTGGAAATTGACACTAAATGAAGAATGATAAAGTTTTGATTGACCAGGGAGAAAAGTATTGTTCAAAATACCCACTTAGGCAAGGAAAGCTGTAAGCAAAAGATATCTGATTTGATTATGATATCAATTTTTGGTCTTGATTTCTTCCATTTTTAAAAACCTTGAAGTCATTGAATAGAAATGAAAACAGCAACTAAACACTTTCAATAACAAAAGTGCACGAATACATTTTGAAAAGCTTTGCTGCTGCCAAGAGAAACATTGTCTTTTAATCAATTGATTTTTTTTGTTAACGTTTTTCCCTGAAAGCAGATTGCATACGGACAATCTTATAGTGGCATTATCTTGAGCTTAATCCTGATATTTTTGGTAGCCTTACTTTTGTTTTTATCTTCCAGCCAGGTGTTTCCAATAGTTTTGACTGTAGGATAACCCAATAGCTGGTGATTAATGTAGCCATCGAAAGGAATATAAACAATCCCGGAAACAGAACTCAAAGTTCAAATATGGATGCTAACAGTAATTGCTTTTAACAAGTGCAAGGAAGAAGTGAGAGGAAACCTGGTATTGAATTTTGTGTTGCCAAAGAGCAACTGACCGGTGATAACAGAAGCATCAGAAACACAGAGTGCAGAGAGGTAGCACTTTGCACAGGAAGTATCATGAAACAGCCCATGTCAGCCCAGTAGTAATTGGGCCTTTGAAGTTTCAAATGTGAGAAGAGATGAACATTCATCTTTAAAGTGTGCTGAGTCCCAGGGATTACTTTTGGTTAAAGTAGGAATGTGCAGTTATTTGAAACCTGACCCTGAGGTCTCTAAAAAGTTTGGCTTAGGTTGTGCTAGAACTGACCTTGTAAATTTAGACAGCTGCTAGACTACTGCTAGGAGCAAATTATTACAGCAATTGTGATTTTCATGACTAGCATAAAAGCAAAGGGCACCTCTTTAAGACCTGTGAGGTCAACTTTCACATTTACTACATTGCAGAGAAGGAGAAGCTGTGCAGTCTCGCGAGAATAAGGTACTGTGAAGAACTTTGAGATTCTGCATAAAGCTGGAGGAAAAAGAAGAAAAACACACATAAATATAGCAGTATAGTTCTTTCAAGACATGTTATTCTAGCAAAAAAGTTATTTCTTCAGAATATTTTATTTAAAAAAAAATCTTGTTTACAAGCGAGTATTTAGAGAGAATGTACCAAATATTAAAAATATGTAGCAAACCTTAAAGTCATAACAGGTTTTTTCATTTGATTGTTTTGCCTCTGTTTTTAAAAGAATAAATACTTAAGCAAAATAGGTTTATCAAAATCCAGTTGATTTTTTTTTCTGAGTTTGTTGCAATTGAAGACTGGATATAAGCCTAAAGATAGGATTTTGTGGTCACTTTATTTAATGCTGTGTCAATCAGAGATTGAAATCATCAATTCTTTATTTAAACTTTTGAATTGTTTCTATTTGATCTATGTTCTTAAATTGTTTGGGTGATTGAAATCCAGTGGTTTTATTCATATGAATGTAAAAATTTGAGAATTATTTCTTTATCTGTGATTTTAGAATTTCATGTGGAAGCAAGTTTATTTTTTTATGCTTCACTTCTTATTAAAAGAACAAAATTACTGCTATGAGTTTTAGCCTGCTCACACATCTGCATAGCATTTGATTATGTGCTTTCCTCAGAACACTTAATATTTGATGGATCCAGAATTCAAACACACATGTACACTAATCTTCCCTTATTCAACTTACTGACACATCACAACTAACCCATTTATTTGGTTTATTTTCACCTTTGCTACTCAAATGTCTGTCATCAAACCACCTGAATTCTAGAGAAAAATTCAAAAATCGATTTTGCATGTCTGTACTGAGATGTAATGGTTTCACAGAGTTATGTGGAATCCAAAAAGCTATCTTCCTCCAAAATGTTGAAAGGTGATTTTGGTATGCTTAATATAACTATAATTTGGAGCTCAAACTCATGAGCTTTGTTGTGCTGAATACTGTACTCATCAAAAGCAGAGCTTACAAAAGCCAGGTAGAAAAAGAAGCAGCAAATTAGATTTTACAATGAGTGATATTGGTTATGGCGTTCAGTTGTTTGTTAGGAGTATCACATTTAAAGGTTATTTTGAGGAAGGACTCACTGACAGAGAAATTGGAAAGATTAAAAAAAAGAGCCTAAAAAAATAATGGAAAATAGTCATAAAAGGATAGGCATTTTAAAAAAAGTTTGGAGTTGATGGGTAGCTGAGAGAAGAAGAGTGAATGCTAGTTTTCTAGGAAGATGCCATTATGCATTTGAATGAGTGGTTTTGACTGATTGTAAAGCATAGGATCTTGTTTGAAAGGATCTACAATGGAGTGTATTTTAATATGTGTAAAATACAGAACTTCATTTTGCTCAGAGGTGTAAGACAGATGAAGCACCTGGGCAAACATATCAGTAAGCTACACATATATTCAAGGAGAAAGAGCCACAGGAGCCTTAGAAGTGTGGAAAAACAAGAAAATGCGTAAGAATGAATTCAGGAGGGATCAGCAAATGGGCTGGATTCACTAGTGAGCATGGAGGAGAGGGTTTGGTCTTGGGTTTTGTCAGTCGTTATTTGAAACGAATCGGTGAGCTCCTGTGTGCTCAACCGAGATTTGAGGAATAAGCCAAATGCCTCAAATAATAATGTGGGCAGGGCACATAAATTCTAGGAAGGAAACCAGACCTGTTTAGCCTGAACATAGACCTACTCATTAGATAAATTTCAGGGCTGAAAAAGAATATGAATTCAGATATTTCTTAGATGTTCACTAATAGTAAGAGTGCAAGAATGAGCGGTGGCTTGCAGTTGTAGAGTAGAACTTACAATACAAGAAATGGAAGGGGAGTAAAGACAGGAAAAAAAGAAAAACAATAAAGATCAGGATTTAATGATAACCATAGTCTCTTCTTTGCCTTTGTACACGCTCAACAGTTATCTCTTCACCTTTTAGATCCAATAATACAGACAGGAATTTTTTTTTTTTTAAATTTATATTGTGACTTTTAACCCCCTGTAGCTAAGAAGAGCTAAATAAATCCTTTGGTGTCCTTCATGTTTTCTAGAACTGGAAGGCTTCCTGTATGTCTGTTCTTAATCCTCTTCATGTTTCAATATTTTTTTTAAAGTGTGTGAATAGAGGTTAAATTTTCCAGAAGGTGTTTCTTTAGTCTGCATTCAGTCTAAGGTCACATCACTACATAGCACCGTGTTCTTGGTGCATCAATTAAGTCTGTATATTCTAGTATCTTCTAAAGTTTGAAGAACTTAGTTTGCATTCTTTCCTGTCAGTAAGGTTTACATTTTCGTGGAATTCATGTATTTTGGAAGATATACTGGAAAGTTTATGGAATTCAGAAATCTTTAGAGAAATTAGTTCACTAACTGTGCTACCAAAAGATTTAAATAGTGGTGAACGTGCATCTAGAAGCCTCACTTGTCAAGTGAGAAATTGGCTGGTACAAGAAGCATGTATTTCTGCTGCCGTGGTGTAATTTTGCTATTGACTGAAAAGCAGAAATCAATTCTTGTTCGTTAGGATTACCCACGTTGACCCCTATCCTGTGCTGTTTGCTGACTTTTTTCTGTTTAAAAAATATTGAACCGCTTTGTTGAGCTTACCCTTCTACTAATGAACTTATCATTTTAATATCTCCTAAGTGTTTTAGATTTGTAAGTGACATTAAGTATTGTGTACTCTGCTGTTTCTGACTGGCACTTCACACATAGCCCTTTCACTCTCATCTCAGAAGTGTAACAACATTGTTCACTATATTTTAGTTGTCAGTGGAGATGAAAGTTATTCCCAGTAAAATCTGCCATGGAGTTGGCAGTCATAGAACAACTGACATCAAGCACAAGGCCCTTTCTGTCAAGGTTATGGCATGGTAGTGACTGAAATAAGGTTAGGGTTTTGCATGCCACCCACTTCTGGTGAATACACAGTATTGTGTATTGTGCTGGTTGGACACCTTAACACTTAGGGCTGGTAATTGTAGTGGAATATTCTTGAAAGTTAATGCATTTTCTTTGTCGTCAATTTCTGTGGCTCTTCTGCTTGTAGAAGTGCATGTGTACTATATCTATTTCTTTATAAAACCTTATAAAATGTTGGGACACTTATTAGCAAAATACTAAGATGTAAAGATTTAAAAAAATATTTATCTAATCTCACCTTTACAGGCATCAAGCTCTTCTAATGGCTTTGTAAAAGATGGAGATTGAACTTTGTTTGTGGAAGGGAGTCCAGTCTGGTTTTGGATATTCTGCAATTTAGGACCCACAGATGGTTTCATTCAAGTGGATCTAGTTTTGTTTGCTTTGTCAAATACACTAATCCTGATGAGCAGGCCCCAAATGCAAAGCTAGTTTGGACAGGCATTGTCAATAACCCTTAATGATAATGAATATCACTTTAAATTGTGTCCACTGTTTAAGCAATGTGTTGTGTAGAGTGAAAATTCTTAAAGATGGAGAAGAGATATGAATAGAAGCATCTTAAAGATGTGCTGGTAAAACAGGTGAGATTTCAAGATCCAGAAAAGCATGGCACCCTGACAAACAGGTAAAAATGTTTGAGATTAGGGAAGACATTTCTGCAGTTTAGGTGAAAAGACACAGAGGAATTTACCAGCCTGGATCTTCTAATAATTTCTGAGACACATTTTCTTCTAGATTTTTTCTTTTTTGTTTGGTTTTATGTCAGAAGTTCTAACCCTATATTGAGAGGGATTTCTGTGTTTCCTCACCTCTGAAAACTGGCTCCAAAATAACTAAAATAAGTTTCCAAGCTCTTTTGAGCTGTCCCAGCTTGACTGATACTACTTTTCCATTGGAGTAATCACTATGCTGTCAAATAACACTCATATTACTCCTTTAATCTTAATTTTAGTGATGTCAGGCTTCAGTTGCATTTTATGCACCTTCTCAACATTAAAAATGAGGAGGATGTGTGTGTTCCTGAGCATACTGACTAAAGTGCTTTTAGTAGACTGCAGTTGGTGTGTCCGAAAGAGAACACAGAAATTAAAATATCATGACTTAACTGTATCTGTACAGCAGAACCACAGTGTCACTAGTCTAGCAATTGTTTCTGTCATCACTCAGTGCTTATTAATGGATTTTTTCCCACTTTTACCCTTGACTGGCTGGACTGATCTTGATTCAACTCTAGGAAGAGGATGGAAATTGCAACTGCTCAGAAACAGGCAACAAGAGCCCGCATATTAAAATACTTACAGAGAGTGCATGAAGCACCTGAGACCTCTCAGTGGTTGACTATAATGCTATAAGGTGGTTATTATAATAATAATATATCTGTTGGGATAAAAGAAATCACTTCAAGACTATCACTGAAGCATTTCAATGCCTTTTTCAGCCATCCAGGGGCAGTTCTAAATGGTCTTGATTATTCTTTCATGTACTTTGCACTTTTGTGATTCTGTGACTTGTGTTCAGCATTTTCCTACACATTGAGAAACAGCGTTGTTTTGCCAAGTAACCTATATATGACCCCCTCCCCCATCAGTTATTAACTCTGTGCTAATTTAAAGAAATATTATGCGTTACAGTTTTGCTATTTATACAACACCTGAAAGCTTGTTTACATTGCTCCATTTCAAAAGAAACTCACTGCTCTATGAAATACTTGAGGTTGTCTCAAGTCCGGTCAGGGCTCACATCATTAAATAAATATCAAAACAAACAACTGAGTTTTGTCTTTGATTGGAGAACTTCAAGGAATAAATATGCCAGTATACTTTAGTCCTGCCATAACTTTACCATGATTGCTTATATGCTTATGAAATGAAACAGTCTATTAGTACAAAGTAAATGTTAAAAATGTGAACCAATATTTATCTCAATCATAAGCCAAGATGTTTCTTTTCCAAATGAAACATGTTTGCAATTGCATCTGCCTGCTGTGACTGATAAAGCTTGATAGAACATTTGCTAAGTGTGCCGCAAAAGTTTTCCATGGATATTGACTTTACAACCTTCTGCAGACAGAACAGCCATAATATAAGCTACCTGTAAAAAGGAATGAAGAAGTTATTTGTCAGTAATTGCATGCTAGCAATCTGACTACTACAGACATTTTAAAAATCAGGTTTGTATGTATTTCTTGCAAGAAGAAGTTCAACTGGATTTCACAAATTGTAAATGGTAAAACAATGGCCCAATTTTCAAGGTGTAAATGGGTTTCTACTAATTAAACTGATTCAGTTTTGCTGCTATGTAAAACTTCAGTGCAGGTCTGGGTGAATGAAACTGGTACTGCTGTACTAATAACCCCCAAATGTGCACAGAAACGTGGACAAGCCTCATGTTCTATGGTTAAGGATGTTGAAGGTGAAATTTGGAATGGTAAGTTTCTTCTGAAGTAGCTTACACTTCTTGTTTTCTTTTCTTCTGAATAATGTTGCCATTTTTTGATGGCTCATTTTGCTTTTCTATTTAGGAAAACTCCTGATTGCATCCTTTCTGGTGGCTTGCAATGCTCATTTGAAGCTGAGGGAAATATTTTTATTGTACATTTAAAGAAGAATTAAGAAGAATATGAAACTTACCATAAAAAGAATGGTAAATGTACTATTTCATAAAGTAAAGAGATTGCACCAGGAAAACTAAATAAAAGGAGAGATCTGGGGGCCTTGAGAGTGTCAGGGTTTTTCCAGGCTTTGCTGGAAGTTGCTTTGACAGGTTCAGATGTTGATTACAACCTTGGTCAGAACTGTCAAGCCACCTTTTTTTAGGACTTTGAGTTGAATACATGTTTATAAAGTAAAAAAAAAATATAAAGTGTTTTGGATAGTCTGAATAAAAATTACTTACCTTCTAAAAGTTCTGTTTACATATTTCTCCTGTTACTATAAACTTTCTAGCTCAGTTTATTGCTACAAACATTATCTTTAACAGTCTTGTAGAATGGCTGAATATATTAGTTAGACTGTTCTAAATCTGATTTTTCACTAACAAAAGAGTACTCCAAAAGTGTAACGAATAGTGAAAACTACTATGTTTCAGACAGCTTTATAAGTCAATTGCAACTATTTTAACAGCAGCTGCTGAGAAACTTCTTTGAATTCTTTCGATACCATATCCTGACATTACAGAATCTGTCATTCTGATATATCTTGAAGTGTAGAGTAAAATATAGTACAGGCTTCTTGCATGGTATGAGAAGTTTCAGTTTTATGACTATACTGTTATTCAGCCTTTCATCTGCAGTGCAGATCAACATTTCTGAATTTATTACATACATCTGTCTGAACTCTTGCTGCTCAGTGAGGAAAAACAACAGTTGAACATAGGAAACTGGAACTCCAATTCTGGCAGGTTTTGTTCTAAGTAATCAGAATGTATCACAATCATGTTTGAGGCAGATGAGCTAAAACAAAATGAAACAAAAATTAAAAACAAACAAACAAACAAACAAGGGAAACTACCATGTTTTCCCTTCTATAAAATTAACAGAAAAGGTATTTATTTTCCCTAGAAATATTCTGGTTTTACATGATTCGCAGCTCAAATATTCTTTAATGGCTTTCCCATGAATGTCTGAAAATCATCTGAAAATCATCTGTAATGCTGGCGTTGCCATCTTCTATTTTTTAGCTTTCTTGAAAAGGGAACAGGATTGAGGAAAACATAAATCAGGTAATTAAAATCCAAAGCAGAAACTTCTGCTTTGGCTCATTTATCAAACTTCTATGTGTTTCTGGGAGGTAGACTAAAATACTCCAGGTAGCTTAGCGTCTACATAAAAAACCCGAGGTGGTTGTGTAAGGGATAAGAAGGTTGCATGGAAATAAAAGGAAAATAAAATTACTAATCAACTTAATAAGAATATTGGGTGGAAATAAGAAGACAGATATTCAGATGGAGGGAAAATGCAGAGTTGAGGCAGAATCAACAACTGAAGGAGTTGAAAACAGCTTCCAAATCAGAATCTTCTGTACTATTTGTATCAATAAATGCTTTTGCACCTACATCTCTTCCTTCTGCTGTTGTACTGGCTTCAACTCTTAATGGAAAGCAGAGTGTTTGTGTTCTTGGTAAAATATCGTTCAGGAGCTGTCTTTCTTCCACAGCCTGTATAGATAGGGAAGGGCACAAGAGACAGAGAATAATCTCTAAGAAGGCAGGCAGTTTGGATGGCAGGAACATTTGCTTCAGCTTGCCTCTGTTTAGTCCATCATGAACAGTATTTCTCAATGCTGGATTTTTTCTATTAAAGAAAATTTTTGTGTCCCTCCATCCCTCTCTCCCTCCACAGGGCTGTGAAGCTAGTCGTGGTAAGAGAGGCTTGATGTAACACCTTTCTTCAGAGGTCCCTTTGTAGTCCACTTCTGAGGGCTTTTCTTTTTTTTTTTTTACATCTGGCCTCTAACAATCCACTTCTATATTAATTTTATTATCACTTGCTGTGTATACTGTCCCATAACTGACATGATTCCTTTTATTCCTCCTTTGTCTCCCTGAACGTTCTGAGTTTGACAACAACAGAGCAAATTGATGTCTTCTCTTTTCTTCCAGATCCCTCTCGTCTCCTTTCTCCATCACCACAGATAAATGTCTTCCTTCTAGGTCCTGATTTCTTTTCCCTGTCCTTGTGATATCTCTCTCTTCTTTGCATACAACAAACAGATCATATCCAGGTAATGAATTATATTTATTTTTGAACAATAACACTGCTGCTCCAGTGGTTTCCTGCCTAATTACTGATCTGTTTTCATCAGGTGTAAATGATCATTCCCATTTGAAATATTGCTTCCATACTTATCTCTCTCTCTTCTGCTACTCAGATTACAGTTCAGTCCACCTGCCATGTCTTTCCACATCAAAATCATTCTTAAAATTTAATTCTTTTTTCTCTTTCTGGTGTTCATCTAAACACCATCATAAGGTCACTCTTTCTTCCATACACATTTCAAACACTGAAACACCATTTCCAATTTCAAATTTCCCATTTAACTCCACCTCTTTCACATTCTGTAGCAACATATAATGAAATAATTATAAATCTGACATTTATTGTATTAGGTATTTCTACAAACAAAAATATGGTATATTTATATATATTCATTACATGCAGAAATACTGTGACTTAAATATGTGTAAAAATAAGATAATACTGTATGTGAAATCTCATTGAAGGAATGTTTAAGTGCCTTTTATCTTTTTTAGTTTTGTCTATGAATCTTAGCAGACTATTTTATAAACATTTCAATTTGCCTCTACAATAAAACAAATTCAAAATTTGTTTTCTTTCTTCTGAAATACAACACTACTCTAAAAATTTTGTAAATTGCTACCTTCATCTCTATTTTGAATGTAAATTATTTTTTTTTCATTTTTGCATGCATCACCTTTTCAATGGCTTTCTGCAGGACTCGCTAATAATCTAATGCAGAAGATGTCCAGCTTTGTTTAATTCACATTTTTGCAGTCAGCTTACAAGACACAGTGCCCTCAGCCTGTAAGCAGGATTCAAGAATGCCACGTGCTGAACATATATGAAATATAATCCCAGGGGCCCAGATATGTCCCCACCAGGGAAAGCTGACCCTCTTTTGCAGTTTAAGTAGTTATTCCTGAATTTGTGTCCTGCATAATTTCCTGCACTTATTTTCTAAAAGAAAAGATAAAATATACCTTTGTTTTATTGCACTTTTCTATTTGCTGATGGAAGGAGATCCAGATGAATTTATATGGACATCATCAGACTTGAACAGGGTTAATCTACTTAGGCTCAGGTGAGTTCATTTTAGTCTTGATTCACTTCATTGCACATCTATAATGGTTATTAACAAGCTTAAGGACCTTTGGGAGCTTATGGATAACAATGCAGCACCATGGAAGGTGGGAAATCATTATCCTCATAAGGCTGGTGTAATAATTTGCAGTCACACACAGTTTCTGTACTAATCCTTGGGGTTGGGATAGGTCACTAGGTCTGCAAACCTTTCATCAACTTTATACATTTTTTGCTCTTGCTCCTTAATTAATGAATATATGGTAACATAAAAGTAGATGTAAAGAGTTTAATGTATAAGTTTATTCAAGCATCACTGGTGAATTTTACTGCCTGTATGTG
Organism: Phylloscopus collybita; assembly: GCA_027886175.1. Classification (NCBI taxonomy): domain Eukaryota; kingdom Metazoa; phylum Chordata; class Aves; order Passeriformes; family Phylloscopidae; genus Phylloscopus; species Phylloscopus collybita. The sequence goes on along the minus strand of JAJNNQ010000075.1, from coordinate 63,495,478 downwards.
TATATTTATTTTAAATAAAAGACTTATGATTTTTTTCTCACTATCATATATATCCACCATCTGTCTCATGATAATTGATATACAATATTTAAGAATTGGAAGAAGCTCCAGTGAAAAATTTAAAATTAATGGTAATTTCAGATAATATTTCTTAGAGTATTCATTTAGTTCAATTTTTTTAATGTATTTAGATAATAACAGGTGTCAGAATAATTCTATATGTAAATGAGGTGCTTATTCTGTATTTTTTTTATATATATAAGTCCAAATACTGGAAGGAAATGCATGTATTAATATTATAATATGTTGTGAATATATAATATTCAAAACACACATGTTTCCAATACCATGTTTTTCCACAGTTTTTCAAATAATTGGTCATAAGTGGATATTGTACACTTTCTAAGAGAGCAGAGGTCCTGTAAGGTTGAAACTCAGAGTCATCTTTAATCTCTGTGTTTGTCATGCAAACAGCAAACCCAGCTTCTTTAATATGTTAAATTTTGTAATGAAACACCATTTCTTCCCCCCCCCCCCATTTATGATATTATTTTCTTCTACATAAGTGGTTGCTTTTAATTTGAGCAAGAGTAACATGAAACAGGAATTAATAGAATAATCAGTTCAAGGATTTTATAGTAACCAACTTATTGTTTTAGAGTTACTTCTGGAAGACAGGGAAGTCATAAGAGCTATACATTTACATTTCTACTATTTTTACCCTTCTGGCAAATTTTGACACATTGGACGTATTAGTCAATCTGAAGCAACACACTGTAGGACAGATGGCATCTGAGACTGTATCCAAAGCAGTCAAAATGTTGAGAAGGGAATTACTGAGAGTTATTTCAATGAAATCACATCTTGAGCAAGCCCAAGAGGGCTCTCAGGCCCACAGCCCACTCCTTTTCAGAAATATCAATGTAGTCCACTCATTTCTCACTCAGAGAAGGGAAGATGTCAGAGTAGCTGCACCTCCTAACATACTTGGTGTTGCCTGGATTTTTTTGTTGTTGTTTGTTTGTTTGTTTGTTTTGTAGTGGAAGACCAGAATCAATGTCCTTCTCTCCCTAAGTGAAACCAACTGTTTCATACTGTACTTCTCTGAAAAGTGTCTTTTAGCTCCTTCTAGGGTGCACATTATTAGGGAAGATGGAGGTAGATGTGTTACTCTCCTTTTGATGCTGCATTCTAAAATAACAAAGTAGTCAGGGGTTAGAAAGAGAATATGCAAAAGAGGAGACTAACCCAGTGGTAATTAGGAGATACAGGAAAGAGAGGAAGTGAAACAGCAAAGTTCTAAAATTTCAGTGTTGGCTCTGAAAAATGAATTTTATGTTCGATAAAGTCTGACATATACAGACATTTCTCAGGTTTCCAGAACCTTATAAACTGCTGCTAGTCAGCAACAAAAGTTTTGTTTTGGGAAAGCCACACAGCTTGTCATGGATATAATGAAAGATATAGACACTGCCCTCTCATATGATTGAACCTATGCCAAAATGCAAAAAAAAAAAAAAAAAAAAAAAAAATTCTCTATCACTGTAATGGATGCACCTCTGATTAGCCAAAGGTCAAAGGGTCATGATAGCATTGTCCAGTGGTATAGGTTGGTGTGTAAGCAATCTATTACCTCATCAGACATCATTTTGTCTTATGAAGGGAGACACCCTGAATTTTGAATGAACATATCTGCAGTTGGCTAAGAAGGTACAGGATTGAAGGCTGTTATTGAGCAAGAGTGCTGGGGTATAATTTCCAAGTCAGTCTTTCATTGAGCCCTTTGTAATTATTTGTATGTTAATACATTTTTTAAAACTGTTTGGCAGCTACTAGACAATCTGAATTAAGGCAAAGTTTTGCATCTTGTTTTCAATAAGGAAGCCAACAATTTCTGGTGAAGAAACAGTAACAACCTGCCTTTGGGGGCTGGTGTGTGTAGCATAATCTATTGATTCACTGGAAATTAGAAAGCATGGGTATCTCTCCTGGCTACACTCCAGTGGAATGTGTTAGTTTGGACAAATCACTTAGCTTCCGTGTGCTTCACTTGCTCCATCTGTAAAATGGAGATAATTATGGTATATGCCTCTCAAGGATGTTACAGTACTTAATTAGTGAATTTTTAATTCCTTGGAGGTCTTCAGAGGAAATATATTATATGTTAAATATGTCTAAAGTATATTCAAATAATTTTAAAATTATTATAATCACTCCCTATTTAAAGCATATCTTTTTTTTCTTTGAAGTTATGGAGCTTTGGGACAAAGAATGAGAGATTCTTAAGAACATATGAAAAAATAGTTTTACCTGTTTCTCAAGTGCTTGTTGGTCAACTGGTTACTATAAAGGCTATGTACATTCATTGTAGCAAAAAGAAGAGGAAGGTTATAATTGCTTATATCTTCCAATATGTTGTGTAAAAAAGGTTGGAGATGGTGGGAAAACAACTAATTTCAAGGAGCAGTCATACAATCACAAATCATAGAAGGGCCTGACTTGGAAGAGACCTGAAAGATCATCCAGTTACAACACCCCTGCCGTGGACAGGGGAACCTTTCACAAGACCAGGTTTCTCAGGGCCCCTTCAGCTATGGCCAAGGGCCTGCCATGAATTAATGTAGACCAGAAATTGCAAGCAGGTTTTTTGGATAATCAAGTTCTAGACCAACTGAAATATGAGCAAGTGTTAGCAAAACCAAACCAAACCAAACCAACAAACAAACAAACAACCCCCCAAAAAAACAACCTTTAAAAATGTTTAGGTTCACTTAGGCAGTAAGTGAAAAGTGTTATACATTGCAGCAGTCAAAGTAACAGAAGGCTGTACTCAAACCTTTAGGAACTACAGTTTACTACAACTGAGTAAGCTTTGCAATACATAGCAAATATAAATGTGGCATTATGTCATGGTCACAGAAGCAGAGCAGGCTCTATCTCTGCTATGTGCAGTCCTATCTCTGTTATGTGCACAGAACCTGTATCAAGCCATTTTGTCAGATCTGATATACAGCAAGGAAATAGTGCCACATGAAGGAAGTTGTTCATACTGCTCTGCGATATTCAGAAAAAGATGATCATATGTTTTATCAGTTATAAGTTCCTCATGACATTTGCTTTCTGCTCAAGACATATGTAACATTGCAGTTTTTAGTTTTAGGACTAAGCAAGAGTCAGCTGCCTTTTTCAGCTACTGAGTGATTGATAATCAATCTCTGCTGTACAGAGTGTAGTTAGGATAACTACATAGAGCCATACATTGATCTGAATGCTTGTCATGGGTAGAATTAAATCTCACTCAGCACCTTCTTCTCAGTAGCTAGTTGTAGTATCTGGCTTAGTTTCAACCTGGTTCCAGATTAGGTAAATGTAACAAATATCTAAAAATATCTATTAAGCTGTAAGGACTTAAACTTCTCTTTTTCTTCAATAAATCAATAATATAGATATATGCACAGTAAATATAGTTCTCATCTTTGATGCAACATCATATACTTCATTAGAGTAAAAAACCAGATTCTAACATATCAATTAAAAGAAACAAACTAACTGAAATATTCTCTGATGAGTTCTTTCATTATGACAAAATATTGTCAATAATTGTGTGTACATTTCCATTTTGGTTGAGAACAGCACTGCTGCCTGAAAACAAATTCCCTGGTCAAGGCATTTGCTGCACTTTGATCTGGATTTGTAGAGCAGTTTTACTGCATGCAACTGGAATTCTAACAAGTGAAAATGATCTGTTCTTGTTGCACACCAAATGCAATTGCAAACCTGGAATAAAGGCATAAACATCCACATCTATAACTTGTCCTCCAGATAGCTAAGAATTATCACATGGTAAGGACAGTCAGCTCAGGGGACCAAGCCAAACTGGGTACAGTGTAAGACTCTGACTGAAAAACCATTTAGATGTAGGAGCTGCAGCAGCAACTGTTTTGATCTTCTGACTCCTCCTATTGCACTAAACCACTCCTTAGTACCCACATGGCCAATATTATCCTGACCACAAGTAATTTTTCATGTAATTCCATTATTTTAGTTTGATATGTGAATTTATGGATCTATAAATGCCCATAAATTCACAAGCATGTATATAGGAAAACACATCCTGCATACTTTAAGGCATTTGTAAATTTTTTTAAATAAAAATGCACAGGAAAAAGGTTTTGAAGGTTTTTTCTCACTTCAGTGAGGATATTGTTAAAGTTCTTATTCAGAAACTGCAATGTAGGCAAAAAACACAAAGTTGTCCCAGATTCTCATTGGCTGGAAACTTCTGTAAAATGAATTATAAAAATGAATTACTGGCAAGTGGTAAACCAACATGCATTCAACTGGTGTGTACCAGGATGTTGATTTGCAGTAGCCCTGTGAACACTAAGGACATTCCAGAGGACTGGAAGAAAGATAACACCCTGCCAGTACTTAAAAGACTAAATGAGCCAACCCACATAATTATAGGGCTGTCAGCGTGACATCGATCCCAGGCAAAATAATAGAGTTACTGAAATGGGACTCTGTTACTAAAAGAATGAAAGGAGGAAAATGGAATGAATGCCAATCAACATAAGCATATGGAAAATAGACCCTGTCAAAATAACTTTCTTTTGTGCAAGATTACTTCTTTGGTTGCAAAATGGAATTGTGTTGATGCAAGCTCCCTAGGTTTCGGTAAGACATGACGTGTCTTACAAACCTGAATATATGACATATACAGATAGTTATATGAATCATTTTAGTTTAAAATCAGTGACTCAAAATTAACACAGTACACAGGAAAGATCTTATCTTATGGGTCCTGATACGTAAACAGTTAGCACCAAATGTGCGAGGTTTGAGCTCAGTATTTTAGGGTTGGTGGTTTAGTGGTTGTTTTTTTGATGTTGTTGTTTTTGTGGTTTTTGTTGTTTTGTTTTGTTTTGTTTTTATTGTTATAATCTATTCACTAGTTTGTATTAGTGATGAGATATGAAATAATTAAGAATTGTTGCTTTTCTGACAGTGGAAAATTTTGAAGAGATAGTTAATGAACAAGATAGGTTCATTACTGCAAGAGAATATTCTGTTTATCTCATTTGTGTGAGTGCAAGCAAATCGTGGGATGTACTGTGGTCACCTAAAGAGTAGAACACAAAGGACATGTCAGGGTTCAGATTTGATTGCTCTCACTGCATCCAGACCACATGAAACAATGGAGTTTGGTTTTATTTTCCAGACATTCCTTTCAAAGAATAGGATGAGGAGAGACAGGGGAAGCAGTGAAGCTATGGTCACTGACTGCTGGAAGCAAATGCAGGGGATGTTTCCATCCACTTACTTTTCCTACTTTTACACAGAGAAAGTTTCTGGCAACCTCTTCCATTCCCATCCTCCATGACAGGACTCTTCAAAAGATATTTTATCATTCACAGATTTCCATTGGAACCTCCCTGATTTTTTTCCCTAGGATTTTTGTGTTCCCTCCCCCTGTAGAGTGTCTCACGACTGACATTTTGCCACTTCCAGTGACACCAAGGAACAGAACTCAGTTGCTCACAAGCTACCTTTGTACTGTACACTCTTAATATTAAAAGGGTTAACTATGTTCAAAACTATGGAGGTGAATGCAGACAAAACAGAAGAATGCATGATGCCCACTCATTAAGTATGTAGCTTGGGTCTTGCAATATGACTCTGAGTTAGTCAAGTAAATTCCTTACACAGTGTCCAGGAAGAGTTAGTTCCCTTGCAGGGGGATCCAGAAGAAACAGGATGCTAAGTTAACAGCATGTGAAACACAGAAATGTCTTAAAAGCAGTACCACGAAAATAATTGGTCGTGGACAGCATAGTTCTTTACTTTCCTTTTTAACCTCTATTTGAACATTTTAATTTTCTGTGTCTGCAGGCAACAGAATAATGTTTCACAGGCTGCATGTAGCCACTGAGTTAGAGGAAAAGCAGCTTGATTTTTTTTTTTTCCCCTAAGACAGGCATTATTAGAGGTAAATAGAGCCTTACCTCAAAATTTCTTGGCTTAGTCCACAAAGACACACAAGACTCTTGGCTTATTCCATAGACATCTGATAAAAGAAAGAGAAAGTTAGATTTTGGAGAAAACCGGTGCTGCTGCTGTTTTCAATTAGTGAAATAAAATATAAAATTTAGAAATTATCAAACTTGGGTTCAGGTTTGCTTGGTCAAGATTCTCAGCTGATGTAAAGCAATATAATTTTTTATAGTTACAGTTGAATTCCTTTATTTCATATCAGCTGAGAATCTGGCAGCTATTATTTATTTAAGCTTTCAGTATGACATGAAACTGCTCTGAGATACTTTTCTTTTTTTCTCGTTCAACCATAAGCCAATATCCAGAGTACAAATGTTTGGTAATAAATTTTTCTTACCACTGGAATTTAGACTAGATACAAATGTAATTTAGCTGGTACTTTATTTTACAGCTCAGGGGATTTGTTGGATACTTACTTAGGGCAAAAGCATTTCGTTTTAGATATTGACACCAGCCGTGCTGTCATCTGGCAAACACTGGAGCACATATAGTACTTAGGAGAATTATATTTGGTAAATAAAAAAGATGTGTAAGCAAAAAATATGTTGATTGTAGTATAGGCTGATATTTTAAGCAGTCACAGATGGCAATGTACTAACTGGTTATTGACAGCAATATCAGCTCTAGAAAGGATTTTGACAGGTCTCATCATACAATGATTAATTACTGTGAGGCACTCCAATTTCCTCCCTTGTTCAGCTCATGGCTCAGAGTAAAATCTGTTGCTCTTATTACACTCTACAACACAGGAAATATCTTCTCACTGCTGTATCCAAGGACCAATCAAAAGCCCAAAAGTCAGTCAAATAAGACTCACAGTCAGTGCTGGAAAGGCCTTTCCTCAAGGGATTGAGAAAGGAAGGAAGTTAATATGGCTTTGCTCTCTGTGTTTTAATTTGTTTTAAATGACCAATGCTTAGTAGAGATGAATAGATTTTCTGAGGAGAGCAGGTGGGTGTTAGTCAAGTCAGCTCTCAGATTATGCATAAAATTATATAGGTGAAAAATGAACATCTGTGAGAGGAAGCAAAGGATAGTAGACCTCATGCCTAAAACGTATACACTAAAACAACAAGGCTCAGAATTGAAATAAGAGGCTTGTATTTTCCAGAGACTGCTCCTAAAACAGAAACATTGCCCATTTGAAAGGTCGCTTCTATGCTCCTGGTGTTGCATACACAGTGATATTGGATGCAAACTGGTCATTGAGATTCCCTAGAAATTAATAGGGCCAAATCCTGTCTGATCAGTTTCAGAGAAAATATTCAGCAAACAGCTCTGTCAAGAAGGCTTTTTTACAGTGCAATGGTTTTTAATAAGTCAAAGGAGATGCTACATTGTGAGAATACTGAAAAGTGTTTCAAGTCTAAAAGTTCTCCCTTGCGTGACCTGAAACAATAGGAAGCATGTATGTGGGGTGAACTGCCTTACAGTGTGGAATTCTGTTTAAGATTTTCAGGCTAGCTCCAGATGAGGTAGTAGATCCACACATCTGTACAACTCTGAACAGAAATTATAGTCTGGGTCCTGGAAGCAGTGCAGATGCATGATTGCTGCACTGAATTATGCTTTGGCTAGTGCAGTTATGCTGACGTGGCTATGCTGTTTCCAGTGTTAGTCTTATTTTGAGCTAGCTTAGATCTCTGTGCCCTGCAGTGCAAACTTATCCACAGTCTTCACCCTTACCAGAATCCAGAAATGCTGACACTTTAAATACACCACCTGTTGCACTTGCAAAAGAGAGTGGGAATGCTCAGAGGTATATACAGCTGTAATTAGCAAGCTGTACCCCAAGGTAGGCATTGCTCTTTATTTCTCCTGTGCTTCCTCATAAAACTAGACATAGGACAATAGATGGCTCAGAACTGAGGCTGACATCAGCAAAGGCAAGCTCTTTCTTTGGTTCTTGGTGGCTGTGTTTTGCATCAAGGTTGAGGATTGGGCTGACAGTCTGATTAAGGTCAAACCTGACTTAGATTGACAGGGTTTTAGATGCTGGTGTGTGTGCATATCTGTGCCGAGTGTAAAGGTGTTTTCAACTTCCTCTGCAACATAGGATGTGGTTCAGCTTTTGGGAATCATCAGGGCAGCTCTCACTTCGTCAGTTTTCTAACATCAAAGGATCTTTTGGAATTACTAATGCCTTGATCTCTACTTCTCAGTCTGTAGCACAGAGCTTATTCTGAAACACTTTGGTCTAGTTAAAACCTTGGGGTTTGTATGAAACTGAATGATATATAAGGTTTGTAATATAAAAGAAGAAGACCACATGATCCTCAAGGTCGATCACTTGGTGATCTTTTCTGGAATTATGTTCTACAGGTATTCTTCTTCTCCCTCTGGAACAAAAGGAGGTAAGGATATTATATATATTCAAGAGCTCTAAAGCTGTAAGGAAACCTGCCTCGAATTTATTTCCAAAGAGTCACGTAATCACAGAATAAGTCCATTTGGAAGGGACCATAGTGGGTCACCCGGTCTAACCTCCCTGCTCAAGCAGAGTCATCCCAGAGCACAAGGCACAGGATTGTGTCCAGACTTTTCTGGAACAGCTCCAGGGAGGGAGACTCCACAACCTCTCTGGCCAGTCAGTTCCAGTGCATGGTCACTCGCAGTAAAGTTCTTCTTCATCTTCAGGTGGAGCTTCCTGCACATGAATTTCTGCCCATTGCCTCTTGTTCCATTGGCTGGCACTATTGAGAAGAGTCTGGATCCATCTTCTTGGCATCCCTGCTTTAGGTATTTACAGACAGTGAGGTCACTTTTCAGTACTCTCTTCTTGAGGCTAAGCAGGCCCAGACCTCTTGGTATTTCCTAAAAAGAGACTTGCTCTTGTTCCTTGATCAACTTTGTAGCTCTTGCCTGTACCCACTCCAGGAGCTCCATGTCTTGTACTGAGAAGCCTGGAAGTGCACACAGCACCCCAAGTGTGACCTTGCCAGGACTTAAGTAGAAGGGCAGGATCATCTCCCTTGACCTGCTGGCTGTGGTCTCTTCCTAATGCACTCCTTCATGGCTACAGAAAAAAAAAACAAAAAAACCCGAAACAAACAAACAAACAAACAAACCAACACACACACACAAAAAAACCCCAACCCAAACAAACAAAAAACCCCACAAAGGACAAAACCAAAACCAAAACAAAATAAACAAACAAAAAATAACCCTGTCCTTGGCTGAAACCAGAACAGAGGCCTGAATCTTCTCTTTCTTAAATGCTATTCAGTGATCAAAGGTGAAACATATTTAAAGCGTTGCCTTTTTGACCTGATAACCACCGATGAAGCATGAGTTACATTGTGTCAGTAAAACAGGCAGACAGCAGTTTGATGTGTCTTAATTGTTGAGAGCATGGGAGCAGCTCACAAAATTGCTTCATCCAAAGGCACAGTTGGTATAGTTATGAAAGGGGGTGTGTAGAAGCAGAAGAGCAGGGAGGCAAGTGCTGTCACCCATATGGTCTCGTTTGACATGATTTATTTCAAATCCATAAGAAAGAATACACAGCCAGGAGCCACTAAAAAGATTAAAAAAAAAAAAACAAAAACCTTAGAAATAGATGGATAATTTCCCACAATTGAACAGAAATTAAAAGATAGGGAAAAAAGCTATGCCCTGATGTGCCTGACCCAATAACCTATCTGATCATGAAGAAGCAATGTCACTGAAGTCAGGCTAAAAAGATGTCACCTCATTTGATGATAACTGAGATTTGTAGGTTCAGACTCCACCTGTATAGTGCAGCCAAAGGAAGCCTGAATCTCAGCTGAAACACACACAGCACTGGAGTCTCACAGAGTTCTGCTCAGCAGAGTTGCAATAAAAAGTGAAGAGGAAAAAAATCCTATTCTATAACTGATTTCTGAAAATTATAACAGAAGTAAAATTAATGCTCATGGCTTGGGATGAATACTATGAATGGTGAGAAATCATGAATTATCCTTAAGGGACATTAGGAAGCCAACAGGTAGTCAAGTGATTTAAGACAGGTAGAAAAATTACAGATATTTGTAATGCTAAAATTTACTCTTCAATATGTCCTTCAAGGTCAAACACATGCCACAGGTTTATAGCCAAAATATTGATTTTCTCTCTTAGGGGCCTTACTTTAGGTTACTGATGCTGAAAGCTGATGCATGAAATTGCCTAATGGCTGCTTGAATTCATGCAGTAGGACCGCTAATGTGGCATCCTTGCTTAGTGTAAATAAAACTCCTTACTATGGGAATAGTTTTCCAAGTTTCTCAGTTCAGTGGGTTTGCAAATTGTTGCAAACCAATATCAAATCTGCAAAAACAGTTTACAAATTCAATCTAGTAACAGATTATTATTCTATTATAATCCCCACCCAAACTTCACCTAATAATACTTTCCACATCTCTTACTTTTATTGAGAATTTAAGATGTTGGATTTTTTATTAATATTACTTTTAACAATCCAGTTAAAATAGATCCTGTTTAGTCCATTGATCTAAAACCTAGACATAAATATGACAATAACATATCAAGCAGTTTTTATTTGCAAGGTTTTGAGAGTTACAGGATCTTGAAGTGTTCCATCAAACTACACTTACCTGGAATTATCTATGGGATCTTACTCTCTTGTCCCTAAGCCTTCAGGTAGCAGTGCTTTTTTTATAGGGGCTTATTGATTGTCTATAATTACTATTAAATAACAAAAATAATTGACTAAAAGTAATATACTCATGGGAATGATACAATTGTCACTACTCTATTTATAAGGTATTGGATATATATATGTAATAGCCATGTACCATAATTATTGGATGCATAGCTATATATCTATTATATCAACTTTTATATCTGAATTTTAGAATTTTTATGGACTTTAAATGCTATTGTTTTACAGTTCTAGTAGTATTAATACCTTTGTTCCCCAAATGAAATATTTTTTGTATTAACATTTTTTCCTAAAGCTGGGATGATACAAACCCTGGCCTATACCATGTTAAATAATGAAATAAATATATAAATAAAGCATTGGTAAAAAGATACTGACTTTTCAGAAATAAACTGGGCCATGCAGACATGCATGTGATTAAAAAGAGAGATAAAACTTGTTAGCTGAAAGGTTTTATTCCTTGGAAGCTTTTTTAGACTAAGAAAAGATGACAATGTCCCTGAGTAGAACAACATATTTTGAAGAATAAGCCAAAATGAGAGTTTTACTAATAGCAGAGTGAATCTTAGAGAGCTTCCCTATGTATGTTTACTCCTGACATAGCTTTTTTTTTTTCCCTTTCCCTCCCCCCCAGTCTCTAAGTTACACAGAAGAAAGTTTCTGGTTAGCGTAGCTGTCATGGGAGATCTAGTGAGGAGATGATGTTGTACACAAGATTTACCAGTCAGAGGGAAATCATCAGTGAAAGGAGAAGCAAGAAGAGTAGAAGTAGTCTTCAAGGGGAGCAGGACTGCTGAGAAAAAGGTATCAGCTGGGGCTCTGATCTGTGGAGGGCTGAATGGAACCCGGATGAGACAATTTAGATCTTCTGTAGAAATGCAGCAATGCTTTGAAAGTAGGGTTTTAAAGAGCTCCAGAAGGAATTTATCTTTGACCAGAAGAAATGGGGAAATTTATCTTTGGAGATTCTTGAAGTAGGAAGGGACTTTTGGTGTGAAATTTTGAGGTGTCCCCACTAGTCATTCTTATCCCTTAATCTCCCTTTGCAGGGATGGTGACCCGTACTCAGGTCCTTGTAAGTGTTGTAGGCTTAACTGTGCCCTCTGAATTCTTAAGTTTGAGGAGATTAGCATAACCTTCCAAGTCATGAAAAGGAAAATGAATGCCTGTAGTATACTTGTGGGAAGAGTATGTGGTACTTCTGTGTCTGTATCATACTGGAGAGTGAGGGATATGTAGAGCATTTGCTTTGTTACTCAAAAGAGGTTAGAACAACAATGTGCAGCCCTGTGTAATTTAACCTGTGTGTTGAAAGAATACACCATGGTGTGTAAGCAGTGACAGACTCTATAGCTATTTTCACAGCCATAAAAAATAGGGCCAGAACCCCCCAGCTTCTTTCTCCAAATGACAGGCTTCCTTCCTGTCTGTTCAAAGGTAAATGGCAAAGCTATAGTGGGGCCTTAAGTAATACGGTGTCTGCACATTCTTCCATGGACAATTAATGACTTTCAATCCATGATAATCAATATGAATACAATCCCAATATCTTGTCCAACTCAGCATTTCTGAGCATTCCTGCCATGAAAATGATTTAGGGAAATTCTGTGTGATGCCGTGGGTGGCAACTTTTCATTAAACCAAAAGAAGTGAGAAGCACATCAGAATTTTATGCATTGCACAAGAAACAGCTAGACTCTCTCTCTTTAAAATGATGGAGAGCAGGCTGATTGCCATCCAGGATGCAACTAATTGGTGTGTTCTTTGAGGTGTGATAGGATATCAGACTATCAGGCATAATATTACTGTCTTATAAAGCTACTGCATAATGCAACCAGTAGAGTGTGCCACAAAGGTTATACTAAAGGACAGCATGATTTTAAAGTCAGTCTGGTGTTCTGAGATGAACCAAGGATGTTTCTACATGAATAGGTTAATGCAAAATCTGGTTCTAGCATGCATGCTTACTGTAACATGCATTTAATACTCATACAGATCTACATGTGTTCCTATATAAAGATGTGAGAAAGATGTGAAGAGGTAACTGGAGACATTCTGGTCTGAAGTGGTAGAGACAGACATTTTACACCCACTATGAACAGGAAGCAGTGCAGGTATTGTACTGGTAAAAATATTCAAGTCTTGATAAGGAAGCTGGATGAAAGAAATGTCATTAAGAGAAAGCTTTAAATGAAAGACTCCAAAAACATAGACATATACTATGATAATCAAAAGGAATTTTCATCGGCAACAATAGAAAAGAGAAGAATTGACAAGAGAAATCAGTAATATTTTATCTAGTGTTTTGTTTGGGGATTTTTTTTGTTTGCTTGTTTATTTAATTTTTATTAATATTCTAATGGCAGACCATAAAATAATTTTTACAGAGAATTTACACTGGATTGAAGGGGAAAAATGTACAAATTATACACTCCCCTGTGCATGTATCACTTACATTATATGTAGATCAGACCCCAATTACACTAATTTAGGCTCATATTATATTGAGTTATTACAGTTTGGTCGCCTCTCCACTTCCAAGTTTATGCCAAGTGAAAATCGTTGTAAAAGAGACATGGATCTAATCCGAGACAGAGACACCCCCTCCCAGTCCCCCCAAACCTCAGACTGCGATCGGAAAGCATTCTATACATGACTATACTTGACTGTAATTCTTCATCCAATTTGCTGGGAGATGTTTCTGAAGCTGAATGGTAAACATTATTTTACTGACCTTTGGCAAGGAAGGTGTTAGGATATGAGGGGGAAATATAATGAGGCTTTTATTAAAGATGCTAGAGTTCTTATGGGTTAAGTGGACTGTCACTTACTTAGATAAACTAGGACAACACACTGATCAGAAATACTGGTGGTACTAGGGCTTACAGCACCCAGTCTTTAAGGAAGCAGAATTTTTCTGGCAAAATGTCAAGTGAAAACTTGGTACGTGGTAGCTCAAGGATGACATCCTCAATCTCTGCAATAGTTAATAAAAAGCCAGGTGTCTTTGGTAAAGGAGTAATAGGAAGGAAGGAGGGGTGGAAGGAAGGGTGACTAATGGAACATAATTGCATATGGATATTGGATATGGATTTTGTTCACTCTACACAGCAACTAGGGATATTTTCATACATGTTTGAAAAATTGTCCTAGGGGACAAATGTCAGTTCCTTAGGATTTAAAAGAAAATACGGCTGTACAAAAACAAATTTGCACAACTGGTGAAACCAATGAAAATCCTATTTCTGTGGAGAAGCAAAATCCTACATCACCTAGTTTCTTATCTCACCCACTTTGCTGTAAGAGAAAGATACATAATTATGTGGCTGCTTGTCCATACAGCTGTGTTAATTTATATTCCTTTACTTTTAGCCTGTATAAGAGAGTGTTACTTGTCAGTTATTATTGGCAGGATGGTAGCATCACATAGTCACCAATATTAAAATCATCAATAATTTTCAATATCAGTCCCCATTTTAAGTTCCTATTATTCAGTTGCTTAGAGCTTGGCACAACTTCAGTACTTGAGGTGGAAATTTTCCCATGTTTTGTGTCAGCCTCAGATTAAGATTCCTTTTTTTTACATTTTATTTTCATTTCAAACAAAGTGATTTAGCAATCAGTTATTTCTTTGACCAGCAACCCCCTCCTTTCCAAGAGAGACTTGAAATAGTGTCAGAGACGTGTTGGGTTTGTTCTTTTTTTTTTGTTGGCCCCTTCAAAATCTGTTGAAATTTGGCCAAATAATAAACATTAGAAAGATACATTCAGCCAACTTCCCTCATATTAAAAAGCTAAAGTTTCAAAAGATTATTCCTCGGCGAGCATGTGTCTACTGCTAGTTGAACCATATGTGGCCTCTCTTACAGCAGGCAAGGGAGCACCCTGGATCCTATCTCTGGTCAGAGACTTCCATTTTACTTGCAACCTTACGTGCAGTGCAAGGGAAAGGCAGGAACCAATGTCCCAATGAAGATCAAATTGTCCTGTGTGTTTTGTTTCACACAGTGGCCTCCAGCTACCACTCAAGATATCTGGAGAAAGGAGGGGCTCAAAAACAGATCTGGAGAAAGATAAGGAGCAGAATTAGGTCAGCAACTCTTGTGAGATGTAATCTGAAGTGTGAATCAGAGCTTCTGCCAAGGTGTTATAACAAGAAAAGGCTTGTAATGTGGGAGGTTTGGAAATGTGATGAAGATCCAGCAAGAGGAAAGGACTGGGATAAGGGTGGACAGATTATACTTGGTTGGGAGGTGATTGGTTATTACCAAAACTAAAAGCAGGATTAGGACATGTTAGGAAAAGATTGGGTTAAAAATATTACTGAGCAGAATCTGGGTTGCACAGACAATCACGCTTAAACAAAGAGTAAGCTGAAAACAGGATGGAATGGGTAACATTGGAGTAAGTGCATTAGACTACTCTCTGAAGAAAAGAGAAGATGCACCTTTATCTCTGCATCCATTCCTTTTTTTGCCTTTTGGCAGATATTCATAAATTGAATGCAATGTAACTCGGCTTGGACAAAAATGTTGATTGTTAACATGTCAAAATTTTTCCTTGCTTTTGAAGATAAAAACCTATAGGTCCATGTATAGCTGAAAAACAAATGTTAAAAAATGAAACTAAGGATGTGTTGATAAAATTCATGTGATGGAAAATAATAGATAACATTTTCAGTATGACATTAGCCCAAGTGATTGAGGCAATTTCAAGTGGAAATTATAATTCCAATGTAAGTAGATTCCATTGAACCTAATTCTGCTGCAGAGAGTTTCAGCTGGAGGTAGTGGCTTTGCAAAAAGTTGCTTAGATTGTTTGTATTTTTATATTAGGATTTAGGGAGCAGCAGGTAGAAGTTCTGGGATACTATGAAGTTACCTCTAAGTCACAACTTAATTTCTTTTTTTCATGTACAAGTTCTTTTTGGTGTTTTTTTTTTTAGTCAGCAGCTCCACCACAAACTTAGTTGTTTGATATATGATTAAAATGCATTTATCATATGAGTTATGTACTTGATTGAAGAATACTCATTTACTCATATAGGCTTTCAAACCTGTTCTGCTCAGCTTATCATCCCATTTCAGGAATAGGAAAAAAATTCTAAATCCTATCAAGACTATTCCTTGTCTGCAGTAATTTCTGAACTCTCACACAATCAAGTTTTTATTGTTATAAAGTATATCATGTGTTTTCATGCCTATTTTTTATCATTTATTCCTAAAACACTGAATTTTCTGAAAGTCTATTACAACATTTACCATTATGAATTATATTCCTAATTGGCAACAAATCATATATTTTTAAATTTACATGAGCTGTTCCAGGTGAAATTATGAACTGTTACTATCCTCTCCTAATTCCCAGATAACCAAGATAACTGGCTTTTACTTATTCATCCTTTTGCCCTTTTAAAAGGTTGCCACACAAGATTTTTCCCACTCTTCTGAAATTTCCCCAGGACTAACTTGGGGTCAGCATTAAAGATTCACAAGTCTCTCCATTGTTGTAACTGAAGGCCTAGCTCCTAAATGGTAAAGGCTGGCTTAGAGTCTGTAAGAATATATTTTAAATAAGGGTTGTCACTTTTCCATATCCGTCCTTTTACCTAAATACCTACCTTCAATGGATTTCAGCTAACATTTAATTGTCCCATGCCTGAAGGTGCAGTACAGTGCCAGGTTAAGAGTAAGAAGTGACTGCAGTATCTGAATTCCAGTAGCACTATCTGCACTACTTCACAGTGAGCTCTTTTTTGTGCTTCCTTAAATAGCTTAATCTCATAAGGAACTGTTGACACTTTATATTCACCCTCTCTTCCTTCCAGTTATTTAGACATACACTGAGAAGTACAAGACCCAAAAACATGACTGCAGAGCTCCGCAGGGATCCTCCTTCTACACTGAGAAAGGACTCTTAATCTCTGTTTCAAATCTTAACCAATTATTTATACATGCAAGAATCTTCTTTTTAATCTTCCGACTTCTTGGTTTCTTTAAGGACCCTTGGTAAAGGATCTTGTCAAATGCTTTCTGGAAATCCAAATAATCTGTATCATCAGGGTAAATCTTATTCATTCTCTTGTGTATCATTTAAATAACTTGTATTGATTTGTTAGGCATTATTTCTTTTTATAGAAGTAGTTCTAGCTCCTTTTTATTACATGCAATTTATTAATATGTCCACTGGTTATATTCTTTACAGTAGTTCCTGCTGAATTGGACAATATAGATGTTGGAATTTCTAGCCTGTAGTTCTTTCATTATGCATAAGCAACCTTTAAAAAAAAATCTGTTTTCACCACCACACTTAGTTAACAAATTATTTCAAACAAAGTTTGTCCAAAACAATTCAGATACTTCCATCAGCTTAGGGTTCTTGGGTAGGATTTATCTCTTGTTAGTGACTTAACACTGTTCATTTTATATTTTTGATAAATGAGTTTAGAAACATTTCATTATAAAGAGAAATTTCAGAGGACCCCTTATTTAGAGGAGTAGTGGCTTAGGAATTTATCAACTTTTTCATGTTAATCACTAATAAATTTTCTTTTCTTTTCTTTTCTTTTCTTTTCTTTTCTTTTCTTTTCTTTTCTTTTCTTTTCTTTTCTTTTCTTTTCTTTTCTTTTCTTTTCTTTTCTTTTCTTTTCTTTTCTTTTCTTTTCTTTTCTCTCTTCTCTTCTCTTCTCTTCTCTTCTCTTCTCTTCTCTTCTCTTCTCTTCTCTTCTCTTCCTCTTCCTCTTCCTCTTCCTCTTCCTCTTCCTCTTCCTCTTCCTCTTCTCTTTTTCTTTTCTTTTCCTTGGAACATTTCTCCACTGTGATGTGCATGAAAAAGCTTTACTTAAGGTTTTCTGTACTTACTGAAAGTCAGTCCTCAAACTTTTGTTTGGTCCATCATGTTGTTTTCACATTTGCCCTGCTTAACTTTATGTTCTGATCCCTTTTGCTTGTTTACAACCCATCATGTCTCTGAGGAGAAAGGAAAATAGAAGGAATTGTTTTCTTACCTGTTTTTCTGCCTTGGGTGGAGTTTTTTGAATGTCTTTCTTTGGCCATTTTATCCCTATGAGAGAAAAGAACAAGATGAACTTTTCTTCACTACAAAGTTCTACAGCTAAGTTGGAAACTTCCCTGATCTGTTAGTTCCTCTATAAAAGATCAAGTTCTCCAAAACCAAAGATTATATTGCCAAAACCAAGCAAACTTTTCACAACAGAGAGTAACAGTGAAGTGTTTCAAAACTGCTCAGTCAATAAAGGACTTTTGGTTGTTTCAGCCTTTCTGACTCTTCCAAAATGACATTCATTTGGTGACAAGCAATGTATGTCTGACACAGAATATGTAGGGGGAATTCTGAACACCATTTGATACTCAGAAATGTTTCTAAACTGATTGATAATTCTGAAGTAGTTTTCCTGTCTTAAAAAAAAACCACCCCCAAAACCAAAACCAACCAACCAAACAACAACAAAAAACCAAAAACAAAAACAAAAAACCAAACAAAAAAAAATACAACCAAAAAAAACCCACAAAAAACCCCAAACCAAACAAAAAAAACCCACCAGTAGGAGAGAGATGGAGAAATACTAATCAAATTTTAGAAACACCTCTGTGACTGTATGCATATATCTGACTGTATCCGTGCATTTTATTGTAGTAGCACTCTGTAAATCATACAACTCATTTTTTTGTCTTTTAATTTTTAATAAAGTATTTATCAAATTTGGAGACCTACTTTTTTGATAGTAAAATACAATTATAAGCAGCTTTAGGCTTAAGTTATACTATGGTGCTATTGACAAAAGCTGCCCATGTTGCTTTCAACAAAATTAACAACAGTAATTGCTCGTGGTTGGAACCTGAGAATTCCTGAACTGAAATGGATGAGGATTGACAAAGCTTGGCTCCAGATGCTTTGCAAGAATTCTGTGTCTTCAAAGTAAAACGCTGCAAACTAATGACTTCATAGTCTTGTGCTTGTTAAAGGGATAATTGTGAGAGATCTAAATGTACTCAGTCTTATGATGAAACATATTTTATCAAAATTAAGACTTTAATTTGCTAGGCATCCATTATTTTTTGCACACTTGTGATGCATTTAAGTCATAAATATCAAATCTTTATAGGCTACTCAGAAGGACTTAGAAATACCTCTAATTATCTTTGAATCAAAATTTATCATGAAGCATTTATTGTATATTCCTTAACAATTTCAGTGAGGAAGAACACACTTGACAGTGTGTTACCTTTTGTTTCAGTATCTCTATCCCGTGGTATTGGTTGACAGCATGAAATATATTTTATTCATTGTTACCCATTGTTTTCTAGATGCTTCCTTTAATTTCTGCTGCTGCTGTTCTGTTTATCCCCTCCAATTCTTGATGCTGCTGCTATTCTCCTAGCCTTCCTTTTTCTACACTTGTGGTGCTCTAAATCTGTCAACCAGATGTAGCTTCCAGGAGTCCTGATTACAAGCAGATTTGCAAGCTCTTGTATGTTACTTTCTATTTTAAAAAGTTGACTTGGGATTTGGAAAAAGCTCCCCATTTAGTTCTTTAAATAGAAAGAAAATACTGTAACTCAATGTTGGCTGCTGGTTAGCACTACTGAAATCAACTCATGGCTGGAAACAGATTTGTGGCATTGTTTGGCTTTATAGATGATGATTTATTTTAATGCTATTGGAAAGTGCATGTAGGAGAGAATTTGTTTTCATTTTAAGTATTTCTAAAGGTGTAAGGCCTTGTGGTGCCAGGGAAGGAGACAAGGGAAGACTGTCTGGACTCCTGAGAAAAATACACCAGTAAGTTTCCATGACCTGCATAAGAGCTATATTTGAGCTGTAGGGCTGTTCTCTTAGATTACCCTAGGAAAAGTAGTTTGCTATTCCCTCCCTAACATTCACAAAAGCTCCATGGCAAAAACGCTGCTTCTTCCCAGGCTCTTGGCTCAATGACACATCTGCAGTGGCAATGGGGGCCTCTTCAGCTGAGCAGTCTCCTGACACATTCTGTCATGCCAAGGCAGCCTGTTCTGATAAGCAGCATGTGAAGCTCCTCTTTCTCCCCTCCTTGTACTGGCACAAATCTGCCAATGCCTGGGCAGCAGAGAGGCTGAGTGTATTTCAATTACACAGCTAGATATTCTCATCTGGATATTGGTGTCCAAAGGCAGAGAAGATATGGGATCTAGCCATGGGAAAAGAGACACTGAGACAAAGTAAAGCATGCCTCTGAACAGTGGCCACAATGTGACAGCATTTCTTTAGAGACCATCAAATGATGACACTTTTTGAACTGCAGCTTGTCAACAGAGGTCAACAACAGTGTATGGTTCAGGGGGCTTTTGAGGCATGCTGTGTGCAGGAAGCATGTGCACTGTGGTCAGTACTGCTGAGTGTTCCTGGAGCAAGTGGTCCTCTTATTTTCTTTGCCTTCACAAAAGGGCCACAAGGTACCTCTCTCTGGACCTGATGGACTCAGTTAGTGGCTAACTTGGTTAGGCACAGCCCTGGAATGAAGCCCAGATTTTGCTCGCAGAAGTAAGTAATTTCACTCTGGGAGAGAACTGGTACCAGTCACCTCTGCCTTACAATGTAATCCAGTTTATTAAACAAAATTGTTCCTAAAAGTTAATATTTCTTTGCCTCCAAAAGAAATTAAGGGACAATTTTGAATTTAATGAAAAAATGCGATTTTTTTTCTTTTGTGGTAAAGACAGAGAAAACAGCATTGAAAGGGGATTAAAATTACCTTTAAATTGAGAACTGTAATTTTACCCTCCCCATCATCTACTTTTTTTTTTTAACCATGAAACTGATAACTTTCACGTATAACACTGAATCTTTGCATATATTGTGAATGTATTTAAATATATATATATAAAATTGGTTAAAAGCAGTCCTCAGTATTTCAGGTGATTATATATTTTGGTCCAATATGCCCATATGAGGTGTTTAAGACAATGTATCCATCTGCCAGAGTGATGAAAAAATTCACCTCAAGGTGTAGTAAAAGGACTGAGCATGGCCTTAGCTCTGCACTCGTACTGCTGCCTCAGGAAAAATGAGTAATTTTAGTGGCAAAACAGGTCCAGAATTATCTTGAGATCAAAGACTGAAGTTGTAAGGGGCTCTTCCTCTGATTGCTCAAGTTTGGGAGGATGCTTATTACAATATCCTGCATATCAAGCCAAAGCTATTTGCAATTCATATTACCTTAGTTTATGTTTTACAAAGTGTAATCATTGTACGGACTCTGCAGCCTTTCCCACACTCTGAGCGTAACACAATAATCTACTACTTCTCAGTAGATTATTCTGTCTGCAGAAATATATGTGACTCTAAAGTGATAACATTCCCATTTGTATTTATTTGTATATTAGTCTTATTTATATTTATTCACAGAATGGGCTAATCCTTCACGTATTTGACAAATAAACACATCACGTTTGTTTTGGTGTTGCCATGAAGTGGAAACCTGCAATAAAATTATTATAATAGTCATCAAAGTCTTGCAGTACTGAGGTTATAATGAGCTACAATATAAAAAAGTATGTATTTGTATATAAAAATTACCAGTTTCGAAACCAAAATGCATTGAAGGTATTTCCTCTGTCAACCTAGAACAAAATAAGCACTTTTCATTGACAGGGGTCTATATATTTGTGCTGCATGTGAGAATGCCTGTTCAATGTTTGCAGCAGCAAGTATTAAGCTTGGTTATTCTAGATGTTAAAGGAAAATGTATATTTTATCTTCTCTTATTTTACTGCTTTTTTTTCATGTCATGTGACTATATCTTGCAGTCTTTTGATTAATTGCTCTTGAATGTCAATGCGTATTAGCCAATATTTGGTTATTAATTCTCAGGGATTTAAAAGCATTACAAAGATTTCTACTCAGTATTGAAAACATCACCATCATGATGTTGAAGCATGTACAATTGAGCACAAATAATTATGTGGGCCAGTCTTATATTTTTAATTACCATAAAGACCAAGATAAATAGGTTATGTGAATTTTGTTTACTACCTAGTCTGAAGTGGTTGCATTTTTTTTAATTTTCTCCTGCATTCTCCAAACTAGGTAACCTCAGTGATATTTTATGCATGAAGCTGTTTATATTTCCCCAGCCTGAAAGAGTATTATTTCCTTCTGGAAAATAGTTCTGACTGAATCCTAACCAGGTTAAGTCCTAGAAGGACATTGTTTCTCCACATTCAAAAAGAATTGCTGAACTGATAAGCATATTTTGAAGTCTATTTAAGATCAGAGATTTTACGGACAGTAACTTCACATGAATGGCACATTAATCTAACTTGTTAATAACTGATGCTTAAGGAAAGCTAAATTTTAAAATGTATCAAAAGAAGGCAAATCTAATTATTTTAGAATCCATTTTGTCATATTCCAATGGTTCCAGTCACCTCATGTGACTGGTTCATTATCAGAGTATTTCAAAGGAGAATTTAACAATCTTTCTATTTTCTTTTTGGTTTCACTAAAGACCTATTTTCAAGATTTTCTCTGTCAGGAAGGTTAAAATATACTTTGAAAAATATTGCAACAGAGGTTCATGGCTCCATAAAATATCACTACCTACAAAATAATCTGTTTTGCATCTTTATGTCAGAGGAATATTTGGTGTTCCGACCCATGATTGCTTTACACAAAAGGTAAAGTTGCAAAAATACAAATCCTATTGGAAAATCACTTTTTTTTTTTTTTTTTTTTTTTTTTTTTTAATTGCATGTGGGATCCCTAAGTGTTAGGAAACAAAATCAAACTATAGAAAGAAGACAAAAAACATCATGTAGAAGAAGAGGGAGAAGCCTAGAGAAAGAACTGGTAGCAGGGAATCTAAGGCAGCCTTTCACAGTTTTGAAGGCAGCTTGCCTTTTTTAGGAATTTATTTTCACATGTCTGCAAT
Source organism: Phylloscopus collybita (assembly GCA_027886175.1). Taxonomy (NCBI): domain Eukaryota; kingdom Metazoa; phylum Chordata; class Aves; order Passeriformes; family Phylloscopidae; genus Phylloscopus; species Phylloscopus collybita. The sequence goes on along the minus strand of JAJNNQ010000075.1, from coordinate 63,472,853 downwards.
GTGATATTGCCTGCCATTTTATTGGAGCCCTGAGAGCTCCCAGCTCTTTATCTTCTCCTTAGTTCCCTCCTTTAGTCTATTCTGATTGTCTTTGCCATTCCCACCCATTCTCACATCTCTTTTTTTCTCCTCCAGTACAATTTCTTGCAAAAGAGTTCCAGTGAAGGTTCTGAAGTATCATGGACTCTCCACTTCCTCTTGCTCCTTGCACCTTGGAAGTTTGGCTGTTTTGGGAAGGGTAGTTCTGTGGCCTTCTCTTCCATCTACAGTGGACTGGTGACTATCACCCAGTGTCTTGTGATGGGGACAGACAGACATTGGGCTAATTTAAGGGTCTCTCCAGTCAAACAGGA